>BSBM01000616.1:10262500-11602500 GCA_027924585.1 Larix kaempferi | reverse complement strand
CTTCACGGTGCCTTCATAGGTCTCAACACACACTTATATACTAATTCTAGGTGCCAATACTATGGGTCAAAACCATGGGCCGTTACAAACTATGGATCAACAATACTACGGGCGACTTACAAAGCATATGCGCCAACAACAATAACACAAACTATTGATCAACAAATACTATGGGACGACTTACAAAGCATATGCGTCCAACAACAACATACTAACAAAGTAAAGACATGGGTTCCTAACATCCCCTCCCCCTTAAAAAAAGCTTTGTCCTCAAAGCTTTAGATGTGGAAATTGTTGTTGAATCTGAAGGAGTGGTTCCCATGTAGCATCCTTTGGTTGCATGTCGTGCCACTGAATTAAGACCTCTGTCATAGAGCAAGAGCGAAGCTAACGCGTGCGCCGATTAAGGATGGCCTCTGGCTCCAAAAGGATGGATCCTTCATTATCCAGTTCGGGTAAGATCGTTTGTCCACTGATGTTGGTGCCAAGAACTTTCTTCAGACAAGAGACATGAAAGACTGGATGAATGCGGGAAGAAGGAGGAAGTTATAATTTATAAGAAACGGACCTAATCTTCTGAAGAATCCGATATGGCCCATAGAAATTTGGAGCGAGCTTATGATGCCCTTTGAGTTTCAAGGATGATTGTTTGTACGGCTGGAGATGAAGAAAAACCATATCGCCGACTTGAAAAGTGCACTCAGAACGGTGCTAATTAGCTTGTTGCTTCATGCGATTTCTTGCCATGTGAAGATTGTCCCGCAAAATGCGAAGAATCTGCTCGCGGTTTCGAAGGACCGTGTCAACTTCCTGAACTGGTGAACTGGTGGGGGTGTATGGAAGGAGAGTTGGAGGTGCCTGACCATAGACTGCTTCATATGGGGTCATTTTAGAGGCAGTGTGGTAAGAGGTATTGTACCACCATTCAGCGAGAGGGAGCCATTTTTCCCACTGATGTTGTTGTTCCGAGGTGAAGCAACAAAGATAAGTTTCCAAGCATTTATTGACAATTTCAGTCTGACCATCTGTTTGTGGGTGATACCCCGAACTCATCTTCAGTTTGGTGCCAGTGTGGTGAAATAGTTCTGTCCAAAAATGACTGGTGAAAGTCGCATCACGATCCGAGACAATGGAAGAAGGGATGCCATGAAGATGAAAGATCTAGTCCAGAAAAATTTGAGCGACGAAGGAGGCTGTATAGGGATGGCTGAGAGCACAAAAATGACTATATTTGGAGAGGCGATCAACCACAACGAGAATCACTATCTTCCCGCCAGATTTAGGGATCCCTTTAATGAAATCCATAGAAATATCTGTCCAAATCCATGTAGGTATGGGCAAGGGTTCAAGCAATCCTGTAAGGGGTCTTGTTTCACCCTTATTGTGCTGGCAGGTATCACATTCGGCCACCATCTATTGAATTGTCCTTTTCATGCCCTGCCAAAAGAAGTTACGCCGTGCTCGTTCATACATTTTGAGGAACCCAGAGTGCCCTGCCAATGGAGAAGCATGGAGTTCATAGAAGACAGCCTGTTGAAGATCTGTGCTCTGGGGAAGCACCAGACGACCCTTGTATTGCAGAGAAGCACCATCCCAAGAGTAATGTGGTACAGCAGAAGAGTTGTTGGTCAAGCGTTGGATGATTTGAGATAAGGAGGAGTCATTGACATAACCCTGTTGAACAGATTGCAACCAATTTGGAACGGGCATAGAAATAGCTGAAAGAGAACCTTGGGCATCAAATGTGCGAGAAAGAGCATCTGCCACAATATTGTCTTTACCCTTCTTGTAAGTGATCTCATAGTCATAACCCATGAGTTTGCTAACCCATTTCTGTTGTGCCGGGGAGGAGACACGCTGGTCCAAGAAATATTTCAAACTCTAGTGATCAGTCTTGATGCAGAAATGATTCCCTAATAGGTATGGGCGCCACTTCTGTACTGCATGCAAAATAGCCATCATTTCCTTCTCATAGGTAGAGGCAGCTAAATTCTTACCTGAAAGGGCTTTGCTGGTGAACGCAATGGGGTGTTCATCTTGAAGGAGAATAGCACCAAGTCCATTGCCACAAGCATCACTCTCAATAGTGAAGGGCTTGGAAAAATCAGGCATAGCCAGCACAGGTGTAGTACACATAGCTTGTTTTAGTTTGTCAAATGCACACTGAGCAACAGGTGTCCATGTGAAGGCATCCTTTTTCAATAGAGCAGTTAATGGAGCTGCAATCTTCCCATAATCCTTGAAAAACTTGCGGTAGTACCCAGTCAACCCCAAAAAACCACGAAGGCTCTTGAGTATCTGAGGATGCGGCCAATTGTTCATGGCATTGATTTTGGCAGGATCCACGCGAACCCCTTGTGCTGAGATAATGTGCCCGAGATACTCAACTTCCTTCTGTCCAAAAACACATTTAGACTGCTTAGCATGGAGATGATGGTCAGAGAAAAGTTGCATGACAAGATCCAAATGCTGGAGATGTTCATCCCATGTTTTACTGTAGATGAGGATATCATCAAAGAATACCAGAATGAATTTCCGCAAGTAGGGTCGAAATATTTTATTCATTAAGGCCTGGAATGTAGAAGGAGCATTAGTGAGGCAAAAGGGCATGACCAAAAACTCGTAATGGCCATCATGTGTGCGGAAAGCTATTTTAGGGATATCATCCTCATGAACCCGAATTTGATGATACCCAGAACGAAGATCCAATTTGGAGAAAAAGTGAGCCCCATGAAGCTCATCAAGAAGCTCATCAACAACAGGAATTGGAAACTTATCCTTGATGGTGAGGTGATTAAGTGCTCGAAAGTCAATGCAGAGGCGCCATGACCCATCTTTTTTGCGGACAAGAATAACTGGAGAAGAAAAGGAACTATTGCTTGGGCGAATAATACCTTGCTTCAATAAGTCCCAAACGAGCATTTCAATCTCCATTTTTTGGTGAAATGGGTAGCGATAGGGCCTGATGTTGGGAGGAGCACTGCCAGGAAGGAGCTGAATACGATGGTCTTCTGGCCTGGAAGGTGGCAATCCCACTGGTTCAGCAAAGAGACCTATATATCGATCCAGAATTTGTTGTAGATCCAAAGGAGTAGTGGAGACCACTGATGGTTGCATCTGGATGGAATGGATCTGAGCAATGACACCATGTGAATTCTTCTTGAGGAGTTTTTCCATGCGATGTGAACTGATGATGCTGATAGAACTTGGTTGTAATCCTGTCAATGTGTGTTTTTGTCCATTGAGGGAAAACTACATCCAAAGTTCAGCAAAATCCCATAAGATAGGGCCAAGTGTGCGTAGCCATTGAGCACCCAAAACCACATCACATCTACCTAAGGGCAAGGCAAACATGTCAGAGCGCAAGGTATAATCTCCCATAGAGATACGCACATTTCGACACTTCCCTTTGCAACGTAAGGTGCCCCCATTGGCAACCATGACTTCAAAGTTGGAGCAAGGATGGATAAAACAATCAGCTTGTTTGGCGATCCGAGGGTCAATGAAATTATGAGTGCTACCAGAATCAATGAGTATTGTAAGAGGAAGCTTCTTGAAGTAACCCCTGACCCGCATTGTTTGGGGGGTGGTGATTCCAGCTAAAGCATGGAGAGAGATCTTTGGCTGGTCATCCGGAGACGGAGGTTCAATAGGCGGTTCCTGAATGTCGACCGGAGCATCTATTGTTTCTGGATCTTCGTCACCAATTTCAGAGGCAGGCGGAGACTCCACATCCAAGAGATAGAGATTTTGATAAACACATCTATGTCCCCGAGTGAATTTCTCATCACAATTATAGCAAAGCCCCTTTTCTCTGCGTGCTTGCATATATGTTTCAGACAAACGCTTGATAGGATTCGGTCGAGGAGCCTGCGGTATAGGTGGTCGTTGAGAACCCATATTTTGGAAGGGAACAAAAGTGGGCTTGGAGAATTGTTGGACTGCAATCTTGTCTTCTGCCAACTTAACCAACCCTAGTGCTTCCATCATTGTGTTGGGACAGAACATTTTGACCTCAGAGCGGATGGCATCCTTTAGACCACTGATAAAACAACTCCGGTAAAAGTCATCAGACAATCCTTCGGTGTGGTTGGCTAGATTCTCAAATTCGGTTTGATACTCTCTCACAATGCCAGTTTGGCGAAGTTTAGTGAGGGATCCTGTGAAGTCATCAAAAGAACTAGGACCAAATCGTTGCAAAAGGAGCTGGCAAAAGTCTGGCCATTTGGGCTCTGGATGAGCCTTGATGTACCAACGGTACCATCGAAGAGCTTCCTGTTCCAAATGAAAGGATGCCAACAGAACTTTGTTGACATCAAAAGTATTATGTAGACTGAAATACTATTCTGCATGATAGATCCATCCAGTTGGATCAGTACCATTGAAGCGAGGAAAATCAAGCTTCGGACCACGGAAATTGCTGGAAGAAGAGAACCCATTGTCTGTTGAAGACTCGGACTGCCGTTTGTTGTTCATAGCTGAATGTTCAAGATGGAGACCGAGAAATTTTTCATCCAGATCCTGTAGTTTGGCTTGGATGGTTGCAAGTGCGTCCTCCATGGTTTTTGCTCCTGCACGGGTGACAACCATAACCAAGCATTTTTTTATATTTTTTTTCGGTTGACTGGGTAGGAAAACAAAAACAGAAACTACTTCAGTAAAGGAAAATATGGACTTGGGAAAAAATCAGAAGGGTAATTGGGGTTTGACTAGGTTTTGGACACTGTTGGATAGACAAGGAAGCAAAAAGGAGGATTTCAGAAGCGGGGTGAAAGAATGGGAAAATTTGGCAGAGGGGAACAAAGAAGCAGAATTCAGAAAGGAACTCTGTGGTAAAATTTGAAGGTGATTGGGTGAAATCTGAGGAAGTTATGGCAAACCCTAAAAATAGACAAATGTGGGATTTCGGGCTTTGGAAAGGGGAATTGGGGATAGGGTCCTCAGGACTGAAATATGCATAATGGGATGACAGGGGTTCCCCGAAAATTTCAAGGGAAACAGAGTGAAAATAAGGGAGATATGGAGAATAATTTTTTTTTTTTTTTTTTTTCCAGACTGGAGTGGCTACGGCTCGAAAGGGATCTAGAACAGCGCCGAATGGATTGAAAATGGATGAATCTGGAACGGCTTGCAAAATGGATCTGAAACGGCGCAGCAGTGATCGATAATAGTTCAGCTGAAAGTAGATATGGACCCCAGGTATGTGCGGCTTCCTAACAGTTCAGGGGTTTCACTCGGCCACCAATGCTGTCTGACAGCTTGCGTATTGGGGCAGTACCCCTCACTCCACAGCTCAGGTAAAACTGATAACCACTTTGCCACAAACGACAGCTCTTGGTTTACCTCACGGGTGGGAACTAGTCAATCAAGTAGGGGTCATTGCCCTTTTCGCTGGCAGGTCCTCTCAATGGGCGTGCTACTTCGGGGTTCCTGTGGTACTCCTCACAATGAGTTTTAGGGATTATGCCCAAGTACTTCCCATAGTTAAGCAGATAGGGATTATTCCCAAATCCGAACCTGCAACAGATGCGAAAAAAAATTTGACGAAAATTTCACCCAGCGAGCCCAAGAAAGTGCTCTGATACCAGATGTGATGCACCTGCAACAATTAATTAACAAGAATATGCGAAATAGCAGAAATGACAGAACTCGGAATCACTTTTATATTGATCACAGGCCACTTCGAGGGGGCAACCTCCTTTGAGCAAGCTCAATACAATTAACTTCACGGTGCCTTCATAGGTCTCAACACACACTTATATACTAATTCTAGGCGCCAATACTATGGGTCAAAACCATGGGCCGTTACAAACTATGGATCAACAATACTACGGGCGACTTACAAAGCATATGCGCCAACAACAATAACACAAACTATTGATCAACAAATACTATGGGACGAATTACAAAGCATATGCGTCCAACAACAACATACTAACAAAGTAAAGACATGGGTTCCTAACAGTGATTATAAAAAATCATGCCCTAGCGTGTGCAATAGTTAGTTGATTCCTTCTTACATAATTTCTCATGTAATTTTCCAATTTACTTTCCCGCCACTAAATAGTCTCCTTCTCACACAACATATATCCATGTATGCATCCATTATACAATATGTGTTGTAATTAGTATTACCGATATGTGTCATTATGTGTAATTATCCAAGATATATCTACATATTCATACACATAAATGGTGATTAAAAAATATAAAGGTTATTAGGACCTAAATGAATATTTGCATGCTCTTGAGCCATGAACAAGTCCTTGAATCACTACACAATCTCTCTAGACGGGAATTGCCCTAACACACAAAGAACGATCCATATGTAACTAC
The DNA here is from genome assembly GCA_027924585.1 of Larix kaempferi. Lineage (NCBI taxonomy): Eukaryota > Viridiplantae > Streptophyta > Pinopsida > Pinales > Pinaceae > Larix > Larix kaempferi. The sequence continues at coordinate 11,596,164 of BSBM01000616.1, read as the reverse complement.
ATTAACAATTCTCTTTTATATGTAACTACACAATCTCTCTAGATGGTGACCCTAGAGCTTGGATCCTAGCCTAGAAACACAAGAGCCTAACCTAAAAACCCTAGTTGGTAGCGTAAACCCTAGTTTGTATTCTAATCACAATGAAACCCTGTTATGTATCCTAAGATCTAGCCCTAAATTATAATACATATAAAAATTAAATCATTTTCATTGTAAATATATATTCATGTGCATACATTTGAATCCAAATCACTATACACATATATGCATAGTTTCTCATCTATATAGCAAGGGTGCATACATCTAGAAAACCGTTGTACTTAGCACTAGATACCTAATTTAGAAACCTACTGGTTTGAAATTGGTTGTACCATGAAGATTTTTATATGGTGGATATGCACACCTATGGCAGCCTTCTCAATGGATGGAAAACCTAATATTATCATAACATTAGTAAAGCTTAGTCCAACATGTAGTAATGCTTACATGTTCTAGTGTTGATGGCGCACTAATGGATGCATGCAACTTGATGAGGGTGTATTTGTGACTCCATTGATGTAATGCAAGTCCTAAATGTATATAACAAGTGTCTAAGTGTCCAATAGATGAATAAGGATGTCCCAATACCCCTCAATCCCTTCTAGACAGAATTTGAAAGCATTTGGGGTATTGGGGTAACAAGTTGGGGTGTTGAGGTGGATATAGCCTAAAAAATACACCTCATAGTAGTCATTTATTGTAATGTCAACTATATGTGTTTAAGTCAATGTGTCTACATAATATTAGATTGCTATCACATAATGATAAATTAAGGAAGTCCTAATTGTAAATGGTAATGGATGTGATGGTCATCAAATCAAAGGTGGCTATATCCATGAGTGAGAAATAATGAGCTAGCTATACATTGTGCTCAAGGTTGTCCTATTTGTATGGTGACAATTGATTAAGAAATGATTCCATAAGTTGGTTATTAATTTGTTGCATGATCTTAAGTAGACAAAATGGTCAATATAAATACTAGTGACGACATTTCATTATATAGAGTATGGACATTTTGGATCTCATTATGTAGAGCTATTAAAAATCATGTTGGATCTCATTTTAACCTTTTGACAACAATGGACATTTTCTATTTTTAAGTATTCTTTTCCTAGTACTCAAGTTCCCAATATATATCTTATGTGCCATGAGGTGTGATTTGTCCATCCATTTATTCCATTTGTTTTTAGATTAATTCTCACACATGATTTTGTTTGAGTTAGCCTATGTTTAAAATTGTTTCTTAACATAGATACCATTACAAGCTTTTACATGTGGAAAGATAAACCAAGCTGAACTATGATATCCAATTTCTCTTCTAAGATCTAGGTAAGCTTTAGGTTGATTCACATTATCAATTAATGCATGGACATCATTGGTATGAAAACTTAAGACCGCATGCCATGGACAGATAGAAGTAAAAACCAAATTTAGGCAACATCACATCATGATATACACAACATGAGACAACATGATACTAATATAGACAACATCAATATAAATCACATAACTGAAAATCCATGTACATCAAGGCTACAAAACTCATCCAAACATATACAATTTATGGAAAATAGTGGAACATGGTTCCCAATGTACATACAATGGAAACTCGTGCCCTATAGAAAATGCGACAACTCATGCCCTAGATCCAAAATACATGGCAACTCGTTCCGTAGATACTAAGTACATGGAAACTGGTGCACAAAAGTGCCACATCATGGCTAATGTACATAACATGGTGTGCCAAGCATTGTGACCACCCCCATCACTCCCAGGCGCATCTCCAAAGTTGATCTTCCTACTCTTCGAGCTACTAGTACCTCGGGTCTTGTTCCGTCTAGGAGTAGACCGTCTCTCCGGGCTCTGGAACAAATGATATAAGATACCGTCATTTTCAAGCATTTGCAACATTTACCACATTTATAAAACAAATGTAGAATTCAAATCTTAAATAAATCACCTCTAATGCGAGTGGGAAACGTGAGGCAGGTGTCCTGGATCTGGGGAGCCTCTCAGCAATTCCAACCTACAACAATTACAACAATCATTTCATTGAAAAGTAATAATTGCTTAAATTAATTTTTGTTAATGCATCAAAATATTTTCATAAATTATCTTGATTCTCACCGTGAACACCTCTGACAATGGACATGGCTGGGCTTCTGGGCTAGTAGGTGGAGCAGATGGCTGGACAACCAGCTCCGATGCAGTCATGTGGGGGGTGAAGATGTAGTTTCATCCACTACAGGTGCAACCACTAGAGATACAGATGAGGATACTGGAAGAATAGATGCCACAATAATGGCGGGAAGTGGGGAAGATATGGTGGGAGAAGACATGGTGGTATGGGATGGAGGAGGACGTCGTGGACGATGAACCCCTTCTGGTTGTACAATAGAGGGTATCGAACAAAAAGGGCTAGGGGGGATGTTGAGGGATGGTGCATGGGAGGGAAATCCTGCATAGAGGGAGGAGGATGGACGGAAGGGAGGTTGTGGACGAAGAGGGGAAGCTGGAAGGAAGGGGGGGGCATGGACGAATGGGGGAGGATGGATAGAGAGGGGGGCGTGGATAAATTGGGAAGGATGTATAGACGGGGGGGCGTGGATGCGTGGGGGAGGATGGATGGAGGGGGGAGTATGGACGGAGAGGGGAGGGTGGATGGAAGGGAGGGGGTGGACAGAGGGAGGGGTCTAGATGGAAGCGAGGGGGGGGATTCATGGGAGAGGGTGGAAACATAGGACTAAAATGGGGACCTACAGCTGTTGGTGGCACCTACATATACATTTGTAATATCACAATTTAGTAAACAAACAATAAATTAAACCATAGTAAGTTGTAACAATTCAAATTAAAAGTGTGCTTTTAACTACACATTGTACCTATGTATATCGTGATCTTCCAATCCCCGGTGGGGATGGTTGATCACCATAGTCAGGGAACACATGTGGACACCAAAATGCATGCATGTTATGAACATGTTAAACAAGTCATTATTTAGGCAATCAAGATATCCAAAAACATTGTACGCACTATCAACGTGTATGGCATAAATATAAATACTTAGGTAATATAAATGCCATAAGTAATAGCAATATTGTGTGAGGTACCGAAAATACCTCCATGTGAGGTTCCGCAATTTTAGTTGCAGCTGCCATTGCTGCATCCAGGTTGGGAGATCCTATGTTCTCCCATGTTGGTGTCTCAGCTCTGAATTACTGTACATTGAAATAATAGTTTAATTCAAACAAAAATACTTTACAAGTTATCAAGTAATGATTGAAAACACATTAAAAAAATTGTTGACCTGATCGATATAACAGCCCTCGATCGGGACAGGGTAAGTGCGCCCGCAATGGGGACAAAGATGTGGCATTGTCCTCGTCGAAATGGAATGCCCAACATGGCTACCACCGGTCACAGGTCTATCCTGGCCCTATCGTGAAGGACCTGCACCTAGATCTCTATCAAGGTCAACCGACCTCTCCACTGTAGTCGTTGCTACAAAGGAGGTGTGTCTGAGGAGTCCACATGCAACATTCCTCATTCCCTCCTCGATCTGATCAAGTTTGTGGGGTAACTGAGGTGGCTAGGGAGAGGGGTTGGGGTTGCGTCTAAGAGCTGGTGGCCCTCTCAGTGGGTTCCTCCTGGTAGCAAGTTGATCTTGAGAAAAGCCACGCCCAACACCCTGGAACTCGGTTATGTCAAAATAGTTGACATGTAAACCAAGCATAAACTCAGCCCGCAGTTGCCGAAGGAAGTACTGTGGAACCTCCCTATTATGGCAGGGAGGTTTATTGTACACCATGAACCACCTCTGCATCCAATTTTCCCTCCATGGTTGGTAATGACACCAATCCATGAAGACACGTGGCTTTATAGTGTTGGGTGGTTGTTGTGTTCTTGGATCGGTGAACATACAGTATAATTGGGCCTTTGTAATATTTAAATCTTTTATTACTTCCTTGGAAATTCCCGTGGTGTAATACTCCTGCATCCTAGCTCTATATCCATTCATGTAGGTCAATTGGCGATGTGCATGGATGAGGGAGTTGATTGAGCTCTCAATTGATGTGGCAAGAGACACTCAAGATGGTTCCCCCGTGTTTCTTAGTTCTCGAGTGTGCCCTCTCATTTCATTTACATAATGGTTAAGGTCATCTTGTTCAACATTTGGTTGGGGGTTTTGATTTTCTTCGGCATTTGGATTTTGTTGACGGTTTTCTTCGGCATTGGGTCCAAGGTTTGGGTTTTCTTGTGTTCCACTAGACTTCGGGTTAATATTTTGTTCACTCATTGTCTCGGTTTACAATCTGCAATTGAAAATTTCTCCATTTTTTAAAAATTTGGGAATTATTAACAATTTAATAAATAAATAAAATAAAAAAATGACATAAAGAATGAATAAAATGACAAAAAAATTGGAATCTACCTATCCAATTGACATGTTGATGAGTTGGTGGATCGATTTGGTGGTTTTTGGAGTCGAAATGGCCTATTTTGGTGGCTATAGTCATGCGCACGCGGAGGTAAAGTCACACTCGGCTCCAATGAGTAGAATGGGAACATTCTGCTCTGTTTTTTTGTTTTTCTTTTAACAGGAGCGTGTGCGTGCCCATAAGCACGCACGCACCAAGAACGCGCATGTGCCTCGGTTTGGTACCGAACCTAGTAGTGCATGCGCGCTACCTTAGGTGCGTCCACGTGGTTGTTTTAATCCCGCTAGTGCGTCCCCGTTGCAATGGTTTTGGGGAGCAACTTTGTGCGCCCGCCCTAGAATATTATTGATTTGAAGGAATCATATTATTCATGGGAAAAGTTGTGAAGTAACTTTGGGTATGCTATCTCCTTAGACAAGAGATCTAAGAACATTATTAATAATAACATAAACTATGCCTAAGTAACAAAGGAGTTTAGAGAAATTGTAGACTATAGGTATGAGATAGGAAAGGTTGTACTAAATATTTATGGTTGATAACATAGTAATTGTGTTGAAGTGGCGATAAGAGTGAGAATGACAATTTTCTTGGAAAATTCAATATGATATGACTAGGTAATAAAGGAAATGGGAAAAATGGTAGACTATTAGGTTTCCTTTCATTATGATAGGAAAAGGCTATGTTAAATATTTATGGTTGATGACATAGTAATTCTTCTAGTTAGTACCAAAAGTGGCAATATCAAAGGAATGTTGTCATTTGAATGGAGTACAAAATAGGGTTGATTCTATTTGAAAGCATCATAGGGTTATAAGTTATGTAATTGAGAGAACCTAAAATGGATGAAGACTACATATCAATGAGATATTGACTCCTCAAAAATGACTAACGATACAACATAGGGTGGATAGAATATCCATTCTATGTGATTGTCCACTTCTAACGAGGTTGGGATTAATAAGAGAAACCAAGAAGGTGACAACAACTAGAATATTATTCAAACACTTGAAATCACAATTCAAATGCACCTACTCTAACCCCAACCTAGTAATGATAATATTCTAACACACGAAATCACATGTCAAATGCACCTACTCTAACCCCAACCTAGCAATGATAATATTCTAACACTCAAAATCCCATGTTAAATGCACCTACTTAACCCAAACTTAGCAATGATTTGTCATAGTAGCCCCAAACGTGATCTCATATCCTTTTGATTCCAAATGACCCGATCACCCTAATGGAGACTTTATTGATTCCAAATCTCATTGACTATAATATTTTGCAAACATTGATGGGTTGATAATGAAAGAGAAGATATAATGCAAATAAGAGATATGATCTTGTTCTTTATCCCATGGATTCTCTCATAGCCCAATAATGATGAAATTCATTTCATGTAAAGCCTATCATCTCATTAGCGAATGGATTCCCTCAAAAACCTATATGAATATAATTTATATATGTTTGAAGGGAATATGGAGTCTATATAATATGTTTGAAAGCATGATACTATTATATATTAGAAAACCAAACACACAAAGAAAACTTGAACTAAAAGAGAGAACCGTAAGACGGAAAATGGTACCTTTGGTATAAAATGAAGAAAACTACCTTCTCTTTATTATAACGATAATGATATGACACAAATACTAACTAAATCCAAACACTAAAATGAATTTAAAGTAATCTAAAATGACCAAGTGACTTTACTAATATGCCTAAGTCTATAGTCTAGATGATCATTCTAACACCCAACCTTAATGATCAATATAGAAAATAAACTAAGTTTGTCCCTAAATTTTACAAATTTTTCTAGACCCAAATTTTTATGTATGTAATATGATCCTCAATATGACAATATATCAACTACATTGTTCCATCTTCTACAATATTTTGAATGAAGAGATAGTAAATATCAACGTGTTTGGTACATTCATGCAATATTGGATTATTTTCCATCACAGGAATTCCCTAATTTTCACAATTGTACAATAGGGTAGGCTTGTTTTGTTGGATCTCCATATATACAAGAATCCATCTACGCCAAACTGCTTCACATGGTCCTTTTATTTCTACTCGATATTCTACTTCGATTGAAGAAAAGAAAATAACATGTTGCTTCTTAATGGTCCATGTAACTACTCCAATACAAAGACCAAAAACATAGTTCAAAAAGTGGTGCTATTAGTCATACAATTTTTTTCAACATTAAAATTACAACCTTTTGCAACAATGGACTTTTCACGGGGGGTTCACGAGCAATGCAATATCATATCACGTCCATTCATATTGGGGGTTTGAATACTCTTAAAATCCTCAAAAATATATTGCCCTGTATTAAGGGGTCAAGAGGGGTTTTTAATTTGACATAGTAATATAAATATTCGGGGTTATTTTATTTGGGTGGGATGAGGAATAACCTCCAAATTGTGGGATGGATTCATACCTCCAAATCAAAATCGTGGGATGGATTCATACCTCCAAATCATGGGCTCAATTCATACTGACCTAAAACTTAATGACACTCCATTTTTATTTGATATTTTCTCATGATCCTAAGTTTTGCATAAATCTAATAATAGTGTACCAGTGATAATATCAATGGAAGTCTCTTTGGATTACTAGCGTTGAGAAATTCTCATTTAATAGCTTATTTATGCTTGGTTTGAATTGATGTTATATTGTTTTCCATCTTTAAGTTAAGAGATGTAGCTAATTGGGAGTGGCGGAGTTGAACAATTGTATTGTATTTTTTGTAGGCATTCGAGTAAAAGATCTAACTCTTCATTTTTTAGGATAGGGTTTAGCTGGGTATTGAGATTCATTCAAACCTTGCTCCATGAAAACCAAGAAAAGAAAGATCAATATTTATTGCAGTCTCACTGGAACCATGAAAAGTTAGATCAATCTTTCTTGACTAATTATTTCTTTCAACTTTTTGTATTCTTGTTTAACATTTTCACACTGTCAGTTAGGAATAATTGTTAGATTCAGTTTTATTTGGCACAATCATAATTGTAATTTCAATTCTTATATGAAAGGCATCTGTCTTAATATTATATTGGAACTGACATGAGCATAGGTGAAAATCTAAATCCTTATTTACATACCCTATGTGTTATCCTTACCATGAAATGGTATCATATAAGTTTCACCATCGGTGTATCTTTATAACTATTCCATGCTTGAAACCTAACAATGGAGATTTCTCCCTCTCGTGTAAAGATTAAAAAAAAAAATCCTTGATATAACCCAAGAAAAAGTAACTAAATGTTGTTAATTCCCTTGATTGCAAGAATAAATGTGGAGGAACTGGAGGAAATTCATTTCATCGTGTGAATGAGCCAATTCCAAGCTATGCACATGTTCATATGGTGTTATTGGAAAGTAAGAGGAATTTTTCTATGTTCATTTTGGTTCAAACATCAATTATGTTTGTTTTGATAGGAAGGTAGGGGACTCCATCCACGAAAGGGTTTCAATTTTGCATTTTTATGGAGTTTAATTTATTAATATTATAGAAAACAAGATCTCTCTATGGCTATACTTATATTTACATGATATAAAATTGGTAGATTGGCAGGTTGTGGTGTGAAACATTTGCAATTCTCATCTTTTCTAAGCATTGCACTAACTATTGGACCATCCTCCTTTTACATTATTTGTTATGTTGATCTCTTGACTAGGTTTCCTTTTACACATCTTTCCTTCCCCAGTACTGTTTCATTGGTTCTTCCACTATCCAATGCTACAAATCGATTAGTCACCACTGCAATCTTGGTGGGATCATTATTAATTTTATACTATTATGTTTTTTAGCATCATGTTTTCTTGTACTAAGATGTGTTAGGGCGCCTGTTTGTTACAACTTGATAATATGATATAAAGGGGGTATTAAAAATTGGGTGATAAAAATGGATACATGCAATATCTGGTGAAACTAGGGGTTTTCTTAATTGGAAAGGCATATTGGGAGGGGGGTTCAACAATAAAATTTTAGGTAAAATTAGGGATATTCTTTAATATCATGCGAACGATCATGCTATGTGACAAGTTCACTGAGTGAACCCCTCATGGGCCTTTTAAACAACCTAGTAACACTACTAAAAAAACAATAAATCAACACTCGAATACAAAAGTGGTACCAACAACACACTTCATTTTTTTCAAGATTAAAATTTCAACTTCTTTGAAACCATGGCCTTAACAACTAGCAATGTTACCAACAAAACCCTTAATATGAACCCCCAAATTGAAAAATGGTGCTAATCACAGCACCCCCACTTTTATTTGAGGTCAAAATTACAACTCTTTTGAAGTTATGGCATTAACGATCGATAACCATGCAACCAAAATCCTAAAATCAATCCCTAAATAAAAAAATATGGCACTAATAATACCCCATGCTTTTTTCAAGCTTAAAATTGCAACATTTTGAAATCATATCTTGAAATCCCAATGTTGTTGCAAACAAAATCATAAAAAAATAGCGAAAATAAATAAAACTAGAGAGAAAAGAAAAGGAAAAAAGTGAGAAAAACCCCAAAATGAGGGGAATAACCATAATTTGTGAAAAAAAATGAAATTTATTTTAAAACATCTAAAAGAAAAAATTTTAAAATGTAATTGTAAACTTTATAAAAATTTAAAAATTAAAACTATAAGGGGAAAAATTAAAAATAATAACAAGGAATTCAAGTCCCTTTCGTTGGGCTCCACTGGGTGTCGTCCCAAAGGAGATATGGGTTTTTTAATTTGTGGACTCCTCCCTCCCCTCCTTTGGGTGCCCATGGGGTTCAGGGGAGGATTACCATAATCAATCCCCTTTTCCCAATGCTTAAGGTTTGTTCTTGGTGAAGCTAAGAGGGAGGCTATTGTCACCACACCAACCCTATTATGCACTTCAACAAAAGGGAGGCATCCCTAGATTAGGATTACTAGAGCTCACAATAAGGTCCAAGGTGAAATGAATAGATGGCTCTATCAAAATCATTTGTTTTAGTGATCTAAGAAAAGAAGTGGATGGAAGCACAAGGGAATAGTGTTTTATTATTGGGAAACATGGGATCATCCAAGGTCCATATGAAGTCTTAAAGAAATGATTAGAAGGATTAGGGAAACAGGATTACAAACCCTAGACGCTCTTTAACTACTTAATTATATTCATAAATATAGAAAAATGAAAACCCCTAAGGAGGATGTTTTCACATAGTCTTGAAAGGATACTTGTCATGCAAGGGATAAGAGAGAATATAACCAAGAAAATGAGATACATACCATACTCGATCACTTCCAAATGACAATCACCACATGGAAAAGAAGAGACTTAATCGATTAATCCTCTAGGCCATTAGAATTTCAAGATCCATGCATTAATGGAACATGATCAACACAAAAACATCCAAGAGAGAAATTTGAATAACCATCCATACAAAACCAAAATACATTCAACTAATCTCTAGGTGGTTTCTCCCACAATCCAACCATGAGAAATGAAGGAGAGAGAAAACCTTTGTATCTAGGTTTTAGCTCATCTTACTCCTACAATAAAATATCAATAAAAATCATAGAAATATCCTAGTTAGGATTAAAGAAACCAAAATACTCCCACTACTGGGTAAAAACATTAAGTTGGGAAACAATTTTGGCTTGTTTTTTACAAACAAAACTGCTAAATTTTATGTTTTTCAACTTCAACCTCTTCAAACCCATATCTCCCTTAGGAATTTCAACTTGAAGTAAACACAAAGGTTTTAGAGAATTGAATTAGCTTTCTACACGTTTTTTTTTTTTTTTAATTATGGACATATCATGGGACAAATTTGTTGTCAACATATGACATATACTTGAAAATTTTCGGTATGGATAATGAGTGACCTGTGTTGACGACGGTTTTTTGATAGATGGTTATTCATTTTAGGGAAAAAAAATTGTAGGCTTATAATCTACACACACTACACTAGATCCTGGACTATATTTTGAGTTTTTTAAGGCTTGGGAACTATTTTTTATTATTTATCGAAACAACGTATGTTTAGAAAATGGTGCATTATCGACACATGTTTTTGTCTTCACATTTTATTTCAAATGTGACTCTTATTGGAAAAACTAAAAGTACCCTTTTGAAAAGGACGAGCCAATTATGATCTCTGTGAAATTTCAAATTTTTTGGTGTTGTCTTTGTGATGATATTGAATTTTCATTTCGGGTGATTTTCAAAGTAATACAATTCTTAAGGGATAAGGTTTAGAAAAAAATTATTAGTAAATAGTAATTCAAATCGAAATGAAACAATTATTATATCATTGGAAACTAGATTCAGAGATGAATCCATTGCTACCAAGTCCGACAAATAATACTTAAAATTTGCAGGGGTTCGGGCTTGCTGAAGTTGCAGGTTCGAGAAAGATGCCTGGGATTTTCGCAGGTTTTGTTGACCATAAACTCTCGGTTGAAAAAATATCTTCCAAACTCTCAACTGAGAGTTTAGTTCAAACTCTCATCCGAGAGTTTTTTTAAAAATACAGCACGGCGATTGGTTCAAACTCTCGGCCTAGAGTTTTTTTAAACTCTCGGGCGAGAGTTTTAAATCTCAAAACTCTCGGCCTATAGTTTTTTAAACTCTCAGCCTAGAGTTTGAGGTTGACTTATTTTCACGTGATCATCCGCCCGCGCTCCATTTTTTTCACTCTGTTTGTCACAGAAGTGTTTCCCAGGTTCGCGATTTCACCCTACTACAACAAGATCCATAAAAAACACGGTGGTCAAAGCCACATGTACAATCCCCCAATGAAGAGAGAGTAGGATGCCTCCATGAAACAAGAAATGATGCCAAGTAGAAACCTCAATGTCTAGCCTCCAAAATCTCTCCAAGTACATAGTGATCCAAATAATAGGCCCTCAAATAATGTAATAAGGTGGATGAAACCTAGATCTAGAGTTTAATCCCCCTTGATCTACTCCAATGCAAAAGTGTCCTTTATAAATGATGCAAAAAGTTCTCTAAAGTAGGATGATTCCTCCAAATAAGGGATGAAATGACATGTGGAACACCTAAGAGGTTGATTCCTCGAAGAATAAGCTCCTAGAAGGTCAAACAATCCCTCAATCAAGAATGAAAAATATGTACAATGAGACAAGTAGAGGCTCTTCCAAGAAAAAGTCCCATCTAAATGCCATCAAAAATGTGTGCAAGCTATCCTCCATGTGGAGAATTCCAGCAATCAAGGATAGAACCAAGTCAAAGATGCTTCAAGTCCACACATGTGGCTCTCCAAGTGAAAATGTCACGTCAATCGAGCATGTAGAGATGTACAAGTAAATTCCTAGAGTGGACACCTTTCTTTTGACCTAGTCAAGGGTCAAAAACTCTAGTATGTCTAATGAATTCCCTCCATGTGAGGATTGGACCACTAAGTGATGTCCACATATTAACAAGATACCTTCAAGATGGGACATCCCCACAAAAATGGATCAAAAATCAAATCTCAACTCATCAATACATGTTGAAAGCTAGATGCATGGAAGAAGGATCCCACCAATCAGGAAATAGAAGCATCAACTCCAAGAGAAAGGTGCTCACAATATCCAACCAAATCCATGAGGAAATGAGACGAGCTGCTTCTCCAAGCAATGAAGTACAACCATGCATGAAAATAGGTACAAAGGGAGAAGAACCAAGGGGAGCATTCCATTGATAATGATAGTTAATCATGCCAATATTTCAACCAAGTGCTAAGACCAAGGGAAATCCATGGAAAAAGTGTATTAAGCCATCAATCTTCCACTAAATTACAAAACCTTGTAAAGCCTTGACGAATATTTTACTAAATTGTAAGACATTGTGAAGTTTTGACGACTTTTTTGGTAAATTCATATTTTAAATCATATAATGTTTGATGTAAACTGAGTCAAATTAAGGTGTGGGGTTAATGCGTGATGGGTATTAAGTTATGGGTTAGGGGTAGGGGGTGTAGAAGTTAGGGAGTATGGGATTTAGGGGTTGGGGTGTAGTAGTTAGGGTGTATGGGATTTAGGGGTTAGAGTGTAGAGTTAGGATTAGTGGTTAGTAAGTATGGGGTATAATAATGTAATGTGGCATAAGGTAAGGGACCAAGATTATTATTAAATTTTTCACAATGCCACTTCATTCAAAATGTTGATTTCATAATATTTGATGCAATTTCAATCATACTCGTGTATCGGGTTAGGGGTTTACGATATGGGGCTATGGGCATGGGTTAGGGAGTATGTGGTTAGAGGTTTATGGTACGGAGCAATGGGCATGGGCTTGGGAATATTGATATAAGTGTAGGGGGTATAAGAGTTAGGATGATACATTAGATTAATCATTAAATCCTTATGAGTCATCATGCTTGGAAAAATGACCCAAGGTCAATTTTCAGGCAAATTCAACAAATAGTTCATTTACAAAATGACACTTCCATAAAAAAATAAGTAGATGATACATAACATCATAGTCATTGAACCAACACACTAGAGAAGGAAACAAACTAAAACAAAAATCCATGAAAACATACAAAGGTGAACCTTCTTATGGAGCCACAACAATCCCACAAACTCGAAGTAGAATGGAGAAGGGTTTCTCTTAAAGTGCCTCCTACGATGAGCTTGCTCAACCTTACAACACATGTGTTACCAATTGAGAAAGTATAGAACTAAATGTTAACCACCCTATAAATGGACCACAGCCAATTTTCGAGTTAACTTATCAAGCAACTCATTTAACAAAACACTATTAATACAAAATGACATTTCCATTGACAAAAAAAGTGATTGATACACATAATCATAATCATTAAACCAACAAACTGGTCCTAGTTTGTCTATATAAAATACATATAGGTTAAAAACCTAGTTGAAAAGCATCTTCACACAAAAATAAAAACAAAGTAGAGTGGCTCCACGTACTAACAAAAACAACGAGCATAAATGAAACTTAAATTTATTTGAACATCCCATTTGCAATTCCAATATTATGTGGTTGTGAGAGGTGAAACGAAAAGTAAATTTCTGTGGGAAGGAAAAATAAAACAAAACAATCTGAATTCCGTCGGTAGGTTATTGCGACATTTTCTTGTGGGGCAATTGGTTCTACAGAAAGGAAATATAAAACAAAATAGAAACGGAAATGGAATTATGTTGGTATAGATTTTGCCTAAAACAATATAATTCAAAAAAATTGGATTTTTTAAAATTGATTTTCAAAATTTAATTCCTACTAATAAGAACCCATATTATATTACTATGATTTTGCCAAAATTACAAATTTATTTAATGCAATTTAACCATGTAAATCTCAGAGTTACCAACACTATGATTTCAGATAGATTTAACGAACTGTAACTTTTGCAACTCGGAATCATTTATTGTGAATATAAAAGCCCACATGGCAATCATAACTATATAACACGGGTGAATTAACAACACCCTAAAAAAAAATATTATAACACTTCATTATTATTATCTAGATCTATTTTAATTTGGAATTTATTATATATTGAAGTGCAAACCTGTTCTACAGCAAAACTTAAGGAGAGGTACAAACCTTTTTCCTAGTACAAAACTGAAAGAGAGGTTTGGATTTAGGCTCTCTTTGTATATATGGTATATATTAAATTAAATTCAATATACTTCATATTTATTTTATTGGATATTAGGAAATTATGTTTCATAAATAATATATAATTGAGGTTTAAAGTACAAAAGTTCTATGTTGACACAATGAGGATTAATATTGCAGAGATCACTGAAGACTACGGAGAAGCTCTAGTCCGAGTAGGGCAGGGAAGCTTTAGTCCGAGTAGGGCAGTGAGGCTATGTTCTATGTCTAAAGCGTACCACTTTAGGGAGTGTACTTTTTTAAATCTATTTGTGGAATTCAAAAACTATAATGAATAGATTCATCTTAAATTAAATTACAAATATTATATAATCAAAATTATGTATGTGTATGTGTTTTAGATGAATGTAATACTTTAAAACCTTTTTTTTTCAATGGAAAACTCATTAAAAAATAATAATCAAATAATACAATAATACATAAATCTATTCCAAACTTATGATCAGAAAGAACCAAAGTTTCAGTCCATTTTCTTATATAAATCACCCAAAAATCAGCAAAATATTGATACTTTAAAACTTATAATATATAAAAACAAAAAAAACATTACAAAATTTATATAAAAAAAATAACAATATAAATTAAAAATTTAACAACAATGTGAATCTCTCTTAAAGACATATTATATATTTCAATTAGTTCCTTTAGTTATAGTTATATGAGACTGGGTTCACATTTTAAAATTTTGTTTATTTAATAATTTATTACTTTATTAAAATATATTAAAATTGAGCACAGAATTACATTTCTATTTATTTAATAATTTATTACTTTATTAAAATATATTAAAATTGAGCACGGATTTACATTTCTATTACTATTACATATATGTTTAGAAAATATATACAACAAACGCAAAGGCCTTACAACTTATATTAACAGAGGTAGGGGAAGGGAAGTACAAACTTTTAACAACTCTGAATTCCAATAACGATCAGTATTTATAACCTTCACACAATACTCATGTGCACGACGTTGCTTCTTTAAATGACAGCGCATTCAGCCCATGCCCGTGCTCGGAGTAAGTGACAGGTGAGCTGTGGCTCTTTCGTCTTTTAATTTGTGGCTAAAATTCACCAAGCGAAGAGATAATGCTTTAAGCCCGTGATTGGTACATGAAAATTTTTATATAATGCTGACTCACTCATTAATATGATGCGCTGCTCTAAATAGAGCGATTTTTTCATTTCATTTGTGGGATTCTGGATCTGATTGCTCAGGTGCATATTGTTCGTGGTGAAATTTTCATTTCAGAGATCGTGGAACTGATTGTTCAGGTTTGTTTTCATAAAATTCAATTTCATTTACAATATGATAGATTTTCCAAGGAGTTCATGAGCGTTTTTTATTGTTTGAGAAATCCAGATTACAGAGATGGAAATCTAAAAACAAAACAAAGATGGAAATCTACTCTGGAGAATTCATCACTGCGATCATGGTGATCGCGGCGGCTATTATATGGTACTTGACCAGATCGAGAGAAAACAAAGGCGCTCCTGTGAATTGGCCAGTAGTGGGCATGGTGCCTTCGTTGCTATGGAATCTGAGCAACGCATACGAGTGGGCAGCGGGAATAGTGATTCGCAATGGCGGGACATTCGCATTCAAGGGACCGTTGGGGAGCAACCATTTTTTCGAAGTAGTGACAGCCAGCCCGCCGAATCTGGAGTACATTCTCAAAGACGATTTCGCCAATTTCCCCAGAGGCCCCAGCTTCAAGTCCGTTTTCTTCGACATATTTGGAGACGGTCTCTTCGTGGCAGACGACGAGCTGTGGAAGCACCAGAGGAAAGCCGTGGCCATAGCAATGAGCAGCACCAGTTTCCGCGAACAGAACACAGATCGGATACAAGAATTGGTCCTGGAAAGACTCATTCCAGTCCTGGAAGAATCTCGCAAGAAGAATTCTTCATTAGATATGCAGGACATTTTGCTTCGCTTGAATTTCGATAGCATATGTTTGGCTATATCGGGCAAAGACGCCGGATTTCTGCTGCCGGATCTTCCCGAGGTGCCCTTTGCCGTAGCCTTTGATCAAGCCATCGAATCCTGCACTTACCGTCTTATTATTCCTCCATTTGTATCGAAATTGATGAAGTTTCTCAATGTGGGCTTTGAGAGAAAGCACAGAAGAGCCAAGGGTATCATACTTGAATATGCTTCAGAGCTTGTGAGGTTCAAAATGGCGGCGGAGCTGAAGGAAAAACGCCAACAGTGTGGAGACATTCTGTCTACTTTTATCCACCTGGAGACAGAGGAAGGACGTTCTCCTTCTCTGAAATCTGTGCAGGATCTGTGCCTCAGCGTGATTCTTGCTGGCAGAGATACGTCTTCTCTAGCTTTATCATGGTTCTTCTGGCTGCTAAACCAACACCCAGATGTAGAAGCAAAAATTCTGTCGGAACTCTCGGAGATCTTGAAGGCTAAATTCTGTAACAAGCCTTACGATATCAATACTCTCCGGTTTAGTCATCTTGATCTGAAAGCCATGCAGTATTTGCAGGCTGCTCTGTCGGAATCTATGAGGCTCTATCCTCCCGTTCCTGTCAGTTACAGGCAAGCAGTACGGGACGTGTTTTTACCTGATGGGACTTCTGTGAAGAAGGGCTCAAAGCTTCTGTATTTTATTTATGCCACGAATCGGATGGAGAGCGTGTGGGGCAAGGATTGCAGGGAATTTAAGCCAGAGAGATGGATTAATCGAGATGGGATTTGCATCAAGGAGTCTGATTACAAGTATCCCGTCTTCAATGCCGGGCCTCGCTTGTGCCTGGGAAGGGAGATGGCTTACGCCAGTATGAAATGTACAGCCGCTCATGTTCTCCTGCGTTACTGCTTGAAAATCGCCCCCGGGCATCCTGTGAAGCCTAAGTTCGGGCTGACTATGTTCATGCGACATGGTCTCAAGGTAACCTTACAGCCAAGAGGGGACGTCGTTCTGCTGTAAAATTAGCGGATCCAGTGTTAGAAATCTATTACTGAACGATTTCAGCATTCTTCATGCATTAGTTAGAAGTTAGTTCCATGTTATCTATCATACTAGTTATTCATGCATCCATAATTATCTATGATATTCTTTGTAATCAATATAAATTTTTTATTTGAATTTGAAATATATATATAGTCTAACTTTTATATATATCTTTTATCGCTGACGGTGGCACACTCCTGACTCAACTTGGAATTGGAAAATCCACCCAAACTCAACTTGGAATTGGAAAATCTTTCTCTAGAGTTTCTCTATCATCATCATCATCATCATCATCACTATCATGATCATCCTCTAACCAATTAGGGGCTGCCTCCATAACAGGCTCCTCACACTCCGCCCTCCATGCAGCAGTGGTGTCAATCAAATCCAATGAGATGGCCTCCACAACCTAAAATTGATAGAATCCTCCTTGGGCTTAGGTGAAATGATCCCCTGCTCCTTAGCTCCTCTCCCCATTGCTGCAAACCCCACTTTTTCCCCTTTTATGTGCGGCTGAGTTATTAGGTTGACAAGGAAAAACTTGACGAAACTCGGAAAAAATCAGCAAAACTCGGACTCAAGTTTTTGTCCCATTTTTTGAGTAAACCTCGGAACGGGAACTTGGCCAAGTTTTGTAACATTGTTTCAAACGGAAAAAATTGATTTTTCCGTCACAATTTTGAAAAAATTGGAGAGATTTTTAAAAATCTTGGTTACAACTTCAAATTCTAAAATTTTGGGTGCTCATGGGTTTTTGATGGTGTTGAATTAGTTTCTACCATCAAAATGGCCATTAAAACACAATTAAATTCAGATTTTGCAAAATAAAAAACACCTAATTATAATAAAAACTTATCCAAACCAAATCTTAAAATTTTATATATATATATACTCTTACTAATTGTTTTTTAAAAACAAAAACCATTGTTATATGGATTGAAGTTCTAAAATTTTAATTCAAAATCAAGTTACAACATTGTTGATAAGCCCAAAAAAACATTAAAATTAGATCTCATAATCTTTCATAATCATGAGGATACTCAATGTATCCTTCTACTGCAAAACCATATGGGGAATTTTCAAACTCAAAAAGTAGATAAATATTCACAATAAGTTTGAAAAAAGTTAGTTCCCATAATCTTTCATAACCATGAGGATACTCAATGTATCCTTCTAATGCAAAACCATATGGGGAATTTTCAAACTCAAAAAGTAGATAAACATTCACAATAAGTTTGAAAATCCCTGAGAAACAAATTAAATTAGGATTGCTTTTCACTACTCGGAATATTTGAAGTTATGAAAATTTAATAAGTTGAGGTAATTGAGTTAGAAATTCCGTTATAATTTTTGGAACCGAACCTTATAGTTTGGGTGTTTAGGATATTTTAATATTTGGTTAGAAGTGTTGGAATTGCATCATTTGAGTGTTTAAAAATATTTTAGGGAGTTGAATCGATAAAATATAATTTTAAAAATGAAAAATGAAACAAATATTTCATCATCTTCATAATACAATTTTAATAATCTAAAACTATAAAAATGAAAAATGAAACAAATATTTCATCATCTTCATAATACAATTTTAATAATCTAAAACTATAGTTAAACCTGTAGGTAAATAGGTAAATAGGCAAAGCCACCATTTTATAAATCATTATAGCTTCAAAAAAGTTTCAAATTCAAATCTAATTACTATACATTTAAGTTCAAGTTCAGATGCTTCAACAAAATAACAGGGCCTTGTCGAAGAATAAAGTGAAACACTACAAAGATACCCCTGGTACTACCAACTAGTTTCAAATGCCTTTTGAAAGTTTAATATTTACTGTAATGTCCATTGCTGCAATTACTAGAGTCAACATTGAGATGAGTGGGAACAGGTTCACTAATGTATATCCCAAAAGAGACGTTGAGGTAAAGTGATTTGAAAAGGACTTAACTCTCGAGAAAGTTTTATAAGTATTGTAATGTCCACTACTGCAATACCTAGAGTCAACACGAAGATCAGTGGGAAAAGGTTTTGCAAAGTAAGGTAAAGTGATTTGAAAGAGAGTTAACAGAGTTTTCTAGAAGTGCCACGATTTCGCCCGGACGACGAAATCGCCAAGTGAAATCTTCTGATGGTCGTTGACCCCTCCGGCACCGTCGAGCAATAGGAATTAGGACCCCGTCTCCTGTACAACAATACTATCTCGTCATTGGTCCCCTCTTCCACCCCTCGTTCACGTCGTGCAGGAGGATTTAATGCCCCGATCCATGCAAATCCTGGTTGGTGAATTTGAATTCGACTATAGCATTCCCTTTTCCCCCGCCCGCGACTCTCCCCTGCCTGCTCCAGCATCTGCAACGATGAGGGAACCTGCACCTACCCCTTCTTATCTGCACACCGGAACCAGGGACGGGATCACAAGACCAAACCATTCGCCATTCGTACCTGCATATCCTAGGCAATCCCCTGCTCTAACATATGCAACGACGAGGGAACCTGCACCTACCCCTACTTATCTGCACACGGGAACCAGGGACCGGACCACAGGACCACACCACTCGCCATTCGCACCTGGAGATCCCAGGAAATCCCGTGCTTGGAGCAAGTGACAAAGCAAGTGACAGGTGAGCTCTGGCTCTTTCGTCTTTTAATTTATGTTGGGCACTAAAGTTAAGTTAGCTTTCTGTGGCTAAAATTGACCAAGCGAAGAGATAATGCTTTAAGCCTCTGATTGCTGCTTGAAAATTTTTATATAATGCTGATCACTCATTAATATTCAGGTGCATATTGTTCGTGGTGAAATTTTCATTGAAGAGATCGTCAGGTGCATATTGTTGGTACTTATGTTTTCATAAAATTCAATTCCATTTACAGGATAGATTTTCCTTATACTGATATAAGGAGTTGAGCTCTTTTTTTGAGAAATCCAGATTACAGAGATGGAAATCTAAAAACAAAACAAAGATGGAAATCTACTCTGGAGAATTCATCACTGCGATCATGGTGATAGCGGCTGCTATTATATTATATGGTACTTCACTCATTAATATAATGACTTATTAATATAATGCGGTGGCTATTATATGGTTCAGATTAGATTTAAAAGATTTAAAATGATATATATATATACACACTTTTTAAACATATTTAAAAAGAGGTTTATATTTTTGAGAGATTTGATTTTTTTCGGCTGGTAGATTCTCTTTTAGATGGATCTACGTTGGTAATTATTGTAAGTAACAAGTTATTTGTTTTTCGTGCATTAGTTAGAAGTTATTTATGCATCAGCTACCAATTATTCATGCATTAGCTATTATACTAGTTATCCATACATCTGTCACAATTTTAAAAAAATTGGAGAGATTTTTAAAAAAAAATCTAATTATAATAAAAAATCAGTCCAAACCAAATCTTATATATCTATTTTTTTAAAAACAAAAACCATTGTTATATGGATTGTAATTGTTATTTATGTTTTCTAAAATTTTAATTCAAAATCAAGTTACAACTTTGTTGATAAGCCAAAAAAAATTGTATCTTTCATAATCATGAGGATACTCAATGTATTGCAAAACCATCACATAATCATAATTTGTTTATGGGGAATTTTCAAACTCAAAAAGTAGATACACAAGAAGTTTGAAAATCCTTATGGAACAAATTAAATTAGGATTGCTTTTCACTATTCGAAATATTTGAAGTTATGAAAATTTAATAAGTTCAGGTAATTGACTTAGAATTTTTGGAACGGTATAATTTGGATGTTTAGGATATTTTAAGATTTAGTTAAAATTATTGGAATTGTATATATAAATTGTTGGAATTGTATTATTTAAGTATTTAAAGATATTTAAAGAGCTGAATCGATAAAATAAAAGTTGAAAAATGAAACAAATATTTCATCGTTTTCATAATACAGTTTTAATAATCTAAAACTATAGTTAAACATGTAAGTAAATAGGCAAAGCCACCATTTTCTAAATCATTGCAGCTTCAAAAAAGTTTCAAATTCAATCTAATTACTAGACATTTAAGTTCAGATGCTTCAACAAAATAACAGGGCCTCGTCGAAGAATAAAGTGAAACACTACAAAGATGTCCATTGAAAAGCCTTTTGAAAGTTTAATATTTACTGTAATGTCCATTGCTGCAATTACTAGAGTCAACATTGAGATGAGTGGGAGCAGGTTCACTGATGTACATCCCCAAAAAGACGTTGAGGTAAAGTGATTTGAAAAGGACTTGACTCTTGAGAAAATTTTATAGGGAATGCAATGTCCACTACTGCAATAATTAGAACACTAAGATGAGTGGGAAAAGGTATTGCAAAGTTAGGTAAAGTGATTTGAAAGAGAGTTGACAGTGTACCACTTTTATTCATAATAACTTTTCTTATAAGTTTCAAAACGAAGAGATATTGTAATTTTAATTTCTTTTTATAAATAAAATTTAATATATTTTCAAAAGGTAGAAATATATTCAAATAACATAACAAAGGAAGACTCCTAAAAGCCTTTAAATTTAATCCTGAACACCGAAGCTCGCTCAATCAACAGGCCCAAAACATATACCTGCAGTGACAAGTACAGGTTTGTGTATGTTTAGTAGATACATATAAATGGGTCAATGGTTCCAGTCCTGCGCCAGCAATCGTTGGAATGCCAACCCTCACGTCCTTAAAGAATATGATAAGTTGTTACAGAATATGATAAGCTGTGTAGGGAACAAGAAGATCACGGGATTAATTAGCTGTTTTTCAGTGTTTGTTTTATTTATAAAAAGATAGACGACTTTTAATAATCACTTTGTGAGAGAGCATTTATTGCAATGTTGTGGGGATTTAAATATTTGGATTTGAACCAATAATCAATCTAATGATTCTTAATCTCATATTAGTAGTATTAAATACTCTGCTGCAAGGTGTTTATTGAAAGTCTAATAAATATAACCAAATAACGAAATGTATAAACATATGAATGAAATCCAGATTTTTATTGTTCAAATTGCAATTTTGAATGCAAAAATGGTTTTAGCACCTTCAAATATTTCTGGGCACTTGGATTATGCAATTCCAACAATTTTGGGAAATCCTGAGTGTCAAAATCGAAATAGTAGAACAATTAACTTATTTTATGAGAAAATGAGTAAGATAAAAAATGATTGAATGTATTTGTTTAAAGAGAACAGAAAAAATTATCATATCTTAGTTGTCAAAATCCGGTGAAAAATTGTTGAAATGATAGTTTTCAGTTGTTGGAATTGCATAATCCAAGTGCTTTTAAAGTAAAATCCATTTCTACAATAAAAATTGCATTTCAACAATTAAAAAACTAACTAAATTTTAGTAAAAACTCTCTACATAAAATATTTAAACTCCTTCTTTTAGATCTTAGTGAATAACTAATTTATAAAAAGAATTTTCACTTTTAAAACAACTCAAAATAATTCCAAAATTATATATGAAAAAACAAAACTTTGCTTCATTTAAATACCTCATATCAAAGGCAGCTCAATTATATTTACATTAATTAAATTTATCATCAAATTAAATTTTTGGTGAACATGTTGGAGAGAGTTGATATTTAAAACGGTACCTATTCATATAAAGTTCTAAACGGTTCAAAATAATTCATTTTAAATTTGAATTTTTTTTGGTAAGTTTTATAGAGAAATTATATTAAAATACAAAAAAATAGTGCAGGCATAAGAGTCATGATGTTTGAGAGCCTACTATGGCTTCTCACAGAACCAAAATATTCAAATTGAAACCATTAACCACCTGCCCATGCATGGGATAACAAAATATGTTAACAAGAGAGGATTGCCCATGCATGGGATTACAAAGAACCCGCTAAAAAGGTCAAAATATGAGAGCATATAAAAAATTTATGACCTCAAGTGACAGCTAACAAGAACATTTAAACCATAAGCAAAAGAGCTAGCAGTCCCATGGACATAGTTCCAAGTACCTATCTTCATTCAACTAACAATAAAAATAAAGTGAAAGAAAGAAAACCACGAAATTATTTGGGGTTGCAGATTGTATCTACATCTTCAAGCTTATCCTCTAGAATTGGGCACCGATAGTCCTCTGAACTGGAAGAGCTGTCAGGAGAAGCTTTTGTCAGCAGTGCCTCCGTCTTCATGAAGGAGGAGAGATTCACAGGGCTCTTGCGCTCCACGTGTTTTCTTTTATGACCATTTGTGGAAGCAATGTTGGTTTTGTCACCAACCAACAAAGGTTCCTTGCCTAACTCATTTCCATGATGTTCTGTTGGCTTGGAGACCTGAGAAGTAACTAGAGAGGAGGAGTAGTGAAGAGCTGGAGCAGGGGAAGGAGAAGGAGGTGGATTGTTCTCATATAAGAGTTCTTGTGAATGCATGAGGATCTGAGATAGCGTGTTCTTCACCAACCAGTAGTGTCTTCATCTGACCCATGCTCTTTGACTAACCAACCAATACACCACCATTTCCTCTTCCCAGTCATCCAACATAGTTCTAAAATGACTAGGGGTGGAGCTGTCATAGCCATTGTCGGTGGAACCTCTACGTTCCAGTCTACCAGAGCCTCCACGGCCTCTATTACCACAATAAGGGGTGGTGTGGAGCCGCCTGGACATAATTCCTACCAGGAAATGGAGCCTAAAACCTTTTCTATTTGCAAGCTAGAACCAAAGAGGAGCAAAACTGACCAAGAATGTGAAAAAATTAGAGAAGAGCCAAATACCAGCATTAAGGAGACTGAACCATGCACGAAGAAGGAGATCGCCCAAACTCACCGGGGAAACACTACTAGGATTCCAACCTTGTAACACCTAAATTCAAAAACATTCCCCGTCAAATAGCATTGGATCAACATCCCAGAAGGCCATAAATTTGATGGGGAAAAGCATAATTGCCATGGTACTGTAAACAACTCTGCTAGGATCTCGAGGGACCAGCCTCATTAAGACCGCAAGCATTGTATGTGGAGTCAAATAAATGTGCATGGCAAGTAAGTCGGGGGTCCACCACGTGGTGGAAAGTGGTGGATTCCATGGTCGCCTCCTCACGCGCCGAAAGATCACGAGGATCACTTGCATCCAGGGTTCAAATTTGAAAATATTGCATTAATTAATGAAATGAAATTTGAAAATATTTATTTTAATTAGTTATGAAGTGAGTATTATTTAAAATGAGATTTATTACTATAAATATATCTTAATTTTGGATTTACTAATCATTTAGAAGAATAAAGAAAATTAAGGTGTAAATGTTTTCTAAAGTTTGCACTCTACAAAAGGTTTGCCCCTTAAAGGATTTGATCCCTTTCAATTACTTGTTAGATATGGAGTTAAGATGGATCTATATTGGTTTCATATGTAGATCTTTAGTAGGTACTCAAATCCTTAGTATGTAGATCATTGGTTTAATGATGACTCAACTCTCATATCGCATAGCAAGAAGTATCTAAGTTCCATTAATTTTTTTTATTTTTAATTAATTGAAATATATCTCTTTGGTTTTGAACTTTAAGTTAAGGTTGACATTGTAAAATTTGTATTTACTTAATATTTTATTACTTTATTAAAGTGCCACGTGTAAGTTCCAAGTTGACCACGGAATTACACTTATCACTCTTACTAGGTGAAATCCCTCAATGTGCAAACCTTTTTTAGAGTGCAGAACTTGAGGAAATGCTTTCACCTTGAGGGATTTGATCCATTTCGATGCTTGATAAATCCGTAGTTAAGATGGATCTAGGTTGGTTCCAGTTATGGACGATCGTATGAAAATTGAGAGAATGAATCTATCATTATGTATTTGTGGATAAAAATTATAGATGATATACATTTTATGAAAGTATATTTTAATGGATCTGATAATTTGAAATTTACTATCATTTATAATATAAGAGAGTACTATAAAAAATGCCACTTCAATTTATTTTTCTCTCTTCTTATCTTTGGTCGAGTGTCATTTGTTGTGACTGAATTTGTCATCGTGTTCTTTGTTGTTCATTTTTCTATATTCTTTGCTCTTCCTTTTGTTCATTAGTGATATTTGTTAACTTCTCTCTATGTCACCTAACACGTTTTAGTGTTTATTTTATTACTTCATCAACAAGCAGAGCATCCATATCTCCATTATGAGAAGACATATAACGTGAATTAATGTACTGTAGTCAAGCACCATAGTCAATTTTATTGAATTGAATAACACTAAAATCAACACACTATACTCACTTGAGTACCATAGTGAATTGTATTGAATCAAATAACATAGAAATCATATATTGTACGGAATCAAGCACCATAATTAATTGTATTAAATTTGATAACACTATTCAATCAATACATTTTACTCAATCAAGAACCATATTCAATTATATTGAATCGGATAATGCTGAAATCAATGCACAAATGACTACCAACAACATAATGATCAGAATCTCAACTTTGAAGTCAATGCATAAATAATTGCAATCATGATTTATATTTGATTAGGAAGAACTATCGCATCCAAGATGATAGGAAGCGGTCTTTTCCATATGCATGGATGTCATGAGCAACGAATGTAATACTTATATCTCTAAGGACCAATAATCTAGAATGTGCAATAATGTTTCCTAGTATACTTGACTTGCCACAACTATCTAATCCATTTATAAGAAATACTCATCATTTGAATAATGTTCTAAATCCATATTTTAATAGAATAATGTTTTCTTATTTAAATAGACCCTAATATTTAATGTAGAACCCAAAATTGTTGACATAAAAGTTAGCTGAAATCATGGAAGGATTATAAGGAAAATCTTAATAAGTATTTCACTTTCTTGTTAAGTTAGTTAAACAAACATCTTCTAAATGTTTTGTTCAACCCCAAATTATCAGACATTTTGGAAGCACATGACAGAAAAGCTCTTCATTATTATTTCAGTTTTTGCAGTTGGGCTTAAAAACTCATGTGTGGGTAGTTTGAAATTATTTTATTTTCACATAATTTATTTGAAACGTAAACTTGACGTAAATAAGTTTTGAATGATATTTTTTAATAATTTCTAACTGATTTTTTTATGATTTTTTTATTGATATCTTCTAATATTGAAAAGACTCAATTTTATAATTTTGATTTCAGTTTACAGTGCAATAATAGATTTTTTATAAGGGATTATGTTAGAGTATCTTTTAATGTTAAAAAATTTTAATTTTACAATCAAACATCATAGTTAATTGTATTGAATTGGATAACACTAAAATCAATTCATTTTATTTATACTCGATTGTATTGAATATAAGGATAAAAATTGAAATCAATGCATTGTACTCAATCAAGAAACATAGTCAATTAATCGAATAACATTGAAATCAATACATAAATTATTGTAAACTTTGAAATCAATACATATTTTATATTAGATTAGGAAGAACTAAATATAGGAAGTAATCTTTTGCATATGTAGGGATATCATGAATAGCAATCAAAGTTTTGCATGTAATACTTATATCTTTAAGGATCAATAATCCACAAAATGCAATAATGTTTATGAGTAGACTTCACTTGCCACAACTATCTAGTAGTTTAGTTATAAGAAACACTAGTGATGCTCTAAATCTATATTTTAATCGAATAATGTTTTTTTTATTTAAATAGACCTCTATATTTAGTATAAGAACCTAAGATTGTTGACGCAAAAAAAAGCAAAAATTATGAAAGGAATGGAAATGAAATCTTAATGTAAGAACCACTAAAGTAAGCATAAATCATGGAAGGAATAGAAACCAACATATATCCATCTTAAAAGTCGCTCTACCAAGCGTTGAGAGGGATCAAATCTCTCGAGGTGCAAACCATTCCTCTCCATTTGTACTCTAAAAAGGGTTTGCACCTCGAGGGATTTGATCCCTCTCGGCACTTGGTAGAGCCACTTTTAAGATGGATCTATGCTAGTTTGAGTCATGGTCATGGGGCGACATGGGGGAGTAGGAAGCAATAAAATCCATGCACCATGTGAAGGTAATTAAGAACTGGATGCTTAAATTAATACTATTATGAATGATTTATCGTAAGAATAAACAAAATATCACTGATTTAAGTTAATGCATATTAAGAATGTTTTATTGTAAGAGGATAATCAATTAACTCCATCAACGATCTTATGTAAGTTCTTACAAATTCTCTATCTCTTACAGAGTTTCACATATTTCAATGCAACGGATCTTGGTAACTAAGATAAGTCATTGATATTAATTCATCAAGTATTGTTGGGTGGAATGCAAGGGCCATAGTACTGCAATGGAGAGGCCATCTCTAACCAACTTACACTGAAATCAATGCGGTGAGTATTGGTGGGGGGAGTGAGAGGGATGCAGGATTGTAGAGGAGAGACCATCTCTTGCAAAGTTATACTGAAATCAATGTGACTAAGATTGATGACATACATGTTTGTTAAAATCAATGTAGCAAGTATTGGCGAGTGCAATAAGAGGGCCATAGGACTGTTGAGAAGAGGCCATCTCTTATAGAGTTAGATAGAAATCCATGAAACATAGATTGATGATTGAGATAAGTTTGCAGAAATCAATGCAATGAGTATTGGTGCGTAGAGTGATAAGGTCGCATGACATAACTTTATAAGTATAGACAGAGGCATGGGAAGCGATATCTCTTGTAGAGTTACATTGAAATCAATGCAATGCTTTCTATAAATTCATTGTGTTTATTTTGATTAAACGAAATAAAACATATCATAGGGCCTGAAACCAAAAAAAAAATTGTGTCAAAAGTATACACTGTAGTGTCCCTTTTCAAAAGATTTATTAAAATGACAAATTTTTCACTTTTTTCCCTAGTTCGACCTTTGACTAGTTTTGATGTCTAGATCTCCAAATTGCTCCAAATGCTCCGAAATATTCAGAGAAGGCGTATGACTGATATTAAGAATTTATTATGATGTTCAGGGATGATTTAGGACCATAAAAATACTTCTGAAAACTCCTTTAATATTCTGGCCAATGTATGGAATTTTACTAGCAATTTGGGGTTCAAATCCCCCCAAGGTAAATGCTGAATATGGCTCTCCTAATGCTTCCAAACCCACTCGAGTTTCTGAACGGAGGTAGGGGATGTATAAGGTGAAATATTAAGGTCTCATGTGCACCATTATTCAGTTTGTGAATTCTGTTATAACCCGAGTCTCCCAATAGCTACAAAAACACTAGTTTCGACCTTGGGGGAAATGGCATTAAATCTTCTCCAAAAGGTATTAAACTGATCAAAATGACTCCGCATGCTTAAGTACTGAACATGAAACTTGTGCAGCTCATAAATGATAGTCCATTAATCACAAATACATCAGAGGAATGATCTTCCATTCGAATACATCAATACATCATTGCTACACATCAAGATAGCGGGGAAATGGCACCATTCTTTCATTAAAAATCAGATTTATAATCTCCACTTGGAATCTCGACCTGAAAATCTCTGAAGATGAAGAACAGAGTATTTAATTCATATTAAAAAATAAATGGGGCATTAGAATCTCCCCCAAAGAGTACAATAGCTCACCAAAAGCGCCTCTCCTCAAGGATCAAGAATATGCAATGAAAACTGGAAATGGTTGAAGGAGTGAGATGCACTAGAAGAAACCACAAGCTGCCCTGTAGCTTACACCTGCAAATAAAGACTCCATTAAAGCTCTCATGAAAAGCCTGAATGGCCTTTCCGCACACCAACTAGGATGGGAATCTTTCACCCTCAAAATTGGCTAAGGCAAGTAGACTAGTTTTCCACTAGCTCTCTTCTCAAATGCAAATTCTCAAAATGATCAAAATCTCTTCTCTTGGTTGATCCCTGTATTTTATAAACATCCTTATCCTTATAAGGCTCCCAATCCATCCATAAACTCCAAGCCATTTCGAATTAGGGTGGGGCTCAAGATTTTCCATGTGTCCTCCCTTTCCAAGCCTTCCACCTTTCACCAATTCGAATAGGATTCCATTGAGATTCCCCAACTCCCATGAGCGCCTTCTTGGATTCTATACTTAGGCCCGACATGTCATAATGGTCAGATGTCAGCCATCAAATCTGCAATTTGTCATAAGTGTCATATCATCTTCATCATTATTGTCATATAGGTTAGGGAATCTAGTCCAAGTGTCCAATAACTCCTCATTTAACTCTTCCTTCTCCTTAGGAGTTGCATTTCCATCCAAATTCGACCTATGATGCATATGGCCAAGTGTATGAGCCTCCTAACTTATCCCAAGAACATTAGGCTTCCCATGGATTCGAAATTGTAAGAGGAGGATGCCATGTGGCACATAAATTCTAGCTTGTGTGGGCCCCACAACCTCCATGTGTCTTCATGATCAATTGTCACTTTGATTTTCTCTTGCATTTATTTAATTAGCTCCTTTATTAAATATTTATTCCACTCTCATGTCTAAAAATAATTTAATAGCTCCCTTATTGCAAATCCCAATGTCTCCATCCCCCCTAGGGAACTAGTAGGATTGATGGAATTTTCCTATTATAACCTTAATTGAATGGGGACATTACAGTCCTCCCCACCCAAGATTGCTTGTCCTCAAGCAATTTCATATTTGGATGCCGCGAAATCTTCTCCTCTTCCCATGTGGCATCTTCACTTGGTAGATCCTTCCACTGTACTAAGCATTCTTTGATAGTTATGCTCATCAATCTCCTTTCCCTTGTCTTCATAATATTTTCAGGAACAAGTATGAGCTGAACTTCATCATCCAAAGGAGGAAGTATTTCTGAAGTGACAATTTGCTGACCAAGAGCTTTCTTGACACAAGAAACATGAAATACATTGTGGATTTTACTTCCTTCCGGAATTCATATGCTACCTCCCCAATCTTCCGAACTACCTTATATGGGTCATAGTATCTTGGTTTTAGCTTTTCTGCTCCATTCTTTTTTAGAGATGTTTGTTTATATGGATGCAAGATCTCAAATATACTAAATCATTAATCTGAAAGGTCCTTTCTTCTCTATGTCTATCTACATATTGTTTTTGTTGATTTTGGGCAACTGAAAAATTGTCTTTCAAAAGCTTTAAAATTTCTTGGCTCTCTTCCACCCAATCTTTAGCTTTTGGGGCTCTTCTATCACCAAAGATAATTTCAACAAAGGTGAGTGCATCATAACCATAGAATGCTTTGAAAGGAGACATCCCTATTGACATATGAAAAGTGGTGTTGTAGCAAAACTCACCCAAGTGCAACCATTTTACCCATGCTTTTTGTTGCTCTCCCACATAGTTTCTTAAGTACCCTTCCAACCATTGATTCACCCTCTCTGTTTTTCCATCAGTTTGTGAATTATAGCTTGTACTTGGAGTCAACTGAGTGCCCACCAATCTGAAAATTTGTTGCCAAAAAAGTACCCATGAATCTACTATCTCTATCACTTACAATGCTCTTGGGGAGCCCATGCAATCTGAAGATTTCTTTGAAAAAAATATCAACCACTTGTGCAGCACTAAAAGATGATGTAACAGCAAATAAATGAGAAATTTTTGTCAACCTATCCACTACCACATATATGCAATCCTTACCCAAATATTTGGGAAGACCGGTGATGAAGTCCATTGAGATGATGTCCCATTTTTGCTCTGGGATGGGCAATGGTTGCAATAATCCAGCTGGGCATGTAAGTTTAGATTTGTTTTGCTGACATACCTTACATTCATTCACATATTTCTGAACATATTCCTTCAGCCCCTTCCAAAAAAACCTTTTCCTTAATTGCCTATAAGTTTTGAAGATCCCCGGATGGCCAGCTAGTGGGGAATCATGTGCTTCTTGCAAAATTTGGTACTTGAGTTTTGAATCTTGAACCAAATAAATTATGCCCTTATAGTATATCAGCCCATTCAAGTAAGCATAAATCATGGAAGGAATAGAAACCAACATATATCCATCTTAAAAGTCGCTCTACCAAGCGTTGAGAGGGATCAAATCTCTCGAGGTGCAAACCATTCCTCTCCATTTGTACTCTAAAAAGGGTTTGCACCTCGAGGGATTTGATCCCTCTCGGCGCTTGGTAGAGCCACTTTTAAGATGGATCTATGCTAGTTGGAGTCATGGGCATGGGGGGACATGGGGGAGTAGGAAGCAGTAAAATCCATGCACCATGTGAAGGTAATTAAGAATTGGATGCTTAAATTAATACTATTATGAATGATTTATCATAAGAATAAACAAAATATCACTGATTTAAGTTAATGCATATTAAGAATGTTTTATTGTAAGAGGATAATCAATTAACTCCATCAACGAACTTATGTAAGTTCTTACAAATTCTCTATATCTTACAGAGTTTCACATATTTCAATGCAACGGATCTTGGTAACTAAGATAAGTCATTGATATTAATTCATCAAGTATTGTTGGGTGGAATGTAAGGGCCATAGTACTGCAATGGAGAGGCCATCTCTAACCAACTTACACTGAAATCAATGCGGTGAGTATTGGTGGGAGGAGTGAGAGGGATGCAAGATTGTAGAGGAGAGACCATCTCTTGCAAAGTTATACTGAAATTAATGTGACTAAGATTGATGACATACATGTTTGTTAAAATCAATGTAGCAAGTATTGGCGAGTGCAATAAGAGGGCCATAGGACTGTTGAGAAGAGGCCATCTCTTATAGAGTTAGATAGAAATCAATGAAACATAGATTGATGATTGAGATAAGTTTGCAGAAATCAATGCAATGAGTATTGGTGCGTAGAGTGATAAGGTCGCTTGACATAACTTTATAAGTATAAACAAAGGCATGGGAAGCGATATCTCTTGTAGAGTTACATTGAAATCAATGCAATGCTTTCTGTAAATTCATTGTGTTTATTTTGATTAAATGAAATAAAACATATCATAGGGCCTGAAACCAAAAATGTTTTTGTGTCAAAAGTATACACTGTAATGTCCCTTTTTCAAAATATTTATTAAAATGACAAATTTTTCACTTTTTTCCCTAGTTCGACCTTTAGTTTTGATGTCTAGATCTCCAAATTGCTCCAAATGCTCCCAAATATTCAGAGAAGGTGTATGAATGATATTAAGAATTTATTATGATGTTCAGGGATGATTTAGGACCATAAAAATACTTCTGAAAACTCCTTTAATATTCTGTCCAATGTATGGAATTTTACTAGCAATTTGGGGTTCAAATCCCCCCAAGGTAAATGCTGAATATGGCTCTCCTAATGCTTCCAAACCCACTCGAGTTTCTGAACGGAGGTAAGGGATGTATAAGGGGAAATATTAAGTTCTCATGTGCACCATTATTCAGTTTGTGAATTCTGTTATAACCTGAGTCTCCCAATAGCTACAAAAACACTAGTTTCGACCTTGGGGGAAATGGCATTAAATCTTCTCCAAATGGTATTAAACTGATCAAAATGACTCCACATGCTTAAGTAATGAACATGAAACTTGTGCAGATCATAAATGACAGTCCATTAATCATAAATACATCAGAGGAATGATCTTCCATTCGAATACATCAATACATCATTGCTGCACATCAAGATAGCAGGGAAATGGCACCATTCTTTCATTAAAAATCAGATTTATAATCTCCACTTGGAATCTCGACCTGAAAATATCTGAAGATGAAGAACAGAGTATTTAATTCATATTACAAAATAAATGGAGCATTAGAATATCCCCCAAAAAGTACAATAGCTCACCAAAAGCGCCTCTCCTCAAGGATCAAGAATATGCAATGAAAACTAGAAATGGTTGAAGGAGTGAGATGCACTAGAAGAAACCACAAGCTGCCCTGTAGCTTACACCTGCAAATAAAGACTCCATTAAATCTCTCATGAAAGGCCTAAATGGCCTTTCCGCACACCAACTAGGATGGGAATCTTTCACCCTCAAAATTGGCTAAGGCAAGTAGACTAGTTTTCCACTAGCTCTCTTCTCAAATGCAAATTCTCAAAATGATCAAAATCTCTTCTCTTGGTTGATCCCTATATTTTATAAACATCCTTATCCTTATAAGGTTCCCAATCCATCCATAAAATCCAAGCCAATTTGAATTAGGGTGGGGCTCAAGATTTTCCATGTGTCCTCCCTTTCCAAGCCTTCCACCTTTCACCAATTCGAATAGGAGTCCATTGAGATTCCCCAACTCCCATGAGAGCCTTCTTAGATTCTATATTTAGGCCTGGCATGTCATAATGGTTAGATGTCAGCCATCAGATCTGCAATTTGTCATTAGTGTCATATCATCTTCATCATTATTGTCATATAGGTTAGGGAATCTAGTCCAAGTGTCCAATAACTCCTCATTTAACTCTTCCTTCTCCTTAGGAGTTACATTTTCATCCAAATTCGACCTATGATGCATATGGCCAAGTGTATGAGCCTCTTAACTTATCCCAAGAACATTAGACTTCCCATGGATTCGAAATTGTAAGAGGAGGATGCCATGTGGCACATAAATTCTAGCTTGTTTGGGCCCCACAACCTCCATGTGTCTTCATGATCAATTGTCACTTTGATTTTCTCTTGCATTTATTTAATTAGCTCCTTTATTAAATATTTATTCCACTCTCATGTCTAAAAATCATTTAATATCTCCCTTATTGCAAATCCCAATGTCTCCATCCCCCCTAGGGAACTAGTAGGATTGATGGAATTTTCCTGTTATAACCTTAATTGAATGGGGACATTACAATCCTCCCCACCCAAGATTGCTTGTCCTCAAGCAATTTCAGATTTGGATGCCGCGAAATATTCTCCTCTTCCCATGTGGCATCTTCACTTGGTAGATCCTTCCATTGTACTAAGCATTCTTTGATAGTTATGCTCATCAATCTCCTTTCCCTTGTCTTCATAATATTTTCAGGAACAAGTATGAGCTGACCTTCATCATCCAAAGGAGGAAGTATTTCTGAAGTGACAATTTGTTGACCAAGAGCTTTCTTGACACAAGAAACATGAAATACATTGTGAATTTTACTTCCTTCCGGAAGTTCTAATTCACATGTTACCTCCCCAATCTTCCGAACTACCTTATATGGGTCATAGTATCTTGGTTTTAGCTTTTCTGCTCCATTATTTTTTAGAGATGTTTGTTTATATGGATGCAATCTCAAATATACTAAATCATTAATCTGAAAGGTCCTTTCTTCTCTATGTCTATCTGCATATTGTTTTTGCTGATTTTGGGCAACCGACAAATTGTCTTTCAAAAGCTTTAAAATTTCTTGGCTCTCTTCCACCCAATCTTTAGCTTTTGGGGCTCTTCTATCACCAAAGATAATTTCAACAAAGGTGATTGCATCATAACCATATAATTCTTTGAAAGGAGACATCCCTATTGACATATGAAAAGTGGTGTTGTAGCAAAACTCACCCAAGTGCAACCATTTTACCCATGCTTTTTGCTGCTCTCCCACATAGTTTCTTAGGTACCCTTCCAACCATTGATTCACCCTCTCTGTTTTTCCATCAGTTTGTGAATTATAGCTTGTACTTGGATTCAACTGAGTGCCCACCAATCTGAAAATTTGTTGCCAAAAAAGCACCCATGAATCTACTATCTCTATCACTTACAATGCTCTTGGGGAGCCCATGCAATCTGAAGATTTCTTTGAAAAAAATATCAACCACTTGTGCAGCACTAAAAGATGATGTAATAGCAAATAAATGAGAAATTTTTGTCAACCTATCCATTACCCCATATATGCAATCCTTACCCAAATATTTGGGAAGACCGGTGATGAAGTCCATTGAGATATTGTCCCATTTTTGCTCTGGGATGGGAAATGGTTGCAATAATCCAGCTGGGCATGTAAGTTTAGATTTTTTTTGCTGACATACCTTACATTCATTCACATATTTCTGAACATATTCCTTCATCCCCTTCCAAAAAAACCTTTTCCTTAATTGCCTATAAGTTTTGAAGATCCCCGGATGGCCAGCTAGTGGGGAATCATGTGCTTCTTGCAAAATTTGGTACTTGAGTTTTGAATCTTGAACCAAATAAATTATGCCCTTATCGTATATCATCCCATTCAAAATCCTGTAGTTATGATCCCCTTTGATTCCATCTAATACATCACAAGCAATTTTATCTTTGGCATACTCAACTAATAGCATGTTTTTCCAATCCTTGGCAATGTCCATGAGAGAAAAAGAAGGTCTTCTAGATAATGCTTCTGCTACAATGTTATTCTTTCCTTTCACATATTCAATATCAAAATCATAAGCTTGAATCTTTCTTACCCACTTTTGTTGACTTTCATTTAGATCATTTTGGGTGAGGAAGTGCCTTAGACTATTGTGGTCATTTTTCACCACAAACTTGTTTCCCACCAAGTATTTCCTAAACTTAGCCAATGCATGCATGATGGCCAACATTTCTTTGTCATATATGGAGTAAATATTTTCATGAGGCTGCAACTTTCTGCTCTCAAAGGCTATAGGGTGTTGGCCTTGCTTTAGGACAGCCCCTATTCCTCCACCTAAAGCATCACATTCCACAACAAAAGGTTTAGAAAAATCAAGTAATGCAAGTATGGGACAACTACTCATTACCTCTTTCATTTTTTGGAATGCCTTTTCAGCCTCTTCATCCCACTTGAAAGCATCCTTCTTAGTCAAATCAGTGAGTGGAGAAGTCAATTTGGAGAACCCTTTCACAAACTTTCTATAATAGGTGCATATTCCAATGAAGCCTCTTAATTATGTGATGTTTTTTGGTGATGGCCATTCTAAGATAGCCCTAATTTTTTCCATGTGCACTTTAACTCCTTCTTGCCCAATAATGTGCCCAAGATACAATAGTTCCTTCATTCCAAATTTACATTTAGACATCTTAGAAAACAAGGATTGTTCTTGCAAAGTTTTCAACACAATCTCTAAATGTTGCAAATTCTCTTCCCAAGTTTTACTATAAATGAGAATGTCATTAAAGAAAACCAAAACAATCCTTCTAAGTTGCTTGCAAAAGATCCTATTCATACATGCTTTAAATGTGGTTGGAGCATTAGTTAGTCCAAAAGGCATAACAAGAAACTCAAAGTGGCCATAATGACATCTAAAAGCAGTCTTTTGCACATCTTCTTCCTTCATTTGAATTTGATGATAACCTGATCTAAGGTCAATTTTGGAAAAATATTTGGCCCCAAATAGCTCATCCATGAGCTCATCAATCCTAGGAATAGGATACCTATTCTTGATTTTCTTCTTGTTCAAGGCTCTAAAGTCTATGCACATCCTCAAGGTTCCATCTTTTTTCTTTACCAACACTACTGAAGAAGCATAAGGGCTAGAGCTTGGTGTAATGAGTCCGAACTCTAGGAGTTCTTGGATGGCATTTTCAATTTCATCTCTAAATTTTTTTGGATGTATATAGGGTGGAATTTGAATGGGTGAAGTACCCTCCTCCAAAACAATGTTGTGCTCAACCCCCCTATCAGGTGGTCTACCATGTGGAAGATCTCTACAAAAAATTTCATACTTTTGCAATAGTTTGTCTATCTCCTTTGGGTGTTCAACAACCTTTATGTTTGGATTGGGAGATGTGGTATGACATTCAGTATCTCATTCTATGTCTCCATGCCTCAATATAGATCTCATACTATTGGAAGTCACTACTTGATTTGGGTAGGTGTGCTGCCCTCTCACAACCCTTAGTATTCCTTTCGAATGTTGAAATTTCATATCAGGAATTTGATAGTTTACTGTATGCTTCACTATAGAGTACAACCATTGCACTCCCAAAACCACATTAGTATCAACAACATCAACCACATAAAATCTATCAACAAAAGTATAGTTACCTATGGTGACTTGCAGCTTTGGAACCAATGTTTTGCACTCCATTGTGTTGTGACCTGGAATGACAACCGTGAAGCCATCGAATGGTTCAATAGGTATATTCCTTCTCTCCACCATGTCTGCATCAATGAAGTTATGTGTGGCTCCTACATCTACCAAAACTTAAGCTCTTTGTCCTAGTACCACACCCGTGTATCGAATAGTGTGATAATGAGGCACTGCTGAAAGTACTGCCATTCTGGCTTTGTTAGGTGAGGGTTGATTTTCTTCTTTTCTTCCTTCTTCTGATGTCTCATATGCCTCTTCTTGATCTGAAATATGTTATTCTTCATCCATACCCCCTTCATACTCATCATTATCAGAAAATACTTCGATGTATTGAGCCTTTTCCTTAGTACATTTATTCCCCAGTGCCCATGGTTGAAAGCATGTGTAGCACAATTTTTTTCTTCTAAGTTCTTCCCTGTTTAGTCCTTATTTCTTATTCTTTTCATATGAATCTCTTTGCCAAGGCTTCTTATCAGATGCATCTCTTTTCCAAGGTTTCTTTTCAAATGTGAAGTTAGGCTTGGGAGGAAATCTTGTTCTAGGAAGCACATTTTGGAGATCTCTAGTCAAGTTCATAGCATCTATTAATGTAGTTGGTTTGTGGGATTTAACTAAACCTTTTAAGGGTTCAACCAAACGTTTAGTGAACAACAATACTAACCTTCCCATAGATATATCAGCCACCTTGATTGATAACTTTTGAAATTCTAACATGTAATCAGCAGGAGTTCCCACTTGCTTCAATTGGACTAGTTCTTTGAAAGGTAATTCTGGGTCTTTTTGCTCAAATATATCTAAAACCCTATCAAAAAATTCTCCATAGGTAGTAACCTGATCATGTCCCAAAGTTTTCAGAACATAGAACCACCATTCATTGGCATCTCCTTCTAGATGCAAAATTGCCATTTTTAAATCCTCTTCCACCATTGGATTCAGCTAAAAATACAAATCTAGTTTCTGCACGCAAGTGTTAGCAGAACTTTGAGAGGAACCATCAAAAGTAGGAAGTCGCATTTTACCAATAGCACAATTTAATTCTTTGTTCTGGAATAGATACCTATTATCCTCCCTCTTATTGAGTTTGTTTGAGACAGTAAAGTACTGGTCAAATGGTAGAGTCCTTCTACAATCCTCACTCAACTTTTCCCATTCTTTTTACCAATCCATCCATGTAAAATAGGGTGTTAGGCTCTTCTTTGGGCACAAGAAATTTAGGTGCAGTAGGCCTTGGTGTCCTCTGAAATTCATCAGGTCTTTTATGGGGTCCTGTGCTTGAGAAAATATGCCCACCCATTGTCTTCTTTTCTTTTGAATGTGAACTACTGTTGCCGCCCATGACTCCTTTGCCTCCAAGTTGGCTAGCCATCAATTCGAATCCTTTCATCATATGTTTATTCATATCTTGAATTCCACTTGAAAGGTTTTCAAAAAAAGGTTTTATGACTGCAATAAATTCCTCCTCATGTTCTGAGGTTTCCTTTCCATTCTTAGGCATGGTTTCAACAATATACTCTTCTTCTCCTACTACTTCCTCTTCAACAAAAACCTCTTCAAATTCATGTTCTAAGGGTGGTGGATTATTTATTTGGATCCTTTTTAAGACC
This sequence comes from Larix kaempferi, assembly GCA_027924585.1. Lineage (NCBI taxonomy): Eukaryota > Viridiplantae > Streptophyta > Pinopsida > Pinales > Pinaceae > Larix > Larix kaempferi. The sequence goes on along the minus strand of BSBM01000616.1, from coordinate 11,557,613 downwards.
ATCAGGTTCCAATATCATGCTCTGACACCACTTGTAATGTCCATTTTCAAAATATTTATTAAAATGACAAATTTTTCACTTTTTTCCCTAGTTCGAATAGTTCGAACTTTGACTAGTTTTGATGTCTAGATCTCCAAATGATCCCAAATATTCAGAGAAGGTGTATGACTGATATTAATACTTGATTATGATTTTCAGGGATGATTTAGGACCATCAAAATACTTCTGAAAAATCCTTTAAGATTCTGGCCAATGTATGGAATTTTACTAGCAATTTGGGGTTCAATTCCCCCTAGGGTAAATGTTGAATATGGCTCTACAAATGCTTCCAAAACCACTCCAATTTATGAAAAAAGGTAGGGGATTTCTAAGGGGCAATATTAAGGTCTCATGTGAATAATTATTCAGTTTTTGAATTCTATTATAACCCTCTCCCAACAACTACAAAATCACTAGTTTCGACCTTGGGGGAAATGGCATTAAATCTTCTCCAAATGGTATTAAACTGATCAAAATGATTCCAAATTCTTAAGTAATGAACATGAAACTTGTGAAAATCATAAATGAAAGTCCATTAATCATAAATACATCATAGGAATGATCTTCCATTCAAATACATCAATACATCATTGCTACACATCAAGATAGTGGGGAAATGGCACCATTCTTTCATTAAAAATCAAATTTATACATTTCCACTTGGAATATCAACCTGAAACTTTCGGAAGATGAAGAACATAGTATTTAATTCATATTAAAAAATAAATGGGGCATTAAAATCTCCCCCAAATATTACAATAGCTCACCAAAAGCGCCTCTCCTCAAGGATCAAGAATATACATTGAAAACTAGAAATGGTTGAAGGAGTGAGCTGCACTAGAAGAAACCACCAGATTCCCTGTAGCTTACACCTGCAAATAAAGACTCCATTAAAGATCTCATGAAAGGTCTGAATTTACTTTCCACACACCAACTAGGATGAGAATCTTTCACCCTCGAAATTGGCTAAGGCAAGTAGACTAGTTTTCCACTAGCTCTCTTCACAAATGCAAATTATCAAAATGATCAAAATCTATTCTCTTGGTTGATCCCTGTATTTTATAAACATACTTAGCCTTCTAAGGTTCTCAATCCATCCATAAAATCTAAGCTAATTCGAATTAGGGTGGGGCTCAAGATTTGCCATGTGTCCTCCCTTTCCAAGCCTTCCACCTTTCACCAATTCGAATAGGATTCCATTGAGCTTCCCCAACTCCCATGAGCACCTTCTTGGATGCTATATTTAGGCCTGACATGTCATAATGGTCAGATGTCAGCCATCATATTTGCAATTTTTCATAAGTGTCATAGCATCTTCATCATTATTGTCATATAGGTTAGGGAATCTAGTCCAAGTGTCCAATAACTCCTCATTTTACTCTTCCTTCTCCTTAGGAGTTACATTTCCATCCAAATTCGACCTATGATGCATATGGATAAGTGAATGATCCTCCTAACGTATCCCAAGAACATTAGGCTTCCCATGGATTCAAAATTGCAAGAGGAGGATGCCACGTGGCACATAAATTCTAGCTTGTGTGGGCCCCACAACCTCCATGTGTCTTCATGATCAATTGTCACTTTGATTTTCTCTTGCATTTATTTAATTAGCTCCTTTATTAAATATTTATTCCACTCTAACGTATAAACATCATTTAATAGCTCCCTTATTGCAAATCCCAATGTCTCCATCCCCCCTAGGGAACTAGTAGGATTGATGGAATTTTCCCGTTATAACCTTAATTGAATGGGGACAGTACATACACAAATATTTCAATTCCTTTAAATTTCATGCATTCAAAGCTTTTCGATATAGTAATATTAATAGTAAAGTTCTTATGTCCTGTAAAAATGTATAGTAGTCTTGACTCAGGTTTGCATATGAATATATAGTTGTAAATATTTGCAAAAGCCTCTATTTTAAGAACAGAAGTATATAAAAGAGTTCTTGTGAATGTGATTTTAATCGAAGCATGTATGCAACAGTTCTTGTGATTGTATTTTTTAATGAATATGAAATATCCTAATAAAGGTGGGCATTATTTGTTCCAGATTTTCATGTGTCTATTATGGGCATATATTTTGTCTATTTCTGCTATTCATATGGCTCTCCAAGCTTCAAAAACTTTAATTTTTAATCTAGTTAGGATCGTGGTAACATACATCTTCTCCACGCACAAACTAAGAATGATATTTACCATAGCAAGATATGTTGTATTTAAATTAAAGAAGGATTACATTTATGCAATCAGTAAAAATGCTTAGACAATGATAAATGTAAATTAAGTAGAATTCTAATCATCATTATAGCGTTGATGGAGGGTATTATTTGCCATCCCAAGAAATTCAGACGAAAAGAAATGTAAGTCCATTGTAATCTTAGCGGAGTTCCCTTCCTCACATAGTTCTAAGAAAGGATAGTGAGCCTCCAAGAGGATGGAAGTTTTTGAAGAAGCAACCCAACAATAGCTTTGTAAGATATGGACTCATATTGCTTGAATTGAGGATTTTTTCTTCTTGTAAGTGAACGGTAAAAATTATGCAATCTTTCCTTTTTATACTACCTTCTAGATCCATTCATGTAGTTTTAGCTGTCAGATAATGTATATATAATCTCTTACTTATATTTTAGTGGCTCTATATCCTTTTTTCAAGTATGTGAAATCACGTTTTATTTTTAATGTTCTGAGAAAAATGTTTTAGCCAATTTAGTCTGCCATGGATTCTTTTAAGTTTCTTGAAATTCTTCGGCAATCGTCTCTGACAAAAGTCTGTCATGTCTTTATTATAAGAGCCATGGATGACGACTCTCTAGAGTGTTGGAATTTCACTATGATTAGCATTTTGGCCCACAACTAAGGCTAAATGTTTTAGGCAGAGTTGAGCATTGACTAAGTCGATTCTTTCTTTAACATTGTTTTGTATGGAATTCCACAATGACAAGTTTAATAATGCAGCAACGCAATGTTACTAACTCTATAATTCAAATATTTTTTTGTGGGGGGAAATAAATTTATTTTTAAATTTTTTGAATCGATCCAAATCATAAGTTATTTCAACAACCAACCGGTTTATTAAATTTACAACCAACATTTGAAACATTCTAGTTTACAACTAATCCATATAGACTATGAGAAACTATCAATATAGACTCCTATGGGAAGAGGATGCAATAGGTTATCTCATAACCATTCGAGTTGTGCATTGCTCTGAAACGGAAATTATTATAGCAAAATTCAATTGTTACCAAAGTTGCAGTTCAAATTTGAATTTTGCATGATTAGTGTTTAAAATTTGGCACTATATATCCTTATCTGAGCCTATGTTATGCATAGAACTTTATAAACCATATCAAATGGATTTCACGCAGGTCGATCAACCTCCGAGGAAGGTCGAGTTGTTAAATAAGTGAAAAAATGTCTATGGCTTGCAAGTTTGTGGCTTGCACGTTTATGGCTGGGAGGTTCACAACTTTGCACTTTTGTTGATGTTCTTCTTCAATGTTGTTGTTCTCCGGATCAAGTGTGTAATGTAATGTTTATGGTTTTAATTTATTATATATATATATATTAAAAAGGACATGTGTCAACTCTAGGACGAGCAAGGAAGGAGTTACACATCTCCCCCCATCTGACAAGTTTTTATTATGTTTTGATTATTAAACCGACAAGTTTTTCTTTTTCTCTATATTCAAATTTGAGCCGATTATAAGCACATAAGGAGTTACACACACCCCCCTAGTGGGCTGTAGAATAATAACATAGTTCATGATGACAATCCTTATTTGCAAATTGTTGTTGTGGTGACTATGTAGCACATTGTAAGGTTATTGTCCTCTAATTGATTTGTACCAACAACCCATGAAGATGCATTGACGTGAGATTTTCCTTATTACAATGCTCCTTCAGACTTTTTTGAAAGAGTTCTTTGATTAATTTGATAAATGTTTGGTTTTTTTTTATATATAGACTTAGAAATTAATTTGATTATTAAGCTGACAAATTGTTATTATGTTTTGATATTTATTTTATTTTTATTTTGTTTTGATTATTAAGCCGACATATTTTTCTCCTTATTCAATTTTTATTTTATTTTAATTTTAGCCGATTATGAGAGCCAATTATAAGCACAGAAGGAGTTACACATCACCCCCCTACTAGGTTGTAGAATGTGCCTCTGGGCGTAATCACCCCCCTACTCGCCTGTAGAATAATAATATAGTTCATGATGACAATCCTTATTAGCAAATTGTTGCTGTGGTGACTATGTAGCACGTTGTAAGGTTATTGGCCTTTGATTGAGTTGTACCAACAACCCACAAAGATGCATTGAGGTGAGATTTCCTGCTATTCCATTGCTCCTTTGGAATTTTTTGAAAGAGTTCTTCCATTAATTTGAAAAATGTTTGGTTTATTTTTTTATATATAGACTTAGAAATTAATTTGATTATTAAGCAGACAACCTTTTATTATGTTTTGATATTTCTTTTATTTTTCTCCTTATTCAATTTTTATTTTATTTTAATTTGAGATTATTATGAGAGCTGATTATAAGCACAATTTTTTTTTTTAATTTGAGTTGGTTATGAGATCCGATTATAAGTACGGAAGGAGTTACACATCCCCCTACTGGGTTGTAGAATGTGCCTCTGGGCGTAATCACCCCCCTACTCGCCTGTAGAATAATAACATAGTTCATGATGACAATCCTTATTAGCAAATTGTTGTTGTGGGACTATGTAGCACGTTGTAAGGTTATTGGCCTCTGATTGAGTTGTACCAACAACCCACAAAGATGCATTGAGGTGAGATTTCCTGCTATTCCAATGCTCCTTCGAACTTTTTTGAAAGAGTTCTTCGATTAATTTGATAAATGTTTGGTTTATTTTTTTATATATAGACTTAGAAATTAATTTGATTATTAAGAAGACAAATTTTTATTATGTTTTGATATTTATTTTATTTTTATTTTGTTTTGATTACTAAGCCGACTTTATTTTAATTTGAGCTGATTGTGAGAGCCGATAATAAGCACGGAAGGAGTTACATTTATATTTAATTTGAGCTGCTTATGAGAGCCGATTATAAGCACAATTTTTTTTTTTTTTTAATTTGAGCTGATTATGATAACCGATTATAAGTAAGGAAGGAATTACACATCACATCCTCTACTAGACTGTAGAATGCGCCTCTCAACACAATGAAATTTTTAGAGATATTTCATTTTCTTTTTTATACTAGCTAAACAAACACGGGATGAAACATATCACATAAAATGGTTATTATTTCCGTTTTTGCAGTTAATCTTAAAAACTTTAAAAACTATTGTATGGAAAGTTTGCAACTATTTTATTTTGGCTTAATTTATTGGAAACTTGAAAATGTTTTTTATCAAATGGTTATCCATAACCAATGTACTAAAAAAATAGAGAAACGTTTTTTAATGATTAAAATTATTATTTTCATTGTGATCATGACTATTCAGCATATAAAGAAGCTTGACAGCATACATAGAAGCTTGACAAAAATCATTAGTTTCATTATCACCGTGATTATTAAACACACAGAGAAGCTTGACAAAAATAAGTCTTGAACGATATTTTGAAAAAAAAATTATGAGTACGTTTCAGTAGTGAAAAGAACCAAATGTGTAATCTTTATTTTGGTTTATAATACAATAATGTATTTTATATTTTGGTTTATAATACAATAATCTATTTTATAACAGATAATGTTAGAATATATTCAAATATTGAAAAATGGTTAACTATTTTTGTAATCTTTAAATTTGTTAATGTTTGTTATATTATTATTATTATATGAATATATGCATAGTGTAAATTATTAAGCTATAACCCACATAATTACTGTTATATTAATGGATCGAGTTAAAATTGACCCACCACTAGGAGGATGAACATAGGATTTAACTGCGCTCATTCCACCATCAAATTTCCCTTTGGAAAATGTGGTATTTTCTTTGCTACAGAGAATTAACTTGTATCGACTGACAATTCTTTGGCAGAGTAATAGGAGATATCACAGAGCTCTGCAAATTGCCCAAAATATACATTTTGTGATACATTGTTTTTTTAATGGCGAGTTTTAGGCATCCCTAAAACTTATTTGAAAAGGTAAAGGATTTTCATTTTAATGTTTTGGATATAATTTATGATCCAAAATCAATTTGAAATAACCTCTCTACCTTGTATTAAGGTGAATGTTTTGTTATTTCTAAAATGACGAATTCAAGATTTAAAAGAAGCCAATGAAGATCGAAGGTGAAAGGTTTCATCTTCAACCCACAATAAGATGAATCAATTAACATTCCAAGGTAGCTTTCTTAAGGACGATAAGCCTTGCTTGATGGTGGGATAGAATGGATACCAAATGAAATCACTCAAACACATAAATGGATTCCAAAATGAAGGATATACCAACAAACTCCATAGCCTAAGCGAATGGTTTTGGTTTGAGGGAATATCAAAGCTGGCTGCAACAATAAAGGTTGAGAGACAATAAAGGTTGCTCTCACAAGCTAAAATGGGTAAAATGTTGATAATTCTTGTCCAAGATTAAGGAGATAGCCCAACTACAAATTGTCTTAAACATTTTAGAAAGAGTGAGAACAATGTATCCCTCTTTGCATGTATTCCAAATTTATTTAAAAGAGTTGAGAAGCCATTTTTTTTTTCTTTCCCAATTGAGTTTCAAAGTAAATTTTGGTGTCTATGTTGTTGATTACATGTTTGAATGAGATTATTATGTAATTGTTTTGGTCTAGTATGGTTTCCTTTTGTATAAACCAATGCCACAACTTAATATTACATTGTATACTCTATTTAACATTTGCAATTCACCTAATTGATAACTCTCAACATAATCATCCATTAATTATCAAATTAATCATCCTCAACACCAATTTATGTTTTATTGAATCATTGGTTGGAACACACAACTCAAACATCCCATTGCTTGATCTCTAGCAAAGAGAATATGCTTTTGCATTGTGTTGTTATGCACCCACAACCATATTACTAATTCAATGGAATCATTGGCTTGGTAATTCCCTAGTTTCTTGTTAATTACTATGCTTTGTTGGTTAGTATAAAAAAATTCTCCGAGTGATATGTAATTCACAAGAAATAATATTGAATTGCATCAAACTTCAACATATAGTCTTATATGGGGTTTTTTTCTAGGATTATAAAAAACAATATGCTCTCAAACAATTGTCCTCAAGTTGTGTGTTTTGATTGTGACCTACAACCATACAATTACCCTCAGTTGTGCATTTTCACTATCACCTACAATCACACAATCGCCCTCAAGGCTATGCATGTGATCAATTACATATAGTTTCTTTTGGAGGGAAAAATAATTATTATTTCATGTATATGGTAATAATCGTAATAAGAATGAAGTATTGCATCTTGTTTATTACTTAGTTGCACTCTTGAATTGGCGGAGATATATAAATGTTTAAATGTTAGGTTTGGATTGCTAGATATTTAGAGTATGTTGTATCACTAGCATAAAAGATAAAGTGCACTTGAATCCTCTATTGAGCATTGGCCTTAGCACTTTAAGCAAGTACACCAAGCAATGAAAGCAAATTAGAAACAAAACCATTCATGCTTGTGGTAAGTAGCATATCGAGAAGTATGATCTCGACCTAATTTTGAATTGCAAAACCATTAATCTTAATTTCCCAAAGAAGATCTCTATTGGCAAGTTGGACAGCTCATAGGCCTACCACATACAAATCATATTGGTATCAACATAGTTGAATCTGTAACATTGAAGAAGCTACCATCACTTTGAGGAGAAAGAAAGACCCGACATGGGTAAAGCAATGGAAATAGAAAGTTTGAAAGATTTAAGGCCATTAATTTGTAGATCCAAGAGGAGAATCAACAATTGAAATAGAAAATAAATAGTTTTGACAAGAGGATAATAGATCTAAAAGAGGACCTTGAGATTGCTAGAAAATGGTTGCAATTGCTAAAGGAACCATTAGTCAAACATCAATACTCTCACCACTATTATGAAAAATTGGAACAAGAGAAAATCTCAATGCTTGCTATTGTGAGGGAAAGTGATAAATATAGAAGAGCAGCAAGAATAAAGACTCGAGAATAAAGACTCACTGAGATGATGGCTCAGTTGTACTAATAATTGGTAGAAAAGGAGGAAGCATTGACCAAGTTATAAGTAGTTGTCCAACAGCCCAAGGAAGCACATGTAGCTTCCATTGTTACAGTAAAATCCAGAACCAAAATAGATATAAGCATGGCAAGTTCACCCTTCAAGGGGCTTTCCCAAACCATCTAAGAAGATCCTTTTGCCATATTTTTGAAAAACATTACCAAAGACATACATTTGAAGTTAATGAGACATATGGGTTATGATGGCCAAGGGCTAGGCAAGAGAAGCCAAGGGATTGTAAACCTCACTGTAGTTGAACCTAGGCTAAAGCATTAAGGCATGGATTTTGGTGGAACTAAGGAAGTGGGTGATTACATCTCATCTCTTAAAATTTGTAACGCCCCTGGCTTAAAACCCCTAATTTGATGATGCCAAGATGTAAATATTGACTATGAATTCCTGCAAGGCTGAAAATATTATATTTTTCAATTATTAATATTAAAATCGACAACTAGTTGTGCTGAGGCAGTACATTGAAAATATCCGGGACTCGTGTATTCACTAGAGATGGTAAGGGGGTTAGAATGACTAAGGGGGAAAAACCATGTTATGACCCCATTAAACTTTTAAGTCCATAAAGTTTATCCTAAGTATTAAACCCATTTAAATGGCTTTAGTTTATATTTTTAAAATCATAATTATTAATTAATTATGATCAAGTGGGATTTTGTGGTTTTTATATTTTTTATATAAAAATAACTTAAATGTCTGGGAGAGCCCACGTGGTTTTCCAGATTGCATGCAAGGAAAAGTGGGTGCGCACCATTATAGGTGGAAGGTGGAAGAAAATTGAGTCTCAAGGAAAAAATTGCCGAAATGCTATCCATTTTGTCTCTGGTCATTCCATTGAAGTGGCAAACAATGTAAGCAAAAATTTCATTAATTAATTAATTATGAAGTAAAATAGTTATTTACTCAAATTTAATGGTGGAAGTGTCAACTATTACATGTTCTATAGTATAACATATCAATCCTACAAATAGGCAAAAATTGCATTCATTCATTGGTTATGAAGTAAAATAGTTATTTATCCAAATTTAATCGTCCAAGTGCCAACTATTTCATGTTGTAAATTATATCATATAAATCTTACAAATACACAAAAGTTGCATTAATTAATTAATTGTCAAGTAAAATGTTTTCAATTTACCTAATTTTGGGTTAATTTGCAATTATCACAAAACTAATATCTTACTTATTGTTATATTATTATCAACTTAACAATAAATAATCCAATATATTCATCCACCTGCCAACTATTCCAATTTGAGATCCTAAACACATAGTTATTCTTGTAACTATTAGTTGATTATGAAGTAAATAGTTATTCTTGTAATTATTTATGAAAAAAATTATTTAAAATTGAGGACCCGTAAATGGAATTGAAATTGAAATTTAATGTATATTTATATAAATATATTTTACAATTTAACCAATTTAAATTTACATCCGACATATTACAGACGTGACACATCTCATCCACTTTGAGCTGTATAAATTAGAGCCTCTGGGCCCAATTATATATAATGTTCGCTTGCATACACTCAGTAAATGAACTTCAATTTTTTTTAGTTTTTTTTAGTTTTTTTTAAAGAATATTGCCAGGTTTACTTGGACAACCGCTGTGATCTGACCACTTATCACTATGTTGATTATTATGACAGTTTACAATCACAAGGTGCCGATGATTATGACAGTTTACAATCACATATTTGCAAATATGTGTACGTTGGGTAGATACCTACAATGGGCCAATGGTTGCTGTCCTGCGCGACCAATGCTTGGAATGCCGCACAAAATATACCTTCTGCCAAAGCTAACGTCCCTAAAGAATATAATAGCTGTGTCTACGTCCTGCGCGATCAATAAAGCTGTCAATCTCTGTTTGTTTATCTGTTTTATATATCAAAGTAGCGGCAGAGGCAGAGGGCCAAATCCGCCACAAGAGATTACGCAGAGAGTAGTACTACAGCTAACCATTCATATCCATGGCTGCTTGCTAACTATACTCACGTTATTTGGAAGAGAGCTGACCAGTTGAACTGTGAATAAAAATCAAAATGTACAACCGTCAATAGTTTTTCCAAAAATACCGCGGCTAAATATAGCAAGGTGTGGCAATCTTATCAGGAAACGGGAACCACCCCTCAAATATTCTGCCTTTTCTCATTAGGGATAAATTTGAAACTCTCCTATTGAGTCAAATTGAATAAATTAATTCATTTGACACGTCATAAACGATATTTTACATAGACTATAAAAGTATTTTTTAATAAAATATGTTGAGAGAATCAAGAGTAGAAGACAAATTCTACCTTTAATTTTTAATGTCAATTAACTATATATTATTTCAGCGAAACAATTAACTATATATATATATACGAGTAGAGACAATCTCTCTTTAATTTTTAATGTCAATTATATATATATATATTATAAGTAAAAAAATATGCAATTGGTTTATTAGAATTTTTATTACTTAAATTTTTATTGTGATATTATAAGTTATACAATGTTTTTGATTTAATCTATCATTTTCCATGATTGTTTAGAGATGTTGTAGCCCCAAACTTCACAATCATTTAATATAAGAGGAGTGACGAGAGCCTCAAAGAGGAATTTATATTTATCCCAAAGGAAAAGGTTTGCTAATTTACAATTGTTTTCAAGTACATAGTAAGGTTTCCACCATCCATTTATCATTTTCTCAATGATATAGTTCTAATTAAGCTTGTGATAAAGACCGATTCTGAGATTTTTTAGGAAGTCACTTGCTCTAAATTGTTGTTGTCATACATGAAATTAGCATAAGCAATATTTTTGGATCTGATTATCATAACATTTTTTGTTAATGTTGATAGTCATACTTGTATTAGAGAAAAAATCCTCGAAATTGTTTGGTTGGTTACTAAGATCATTGGGACTCATCGACATAAGAACGATATCATCAATGTAAAGAAGGATGATTACTATAACAGCTAAAGTCACGCTGACACACCTACTTCTTCCAAACAACCCTCTAGGTTGACAATGTACATGCCAAAAATGACAAGGAACAAGAGGCGACCTTGTTTGAATCCTATATTACGATTAATTTGTTTTGACTAGTCATATTTTATCTCTTCTAATATATTCAAAAGGTTAGTTGTAACGTCCCCATCCATTATTCCGACCACAGGAGGGGCATGTACAAATTTCAAATTTAGAAATTTCACCCCACAGGCCATAATACAACTTCATAAATAAGAAATACATGTGCAAATGCAAAAATGTAAAATATAGAGGATTTAAAACTCTATCCACAAATACAACATGCAAATACAAGAATAATTATCACATGAATAAAAGGAAATCATTCTACATTCATATACAAAGAGAATACTTGTCTTACAAAGAATATTCGAGCAACTAGCTATGTTAGAGCGACTTTCCACCCAACCATAGGTATTAGCTATAGATATCACCCCTAAGACGAGATATGAGGCCACTAGGGATCAAAAAACACCTACATGCTTCTCTCTCTCAGCCCACAATCCATTTTCCCTTATGCTTAGCCAAACTTCCCACCTCTGAGCATTTATAGGGATTTCACTTAGCCGACCCAACCATGACACCCTTTTCTACTATCCCACACAACACAAGGAAGGCATTTCCCTTCACTGCTCCATAGTTCCCTCAAGAAATCCAACCCTTACGGTGCTTATCAATGTGAGTAGAAAGAGTCCAACCTAATGTATGTTGTTGGAGAACCTCATGTAACATTAACTCATTGCTTGTCAAGCATTCAAGAGCAACAAAACTCAATGGGTAAAGGTTCTTATCTTTCCTAGCCTCTATGCTCACCTACAACCATCTATTTTATCTAATGTCAATAATTTTCTCTTCGCAATTCAAATTTCTAGTTGTTTTACATTCGAGTAATGGTAATTGGAAATAGAATGAACACAAGAGGAAAAACTTTGCCTAGTGTAAAATATGCTGTAAAAATATGCATAAGAAAATGAATGATAGATTCCAAAGGAGATGAGAGGATGGTGTAAAAGATAGATGGCATAACTTCTAACCATAGAAGAGAGGACTCTTACAACAATCATATAGTATATTCATCCCATGCTTTCATAACTACATGAGAAGACTTTCCCCACCAATCTCACACATGCATTCAATAATTGATTTAATAGTCAAAAGGAAGTAATTGGCTGATTTAAGGAACATGGCAATAAAATGATGATTTCTAAGGCTGACACTTGGAAATAGAGGATTTAATCTCCCATAGGCACCATTTCCTCTTCCTCTCTAGTAGAATAATAGCTTCTCTAGTGCTCTTTACACAGTCATCTTGGACCATTTTATAATTTTTCCAACATAATATTTACATAGCTTTCGAGTTAGCATGAAAAGGAAACCAAATGGTCCATACAGATATATTTACATTATACATGCCTAGTCATTCAATAATTGAGTCTTCGCCTTGAGCTTCTCACTGTAAATACATATTAGCATATTTACATCATTTACAAGATTTGGTTTAATATATACCAAGTCCAAACTAGGAGTATTACATTAGTTATGGGCATTGTGCCAAATATTTTTCTAAAGTAAATGAAGCAACACAAAGATAGGTTTTATTGTGTGATACTCCCCCACAATGGTCTTAAGCGTAACAAGGTGCTCCATAATTGAATGATAGCTCCTATATCTAGCAGGTTTTCAGATACAATTCCATGGATTTTTAACTTTACGTTGATCTTCTTTTCCAAAATAATTCCATATAACTTGGGTAAAAGGGGGCTAATCATAATTGTCCTATAATCAGAAGGATTGATTTTAATCTCCATTTTAAAAAATAGGAACAACAGAGTCTTTAAGTCCATGGTTTAGGGAAGTTCTACTTGACTACCAAATTGAAAAGATGAGGGATGATGATAGGTCAAACAATTTTTTAGATATTTTCTTGGTATCCTTCATTGTCCTTAGATTTCCTTCAAACCCTTCCATGATGAAAAGTTGAAAAAATATTTGTACTTCTATTGACAAGAGTAAACTACATATACACTTCAAGAAGAAATATTCTAATTAAAATATTTATCTTCAAATTGTTTACAATGTTTATAATGTGATAACGTGTATACATTATAATCAAACCATGCAAAAATGTGTGCAAGAGTGGGAACAACTAGAGCATAATCCATAATGCACAAGTTTGGTTATAGCAAGAATTACACTACATTTTAGATAACTTTCCTAGGAATTCCACACATGCATCAAACATGTTGTTCTAATCATTAATGCTAAAAATGATGACTTTTTGACATTGGGCTTGGGATCAGGTAGAGAGAAAGAAAGCTATGGGGAATTCTCAAAATATTTTACATGTAAAGTATTCACATTGATGTTAAAGTTGAGCTATAAAAAACATGAAGGGAGTGAAAAAGTGTGATAGATAAAGATGCATTGAGTCAGGAAAAGGGGAAGGATTCTTTTGGATAAAGAAGCAAGGATTTGATGATGTAGAAAATTCAATGAACAAAATCATAATTTGAATGTTGTAGTTCATATTTAAGGTTTGTGTAGTTGACAAGGCTCATTTTGTACATGTTCATATCTAAACTTAATTAAGAATATATGCATGTTAGAAAATTTCACTAAGCTTAATAGAGATTTTGTCTTAGACAAAATCATTGAATAGTTTTTGAAAAATAAAAAACAAATCTATGGATTTTCTTTATGATGAAACCGGACAAACTTGCACAAGGTTCGTGGATTACTGAGAGAGAGATATTTAATTATTAGTTATATGTTTCCCTATAAGTATCTATTGTAATAATAGGAATTCAATTAATTACTTTTGAGTGATTCAAAGGCTCAATAATGTGGTCAAATAATAAGCAAATATTAGATATCAACATTGTAACCATATCATAAATTTCAACACAAAAAGACATAGCGTTACCAATGTAATAAAATGACTATAAATCAACATGTTAGATGTTTTTAAAGAGATGGAATATGTAAACATGAAAAAAAAGATGCTCACATTTTCTTAGGTCCATACAATGCTTATTGTTTGCTTTTCAAAATTGTCATTAAGCCACACATTTGCAATTAATCTTACTAATAAGTCCCCAATGCCATTATAATTTACATGTTATCCCATAACATGTGACTAATTGTGTTAATCTTTTACAACTCTAAAAGGGGAGTAAAAGATAACAAAGATAATGAAATAATGGTGATTGCAGGATATCAAAATATTAAGTATGGAAAAAAATATGATGCCAATTCTCATATTGGCAACAATCAACAATGCTCATAACCCATGAATTCAAGTGAAGATTTACAAAGAAAAGATGTCCAAGCTTCTTTGAGAATCTTTCATTAAGTGACACTAAGAATGCTACATGCATAAATTCTATAGTAGGATTATCAAGGGGTGAGCTATGTGATGGATTTAATGTCCTAGAATGGAACACTACATCAAGAAATAGATGAGAGTCAAAATGAATGCAAACTATTTTAGTCATTCTATGCAAAATACAAATATTCGGAGATGAACTCTAAATCATGTTCACATTTCACATTCATCTTCATATAATATAGAAGATACAATATTCATTTAGAAACCAAGAATTTTCACTATAGACATTGATATGTCGTTAAAAATGACCTTTCTTTTAAAATTTTATAAAATTTATTATTCTTCATAAATAACAAAAAATTTCGAAATTTTACAATTTTTTTTGACTAATTTCTTGATTGCCCCTTTCGAAGGACTCAAAGGATTCAATTTTGATCACTGGAATTTAGATTCCTGCACCAACAATTCTTGGAATTTAGTCCGGACAAGTTGTGTACGTCTGGCTTTTTACAAGGGAAGAAATTCACGGTAGATATTTGTTTGTTTATTTGTTTTTATTTATGAAAGGAAAGGCAGGTCATGACATGACTGTGTACAACTTCTCTTCATGTGGGCCCCGGCCCCC
This sequence comes from Larix kaempferi, assembly GCA_027924585.1. Lineage (NCBI taxonomy): Eukaryota > Viridiplantae > Streptophyta > Pinopsida > Pinales > Pinaceae > Larix > Larix kaempferi. Next base: position 11,542,384 of record BSBM01000616.1, on the reverse strand, counting down.
GGGCCATGGATGGTTGCTAACCAATACCATACCTTCTCATCAATTTTTTCATTTTCTTGACACGTGTCTAGCATTGCATTGGAAGAGGAGTGACCAATGGATAAATTTGAAATTGGAGCGCCGTCGTTCTTCCCAAAATATTCATAGATAAATGTAGCAATCCGTAGCTATCTTATCAGAAAAGCAAGCATACAACAGAACATCATATATTTATATTCCCCAAATATTTTGCCTTTTTCTTGCTAGAGATAAAATGATTGAAATTTGCAACACCTCCCATCTTTGAAATGGATTACAACGACATTTTAATCATAAAATATATAGAGTATTTTTACATTTTATTAATTCTTCTTTTTAAATTATTAATAAAAAATTAATTATAGATTTTATTTTTTAAATTTAAAATCATTTAAACCATATTTAAAATTAAAAATTAAAACAAAATTTTATTTATTTTTAAAAATTTATCATTATAAATTTTTAAATAGAAAACTTTAGGAAATCTGCGGTTGAATTTTTCAATTCGATAAGTTTCGAACCTTTTAAGCAGGTTCATCTTCAGAACGCAATCTCACTTTTTTTTGCACATGTATGTGAAGTGTAAATATTCAATTTTATTGTATTTATCTTTTTTTAGGTTGGTTTTCATTGGTTTTTAGGGTTAGGGTATTAGTTTTTCTTTAATAGTGTGAATTTAGGTTTGATGAATTTTATTTTTAATTAATAATGTGATTTCATGATTAGGTTAAGTAATTTTTGTTTATTATTTTTAATAATTATTTCTCCCTAAAGATATAATTAAGTGTGTAGTTTATCCCCACAGCGGGTGGAAAGCAGAAATGACGGGTGGGATGAGGAAGGGCACGTGGCTGGAAGCCCAGACCCTCGTGCTCCCACCTAACTCTTTAAGAACCATGCTTGACAAAGCCAAGGACCCCATTGATCCTAAGAACCAAAAAGGTGTATGCAAAACTCCATGTTCGTGTGGTGAGACCTACATAGGTGAGACTGGAAGATCAATCGCAACTAGGTTAAAAGAGCATAGTGCAGATTTACGACATGATAGAATAAAAAACTCAGCCATAGTAGAGCATTTTTACACCACCAAACATCACATATGCCTAGAAGACTCAAAAGTTTTAGCAATTGTCCCTCGTTATTACAAGAGGAAAATTCGCGAAGCCATAAAAATTGAGAAATGTGTGAGAAACTTCAACCGTGATGATAGCTTAAGACTAAAAAAAGCTTGAAAACCCATCATTCATAAACTTAAAACATAAATAAACTTAAGAAAAAAAAACACTTAACCTACTCACTAAAGAAACTATACTATTAAATAGATATAAAAATAAAAGCTAATATAATATATTATAACATTAATTTAATATATATATAATAAATTAATGTTATAATGTTTTATTTATAATGTTTAATGTTATAAGGTTATATTTATATAACACTTAACCTACTCAATAAAGGAACTACACTATTAAATAGATATAAAACGAAAAAAGCTAATATAATAAATTATAACATTAATTTATTATGTGTATATAATAAAATTAATGTTAGAATGTTATAAGGTTATATTTATATAAAAAATTAATGTTATAATGCTATATTTATATAAACATTATTTTAATCTAAAAAATTATAATGTTATATTTAATTTGATCTAATATATTTATATATTTAATACAATTATTAAACTACATATTTAATTTTTTTTATAAGCTAGACAAATCTTCTATTGCCAAAAAAGAGAATTACAGAAAACAACTAAGCCCTCTCAACAGAGGGAAAACAGGTTTTGAGAGTTAGAGAAGTAGTCTCCTTCAAAAGGAAACGAGACTGAACCATAAAGTTTGAGAATTCTTCAGAAGTTTTAAAACCGAGATTTCCATGCTAACAGAGTTAAAAGAGCAGTCTTTAAACATAAGAAAACAAAGAACGAAACATCAAAAAAACCTGGATCAAAGACCCAATGCTAAGGGACGGGCTAAGGCAGCAGCTGCAGTAGATAGGAGGGAGGGGCAAAGACCATCACCGTAGGCCACCACCGCAATTAACTGGAATAAAACAGGGAAATGCAGAGTTTCACGGGTGCAAACACACAGGAAGGTAACTCCCTCAGGGAGAGCTAGAGACTCAAGCTCACTCAGAATGATCTTCAGAATTGCAGGCAACGCGTCGACCGTGAGGGAAATCAAGAATTAACTCCTGTCCCCTCTGTAACGCCATAAAAAAAGAGCAAAAAACCCATAATTGTTATGCATGCTGGAGATTTGGTGTCTTCTCTACCAATCTTCCTCTGTACTGAGGGTGAACTTCCCACATTTGGTCATAATGCCACATTTACGTCGTCTCATATGAGCCATCTTTCTTCTGCAGGAGCCATACCAATCTCGTAGGGTGGAGAAGGGAATGTCAACTTTAAACATAATTAATCTCGGGTGTTGGGAGATGAGGTGGGAGCATGAGGGTCTGGGTTTCCAGCCATGTGCCCTTCCTCATCCCACCCGTCATTTCTGCTTTCCACCCGCCGTGGGGATAAACTACACACTCAATTATATCTTTAGGGAGAAATAATTATTAAAAATAATAAACAAAAATTACTTAACCTAATCATCAAATCACATTATTAATTAAAAATAAAATTCATCAAACCTAAATTCATACTATTAAAGAAAAACTAATACCCTAACCCTAAAAACCAATGAAAACCGACCTAAAAAAAGATAAACACACTAAAATTGAATATTTATACTTCACATCCATGTGCAAAAAAGAGTGAGATTGCATTCTCTTGAGGATGAACCTGCTTAAGAGGTTCGAAACTTGTCAAATTGAAAAATTCAACCGCAGATTTCCCAAAGTTTTCTAATTGCTGGACTGTGGGTTAAAAATGAACAACCAAATTTTAAAATAATTTAATATTGAAATGTTTTTTGGATTTGGAGCAAAATTTAAAACTACTTGTTACTGGTTAAAAGCTTGTTTTTCAGAAAATAAAAAAATAAATTCATGGCCCAATGCCAACCTTACAGGCCATATAGTATATTGATAAGCCCACACTAAGCATACCAAAGAAAAACCTTTCCCTCTACAAAGTGTTGACACAATGCATACCAAAGAAAAACCTTTCCCTCTACAAAGTGTTGACACAATGCATACCAAAGAAAAACCTTTTCCTCTACAAAGTGATGACACCATTTTATTGAACTTAATGATGACGATAACGATGGTGGTGGTGGTTAACCACTGAGACCAACTTTGGTCTATTGGACCTTAAGACAAAAGAAAGGAATTAATTGGATTGTTGTAAAATTTTATTCCTATGCTCGAAAAACTTAGAAAGCAGCGTTCCTAGGTCGCCATAGTTTTGACATGTTAGAAGGTTAGGGAGGTTTTTATTGTATCAAAGATTATGAAACTTGGATCTAATGTAAGTTTACACATGACACTAAGGAGAAAGTGGCTTTCATCCTATGCTCATAGCCTCATGAAGACTGCAAATTCTTTCCACCCATGACATTTTTGGAATTTTCCGGCATCATGTTTCACTATGTAGGTCATGAGAATTCATTCTTATGTTGGTTATATTAATGTTTCACTATGTAGGTCATGAGAGTTCATTCTTATGTTGGCTATATTAATTTTCTTCTTCAAACTAGCTAAAACGGAGAGATACCTTTGATCTTCTAGATTTGGTTATTGATCTCCTTATAGTATCTTAATTTTCTTTTATCCTCTAATTCTTTCTTGCCCCACATTTTCTCTTTAAACTTAGATGTGATAATATTTTTAGAGTTATTGATATTTTGTAGTGGTATTTTTGTGAATCTTCTAGTGGTTTACCATGGAGTCTTTATACCAATCTCTCTTTTATACTAACCTGAGTCTTGAGCCATAGATGGTCTTGACTGGATTTTAAAACAATATAAATTATATTTTAAAATTAAAAATATTTTTTTTATTAAAATATAATTTTAAATTGTTAAAATTATTTTTAATATAAAAATAGATTAAACTTTTGAAAATAATCATAATTTAATTTAATTAATAATATTAATTATTAGTGTTTACAATTTTCTCATTCTAAAATTAATATTAAAAAATTTCAAATTAAAAATGTCGATGTTCTTATCACCTTTACTTTAAAAATGTTGATATCCTTATCTCTTTTATTTAAAGTACATATTTACCTCACCTAAGCTCTACAAAAATGATGCAGAAACAACCTGGGTTAGCTGCTTATTAGGGCTACACGACAGAAACAACACACGGACACAAGAACTGCCAAGAATTATGGATTTCAATTAAATGATCAAATCTATTTACAAAGGTAATTACAACACGACTCTATGCTCGGATAAGTCGAGATGAACATCGACTTTTACAACACTTGTGATACACACACAGGTGTGAGGGAATTCTTTGTCCTCCAACACCATCTTCTAGCAGTAGTTCTCCCTAAAGTCCCAAAAAAAAGGTCCCTTCTCTAAGCTCTCTTGGTGATACTTATACTCGTCCCCTAGACTCGGTCCACTCGACTCGTCCTCCAAAAGCTTCGCTTGCTTCCATGCATGTCCATACTTCATTAAATACTTCATGTGGCCCTCTTCATCAAATTGCTCCACCTAGCATTCCATAACTGCTTCTCCAACTATTCCAATGATGCGACTCCTCGGGATTCCAACAGTGCCTGTCGGCAGTCCTACTCATCGTCGTTGTTGACCCACAACTTATTCCATGTTTGGTTGATATCACCTTCGACCATCTTCACCGCATCCTGTCCCCAATCATCGACCACACTTGGTCGAAACATTCCCGCATCCTATCGGTTGTTGCCCTATTCCTGGAGGTCGTCGACTATCCTCCGGGCCTTCCAGTCATCTATCTGTAACTTCTAATTCTGGGCCCTGATGCCCCTACATCAACCTCCCCGGGTTGAAAAGAAATACACCCACGATTTTGCAACTCCGCGAGCTTGTTTTATAAAATCTAGCTCACCTCCTCCAAGTCTCGGTTCTTCCACTAGACCAAATATTCTTTTCTTTTCTAGCTCCTGGTCTTTCCGAGTTCTCGTTCGTCGAGCACTTCTGAGACCTTCTCTTTCAGATGAGCTGGTATCTTACCCTACTATTATTTTTTTGTCTTGTTCCCACTCGTTGACCCTTCTTCAAACTTGTAGAGGTCCGAAACATTGAATGTTGGCGATACATCCATCTCCTTTGGAAGCTCTAGTACATAGAAGGTCTGAAATATTCTTCAAGATTTTACACAGACCAATCTTCTTTGGCTTCATCTTGTTGTATGTTCCTCTGGGGATCCTCTCCTTCCTCGGGTGCACGTATACTATGTCTCCCTCTGCAAATGAGTGCAATCGTCTCTTTCTTTCGACCCTCAACTTTTACACTACATTTTTCTTCTCCAAATATTGCTTCACCTGGTCATGTACTTCCTTCATATGGTCGAAAAAAAATTCTTCATCTGCACTCTTCCGTGTTCCCGTCGAAAACTTGGCCAAGTTGGTTACTCCATGCAGAATTCTTCCCTGTACAATCTAGAATGGACTCATTCCCGTCGACCAGTTCACTTAATTGGTATACGCGAATTCTTCCTGCGCCAACACATTCTCCCACTACTTTGGTTGATTAGCAGTCAAAATCCTCTGCAAAATTCCCAAGCTCCTGCTCACGACCTCGGTCTGTCCATCACTATGTGGATGGTATGTAGAACTGAAATGCAACCTCATGTCAAGCTTCTTCCAGAGGGTTTTCCAAAAATGATCCATAAACTTAGTATTTATGTCCGAGGTGATACTCTTCGGAAACCCATGCAACCTTACAACTTATTTGAAGAATAGAACAACAATAAATGTGGCATCACTTGTCTTCCGACATAGAATAAAGTGTACCATCTTAGAAAATATGTCGACTACCACAAATATGGATTCGTTACCCTATTGTGTCTTTGGTAATCCCAACACAAAATCCATGTTGATATTTTCCCATAGGACAGTCGACACTGGTAATGGTGCATATATTCCTATATTCTGACTTATTCCTTTGGCATGCTGACATACTCTACACTATCAGATCCATTTCTTCACGTCCATCACCAATCCTTGCCAGTAATATTTCTCTTCATCCAATTCCTTGGTCTTGTCGATGCCAAAGTGTCCTCCTAATCCTCCACTATGCGATTCCCTTATTAGATTCTCCATCATTGATCCTCTAGGGATGCATAACTGATGACCCTTGAATAGGTATCCATATTGGATGAAATAATACAAGTATGGAGTTCTGTCGCCACTCCATGGTTCCTTCTATGCCTTCCAAGCATCGAAAAAATCCTCATCAACTTCATAGTCACCTTCATCGACTCTAGCTCTATCGATCTTACAGTAGTCATCCCCAACAAGGAGAATCTTCGACTTAATGCGTCGGCTACCCTATTATTCTTCTGTGACTTGTGTTTCAATACAAAGGTATAAATTTGCAGAAACTCGACCATTTCATATGCTTATGATTCAGCTTTGTCTAAGTGTTCAGGTATCTCAGATCTGATGGTCAGTAAACAATACAAACTCCTTGGGTAACTTGTAGTGTCTCCACTTCTTTAATGTGTGGACAATGGCATAGAACTCTTGGTCATAGATCTAATACTTCTGCTTGGTGTTTTCCAAGTTCTCACTGAAAAATGCAATTGGTTGGTTCTCCTGGCTCAACACGACTCCAATTTCTAACCCACTCACATCGCAGTTGACTTGGAACACTTTGTTGAAGTCGAGGAGAGTTAAGACTGGACTCTCCATTACTTTCTGCTTCAGCTTCTCAAATTCTCATCAGGCATCTTCTATCCACTTAAAATCACCCTTTTTATGCACGTCGTCAATGGTTACTTCTGCAAATTCACCAACATCTTTTCTTGACTTAAACTCTACAGGACTTCTCAAATATGCAACAAGTGCTCTTCTCTTGTATTGCTAAAAATTAATATGTCGTCGAGATACACCATGATGAACCTTCCCAAAAATGTTTCAGCACTCCATTCATCAGCCTCATGAATGTTCCTGGTGCATCAGTCATCCCAAACGGCATAACCAATGATTCATATAGCCTTCCTTTGTCTTTAAGTTGTCTTCCATTCATCACCGCCCCTAATCCGAATCTACTGGTATCCACTCTTCAGGTCGATCTTGGTGAAGTATGTCGCTCCACTCAAGCAGTCGATCAAGTCATCCATCATTGGTAATGGAAACCTATATTTGATAGTAATCCTATTGATGGCCCTTTGTAATACCCCCATTTTTTACTTGGAATGTATTTAATCAAAATTATGTAAATGATGTAAATATGCTAGTATGGATTCCTAGTGTGGAGCTCAAGGCCAAGGCCCAACTAGTGAATGGATAGGCATGTATGATGTATATATTTTTATTTAGACTATGCCAATTTGAAATGTATGTAAATATTATGTTGAAAATTAATAAAATGGTCCAATATGGTTGTGTAAAGAGCACTAGAGGGGCTATGATTCCATTAGTGGGGAAGAGGAAGGGGACCTATGGGGAAATCAAATCCTATGTTTCCATGTGCCAACTTTAGAACTGATCCAAAATCCGCCATATGCCTTAAATGAGCCAATCACCTTCCCTTGACTATTAAATCCAATCATTGATTGCACATGTGAGGTTGGTGGGAAAAGCCACTTCATGTAGTTATTGAAGCATGGGGATCATATCCTTGGATTCAACACTCTTTTGATCACTCTCATTCTCTTATGCAAGGTTCTACACTACATAGAGTTTTCCATTGTTGTTCATGACCATTACCAGACTGTGTGTTAAACCCATACATTTGAATTTGAAGACAAAGCTTCATTTTTGAAAGGGAAAATAGATGGTTGTAGGTGAGCATGGAGGTTGGGAAAGCTGGGAACCTTTACCCATTGAGATATGCTACTTTTGGATGCTTGATAAGCCATGAACTAATGTTGCGGGAGGTTCTGCATTAGCATACATCAGGTTGGACTCTTACTACATACACTGGTAAGCAATGTAAGGGTTGGATTTCCTGAGGGAACTGTGGATCAGTGAAGGGAAATGCCTTCCTTTTGTTGTGTAAGGTAGTTGGGAAGGAGTGTCATGGCTGTGATGGCTTAGTGAGACCCCTGTAGATCTCTGGTTGATATTTTGGCTTGCATAGAGAGCCGAGTGGTGTTGTGGGTTGAGAGATAGAATCCTATAGGTGTTTCCTTCGCCATGGTGGCCTCATAGCCCAGCTTGTGGGTGGCCTCTCAGCAGAAAGAGTATATGTTGTACAGAGTGCCTATGGCTAGGTGGAAAATCGCTCTTACATAAATACTTTCTTGGATCTTCTTTATTTAAATATAAGTATTCTGATGTATTTGTGTGCAATGATTTTTATTTATATTCCTGTGACAATTATGCTTGGAATTGCATGTTACGTGTGTGTGGATCAATTTTATTTCTATTGTATGTTTTTATTTACAAATCTGCACATGAATTTTAGCTATATAAATTCATCATTATGGTTATGGGGTGAGATTTTGAGGCCCTGATTTAGTTAATGTCCCCTCCTGCTGGTCGGATTGAGGGATGGGGATGTTACACCCTTGAATCAGTGCACATACTCCATTCTCCTCCTTTCTTGGGTGCTAGTACAACTTGCACTACACACGAACTCAAGCTTTCTCTGATCAATCCTCTATCCAACAGCTCTTGGAACTGTTAATTCAACTCAACATTCTTCGTCGACGTCATCCTATGTGGTGCCTTTTTTGGAAAACTTGACCCTGGAATCAAGTCGATCTGATGGGATATAGTCCTTGTCGATGGAAACCCAGTCAACATCTCATCGACCATTATGCCCTTGAATTCCGACAACACCTCTCCAAATTATTTATGGATTTATTATGTCGGTATGTCGACACTCAAACCCTCAGGAATAGTGGAGAAGCAATATTGTTGCTTCTTTTCCTCCTTCCGAAATTCTTTAGCTAAACATATCAACACTCTCTTTTCCCAGTAGCCATTCTCTTTCCCTCAACTAGTTTGCTCCTCGACTAGGGGAGTTAATTGGAAGCTCTTTCTGTCCTTCTTGACTGTAACTGTGTTCTAAAAACCATCATACACCATGTTCTAGTTGTATTTCCATGGTCGTCCCAACAACAAATGACATGCGTCCATTGGAATTACGTCACATAGCACGTTGTCTTGCAACCCACCAATTTTGAAATTGATCGAGAACTGTCGTGTCACCATGACATGGTGACCCTTCTGCAACCACGACACCTTATAAGCATTTGCATGTGGTCGACACTTCAACCCAAACTTGTTGATTACCTTTGCCAATACCAGATTCTCTATGATTCCCCCATTGACGATGGTCATACAACATTTGTCTCAAATCTTTACCTTTGTCCAAAAAATGGACTTCCTCTACCTCGGCTCCTTCTCCTCTTGTCACATTGTTTGCAATGACGTTCTTTGGGTCATCAAGTTTTGACCTCCCTCCGGCGTGGTTTCATCTAAACCTCCCTTCACAGTCAGGCCAGTCTCATCGTCCATACCTCAACTTTGGGCCTCTGGTTGACTTGTGGTATGTATATTTTCTAGGCACTCATACGTTTTGTGTCCCAGTTCTTGACACTTATAGCAGAAAATTTTGGGTTGGTCTGTGTGTCTTCCTTTGAAAGTTCCTCTTTGACCGTAGGCACCCCGACCTCTAGGGTTCTCTCCTCCCTGTCAGTATTTAGGCACACTATATCTGATCGTGCTTCCTTCCCATCCCTCATCATGACTTTCCTCCTTCCTCGCCCCATTGGTCTGTCCTCTGGTGGTAGAAATTTTTTGGCTTCGAGCGGTTAAATTTCTCCTACTCGTTGAAGTCTTTCGCACCAATTTCTTCTCTTCCTTCAGGGCTAACTAATAGGCTTCTCGGACTGTTTTGAACATTGAAAGTCTTAGCTTGTCCTAAATAGTATACTTCATGCCATTTGCATACCTTGTGACTACCTCCTCTCCTTCGTCGATCTGTCTCGATTGAATAGACAATCGATAGAATCATTCTGTGAATTCTTTCACAGTCAGCTCCTTTTGTCTCAGGTTTTGCAGTTTCCTAAATAGAGAAATCATGTAGTCAATGGGAAGGAACTTGTCCTTCAACTTCGCGACCATTATGTCCCAAGTCTTCACTCTGCATTGTCCTTTCTTCATTCTATCTAGTTGTACATTGTCCCACCATAATGAGGCATGAACCTTCAACTTCAAACAGGAAACCTTCACCCTATTGGGGTCTTTTATCTGCTCGATGTCAAAGTATTTCTTCATTTATCTTATCCATGTAACATCCCGAAAATTAACAAAAAATTTTAAAAAATTTAAAGTAGCAATAATGACTGAAATTGCTAATGCGGAAAATAAAATAATGGTTAAATATTTTAACTAAAATAATTAACGATAACAACACATCGTAGCTCTTCAAACAAATTACGACGATAATTGTATTTGCTAATGCGGAAATAAAATGAGTACTAATCTTTTAACAAAAGATAAATTACGATCATAACACAAAATACATCATCAGAACTGCTTGTGTTAAATTGTAAACTACATGTTGTAAATAGGTTTATCTCATAATTTATTTTCTTGATAAAGTACTGACAGTTTGCTTTTGAATGATGATGAAGGGGTCCTATGAGATACCCTGAGGTTTACTTAGCTATGTTTAGCTAAAGCATTTGAACCTGTTTCAATGTGCAGAAACACAGGTAAGAATATTACAACAATTCAAGTGTTAAGAGTAAATATGTTTTTCAATTCATCGTCAATGTAATGTGAAAACTCTAAGTACTTCCTTGCATGAAAGTTATTGAAGGTATGGATCCTTGTCTTACTTCTCATTTACGTGCTAGTTTACAAGCTTAAAAGTACTATTGGAATCCTATTGGCATTTTCCATAATACAAGGAGTGGTAATGTTCTGTGTATTAAACTTACACTATGAGTTCTTGATTAAGTGCTAGATTCCAATGTACACATAGATTCACTTGAAATCATCAAAATATCTATATTAGCTTAAAAATCTCTCAATTTATAATTTATGAAAATCATTCTAATATAGCAATTGTTATTAACATAATACGATGATACTATTGTCAAATTGCAACATTATAGGATTGAGATCTTTTAAATTTATAGTTTATGCTATTTCAATATGAACAAACATTATAATGTGCACAATATGAAACCTAGACTATACATTAAGTATCAAAGGTCTTCTATAATCAACGACCTTTGTCAATTGAGTAACAATATACAAATATCTAAACTATGCATTTGATGACCGATACTTTGGAATGAAATGAACTTTATAAAGTAACCCTAAGTCTTTATAATGACATTTAATATTGACAGGGGTAATGAATGTGATGGCGCTTTCGTACTGGCAGTTTGTTGGATCCTGGTCATAGCATTAACTTCGCCTACCTGTTGAGTGTAGTGGGTGTCTTAGGTGGATGCCTTCGTGGCTGAAGGTCACGTGAAAGAGTTCACAAAAACTATTACGATGATGAGTTGTGTCATACTTTAGCCCTTGGTCTGGTGATTTGGCGACGTGGTGGATGTGATAATCAATATGGTATTCAATGCAGTGGTTTCCCGAAATTCAACGTGCCTGGCTGACATCTCCTCCATCGTTGATCTCACAAGATCTTGGGATTTGGAAAGAAACCCTAGTCTTTCATTGCAAGTATCGTTGAAGTGTTTCTTGGCCTTCATTTCGTGTGTTAGTGGCAAAGTAGAGAGGCCGGCAACCTGCCGCAATGTAGGGTTTGGAAGTTGGTTGTTTGGAGGACTCCCTCCTCAGTTTTGATCCTTGGACCTGTAAGGGAAAATTTATATGTTTCTAGGCTCTGTATTCTTTCTGGAGCTGAGCCACGATACAGTCTTTGAAGTAGTTTGTAAGGTTTTTTTGTCAGTTTCATTGAGTGCAAGGTCGAACTGGAGTTCGATTCTCCTAGCTATAAGTGGTTGTTCTCTGAGTTCAAAACTCTTATTCTCTGTATTCGTTAGATGGCTTCGTCGTCTTGTTTGTGTGAGGTGTCTCAATCCAGGAGCTTCAACGCTAAGGTAAAGTTTTTGAAAAATACTAGTAATAATATTTGTATTATTCCAAAGTCACATCCTGTGTTTTCTTTGTTTTAACCTTTCAAGCTATAAATGACAGGTGAATACTTCGTTGAAGGATTTCTATGTGTAAATCTCGGGTGAGGATGCTGCATCAATCACCTGGTAAGCCTCGATGGTTCTTAAACCCTCATAAGTACCTTCGGCATGGTTTGGCCGGTGTTTACAGTTGACGAGAGTTGGAAAAAATATTGTCCCTGACAAGGGTAATGGCCAGGTTAAGATCTTTTTAGAACAATATGTTACAAGAAGATAAATCCTTAGTCTATGTTTCTATTCGGCCCAGTAGTGTTTTGCTGTGGCGTTTAAATAACTGTGAACTTGTTTTACGAAGTGGTTGCTAAGGAATGAACCCTATGTGGTTTAGGAACCTTGAACTGTTTTCAGTATAAACTATGTCAATAAATTGACTATATTGATAAATATAAAAACTAGCCGAGAGCCGAGGGTTTAACTCGTTTCTGCGAAATATGGAAAGTCTTGTGTTAAAAATGTTTATAATTTTGTTTAAGTAATGATATGGGATTGAGTTTGTATATGATGAATAGTTTTCCTGAATTGCTTCTATGTTTGAATAAGTTGATAATTTGGTTAGAAAAACAAAGTTGATTTAGGCCGAGAGCCGTAGGTTAAAATTTCTCGAGATAAACCTTGTGCTCGTATTGTTTTAAGTTTGAGTTTGGAAAATGATAATGTGACTCCATTTTGTTTTTGATCCAAATCTTGAATGAATAAAATGGTTGATAAAGTAATAATAGCACTCTTGTCTGAAATTGATTGTAATGCATTTTTGGTTTTTGGAAATAGGTGAAAAGAATTGATAAGAGTTTAAATTCTAAATAAATAAAATACGATAATATTAAAATATCATAGTTATTCTGTGTTTAAGAAAACTTGGCAAAGGTGATACGAATTATCCAGTTCTTCCTTTCTTTAATTACTTGTTAGTTACTTCAAGTGTAGAGGTCAGTCCTTGTTTTGATCTTAGATACTAAAGTAAAATATAGGAAATACTAGAAGTCTATGTAATGTTTAGAAAACATGGTAAACATAAATCTAGGTTATTCCATTCCTATCAGAAAAGAAATATAATAAATTTTTATGATTATTTTGCAGATGCTATACATTTTCATAAATGTTGATAGAAGAAAAGAGATAAAAAAAATAGTACTATTCTGTGTAAAAGAGGAAAATAAAAGAATGCATGACATTTGCATCTGAATAGAAGTAAGTGATGTAAGATAAAAAAGAAAAACCCTAGGCTGTATGCAAAGGTGACATGTTAACTTAATTTCTATATAATAGAAACTATTATAATGCCTGCATTATGATATGTTGAGTGTAAATCCTTAATCTAAACATATATAAATGAACTCACAGAATTAACAGAAACACTGTAGTGTTAGCCTATCCATTCACTTGGCATTCCGCCCATCAATCATCTAACTTAATTTTTACTTCTCTGTACTGGAGTAGGATGCAGAAAGTCCGCATGGGGAAAAATGCATAGAATATTTAATCTATCATCTCATTTACTTAACTATCATGAAATCATATCTAGGCCATAAATTGAAAACAATTACTTCTGTATGTCATTAACTGTACATATTACACCTATAATTTCAGAGAATTAGTTAACTGAAAATAATAAGATAGAACAGTAGAACCTGATTGACTGTAGGAGAAACAAACAACCCAAGGAGCCTGTTGCACCCAACCTACTCCTGAAGACAGTCAAATTACTTGCCTTAGGACCCTCGAGCTTGTTCACTGAACCACTAGGAAAAAGAATCTGTAAAAGCTTTAAGTCATCTACTTGCAGCAACAAAGTAGTTCATCCAGTCATATAGACTTAGCAGTCAAAGAGACCTGCACCAGCACCTCTGGTTTCTTTCTCAAAATATTCAGCAGCCTCACAATGCACTTCCACTTAGCCTCCCTATTCGAATCTCTCAATGATCACCTGATACACTTGAGAAATTATTTCTACAGAAATAATGTAGAGCTTCCTGCTCAATTCGAATTGCCTTATCTAGGCTGCCTAGGCCTTTTAGTGGTTAACCTGGTCATTAATGAGCCATCAACTCTCTTCCACCCACCTGGGGGATAATGCCACAAATTTAGGGGTAGTTGTCCCATAACCAACAACTAGTGGTGGAGTGCAAATGTTGACATATGTCCCATGCCTTCTAACAACTTCCATTCCTCCTAGTGGGTCAGTGAACACTCATTTAACAGTTCCCTTGGGTGTTTGTCTCCTATTTTAATTTATTAAATAATAATAATTAGTCATTACAATCATCCTTGACCAAATTTGGTCATAATTACAAAACTTTGTAATTATAATTTAATATAATGTTTTTCCAAATAAAATAAATAGTCTCAAATTTTGGGTAGGTGACAATCCAGTTGATCAACTCTTCAGGGTTTAAGCTCCTTGAGTAGGTAGAGACCTCCATATTTGATCTACCCTTCATCTCCGACAATACCTTCAACAATTTATCTCCTGGTTCTTCCTCTCATTCGTCCTCAAGAGCATGTTCTTCATCTTCGACCTCCTCATCACTATGGTTGAGGGTGTCAATACCCAGTCCCCTCTTTTGGGATTCCTTTGTTGTAGCTAACTCGCTCTTTAGACTCCTCATGGTCTAGACACATTCCTCAAACATTTCATAGTCGATCATGATTCTTGCACCTCCGCACTTCCTTTTTCCTCTTTCATGGACGTTTATGCCCCTCTGAGCCATGGTCATAAATTCAACCGACTAAACTCTCACTACCCAATCGCAACCGGGCTTCTCTATCTTCTGCAACTCTACCCAACCACAGATGGAGTTTCCCTCTTTTTCCAATCACAACTGGACTCACCATGCTGGATTCCTTCCTGCTCTGATACCAACTGATGCAGACACAACCTGGGTTGGCCGCGTATCAGTGCTACATGACGGAAACAATACACACAGACACAAGAACTGCCAAGAATTATGGATTTCAATTAAATGATCAAATTTCTTTACATAGGTAATTACAACACGATTCTATGTTCGGATAAGTCAGGATGAACATCGACTTTTACAGCAATTGTGATACACACACAGGAATGAGGGAATTCTTCCTTTTCCAACACCGTCTTCTAGCAGCAGTTCTCTCTAAAGTCCCAAAAAAAAGTGTCCCTTCTCTAAGATCTCTTGTTGATACTTATACTCATCCCCTGGACTCAATCCACTCAGCTAATCCTCTAGAAGCTTCGCTTGCTTCTAGGCATGGCCATACTTCATTAAATATTTCGCGTGGCCCTCTTCATTAGATTGCTCCACCTGACATTCCGCAACTACTGCCATAATTGCTTCTGCAACCGCTCCAACTACTCCAACAACGTGGCTCCTCGGGATTCCAATTTTCCCTGTTGGTATTCCTACTCGTCATCATCGTCGACCCATGGATTCTTCCTTGTTTGGTTAGTATCACCTTCGACCACCTTCACCGAATCTTGTCACCAGTCGTCGACCACACTTGGTTAGAACCTTCGCGACTTCATCACTTCCTACCGATTGTCACCATGTTCATGGAGTTCATTGACTGTCCTCTGGGTCTTACGATCGTCTATCTACAACTTCTAGTTCTAGGCCCCAATGCCCCTGCAGCAAAATACTACCACCACAACAAAGATTATTTATGTACTAAGAAAGTTATTGAACAATTCTCATTAAAGCCATCAATAAATTACAAATTTATGTTAATTACTTTTCAAATTTAAGCTAAACTTTTAACGGAAGTGAGTGAGTTACAGATTGAGTTTAGTGTTCATTCTCTCAAATGCATGCTATTCCTTTTAGTGATTTGCTTTAGAGACGCTTGTTGAGTTAGAGTGTTTGATATGGGGCATATTAATATCATACCCATATATTGAGTGTTAATTGTAAATAATTTGTGAAAATCCACTCAATTTGGTGCTCACTATAATTCTCATCATTAACTAACTACATCTAGGGTTCAAATACCAATAGGTCTAACCATTCATTGATATGTTGGTGGGGGGCAATTATAGATTTGGATTTGAAATGTGGAATAAGTATACAAGGTAAAATGTCCTTTACCAATTAGAACTCGATTAGAATAAAGATTTCGTTTAGATTTTGTCCTGGAAATCATTGCTGGGTTTTAAAGATTATTTAAATCTAAAAATGCTAAATGGAAATGTAGTTGTGATTCTATTCTATATCCAAAGTGCAAATCTATTATAAAGTTACTTAGTTAGGAAATAATGACTAAAAAACACAACTCCAAAAGCTGAAACAAGGTGCAAAAACGTGATGCACAAACTGTGAGACATTAAATATGATGCAAATGCTAAAAATTGTGGGAATCTTTTCTATTCTATTTATCTCAATGATGACCATATGAAGGTGAAAATATATAATGAAATCCTCCAAATGGTATATGAAATGGGTTGTAATGAGAGATTGAAATCAGGGAAAACTATCAAATGGGATTTGGCATTCCATTTGTTCGAAAGAGAAAATGAAGTGATTTATGCTAGATAGAGATCAAAGCATGTGGTTGAATCACATTGACATAAGAGAAGGCCAAAGATACTCTCCACATTAAACGTCATTGACCACAAGTAGTTGACCAATTGATAAAATGAACCTAATAAGGTTGTTGAACGAGCTTTGAAGAAGTCATGGGAGTGAATCCCCATACAGGTGAGTTCATATGGAATAAACTGTTGCTTGACTTGAATCTCTTACCTTATAAACTAAGGTAAAATTGAAGTGTTTGGAATTAAGGTTTGTCATAGAATAACATGTTGTTGAGTAAGTAAATTGGCAATTTCCAGCATCCTTTTCCTCTTCGGGTTTTTTGGAGGTCATAGGTTCAAGTTCAAATGTTGTGAATTGGTGAATGGTTAAAAAATATTGTCCATCATCATCATGAATGATGTTGGCACATTGATTAATTTGAAAAGTATAACCAACAACTCAAAGAAAGCTTCCTTAAACATGAAGGATATCTTCCACACATCAATAGTCTTGATTAACACCTAGTGATACCTTGCCTTAAAATCTTGTTGAAAATATTGGTGAGGTGGTATTTCTTAACTATGATTTTTAGTAAATACAAAGTTGACATGTCTCATCCTTATTTTGAACAATCATAATAGGTTTCACCATAGGGTGAGGAGATTGGTCTAATGCGTCTTTTCTATATTAACTCTTGAATTTGGCATTTGATATCATCATTCTCCTTAACATAGCATCTATAAATACGTCCATTGAGCAAAAGGGAACATAATATCAAAATATTGCATGATTTACCTGACAATACAAAGATACTCTTGAAATTGAGGTGTAGATGTATCTATATTCCTCCACCCACTAATCTAATAATCTTTAGTACATGGAGGCACCCCTTTCAAAGGACTTGGCAGTCATCGTGATTTTATTTTCTCTTTTCAACCAGACCATGAAAATAATAAACTTCACAGCTTGAGATATTATTTCCCTGCAATATTTAGCAATAATCAAAGAAGTTATGGTAGTTAGGGCTACATCTATTATCCTTTAGAATTGATATACTAAGGTGACAATGCCACTACAAGGCCTAAACTAGAAAACTACATCATGCTTCCATAGATATGGTTAACCTCAAAGAACATCGAAAAATTTCAAGGCGGGGAACACCACATAGTGTGTCATCTCTTAGGGGATTAATGGTGTATTATAGTCATCATTACTCACTAACATAAATTTCTCATCCCCGGCTCAACCAATTGATTGTGTATTGTTGGGGGTATGACATCATTGGAAACATCATCTTCTTGACTACCTTAGATGAGATAAGGTGCTTTTGGTTGTAAGTGTTAGTAATGAAATGTAGCGATGTCTCCTTAACCCAAAGTCTATGAGGGAAAGAGGCACTCATATTCCTTGGTCCCCTATGGTTCGTTGAGTTGGAAACTTTTAGTGGATTATAAAAACACTAGGTTCCACATTAATGATCCACATTCCACCGTCTATGAAATCTTGTGGCATCAGTGTTGAATAGGAGGTTAAGGATTTCCACTCAACCAATAACAATTGTCTAGTACAACATTTGTCACTATTGTGCCAAGGACTTTTGTAGTAGTCACACAACTTTCTCGTGTCCTTCTTCAACTTTTAGTTCATTTTCATTCCATGAGGCTTTAAGAAGTTGTCACGAGGCTAGTTATATTTATTCTTCCCTTTGGTATGAGAGATGGGGTCATCATTACCCTTTTGGGTTGCAACTAATTTTTGACCCCAAACACTTTCTTACCCTTTTAATGAAATTTTGGTTTGATATGAACAACAAAACAGTAAGTGGCTCACAACAAAAATATGTCTAGAAACTTTGTTTCTATTTGGATGTATCTATATAATCCATTATGTTATTTTAGAACAAAGTGTCACTCAAAGTCCTATTTATTAGTTTTGTCCATAGGGTACTAAAAGAGTTTGTTTAATATAATACAGTATAGTCTTTACATTGGCCCAAGGTTATCCATCTCATGTATTGGTCTTCATAATTTCCAATAGGAAAATACTAGACCTCCTTGAAGACATCAATAAAATCCCACTTTATGGTTCCAACATGATACATTTCATAATCATCTTCCCAATGTTTCCCTCAATAAGTATACTCTCAATAT
Source organism: Larix kaempferi (assembly GCA_027924585.1). NCBI lineage: Eukaryota > Viridiplantae > Streptophyta > Pinopsida > Pinales > Pinaceae > Larix > Larix kaempferi. The sequence goes on along the minus strand of BSBM01000616.1, from coordinate 11,523,495 downwards.
TTGACAAGGGGAAGTATCTTTAGGGGTGTAAAAGCAATTTCTGACCATTGGAGAAGTTGTGGATAAATAAATAATAATCTAGCATATTTAACCATATTTCCAAATCTTTTGAAACTATCTTTCCTCAAAATAAAGAAATGTCAAAATTAACTTGTACCTCAGTGGGTGTCTTTCCTCTAAAATCTTTACTTGTCAAATGTGCCTTCATCGCTATTGGGAGACATCAAAGGATATGGGTGAAATTGTCTATCATCTCATCCCTTTGTCCCTCAAGGGCTTCATGGAGGAACATTTTGATAAGATATATTTCTCTGCCATGTTTCTTTACCTCATCCTCAATGAGAATTCACTTAAATCAAGGAGGGGAGTCTGAACCAAACTTGGCTAGTTTACGGCCCAACTTCATGTAACCTAACTTCGTTGGGAGATGCATAGAGAAACAATAGAGACCCAATTTCTCAAATATCATTGTTTTAGATGTGTGTGGTGGGTGTGTGTTTGTGTGTAACAAATGAACTAGCTTGATCTTCTAACGAAATTGAGACATTTTTTGTGAGAAAAAGTTAGCATGAGAGGAAATTATTGTCCACTCGTTTGTTCATGGCATTAGCTCCTTTAAGGTGTCTAATATACCTAAAATATATTACATCTATATATAATATATAAACATTTATATTATAATAGTAGTGATTTAGGATAATATTTCATATTTACTCTATTGCAATTAATGATAGTCATACATTTCCCCAAAGGACATGACTTATCATCTTTTACATTATGTATATACACATTGATTGTATCACAAGACATATATGAGTTATTAATAAATAGTAAGTGTTTATCCCTTGAAGAATTATATGGATTTGTCAACCAAACTTGATTGGTCAACCCATTAAGATAAAATAAAGGGTAACCAATTTTGATAGTCTCTTGAAAACATTTCGGCAATTAATAGGAAAATTTTGTGGCCACAGCCATGTACTAATCCTTATTATTGTCAAAAGGAGAAGCCCCTAAAGCGATATTTCACAACTGAATTTTGTATTAAAAGTGAAACTTCATAATTTCCCTTCTATGTTAAACTAGTTTAGCATTGGAATAGATGTGTATCTTCTAGTTTAGAAGAAATAGAATAACTAGTAGCAAGGCAAATTTAATATATTAAAAAGGTGTCTAACATTGCAGGTTTAAAGATAAAAACATTGAGAATGTTTTAGCGGGAGAGTATTAATATGGAAGAAAATTCATCGGATACGGAAAATCATTATTTCTAGGGCTTGTAACTAGTAATCAATTGTTCCATTTAGAAAAGTTTAAAAATTTTAGTTGATAAATTGATAAAAACTAGATTATGTAAGTACAAATCAACTCCAAAATCATTAAAATTTGAAAAAATAGATAGAAAATTAGACAAAGATATACATTAGAAGTCCATATTGTTGATGTATATGTAACTTCGGAATGTATTTCATCTATGTATTTCATATATATTTATTGTACCCTTATTAGAGATGTGTTATTCCTCTATAAGGAGGTGTCGTCATGTGGATTGACAAGTGTCACAAGTGTGTGTACATGCCGATGGGTTATTAGACCACCATGTGTGGGGTCGGCCCTGAAATATATATTATATTGTGGATGTATCTAGATAGACAAGTCGGCCCCATAGTGTAACTAGGCAAACAAGTTAAGTATAAATAGAGATCGGGAGGTCTCTATTTGGATCATTCGGAAAGTCACACTTCTCTCACTCAGAAAGTGGCGCACTAGTGAGGAGGAGTATCATCTACTCTAGGAGACTATCTCAGGTGTATTTTGGTTGTACTTTGGTTGAGCCATTGCTCTCTCTATCTCTGAGGAAGTTGTGGATTTTTTCACCTTAGGGTTTTCCCCACGGAAACTCTGTGTCTCTTGTCTCTCATGCTTTTGATTCTTGCGATGCTTGTCATGCTTATTGTGATTGTTATGCATTGATATACTGTATATGTTATTCTCTCAGTAAATATCCAAGAGTATTGTGAATTAATGCTCAAAATTTAACATGGTATCAGAGCTAACATGAGAAGAAGACATTTTGCAGTGACGGAAACCTGAGTTTCTTGTTTATTGGGTTTCTCTCCACATATTTTGGAAAAGCAGTATAGTAGATTGACTCTACTCATCATGGAGAATCTATCTATCCAATCAGAATTCAATTCTGAGCATTTTCAGATTTGGCCCTAAAAATTAGGGTTTCCACAAAAATAGGAATTTCTGGAATCTGAAGACATAGCTGGAAGCTCCTTGCAAAAATCGAAGTTTAGAGCTTTGGATCGAGATTTTTGGCAGGGTAGATCTCCAGGAAATTCAAACCCTAATTCAGGGCTCTCCCTAGTGAACTCGGGAGGACAAAAAGACAAATCTGAAGGGTAAAGCTTTGATGATCTCAAATTCTGAATGCACCACGCTGATCATCTCATCAAGGCACATCTTTCTATCCTATCAGAAATTTGAAATTCACATTTTGAATTTTTAGGGTTTTTTTCGACAAACCCTAATTCGGGACCATATCCAGTTTTCAGCATTTCAAGTGGTAAGACCTAAATATTTTCTATTTCCATTTGAAGTACTCTTTAAGATGTCTCACCACACCAAGCTTGAGGATAAGCTTGAAGGGGCTGACAACTTCCGAGCTTGGAAGTATAGGATTGGGTTAATCCTGGAAGAGAATGAGTTGGACTCATATATAAAAGAAGACATCCCTATCCCAGAGGATGAAGAGGCTAAAGTATTGGACAAGAAGAACTTGGTCAAGGCAAAGAGAATCATTGTTGATTCTATCAAAGACCATCTCATACCCCATGTGTCTTCTCTAAAGACACCCAAGGAGATGTTTGACTCTTTGACCAAGCTATTTGAAGGGAAGAACATAAATCGGAAGATGACCCCGTGGAACCAATTGAAAGGAGTAAAGTTTCAGAATGGAGAAACCATTCAATCTTATTTTTCTAGGGTCTCCCAGATTAAGGAACAACTGGAAGCGGTAGATGAAATGGTGGAGAATGGTGAAGTTGTCATGACCACTCTAAATGGCCTACCCAGGTCATGGGATTCCTTTATTCAAGGAATTTGTGCAAGGAAGAAGTTGATCTCCTTCAACAGATTGCGGGAATAATGCTCTCAAGAAGAAGCTAGACTTGTAGCTCATGAGGAAAAGATGGGAGGTGAAGATCAAGCTCTTGCAGCTCACACCAAAAGAAGCAAGCCCAAGAAGGAGCACTCTCGCTACAAGAGATCCTATCAAAAGAATAAGAAGGATCTAAGATGCTTCACATGCAATGAGAAGGGTCACTTTGCTTCAGATTGTCCCAAGAACAAAAGGGATAATAAAAACAACTCCAGCAAGAAGAAGAAGGGCAACAAAAGAAAGTTCCATGCTCATGCTGCCGAGGATGATGAACCTCCAAAGAAGAAGGCTAGGGCAGAAAGTGATGATAGTGATAATGACTCATCAAGTGAAGAAGAGTATGTTCTAATCTCTGCTCTCACAGGTACTATCTCCCATGGTTGTAATGATTGGTTGATTGATAGTGGGGCTTCCAAACACATGACTGGGTTTAAGGAATCTTTTGTGAATCTATTTGAACATGAATCACCCCATAAGGTGAAACTTGGGGATGATTATCAATACCTAATCAAAGGAAGTGGTGAAGCCTCCTACAACCTAGATTCTGGAAAATCTTTGAAGATGAAAGAAGTCCTTTATGTACCTGGGCTCAAGAAGAACTTACTCCCCATCTCTGCATTGGATGCAAAAGGTATGAGGGTTTCATTTGTGGATGGCCAAGTCCTAATGTGGCCAAAGGGAAAGACCATAGATGATGCAGTAGTGATTGGAGAGCAAGAGGGAGGTTTGTATAAATTGAAGGGACAACCTGAACATGCCATGGTGCATGAATCCATGGAGCCAAGTGAACTTTGGCATAGAAGACTTGCTCATATGCACTATAGGGCACTTCCAATTGCAAGCAAGGCTATAGAAGGTCTTCCTGAAATCAAGACCAAACATGAAGGTGTTTGCAAAGGATGTGCAAAAGGTAAGAACATTAAGAAGGCTTTCCCAAGTAGTGAAAGCAAGGCAAAAGATATCCCGGGAATCATCCACTCATATGTATGTGGTCCTATGTCATCCATTTCTCTTAGTGGGTATGTTTACTATGTCTCATTTATTGATGACTTCTCCAGGAAGACTTGGGTATATTTCTTGAAGAACAAAGATGAGGTGTTTGATAAGTTCAAGGAATTCAAAACCTTGATGGAGAATCAAACTGACAAGAAGATCAAAACATTCAGATCCAACAATGGTGGAGAATTCACCTCAGGTGACTTCAAGAAGCTTTGTAGTGATTCAGGGATTAAGAGGGAGTTGACTGCTCCTTATAATTCTCAACAAAATGGAGTTGCAGAAAGGAAGAACAGAACAATCATGGAAGCAGCAAGGGCAATGCTGCATGACCAGGATCTACTTATGCACCTATGGGCAGAAGCAGCTAGAACAACTGTATATGTGCATAACAGAACACCACACAAGATATTGGACAACAGGACACCAGAAGAGGTCTTTTCTAGAAAGAAACCTGAAGTCAGCCATCTCAGAATATTTGGTTGTCCAGTATACACTCATGTCCCAAAGGAAAAGAGGACCAAACTAGATCCTTCATGAAAGAAGGGTATCTTTGTGGGTTACAATGAAAGCTTGAAGGCTTACAGAATATACTTTCCAGGGTTCAAGAAGATTGATGTCAGCAGGGATGTAACATTTGATGAAAACTCAGCATTCATCAAATCAAGGAAGGAACCTATCGAAGTTTATGAAGAACCTGAGGAAACTAGATTTCAAGACACTACCATGACTGAAGCAATTCCAGAAGTTGTTCGTGAGTTTGAAGATCTGAAAGAACCTGTAGATCCACCTCGTGAGGATAACTCTCATAAGAGGAAACCTGCATGGGCTAGAGAACTCATTCAAGATGCAGAAAGATTTGGCATTCTAGAAGAAGAACACAGAGCAAAGAAAAGAACTAGATCACATACCAGCTATGTTGCTTTACTCTATGACATTATGAACAAAGAACCTTCCAGTTATGAAGAAGCAGCGGAAAAGAAAGAATGGAAGGATGCTATGGTTGAGGAATACCAATCAATAATGAAGAATGATGTTTGGGATGTTGTCCCAAGACCTAAAGAGAAGTCTGTTGTGACTTCCAAATGGATCTACAAAATCAAGCATGCTGCAGATGGCAGTGTAGAGAAATACAAGGCAATATTTGTAGCTCGTGGCTTCTCTCAGAAAGAGGGAATAGATTATGGAGAAACTTTTGCACCTATAGCCAGGTATACTTCCATCATAACAGTACTTGCCCTGGCTGCAGCGATGAAATGGAAAATACACCAAATGGATGTCAAGACTACTTTCTTGAATGGTGTAGTTGAAGAGGAAGTATATTTGGAGCAGCCACTTGGTTTAGAAATACATGACAGGGAGTCATATGTACATATGTATGCAGATTGAAGAAAGCCTTGTATGGCTTGAAGCAATCTCCCAGAACTTGGTATGGTAGGATGGACAGTTTCCTATCTAGTTTGGTCTTTACCAAGAGTAAAGCAGATTCCAACCTTTACTACAAGGTTGAGGAAGGGAATCCCGTGTTTCTACTCCTGTATGTGGATGACCTATTTGTAACAGGAGATGACAGATTGATTGCAGATACAAAGAGAAAGTTTGCTGCTGAGTTCGATATGAAAGATTTGGGAATGATGCACTATTTCCTAGGTATGGAGGTGTGGCAGAGTGCAAGTGGGATCTTCCTTGGTCAAGGGAAGTACACAGTAGATATCCTGAAGAGATTCGGGATGATGGATTGCAAGGCCATGGCCACACCTATGGCATCGAATCTGAAGCTTCTATGTTATGCTTCATCTGAGCCGGTTGATGTCTCTATGTATCGTCAGATGATTGGGTCCTTGATGTACCTAACGAACACGAGACCATACATTTGCTTTGCTGTGAACACATTGAGTCAGTTCCTGACAAATCCGAGGAGTGTTCACCTGGTTGCTGCAAAGCATGTTCTGAGGTACCTGAAGGGTACAATGGATTATGGGCTCAAGTATGAAGTGAATCAAAAGTTTAACCTGCAAGGTTATGTTGATTCAGATTGGGCTGGCAGTGCTACAGATAGGAAGAGCACTTCTGGGTGCTACTTTAGTATGGGATCAGGTGTGATCTCTTGGTTTAGCAGGAAGCAGTCCTACGTATCACTGAGTACAGCTAAGGCAAAATATGTTGCAGCCTGTTCAACTATTTGTAAGGCAGTATGGCTATGGAAGCTACTGTCTGATTTATTTGATCTCCCGTTGGATGCTATTGGTACCTTCTGTGATAACAAGAGTTATGTGAAGCTATCTGAGAACCCAGTGTTTCATGACAGATCGAAACACATAGAGATCAAATATCACTATATCAGGGATATGGTGCAGAGAGGAGCCGTGAAGCTCTTGTATATTGCGACAGACGATCAGATTGCAGATGTGCTGACGAAGCCACTAGCCAGGGTGAAGTTCGAGTACTTCAGGGAGAGGCTTGGTGTTCTTCAGATGGATGACACTTTGAGGAAAAAGTGATGGACACATTTGCAGAAGCCATTCCAAGCATGTTGGAAGGAGGATCCTTCACATGGCTGTGGATGTAAGCGCTGGATGATGAGCATCAGGACGATGCTCCAGTTATTGCTCTGTATATGCATTAGGAGGATGCTGGATATGATCAGTTGGATCATGTATATGTATGTACGCATCATGTTGGATGCTGGGTATGATCGGTTGGATCATTTGTATGTATTTTGTATATGCATCATGTTGGATGCTTGGACCATGTATTTGTATATGTATCAGGTGGATACATTGTATGATCAGGTGGATCATGTATGGTGATATGTATCATGTATTTGTATATGTATCAGGTGGATACATTGTATGATCAGGTGGATCATGTATGGTGATATGTATCATGTATTTGTATTTTTATCAGGTGGATACACTGTATGATCAGGTGGATCATGTATGATGATATGTATCAGGAAGATACTTGGTATGCATCAGGTAGATGCATTGTACGATCAGGATGATCATGGATGACGAGCTTCAGGATGTTGCTCCAGATGACATGCAGCAGGATGTTGCAGTGATGATGATCAGGATGATCATGTGTACATCAGGATGATGTATGGTGAGTGTCAGGTTGACACTCTATGGCCGTGGATCAGGTTGTGCAGATGAGCATATAATTTGGCCTTGGGAGATTTGTAGATAGTCTTTCGAGGTTTTGCCTATGGCATGTAATCTGGCCCTGGAATATCTGGAAAATGCTCTTTCGAGGTTTTCCTCTGGGAGGACATATAATTTGGCCCTGGGAGATCTGCAGATAGTCTTTCGAGGTTTTGCCTATGGCATATAATCTGGCCCTGGGATGTCTGGCAGATGCTCTTTCGAGTTTTTGTCCTATGGCATATAATATGTCCCTAGGAGATCCGATAGGCTGGGCTGTGTGCTCGTAATAAGTCTTGGGATGCTCTTCTAAGGTTTTGCCATGACCACATATAATCTATCCCTGGGAGATCCTATAGGTAGAGTTGTGTGCTCGTAACAGCCTGGGATGCTCTTACGAGGTTTTGTGGTGACCACATATAATCTATCCCTGGGAGATCCTATAGGTAGAGTTGTGTGCTCGTAACAGCCTGGGATACTCTTGCGAGGTTTTGTGGTGAGGTCACATATAATATGGCCCTATGAGATCCTATAGGTAGAGCCGTGTGCTCGTAACAGCCTGGAATGCTCTTTTGAGGTTTTGTGATGCACGTAATAAGTCCTGAGGATTTCACAGTATGGCCAGTGATGACGAAGACCTGCAGGTGGTGGGCCTACATCCAGTATGAAAAAGGACTGGCTTTGTAGAACTTCCTATGATGAGTAGAGTCAAATATTGGTTGAGATAGCAGCAGCAGTGACGATGATGATGACGATGATCCCGAGAAGAAGACTTGTCTAGCAGATCGATGTCGAGAAATACCTTCCTAGTTAAGAGGGAGTGTTGATGTATATGTAACTTTGGAATGTATTTCATCTATGTATTTCATATATATTTATTGTACCCTTATTAGAGATGTGTTATTTCTCTATAAGGAGGTGTCGTTATGTGGATTGACAAGTGTCGCAAGTGTGTGTACTTGCCGATGGGTTATTAGACCACCATGTGTGGGGTCGACCCTGAAATATATATTATATTGTGGATGTATCTAGATAGACAAGTCGGCCCCATAGTGTAACTGGGAAAACATGTTAAGTATAAATAGAGATCAATAGATCTCTATTTGGATCATTCGGAAAGTCACACTTCTCTCACTCAGAAAGTGGTGCACTAGTGAGGAGGAGGATCATCTGCTCTAGGAGACTATCTCAAGTGTATTTTGGTTGTACTTTGGTTGAGCCATTGCTCTCTCTATCTCTGAGGAAGTTGTGGGGTTTTTCACCTTAGGGTTTTCCCCACGGAAACTCTGTGTCTCTTGTCTCTCATGCTTTTGATTCTTGTGATGCTTGTCATGCTTATTGTGATTGTTATGCATTGATATACTGTATATGTTATTCTCTTAGTAAAGATCTAAGAGTACTGTGAATTAATGCTCAAAATTTAACATATGTAACTTCAAAATGTATTTCACCCATGTATTTGATATATGTATTTTGTACTCCTATAGAGATGGCATTATTCCTCTATACGGAAGTGTCGTCATTTATATTGTAAGTGTCGTAACTTATACTTGATGGGTTATTAGACCACCTTGTTGGGGTCGGCCCTGTATAAGTCATGTGGGTCAAAGGGTTATTAGACCACCAAGTGTGGGGTCGGCCCGGATTAAGTTAACCATGGGTTAAGCTAGACATGTAGGACCCATTAGTTTATTGGGCAGGACAGAACAAGTAGAAACAGAGATAGGGAGATCTCTATTTGATCATTCATTCACACACTTCTCTCATTCGGAAAGTGGCGCACTTATGAGGAGGAGGCTCTGCTGCTAGGAGAAGATTATCTCTTGTATTCTGGTTGTATCATTTCTCTATCTATCTCTGAGGAAGTTATTGGGGTTTTTCACCTTTATGGTTTTCCCCAAGTAAACTCTGTGTCTCTTGTGTGCTTGCATTATTGTGTTCATGATTGATATGCTGTAGATTTGCTATACATGTTGTTCTCTCAGTTAAGATCCTAGATCAGATTGAAGTAAATTCTAAAAATTTAACATGGTATCAGAGCTAGCCTGAAAGAAGGCATGATATGGCATGTATGACACTTGTTGCACTTACGATGCTAGGGCTTGATATAGCAAAAACCAATCATCGTAGCACTTTCGCTATAAATCCATTTTGGAAAAGTTTTCGGATCTGAAACTTTTACAGGTCGAATATCAGATAACCATGTACCTAGTATCCAAAGGAAAACCTCTAATTCGTTGTACTTTGTGATTTATGATCTGTACAATATAGGGTTTCTGCCTCTTCCAGATCTGAGTAAAAAACAGGTGACCTTGGAAAAAAGGTCATAACTTGGGATAGGAAGATCCAAATGAAATTTCATAAAAAGTGACAAGTATTACATAGACTGTACTATCTCGGGAAACTTTTTCAGAGGCCGAAGTTGAACCAGTGACACGTGGAACGCCGTACAAGTTCACTCTCCTGTTTTATCCCATAAACAGGTCATGTTGCAACACTTGGCATAACTCTCTCTCAGAGAATCCAATTGAGGTCAGACCTATCGGAATGGAAAGATGACAGGTCAGGATACCACTAGAAACGTTTTCAGACCCCGTGGATTGAAAAGTGCGGAGTTACACCAGAAACAATCAGGTACATATTTCTGTCAAAACAAAATTATTTTTTGAGCACCTTCATTCATGGCTTCCGTAATTTAGGCTTTCGAAGAAAGTTGGAATTTTTGTAATCGAAGACTACGGATGTATGATACTCATCAAAATACAAATTTAGAGACCAAGATCAGAATTTTTGGTTGGGCAGAAGACCGGGCTTGATCAGACCCTGGTTCGGGACTTTGATTGGAAAAGTGGAAAATTAGGGCTTCTGCAAAAATGGGAATTTTTGAAATCTGTGACCACGGCTGGAAGCTCCTCAGAAAAATAGAAGCTTAGAGCTTTGGATCAAACTTTTTTATTGGGAATAAGAGTGGGCTTCATCAAACCCCAGTTCGGGGTCACGTCCAGTGAATCCGGAAGTTTCAAAGGCAAATTTGAGGAGTGAAACTTTGCAGTTTTCAAATTTTGAATATACCAGCTTGATCAACTCATCAAGGCACATATTTCTATCCTTTCGAAAGTTTGAAATTCAAAGTTTGAATTTTTGGGGTTTCTCTGACAAACTCTATTACAGCTCCAGATCTAGTTCCTGCAAATCAAGTGGATTGGTTTAATCCTAGAAGAGGATGGATTGGTCACCTGCATAAGTGAAGAAGTTCCTATTTCAGAGGGAGATGAGGCTAAGGCATTACATAAGAATATTACAAGCAATCTCGACAGGTATGACTCATCCAAGTATGTCTCGAGATTTGTTCATGATTAAGTTTATGATATGTTTGTCTTCATGTTATTACGGTTAGAACAATCTTGATTTTAGACTTGTCATATCACCTTAACAAAATTATGAATGCATTCATTAGGGTGTTGACACTTATGATTGTACTAATGCATTATGGTGTTATATGAGGTTTATGTTGTCCGCTAACATGAAAGGTACACCAAGAAAGACAAATCATGTTCTAGTTCAAGAACATATGATCATGATGACATGAAGACAAAGATTCATCCATTGTCATGGATCACTTAGAAGATCTATTTACGAGGTATGTATAACTTGGTTCTACAATGGATAACTTATGAGACATGCAGGTTACTAGCACAAGTCATTGAAGAGAACTAGAAGACATTATGCGGGTATGTTAGACATAACTAGCTAGGATGCTAATCCAGGTATGTTTTTCCTATATCAAGCTAGAATCCTACCTTGTGTTAGGATCTTATACTGTTGTGTTGTTGATAATGATTATTCATGAAGTCATAGGTTTGAATAGTCATGGTTGTATGTATATTATGTGTCTTACCATAATTGATGATATGACTAACCAGAAGAATCATGAAGTTATAGGTTTGAGTAATCACGGGTTTATGAATTGATGATTTAACTAATCAGAAGAGTCCTATGATCAAATAAGAATATGCATGAGTAAAAGAAGACTTCCCTGAAACCTTGAATACTAATGTTTATTATCTGTGAATGATCATGACTATACATGTTTAAGATTATTGTGTTTTGATAGTATTAAGATTATACTAATAAATGTGTGATTATGTATGAGACCTCAAGGATAACACAATGATGATACTAATAAGCATGCATAGTGATTAAAGATGGATATAAGTTCAAGGACAGGTAATCCAGGAAGCAAAGATCAAGAGGGAGCACACTCCAATTGTTCCTGCAAGAAAGCAAAGGAGCACACTTCAGTAGTTTCTGCAAGGATGCAGATATTCAGAGGGAGTTGACCACTTCTCACAATCCACATCAGAATGGAGTTGAAAATATTCAGAGGGAGTCCACCCAGCAACCAAACAAAGATAAGTATTTGAATTGTCATTTCTTACATAATGTTATTCAATGATGTATATGCTTATGTTCCTAGAATTAGGTTGTGTATTATGCATATTAGAATAGTTGCATTGATGAACAGTATACTACTAATATACATGGGTAAGTGGCCTATGGCACTGTACAACATTCCATTGCTACTTATCTAGAATGAAACCTCTTTGTTGACATGTTATGAGTTGTGCACACTCTTAACAATGTTCTGGTAGAGATTGGAAGGCATCTATAAAGTTACGGAATATGGATAAATGTTGTATTGAAGCATTGGCTAAGATAATTGCATGAATGTATGACATATTTCTTTATGTGTAAGAATTTGTTCTGAAAACTATAAGATTTTTTCTAATCATGCAATTTAACTTGTTGTGTAGGAAAGATCGTATACCATCACCTACAAAAGAAGGACTACAACATTTGTTCAACAACGAAGTTATCTATTGAAACTATTGAAGTTCCCAGGATCTGGGAAGAATGCCATGATCGAGGAGTACCAGTCGATCATGAAGATGTTTGGGATGTAGTCCCAAGACCTGAAGGGGAGTCTATAGTGACTTCCAAGTGGATCTACAAGATCAATCATGCTGCAGATGGCAGCATAGAAAAATACAAAGCGAGTGATGAAGTAGAAGATACACCAGATAGTTTTCAAGACAACTTTCTTGAATGGTGTAGTCAAGGAGGTATGTGTGGAGTAGCCACTTGGTTCTAAGACACATGACAAGGAGTCATATATGTACAGAACTTGGTATGGTAGGATAGACATCTTTCTATCCAGTTTGGGCTTTACCAAGAGTAAAGCGGATTCCAACCTTTACTACAAGGTTGAGGAAGGCAATCCCGTGATACTACTTTTGTATGCGGATGACCTATTTTTAACAGGAGATAATAGATTGATTGCCGATACAAAGAGGAAGCTTGCTGCCGAGTTCGATATGAAGGAATTGGGGATGATGCACTATTTCTTAGGTATGGAGGTGTGTCAGAGTGGAGATGGGATCTTCATTGGACAAGGGAAGTATACAGTAGATATCCTGAAGAGGGTCAGGATGATGGATTGCAAGGCCATGGCCACACCTATGGCATCGAATCTGAAGCTTCTTCTGAGCCGATTGATGTCTCTATGTATTGTTAGATGATTGGGGCCTTGATGTACCTGATGAACACGAGACCAGATATTTGCTTTGCGGTGAACACATTGAGCCAGTTCCTTATGGATCCAAGGAGTGTTCACCTAGTTGCTGTAAAGCATATTCTGAGGTACATGAAGGGTACAGTTGATTATGGGCTCAAGTATGAAGCAAATCAAAAGTTTAACCTACAGGGTTATGTTGATTCAGATTGGGTAGGCAGTGCTATAGATAGGAAGAGCACATCTAGGTGCTGCTTCAGTATGGGATTAGGTGTGATCTCTTGGTTTAGCAGGAAGCAGTCCTATGTAGCACTAAGTACAGCTGAAGTAGAGTATGTTGCAGCTTGTTCGGCTAGTTGTGAGGCAGTATGGCTTCAGAAGCTACTGTCTGAGTTATTTGATCTACCGTTGGATGCTACTAGTATCTTCTGTGATAACCAGAGTTGTGTGAAGCTGTCTGAGAACCCAATGTTTCAGACAGGTCGAAACACACAAAGATCAAATATCACTATATCAGGGATATGGTGAAGAAAGGAGCAGTGAAGCTCCTGTATGTTGTGACGGACGAGCAGATTGCGGATGTGCTGATGAAACCACTAGCTAGAGTGAAGTTTAAGTACTTAAGAGAGAGGCTTGGTGTTCTTCGGATTGATGACACTTCGAGGAAGAAGTGATGGACACATTTGCAGAAGCCATTCCAAGCATGTTGGAAGGAGGATCCTTCACATGGCTGTGGATGTAAGCGCTGGATGATGAGCATCAGGATGATGCTCCAGTTACTGCTCTATATGTATATGTACGCATCATGTTGGATGCTGGATATGATCAGTTGGATCATTTATATGTATATGTATATGTACGCATCATGTTTGATGCTGGATATGATGAGTTGGATCATTTGTATGTATTTTGTATATGCATCATGTTGGATGCTTGGACCATGCATCTATATATGTATCAGGTGGATACATTGTATGATAAGGTAGATCATGTATGTTGATATGTATCAGGTATGATCAGGTGGATCATGTATGATGATATGTATCAGGTAAATACTTGGTATGCATCAGGTAGATGTAGTGTATGATCAGGATGATCATAGATGACGAGCTTCAGGATGTTGCTCCAGATGACATGCAACAGAATGTTGCAGTGATGATGATCAGGATGATCATGTGTACATCAGGATGATGTATGATGAGTATCAGGATGATACTCTGTGGCCGTGGATAGGTTGTGCAAAGGAAATCCTAGATTTGTTCTAGGTCACATCCAGTATGAAAAAGGACTGGCACTGTGTATCACATGTAAGACCTGGGAGATCCGATAGGTTGGGCTGTGTGCTCGTAATAAGTCCTGGGATGCTCTTTCGAGGGTTTGTGATAGTGGGCCACATGTAAGACCTGGGAGATCCGATAGGTTGGGCTGTGTGCCCGTAATAAGTCCTGGGATGCTCTTTCAAGGGTTTGTGGTGGGATGCTACATGTAAGACCTGGGAGATCCGATAGGTTGGGCTGTGCGCTCGTAATGAGTCCTAGGATTCTCTTTCGAGGGTTTGTAGCAGAGGTCACATGTAATCAGTCCTGGAGATCTTGTCGGTCGTGCTTAGGCACATAAATGTTCCTGGGATTCTCTTTAGAGTTCTTGCCGGTCGTGCTATGCACATAAACGTTCCTGGGACACTCTTTTAAGGTTTTGTGACAGTCACATGTAATAAGTCCTGGAGATCTGGACAGGATGAAAAAGGCCTCAGATGCTCTTTAGGGTTCTTGCTAGTCAAGAGACTCTTTTAAGGTTTTGTGACGCACGTAATAAGTCCTGAGGATTCCACAGTATGGCCAGTGATGATGAAGACCTGCAGTTGGTGGGCCTACATCCAGTATGAAAAAGGACTGGCTCTATAGAACTTCCTATGACGAGTAGATTCAGAGATTGATTGAGATAGCAGCAGCAGTGACGATGACGATGATTCGAGGATGATGATTCACTGATGATGATCTAGAGAAGAAGACTTGTGCTAGCATATCTGTATCGAGAAATACCTTCCTAGTTAAGAGGGAGTGTTGATGTATATGTAACTTCAAAATGTATTTCACCCATGTATTTCATATATGTATTTTGTACTCCTATAGAGATGGCATTACTCCTCTATACGGAAGTGTCGTCATTTATATTGTAAGTGTCGTAACTTATACTTGATGGGTTATTAGACCACCTTGTTGGGGTTGGCCCTATATAAGTCATGTGGGTCAAAGGGTTATTAGACCACCAAGTGTGGGGTCGGCCCGGCTTAAGTTAACCATGGGTTAAGCTAGACATGTAGGCCCCATTAGTTTATTGGGTAGGACAGAACAAGTATAAATAGAGATCGGGAGATCTCTATTTGATCATTCATTCACATACTTCTCTCATTCGGAAAGTGGCGCACTTATGAGGAGGAGGCTCTGCTGCTAGGAGAAGAATATCTCTTGTATTCTGGTTGTATCATTTCTCTATCTATCTCTGAGGAAGTTATTGGGGTTTTTCACCTTTATGGTTTTCCCCAAGTAAACTCTGTGTCTCTTGTGTGCTTGCATTATTGTGTCCATGATTGATATGCTATACATGTTGTTCTCTCAGTTAAGATCCTAGATCAAATTAAAGTAAATTATGAAAATTTAACACATATGACAAAATAGACTTGAATGATTTACCAACAAGATCAGGAATGAGACTGTGTGGGGCATCAACTAACCAAAAAAATAAATGAATATGGAAGAAAGCAACAATCTTAAATAAAATTAATCAGAATAATACGTTATAATATATTATATAGAATATAAAGTAAATCTCATTAAATATAGATGTGTCTAATCCATTCACTTAATGACCATACACTTAATGACCATAAATCAACAAACAAGATTATTCTTGGCTTAAAACCTAGCATCTTTACTTTTATTTAATTGATTCAAAGATTATAACCCATTTTGAATTAACATTTATCAAATAATAGCTCATTTTGTTGAAGTCATTACTAAACCATACATTAAGATAAGCTAGCCATTAATTCTAAATAAAGGATAATATTATAAGTTTGTAGGCTAATATTATAAGTTTGTAGAGCTTATAAGAATAATTATCTCTCATGTAATGTACAAAAATGGCTATATGTATTATTTTACTAAGTAATACAAAAGATTTTATTTACTAGTATTAATGTGTTTGAGTTATTGATATGAGTTTATAAGTGTAATTTTGTTTTAGAAATAAGTATTATTATGTTTAAGACTATTTTTTATAATGAGCTAAATCCCAATTGTACTTAAAAGACCAACAAAAGGATATTCAAAGAGAGAACATGATTTCAATTATGAAGATGCTAATGAATTAAATTCCAATACATTACATTTATATAATACTTTTAATTAGAAAATTCAGAACTACATCAATATAAAGAACTCAAACCTCAACTAACCTTTGAGCTCAAAATGATTCCCTACTTCATAATTCCAACGTGTGTATAAAGACATATTAGGTGGGCTTCTATGTAAGTATTTAGAAAGAAAACTAAATTCATGATACTCATAATCGAATCCACATGTGCTTCTCTACAAGGATTTAGAAAGGCAGTTAGTTATAAGCCATTGCTATATAAATTCTATATAGGGTGATCAATTCTAAGCTACTCACATATTAAATATATATGGGAATCTATACGATAATCAATACTAAGCTAGCCATGCATCAAATTAATCATTTATTTTGTAAGGAAATTAATTATAAGACATGTACATTGGATCATGTGGCTATCAATTCTAAGCTATCAAAATATCAAATTTACACAAGATTTTTCCCAATATAGGGTGGCAAGGAGATTATAGATGGATCCCACATAGCACAACTATGCCACCCTTACTAATGCAATAGATTTCAGGGATGGAAGGATAGGTGGCGAAGGGAAGCATGCCTTGGTACGTGTAGGAGAATGTCCACTGTAACCACTTTAACTTGGCTATGATGGAAGATAGGGGTCATGGATGGGTTTGTGACCATTGGAGAAGTATCTGTCGCATAATAGGGTTTCCGTGATGGTGATTATTCCCCCACGTATGACGATGATGGCTCATTTCATATTGGATTACTAGAGCATGATGGAGGATAAATATAAGGAGCAAGCCAACAATTTCGGGGTTGAGGTTCGCACAATTATTTCTTTACAATTGTGATTTAGTTAGAGTCGGAGAATAAGACAACCTATCTTGCGAGCTAGCTTCATACGACATAGGAAGATATTAGAAATTTCAAAGGTATTGTGAGTGTGGTGTATTTTCTCGGGAACACTTGTTTAGTTTCTCTTTGCAACCATGTGTAAGGAAGTATGGTGAAGGGAAGATACACATGAAAGGCGTCAAATGGGCATGGGAGAACTCACATGCCCAGGGTTCTCATGGAGATAGCAAAGGAAAAGTAAATCTATAGTTGATCAATCTCGGCCCCAACCCAACATGTAATCGAAAAGATGGAAACCTAGGTAAAAAATGAGTAGGCAACAACATAAACAAAGGAGACTCAAGCTGAAAGGAGAAGCGGGTTTCATACGCAAGCACGTTTCAGACTCGCAACACCAAATACATGATGTTAGTTTTACTTGTTTAGCATATAACAATAAAGAATCTATAATTGAAATAAATACAAGCACAACAATAACATAATGAACATAATATTTATCTCTGGGAAACCACAAGGGAGAAAACCTCGGCAAAATATTCCTCAATATAGAAATCACAAAGTACAAAAGTAAACCCCAAGACAAAATCATCTAATCCTCCACTTGTGCGAACTTCTCTCTCTCTCCTATGCGAACTTGTGAGAGTGAAGGAGTGATTACAAATGAGAGAGACCTCCTCTATTTATATTCTTCCATTGGGGTGAATTTTCCCCAACAGGGTCGACTTCTCTTAACTGACTAAGCCGACTTGTCAAATACATAATATAATAATCTCTTTTGGGTTCTTCTAGGATGACACAAGAACTAGGGTTTACATTGACTCTTTCAATGACTCTTACATTATTAATTACACCAATGACATCTCCCAAAGGAGGAATACAATAATACAATAGAAAAGTATCAAATAGAATATCTTCCATAGTTACATTCTTTTGACACTCGCTCTTAACTAGGAAGGTATTATGTGGGTAACAACAACATCTGCACAACTGACTTGTGAAACTCTATATGTCGTAGGAATATTTTGGATTATCATCTGTTTGGGGTATCATCTGCTGGAGTAACATCATCAACGTTTGTTGGAATGTCATCATCAACATTGTCATCAACATCTGTTATAATATCATCATCAACAACATCCTCTGTTAGATCAGCAACATCATCAAATGGAACATCTTCTGCTGGAACATCTTCATCAACAACATCATCAGCTGGAACATCTTCTATTGTCAACAACATCATTAGTTGGAACATCCTCATTAGCAACATCATTAGTTGGAACACTATCATTCAGCTACTACTGATCTTTTGTCCCCAGGACATGCATCTATCCTTATGGATAGGAACTCTATTAATTAGCCATCACTGATATTCTATCCCCAGGACAAGAATCTATCCTTTCGGATAGGAACTCTATCAATCATCCAGTACTGATCTTTTGTCCCCAGGACATGAATCTATCCTTTCAGATAGGAACTCTATCAGTCAACTAGTACTGATCTTCTGTCCCCATGACAGGCATCTCTCCTTTCGGATAGGAACTCTATCAATCAGCCATTATTGATCTTCTGTCCCTAGGACAAGAATCTATCCTTTCAGATAGGAACTCTATCAGTTAGCTAGTACTAATATTTTGTCCCCAGGACAGGCATCTATCCTTTCGGATAGGAACTCTATCAGTCAGCCAATACTGATCTTTTGTCCCTAGGACAGGCATCTATCCTTTCGGATAGGAACTCTATCAATCAGCCAGTACTGATCTTTTGTCCCTAGGACATGCATCAATTCTGAAGAACTGGAACACTATCATTCTCTCTTTAGAGAGAGGTCCTTGTGGACCACACCAAGCTTGTCTCAAAAGTATTCCAACTTTACGCGAGATAAAGGCTTAGTCAACACATCAACAACTTGTTCCTCTATAGGAACATACTTGAGATTTACAGCTCCCTTCTGCACCATATCCCGGATATAGTGGAACTTGATCTTGATGTGCTTCGAACTATCATGGAACACAAGATTCTCTGTCATCTTGATGCAACTCTGGTTGTCACAAAGTATATCCGTAGCATCAATCTCTGCATCGAACAATCCTGCCAACATCTTGCGAAGCCACACTACTTCGCTACAAGCTGAACAAGTTGCTACATATTCAACTTCTGCTATACTGAGTGCAACACAGGGTTGCTTTCTAATGAGCCATGAGATCATACCTGATCCCAAACTAAAGCAACATCCTGAAGTGCTTTTCTTGTCTCCGGCACTTCCACCCCAATCCAAGTCTGTGTACTTGTACAAACTTAACTCACTATCTAAAGCATATCTAATTCCATAGTCCAATGTACCCTTTAGGTACCTCATCACATGTTTTGCTGCAATCAGGTGAACAATCCTGGGCTCCACCATATACTGACTCAATGTGTTCATAGCAAAACATATATCCGGTCGAGTATTGGTCAAGTACATCAATGACCCAATAATTTGTCTATACATGGTGACACCTACTATCTCTGATGAAGGATCATTAAGGAGCTTCAAGTTTGTCACCATCGGAGTAGTCATGGCCTTACAATCCAACATCCCAAATCTGTTTAGGATCTCAACTGTGTATTTTCCTTGACTCAGGAAAATCTCATCTGGAAATTGCCATAATTCAATACATAGAAAGTAATGCATCATACCAAGGTCTTTCATCTCAAATTCTACTGCAAGCTTTCTCTTACATTCGGTGATGGGATTGTCTTCTCCTGTCAGGAACAAATCATCTACATACAGTAGTAGTATCATAGGTTCCTCATCCATAATCTTGTAATAAATATTATAATATGTTTTACTCTTGGTAAAGCCCAAACTCATCAGCAAGCTATCAATTCTTCCATACCATGCTCTGGGTGCTTGCTTCAACCTGTACAATGCTTTCTTTAGTCTGCATACATGTGGCTTTAAGTCTTCTATTTCAAATCCTTCTGGCTGCTCGATATATACTTCTTCTTCTATATTCCCATTTAGGAACTCCGTCTTTACATCCATCTGATGTAACTTCCATTTCATCTTGGCTTCCAAGGAAAGAATGGATCTAATTGAAGTATATCTGGCCACAGGAGAAAAAATCTCCTCATAATCAATTCCTTCCTTTTGCAAGAATCCTCGTGCTACAAATCTTTCCTTGTACTTTTCAATGCTTCTGTCTGCTGAGTGTTTTGTTTTGAAGATCCATTTTGACGATACAACTGATTTATCCTTTGGTCTTGGTACCACATCCCAAACATCATTCTTGATAATGGATTGGTATTCTTCATTCATAGCATCCAACCATTCCTTCTTCTTCAATGCATCTTCAAAACAAGTTGGTTCCTCTTCAACAAGGTTACACCTCAAGGCTACATAACTGGAGTATGGCCTTGGTATTTTCTCTCTCTACTGGTTCCCTCTGGGGCACCATACCTTCCTGCATCTTGAATTAATTCTTGTGCCCAAGCTGGTCTTCCTTTCGAGAAATATCCTCATGAGGTGTCTCCTCAGGTCTTTGAGGTTCTACCATGTCATGATCCTCTAGAATAGGATCTTCTTCAATATTTATGTCTGGTACTTTACTTGTTTCTGTAACTCTAGGAGCCTCCTGGTCCTCTTCATCCTCATGATTCTTCTTGGATTTGTTGAAGGCTGTGTCTTCATCAAATGTAACATCCTCGCTGAGCTCAATTTGGTGGAATCCTGGGATGTAGATACGGTAAGCCTTAGATTGCTCACTATAGCCCACAAATATTCCCTTCTTCCCTGAAGTTTCTAACTTCGATCTTTTCTCCTTTGGAATGTGAATGAACACCGGACATCCAATATCTTTATATGACTAGCTTCAGGCTTCTTACCGGTGAACATCTCTTCTGGGGTCTTGTTGCCAAGAGTGTTGTGAGAAATTTTGTTTTGTACATATATTACGGTTCTAGCTACTTCTGCCCATAGATGCATGGGTAAATCTTAATCATAGATCATAGCCTTTACTACCTCTATGATCACTCTATTCTTCCTTTTAGCTACACCATTTTGTTGTGGATTATAGGGAATAGTAAGCTCCCTCTTAATCCCTGCTTCTTTACAGAAATATTTGAAATCGCTTGAAGTATATTCCCCTCCATTCTTTGACCTTAGAATCTTTATCTTTTCTCAGAGAGGTTTTCTGCAAGATCCTTGAACTCTTTAAAATTTTCAAAGAATTCATTCTTATTCTTTAGAAAATAAATCCATGTTTTGTGGGAAATCATCAATAAAGGAAGCATACTATACATATCCACTTAGAGAAGTGGTGGACATAGGTCCACATATATCTGAGTGACTAATATCTCGAATACCTTTTTCTTTGTTGTCACTATTTGGAAATGGGTTCTTTGTACTCTTTCCTTGAGCACATCCCTTGCATACTCCTTCATGAGCCACCTGGATTTCTGGTAGTCTAGTCACTACCTTACTTACTATTAGTAAGGCTTTGTAGTGTACATGAGCTAGTCTTCTATGACATAGCTCACAAGGTCTCATGGCACTGGTCATTAATGTTGTATCTGCATGACCCTTCAGTTTGTAAAGTCTACTCCAATGACTACTGCATCGTCAATAGTCTTTCCCTTTTGCCACATAAGAACTTCACCATTTATAAATGCAATTTGAAGACCTTTCTTATCTAATGCAGAAATAGATAGAAGGTTCTTCTTTAGGCCTGGTGTATAAAGTAAATCTTTCATATTCATGGACTTTCTAGAGTCCAATTTATAAGAGGCTTCTCCCATTCCTTTGATGGGATATTGATAATCATCTCAAAGGTTTACCTTGTGTGGATATTCCTTCTGAATAAGATGTGTGAGGGATTCTTTGTATCCCGTCCTGTGTTTTGAAGCTCCACTATCTACTAGCCAAGTATCACTCCCATGAGATACTGAACCAGTGAGGGCTGATATTAGAACATAGTTTTTACTGGAGTCTTCATTGTCTTTGGTTTTGTCTTTGTGATGATACTCACTATCTTCTACTGCATGCGCATGAAACCTCTTTTTCTGCTTCGTATGATGTCTAGATTTGGATGGACAATTTCTTGCTAGATGTCCTGTCTTGTGACAAGAGTAACATTCAACCGAGGATACGTCTCTCTCGAATCTCTTGTTCTTTTGATGTCCTTGAGATCTTCTGGGAGAGTGGGTACGTACATCACTTTTCCTTTTCCCTCCACCTTTGGCATGGGTTGCCAAAGCTTGATGTTCATTTTCGTTTAGTTTCTCCTCTCTCACCGCTATTCTTTCTTCCTCTTGTGCACATTATTCCCATAGTTGTCTGAACTGGATCAATTTCTTTCTAGCACAAATGCCACGAACAAATGGTTCCCAATATATAGGGAGACCATTGAAAGTGGTCATCACAACTTCTGCATCCTCTACCATGTATCCAATAGCTTCTAGTTGTTCATTTATTTGGGACACTCTGGAGAAGTATGAGTGCATGGACTCATACTTCAAGTTATTCACACCCTTGAGTTGATTTCTCAAGGTCATCTTCTTGTTGATTATCTTTCCTTCAAACAGGCTGTTCAAGGAATCAAACATTTCTTTTGGGGTCTTCTTGGAAGACACATGGGGGATCAAATGGTATTTGATGGAATAAAAAATGATCCTCTTTACCTTGACTAAATTATTCTTATGCATTTCTTTGGCTTCATCTTCCTCTATTTCTGTAAGTCCTTCCTTCACATAGTTTTCTAGGTCATGTTCTTCAAGAATGAGCATGACTCTATACTTCCATGCCCTGAAGTTCTTAGCTCCCTCAAGCTTCTCATCAAGCTTGGTATTGCTTGTCATATTGATATAATGAGTACTTCAAATGGAAATATAATATATTTGAGACTTACAAGAAAAGTTGTCCTTTTGAGATTTGCTTCTTCCTTGACCTAGGGTTTGTTAGAGAAACCCTAATTTTCTAGCTTTGTGATTTTGGAAATCTGATTGGATGAGCAAATTCACCTCCTCAAGACAATTTGAGAAAATTACTCCTTCTCCCAATTATGTGAGTAGATGATCAAAAAACTTGATGCCCTAATTCTCCCAGGCTACAGTGGGGGACCCAAAAATGAAAATTCTCATAATGAAAATCCACTTTGACAAAAAGATGCTCCCTAGTGAGGCGAGTTAGATGCACTATAATTTTCAGCAAATCTGTGGAGGGAGCTCCCTGAACAAAAAACCCTAGTTTATGTAGTTACGGAGGCTGCACAATGTATTCTTTCAAGCCAACTCTGATACCATGTTAGTTTTTACTTGTTTAGCATATAAAAATAAACAATCTATCACTAAAATAAATACAAGCACAACAAGAACACAATGAACACAATATTTCTCTCGAGGAAACCACAAGGGAGAAAACCCTGACAAAATCTTCCTCAATATAGAAATCACAAAGTACAAAAGTAAACCCCAAGACAAAATCAGCTACTCCTCCACTTGTGCGAACTTCTCTCTCTCTCTCCTATGCGAAATTGTGTGAGTAAATGAGCGATTACAAATGAGAGAGAACTCCTCTATTTATATTCTTCCGTTGCGGTGACTTTTCCCCAACAGGGACGACTTCTCCTCATTGACTGGGCCAACTTTTCAAATACATAATATAATAATATCTTTTGGGTTCTTCTAGGGTGACACAAGACCTAGGTTTTACATTGATTCTTTCAATGACTCTTACATTATTAATTACATTAATGAAATCTCCCGAAGGAGGAATACAATAATGCAATAGACAAGTATCAAATAGAATAGATTCCGCAGTTACATTCTTTTAACACATGAAGATAGTAACAGTTTTATTACAAATGAAGACATTGTCACGTAAAGCTTTGATGGATAGCAATAAGGAGAGGAAAGAATTCATGTTGCAGCTGGATGAGATGTATGGGTTAATTTGAAGAGTGGAGTCACAACTCCAGCTAATGGCCAAAGTTAATTTGGGGGCCAAACTCAACCCTCTCACCAAAGAAACAACAAGTATGGTCTTCAAAGAGAGGGTAGTCACAAGACCATACTTGTTGACAAAAAGGAGAGAGAAATACTAAACTCGAATGTTAAAGCTCTCTTTAATCAAAGTCAATTGAGAATGGATCTCGATCTTAGTAGAATACAATTTGGGATGTCATGATCCCTTCTTTTGGTTACAACATACATGGTTGGTTAGATGTTGCATTTACCTCACCACCAAAATAAATGAGCTTTAATTTTATATGAAACATCCCAATCTTATGACTGCGATTTAACTCAAGCATAATTAGAGTTATAGTTACACAAAGTTTTTGTCTAGTCAAAATGATTAATTTTCAAAAATCATTTGGGTTAACCAAATTCCACAATTAAATGAAACAATTTCATTGGGATTTTACTAAGTGAAATCATCTAGTTTGCAAATATTCCCTTATAATAACAAGCTTTGAAATATGATGAATTTTTTTATCATAAGAAAAAGTAATGGAAACAACACTATATACTTAAATAAACACAAACAACACATAAGTCGTTGGAGGGATCCTTGAATTCTCCTTATAGGAAGGTCAAATTTCCAACATCTATTAGGTCCCCAATTTTATTATTATTATTAACTTTAAATAGTTTATAAGATTTTTGGATGTGAAGATCAATTTTTTCCATCAATGTCAAAGTTCAATGTTGGATTTTGTACCAAGTGTAGTAGTGGTAGCTTAGCTCTAAGAAGAGATATAACAACTACATTCATTTGTAAAAATCCAAAATCCAAAATCCAAAATCCATAACAAGAAGTTAATTCTACATTTATAATAATGCAAAAAAAATATTAAGTAAAAAAAACTCAAGCATAAGAACCCTAACCTACCACAACTATAGATGGATAGGTTCTTTATGTTGAATTAATAAAAAATAAAGAAAACATTGCTGAAATTATTAAGTATTGCTAAATTCTTCATTACGACTATTTACTAGTTAATTGATTAAAAAAAATAATAAAACACTCATAAGTATTTGGCCACTAAAAACCCCCAAAATATACATTGAAAAACCTTAAAAAGACTGCGCCAAAAATCTATGACCCCAAACATGCCAATATTAATATCATTTTTTATGCAACCCTAAACGGCTACCTCTACTTTTTAATTATTTTCATGACTTTGAGCTTCATTGAAAATCCAAAATGCGTGATCTTAGAGCACAACATGGTACCCCTCGATCGAGAAACGAGTAAATGCTAAAGTGAGAAGAGTTGCTAAAATAACGGTGGGCAATGTTTATGAGATGCTTGAGATTTGTTTCAATGGTTTTCGATTCTTGATATCCCATAGGTTAATGGTCAATGATGTTTCCATGGTAAGGATTGATTGAAATTCCACTTTGAATGATAAATTATGTGATGGATTTTCTTAGGGTTTGGTTTTTGGGGACCTTGGGTTTACTTTTGGGTCATTGGTCTGGTTTTGGACTGGTCCATGACTTCATTGGTGTACACACCATATTTGGATTGGGGTTCTCATCCTTTAGTTACAATGCTGAGTTTTTTTTATTAAGTGGGGTCTCAGGCTGTGAGTTTTTTATTGAGTTGTGATATCGAAGTGGGGTTTATTCCTTATCCCTGTGTGCTCTTTCTTGTGACCCTGACTATGGAAGGGCCCATCACTGACAGTTTATCTATCATGAATACGAAGCTCTTAGGAAACACTTCTGAAAGTGACCCAGCTTTGGGTGACCCACTTCTCTATGGGGGTTCCATTGGGGGGGGGGGACTTGGGTGATGACACTGGTTCAGACAAGGAGTTCTATAAACCTAGTAATTTTTTGAGGCGGGGGGAGGTAACTCGAGGAGTGGTGGTGCTAGGGCGCGAGTACATCGTTCTGCAAAGGCCATAAAGTGAAGGGATGAGGGAACTGAGATGGTTTTGGGAAAATATGTGCAGTTGGGGCAGGTTCTAAGCCTATCTGTGTGTGCCCTGGTGGGGAAACTATGCTTTACCAATATTAGCCACTTTGCACTGGTCTCATGCGTAAAATGCAACTGGAAACCTTTGATAAACCATGCACCGCTAGTCCATCTACTTATCAACAATTGGGTGGTATTTCATTTTCTGGATGAGGCTCATGCTGAGCTGATTATGGTTCATTTATGGGTTATTGACAGAGGGTCCCTATGCCTGAAGTGGTGGCATATAGACTTTGACTCGAACTCGGAGATGCTACTGGTAAATCATTACTGGGTTTTGTTGAAGGGGTTCTTATTGGCCCTTTGGTCCATAGAGGTTTTTATGGACTTGGAAAATCGACTTAGTAGGTTTGTTTTCTTTGATGAAAAATCCCTCTATCATGAAGACAAACAATGTGCATGGGTGCTGGTTGAGATGGATGTGACTTTGGGTTTACCAGAGGATATCATGATTTGGTGGGGTGAGAAGTCCTTCACCCAGGATTTAGACTATTGGCACACACGATTCAGGTGTTTTAACTGTGGGAAGACTGGCCATCTCAGGAAGGATTATGGTTTGTTGGTGGGACATGGGGTTTGTGATGCTGGGGAGGTTTTTGAGGCTGTTGAACGGGATATTGAACCTGATAATTTGGTGGTGCTCAGCTCCTTGGATGCTTTCTTGGACGGGGTACATTCACATGTGAAAGAACATCTGGTGGACACGGTACATACTGCATTTACAAGTAAGTTTAAATCTACCTTTCTGGCTATTTATATTTCTTTGTCTCAATCTGATATTTTATTGCTTGAGGGTTGGGGTGCTGAGACATTGTGGGCTAGTTCACCTGATGTATTGACAAGTGTTGGTGAAATATATTCTATCCAATTCAACACTTATTGTCAACCTGGGAAGGTAGCTTGTGAGATGAAAACACTATATGTGCAGGATTGAAGGCTTGAACTAATCTAAACTAAAGGTGGAATCAACAAGTTCTAGGGAAGTTAACAAGCTATAAAATTAGAGGTAAAGTATTGACTACAAATTCAAATATAAGCTGGAAATGAAAACTAAAGGTAGGTTAAAGAGATGAATAATGACTAATAAATGAACATGAAGCTTAAACAAAACTCTATGTAATTCAAAACAAGGTTCTAACTACATATGCAAGTACTGGCCAGCTATAGGAAATAATGCAATTCGAAAACCTGAGAAATTCAACTCTAACTAAGCATAAAAACACAACAGAAAATATTAGAGTCTAGATGGTAGTCCGGATGACAGTCCAGATGACAAAAATGATACAAACTATGAAAATAAACAAGCTAAATGATTTTAATACTAGCTGGGTTTATGCATACTACTCTATGGTGCAAGCATGACAGTAAATTAACTATTTAAATTAAAATAACAAGAAGCAACTACACTAATTTGCATTCAAAGGAGAAAACCATTTTCTATTGCGTAGTAAAACAGAGTTAAAAGATAAATAAATCCAACTACAGCTACAGTAAAATGAAGTTAAGTGTAAATGAATTTCATCATGACTTATAACAGAAATAATTGATGTATGTGTTAATATGAAACTACATATGAAATGCTAAAGATGGTTTCGAATCCCAAACTAGCTACAGAACATGATAAAGTACTGGAAAATTAACCTCAGCCCTAACTAATTATTTCTGCACAAAACGTAATACTGGAAATTTTGGAAAATACTAAAAATTCTGTCTAAATACGAATGGAAGGCTGAAAGACAGTCCGAATGAGGGTGCGAATGGCCGGCTGTATGAATTCTAGAAATACAAATTGCAAATAACATAAAATTCATGTAAATAACATAAAATTGCATTTTATGAACAACAGAAGAATTACAAGTATTAAACAACTCAAAATTTGTCCATTCTATGACCAAAGCCTTATTATTTTGAGAATTAAAATATAATTATGTTATACGAATTTAAATTGCAAACTAGTTTTGAGCAAAGCGAAGCTTGCTCTTTTACGAAAGAAAACTAATTATGAGCATTTGAAATGAAAGTCTATTTAACTAAACTAAAACTTATTGTTCTATGTAAAAGAAACTACTTAATTGCATTTAGCTTGAAAACTAATTCCTATTGCAAATTAACCAAATGAAATAGACAATGCAATTCTTTCTACTTGATGAAAGCTACAACAGTGAAAATTAGTTCTTGGATCCAAGATGCAAAGAAATAAAAATGAATTCAAATGCGTGAAGGAGAAACTAGCTTCAAACCCTAGTCTATGCTAAGAGCAATAATACTATTTGCATGAAATAAACTAAAATGCTACAGTGAAAAGTAAATCAAAGACTACTGTGTGAGAAAAACTAATCACTATTGTACAAATTGAATTGAGATGCTATCTGTGTAATTCAGTAAACTCTATCTACAAAATACACAAAACACTATCTATGAAAGGCACGCAATAGAGATCTCTTAGCTCATATAATCTAGCACATAACATGCATGAACAAAATTAAAAAAACATTTGCACAACAATACATTATAAGCATACATGAAATGAAAGGAATGTTTGCATACAGTGAGAACAAAACACACGATACTTAGCTGAAAGGTAGAAAACATAAACACATAACAGAACCTTCTACTTCCGAGGGGCCCTCTCAGGAGCAGAGGTTGCAGATCTACGAGCTAACCAGTCACAGAAGAAAACGAAATTGGGATGGAACAGAGCAGAACTTCCATTATAAAAAATCAGAGCAAATTACATCATTTCTCAGCCCTATGGGGCTCTATTTATACATAAAAATGCCAGTGGGGAAGGATAGAGTCAAATACCCCGAATTCCTGAGATGTTACAACTAATTTCTAAATTTAGAAAACGACCAACCACGTTTTCTGCAAAAGTTGGTTTCAGACAACCATGAACTGCTCCCAAATGGCTTTGAATTTTCACAAATTTCCTCACAGTGACCTAAATGGGCCTATTCCACACAAAACCCATGTGCCGGAATTTTCAATTTCACCTTCGTTTGCCCGCAGATCCAGCCTGGAATTGTTTTGTCTGTTAAAAACACGTTTTTAACAGAAAATGAATGAAGGTCCGAATGAGCGTCCGAATGAGCATCTGGATGACCTGTAACGGAACTTAGTTCATAAATCCGGTTTCTGAGAGGAATTTCTGTTGGGTTGTTGCATGAGTTGATTGTCGGTTGGGTTTGCTGACTTCAAACTGTGGCTGGGTTGTTGGTTGCATTGATCCTCATCCTTTTCATCCTCACGTTACATGGCCTTCTCCTCATAAGTTCATTATTCGCGTCCTGTACAAAAACCGTTTGCATTGTATTAACCCCAAGCATTCAAAAAATATAAAAAGAGAAACGTATGTTCAAAAGATGAAGTGGCTGAGAGTTAAAAAATATATGAGGTGGCATTCTAATGAATATGCTTTTAATTCCATAATCATTCCCTTAAAGTCACGTAACATTCTTTAATAAGTTTTGTTTTGTAATTTAAAACATATGAGTGGTTTTATTTATAAGTGAAAAAGTTAAATTACTTGTTAAAATGTTTTAATACTTTTATGTTTTTATTTAATTTTAAATCATTGTTTAAAATTCATCATCACTTTATGTTTTAATTTGTTCATGCAGGATCGACATGACTTAGTAAGAATTGGAAGGTCATTTCGTTGGAAGAGTAGCCAAAAATGTATTTCAAGACATAATCGAACCTAGTGCAGAGATCAGGATCAAAAGAAAGGTCAGATGAAGGGACATAATGCTTATGATTTGCACAATATTGCATTTAATACATTAAAAATAACATATTAGGCTTACTGTACATTTGCGAAATTTAATTAATAAAACAAAGTAAAAGATAACCTTATTGAACATAAATGTATTAAATCATGGTAGATAAGATAAGAAATTAATGTAAATAACATCATTATAAAAGAGAATTCCGGAGCCCAACAATGAGTTTTTGCTCTAAACCGGTTAATGTTCCTCCTCTGGTGATAGAACCTCTGGAAGAGGGTGATAGCGTCCATTCTATACAGTTGAGCCATTTATCTATTGTTTCAGACTCGCAGATGGTGAGGGATGAACTTGTCACCCTACAATCTGTGAATACATCTCCTGAACCTGTTCTGTCTGGGGGAGATACTGCTTGTTTGGGGGATGGTTTATTTGTAAACTCTATCCCGGTTTTCGATGAGGGTGACCGATTGTCTGATTCACATTTTCCTACTCTTACTTTTGTGACAATCCGCAAAAAAGAGGGAGGTAGACGTCGAAAGGCTTTGGCTCGGGCTTCATTGGGGGGTTCTATCGATGTCCTTTTTCCTGAAGAGGGCACATAATCTCAACCAACTACTTGTGGGGAGAGTCAGTCTTTGATCACTTCGATTTTTAGACCTCTTAGAGTGGAGAGAGTCGTACAGGAGATTCCTCCATGATCTTATTAACCCTTAATTTACGTGGGGTTGGGGGCGTGCCCAAACACAACGCCTTCAGGAGATTATTGGCTACTATTCGTCCACATATTGTTTTACTTCAGGAAACCCTGGCTGATGACTTGAAGTCTAGGGCCTTCTTTTTTTCCTTTTTCCCTTCCTGAGAAATTTGTACTATTGGGGTTGCTGGGGATTCGGGTGGGCTTCTATCAGCTTGGGATCCACTTTTATTCAGTTTCAAGGATTTCGCAGTTTGTGGGGGTATTTTATTATCAGGATGCTATAGGAATATCTCCTCCCCTATTCATGTATTCAACTGCTATGGGCTTAAATTGGATAAGCATTTGTATTGGAATGGTCTTGCGGATTCTGGATTATTGAGCATTAAGTCACTCATTCTAGCTGGTGATTTGAACTTGTCACTGGGTGCAAGAGATTCTTGGGGTGTGCATGCTCATCCACTATCATGCTCTACTTGGTTTATTAACTTTTTTGAAAAACATTGTATGATAGATATTGTTCCCTTGCCTTTGATTCCAACTTGGTCAAATGGGCGCTTGGGGGATGTTGTTGTGGCAAAGAGATTGGACCGTTTTATGCTACATGATGATTTGCTTGGGACATTAACCTAGTGTACCTCTTGGGTGGATACTGTTAGGTTTTCAAACCACTTTCCTGTCATATTATGCATTGGAAATGGGTTACTTCCATCAAAATTCCCTTTTAAGTATTGTAACCTTTGGTCACTGGAGGACTATTTTATCAGCTTCGTTTGCTTACTTTGGGCTTCACTTGGGATGGAGCCTGAGCCTTCGACTATGCAAAAGCTTCCTTCTTTCCTGAGGTTACTTAAATTGAAGGTGGCTCCTTGGTTACGGGGGAAAAAATCATTGCTGCCATATGATTTAAGAGATGTTGAGCTTAATATTTCAGCACTATACTCTCGGCCTTTTGATGATTCTATGATGGATCCGGTGAGAAATCGGATTAAATATCTGGAGGTTCAGAAAGTTTATCTTCTTCGTACCGAGGAAGATTTGTGGCAGTTAAAAAGATGAGCCCTTTGGCTTGCTT
Source organism: Larix kaempferi (assembly GCA_027924585.1). Taxonomy (NCBI): domain Eukaryota; kingdom Viridiplantae; phylum Streptophyta; class Pinopsida; order Pinales; family Pinaceae; genus Larix; species Larix kaempferi. The sequence continues at coordinate 11,491,947 of BSBM01000616.1, read as the reverse complement.
GTGGGGATCAAAATACTCATTTCTTTCATGCTTCTGCTGATAATAAAAGGAAGAAAAAGGCCATTTGGGAGATTAGTACAGTGGAGGGGCAATTGATTACTAATCCTGCTTTGATTGTGAAGGAAGCTGTTAAGTATTTCTCTGGTATTTTACGAAGTCGAACACACTCAGCTTGGAGGAATAGATGCTGGTTATTCAGGTGATGCCTCATTTATTTACTGATATTGACTGTATTTCTATTTACTCCCCTGTTACACTTGCAGAGATTGAGGCTATTTTACATAGCATGGAAAAGGAAAAGAGTCCGGGCTTGGATGGTTGGCCAGTTGAATTGTTTCTCCAGTTTTTTGATATTTTGGGCCCTGAACTTGTGTGATTTGTTGAAGAGGCCAGGATTACGGGCAAGGTTCCAGGATGGGTGAATGCTACATTTATAGCATTGATTCCGAAGAAATCAAATCCATTGACTTTCCAGGATTTTCTCCATATTTCCTTATGTAATTTTATCTATAAGATCATTTCAAAAACTATTGCTTAGAGAATTAAAGCTGGTCTTTCAAATGGTATTTTTGTTGAACAGTTCGGTTTTCTGAACCATCGGTTAATTTTTTATGCTATTGGGACAACACTGGAGGTGATTCATACTGCAAAGTTGAAGAAGATTGGGTCCTTAGTTTTGAAACTTGATCTGATAAAGGCATATGATCTCGTTGATTGGACTTTTCTTAGGTCGATGTTGTTAAATGTTGGTATTGATTTCCAGATCACCAATTGGATTATGGGCTGCATACAGTCTACAAATTTTGTTGTGCTTTTAAATGGTTTCCCTACACCATTTTTTAAGGCGACTAGAGGACTAAGACATGGATGTCCATTATCCCCCCTGTTTTTTATACTTTTCATTGAGGTATTGAGTCATCTTATTGATTAGGAAAAAGAAGTTGGTTTAATTAATGGTATTAAGGTTTCACATAATTATTATATATCACTGTTAGGAACCCGTGTCAACCCTTCTCTTTACTTTGTTAGTATATTGTTGTTGGACGCATATGCTTTGTAAATCGTCCCGTGGTATTTGTTGATCCATAGTTTGTATTAGATCATGGTATTGACCCATAGTATTGGATGCATATGCTTTGTAAGTCGTCCTGTAGTATTATATGTCCCATGGTATTGACCCATAATATTGGGCATAGACTTAGTATATAAGTGTGTGTTGAGGCCAATGAAGGTATCGTGAAGTTATTTGTATTGAGCTTGCTCAAAGGAGGTTGCCCCCTCGAAGTGGCCTGCGATCAATAAAGTGATTCTGAGTTCTGTTATTTCTGCTATCTCGTGTATTTTCATTAATTAATTATTGCAGGTTCTTCACAATCACATCTGCTATTTGTGGACGATGTCCTCGTTTTTGGTATGGGTAGTGAACAGGAGTTGCTCTATTACAAGTATATTTTGGATACTTTATGTTGTGCATCCGGGATGAATATTAGTTTTCAAAAGTCATGCAAATTTAGATGAGGATCTGTTAGCTCCATTGCGTGGGATTTTCCCTCTAGACATTTTGGATCTAAACAAGGGGATGACTTATTTGGGATACTTTATCAAACCCAATGCATATTTAGTTACGGATTGGCTTTAGATCGTTAAAAAGGTGGAAAGTAAGGTGTTATGCTGGTTACACAAGAAGTTATCATTGGGTGGCAGGTTGGTTTTGCTAAACTCGGTGCTGGCAAACCTCCCGATTTATTGGTTCAGTCTTGCACATGTTCCGATTACTATCTTACACATGATTAGGAAATTATTCTTTAATTTCCTTTGGAAGGGGACAAGCCACTTTCAGGGCTCACATTTAGCCTCTTGGGAGTGTATTTCTACTCCAAAGACAAATGGGGGCTGGGGCATACGCAATTTATTTGGGTCTATCGAGATTTACATGCAAAAAGCTTGTGGCAGAGTCTTATGGATGAGTGCCTGTGGGGGAAGATTATTTGTGACAAATACATCTATCCATAATCGGTGATTGGTTGGATCCGTGCTGGTGTGAAGAAAAATGGTAAGTGCTCTATTGTTTGGTCAGGATTAGTGGCTGTCACACCGATCCTCCTTAACAGGTTATCTTGGTTGGTGGGCAATGGATTTTAGATCTGAGTGGGGTTGGATAGGATCCTTGGTCTTCCTTCTACTGATAACCTATCTGTGGAGATTGTTTAGATTGTTAATGATATGGGGATCTTATTCTTAAATCAGTTGAAATTGGATACTTGGGATAATCGGTTGATGAAGTCTTAACTGTCGGCTTGGGACCTTCAACTATCTGGTAGGGCTGCCAAGGAATGGGATTGTTTTATATTCAGGTTGATACATGCAGGGATTTTATTGTTTGATGGGCTGGACATTCTCATTTGGGACTATGGTGGTGGTAATGGATCATTGACCATTGCTGCGGTTTATTATGCTATTGCTGAGGATGCGGGGACCTCTCTTAAATTATGGTGGCATTTTGTTATATGGCATTGGGACATTCCTGGGAAGATCAAACTATTCCCGTGGTTGGATTTTAAGGATAATATTATTACTGGTGACTGCTACAGAACTCATGATGGTATTGGACCTTCTGTTTGCTACTTGTACTTTAGTGTGGAGGAAACTTGTACTCATTTGTTTACAAACTGTTCGGTTACATTGCAGATTTGGGATGAATTTGCTTTTTATTTTTCATTAGCTGGCAGTTGGATGGGGGACACTTTGGAATAATGTGTGAAACATTGGCATATCAGTTATCGGTGGTAGATTGCCTTCCCAATGAGATTTCTTTGGGGGATATGGCGATTGAGGAATTCTGTGTTGTTTGAGGAACAAACTTATAATTTCTACAACTCTGTTCAATTTGTCAAAACTTATATGTTGGATGGTGCAAAAATGTCTACCACCTTTAATAAGAAAGGAATTGGCACATCCGGTCATTTGTTATGATAACCTGGTGGGGATGTTTGATGGTGCGGCATAGCTGGGGTATTGTGGGGCGGGTTGTTTATTGATTTTGAATCAGGTCCATCATGTGGAGTTATCCTTTGGGTGTGGAGCTGGTGGTAATACTAGATTTGAGCTCATGGCCCTGTGGGGTATTCTAACATTGGCTAGATCCTTTGGAGCTCTTCGGATGGATATTATGGGTGATTCTACTGCTATTATTAATTGGGTCTCTAGTAACCACCGACTTCAAGTTCTAGACTTAACTTATTGGAAAAGAAGGATTGTGGCACTCCAAAACTCCTATACTGCATTGAAGTTTAGTCATGTGAATAGGATCTTCAACAAAAAAGTGGATATATTATCAAAGAAGGGCCTTCAGCTGAGTGAAGGAAGAGCTAAGATCTGCCATTTTATGAAGAATCGGCTGGTGGAGGAGATTGAGACATTCTTATATTGAACATCTGCTTGTTTTTTTTTAATGTTTTTTTCTTTTTGTAAATATGCGGTTATATATTTTAGTCCTTAATTTCTGTTTTCTTTTTGAGCTGCTGTAATTGGTATTTTGGACTTGAAGATCCGATATGGGGATATGGTTTACTGCTCAGGCCTATGGATGCCTTGTATCTGGAATAGAATTTGGTCTATTTAGTTCTTAGGTTACTTTTGTGATGTCTTTTGGACATCTTGTGCCTGAAAAGGTTGTTGTAATATGATGAAGAGAATATGGTCTTATGGACTGCTTCACTATGTAGTTTCTTTGGTTCAAAAATGAATAGCAAGAAACTCTTTTTCTTGGAAAAAAGAAATGTGATTTGGGCAAGTCGGATGAAAAGATTGCCCAACACCGGGGTCATGAAATGAGTACAATCTTGTTATTGGGTTGAGAGGCCCTTTCTACATATGAATGTGGATGAGATGTGTCACACTCTGTTACATGTTGGCTCCAAATTTAATTTGGCTAGATTGTAAAACACATTTATATAAATATACATTGAATTTCAATTTCAATTTCCATTCATGCATCTTCACAATTTAAATAATATTTTTCATAAATAGTTACAAGAATGACTATTTTACTTCATAATCAATGATTGGACACAATTTTTGCATATTTGTAGGGTTTATATGTTATTGTTTAGGATCCCAAATTGGAATAGTTGGCATGTGAATGAATATATTGGATTATGTGTTGTTATGTTAATAATAGAACAATAAATAAGATATTAGTTTTGTGATAATTGCAAACTAACCAGTAATTGGGTAAATTGAAAGCATTTTACTTCACAATTACAACTTTTGTCTATTTATAGGATTTATATGTTATAATTTACAACATGAAATAGTTGGCACTTGGACGATTAAATTTGGGTAAATAACTATTTTACTTCATAACCAATAACCAATGAATGAATGCATTTTTTCCCTATTTGTAAGATTGATGTGTGATACTTTAGAACATGTAATAGTTGGCACTTTGACCATTAAATTTGGGTAAATAACTATTTTACTTCATAAGTAATTAATTAATTAATGAAATTTTTGCTTATTTGTAGTATTTATGTGTTAGCATTTACAACATTTACAACATGATTCGAAATTAGAATAGTTAGTGGTTACAGATTAGTTTTGGGTGAAGATCTATTTTACTTCATAATTAATTAATTAATGCAACTTTGGCCTATTTGTAAGATATCCAAATTGGAATTATAGTTGGTGCTTGAATGATTATAACCTAAAATATATTAGATTAACTGTATTTTTAAGTTCATAATATAACAATGAGTTAAATATTAGTTTTGTAATAATTGCATATTAATAGACCAACATAGATCCATGTCCTAAACTTTCTCAAGAGATTTGATCCCTATCGGCCCTTATAGAGATATCTCAACATAGATCCATCTTAAGTGGTTCTATCAAGCGCCTAAGAGGATCAAATCCACTCATTAAAGAATTAAAATGTAATAATGAAATAGTTATCCATTCCAATTTGAAATCATTTTGTAAATGTTGTAAATGCTAACACATTAATCCACAAATAAACAAAAAATGCATTCATCAAGAAGCAAAATAGTTATCTACCCAAATATAATGGTGGAAGTGCCAACAATTTCATGTTGTAAAGTGTAACACATAAATACCACAAATAGGAAAAAGTTGCATGCATTAATTAATTATGAAGTAAAATACTTGCATTTTATCCAATTATTATTAATTTACAATTATCACAAAACAAATATCTAACTTAATATTATATTATTGAATTAATAATACATAATATATTTTCCATCACAATCCTTCACATGCCAACAATTCCAACTGGAATAGTAAAAGATAACAAATAAATCCTACAAATAGACAAAAATTGTATTCATTCATTGACTATGAAGTAAAATAGTTATTTACCCAAATTTAATCATCCAAGTGCCAACTATTTCATGTTGCAAAATATAACATACTAAAGTTGCATTTATTAATTAAATATGAAATAAAATACTTACAATTTACCCAAGTTTTGATTAATTTCCAATAATCACAAAGTAATATTTGATATATTATTAACTTAACAATACATAATCCAATGTATTTTCCATCACAATCATCCGCACACACATACGTCCTATAAATAGGCAAAAATTGCATTCATTCATTGTTTATGACGTAAAATAGTTATTGTTAAAGATTTATTTAAAACCCAACGATGCCACAAAGTCCACATGTGCTTGGTTACTCTCCGCAATGATAGAGGCTACAATAAAATGATAGTTTAAATAAATTTTTAATTTTTAAAGTGGAATTTTAATTAGAATAATTAGTAGTAATTTAACTTTTAACTATTTAACTAACATAGATCCATCTTAAACTCCGATCTATCAAGCATCCAGAGTGATCCAATTTCTTGAGGTGTAGCTTGTTTTAATTTTTTATTTTGGACATGTATTTTTTAATTACTTTCATAATTTTTTTATTTTAGTAAAGATAGATTTTTTTAATTACTTTTTATAATTTTTTACTCTTGGTGTAATTACTTATTAATTATTATATTAAAAATGGATTTATAAGAGTTATATATCTATTGATAACTCAATTCTTATATTATTTTCACTTTACTATCACCAAACAATGGTCATATTAGTGAATCTTTAACTTATATGCAAAATCTGAACACGCAAAAACAAATTTGAGAATTTTGTTATTGATATATTTAAAATATTCTAAAATTAAATCATTTATGTTTTTCTATGTATATGATGTCTACTTCTCTATTTTAGTGGTACTAAAAATTTCCTTAAGATGTTTTTTCCACATGAAATCGAATTAAAATATTGCTATTATAACTATTATATATAATGCTTATTGCATGCACTCAATAGATGAACTTCAGTTTTATTTTAGTTTTTTTAGAATATTGACTGGTTCTACTTGACTACAAAATTGAAAACATGAGGGATGATGATAGGTCAAACAATTTTTTAGATATTTTCTTGGTATCTTTCATTGTCCTTAGCTTTCTTTTTTGCAAGATTCTTAACCCCAAAGTCTATGTCTTCTAAATTAAAAACTTCTTCCTTTATAGGAATGATTTGAATGTTGTCCACAACATTGGGGGATTCATAAATATTTTTAAGGTGGAAATTCTAGTCCTTCAAGGGAATCATATTGTTTCTATTAGTTTTACGACTTGGATTTTGCCTATAGAATTTCTTAGGATCTAGCTTAGCGAGGTACAAAAGATTCTGTTTCTTTTTATTTACATAGTGAATTTTTTCTTTTAATTAGGGATAACACATTATACAACTTGACGAGAACTTTATACTCAAAACTAGAAATCTTTCCATAAAAAATCATATTTTTGCATCAAAAACATCAAAAGAAACCCTTGAATCGAAAAGCGGTGCTACTGGTAGCACCATTTTTTTTGGGGGGGGGAATTACGACCTTTTGGAAACATCGGTTGGTGCCATGGCAATCAAAGTCCTAAATCAACCCATGAATTGAAAAGTAGTGCTACCAGTAAAACCATTTTTTTCAGGAGCCAAAATTATTTCTTTTTGGTAACTTCGATTGGTGTCGGTGCAACCAAAACCCAAAATCAGCCCTCAATTCGAAAAGTGGTGCTACCAACGGTACCCCTTCCATGGATCTGCTTACAATTGCATTCATTGAATCAAAACCATGGATGGCATAAGAAAAATATTTAGTTATTTTTCTTTTAAATCAATTTTAAAAAGATGACATAACCAATTTTTAATTCAAAATAATAATTCTCTCTACAAAATTAACATGCTCAGATATTAAAAAAAGATTGAAAAAACAAATACACACACGAAAATTAAGAAAAAAATCTTTTTTTTAAAAGAAAAATACCAAAAAATACATATGAAGTTTAAAAAAAAACTAATATATATATATATATATACACATGCACACCTAACCCGAGAACACACACAAAGGTTGGGTAAATGGGATCTTTAATAAAGGGGATGGCTGAACCTAATCCATGCACTAATAAATACTCTTTAAAGTGGGGCTAATATGCCAAACTATTTAAAACTTTTACAAACATTCAACCACTAAGGAAGACTGCCCTTCCAATGCAACCTAGTTCTCCTTCTATATGAAGTATAGTGTAAATACACATGAAAACATTCAACACATACCTCTTTCACATGTTTTCAATTTGTCCTCTTACTTATTGGCAGTCACCCATGTTTATTTAACCAATTTACTAAATAAGGTTCACATACATTAGTGGACTCTATTTACAACAGTAAACAATCAACATTTCTACATACTAGGGAGGAAGGATTTAAACATCTAATTATAGCATATTTATAACAAATAATTCAGATTTCCAACCCCATCCAGGATTTGATCTGGTATAGCCATACAACGCAATATGGTCTACCCTAAAGATTAGTCAATCTCATGAACATAATTCCACAAAAGACTAGCTTCTAACATCACAGTAAAATAAATCATTACTATCTTTCCTTAAGGTAATTTGCTACATTAATGCATATCATATTTAATACATGAAATTAACAGTTTATAAACCCATGTGCGGTATAGTCATATAAGGTCATATAGAGTGTCCAAATATCAAACCCATAAATGTCCATAATCCATAAACAAGTAGTCTCATAAACATCCATCAAATCAAGAGTTTACTCTATCTCAAATAGCATATTTATGACACTACTTAAATCGTATTTTTAAAATTATTTTTCATAATTTTTTATTTTATGAGTCGACATTAACTTTTTAATTATGGTAACATTAAGTTATGTTACAACATCTCCCCATATTGAATTGTAGAGCACCTAGCTCCTCTCGGTGCAATTAAGTTAGTAATATTAAAAATAGAGTTATAAAAATTATATATATTGATAACTCAATTATTATATATATATTTACAGGGACGAAGGAGGTCACGGGATCAATAAAGCTGTCAATCTCTGTTTGTTTATCTGTTTTATATGGTCAGTTGAACTGTGACTAAAAATCAAAATGTACAGCCGTCAATATTTTTCCCAAAAATACCGCGGCTAAATATAGCAAGGTGTGTCTATCTCATCAGGAAAGTGGCACATAACAGGAACCACCCCTCAAATATTCTCCCTTTTCTCATTGGGGATAAATTTGAAACTCTCCTATTGAGTCAAATTGAATAAATTAATTCATTTGACACGTCATAAACGATATTTTACCTAGACTATAAAAGTATTTTTTATTGATAAAATATGTTGAGAGAATTAAGCGTAGAAGACAAATTCGGCCTTTAGTTTTTAATGTCAATTAACTAGTAGAAGACAAATCTCTCTTTAATTTTTAATGTCAATTAATTATATATATATATTCAAAGTATAAAAACATATGCAATCACTTTTAATGGTTATTGGAATTTTTATTACTTAAATTTTATTTTACTTTACATTTTAGTTATTCACATAAAACAGAATTCAAATTTATGAATTATTTTTAAATCAAATTATATAAATGAAATTTAGTGATATAATATTTTAATATGATAATGATCATTATTATAATAAACATTTTGAAATTTTAATCTAATATTTGGGTATAGGTAGGATATTTTAAGAAAAAGTGATTTTATTTTCGACCTCTTAGTGTTATAAAGATGACAAATTTTTTTGTCCCGCCACATTTTAGGAATTTCCAATGCCATGTTTCATTATGGAACTAGTGAGAGATAATTTTGATCTTCTATATTAAGGTTCTATATTAGGATTGAGCACCTCCTTATAGTATCTTAATTTTCTCTTATCCTTTAATTATTTATTGCATCACAACTTTTCCTTAAATTTATATGCAATAATATTTTTAATATTATCATTATTTTGTAGAGTGACCTCTCCATCGACTCCCTAATAATTTAGCCAAAACTTGGCCTCTTTATGTCAACCTTGCTTGAGCTGCAACTGGTTTTGACTAGATTTTGAAGAAATTTATTTTGTTCTTGTACATTAGGTACCTAGGCATAGCTTTGCTCTCAATGGGGGAGAGACTCGCATATGTGAGGATTGTATGATTGGGTGTATTTCCTCTAATTGTGAGATTATAAGTTATAAAATGTTTTTGGATTTACTCTATCATTCTCCATGATTCTCTAGAGATGTTGTAGCCCCAAACTTCACAATCATTTAATATAAGAGGAGTGACGAGAGCCTCAAAGAGGAGTTTATATTTATCCCAAAGGAAAATGTTTGCTAATTTACAATTGTTTTCAAGCCCAAAGTAAGGTTTCCACCCTCCATTTATCATTTTCTCAATGCTATAGTTCTAATTAAGCTTGTGCTAAAGATCGATTCTGAAATATTTTTAGGAAGTCACTTCCTCTAAGTTGTTGTTGTCATACATGAAATTAGCATAAGCGATATTTTTGGATTTGATTATTATAACATTTTTTTGTTAGTGTTAATAGTCATACTTGTATCAGAGAAAAAATCCTCAAAATTGTTTGGTTTCTTATTGAGATCATTGGGACTCATCGACATCAGAATGATATCATCAATGTAAAGAAGGATTATTACTATACCAACTAAAGTCATGCTGACACACCTACTTCTTCCAAACAACCCTCTAGGTCGTCAATGTACATGCCAAAAATGATAAGGAACAAGAGACAACCTTGTTTGACTCCTATATTAAAATTACTTTCTTTTGACTAGTCATATTTTATCTCTTCTAATATATTCAAAAGGTTAGTTGTAACATCCCCATCCATTATTCCGACCACAGGAAGGGAATGTACGAATTTCAGATTTAGAAATTTTACCCCATGGGCCATAATACAACTTCATAAATAAGAAATGCATGTGCAAATGCAAAAATGTAAAATATAGAGGATTTAAAACTCTATCCACAAATACAACATGCAAATAAAAGAATAATTATCACATGAATAAAAGGAAATCATTCCACATTCATATACAAAGAGAATACTTATCTTTTAACAAAGAAGATCCGAGCAACTAGCTATGTTAGATCGATTTTCCACCCAACCGTAGGTATTAACTGTTGTTGATGTATTTGTAACTTCAGAAAATATTCACTTGTATATTGTATGTATTACATTTGTACTTTATTGTATCCCCGACGGAGATGTCTTATTCCTACGATCGGAAGTGTCGTCATTTGTATTTGCAAGTGTTGCAAGTTTTATTGTAAGTGTCGTAACTTATATTTGATGGGTTATTAGACCACCTTAGAGGGGTCGGCCCAGTATGAGTTAAGTGGAAGGGTTATTAGACTCCCCTAAGGGGTCGGCCCAATTAGGGTAAAAGATAGGTCAAGTTAAAGTATAAATAGAGTGGTTGCACCACTCTATTCGCTCATTTACTCATTCATCCAACTCTCATAGTTGAGAGAGAGCAGTGTGCACAAGTGGAGGAGGAGTAGCTGCTAGAGACATCTATCTTTTGGGGTTTCATCTTTGTGATCTTTGTATTGGTGCTTATTTTATCTTTGAGCAAGTTGCGGGGTTTTTCACCTTTATGGTTTTCCCCGAGGAAACATTGTGTCTCTTGTGTCTATGATTGTTATGTTGTGCATGTTATTCTCTTAGTGGAATCCTAGATAATATTTGAAGGAAATTATCAAAATTCTAACATGGTATTAGAGTGGGACTAAGAATAAGACATTGTGCAGCTGCGAAAGCTAGGGCTTCTTGATTTTTGGGTTTTTCTCCACAGATAATCAAAGGCAAGAGGCTAGGCTGACTCTCCTAAGGAAGGCGCATCTTTCTGTCGAAACAGAATTTGATTCTGGGCATTTTTAGTTTTTGGCCCGTCACTGCTGCGGGAAATTAGGGCTTTTGAAAGAAGTGGAATTTTGGAGTTCTCTCAGCATAGGATTGATCTCCTCTGCAAAATCGAAGTTTAGAGACCAAGATCGAACTTTTTGGTTGGGAAGAACTCTAGGATCTGTCAAACCCTAGTTCGGGTTTTGGACTAGAAAACCAAATTTTGACAGAAGTTGCAGATCCAAAATTCGTAGGTCAATTTTGAGGGGTCAATATTTGGAGTTTTCAAAATCTAAGCACACTAGCTTGCTCGCCTCAGTCAATTGCATCTCCATGTTCAGGCACAAGTTTGAAATTCCAAGTTTGGATTTTTAGGGTTTCTCTGTCAAACCCTAGCCATTTCCAAATCTAGTTTCAGCAAATCAAGTGGTAAGAACTAAATCTTTTATTTCCATTTGAGTTTCTCATTAAGATGTCTCACCACACCAATCTTGAGGATAAGATTGAAGGGGATGATAACTTCCGAGCATGGAAGTGTAGGATTGGGTTAATCCTATAAGAGAATGAATTGGACACCTACAGAAGTGAAGAGGTTCCAATTCCAGAGGGAGATGAGGCTAAGGCCTTACATAAGAAGAACTTGGTGAAGGCCAAGAGAATCATTACAGATTCCATCAAAGACCATCTCATACCACATGTGTCTTCCCAAAAGACACGCAAGGAGATGTTTGATTCCTTGACCAAGCTGTTTGAAGGAAAGAATATAAATTAGAAGATGACATTATAGAACCAATTGAAGAGTGTGAAGATCTAGAATGGAGAGACAATCCAATCCTACTTTATTAAGGTCTCTCAAATCAAAGAACAACTTGAAGTTGTGGATGAAGTGGTGGAGAATGGAAAAATTGTGATGACCACTTTGAATGGCCTACCTAGGTCATGGGACTCCTTCATCCAAGGAATTTGTGCAAGAAAGAAATTGATTTCTTTCAGTAGACTATGGGTGGAATGCTCAAAAGAGGAAGCTAGACTTGTGTCCCGAGAAGAAAAGATGGGAAGTGAAGACCAATCTCTCACAGCACACACCAAGAGAAGTAAGTTCAAGAGGGAGAAACTTCATTACGAAAGATCTTCTCACCATCTTCAAAGGGAGAACATTAAGGAAGATCACTCTCACATTAGATGCTTCACATGTGATGAGAAGGGACACTATGCCCGAGATTGTCCCAGGAATAGAAAAGGATTCAACAACAACAAGAAGAACAACAAGAAGAGATATCATGCTCATTCTGCAGAGGATGATGAACCTCCCAGAAAGAAGACTAAGGAAGAAAGTGAAGACTCTTCAAGTGACGAAGAGTATGTTCTAATCTCTACTCTCATAGGTACTATTACACATGGGTGTAATGATTGGATTATTGATAGTGGGGCTTCCAAACACATGATGGGATTTAAAGAATCCTTCATGGACCTATCTGAACATGAGTCACCTCATAAGGTGAAACTTGGGGATGACTATCAATACCCTATAAAAGGAAGTGGTGAAGCCTCCTACAAGTTAGACTCTGGGAAGTCTTTAAAGATGAAAGAAGTTCTATATGTACCTGGACTCAAGAAGAATCTTCTCTCCATAACATCTTTGGATGCAAAGGGGATGAGAGTTGCATTTGTGGATGGCCAAGTACTTATGTGGCCAAAAGGTAAGACCATAGATGATGCAGTAGTAATTGGAGAGAAAGAGGGAGGATTGTACAAATTGAAGGCACAACCTGAACAAGCCATGGTACATGAATCCAGGGAGCCAAGTGAACTTTGGCACAGAAGGATTGCACATGTGCACTGTAGAGAACTACCAATTGCAAGCAAAGCAGTATAAGGTCTTCTCGAAATCCAGTCAAAGCATGAAGGTGTTTGAAAAGGATGTGCAAAAGGAAAGAACACAAAGAAGGAATTTCCAAGCAGTGAAAGCAAGGCAAAAGGAATCTTGGAAATTATACACTCCGATGTATGCGGTCCGATGTCATCCAGTTCTCTGAGTGGGTATGTATATTATGTTTCTTTTATTGATGATTTCTCTAGAAAGACTTGGATTTATTTCTTGAAGAACAAAGATGAAGTATTCAACAAATTCAAGGAATTCAAATCCTTGATAGAAAACTACACTGAAAAGATGATCAAGACTTTTAGATCCGACAATGGTGGAGAATTCATTTAAGAAGACTTCAAGAATTTATGCAGTGATTCAGGGATTAAGAGGGAGTTGACCACTCCTTACAATACACAACAGAATGGAGTTGCAGAAAGGAAAAATAGAACTATCATGGAAGCAACACGGGCAATGCTTCATGACCAATATCTGCCTATGCATCTATGGGCATAAGTAGCAAGGACAGCTGTATATGTACAGAATAGAACACCACACATGATACTTGAAAACAAAACACCAGAAGAAGCTTTCTCCAGTGAGAAACCAGAAGTTAGCCATCTCAGGATATTTGGTTGTCCAGTATACACACATGTTCCAAGAGAAAAGAGGACAAAGCTAGATCCTTCAAGAAAAAAGGGTATATTCGTGGGTTATAGTGAAAACTCGAAAGCATATAGAATCTACTTTCTAGGGTTCAAGAATATTGACATCAGCAGGGATGTGACTTTTGATGAAGACTCAGCATACATCAAATCCAGGAAGCCACCTGTTGAAGACAATGAAGAACCAAGAGAACCCAGAATACATGACACCACCATGAACGAAGCAATTCCAGAAGAGGATCGTGAGATGGAAGATCCACAAGAACTTGTAGATCCACCCCATGAGAAGAACTCTTACAAGAGGAAACTAGCATGGGCAAGAGAACTTATCCAAGATGTAGAGAGGTATGGTGTTCCAGAGGAGGAACACAGAGAAAGAAAAAGGACAAGGTCACACACCAGCTATGTAGCCTTACTATGTGACATAATGAACAAAGAACCTTCTAGTTATGAGGAAGCGGCATAAAAGAAAGAATGGAAGGAGGCCATGGTTGAGGAATACCAGTAGATCATGAAGAATGATGTTTGGGATGTGGTCCCAAGACCAGAAGGGAAGTCTATTGTGACTTTCAAGTGGATCTACAAGATCAAGCATGCTGTATATGGCAGCATAGAGAAATACAAGGCAATATTTGTGGCACATGGCTTCTCCCAGAAAGAAGGGATAGACTATGAGGAGACATTTTCACTTGTAGCTAGATACACTTCGATCAGAACAGTACTTTCTCTGGCTGCAGTGATGAAGTGGAAGATACACCAGATGGATGTCAAGACAACTTTCTTGAATGGTGTAGTTGAAGAGGAAGTGTATGTGGAGTAGCCACTCGGATTCGAGACACATGACAGGGAGTCACATGTGTGCAAATTGAAGAAAGCCTTGTACAGTTTGAAACAAGAACCCGTGACATGGTACGACAGGATTGACAACTTCTTGACTAGTTTGGGCTTTACCAAGAGTAAAGCGGATTCCAACCTGTACTACAAGGTTGAGGAAGGCAATCCAGTGATACTCCTACTATATGTAGATGACCTATTTGTGACAGGTGAGATTGGGTTGATTGCTGATACGAAGAGGAAGCTTGTTGCCGAGTTCAAGATGAAGGACTTGGGTATGATGCATTACTTTCTAGGTATGGAGGTGTGGTAGAGTGCAGATGGAATCTTCCTTGGACAAGGGAAGTATGCAGTAGAGATCCTAAAGAGGTTCAGGATGATGGACTGTAAGGCCATGGCCACAACTATGGCATCAAACTTGAAGCTATTGAGTGATGCTTCATCAGGGTCGGTTGATGCCACGATGTATTGTCAGATGATTGGGTCCTTGATGTACCCGACGAACACGAGACCAACTTTACTGTGAACACATTGAGCCAGTTCCTGACAGATTCTAGACATGTTCACTTGATTGCTGCAAAGCATATTCTGAGGTACTTGAAGGGTACAATTGATTATGGGCTCAAGTAAGATGCGAATCAAAAGGTTAACCTGGAGGGTTATGTTAATTCAGATTGGGCAGGCAGTGCTGTAGATAGGAAGAGCACTTCAGGGTTCTGCTTCAGTATGGGATCAAGGGTGATCTCTTGGTTTAGCAGGAAGCAGTCCTGCATAGCACTAAGTGTAGCCGAAGCAGAGTATGTCGCAGCTTGTTCGGCCAGTTGTGAGGCAGTATGGCTAAGGAACATACTGTCAGATTTATTTGATCTTCAGTTGGATGCTACTTGTATCTTCTGTGGCAACCAGAGTTGTGTGAAGTTGTCCGAGAACCTGATGTTCCATGACAAGTCGAAGCATATTGAGATCAAGTATCACTATATCAGGGATATGGTGCAGAGAGGAGCAGTGAAGCTCCTGTATGTTGCGACGGACGAGCAGATAGTAGATGTGTTGACCAAGCCACTAGCCAGGGTGAAGTTCGAGTACTTCAAAGACATGATTGGTGTTCTTCAGATCGAAGATACTTCCAAGAGGAAGTGACGAGACACAGATGCAGGAGACCTTCCTAGCATGGTGATAGGTGGGTCCTCCCCATGGCTGTGGATGTAAGTGCCGTGTGATGAGAATCCGTATGATGCTCTGTATGATCATGTGCATCTGTATGATGCACCGTGAGTTATGATGATCCGTATTCTCATGAGCATCCGTATGATGCTCCGTGGCCATGGATATCTTGCAGGTTGTGCAGTAGCATGTAATAGGTCCCTGGGAGATCTTATAGGTTGTGCTTGGCATGCAATCAGTCCTGGGATGCTCTTTCGAGGTTTTGCTTGTTCGCATGTAATAGGTCCCTGGGAGATCTAGTAGGTTGTGCTTGGCACGTAATCAGTCCTGGGATGCTCTTTCGAGGTTTTACTTGTTCGAATGCAATATGTCCCTGGGAGATCTTGCAGGTTGTGCTTGGCACGTAATCAGTACTGGGATTCTCTTTCGAGGTTTTGCTTGTTCACATGTAATCAATCCTGGGAGATCTTGCAGGTTGAGTAGTAGCTCATAATCAGTCCTGGGATGCTCTTTTTAGGTTTTGCAAATGCACATAATCAATGCTGAGATTCCACCGGATGGGCCATGCGCAGAGATGATGAAGACCTACATGGAGGCTATGCCTACATCCAACATGAAAAAGGGTTGGCTCTATAGAACTTCCTATGACGAGAAGAATTAAGAGATAGCACCAGTGATCGAGATGACGAGTACAACAGCAGTGACGATGATGCTTTAGTGATCCAGTGACGATGATCCAACTCCAGTATTGAAGACTTGTGCCTATATGTATTGATGACCTATGTCAAGAGAATACCTTCCTAGTTAAGAGGGAGTGTTGATGTATTTGTAACTTCGGAAGATATTCACTTGTATATTGTATGTATTACATTTGTACTTTATTGTATCCCCGACATAGATGTCTTATTCCTCCGATCGGAAGTGCCGTCATTTGTATTTGCAAGTGTCACAAGTTTTATTGTAAGTGTCGTAACTTATATTTGATGGGTTATTAGACAACCTTAGAGGGGTCGACCTAGTATGAGTTAAGTGGAAGGGTTATTAGACTCCCCTAAGGGGTTGGCCCAGTTAGGGTAAAAGACAGGTCAATTTAAAGTATAAATAGAGTGGTTAAACCACTCTCATTCACTCATTCATCCAACTCGCATAGTTGAGAGAGAGGAGTGCGCACAAGTGGAGGAGGAGTAGCTGCTAGAGACATCTATCTTTTGGGGTTTCATCTTTGTGATCTTTGTATTGGTGCTTATTCTATCTTTGAGGAAGTTGCGGGGTTTTTCACCTTTATGGTTTTCCCCGAGGAAACATTGTGTCTCTTGTGTCTATGATTGTTATGTTGTGCATGTTATTCTCTTAGTAGAATCCTAGATAATATTTGAATGAAATTATCAAACTTCTAACAACTCTAGATACCACCCCCAAGATGGGATATGAGGCCACTAGGGATCAAAAAAAACCTACATGCTTCTCTCTCTCATCCCACAATCCATTTTCCCTCATGCTTAGCCAAACTTCCCACCTCCGAGCATTTATAGGGATTTCACTTAGCCGGCCCAACCATGACACTGTTTTATACTATCCCACACAACACAAGGAAGGTATTTCCCTTCACTACTCCATAATTCCTTCAAGAAATCCAACCCTTATGGTGCTTACCAGTGTGAGTAGAAAGAGTACAACCTAATGTATGTTGTTGGAGAACCTCATGTAACATTAACTCATGGCTTGTCAAACATTCAGGAGCAACAAAAATCAATGGGTAAAGGTTCTTATCTTTCCTAGCCTCTATGCTCACCTACAACCATCTATTTTCTCTAATGTCAATAATTTTGTCTTTGCAATTCAAATTTCTAGTTGTTTTACATTCTAGTAATGGTAATTGGCAATAAAATGAACACAAGAGGAAAAACTTTGCCTAGTGTAAAATATGTTGTAAAAATATGCATAAGAAAATGAATGATAGATTCCAAACGAGATGACAGGATGGTGAAAAAGATAGATGGCATAAATTCTAACCATAGAAGAGAGGACTCTTACAACAGTCATATAGTATATTCATCCCATGCTTTCATAACTGCATGGTAAGAATTTCCCCACCAATCTCACACATGCATTCAATAATTGGATTTAATAGTCAAAAGGAAGTATTTGGCTCATTTAAGGAACATGGCAGTAAAATGATGATTTATAAGGCTGACACTTGGAAATAGAGGATTTAATCTCCCATAGGCACCATTTCCTCTTCCTATCTAGGAATAATAGCCCCTATAGTGCTATGTACACAACCATCTTGGACCATTTTATAATTTTTCCAACATAATATTTACAAATATTTCGAGTTAGCATGACAAGCCAACCAAATGGTCCATATAGAAATATTTACATTATACATGCCTATTCATTCACTAATTGAGTCTTCGCCTTGAGATTCGCACTAGAAATACATATTAGCATATTTACATCATTTACAAGATTTGGTTTAATAAATACCAAGTCAAAACTAGGAGTATTACATTAGTTATGGACATTGTGCCAAATATTTTTCTAAAGTAAATGAAGCAACACAAAGATAGGTTTTATTGTGTGATACTCCCCCACAATGGTCTTAAGTGATAGCTCCCATATCTAGCAGGTTTTTAGCTACAATTGCATGGCTTTTAACTTTACGTTGATCTCCTTTTTCAAAATAATTCCATATAACTTGGGTAAAGGGGGGATAATCACAATGATCCTATAATCAAAAGGATTGATTTTAATCTCCATTTTTAAAAATAGGAACAATGGAGGCTTTAAGTCCATGGTTTAGGGAATCTCTACTTGACTACCAAATGGAAAAGATGAGGGATGATGATAGGTCAAACAATTTTTTAGATATTTTCTTGGTATCCGTCATTATCCTTAGCTTTCCTTTTTGCAATATTCTTAACCCCAAAGTCTATGTCTTCTAAAGAAAAAACTTCTTCCTTTATAGGAAGGATTTGAATGTTGTCCACAACATTGGGGGATCCATAAATATTTTTAATGTGGAAATACTAGTCCCTCAAGGGAATCATATTGTTTTTGTTAGTTTTACGACTTGGATTTTGCCTATGGAATTTCTTAGGATCTAGCTTAGCGAAGTGCAAAAGCTTATGTTTCTTTTTATTTACATAGTGCATTTTTTTCTTTTAATTAGGGATAACACATTATACAACTTGACGAGAAATTTATACTCAAAACGAGAAATATTGCCATAAAAACATCAAAACCAACCCTTGAATCGAAAAGCGGTGCTACCGGTAGCACCAAATGTTTTTTTTTGGGGGGGAATTACGACTTTTTGGAAACATCGGTTTGCGTTGTGGCAATCAAAATCCTAAATCAACCCATGAATCAAAAAGTAGTGCTACCAGTAACACCATTTTTTTTTTTTTTTTTTTCTGGAGCCAAAATTATTTCTTTTTGGTAACTTCGATTGGTGTCGATGCAACCAAAACCCAAAATTAGCCCCCAATTCGAAAAGTGGTGCTACCAGTGGTACCCCTTCCATCAATCAGCTTACAATTGCATTCAATGAATCGAAACCATTCATGGCGTAAGACAAATATTTGATTTTTCTTCTTTTAAATCAATTTTAAAAAGATGACATCACCAAATTTTAATTAAAAAATAATAATTCTCTCTACAAAAATTAACATGCCCAGATATTTAAAAAAAAAAAAAAAAAACGATTTTTTTACATAAAGAAAAATTCCAAAAAATACATGAAGTTAAAAAAAAAAACTAATATATATATATAGATAGATAGATAGATAGATATATACCTAACCCGGGAACACACACAGAGGTCGGGTAAATGGGATCTTTAACAAAGTGGATGGTTGAACCTAATCCATGCATAGTAGAATAATACTCTTTAAGGTGGGGCTAACATGCCAAACTATTTAAAACTTTTACAAACATTCAACCATTAAGGAAGACCACCCTTCCAATGCAACCTAGTTCCCCTTCTACATGAAGTATCGTGTAAATAACATGAAAAAATTCAAACCATACCTCTTTCACATTTTTTCAATCTATCCTCTCACCTATGGAAAGTCGCCCATGGCTATATAACCAATTTACTAAATCAAGTTCACATACATTCGTGGAGTCTATTTACGACAATAAACAATCAACATTTCTACATACTAGGGAGGCAGGATTTAAACATCTAATTATAGCATATATATAACAAATAATTAATACTTCCAAACCCCATCAAGGATCTAATCCGGTATAGCAATACACATACATGTGGTATACCCTAAAGATCAGTCTGTCTCATGAACATAATTCCACAAAAGACTAGCTTCTAACATCACAGTAAAATCAATCATTACTATCTTTCCTTAAGGCAGTTTGCTACATTAATGCATATCATATTTAAAACATGAAATTAACAATCTATAAACCCATGTGGGACCTAATGTGGTACATCCATATAAGGCCATATGGACTGTCCAAATATCAGACCCATATATGTCCATAATCCATAAACAATTAGTCTCCTAAAACATCCATCAAATTAGTAATCTACTCTACCTCAAATAACATATTTATGACACTACTTTATATTGTATTTTTCCTCATTAAAATACAGCCACAACCCCATGGAAAATATGATCCATAACAGCCATATATGACCATATGGACTATCCTAAATCAAACCTCCTAACAGTCATAAAATCCATAAACAAGCTAGCTAAAATCGCTAGTTTAAATACATCAACATACCTCTTCCATGAGTTGCCAAATTACCAACATAGGGTTAGCCACTTACCATGAGCATATATACAATTTAAAAGCATATAATGATAGATATATAGCAGCCTCCATGGGAACATATATAGTATCATACATAAAGAATATAAATAGCACAAATACTTATATTTTATGAGGGAACAACTGGCATCAACCAGACAACTTTCCTCCCAGCTATAGACACTGTCAAGCCATGTTTCTTGAGCAGGTCACCCCCAAGTTGGGGCCTTGGAATTCACACAATAAGGTGTCTTCTAACTCGATCCCTAAGGATAAGACTTGTAACATAGGAGTTGCCTCCTTCTTCATGACAAAACGTGATCACTAACCCCTCTTTCTCATGATTATACCCCCTCTCCCAAAAGACAAGATTATGATCACTACTCTTTATTTCTTAGGATTATACCCCCTCTCCTGAAAGAAAATATATGGCCAATGCGGTCTCCTTCATATCATTATACCCCTCTCCTAGAGCACCACTTACCACAATTAAAACTCTCTTGTACATGATTATACCCACTCTCATGCAAGAGAAAGTTACGGTGAAGTTACTCTCCTCACCCTATCACAACACTTCTTGACCATTCGAACCCGTACTAGGGAATTCGAATCCAACAGAGAATGGATCTCCAATCCTTACTAACATTTCCTCATAGGATCTCCATAACTTGCAAGACAAATTGGTGCAAAAATCCTATGCCAAATCTCTCTTTGGCATTCACAATTCCTGTTAGAGTCTCCTCTGCACTGACCAATAGACTCAATAATGAAATAATGAATGAAATATGAAGCAATTCGAATCCCCTTAGACCCATTCGAATTGCCTCTAAGAGATGGACTCCAGACCATTGAGGAAGGACTCTGTTTAACTGAAAATAACTCAATTTAACTGAAATTAATTGTAACTCAATTTAACTGAAATTAACTCAATATTAACTGGCAGTAACTCAATTAAACTTAATTTAACTGAAATTAACTCAATATTAACTAACCATAACTCAATTAAACTCAATTTAACTGACATTAACTCAATTAAACTCAAATTAGGTGCAAGTCTAACCACAATTATCCAAATAGGCGCATAAGACATCATTGAAGTGATAATGGGCCCCACCAACATTCAGTGCGGGGATGTTCTTTCCATTGAGAGCATAATTGTGGATGCAAAACATTAATTAGACAATTTAGGACCACCAGGGCCCAATGATATTAAAATTAGGGAGACTAGAGTAATGTTAGGGGGAGCCACACTCCTAACCCCAACCCCTTCACATGTGGAATTCAAGACCCCCCAACCACATTTGTTGTCCATGTTGAGCCATTATTTAGTTATAGGTAATTATAATAATAAAATAGCATAATAATATAAATAATTAATAAACATATTAATGGTCCATGGTCCACGCACCTAATGCACCATAAAAAAATAAATGACAAGGTCACATATGTTCGAAGCTTACCACTGAGGCATTACAATATATATATATAACATTTTAAATTAAAAAAATTAAAGAATTTTTAAAAATTAAATATAAAACTATATAAAAAATAAAATTTTAATTAACACAATTTAATAATAATTAAAAATAATAATTAAATTAAAAAAAAAGACAAAACAAAACATTAAAAAAAATAACAAAAAAAGAAAACAAACAAAAAATTTGTTGTTTAGGGGTCACTCAATTCTCAGAATTGAGCCGCCACTCACGTGACCCCCTCCTATGCTCGCACTCCAAGCTCCGCTTCCCATACATTAATGCAATTGTAAGTCGATGGAAGGAAAGGGTGCCACTAATAGCACCATTTTTCGACTCGGGGGTTGATTTTGGGTTTTGGTTGCACCAACACCGGCCGAAGTTACCAAAAAGTCATAATTTTTGCTCCTGAAAAAAGGGTTGCTACCTATATCACCGCCTTTTTATTTGGGGTAAAAATAGTCACTAAATGCAACCTATAAAAAAAGAGAACTCTTGAGAGTTCTCTTCAAGTTGTATAATACGTTGGATTTGTACCTATTATCTTGTCGCATTTTAAGGACTCATTAGAAACATGGCTAATGGATTTTTGAGCATGCTTGCACTTTTTATCATAACAAGTGTAATGTGGCCATAATCATGAAATAGGCCCACTTGGTAGTTGGTGGGTATTAAATACCCCCAATAGGTAGTTAGAAGAAATAATATAATAATAAGGGGTTATTGGTATAGGTCCCTTAGGAATACTCGTGAGAAAGTATAAACATGCATGAGTACCATTGTATGAGATATGTCGGATGAATTATATCGTAGAAAGTGTTGCTTGTGGACTGGTTCCTTCCATAAGGAGTAATTGATGGTGTTATCCTACATTAAGGGTCTTTCTTTATATCTTGACATTATTCTTATGGTGAATGCCTTTTGTATATTTTAGAAGTATATGGGTTCTATATCTTTGTTATGATTCTATTTTTATGTTAAGGATCACTACAAGTGGTATCAAAGCACTTTATTGGGCCAAAAAATTAGAAGATTTTTTTTTCTTTGTTTTGGAAAATTTGTGAAGGAGAAAAGACAATGGTGGTATTGACATCACTTTCTAAAAATTTCTATGCAAAATATGAAGAAACCAAATGCATATTTGAGTTCCTCTCACCGAGAAACCCAATTTCTAAAAAACAAATCGTCCAAATTGGAGACCGAGAAGTGAAGTTATCATCAATCTAAAATCAATTATTTTTAGGATTTTTCCAATGACGACCATGCAAACTGAAGAGCTGATATCTTTTGATAGAGTGACCATATTTTAGTCAAGCCAATTCTAGTCAACGGAGAATGACTATGGAATTTCGTAATTGTGGTCATAATAGAGATTTCAAGAAATATTGAGGGAGCTTATGCTCATTTTAAATTTACCACATCAAAAGCAAGTGATTTTTTTCAAAACCCTATTTCTATTTTTGGAGATATGATAGGAAAGTGGTATTTTATAGGAAAAGATGATGGTCCTAGTATTGAAGAATACATAATTCAAAAAAAATATTGTGGCAAGAGAATTGGAGATATTGGTTACCTTGTAAATTAGAAGAAGATGCTAGCATTTGCTTAATCATGACAAGAAAAAAAAATCAAATGACAAATTTTAAAATGTATTTTTAGACATGTGGTGTCATACCATGAAGAATGATAAAGAAATCACTAAGGTTTTTTTTTCATGTACAAACTTTCAATTATAAGTTTATGGGTGTATTCAACAATAAAATGATATTATCTCTATAAACCCTAATAGCAAGTATAATCAAGTGAATGCCAATTTGGCTAAAAAGTTCCAGGTACCTGCAAAGCATATTCCAAGCACAAATGTTGAGGGTGAAAATGTTCAAATTTTTAAAATTTTAAAGATTACCATGGATAAATATGTGCTTCACTTAGATTTTCATGCTATCAATATGGATGATGTGGACATTGTTTTTGGATATTATTGGATGGAATCAGTTGGTATAGTAAATATTAATTTGCAAAAGAAGTTTATGAAGCTTTAGTATAAGAAAAACAAAATTACATTGTACTATATTTCTCTTGCTAAACAAGAAGGGTCTAAGAGGGCACATGAAGAATCCCTTGTAGGTAAAATAGTTGAAGTATCTATAGGCATGGTAGATGTTGAGTCCAAGGTTGAATCAGAAGAAGAAAAAATTATAGAAGCACATCAAGAAAATCCCCAAGTAGGGTACAAACCTAAAGAAGAAACTAAGTACACATATTTCATTAAAATTGGAAATATTTTATTACAAGAGAAACCCCAAAATTGAGTCTTTTGGTTATTTTTTGAATTCTAGATCCACTATTTAATTCCAAATTTAATAAAATATGTAATGGAGTACATGACCCCAAGGAACAACAGGTGGTTCAATATTTAAAGAAAGAAGAACAAATAACTAAGGTTGCAGTCTATCGAAACTCACACCAACATGAGAAACAACAACCATCAAGGCAAGGTTGGGAGCATCAGCAAACATGGAACCAAAAAGGAAACCAGTATGGAAGAATATGGAGGACTAAAAGTAATGCATGGATATATCCAAATACCACAACAACAACATGGAACCAGAGAAGCAACCAAAATCAAGATCAAGGTGGCAAGAAAGTGGGTGTACCCATGTCCACATTTCACTAGGATGGATGGATGCTCGTGCTTGTTACATTGCTTAATAGATCATATTATATTGCTTCCTCCCATGTTTTGAGGATCAAACATGAAAAGGGGGATAGAATGTTATGTACCTAGGGAGGTTAATATGGGTTACCTAATGAGGTAGCCAAGGGGATAATGCATGTAATATGGTCATAATCATGGAATAGGCCCACATGGTGGTTAGTGGATATTAAATAGCCCCACTAGGTAGTTAGAGGAAATAATATAATAATAAGGGGTAATTGACTTATGCTCCTTAGAAATACTCATGATAAAGTATAAATATACATGAGTATCAATGTATGAGATATATTTGATGAATTGTATTGTAGAAAGCATGGATTATTGAGTGATTCCTTCCATAAAGAGTAATTGATAGTGCTACCCTACCTTAAGGGTATTTCTCTATAGCTTGGTGTTATTCTTAAGGTGAATGTCTTTTGGTTATTTTTGAAGTAAAAGTGTTTTATATTTTTTTTGTGATTCAATTTCTGGATTAAGGATCACTACACCTAGGGTTGGACATTGTATTTTCCTTTTTACAAGACATCTCATAGAGAACATGTTAGTGGAAATAGAGAGAGTTGTGGTCAAATTATGATAGAGGTATTCAATATTGTCCTTATTTAATAGTAGATTTAATTCATTATTTAAATCCTTTAGAAAATAGGAGTTTTATTTCTATCGAAGATCAAGTACTTTTTTGGGGAATGTTTTATTATTTACATGTAGATCGACTGGAAAAGTCGATAGTCAATTGGTATAAGTCAACTAGATTCCGAGGCAACAAATGGTGGAAGTATGGTGGGCCAACCAACTGGAATAGTTGTTTGGTCAAAGGAAAACGACTGGTCGATGGGAAGTTGACGGAACAACTAGAAGCTCAACAAGCAATCGACCATTGCTGACCCAGTCAAGTCCGCTGTAACAGACTAACTGAAAGTGGTTATGAATTGTAATTAACAAGCAATTGGTTGTATTGCATCTATAAATAAGATGTAATGGCTATGAATTATATATCGTATGATGAGTAGTAGTGTGTAACATGGTTTTGTGTTCTAGCAAGTCACGATTGTAAACACATGTTTTTGAGTGTTTGATTAGATGAGTGAAAGATCACTAGTTTGTTGGTTTTCCTCTAGGAGAGAGGTTTCTAGGGTAGTTTTGGTGTAATGTGTTCATGTGTTGTATGTCATTGTATTATGTTTAATGTGTTTAACTAAATTAATTAATTCACAAAATTGTTGTAATCAGTATTGAGACCCAACAGTTGGTATTTGAGTTGTATTTTGTTGTAGGGGGATGCCTTTATTGTTCAGGGTTTGGCTTGATCCTGGATTTGGGGTAACACTTTTTTATAGTGGGAGTCTTTTGGAAGCATTTATTCTTGGTTAGAATGGATAACATGTTGAGGATAGAAATTGAAAATTTTAATGGGAAAATTTTTGAGCTTTGGAAGCTTAAGATGGAGGCTCTCCTTGCAAATCATGAACAATGGATTGCAGTTGATCCAGGAACTACCCCGACTGGAGCCCTGACTGGAGTGTCAAAGGAAGAATGGAAAAATATCAACATAAAGATGAGGAGTACAATCTGACTTTGCTTAGTGAATTATGTATTGTTGAATGTCTTAGAAGAAGACATTGCAAAAAAGCTATGGGAAAAGTTGGAGAGCTTGTACCAGTTAAAATATCTGGTTAACAAGTTGTTTCTTGGGAAGAAGTCGTATCTTTTGAGGATGGATGAAGGTGACTCGGTTAAAGAGAACCTACATGTGTTCAACACTGTTATTAGTTAGTTGTTGTCCATGGATATTAAAATCACCTAGGAGGAAAAATGCATCAGTCTATTGTGTTCTTTTCTAGATTCCTGGGATAGCCTGGTCATGGCTATTGTAAGAAATAGGACCACATTGAAGAGAGATGATGTGCTCGCATCTCTATTTTCAGAAGAGATGAGATGAAATAACATGGAAGCTTCAACCCATGATGCCTTAATGGTACGAGGTTGACCGATAGACAGAGGAAAAGGCAAAACCTCTAGTAGAAGATCGAAGCTGAGGGGTAGATATAAGACTAGATCCCCTTGTCCAATGATAAAAACATGTTGGCGATGTACTAAAGTCAAGCATTATAGATGAAACTGCAAGTCGACAGAAGTAGAGAAAGGAAAAGGGTCTGATGAAGGTTAGTCAAATAATGGTAAGTCTTCAAAAGAAGAGAAGGGAGATGTGCACAATTAGATCTAGATTCTTGGTTGATAAAATTTGATGTGCCATATCATATGACACCTCACACAGAGTGGTTATGTGAGTATGAGAAGATCAATGGTGGTGATATTCTATTGGGAGATCAGTCATCGATCGGGATAGTCGGACAAGGTAAAGTTCGTCTGAAACTAAAAGATGGAAGAATAAGAACAGTTCCAAGAGTACTACATATCGTAAGTTTGGCTTGAAACTCTATCTCAATAAGTAAGATGGGGAATGCAGGTGTGCAATCTGTATCTGAGAAAGATGCGTTTAAAATGGTGCGAGGAGCGATGGTATTAATGAGAGAGGTTCAGAGTGGAACCTTGTATAAGCTATTGGGAAGAACAAACATGGTTGAAAGTGTTAATGTGGTATGTTTGGAGTCTGATAACATATCTTCTTGTCTATTCGACTTGACCATGTTGTGGCATCAATGGATGGGATATATAGGTGAAAAAGTTCTTCATTCTATGCATAGTAAAGGTATGGTCAAAGGTCTCCCGATTTCTCTGTAGAAGTCAACTTTATTGAACATTGTATTTATGGTAAACAAAGTCATGTAAGGTTCTCATATAGTGCTACTAGGTCTAAGAAAATACTGGAGTTAATACATAGTGATGTGTTTGGACCCGTGTTGGTCCGTTCACTAGGAGGATTTCAGTATTACATCTCTTTCATAGATGATTTCTCCAGAATGACATGGTCAAGTTTTCCAAGGAAGAAATATATTAGGTTTTTGAGAAGTTTCAAGAGTTCAAAGCTCTTTTGGAGAATCAAAATGGTAAAAAGATTAAGGTGTTGAGAATTGATAATGGAGGAGAATTCTATGGAAAGGCATCCGACCAGTTTTGCAGAATGAAGTTGCTAAAAGAATGAATATGATGTTGATGGAGAAAGTGAGGGGCATGCTCAGTGGTGCAGGAGTCACATAATAATTATGGGAAGGGAAAGTCAACACAACATGTCACCTAGTGAATGGGTCATCGTCGATGGTTCTGTTCAACAAGAATCCATATGAGGCATGGGATAGTAAAAATCCATCTCTTACACATCTCAAATCATTTGGGTGTGATCCATTGATGCACGTACCAAAAGAGAAAAGAACTAAACTGTGACAGCAAGTTGGAGAAATGCATCTTCATCAGATACACAAATGTAGTGAAAGGGTACAAGTTATGGAACCTAGTGATGAGGAAGGCAGTTTATAGTTGAGATGTAATATTCAGAGAAGTCAGAGTAACTTCCAAGGATGAAGAGGATAAAATAGAAAAGGAACAAGAAAAGAAAGAGTTTAAAATAAACGATGAAAGTATGGGTTTAGGTGAGTGTACTGAATCTGACGAAGAAGTGGAACAATAGGCTCCTGATGTCAGGAGGTCTAGTCGAGCAAGGAAACAACCAAAAAGGTATAGTCCACTCGAATTTCACTCTAATTTTGCATTATATTCCATAGAATATGTTCCCAAGTTAGTAAAGGAAGCGATCGAATCAACAAAGAGTAAAATATGGAAAAGGGCCATGGAAGAATAAATGGAGTCCTTGAAGAAAAATGAAACATGGGATCTAGTTGTGTTTCCAAATGGAAGGAAAACCATTATTAGTAAGTGGATGTTCAAGAAAAAATTTAATGCAGTAGGTCAATTCAAGAAGTACAAGGCTGGACTGGTAGGTAAAGGGTATTCTCAAGTCGAGGGAATTGACTTTGGTGAAATTTTCTCTCTTGTTTCTAAACTAACTTCCATAAGGGTACTAATGTCTTTAGCTACAATATTTGATCTTGATATAGAGCATATGGATGTAAAGACAACATTTTTTCATGGTGATATTGAAGAAGAAATCTATATGAAACAGCCTGAAGGTTTTACAGTGGAAGGAAAAAATGAACTAGTTTGTAGGCTAAATAAATGATCTCTCTATGCTTTATATGGTATCAAAATTTTGACATGTATATCCAATAGTTAGGGTTTGTGATAAGTCAGGATGATCACTATGTGTATTGGAAGAAAGTCGGTGGTCATTTCATATATGTAATTGTGTATGTTGACGACATGTTGTTAGTCGGGAATAACATGGATCTGATAAAATAAGTGAAACTGCAGTTATCCTGAAAGTTCGACATGAAGGATCTCGAAGTATCAAATTTCATTCTTGGAATGGAAATTCAAAGAGATCATGTAGGTAGAAGGATTTGGTTAATTCAAAGAAAGTATGTTAAGACAGTTCTGAAATGTTTCAACATGCAGGAGAGCAGACTAGTGAAGGTCCCTATTCCTATGGGAGTCAAGCTATCTTTTGAACAATGTCCTAAGACACAGGAAGAAATAAAATACATGTAAAATGTGCCCTATGTTAGTTTTGTTGCACTATTGACTACTTAAGATAAATACATGGCATCTACTCATGAATGTAAGGAAGTTGTTTGGTTGTAAATGATGTGTTCAGATATTGGGTTCAGACAGCATGGTATTAGGTTGGATTCTAACCTTTAGAGTGCAATCTTCCTAGCAAAAAATACAACATATCATTCGTAGATGAAACACATTGATTTTCAATACCATTTTGTGAGGGATATGGTGGATAACTAGAAGGTGTTACTTGAAAAGGTAGACACGGTAAAGAATGTTGCGGACTCATTAATTAAGTCGGCGAGCACAGAGAATTTTTCCTGGTGTAGGGAAACGATTGGATTTTCATCCCTAGTAAAGTGAACTAAAGTTCTAAATCTCTTGTTTATGCAAAGAAGACAACAAGTGGGAGAACGTTGATAATGTTATATTCTTTGCATGTAAATTGACTGGTAAAGTCAATAGTCGACTGGTATAAGTCAAATGGAGTTGGAGGTGACAAATGGTGGAATTATGGTCATCCGACTGACTAGAATAGTTGTTTGGTTGAAGGAGAATGATTGGTCAATGGGAAGTCAACAGAATGACCGAAAGCTCAATGGGAAATCAACCAAACTTGACCTAGTCAAATCGATTGTAACATAATCATTGAAAGTGGTTAGGAAGTTATGGATTGTCATTAATGAGCAGTTGGTTTTATTGCATCTATAAATAAGATGTAATGGTTATGCATGATATACTATACTATGATTAGTAGTGTGTAGCATGACTATGTAATGAAGTGTGATTTGTGGTCTAGCAAGTCACAATTGTAAACACTTATTTTTGAGCATTTGATTGATAGATGGGTGAAAGCTCACTAGTTTGTTGGTTTTTCTCCAGGAGCTTGAGGTTTCCATAGAATTTTTTGTGTAATGTGTTGATGTGTTGTATGCCATTGTCTTATGTTAAATGTGTTTAACTAAATGAATCAATTTTCAAACTTGTTGTAATCACTTGACACTTTTGGTTAATAGAATTCTCTACTATGGGCCTTATTTGTCTTACAAAGTTTAGAGTCAGGGTCTAAAACGATTATTACATCTAAGTTCAAAGAGAAATTGTGGTGCGATAAAAATTTAGAGGTTAAAAGAAAATTAAGATACTATAAGGAGGTCATTAACCCTAATCTAGAAGATAAAAAATAGCTCTCTATTTTAACTAGTATAAAGAAGAAAATTAATATAGCCAAGATAATGACAAACTCTCATGAACTCCATAGTGAAACAAGGCATTGGAAAATTCCTAAAAAATTGTGGGATGAAAGGATTTGCCATCTCTGTGAGACTATGATCATTGAGGATGAAAATCAATTTCTCATAGTGTGCCCTGGGTACACCCACATTAGATCTCAATTTCAAAATATTTGTTACAATAGAAACCTTCCTAACCTTCTAACCAATCAAAACTACATTGAGTTAGGATGCTTCTCTTCAATCTTTTTGAGCATAGGAATAAAATTTTAAAACAAACCAAATAATTCCTTAGTATGGTCTGATAGACCAAAGTGGTCTTAGTGGACGCTAACCATCATCATCATCATCATAATTGGTCAAAGTTGGGTTCATGGCCATTTAAGAAGTTAAAATTTTTACTATTTGATTGTGTACAATGATATCAGATATCACATAATCTACAACAATGTTGCCAAGCCCATGGATACAAGTCATCCAATTGGATTTCAACCACTTCATAACACCATTGCAAATTAATAGAACTTGAGAACTATAGATTTTGATACGCTCGGTACATAACAAAATATTAACCAAGTATTCAGATTTTCTTTTGTAATTGCTAAATAAATCAAGGTCATCATTTAGCCGTAGAGGATTAAGGTTGGAATCATTACTTAAGATAATAGCTTGGTTGGGTGTTGTTCTAAATTAAAGTATCCTAGTAAGAGGGTATTGCCTTCATTTCTTTGGTTGTAAATATCATGTTCTAAGCCATTACAATAGCAATTTTTGTTTAGATTATGCTTCTTATAAAAGGTAGAAATAATAGACACAAAATAACATATTGCTATTTAAATTCTTTTAACCTTTATATCTGAAATATCCATCTACATATATTAATTGAAAATATCTCCTTATATATAAAATTCATATTAATATTCTTTTTAATATAGTTAATTATTACAATGATTACTAAAAGTTAAGTAATTCTAGATTTTTGGATTTTGTACTTATATTTAATTTTTATTTAAGTTTTAGTTCAACATAAATTTCATTTATGAAGACTAGCAAATATGTTTAGCACCCTCTAAACATGCCATGGATGCTCCATATAATAAAGTCGGAGAAATACACAAATGTTCAAAACACTCATTCATTACGCCGAGAGGCACTCTACAGCCTAGTATGAGGGAGATCTTGTAACATTTGTCCATGTTTGTCCTTATTGTCGGCCATAAACAAAAAAGAATAATACAAAGTAAAAAGTAAATATGAGGGAGATCTTGTAACATTTGTCCATGTTTGTCCATATTGTCGTCCATAAACAAAAAATAATAATACAATGTAAAAAGTAAATATGAGGGAGATCTTGTAAGGTTTATCTAGTTTACAAAGTAAAAAGTATTAAATATTATGTCGGCCATAAACAAAAAAGAATAATACAAAGTAAAAGTAATGTTAGTTCTATCAAGCACCGAGATGGATCAAATCTCCCGAGGTGAAAACCTCTCCTCGAAAAACTCCTTGAGTGCAATACATGAGCCGAGGTTTGCACCTTGAGAGATTTGATCCCTCTCAGCGCTTGATAGAGCCTAGGATTTGGATCTAGATTGGTTCTAGAAACACACACACGCTCATATGTGTATTAGAAAAGTAATAAAAAACAAAAGGACAAACATCTAAATGAGATTTTGCCTCAAACTTAATTATTATTACATAAATTTTTAAAATTAAGATTTCAGTAGTATTAAAAGAATTTTAATGTTGACTTTTCATTTAGCCTTGAAGACTATAGGCCATCTTCGATACCATGAGTTGAGTTCAAATAGTGTTAGCCATCTTCATGAGTTTTAAAGAATTAAAATTTTAAATTATAGGCTCTTATTAAACTACATGAAAATTATAAAGAATAAAAAAGATTGGGACCATATTTTGATGTGGAATATGGTCGATTTTAAGAAGTATTTAATAAATTAAATTATAGATATATGAAAATAAGAATTAGTTTATCATAATCCTATTATAATTATGGTGTTAGTTTAATGAGTTATTGTTTATGTCATTGGATATTTGGTTAGTTTTTTGTTAGCAAGTGTTTCATTCAAATTTCTCTGGGTGAGGGCATTAGTTTATGATGATGTGTGAGGTACACTAGGTGTAATAATGCAAAATATGTTCAGTTATTAACACGCTCTATTTCATTTTATTTCTCTCAAAATCAAACCATATCACAATTGGTTTAATTATTAACTAACATAATGGTTGATTGGTTATGATGAGAATATGCTTGTTCCTCAGTGTTCCCCCTTCCCTCTCTATACAAATTAAGAAAAAACTCTCACTCGCAGTACTTCACAACTTACCCATTTCACATGTTTTTTTTTAAATCCCATTACTAAGTTGGATACACCTAAAATTTGTGCATTTTGCAATTGCTTTTACAACATAAATACCTCTCTATACAAAAAATTAATCTCACATTTGTTGAGAGATGTGACCCACATGATGTGATTCAATGAGCCACATCACATAAAAACAATGAACTTGATTAGAAAACACCATATAATAGACAACATAACATAGTAATTGAAAACCCAAAATGAACCGCTTTCCTCTAAGCATCTAGAAGATGGTCTTATATAGTTTTACAATAGGTCCACACAATGATGCACATGGCCCAAGGGCTTCCAAAGAATTAATAAACAACTCTTGCACATAGCACAAACGTTGAAAAGATACAATTACATGCTACACATCAATAACTACTAACTAAAAACAATTGGAAATGAGGATGCTCCCCTTAAGGGATGGACACTATTGAATGGTTGTCGACTGAACTACGCATTGTTGAATTGAGGGGTGTGTCCTCCTTGGGGAGGATGACCTGATTATCTACATTAATTCCACACAGTTTAGTTCGAAATTGTCCTTGCATTCCTACCAACTGAGGGATGAAACCACTAAAGAAAAATATGTTGTATACAATGGTCGAAGATGACTTTGTTTGTAAACAATGAATGCTATGGAACTTTGTGAAGGAGTAGTGTTGATGTACTAAGGTAAATTTGAGAACCAATGTGTTGATGCTGCTAGAAAAAAGAGGGGTAATGAGAGTGTCATCATTAGGAGCTAGAACATAAAGGATGTATTGTAGCTAACCAAGGCATCTTGATTTAGGAATGGTGCTAAGGAAGGTGAAGATGACTATAAGAAGTATCCATATTGATGAGTGTATGTTTGTATCTAGATGGAAAAATTCTAGAAGGAAGACAAGCATACTAAAAGACGATGTTAAAGTATTGCTACTACTTTGGTAGATAATCAAAACCCTTTGAACAATGTGTTTATTCATGTGAAACCCTACTAGAATGGTGACTAACTAATGAGGAATACAAAGACTATGAAAGTAGAGAGTAAAAGTGTTGCTGACAACATGATGAATGATAATATAATGTCTCTAGAAAATAAGAAGGTCAGTGGGTTGTTGTACACTAGATTATAATGGTTGGAAGTGCTAGGGATCACAGTAATGTGTGTGCCCTACTTGAGATGCAAATGTACCTATACAGAGTTATGATAGGGGTGCATAAATCAAATGGAAATCGGCCAGACTTAATGGCATATTCTATTAATGGGTTTTTGTACAGATATGGAGAGTTCTCAACACATGATGAATGTGTGGATAAATGTGTGTGGCTATATACTTGCAAGAGATTGAGTATGGTAACATGAAAATGCCAATAATGAGTTGTGAAGCACATCTAGTGTATGGTGTATGTGTTGAGCAATGGAATCTAAGTGTTGGAGCTATTGAGTTGTTGTAGGAGGGATTGTGGTATTCTTAAATGGAACAAGGCTTCTACTTTGAGTGTGGAACTTAAGTAGGAAAATTTAATCTTGCACTAGGTAAGGATTCTTACATGGAGAAAGGATTATATTTCAAGTGTGGATCTGAAGTATGGAATGATTGAAATGAGGCCTCGATATACACCTAAGTGAAAGATGCACTTCATAGAACCAAATCTAAACTACCTTTGTTGAATATGAGTAGTCTAGCTGGGGCATGGAACCAATGAACTAAATTTCCGAATATCTTCTTGCTGTAGCAAGGATTCAACTTCAAATGTAGAAGTAAATGAGAAAAATAATTGAAACCAAATTCTAATCTTATATCTGGGTGGGAGGGCACACTCCAAAGAAACATTTCAACTAGTGTTGTTGTTATGGAACAAATTCCCCAAAATAGCATACAAATAGAAAGAATAAGTTACGCCATGCCTTGAGAATGACTAAGAAGCCTCTTTGAGGGGGAAACTGTCTTTTACAATAGATCAAATCCACAAGATGTGATGATCTCTAAAAATAAGTCTCCTCGGTATATATAGGAGACTAAGGGTACAATTACAATTAAAGGGTCATGTCGACCATTAAAGAGTCTAGCCAACAAATAAGGACAACAATAATATAACAATATAAATATAATAACTCAATATCTAATGGTCAATGTGCCCTTCCCCTTCAAACAAGTGTTTCACTCAACACCTAATTAGTTGTATATGTTTCTACATGAAAAATTCATCTTCACTTATTGCCTCTTCTATTGGCAAGTTCTTCAACTTGATGAGGTACTCAATAATTACTTGATTTCACATTTTCTTTATCCATGTTTCAAGGATTTTTTCAGGCTCTAGTATATTTTTCCTTCTTCATCAATCTTTGGTAAAGTAGCTTAAACTAGGATCTTGTTGTCGATTACCCTTTTTAAGAAAAGAACATGGAAGAATCGATGTACATGTTTAGATGGAGGCCACTCCAACTTGTAAAACACACTTTCAATCATCTACAACATCTAATAGGGACCATAGTACTTGGGTGCTAATTTACTTTCCTCCTTGTGTTGCTTAAAGGAAAATCAATCTATATGGTTGTAGTCTAAAAAATATCCAATCCCCCACTTTAAATTTAATTTCACTACGATTTTGATCTACTTATTGTTTCATTGTATTTTGTACTATGGCCAAGTTATCTTTCAATAGTTAGAGAACCTCTTGGTTCTCTATGTGTTCCTACACTACTAGAACCTTATATTTCCCTTTCAAGGGTGATGTGATGGATGGAGGATGATATCCATAAAGTGCCATAATTGGGGACATTTTTTATGAAGTATGGAAGGACGGGTTGTACCACCATTCTACCAAGGGAAACCACTTAACCCATTGTGTTTCTTTATCATATCCAAAGAAATGATGATACCCTTCAAGATATTTATTCATGATCTTAATTTTCCCATTGGATTGAGAATGGTAAGAGGAGTTGTGAGCCAATTGAGTACCATAACAAGAAAATAATCCAATCCAAAAATTACCAGTGAAAATTGGATGTCTATTAGTTACAATAATATTGGGGCTTCCATGTAGCTTATGAATTGTTTCCATGAATGGTGTAGCTATTTCACTTTCCTTAAAAGAATGAGAAAGAGAGAAAAATGGGCATACCTTATTAGTCTATCCGCCACTACCATGATGACACTCTTTCCTTCAAATGTTGGTATAATTTTGATAAAATCCATTGAGACTTATATCCAACACTGACTTGGTAGGGTTAATTATTTTAGAAGA
Organism: Larix kaempferi; assembly: GCA_027924585.1. Lineage (NCBI taxonomy): Eukaryota > Viridiplantae > Streptophyta > Pinopsida > Pinales > Pinaceae > Larix > Larix kaempferi. Next base: position 11,455,804 of record BSBM01000616.1, on the reverse strand, counting down.
CTTGAGATCTTGATAATTATCTCTCCTTTATTATGTTGGAAAACCAAACATTTTGCCACAAAATTTTAAACATCAGTTTTAAGACATCCCCAGAAAAAATCCTTATTGATCCTATGAAAAGTTTTTGGAACCTTGAATGTCCTCCCATAAGAGACGTGCGCAGTTCCAAAAGGAATTTCTATTTCACTTGGGAATTCTTACATAAATATAAGTGATCCTACTACCATAGTGAATCAATCTTCCACAAAAACTTATCTAATGCAATATGATACTCTTGTAGTTGTTGAATGATATTGCTTTCCTATTGATATTGTACCCATTCTATCCTTGCCTCTTCCACCCAATCAAATTCTAGAATGGAAATAGCATAAAGAGATCCCTCCATGTCTTCTTCTTTTCTTGAAAGGGCATCTACCACCACATTTTCTTTTCATTTTTGTAGATAAGTTTTTATCCACATCGTAGTTGGCATTATTGTCGGATGCTGACTTCGACACATCTGTGACAAGTCTTCAACATCGACACAACTTCAAGAAGTTTCGACTTCAACAACTCCGCAAATTCGACAAGTTCCACGACTTCGACAAGTTCTGTGTCCTCACAGTTTCACGACGTCGACATGCAACGATGACCTGGGACTTGCGACTGTCGAACTATGACAAACTGTCTCTCTGTCTTCCAGTCGACTATAATGGTTGAACTAGCGAACTATTCTAACTTATATTTTAACTGAACGTAATGGAGAGGCACCCAAGCGTCTCAGCACATTCTATATAAGCATGTATAATATTGTAACATACATAAAGTCATGAAATTATATCCAATAATAGAGAAATCAGCTCACATTCCTGCATATTGTCTATGTGTATTTACGTTCTGTCTTTGTAGTGTATTCCTACTTTGCGTATTCTATTTCTTAATATTCTGCCATAACAGATTTGACTCATTCAGTCGAACTATTGTCCCCCTTGTGCTTCCTTGCCACGTGTGGATCATTGGTATCAGAGCACTCAGCTTTGTTCGTGCTTAAGTTTGCGTAGAAACTTCCAGCGAAGTTACTGACTTATTCCTGTTCAAACACGCTCGCAATCTCAGCAATACAAGCAGACGCTACCTCCATAAATGGCAGAAGAAACAGACGATAGACATGCAGCCGACGAGACAGCACAACTTATTAGGTACGCGCTGACTCAAAAATGGACTGAAATGTTCTCCCGGTTCAATGAAATTGTCACGCGATTTGCTTCGACATCCGAAGGATTTTCGACGAGAACTCACTCCAAAAAAATCAGCCCCTTCAAACTGCAAATGAATTTGGACATACCGAATCTTGAAGGCAAGATTGACGCGGAATCCGTCGACAATTGGGTACAACAATTGGAATCCTATTAATTTGTGAATAAACTCTTGGAAGTTGACAAGATCACCATTACAGCCTTAAAGATGTCAACATCTGTGCACTGCTGGTGGGAGAACATCTCGACAAAGATGGAGAAAAGTGGAGACCCCATCGACACATGGGATAAATTCGTCGAACACATCCGAAAGGAATTTTACCCACCCAAATACCTTGAGCAATAATATAAGAAGTGGCAGCAGCTAAGAAAATGGAAAGACCAATCAATACGGAGTTACATCGACGAGTTCTATCGACTCATGGCTAGACTTGGCGTCCAAGAAGAAGAGAAATTGCATGTTCTAAAGTACATCAACGGATTGTCCCAGTACATTCAGCAAGAGATGGAATTTCTGACTGTCAATATGCTCACGGATGCATTCCACCATGCCAGCAAACTCGAGACCAAGCAGAAAGGGAGAGCACGCTTCGCGAAAAAGCCAACCTTAGGATGAGCACCTGACAAGAAGGCATTAGCCGACTTCGATAAGTCGAAATCTTCTCAACCGACACCACCAAATCCAGATCACGACAAAAATCCTTTTCAGAAAAGGGAACGTAGCAAACAACCACCTAACGGGAAATGGTGCGATTACCACCACTCATCTTGGCATGATACGTCTGAATGCAAAGCTCAGAAGACATTTTTGGCGAAAGTACTGACATCCGATGCGTTCGACAAGATGATGGAAGAATCTGATCCATGCGCAACGACCCTTTTGACATCAACATCGACCACTCCAGCAACCTCGACTATCATCGACGAGCAGGAACGAGAGCACCTGTTCCATACATGGATATGGGTTCAACACAATCCATTACATCTGATTGTGGACAAAGGCAACTAGAAGAACTTCATTTCTGAAGTTCTCGTAAAGAAACTAGGTCTTGTCACCACTCTGCATCCTCAGCCTTACAACATCGATTGGATAAAGGATGGATAGGAACTACAGATCACCCTGTTGGCCCGGTTTTGCAACCAGACTTAGTGCTATGGGCACTTGCTAACTAGTAGCAGCAGTTTCAATAGAATTAAACAAGAAACTATTCTAAACAAAACTAATCATGGATCTATGCAAGAATATAAGCAAATAATGGAAATATTTTAAAAACAAGAACAAGAAAATATGAAAGAATAAATTTGTATTAAAAATGGGGGCAAGCTAATGCTTGCAATAGTATTACCTCCAATGGTGAAGGTTGATGTAGAGCAACTCCCAAGATAAGTAGCTCCAAGCTCCAAGAGGTCTCCTTCTCCAAGGTTGCTTCAATGGCTAAAATGCTCAAGGGAGATTTCGGCAGCATGAGGATGAGATAATGGATGGATGTGAAATGAGGAGCCCCTACCACCTTTTTATAGGTTTTGGTGGTGGGGAATACCATTTGTGGTTTTGTGGAAACCAAATGGTATTGACCAACATGGTTTAGGTACTTTTCCCTCCTTTTTCCTTTTTTGAATAAAATTAATATTTTTATTCCCTTTTTAATATTTTTGGAAATTTGGACCCTTTTTGAGGGTCTTTTATGCTTTTTTAGGAAAAATAATCTTTTTTAATGGAAAAAGGGGTGTACTCAGGTCTTTTGGTGACCTTTTGTTGGTTTCATAGGCTTAGATGGTGAAAAAGTGGACAAATGGGTCATGTGAATAGGGAAATGAGCTAGTGAGCACTTTTTGGGTGTTAACACACCCGATAATGAAAAATCCCCTAATTCATAAATCCTTTTGAAGATGAAGTACTATGCGACGTAGCACCACTCTCTGTATTCGACACCCTGTTTGGGAAACCTTACCTATGGGATCGCCATGGAAGTTATCAATCAAGACTGCAGAAGGTGATTGTAAGAATCCAAAATCGACAGTACAACATTCCAGAGCGACGACCTACACCAACGATTTCAATGATATCTGCTAAACAAACAAAGAATCTCATCAATCATGCTTAGAAGTTTGCATTAATCATGATCAAACCGCAACATTCTTGGAAGACTCCAACGACGAGTTGACTCACCAGCCTATGCAGCTCTCGACAGAAGCAATCGAACAACAATGTTCTCGATGAGTATCAGAGTTTATCCCAAGATCTGGATGGAGTACCTCGACATTTCCAGGTAAAACACTCCATTGAACTTGCTCCTGGTTCTTCTTTTCCTAACACATCTGTTTACAGAAGATCCATTCTCGAAAATGAAGAGATTTGCTGACAAATCCAAGATTTGATTGACAAAGGTCATATTCGACCTAGCTCCTCTCCTTGTGGAAGTCCAATCGTCCTCGTTCCAAAGAAAGACGAGACTTGGTGCATGTGCATCGACTACAGGGCACTCAAAAAAGATTTGGTAAAGAATCGCTACCCTCTGTCGTGGATAGAAGAGCTCATCGACTGTCTGAAAGGTTCTAAATTATTTACTAAGCTCAAACTCAAGTCGGGATATCATCAAATTCCAATCGAGCCCTCATATGTGTGGAAAACTGATTTCAAGACCATGGAATGATTATTTGAATGGTGTAGCTAGGGTTTTCACCCTAGCTCATTCTAAAGAGCACCTACTAAGGATTCAGGAATCCATAGTAGTAGTTCAATGATAAATAAAAAATGAGATTTAAAACTGGTAAAAACTAAGCATTACCATGTGCATGAAAACAAATCTAAGCTATAATAGTAAACAATAAATATCCATGAGAACACAATAAATGAGATTTATAATTTTTTATTGATTGGGAAAACTACGGTTTGCAAATATTTTTACCTCAAATGAAGAGGTGGTTGGAGTCCTTGCAACAGTACAGGAGTAGTGCACCAGTGCTCCAATGTTATCTCTCTTCTCCAAGATGCTCCAAGGTTGGGCCAAAGGTTCACTCTAAATGGAGAAATCAAGCTCAAATGGTTGGGCTAGGGTTCTGGAGTGATTTTGACAGCATAAGGATATGATGAATAATGGATGTGATATGGGGGGCCTCCATCACCTTTTTATAATGATTTTGGGTAATGGAGTGTTGACCCATGGTTTTGGGAAACTAATAGTATTGACAAATGGTATTTTGGATTTTCCCATGGTTTTGGGAAACTAATAGTATTGGCTAATGGTATTTGGAGTTTTTCCCTCTTTTGAATGTATTTTTTACTTTTTTCTCCTTTTTATTTTATTTTTGGGGATTTTTAGGCCATTTTTGGAGGGTTTTGACATATTTTGAGGGATTTTCAATAATTGCAGAGGGAAATAATGATTTTTTTCCCTTTTGGTTACCATTTGATGGTTTTGGAGGCCAAACCTGTAGGAAAAGTGGACAAATTGGTTATGTGACTAGGGATGTGAGCTAGTGAACCATTTTTGGGTGTTAACAGATTTCCCCATGATGTGTGAGGGAAGGAGCTCATGGTATGGCCGATAGACATCATAGGTTCTATCATTTTCCAAGGGTATGAGCATTGTGATGGAGGAGAGAAAAAACTGGTTGGAAACTGGAAAACAGGCTCCATACAAACTGCAAAAATTGAAAATACATGGCCTCAATAATGAATGAGGAAAAATCTCAATATATGGACGAGGCGGGCATACCCATGTGCGTATCAAGATATACAAATAATAATGAGGCCCAAAAGGGGACCTGATCAATACATGGAGAACTGCTGTGTACATCATAATGGTCCAGAGGGGACACAAATCTGGGACATACTCATGGTCGGACCATGACTGATCTGAAGAACTGATACATGGGAACAATGGCAGTCATACTAAATGTGGTACCAGAAAATGGATGCTCTGCTGGATGGAAAGGTTTCCAACAACTAGATGGACTCAATGACTCAGAGTCAGAATCTCAGAGGTATGTTGAATTGCATCTAAACTAGGTACGCAAGGAAGCATATAACTGGGGTGCTTCTGAATACTGTCGCCAAGCACAGCCCAGATATGAGCGAGAACATACAACTGGGGGGTTCCAAAGTAGACTCACCAATGTGCTAGAGTCAGGGGAAATCTGGGGTCTTCAACTAATAACTGAAGGGACCAATACCCTGCACGAATCTCAATGGTGCGATCAACGTGTTGAAGTTGAGCACGTGAGAAACAACCATTCGGAGAGGCACTAAGGACTCCTCTCAAAATGGTCCATAGGCACTCACCCCTAATGGTGATGAGTCCAAGGCACAGGGACCTTTAGGTCTATCTTATGGAATAGATTGGTTGGTGTCGACAAAGGGAGACCTACAAATACCAAGGAAATGATGTTTCCTTGATAGGAGCGCGAGGTGTACAACCAAAAGGTGATAGTATTGAAGGTGGGATTGACATACTTTGGGGGTGGGGAACAACTGAGGTTGCAAAGTATGGGGTGGGACTCAAAATTCCTTTGTTCAGAGTAAGATGGCATGGCTGACTTGACAGCATATGAAACTAACTTCGGGTATGGGGATCATATCTTAAGGGACTAGGGGATGTGACTACAATGGGAGAGACTCAGGGGGAAAAAATGATGAATGATATCAAGAAACTCTGAGGGTGGAATATCGCAGAATACTCTAAACAAAGGCGACCATACTTGGGGTGTTTCCATAATGTGGGGACTAGATATGATCTGTCATGCCGCTAAGAGGCACCGAAGTTGGGTCCTTCTTCGTGGTGTAAGGAGCTCAAAGAAGGGATAAAAGGGTGCTCGAAATGGTACTGTCGTGTGGATTTGTATGAGCCCAGGACAGTTCATGCCCGTGAGTGCTTTCAATTTTAAGGAGTCTGAAAGCGATAAGAAGACTCTGAAATGGTGGAGAGGTACCTTCGTGTGGATTTATACGATCCCAGGACGGTGAGTGCTCGTGGTTGCTTTCAATTTTAGAGTCTGAAAGAAGTAAGAAGACTCCAAAGGGGTTCTTTTTCATGTGTTAGTCTCCAAGTCCCAAAAAAGCATAAAAGGATGCAATGAAGAACTCTTCTAGCCGATGTGACTAGAGTATTCCTTTTTCGTAATTAGTCTACAAGGTCCAGAAAAGGGTTAAACTTATACTAGGTAGATGCCCTTTCAGATACTTTTAGCGAGCATGAAAGGAAGCAAGATTGCTTGGCGATATTTTCATTTATTTAGGAGTTAGAAAAGAGCTTAACAGAAACTCTGTAAGTACCTTTTTTGTAAAGGAATTTCTCGGCCCAAAAAAGGGGTAAAATTATACCGAACAAATGTAGTGGCCAAGCAAGGAGGAAGTGTTCAATCAGGGGACAAGTATGTGAACCAATAATAGAGGCTAGGGGGGTAACATTGATGTGGCCTCCTTTCGGGGTGATGAATGGTGGCAAAATAACGCAACAAATGCAGTATGGATGGAGCAGAGGGCTCATGGAGGGGTCGCGATGCAAAAAATAGCAAAAATGACGGCGGTCGATGTGGCATGCAAATTGAGGCGACGAGGGGCATGGAGAACACGTCGAAAAAAAGGTGGCAGTGAGAGGGAGAAATGGTCTCAAGCATCATCATGAGCATGGAAATTTGAATCTGGCGGTATAAAACATGTCAAAAAATGACGGCGACCGGTGTGGCACGCAAATCAAGGTGGCGAGGTTCATTGAAAAAATGCTCGAAAAAATTTGTAGTGAGAGTGAGAAATGATCCCAAGCATCATCACAGGCTCGAAAATCTGAATCCGGCGGTGCAAATGGTGTGAAAAATGGAGGTCAATGACTCCGAAATGGTCAAAGGAAAAACTAGGTTAAACAATGGCTATAAATAAAGGTGAGCCCACCAAGCGAAGGATGCAGTGGTGGGGATAAATGATGACCCACGGGGGAAGAATACTAGGCGTATCAAATCAAATCAAATATACAAGTGACATGTGACCTCAAAAATGGTTGAGATCACGCATGTGAAAAAGTGAGCAGGGTTAATGACCTGTCCCCATGCTATGTGCATGGGGTTTGTGATTGTGGATCACATAAGTGTTAGGTTGAACAATGGGATCATTAAAATACTGAGATATATGTGATGGGGTAGGGTCAAAATGATTGATCATGCCCCCAATCCCAGGGTCGAGGTAATCGACTATTTCCCCTAACTCAGAGGTGTCAATGTGGCGCGGATGCTGTCTCAAAGAGGGATCAATAGGGCATCAACCAACTGCTGGAGGGGGGGTGTACCATGAGGTTGTGGGCCATGGTGGCATACTAAAGTGATGATATTATGATGGGGGATTTCCCTTATGGAGCAGATTCCCCCAGTATCACAGATGAGAATGACGATGATGATGAGTAGGCAGGTTTTTGGGCCTGCCCCCATGTTGTGGACATGTGATTGCCTCGTCAATTTGAAAAGGTTGAACATGTGGGTCAGATGGATCAGTTAAAGGGGTCGACACGAGAGAGGGGTTGCCAGTGGAAACCATGTAAATACTGTTAACCTCTGCCGATGAGGAGGATTCGAGTGGGTGAATCTCCTCGATGGTAGTAATGGATGACTCTAAATAGGACTAATTCATTTCATGGAGAACCAATCAATACTCAAGTAGGTCGGGACAATGATGGGAATAGTGTGTAAACTCCGCATATGGCGCAAGAGTGGTTCGTTCGCAGCGATTTGTTGTGGGGTTTAGGGGTGGTATCCAGTTCCACGACTGGAATATTGGGATCATCCTCCAACATTTGCATGTGCTCTTGAAGGTGTGGCAGTAGTGGAAAGTTATGGGTGGCATGGCCCAAGTCATCACATAAAGAGCACTTAGGGGGGGCGCAGAATGGAGGGGGATACATGGATAACATTCTTCGACCTTTCCGGCAAATGGGTCATTTCCTACCTTGACGACATATTGATTTTCAGTCGATCATGGGAAGAACATGTCGGACAACTTCGACAAGTCCTTGACACTCTCCAGCAACATAGACTTTACTTGAACATGGACAAGTGTACCTTTGTGATGAACAACATTAAATATTTGGGGCATGTAATTGATTCTGCAGGCATTCACGTCGATCTAGACAAAGTATAGATCCTCAAAGATTGGTGCATTCCTCGAAGCATTCAAGAACTAAGAATTTTTCTTGGTTTGGCGAACTTCTATTGAAGATTCATACTTGGCTTCAGTCACATAGCCTGGCCCTTGAATCAGTTGACGAAGGGAAATGGAAAAATTGTCTTCAAATGGACACTGACACAACAAGAAGCTTTTGAAAAGCTCAAGCACAAGCTATGCATTGCACCAACACTTGTGTTACCTGATTGGCATCAACCCTTTGAGATTGATACAGACACATCGGACTATGCCTTGGGCGTAGTGACCACCTAGTATGGTCACCCAGTTTCTTTTCATTCTGAAACTTTTAATGACACAGTTAGAAGATATTCGACGTACGAAAAATAATTGTACGCCATTGCACAAGCTCTCAAGCAATGGAGACATTACATCCTTGGCAAGGAAACGGTCATCCTCATTGACCATAAGCCTCTATAGTTCGCTCTGACCCAGTCAAAACTACAGACAACCAGACAACTCAAGTGGATTAATTACCTACAACAATTCCAGTTGGTGATTAAGTATTAGAAAGGTAAAGCTAATGCCGCCACTGATTGTCGGATTCAACCACCCATTACTCTCCTTTTCACAGTGATGAGTATGCAAGGTTATGACATGACCACTTGGCCTCAATTATATCAGTACGACATCGAATTTTCACTATTATACCGATAGATTCAGACTGACAAGTCTTCGACCTTCGACTACTTCCTGAAAGACACCTTGCTATACAAGCTCAAACAACTTTGTGTACTAACCGGTGAGCATCGACATCAGCTCATTTGGGACGTGCACTACAGCAATACTGCAGAACACTTTGGAGTAGAAAAGACACTTGCTATTCTCTAGAAGTATTTCTTTTGGCTTACACTTAAAACTGACATCAACAAGTACATTCGATAATGCATGGTTTGTGCCATTTCTAAACCGCCTAATCAACGACAAGGATTGTACACACCTCTGCCAATTCCTATTCAACCATGGGAATCTATTTCTATGGACTATTTTACGGGATATCCTACTACCAAACATCAGCATGACGTGATCTTAGTAGTAGTCGACAGATTTTCCAAGATGGTCATTCTCATTCCATGCAAGAAGACCACGATAGTGCAACAGACTGCTCAACTCTTCTTCACACATGTTTGGAAACACTTTGGTTTACCGACAACCATTACTTACAACCAAGATGCCATATTTTTCAGCATCTTTTGAAAGACTCTCTGGAAACAACTAGACACATGAATCTCATTGTAGACAACTTTCCATCCTCAAACCGATGGACATACAGAAGTTGTGAATCGCTTGGTAGTACAACTGCTTCGCATGTACAACCACAAGCATCGACGGACATGGGATGAATGTATTCCATACATACAACACAGTTACAATCGTTCTCAGCACAGATCTACTGGAAATAGTCCATTTGAGATCTATTATGGATTTCAACCCTTAGCGCCTATCGACTTGATCAGCTCCTTGACACAGTCGAACTCCAACACCGACTACAACCAACGAGAAGTTGATAAATCCTTGAAGTTTTGATATCAAATCTACAACATCCAGAAGAAAGCACAGGAAATGTTGCAATGAGAAAATGAGAAAGCTAAGGCCCGACACAACAAGCATCGTATTCCTCATTCATTCCAAATTGGGGATAAGGTCTGGATACATATCAAGAAGGAACGCTTAACCGGTCCATTCAAGAAGCTCAAACCTTTGCGATATGGTCTATACAATATTCTTCGACAGATTATAAAAAATGCTTTCCATCTCGACATTCCTGCATGCTTGGGTCTGCATCTAGTATTCAATGTGGATCTACTTCGACCATACCATGCACCATTATGGGAACATAATGACTTACCGACACCAGAACCCAAAGACACCCATCCAGATGTTCAAGAGCCTCTTCCTTGCGACACCATTGTGGGACGACGAGTACGCCATACAAGGACGAAAAAAATTCCCTTATTTCAGGTTGCTAAATCTAGACATATCCGAGCACAAGGAAAGTGGTACTCTGCTACTGAATTGGCCGACAAGTTTCCTCACCTTCATGAGCAAACAATGGGGACCATTGTTTCTTAAGGAAGGAGGTCTGATCCACATCGCAGTTGGAATTATTGTCGGATGCTAAATTCGACACATCTGTAACAAGTCATCGACGTCGACACAACTTTGACAAGTTCTGACTTCGACACGGCTTCGAAAACTCTGCGACTTCGACAAGTTCCGTGACCTCACATTTTCATGACGTCGACCTGTGACTTGCAACTCTCGAACTACGACAGAGTGTCTCCCTGTCTTCCAGTCGACTGTAATGGTTGAACTGCCAAACCGTTCTAATTTCTCTTGTAACTGAACGCAATGGGAAGGCACCCAAGCATCTAATCACATTCTATATAAGCGTGTATAATATCGTAACATACATCAAGTCATGAACTTATATCTAGTAATAGAGAAATCAGTTCGCATTCCTGCCTATTGTCTGTGTGTATTTATGTTCGGTCTGTGTAGTGTATTCCTACTTTGCATATTCTATTTCTTAAGCTTCCGCCATAATAGAGCCGACTCATTCAGTCGAACTATTGTCCCCCTCATGCTTCCTGGACACATGCGGATCAATTTTTAAGTCACAACCTAGCATATTTGTAACCCATTTTTGTTACTCTCATGGAGATAATTATTGTTCCGAGACGTACTTAATACTATAGTGATCTATTCTCATCTTGTAGTGTCTTCTTATTAGGTAAGGGTATCATTTATTAATCGCATGTAGTATGACCAACATTTCCTTTTCATAAATTGGTTTGAGTATTAATTTTTCCTTTTAGTTGAAAGTCTAAAAGGGAAGGGGCCTTCCTTCTTACATTAAAACAACAACAATTCCATGCCCTAAGGCATAACAGTCCTCAATAAATGTTTATGTGAAGTCAATCATGGATAGGACATGAGTTGTACACATAATTTTTGTAGTGGAGGGAAGATCTCAAAGATCCCAATGCTATAGGCCCAAAGGATTTCTGTGGACACATAGCCAAAGCACCAGATTCTAAGAAATGAATGCATCTAATACAAGGTGATACTATAATGCAAATGAATGAGGTAGTTGTGCATAATGGGAAACATTGTATGTAGGTTATTCATTTGAAAAGGCAGGAGTGTTTCTTTGGGACTAGGCAATGCATTGATATGAATATCAAAGGTAGGGCTACTTCCTTGATCTACAAATAAACTAGAGATATGTGTCCAATTGGTGCATTTCTAAGTAGAACACATAAATGGTGTGAAAATATGCATAGTAATATCAAAATTTTGCATTATTCATTGTTAAAAATAATTTTGTAATTCCTTGTTATACATCGGGCCTATATTCAATTCCTTTTATATTGCAAGTGCATTTTTAATATGAAAAACAATATATTGGCATCCATGATTCCCAAAGTGTACATATAATTTAAGAAGTTATTCCCTATAGTTTGGAATATATGTTGACATGCAAGCCCTTTTGTAGAAACAACACTATAAGGAAAAAATTGATAAGATAAGGAAAGACTAAGTTATCCGTGCAATTGTATTGATGTAGGATTTGATAACCAACACACCACCCAACAATAATTCTAGTAATAGAAGCAACGATAATATATGAAACATAATTTCCAAGGTTTCTTGTACAAAACCAACATTACGATCTTCTAAATAAGAAAATGTATACAAAATCCACCAAATATGAGAGAGAGTGCAATATGAAAAATAAGTGGTCTAATGTAACCCTTGAGTAATTTAAGCAAATCTCAACCATATAATTTGATAGTGACATAGAACATATGAGTAATAATGTGAGGGATATCAAGGTTGTCAAAAATGGGTCATGGAAATAGAAAACATTTAATATATAGGTAGGAAAAAGGATTGGTAAGAAAGTGTCTAAACAATTCTACTTAGAGTGTGAGAACGTGGTTAAATCACATATTAGGGTAGAATATGTACAAAATAAACTGGAATGCCAAAAGAACATGATCTATGGGTGGGAGGGTGGGAGAGAAAGCCTAGAGAAATTATTCAGATACCAAATGATGTGACTAAATGAGTCACATCTCAAAGAAATCATGAACCATAGAAGAAAACACTTGAGTCACATCTCAAAGAAATCATGAACCATAGAAGAAAACACCATACAAGAAAATAGAAAAGATAATAATTGAAAACCCTAAATGAATTGCTTGCCTCTAATCATCTAGCCAATGGTATTATATGATTTTTCAATATGTCCACACAATGATGCACACATCCCAAGATTCAAGAAAAAAATAATAAACAACTCTTGACAAATCCTAAACACTAAAAATATGCAACTACATGATACACATAAATAACTACTAACTTAAGGTGGTTGGAAATGAGGACACTCACCTTAAGGGTTAGATTTTATTGAATAGATATTGACTAGCTAGACATTACTGGATTGAGGGGTGTGTCCACCTTGGGGGGGATGCCCCAGTTGTCTACATCACCACAACAAATATAAAATCAAATATACCATGATGTTTATGCCTTTGTGGCCAGCCACACAGTAGTAGTGCCTCCTACTAACATAATGGTTAATTGGTTGCAATACCTATGACATAATTACCTCTATATACAAAGAATTAATCCTATATTGGTTGAGATATGTGACCTATAACAACACATAAGTTACAATGTACCATAATGCTTATGCCAATGAAGATAACAATGAAAAAGTGATACCTCCTATTAAAATAATGGTTTTTTTTCAACAAGGAAAAAACATGCTTCTTTTTATTCATAGAATCAAAGAAATAAATTTTTTGATACATCTTTTACAACATAATACAAATTTTTTGATACATCTTTTACAACATAATACTTTCTTGTCCAAAATATATTCTAACTGCTATATATATTGATAGATCAGATCAAAAGTTTGCTATCATCTCCGTGCTCATAAATTTTAGTACTAGTTAGGAAGGACTTACAGAAACACAAAACAACTGTTTTTAGATCTATAAAAACATGCCTATATTTCATAGACTATTTTTACTAGAAACATGTAGTCATCCAAAAATATTTTGAACACCTATATAAAGATATAATGTAAATGTTTTGTAACAAGGAAATCATCCTTGTACTCTCAATGTATAGAGTGCCTTTAGGATTCCCAATTACCTTTTTGGAGAGATCGCCATAACTAGATTAAAATCTTTATATATATGCTTGATAGAAATAACTGTAAAATTTGATAGTAGATGAACTATCCTCTAGCACTACTATTCCAAATTGATGGCTTGAAATAGAGAAATTCAATTTTCCCAGTTTACTATCACCTTGGAATCTCCAAGCACATGTAAGGAAACAATACCAATATTAGAAGCAAAATATAGAATCCCCCATAGTGACAACAATTCTAGTTTAGTATTGGTTCCTAATCCACAACTCATCCAAATTTTATAGCTATGAGTTGCAATTTTTCTAAGGTACATCCCACCACCACACTCACCCTAGTGAATTGCCCCATCAAGATAACTGTTGTGGAAAAAAATGCACAAGTGCACTATTCCACTTGGTGAGGGGCTAAGCCTTGTAGGTTTCTACAAGGCCTCAGTCCTTGGAGCCCCTTTTGGATGGTTGGTATTCCTCCAAGTGACCCTGCAAGAGATTTTTAGTGTAGTTCACATTCAAACATGAAAATATTGATGAAAATAAAAAGAAAGATATTGGGATAAAGATTCAAACTCCAAAAACAACCAAAGGTATGCTAAACCACTCTTGTATTTCCCAATGGAATAGCTTTACAACACCTAGGAGGTGAAGGATTCAAGGGAAGCCAACAATCTCCCTTAGGGAGGCCTTTCTTGTCCAAACTAATTGCTAAGTAGATGGAATAACAATGGAGAGAAACACTTTCCCCTTGATGGTAGGTGGCAAGAAATCTTGGAAAATGCTTGCAATGGTAGGAAATGGTGGGATATTAGGAAGCTCCAACTCAAATCCAGCAGCATAACCTTGCTCTAATTTCTCCCTACAAGATGCATGCCAATGGCTTTCTTTTATAGGCCAAGAGGTGGCCAACAAACAACTAGATCCAAATGTGAACTCTCCTCCTTCATGAACTAGTTCCAAGGTACATAAGGGGGTTGATTAATGCCACCAAGTGTGTGAGGAGACGAATTTTGATCCTTGGGGAAGATTGAGCCTTTAATGAGCCACTGGGATGAAGTGGTCCCGCCGTTTTGACAGTAGCGCGGCTATCAAAGGAAAAACCGCGTAGTGTAGCGCGTGTAACCTGTGTAACACCCGCGGTACCCTTTGTTTTGACTGTTTTTGGTAATTTGTGGGATCATGCCGTGTTTTGGATCTGTTGAAGATGCATGTGGTGAGATGCATTCTTTATTTTGATGATGCTTTACTAGATGAATCACCGAAATGTCGCATATGTGCGATTTTTAGGCGTTAACAATAACCCACAATGATCTGGTTTGAAATAGAAGGCTCAAAAATCATCCTTTGTTTTCCAAGCTTTTCTTCCTTATACATCTCTCTGTAATAGCCCATAATTCTATTACAAAAATATATTCATTTTGTGTCCCACCTTTGAAAATTGCAGAGTTTCTTGAGAGCCATATTCCCCAACATATGAGGACTTGAAAATCTTTTTGCCTAAGAACCTTATCAACCCACTCTTCAATATTTTCTTCAACTATTGTAGATCCCCACTCAAATGGAATATGGATTTCTTCACAGATTTCTTTCCAAATATTTTTGTTGAAAGAACAATGAACAAACATGTGATTGACCGACTCACAATCAAAATGACAAAGAATGCAATGATTAGGACCATACCATCCTCTTATATTTAATTTATCCCAGGTTAAGATACTATTTTATAAGAAGAGATAGAAAAAACACTTGAGTTTTACAGGTAAATTCCATTTCCACGGTTTTTTGTACCACCATTTTCCAACAAAAACATGATTTTCTTAAGAAATGGTATCATAAGCAATTTTAGCACTCACCTAATTGATAGTTTTGTTCCATGTATATACTAGTGTATCTACATCATCTATTAATATAATTCCAACTCTATTAAAATTTGCAATGTATGAAGACAATTCCTTAGCCCAATTTCCATGTAGACCTAGGTCTTCATCAAGGAGCCAATAAGAACCAGGTTTCCTCATCCACAATCATATTCTCACATGTTCTAATGTATAAAACCCAAAATCTGCAAGATAGTCAATAACATATGGGCAAAGAATGTAAGAATCCTCTCCCCCTATGTAGAGGTCCACCCCCACCAAGACTTGTCTTCCATTTCCAACTCTCCAAGTAAGGCATCTACCTAACCATGGGAAGATCTTAAAAAAACCATGCCATAAGTTTGAGGCCCCAACAATAGAGAAATTGGGATTCCTTATCCATTGGGCCACATATTCTCCTTTAAGATATTTGGATTTAAGCACATCACTCCACAAACCTGTTCCATAAATACCACGCCAAAAACTTTTCATACTCAGAGCTAGACTGAACCAATGGATATTTTTTATGCCCCAGCCCCCCATACATTTTTGGAGTGATATTTTCTCCCAGTTTACCAAATGTAACTTGTCTCTATTTACAGAACTAGGCCATAGGAAATTTATCTTTTTTTACCTCAATAAATGCAAAATGGAAATATGCACCTTTGCTAATGAGAGCCAATAAATAGGAATTCCCACTAATACAAAGCTGACCAGAGTTAGTTTGCCTCACAGAGAAAGCATTTTGTAGTAGCAATTTCCAATTCTCTTCTTGACTTCTTCACTAACCACATCCAATCTACTTTCAAATAATTGTTTGGCTTTAAGTAATAATCAAGATATTTAAAACCACTTTCTATAAGATATGATCTCTACGGGAAAATCAAATTAATCTGACCAAAAAAATCACCATTTACTACAATCCTTATAAAACTAGATTTATTTGTGTTGGCCTCCATACTATATGCTTCAAAAGACAAGGAAATGACCTTAGAAAAAGTATCCCAATACTCCACAATACCACTACCAAACAATACTACATCATCAACAAAAAGCAAATGTGTGATATAATGATGAGCAACAATTTTGATACCAGATCGTCTTCCATCCTTCTTAGAATCACCAATAAGCCTACTTGGCCCTTTAATAACCAATAAGAAGAGTAGAGGAGAAAGTGGGAATCCTTATCTAAGCCCTCTTGAGCACTTAAATAAATTTGTAGGGGACCCATTCACAAGAACAATAAAGCAAGAAGATGAAACACAAGCCATTATCCAGTTTGTAAATTCCAATGGAAGTCCAATCTGTAGTAATATCAGCCTAAAAAAGACCGATTTCACCCAATCATATTCCTTCATCAAGACCATTTTAAGAATTAAAGCATCCAACTTTTTTGTCTTGATAGTATGAAGACATTCCTGGGTAACCCCAATGGCATGCAAGACTTGTCTATTATCTAGGAAAATTAATTTGTTGTTCCTTGGTTACTACCTTAGCCAGCTTTGGCTTCAATTTGTTAGATATAATATTGGAAATTATCTTGTATACAAGGTTAAAAAGGGATATTGTCCTGTAGTCATTGTAAGTCTTTGGTTTATCACATTTAGGGATCATAGCAATAAATTAAGAATTTAGTGCACCAAACACATAGCCCTAGTATCTAGACCATTCAAGCACCTCTAGAAGATCATCCCCAATCATGTCAAATAATCCAATGAAGAATTCAACAGTCCATCCATTAGGCCCTAGGATTTTTTCTTTTGTAAATCCCCTCAAAACCTTCTCAATTTATTGTAAGGTAACAACACTCCCTATCTGTTGACCTTCTTCCCAAGAAATGAGTATAGGGTAATGTCTTACAACCTTGAGCTGAGAGACAATATTTGAACCTTCAGGATTAGCCTTTTATAAGTCTTTATGAGAGGAAACAGAATTCTCATTAACATCCTTTAAGTCCTATATTGCATTATGATTCTTCCTAAAATTAGCATATTTATGAAAAATAATTGTGTTATTCCGCATTAGATAACCAAATTGCTCTAATCTTCAACCTCCATGTCTCCTATTCTATCTTCAATAACATAGTCTTCCTAGCCTCCAAATCAGCCAATATGCCTTTTCCTCAATGGAAAAAATACTAGTCTTATTTGCTTCATAGATCTACTCCAAATTTCCTTCAATATCAATAAGTTCCGGACCGGATCTCAATTTCTTTTCCTTTTCCCATTTTAACACCATCCTTTTAAGACTTATGAGTTTGTAGGTAAGCCTATCCATAGAACTATCTATGGATCCAACCTCAAAAGTATTCCAATTATTCCTAATTGTTGTGCAGAAATCCTCATCTTCGATCCAACAATGGTTAAATATGAAAGGAAAATTGAGTTTCAATTGATCCCCTTCAAGATGAAGGCATATAGGAGAATGATGAGAAATACCAGATTTAACAACCCAATACCTATGTTTGCTCACCAAATGATCTAGATTTATGTGAGAACGAAATGAAAGAGAAGATACAAATCATATACAGAGATATATTGCAAAGAACACAATGATACAGTAAACACATATTCTATTAAATAACGGAAATATAACAAAGTGTAAAATAAAACAGCTAGAATGGTGGTAGCTATCTCTGAGAAGAGATGCGTCCACTACGCTCATTTGTGGGAAGTTGAATACAAAAAGAGGCGGAAAGGGCCTATTTATCATAAGCATGAGGGAAAAAATCCCAAACATCCAAAAACCTAACCATAGAAGATGAACTGTCATAAAGTTTGCGGCCCCACGATGGTTAGTTGAACAGTCAACTTCTCGGGGTCATAACTTTTGCATACGATCTCCACTTGGGGCCCTCAATAGCCCGTTGGAAAGGTCTATCCGATATTTACAAATTTTGAATGGGATCAAATGTATGTCGAAAACCATTCCCCCCCACCCCCCCGAATCGCCAAAAAACATCATTTAGGTCCTCAAAACGGACCTGGAAGTTTAGGACCCAAAAAATTGTCGAAAAATTACTATAAAATTGCCATAATGGGAAGCTATTTTGAGCCAGTGGAATAGGTGGGTTCCCACTGATATCCATTTGGATCATTCCCCCCCCTTAGGAAGCAATGGTCTCCATTGTGTCAAATCCATTGTCATATGTCGAACTGTGTGTTGAGTTGAGCTCCTGGTGCGGCATTTGCTGAAGTGAAAATGATGCCTTTCTTTGAAATATTCAGAGTGTTGTAATTGTTGTTGAGGGATGCACTGGAGATGTTCAAAAATTTTGTTTGTCGTGTTATCCTTGGTATGCACCGTCGTGGTTGATTTATTTCTGGATGAGCACCTTGAATGTGCGGCCTTGCACTGTAGAGGTACCCAGATAGATGATGCTGTAATGACTTTGTGTTCTTCATGTTTCTGCTGAGTAGAGGGATCATGTGCAGAGGTTGTGGATGTCTCTACGATCTGATGTTCTCCTTCAGTGGCAATTGCGAATAGGGAAAATTTCCCAATGTGGGAGATTATCATCCTGCACTACTTGGTTGGGGTAGATGCAACTATCTCTGGTATCCGATAGATTTGTCCTCCCAAAGTGACAATGACACTACAAGGTCGTGATTCATATATAACATGATGCTTCCACGTATATGGTTGTCCTAAAAGAACATCACATACTTAAAATGGGGCCACATCACACAATACCTCATCTTTGAAGGGCTTGATGTAATATGGTAGGTAGCATTGATGATTGACGTGGATACCTTGTCCTTGGCTTAGCCAACCAATGGTGTATGGTTGCGGGTGTGGTGTTATTGGTAGCTCCAATCTCTTGATAACTTTTTCCAAGATCAGGTTCTTTTGGCTTCCGCTGTCCACAACAAAATGTAGGGGAATTCCCTTCACCAACATCTGTGACAGGAAGAGGCGCTCCTCTGCCTCTGACTCTTTAGGTTCCTCTAGTTGAATTTGTGTGGTAGCAACAGTGACACTGAGTTCTGCATCAATGATTTGGATCTCTTTGTCTGCGGCTGTGACATTGTGTTCTGAATCAAAATCAGAACTAGGATCTGATTTTGAAGCTTTGATCTCAGCCACCAATGAATGTTTTGAGCGACATTCATCAGTGTTGTTCCAGGGGATTTTGTGGATCTCACACCACTTCTCTGTGTCCTTCTTTGTCTTTTCGTTACCCTTTTTTTCTCGTGGTTGGGACTGGTTTCCCTTTCCCTGTCCTATGTTATGTGAGCCAGAGTTTCCCTCGCCCTGCTTCTGCGCAAGTCTAAATTTGCGCTTGTTCTTTTGCTTAAATTTCTGCTCAATTTTGACAACATACCGATAGGAAGATCCAAGTGAATAGATGTCCAAGAATTCCATCTCTGTTAGTATGTACCAGTGGAGGACACTGCGATATTTCAGTACTACGTTCCACTCGGAGTCCTTGATACCTAGATTTGTGCGCAAGGTATGAAATTTTTTTGTGTACTCTGACACCATTTGGTCCATCTCTTGACACAAAATGGTCCATTTTGTGTACTCGTCCTCATAGTTTCCCACAAGGTAATATTGTTCCTTAACAACATCTATAAAAGAGGCCCAAGTAGGATTGGCCTCGAACAATCCTGACTCATCTGATGATTTTTTCTCACAATAAGTTTTCCACCAATTTTTGACATGGGGGACAACCTTGAGGAGCGCAGGTGATATTTTCCCTGTCAAAAAAATTGTGGGAAGAGAAATACCCTTCTAGTAGATTCAACCATTTATCTAGGGCATCAGCATCGATCTGGCCTTCAAATAAATGGATATCAAAATTAACTTGTACCTTGAAAGGATTCGCATCTCCGAAACGGATGCTCGTTGAAGGTGTATCGGCCGCCGTCAGCATGCGCTGAAGGATATGGGTGAAATTATCCATCATCTCGTTCCTCTGTTGTGTGAGGGATTCCTCAAGCAACAACTTGATAGGATCTCCTGCTCCGTCCTCTTTATTTTCTTCCGCCATGGGAGGCCGTTTGGGGCTGCGAGAGTGATCTTCCCCAAGTGAAACTAGTTCGAGATCCAACTCTCTGTATCTTGACCTTGTCGGGGACATGCACCAAGAAATAATCAAAGACTAGATTTCTCTAATACCACGGATTTGGGTTTATGTGAGAACAAAATGAAAGAGCAGATACAAAATCATATACATAGATATATTGCAAAGAACACAGTGATAAAGTAAACACATATTCTATTAAATAGCAGAAATAGAACAGACTATAAAATGAAACAACTAGAATGGTGGTAGCTATCTCTGAGAAGAGATGCGGTCGCTACGCTCATATGTGCCAAGTTGAATACAAAAAGAGGCCAAAAGAGCATATTTATCATAATCATGAGGGAAAGAATCCCAAACATCCAAAAACCTAACCCTAGAAGATGAACCATCATAAAGTTTGCGGCCCCAAGGTGGTTAGTTGAACAGTCAACTTCCTGGGGTCATAACTTTTGCATACTATCTCTGTTCGGGGTACCCAATATCCCGTTACAAAGGTCTATCCGATATTTACAACTTTCGATTAGAAACAAATGAATGTCATTGGAAACCATTTTCCCCACCAAAGCGCCCAAAAAAGTCATTTAGGGCCTCAAAATGGCCCCAGAAGTTTAGGACCCAAAAAACTGTCGAAAAATTACTAGAAAATTGCCAAAATGGGAAGTTGTTTTGAACCAGTGGAATAGGTGGGTGGCCACCGATATCCATATCCCCCCCTAGGAAGCAATGGTCTCCATTGTGTCAAATCCCTTATCATATGTCGAACTATGTGTTGAGTTGAGCTCCTGGTGCGGCATTTGCTGAAGTGAAAAGGCTGCCTTTCTTTGACATCTTCAGACTGTTGTAATTATTTTTAAGGGATGCTATAATAAATTGATCTAGTCTCTTTCCAACCCTTGTAGATCCCAAACTGTTATTTATCCAGGTTGGGAACAATTTTTTTGGAGTGACATCCTGTAGTTGTGAGATTTGTAAAAGTTGTCGAAAATACTCAAAAAGTGGATGCAATTTGTTATTTGAACCCTAGGTTTCACAAGTAGAAAAGGTGAATTTTAAGTCACCAAATTATAGAAGGATCTCTTAAGATACCACTAGCGTCAATAGCATCCCAGAACACTCGTCAATCTTTGTGTGGTCCATAACAGTTTAAAATTCTCACAATCTTCTCAAACCCCTTGATTCTCCCTTCTAATAAATTTCCTACACACGTATGATAAGGTTTAAGATCAACCATATTAGGGTTCCAAATTGACAAGAAACCCCAAAAAATCCCTATGCATCTACAAAACATGCCTCCTATTAAAATAATGGTTAATAAATTACTATTAAATAAAAATATTTAATAATTTGACTTTTATTATCATAATTTTAAACAATTTTTATATTTCAACATTTCAACCTTACCTTATTTATGCTTCTATCTTCTATTATCATAATTATAATCCATTTTTACGATTCCAACATTGACCTCCTTATGGTTGCAAAGGATATGCACATGCTCACCATTGATATTTATGTTTAGGACTTTAGTCTTTGTCATAAATAACAAAAGAGTAATGTGCACAATTTATGGTGGTTAGTCATGGCCAAATATGACAATAGCTTAATGTGATTAATTGTAAAAACAGAAGTGAATTAGAGTAATGTGCTAAATCATATAGATTGATTGAGAAATTTTTGGAATGCATAGATTTGTATATGGTGCTATACATATATAAGTTACATCATCAAATTATAAAGGTGTAAGAGCAATTTCAACATCTCATTTTTAATATCACAAGGCATCATTACTTGTATGGTTATATATATTTAGTTGAGCAAGGACGTTGGGTGAAAACTAAGCTATGTAATGTTTTGTATTGAAATGATTAATGGTTAAAAAAATAATGAAATGATATTGTTGAAATTTATTTGAAAAATAAAATATAGAAGAAAACAAGTTTTTCATAAATTTAAAATAGTGAAAAATTATGTAAAATAATATTATAAAAAGATAAAATGGAGAAAATATGTCTAGGTATATGAACACAAAATAATTGGTGAATGATTGTAGTTCCATCATCCTTATGAATGATGTATGTACATTAGTTAATTCAAAAGGCATAATTAATCACTCAAAGATACCTTCCCTAGATTTGAATGTTATCTTCCAAACATCAGCGGACTTGATCGAGATCAATCTCACTAAAAAACTTGGCAAATAATCAATATAGGGGATGGGGTGGCAATGCTTGATTATGATACTTTTGCAGCCTTTATAGTTAATACAAAGTTGCCATGTCTCGTCCTTAGTTTAAACAAGCATAATAGGGTTCACATAGGGTGAGAAGCGTGGTCTAGTGTGGATTTTCTATATCAAATCTTGAATCTGGCATTTGATCTCCTCATTCTCCAAAATAGAGCATCTATACATAAGACCATTGGGTAGAGGGTCAAAGGTATAGGTGAAAAGGTACATTTATAGGTGAAATCAATATTTCTTTGTATTCTTCCACCCATTGATCTACTATATTTAGTGCATGGAGGCCTGCCCCTTGGAAAGGCCTTAGTGGTCACAACGATTTTAGTCTCTTTTTTATTTGAACATGAAAATATAATTTTCCTCCTCATTTGAGAGATTATTTCCCTGCACTACTTAGCAATGATAAAATATGTTGTGGTAGTTAGGGCCCTTTGGTATCCTTTAGATTTGATATCCCAAGGTGACAATGACACTATATAGGATCCTAGACTAGTATAGTACATGACATTTCCACATATATGGTTTCCTTAAAAGAACATCACAAACTTCAAGCAAGCAAACACCACATAGCACCTCATCTCCTAATTCTATCTTGATGGTATTTTGTAGTCAGTATTATTCACTAACATGTACGTCTTGTCCCCAACTCATCCAACTAATGGTGTATCATTGGGGTTGTGACATCATTCCCAACATCATATTCTTGACTAGTCACTACCTTAGTTAGTATAAAGTTCTTTTGGTTTTCAGTGTCAACAATGAAAACCAAAAGATTTGGTTGTAGTGGTGCTCCCTTAACCCAAAGTCTACGAGGGAAATAGTCTCTTATGGTTCCTCTAGTTGGACATGTTACCTCAAAAACTAGCAGTCATTAGGGGAGTTTTGAGGTCTAAAATGGGCCTCCTAAGGGAAATAATAAAATAAGAGTTCTAAATTTTAGAGGGGAAAAAGAAAAACTACTTTTTCTTATCATATTTTTGATAGATCTCCTTAACGATTTACCCAAATTTCAATTTTGGGCACTCGTTGGATGCATATTTTAATTCTGCATCCAACCCATAACCACACTGCATACTACTGAGGTTCCCACGACACGAAAAAATGAAAATTTCAATAAAAAACCGTATTTTAATATCCCATACCCACACTGCATACTGCTGAGGCGCCCACGACATGAAAAAATGAAAATTTCAATAAAAAAATGTATTATATTAAAATACATTTTTTTATTGAAATTTTCTTTTGTTCATGTCGTGGGCGCCTTAGAAGTATGCAGTGTGGGTATGGGTTGAATGAGGAATTAAAATCCGCATCCAACGAGTGCCCAAACTTGAAATTTGGGTAAATCGTTAAGGAGATATGTCAAAAATACAATAAGAAAAAGTACTATTTTGTTTTTCCCTCCAATTTGTTTTATAAATTTTACCCTTATGGTTGACATCATCATCCTAAATCTTATTGGTTCTTATAAAGTGAATTTTTATGGTACATTTTTTGTTTTGAGGCCCATTTTTTACCTCAAAACTCCCCTAATGCTTCCATGATCGAAGATAAGTGAAACCAAATGATGTATGTGGACCCAAATGTGATAGGCAGACCCAATGAACCCAATGCTATGATCGACAACACTTCAAGGAAGTACACCCAATGTCACCTCGATGTAAAACCCTTCCTCTTTTGACCCTACTTTCTGGGCCATGTGAGTATCCCCAAAACGAAGTAAGGATAGGCCTATAAGAGACACGATAACAAGTACTTCTATCCCTAAAACAACTTTCCAATGTTAGTAGACCAATGCCTAATGGATTCGATGATATATATTTACAATAAACCTTTAACTTGGAAATTTAGGAGAAACAATGAATATGTAATCTACTATTGTTATTTTCTATAGTAAAAACCATAAATAATAAACATAGAATATCTCCCAAATTAACCACAAGAATTGCACAAAATTTTACATCCGACAAACCCTACCCCGAGGAGCTTGAATCCTCCCTAGGTTAAGGCTGATTTTATGAATTATTTTTTCTACAGGTCTATGTTTTTTTGTAGTCAATATGAATCATAAATATTATTGACCTCAAATTCCCCCACGGTCCTCCCGGTGACCTAGGATTTGACCCATTTTGCCTCAAAACCCTAGGGTTTGATTTCTTTGTCAAAATGAGCTTGCAATAACACTTATAATAGATCTAAAAATAACCCTAAGGGCTGAATTCACTAACCCTAGGATGACTTCACCTCCTTTAGGGCACTTTTAGGGCTGAAAATTGATTTTTTTGCAAGTATTTTCAACTTTTTTGGATTTTTTCAATATCTAATTTAAATCTTAAATTTATTGTTGCAATTGAGTATTTCATAAAAATGGGAGTTAAGTAACTAGGGATCGAAAATATTTTTTTTGGTATTTTTACAAAAATATACAATTTTTAGGGTTTTTCACAATATATGATTTTTTCTGTATTCTTTGCAATATATTATACATAATTTTGATAAAAACAATTCCAAGTGAAGACGAGGTAAATAAAGATCTAATTATCTTCCCCACAAGGCCATTGAGGAATCATGGTTAGTGTTCTCTTAAGAATTGGCAATCCAATTTGATGAACTATCGCAAAACCGAGAAACCCTAGGTTGTGTTGGTCTTGACCTAATTAGGGAAAATAGAGGTTCCAAAGGACTAACAAGAGAGAACCTCCAGGGAGGGATGTCTCACTTACAATACGATGTTATCATGCATAAAAAAACCCAAATTAACTCTTACTTTTGATGTCTTCAACAATGCAAGACAAGATAACAAAATATATTACCACAAAAGAAGAGCAAAGAAGAAGAGAGTAACCCTCTCAATAATTCTTTCTCTTAGACAAGCCTTGCAAGATTAAGTATCAATCTTTAAACACCAATAAAATACCACATTAACTCTTACTTTTGATGTCTTCAACAATGCAAGACAAGATAACAAAATATATTACCACAAAAGAAGAGCAAAGAAGAAGAGAGTAACCCTCTCAATAATTCTTTCTCTTAGACAAGCCTTGCAAGATTAAGTATCAATCTTTAAACACCAATAAAATACCACATTAAAGCTTCTAGATGCAAAGAAGAGAAGTGCACACCACTTAGCCAAGATACGCAAGTAGAAAAAGAGAAATGACTTTATTTGATCCCATGATCTTGTGTTACAAATGAATGAGGAGTGATTTATTTATATGTGACAAGATATGCATTTTCAAAAAGATGCACCTTTTCAAAAAGACACACATTTTCGCTCCTCTAGGCTAACCTACCTAAAATGTCTTAAAGTGAATTAAAATGAATATTTTAGGGTTTGTCACCCACAAGCCATTGACTAAATCTCATACAACATAAAATAATAATAAAATGATGAATTGTTGCAACTTGATTAAATGTTGAGCTTGGGAGGAAGGTGGCATGCCTCAACTAACCCCAACGATGTGTTTTTGTCCTAGTCTCGCCCTCCTCTTTTAGGTGGTAGAATGTGGGTACAACCTCTTCAAAAGGATGGCGTCATCATCAATTTGGTTTTCTAGAGCCAAGAGGAGGGTTAATAGATAATAAAAATAGGTCCAAATGGGCATACTGAGGTGTGCTAAGAGGGGTATGGAAACCCTTACACATGCAATCACCTCTACAAAGCATAAACCGAAGTGCAGCTAGGAGCTCCTAAGCAATGTGTCCTAATGACATCATCCCAAGAAGCACCAGATACCAACCCTAGGCATATATGCCCTGCGTGATGGGGGACTTCCACCACATCAAGGGGAAATCAACTATGCCACTAAGCCAACACTCCTTAGAGTGAAAACCGAGAGGAAATTCCATGGCCAGAACATGGGACTTGAGCCCCACCAAACCAACACCTTTATATAAAATAATCCCTAGCTTAGCCTTTACATTGAAAAAATACCGCTCCTCTCTAGAATATCTAGTATGGCACATTGCGGAGAATTTGGAGGGTAACATGACCTTTGTCGTGGAAGATAGTAACACAAGGTTCCATGTCAATGATTCTGTTATCACACAACTTGTAGTTGTCCCTAAAGGTATCCCATCCGGGATGGTAGAGGAGATGGACAACTAAAGAGGTGACCCAAGAGATGCCACGGTTCCCAATGCAAGCTGGGAGTCACGTTAACCGAGGCACTCTTCACTTTAGATCAAGATGAATCAAGACCAAGGGGGAGACCCTATAGCCAATCAAAGGTGATTGTACCGAGACAAAGGTTTCTAGGGAAGTATGAAAGATGAGTTACGGAAACCAATTCAGGGTTAGGTGGACCTAGAAGTTTAAGTATGGTTGACAGAGGATTAAGGGATGACTTATGTTTCAACCAATGAATGATTTAGGCCACATAATGAGATAAAATGACAAGATCTAATACCATGAAATACACAAGTGGGACCCACTTCCTTGGGATATGGAAATGGTTCAAATAGGACCCACAAGATGAAGTTAAGGGTGCAAATGGTACCAAGGGGTATGCAAAGAGTAGATCTATGGATCTAAGGTGAAATTAGAGATACCCACATATGGGATCTAGCACTTGACACTAATCCCAAGAAGTGCGATTTGCCTTAGGTGGACTAGTGCCTTGAAATGGATGGGAAAATAGAGTCAAAAGGATGTGAAAATGTAGATCGGGACACCTAGGATGCAAATCAAGAGGGATATTCAAGATCAACTGAAAGTAATGGTTAGATCTCACTAGATCTAATGTTTCACTAAGTGACCCAAGTGGATAACAATCCCCAAAATGAGGAATGATACCCCAAGGTAGAACTTCACAAAGTGAGACACTAGATGTAGGTTTCAAGGTGTTCTCTTTTCAAGTCAAGTGGGATCTCAAACACCCATTTTCTCTAAGTGGGTCAACTCAAACCCCCAAGAAGTGCGACTTTGCCTAAGGAGGGATAAAAGCATGGGAAAGTGTGTCGAATCAAGTCCAAAAGCCACAAAACTTTAGATCCGGGTAGTTAGGACAATTATCAATGTGGATTTTGAAAATCAAGGGCATCCAATGGCTAGATCTCCATAGATCTGAGATTGAAAATGCATCACCAAATTGACCCAAGTGGGGCACAACCCTTAGAATGAGGAATGGGGCCCACAAGGAAAAAATCAATGAAGTGAAGCACTAGGGGTAGGTTATCAAATATGAGGATCATGAATCAAGTGGGATCTCACCTACCCATGTCTTAGAACCAACCAAACTAGCTTCTCCTAAGGGGTGCGATTTTCCTTCAAGAGATATAAGTGCCTTGGAAAGTGTGTCAAATGGAACCCAATCACCACCAAACTATAAATCTGAATTTCCATGGATATTATAGAGGTGGGTTTTCAATATCTTTCCAAAAGCCAAGTTAGATCTAAGTAGATCTAAGAAAAACAAAAATGAGGGTTTTGAATTTTAAGGGTTTCTGACCAATGAATGGATGGATCTAGGCACATACCTTGTAGAACTTACCTTAATTGCTTATCACCACCTTGCAAATTGATAGCATTCTCGTATGTGTATATTCAAGAATGAGATCCAAGAGCTCCAAGCAAAGACGTCCTCCTACTACAACACAAGATCAAGTGAAACAAGCCAAGTAAGATGATTATGAAAATGATGGAAAGAGATAATAGAAAGCAACAACTATGTCACAAAGATACAATAATGATACTCCCTATCACCAAGATCAACCCAAGAGAAAATATGTGTATCCCTCCAATAATAATCCTCTTCAAATCGTCCTCCTCTACACCAATTTGGCCTCCCTACAAGAAAACAAGATGTAGCTCCAAGGGAGAAAGGGGGAAGCTACAAACTCTGTGCTAGACAAACAAAACACGGGGAATGGTTGTGCCTCACAAATGGGTAAGTTGTTTAGAGAGTGCTTATTCGACTTAGGCATCATGTCTACTTTTATAAAAGATGATACAATTTCATTAGGATCCATTGATTTCATTTCATGGCCTTTTTGGCCTACATAACCCTTCAGAGCTCAGGTGTGCCGATAAGCACAACTAATTACAGCTTGCATCCATGGCATGTTTATATATATATATATAAGGTCAGCAATTGTTTGGATATAGCATTTAAGAACCATTGCTTTTTGGACCTTTCTTATACTCTTTGAGGAGTATTTTTAGCAGTTCATCGCTCTTACCCTTTTTAGTTTACATGGGCGAATTTACGTAAGTTTCCATAAGTAGTACATGAGCTTTCAGTTTTAGCCAACAACATCTCAAGTGACTAGGGGGATTTCGTGCCAGTGCCAAACATCAGGACAACCGACCGAAATGATTTAGGCCTACAATCCAACTTACCAAAGACAAGTTTTGTCACCAACTCAGAGCCGAGACACTAAACAAACAGGGATGCAGTCCAAACACAGAGGTAGTAAAAAGGGAAGTCCTCAATATCAAAAAGTCAAGTGAGACAAGTTAAGGGTTAAAGCCAAATAAGGAAAGTCATGAATGGACGGAGTCAAGTGAAGGTGGAGCCTAAGCTAGCAGACAGGTAATGTCAAGGAAGACCATATCTATGTAAGGTGGTAAACCAATGAGTTTTGTCAAACAACCTAAATGTGCAAGTAAATGTCCATTTTATAATTCATCATCAAGATAGTCCATTTTAAGTTTACATAGTTTTCCACATCATGAATCATATACCAAGCTAATGCTATTAACATGACTAAAGCAACAAGATAATAGTCCACAATCAATGATCAAACATCCATAGGTCATACAACATCATCATAAGAATAATCATCATAAACCATCTAAAACACTACTGCAATACATCTCTAGGCACTGAACTGAAACTGTATGGAATAAAAGGTCACATCGGCCATCAAATCTGAACTCTCAGGGCTCAGCCTTGGCAAAAGGTCTAACATAAGTTTGAATAATACACTGCTCTGATCATGAGTGATCTCAAAATATAAAGTCATCACAGGCAAGCTATGAATAATCTAAGCTCTGGAATGTGCAGATATCTGCTAAGCAAGAATAGTAGCCCTACTACTATGGTGTGATAACAGATCCATTTTCCACCTTTCATGAAATCTTGTGGCATTGGTGTTCCATTAGAGATTGACCCTTTCAAATCAACCAATAACAAATCGTTTAGAGCAACATTAATCATTGTTGTGCCAAGGACTTTTGTCATGGTCACACCACTTTCCTATGTCTTTCTTTTTCTTTTCATGCATATTTAACTAGTTTTCTTAAGGCTAGTTATATGTAGTTTATCTTTTGTTCTCAAAGTGAGGGTTCTCGTTACCTTTTTTGGGTTGCAACTAATTTTTAACACCAAACACTTTCTCACTCTTTTCCCCCCAAAAAATCTTGATCTTAATGACACAATGATATGTGGCTCACATGAAAGAGATGTCCAAAAACTTTGATTCTATTTGGATGTATCTATGTAGGTATTACGGTATTAGAACTAAAGGAGTCAATGTACTCAAACACATGATAGCCTTTACCGTAGTCCAAGCTTGTCCATCTCATGTATGCATCTTCTTAATTTCCACTAGGTAAAAACTCATGCATGAGGGCATTGATGAAATCCCACTATGTGGATCCTACATAATACGATTCAAAATCATTTCCCACATGTTACTCTTGACAAGTATCCCACCAATCTTTGATTGGGGGAGTACCTTTAGGGGTGCAAAAGTAATCTTCTTATCGTTGGAAAAGTTGTAAACATATAAATAAAATTGAGCAAATTTAAGCATCTTTCCAATTTTTTTATGTCAAGCTTTCCTTCAAATGGAGGGATATCAAAATTCACTTGTAGCTTGAAGGGTATTGTTCCTTCAAAACCACATCTTGTCGAATGGGCCTCCATTGTTTTTGGGAGACATTGTAGGATATGGGAAAATAGTCCATCATCTTGTTCCTCTATCCCTTAAGGGATTGATGGAGCAACATCTTGATAACATCTCCTACTCTGCCATTTTTCTTTACTTCATCTTCCATAGAAGATCACTTAGATTGGGGGGGATGCGTTAACCAAACTTTGTTAGTTTGAGGCCTTGAATCCCTATACCCTAACTTCATTGGGGAGATGCATAGAGAAACAATAGAGAGTAGAATGCTATGATCCCATTGATTTAGGTTGGATTGAGAATGAAATAACAAAACATGCAATAGTGAGAAAAAAACACAAATGCAATGTTGAAAACAAGATGTTATAGTAAAAACCAAATTCATATTAATAGATGAAATGGTGAAAAATATTGTAATATACATATCAAAACAAAATGATTAGAATGGTGGTAGGTTATATTTGAAAAGAGATATGACATCTACATTCATTTGTAAAAGCCCTAGCAAGAAGTTGAAACTACATTTTATAATAATGTTAAAAATATATGTAAGAAAGAAAAACTCTAAAAAATGTTAGAACCTTAAGTGTGGTTTACCATAATTAGAAAGGGGCGAGTATGCTATGCTTGAAAAGAACAATAGCACATTGAGTCCTCAATGGCCCCAAAAACACATGAAAAAGCCCTAAAAATTGTGAAAAAAATCCATGATCCAAAATTGATCACTGATCATTTTTTAGGTGACCCTAGATAGCTACCTCTTCATTTATTTGTGTTTATAGCTTACATTGAAAATCACAAGTACAAGATCTTCATTAAAAATATGGAAACCATAACATAGAAAAGTTGTTAAAGTGACACTAAGCGGTGTTTATGAGATTCTAGAGGTTTGTTCCAATGGTTTTCAAAACTTTATATCTTAAGTATTTATTGTCAATGATGATTCCATGGTAAGGATGGTGATTACATCGATATGTGTTTATATCTTAGAATTTGGGGTGGACTAGCATCTATGTTTTTCCTAGATTGCATGAGGATGAGACAAGTGTATTGTCCAGATTGATTTTATGGCCGTCGTTCCAATTTTAAAATAAACAATTATGAAAGAAAAAAGAATATAAAAAATAAATTGTAATGGATGCATGGATAACCAATTTAACTAGAATAATGCAAGTGATAACATGTAGTTGAGGGAGAACACATAACTGATAACTAATTACTTATTTGTGACACTTAACTTGTGGCCTATCAATATTCATCCACCATAAATTAAAGGACAAATCCACTGAAGAGATTCCTAAGAAACTGGGCGATATAAGTGCCCCCTTATACCTACACCCTGCAATTCAATTCAAACTCATTCACGGCAGAATGATTACTTAACCAATTCTGAACATATGAAAAACCGAAATAGCAATCATTGATATATAATAATGCCCATTTCCTTAAACCCAAAAATATGATAACAGTTCGCTATCACATATCTGCAGTGACAAGAACAAGTTTGTGTTTGTTGGTAGATACTTACAGCGGGTCACTGGTTCGAATCCTGCGCCAGCAATCCTTGGAATGCCCAGAAAATATATGTGCTGTCAACACTCACGTCCGTAAAGAATATGATAGCTGTGTCTACGTCTGGCTATGGCTATGGCTAGGCTATTTACAGGGACGGAGGAGATCACGGGATCAACAAAGCTGTCAAATTGATCTTTGTTTGTTTTTATTTTATATATGAAAGGGGCGACAGGGCCAGAGAGTAGTACAACATACTGTTCACTTGGCTGCTTGCTTGCTCACTATTCTCATCGTCATTATCATTTACGTTGCGTTACGTTCAGAAAAGTAGAATCACAGGAAGCATTCCCCAAATATTCCACCTTTTCTCACTCTAATAGAGAAAGTTGAAAATCCTCTCGTTTATGAAATGGATTACGACTTACGAGGATATATTTGAATGTAATGATTTTATTGTTTGATATATAATTGATACCTTTTCCACTCTTTTTAGAGCATGATTGTAATATAATGACAATATCATTTAAAGGAAAAAAAAATTCCCCTTTAAAATCGGTGAATTTAAATTCATTGACTTAATTCAATGGGCTTGGCATAATTACAAGCCCATGCTAATTTGGGGTCCTTCTAATAGGCGGGGTGGCTAGGGTGGTTGGTTGTGGTCGTCCCCACCCCGGATCGAACCCCAAGCATATGTTTCTACGATGTTTCCACCTACATGCGGGTGCAGCTACATTGCTATGAAAAAAAGAAGTCCATGCTAATTTCTTTTACACTCTTTGCCCTTTAGTGGGGGAAGATCCCTACACAAGGAGCGAACGAGTCTGTATACTCGTTCTTTAGTATGGTGATGCAACTCCGGTTTAGAGGTGAAAACACTTTTTCTTGGTTAGTGTTAGGCAATAAAACATGAGAGAGAGAAATAAATATAAAGACAAGTAAACACAATAGCAACAAAAATATAAAGACAAGCAAACACAATAGCAACACAAATATAAAGACAAGCAAACACAAAAACAACACAAGATTTATCCTTGTAGGGAAAAACCAGCTTTCAATAATAGATCTATTATTGGTCCTTGGCCAAACTAGGCCAAGGCATCCAATAGCATCTCTCCTGCTCACATTGGCACCTTACAACAGAGGAATCCAACCCTATAAATAGGGTTCTTTACATGCAAATACAACTAGCAAGAAACCACGGGCTACCAAAACCATGTGCCCGAGCCCACTTTCTACCTTGCTCATTCCCAAGTCAAGGTTAACCCTAACAATCCTTCCTTTAAACTTGACTTGGGGAATTGCTTCCGATCTACCCCCCCCAAAAAAGCTAGAGTACTTAGGAATCCCATTTACATGTAGATTACACATTGTCATCTCCATTTTTTTTTATTTTTTTTGTTGCTATTACATCCACAATCCTCTCAGATAACTATTGCTTCTTTCAACTCTAATTTCTCTCGCCTTGACTTTCCCTTCATGTGTTGCACTTCCACAAGCCTTTTTTACCTACAAACAATTCATCATTGATGTCCATATAAAAAGGAATCCCTCTACCAGAATACATGGGTGCTCAGCCATTGTAATCGCTAGTTCTCTATGAATCCTTTTCTCCTACGTGGTTCATCAATACATTAAACTCTGCCTTGAGCCATAACCCGGTCCCAACACTCTGAGATAAATCCATCTCACATTTACCCCCTTTAATCGAAGACTCATCCTCTCTGATTCCACATCAAGCTAGCTTACAAGTACACCTACCACCCTCGTAGCTACCCAAGTGGTTCATTCCACAACTTGATGCCACATCCTCTTCTACACATAATAGGGATACACCTACTCCAATACATGTAGGCCTAAAAAACATGGGGAGTCAACTCTAACATGGAACCAAAAACTCTGTGGTGTCGGGTACCACCGATCATGCACCCCTTACAACACATGCTCAATAATTTCAACATAGGTACAAAGACATTCAATGCTTTTTTGGAAATTGTGTTTTCAAAATCTCCCGTTGCCTTTTCACTACAATAAACCGCTACCTGCTCCTTCTTTTAAATATACACGTCAATCCCATCAATCCTTGTCATTATGCTTCCTTAACTGCCATTTAATGATGCATTTCTAATTGCCATTACTATTTGCTATTTGCAAATTCACAAACTTCATCATCTTGCCAATACCAAATACCATATGCATTCATCCACTTAGACACTTTTAATAAAACCCTTTAAAACTTTACTTTAGGTAAAAACATGGATTTATAAATTCTTCCATAAAACTTTTAAATTAAAAAAAAAAACTCTCTCATAACTTCTTTAATTAACATGTTCACTTGACGGGATACTAGTTTTATCTTGTGTACTTTGAAAGGTTGCAACCGCCGTTGTGTCCTGGTTATGACGTTAAACTGACTCGGTTTGGATCACCTGTTAGATTCGTCAGATCCCTGCCAGGTGGGTAGACCATCCCACTAGCTCTTTGGAGGAGCATAAACTCAACAGGGTTCAGTGCACTTGATAATGCGCATGAACCCTCTACAGGTAGCCCCAACGATGACCTGTACGGGATACTGGTTTTATCTTGTGTACTTTGAAAGGCTGAAACCATCGTTCCCTCCTGGAGTATGAGGTTAAACTGCCTCCTGATTGGTCAAAGGGCCCCTTGCTGCTCTAGGGTTAACCAGGCACAAGCCAGAACCTATTGGTTGGGCAAATCTCAACCCCCTTACGGACTGCCAGCGGGTCATTTCAAGCGGCCAAGTTTGGGCCCTAGGACCAGAGTCGGGATCGGGCAAAGTGCCGCCCTTAAACGGGTTTGTGCCGTGATTGGCTCGGCTCACGGGTCAGAATGATCCAGGCACTCATTCTGTCGTGATGGCAGTTCCCTCCCCTGGTGACAACTAAGGTCGTGTTGTCCTGCTTCGAAAAAAAAACAAAAAAAAACATGTTCACTTTTGCACATGTTTTAATGAAAAAAATTTCTAACACCATATTTTAAGAGGGTCATTTTCTTTATATCACAAAGGAAAATATTATATGCAACAAAGAACCGTGGCTCCAAAAATTCTACAAATCCAGCTAGATCTATACTTTAACCAGATCTGCAATTTTTCCTTATAGATTCAAATGTCCAAGCAATAAATCTGTCAACTTCCATCATGCACCTGGAGGTAGTCTCATTTACACACACCATGCTCTGATATCTCATCTACACAGTCTAGTTACAAACAATAAACTATACCAAGCTTTGATACCACTATTAGGCAATAAAACATAAAAGAGAGAAATAAATATAACGACAAGCAAACACAATAGAAACACAAGATTTATCCTGGAAAACCTGTAGGGAAAAACCAGCCTTCAATAATAGATATATTATTGGTCCCTGACCAAACTAGACCAAGATTAAAAACTTCAAAAAAGTTGGTAATAAATATACATAAAATCAACATAATGTTAAGCATGATGCAAATAATAGATCACACCATCCTAAGAGCTAACGTAATCTTCTTGTGCAATATTGTACTATTGTCCTATTGTAAACCATGTTCATGAAAACGAGACAATAATATCCACTATTTCCATCCTAACATAAAATATACTACAACATAACAAATTTGTCACAACATCGAACTAGGAGAGATCTTCTAATAATGTCATGCAACTTGGAGATGGAGGGGTAGCAAAGGTAGGCATTATAGTCTTGGATCATGTCTCTTCATCTCAATTGAGTTGGAAGAAGAAATGTTATGGGATGAAGTCACAGCATAAAATATATATATTACGGGATGAAGTCACAGCCTAAAATATTTTATAGAGAAAAAAATTGCTATATCATTCGATTATACATAATTATAATTTACAAATTTTCAAAAAAATTAATTATAATTTTTTTTAACTATTTAATTTTAATTTTATAATATGTTGTCATCAAAATTAATTGCCTCTAAGATGAATATGACCACCTTTTTCTAAACTGAAATTTCTTTGAAATAGGATAGATTTACTAAACTCCTTTTCTTTTCTTCCAATTTAAAGATTTTTTTTGGTTTCAATGTGATTAATATACTTGGTATGTTTTTAAAGAATTTTATTTATCTAAAATAAAATGACGATGGATTTTGCTTCAAACCATTGAAAAAAAAACTTAAAAACAAGATTTAAATTAAATTTCCCTTTTAGAATTGAATTTAAGTCGTATTACAAAGGTTTTAATATCGATTCTTCCTTCTAAGTGAGAAGACTATAGGACTTCTTCAATACCATGAGCTTAATATGAGTTTTAAAGAATTTGAAAAGTATTAATTATATGTTAAAATTACTAATGACATAAGTATTGAGCTTAATATGAGTTTTAAAGAATTTAAAAAGTATTAATTATATGTTATGAGTTTTAAAGAATTTGAAAAGTATTAATTATATGTTAAAATTATTAATGACATAATTTTAGGGAAATATAAATTGGAAGCATATTTTGATGTAGAATATGGTTGATTTGAAGAAATAATATATGTAATTAAATTATAGATTTATAAAGATTAAAAAAAAAATTAATAGTTTAAGGGTTAATTTAATTTATTCTTGTTAATGTTGTAGGGTATTTGGTTAATTTTGTGTCACCAAGTACTTTATTTGAATTCCATTAAATGAGGTGCACTAATTCATGCTGATGCGTTTACTAGGATTTCATCCATGAATATTTGAAAACATCTCTTGGGTTTCCCCAGAAGAGAAGAAACCGAGCAAGTAGAGAGCTTGGAGGTAGAGAAAGAGGATTAGTACATGGATACATGTTGAGAGCAATGTCATAGAGAATACAATGAACTATGGGAGGAAAGTTGGGGCCAAGGAAAGTGTCGAGGCACGTGTTTGTCTATTGTTTTCCCTTATTTTAAATATTCATAAACATTAGTCTATTGTTTTCCCTTATTTTAAATATTCATAAACATTAGTCAAATTGAGTAGACCAATTGTATGAATCTTTATGGCTTGAATGCATTCACGTGTATTTCCATTTGTTTCCTACAACAAGTCACTTACGTGTTTCTATGAATAATATATAAAATGGGTTGGTGGACAGGGAAAATTTTGGATCCATACTTATTTAAAAGTGTATAAAGCTTGGCGAATCTTACCGCTTCTTAAAATGTCAACTATAAAATATTTGGCGATATTTTATTAAAAATATTTCAATTTCTAAGGATTTTATATAGTTTATATAATAATTTGGGGATTTTTAAAGCAAAATTTTTTTATCCCGTCAAAATTGGGCAAAACATGGCTTCAAAAAATGCAAATTGGTGAATCTTTTTTTGGAAAAAAAAATGGAAAAATGGTCCATGGGCTAAATTTCGTCCTTTCCTTGTTGATGGAGCATTTTGGGTCATATACATATAATTTACAAGAAGGTGTTTGATTTGCATTTCCTATATAATTTGATATTAGACTCAAGCTAGGATTTTGGTACAACTTTGATATGGCATAACTTGTTATTTCCCATTAGGTGGAACATCACTTCAAAATGGTCCATATAGATTAAAGAATGACTATTCGTAGAGATTTGTAGGAATTGAGGAGGAAAACAGATTAAATGATTGGAAACCAAGAAGAGTGATGAGATATAAGAATATTGTTCCAAACCAAAGATGGAAGAGAATGAGGAGCAAGGTAGATATAATAAAATTATCATATGCTATTATGATCAAAATTTTGAAGAACAAAGGAAATGTGAGAGTAGAAGTTATTTATTATAGTGGAGGTTTGAAGGGTGAACCTTGGTAAAATGGCTAAGTAAAATGAAAACATATTTCAAAGTATAACAAGATTAAGCACCAAAAGAGGGTGACGTTTATAGTCACAAGGGAACATATACTTTAGTGAGAATTTATGTAGAAGGAACAAATGTGGAAGAACAAAGAGAAGATTTCAGCTTGGAGTAATATAGAGTCACAACCACTTGCATGGATTACCCAACCATGAAGTGCAATGTGACCTAATTTTGAAATCTCAATATAAATTTGGACCCATTAAAATTCCAATTCCATTCAAATTCATTGCGTCGAGAGGCACTCTATAGCCTAGTATGAGGGAGATCTTGTAACATGTGAGTGTTTGTTGAGTTTGTCGAGTAACAAAATAATACAAAGTAAACAAAAAAAAATAATACAAAGTAAAAAGTAATATTATGTTGGCCATAAACAAAAAAGAATAATACAAAAAAAAAAGTAAATATGAGACTTAAACTAGAAACTTCGGAGCTTAGGATTAGGTGGTAAATATTATGTCGGCCATAAACAAAAAAGATTAATACAAAGTAAAAAGTAAATATGAGGCTTAAACTAGAGACTTTACTTTTTACTTTTAATACAAAGTAAAATGTAAATATGAGACTTTAAAGTGTTTGTAAAGTTTGTTGAGCAACAAAATAATACAAAGTAAACAAAAAAGAATAATACAAAGTAAAAAGTAATAAATATTATGTTGGCCATAAACAAAAAAGAATAATACAAAGTAAAAAATAAATATGAGACTTAAACTAGAGACTTTAGAGCTTAGGATTAGGTGGCTGGGGTATTGCACTCAAGGAGCTATTCAAAGAGAGGTTTGTACCTCCTCGGAAGATTTGATCCCTCTCGACACTTGATAAAGCCTAGAATTGGGATCTAGGCTAGTTTAATTCCATTCAAATTCATTTAAATGTATGAAACTCAATAATGCAATACAAATAAATAACCACACATTCATAAAAATAATAAAAAGCCACGCCTAATGTCCATTTCATTCATAAACATAGAAATGGGAATTCAACTATGGAATATTTAAAATCATAGACATGATACCTATCATTTAACAAATGAAAGTCTGAGAAATTGGTTGTGTACAAGAAATTTCCTTGATAGAGATTTTTAGTGTTATAGTGTAATCTATGGTTGGTCTCATATTCCATATTAGACTCATATTCTTATTTGTATGGTGTGCTTATTCTTATTATTATTATGGCTTTGTTTGAGGTAGCTTTTAGGTTCTTATTCTTATGGAGTAGATATACTATATGGCTTTGTTTTTGGTAGCCTTTAAGTTCTTATTCTAAGCCATATATCGCATCGGGCCATGAAAATAGAACCTAAAGACTACATCAAACAAAGCCATAATAATAACAAATAAGAATATGAAACTAATTTCTCATATGAGACAAACTATAAAATAAAATATATCAATAAAAATACCTATTATTCCCACCTAAGAGTAAGCATCCAGGGTAGATGCCACCACCAAGTTAGGCTATAATGACACCAAGGTTACGAATATGAGCTAGAAAATCACATCTCACTCATTCCAACCTAGTTTCTCTCAAGCTCATCCAATTTGTTCACAACTAAGCATTCCAAGCAACTCATCTACCCATCAAACATGGACATTGCATCCACTTCCCTACACAAGTAAGACATTTCCCTTCTATGATCTATAGTCCCTCAAGAGTATTCTTCCAAGTCTTGAGTGCTTTACAGAGTAGGTAGGAAGAACACATCCTATTTTTTGCCTTCAAGGAATGACCAAGGAAAATAATACCTTGGCTCTAAAGCACCCAATGAGTAGCAATTAGTATGGGCAAGGTAGGTTTCTTAAACAACCTGGCCTCTATGTTCTTCTACAACCATCCATCTCTCTTCCCAAGACCAGGAATTACTCTCCCATTATAGCTTATTTAGTCATTTTTAGGTTTGTATATCAATCTAAAACATGAGGATCTTACAACATTCAAAACTTCAATGGTTCTTGAACATGAAAATGGTGATGAGAGAATAGTGAGAATGGAAATAGTTCCCATGAGAATGGAGGAGATGAATACATTATAATGAGGATAATGGCGCATATGCTTTCCATGTTGATTGTACCCAACCCCATGCCTCCATAACTATTTGATCCATAATTATGTGAGATAGACAGGGATTGCTGATTCCCTCCATCCAAAGGGCATAGAGCAAAGTCAACCTTTGACTTTGCTCCATGCCCTTTGGATAGAAGGAATCAGCAATCGAGATAAGCTCAAGGGAGATAGACATTCCACACCAACCACCTCATACATTCAGTTATTGGATTCTAAGTCAAAAGATGTGGAAAAAATTGTCCATCGTCTTGTTTCTCTTACTTAAGGGCTTCATGGAACACCATATTGATAAGATCTCATGCTCTAGACCATCTTTACAAAGACGAAGAAGAACATGGGATCAGTGAGGCTGTCAATCCTCGCAGGGCCAGAGGGCCAGATCCACCGCATGTGATAACGAGGAGAGCAGTACCGTTCACATGGAGCCGCCGCACCCTCCATGTCTGATTGCTAATTATATTCATGAACATTTGCGTTACACGTTGCTTTCAAACGCCGTCACTGGCTGATCAGTGGCTAAACTGTGAATAAAAATAAAATTGTACCGCCGTCATTTTTTTTCCAAGAATACCACAGCTAAATGTAGCAATGTGGGGCTCTATCGTCAAAAATACCATAGCTAAATGTAGCACTGTGTGGCTATCCTATCAGTAAACAGCAGATCACAGAAGAGTTTCCCAAATATTCTGCCTTTTTCTATGATTGAAATTTGAAATCCCTTCCGTTTATTAAATGGATCACAATGGATATTTGTTTGTAATAATTTTGTCGTTAATGTATATATTTATTACCCTTCAACTTTTCCTCTTTTTAAAGGATGATGGTAATATAATGTAGACATTATTCAAAGTGAAAGCTTTATTCGTCTTAATATATATAATTATATTTTAGTGAAATAATATTTTTCCATAAAATTAATATATATTTGGTTTTTTCTTAAAATGATATAAATGTTTTTTATAAATGCAAAGAAATTTTAGAGTTTTGAATTTTGTAATTATTTTTTATTTTTATTTAAATTTTAATTAAATATACATTTCCTAAGTATTTATAACATTTGTTTTGTTACTTGTATCATTCACATATCCATCATCAACAACATACATATTTCTCTAAACAAAAAAATAATTTTAACTTGGTTGAGATATGTTTTTTTTTCCAAGGACAAAATATCGTAATTTATTATAAATAATGAACCACCTTCTTTATAGCCATAAATAGCCACGAATACAATGAGTAAGTCATGTAGAGGGTATACACTCAGTGTACCATCAAATACATACTAGTTCTTCATTAAAAAAAAAAAGATTATTATCTTCGAAAACCAATGAAGATTAGTTTTCCGGCTTGCTAATATCCTTATCTTTCTTTTATACATCTGCAAAAAGTGTGATATGCAAAGGATATAACATATAAACCATATATACTTCTTGCAATCTCAAAATTGAAAATAGAGGCCTCATGGTTATAAATTCAACTTTGTAGTTGTACTAGAGCCCTATAAAGATTTAATAGATCATAGGACCTGGATCATGCTCGATAATAGTGTCATTCATGCTCTCCCATATCTGCTAGATGCCATCCCCAAATTGTAGCCCATATTTGGATAGTCAATCTGCTGTCAAATTCCTCTCTCTGAACACATGTTGGAAACTGATGTCATGAAAGTAGGCAACTATTATGACCAATTCTTTATATATGGGATTTAGATAGATATTCTTGGGAGATCTTCTATATCTCATCCAATTGATAACCAATTTTGAATCTCCATAGAGACCCGAATTTTGTGTATATCCTTTGATAGTGCCAGTTGAAGTGTGATCTTTAGAGCTAATAATTCAATTCGATTATTTGTGCTTGGACCAAGAGCCGCAACAAATTTTTTCCAATAATTTTCTGATGAGTAAACAGTACCTCCATCCCATCCCATTGCATGCTCCCCTTGAGAGGCCCCATCGAAATATCACCAATGATATGATAGGCCCACTTGTTATTCTATTATAAATTGGGGCTTCTTATGTTTATTCCCCTAGGAAATGGAGTCCAATATGGCCAAAATCTTGAGTGCATGAAATTTTGAAGGGATATTGCAGTCTTAAAAACAACCTTATTTCGTGCTAGCCATGTGCTCCAAATCAGTAGAACTGGGAGACAGAGATAATCAATATATATTGGAGAGTAGTACTAGGATTTCAGTGCGTCTTGTAGATCTTGCCCAGACCAATCATAAATAAAACCGTTCACCTGTTGAATTATCTTCCACATTCTATGCATGTATGTACATTGAATGACCAAATGAGTAATAGTTTCATTGTGAC
Source organism: Larix kaempferi (assembly GCA_027924585.1). Classification (NCBI taxonomy): domain Eukaryota; kingdom Viridiplantae; phylum Streptophyta; class Pinopsida; order Pinales; family Pinaceae; genus Larix; species Larix kaempferi. The sequence continues at coordinate 11,413,537 of BSBM01000616.1, read as the reverse complement.
TCTACAAAGGGGGCATCTCCCAGAGCCTTCATAAATGTTATTACTAAGGAACTCCCATACAAATAATCTGTTAGATAGAGCTAACTAGGAAAATATTTTTATCTTTAGCAGGCAATTGATTTTCCAAATCTCCAATTGCCACCAAATAGGTTCAGGGTTGTCCATTTCTTCTCTCAACACTTTATATCCCAATTTTGGTGTATAGTTTCCTTCAGCGTAATTCCTACACGACAAGATCTCATCATCTTTGCCATTCAGTCGAATATGATTTTTTTGTAGAGATAAAATATATTTTTCCCACATAACCTTATATGCCTCTAGAAAACCCAATAGTTCAGCTTGATATCATGCTTGACTATGCCGATTTGTGTTATGTGTGCATCCTTTATCTGTGCCAGGAAAAAAAACCCTATTCCTGTAGAGAGTCTATCATGTTATATGGTAATATGTGACCATTGAACTTCCTATCCAAGGATCGATTCCAAGTCTGACTTTTCTACCATCCTCGATTCTCCACTGTAACCATTCAGCTACCATCTCAAAAGGATCGAGGGTTGCTTTCCACATAGTGGATGTATTTCTGTAAAAAGAAATTCCGCTTTTGAACTATTCTTCAAAAGATAGTGGATAAATATAGTTTTTAAAGACCACGTGTGTCCATAGAGAGTTTTTAGATAAGATCCTCCATACACACTTATCAAAGAGGGCTCTAGCAAAAAAAAACAAGATGTTTCAACCCCCAACCCACAAAATCCTTGGGCAGAGTAAGTATGTCCCATGCAATCCAATGGATTCAAAGGTTTATGCACCTTGTGACCATTCCAAAGAAAATTAAAGCATATCTTCCTAATGTGATTCAAAGTACCACTGGGAACATGTGATATAGTCACCCAGTAAATTGGGATGGCTTCCAGGATGGATTTCAGGAGGACCATCCTGCCTCCCTTAGATAGCCATATGTTACACCAAAGATGAATTTTCTTTTCAACCGTGCTCACCAACCATGATCAATATTTTATACCATAGTCATTCGGCTTGATAAAAAACCCACATAATTGATCCCCTGCTCAATATCCACCTCATTGTAATTTATTTGTGTTCTAATACAACCCGTCAATTCTTTGTCAAGATACAGAAAGGAGACTGTAGACTTTAATATATTGATAGTCATACCTGTGGATTTTGTGAATATATCCAATATATTTTGCAGCTTTGTAATGTCCCTTCTAGATCCATAAGTGAAGATCATTATGTCATCTACAAAGAGTAGAAGTGTTATATTGATATTATTGGCGATCTTTATCCCTTTACAAGATCTATTTTCCTTTTCCAAATGAATGGAGCTGCTCAAACCTTCCACAGTCAAAATGAACGGAAGATGTGCTAAAGGGAAACCCTATTTCAACCCTCTTTCTGATCTAAAGAAACTAGACGTCGATGCATTACCGAGAAGAGCATATGATACAGTTTGTACATAGGACATCATCCAATTTACAATGGAGAGATAAAACCAATTTGTAACATAACCAATCTCAAATATGTCCAATTTACCTAATTGTAGGCCCTCCTAATATCAATATTTATAACAACAACATGAAGGTTTCGTAGTTTTGCAGTATGTAGGACCTCTTGGGTAGTTCCAACAGCATCATGGATTTGTCTCCCTTCTAAGAATGCAAACTGTTCAATGGATATCCCTTTGGATAATATCTCCTTAATCCTACTGGAAATAGTTTTAGTTGTTATCTTATAGATACAGTTACATAATGATATAGGTTTATCCTTCCTTTTATCCTTGATTCCTCAATAACAAAAAGAATGTCCTGTTCAAATAGGTCCATGAAATCTTCATAAAATTCTATAGCCCACACGTTGGGCCCTGGGCTTTAATCATTTTGCATGGTCTCAATAGCATCTTTAAGTTCATGCATGGTGATAGGGCATTGAAGTAACTCATTTTGTTCCTCGGATACCATGTCAGGGAAGGCTATCGTAAGACTCATCATCTAAAGCACATAAATCTCATGTTCTTATGTATAAATTTTTTTAAAATGTTGAATCCCAAGATTAGCCAGATCTTGAAAACCTGTATAATCATTTCCATTATCATCTTGTAGCTCCCATATAGAATTTGTGTTTTTCCAATGTTGAATATGACTGTGAGAGTATTTGGTGTTGTTGTCTCCAAGTTGTAACCAAATAGATCTACTTTGTAGCCTGGAAGATGCCTCCTCATCAATGAGTAATTGTATTTTATGTTTCTCTGTCTGTAATATCTCTCGTTTCTGATCAGCTGATATGTACCCCTCTGAAAACTGGCTGTGAAAGTCTTCAAGAGATGCTTCACTATTTCTTAATTCTAAAGATTGTTCAAGTAGCTTTTTGTGTTATCCAAGGAACGACCAAATATTTTATATTCTTGAGATTATTGTTGACTTGAATAGCGACAGAGACCATGGGGTCTTCACTAGAAGGCAATATAATATCACGTTCATTCATATTGTGGTATTAAATATTCATGAAAACCTAAAAATTATATTGCTTATATATTAAGGGGAAAAGGGTTTTTTTTATTTAATGTAACAATACAAAAATACTTTGGGGTCTTTTTTATATGGGTGGGCTGACAAATATCCTCCAAATGGAGATGGCGGGATCTCGGTCGAATGAGAAATCTGGTTGAGGCAAGGCTTGAGCTTGCCAGTATGCAGGGAAATCGCGTCTTGAGGCATGCTTGAGGCCAAGGGTTTCGTGGTGAAGTGGGTTTCCAGTCGATCATAGTCGAGAGACAGTGGTCATTGACACCCAATTGTTACCAATAGCACTCATCCAGTTGTTACCAATAGCCTTGGGAGGCTCTAAGCCTCCAGGGCCTGTTATAGGCCCTCGATAGGCCTTGGGGGCTTGAATACCCAACCACTCATTCCTATTACAGTCCTTGGGAGGTTTAGTCAGCCTCCTAGAGCTTGTTACAGGCCCTGCAGGCTTGGATACCTAGCCCGCAATAGGCTTAGTTAGCGATTGGGGAACTGCAACATGCAATCTAAATGTTGTACTATGTACATTGGCTCTAGCGACATACAAGAAGTGATCTCCTGTCTCTTCATTAAACCATTATATGTTGCAAATCATAATCATACGTGGTTGAGTAATTGCATTGTGGGTGAAGTAATGTGCATCCACAATATACATCGAAAGAAGCAAGGTGCATTGTAGAATGTATGTGGGGTCATAAGAGGGGTATCATATCAATATACTAGGTAGAAATATAAAGAGGTATAAAAAATGTAAATGAAAAATTGATACATACAATATCTAGTGAAATTAGGGGGTTTTTAAAATTGGGAAGGCATATTGGGAAGGGGTTAAAAAAAATGATTTTGGAAGGTATTTTCCAATATTTAGTGAAATTAGGGGTATTGTTTCATATGCCATGAATGAACGTGCTATGATAGCGGTTTATTGAGTGAAGCCCCTGTGACAGAGACAGGGCTATCTTTATCATATGGGAGCCATTCCTTATTGATCATATCACAAAATTCAGTATCCTTTATCCATATAACATCAAATTTGAAGGGGTTGGGAGGTTTTTTTATCCCTTTTTTAGCTCAAGAAGGATATGACAATGATATCCATATAATGTAAACATGCACCTCTTTTCGATTTGTCCATCCTTTTTCAGGTGAATCCTCCTTTTTTAATCCTAGAGGATCCTTTGGTCATGTTGATAAGTATGTTGAGTATTCTATGAATTTTAAGCAGGATTGCATCCCTCCTAGTCTCTTTGGGCTACATATGAAACAGAGGGGTAGTATCACTGAAAACCCTATGAAACCCAAAGGGAAAAGTCTCAAAGAATGTATCCCCATAATGTAAACCAAATAGATTAAGAGGGATGCAATCCCACTTAAAATTCATAGGATATTTAGAAGGCTTATCAGCATGGCCAAAGGATCCTATAGGGTTAAAAAAGGAGGACTTACCCGAAAAAGGATGGGCCAAATCGAAAATAGGTGCAGGTTTCTGTAAACTGGACATGTCATCAATCCTCAAAAGATTTCCAGCTAGCAGCAGCTAAGTCTTTCCATCCTTGATAACCCTTTTTGGTTCATGTAGGGAGGATATCATCCAATAAAGGGTCTGCAACTTTCCTCTACCACATCCTTTGTTACCTATATGATGTGACTTAATGAGACACATCATAGAGAAACCATGAATAGAGAAGAAAACATTATATAAGGGAAGAGATAAGATCACAATTGAAAACCTAGAATGAATTTCTAGCCTCTAATCATTATATAGTTGTACAATAGGTTAACACAATGATGCACACAACCTAAGGGATGAGGAAGAAATAATAAAAAACTCATGCATGTAGTCCAAAGGCTCGAAATATGAAACTATATGATGCACATCAATAACTACTAACTAAAAATAGTTGGAAATGAGTATGCTTCCCTTAAGCATTGGACATTGTTGAATGGTTGTTGACTTAGCTGGGTGTTTCTAGATTGAAGGATGTGTTCTCCTTGGGGAGAACATCCTATCTATCTACATCAGTCTTCTTGATTTAGTTTGAATTGTCCCCATTTTCCTATCGGATGAGGAATGAAACCACTAAAGAAAAATATGTTTAATGCAATGGTTGGAGATGACTTTGTCTATAAATAATGAATGCTATGGGCCTTTAAAATAAAACTTGTTAATGTTGCTAAAAAAAAGAGAGATGATGGAGATTACTTGGTACATGGTGAATGTGGTGGTACATGTGTGTGGTTGCATCTTCATAAGAGATTGAGCATGGCCAATGTGAAAAATACCAATAATGAGTTGTGAAGCACAATTGGTGTATGATATATGTGTTGAGAAATGGAAACCACGTGTTGGAGCTATGAAGCTATTGTAGGAGGAATATTTTTCTTCTTGCATGGAGAAAGGCTTCTACTTTAAGTGTGGAAATAATGCAAGGCTTCTACTTTAAGTGTGGAACTAAGTAGGGAAAATTCATCTTGCACTCGGAAAGGCCTCTACATCAAGCATAGAATTGAAGTAGGGAATGATCTAAAAAATGATTGAAATAAAATGCTCACATAGCCCTAGGTGGAAGGGCACACTCTGGAGAACCAAATATGAACTACTTTGGTTGAGTATGAGTAGTATAGGTGGAGCACAGAGCTAATGAACCACATATGCACATGCCTTCTTTCCATAGCAAGGCTTCCACTACAAGAGTGGAACTAAAGCAGGGAAGTAGTTGAAAGCAAGTGGCAATATTAGATGTGGGTGGGAAGGCACACTCCAAGGAATCAAATGTAAACTATTTTTATTGAATATGAGTAGTCTAGGTGAGGCACAAATTAGAAAAGGAACCATATATATAATTGTTTCCAAGAGTTGCTGGGGTGGAGGGAATATCTCAAAGATCCCATTGCTATATGCCTAAAAGGTCAATGTGGGAATGAATCCAAAGAACTAAATTTTGAAAAATGAATGCATATGTGGCAAGGTTATGATGTAATGCTGATGCACAACATTGTATGTAGGTTCTTCATTTGAAAAGGTAGGAGTGTTGCCTTTGGGAGTAGGTAACACATTGATCATTTCAATATAAAAGGTAGGTCTATTGGCTTGATCTATAGATAAAATAGAGGTATGTATCCAATTGGTGCATTGCTAAGTAGAACATGTAAATGGTGTGCAAATATGTCAAAACCATAGTAATATCAAAATTTTGGATTATTGGTTGTTCGGAATAATTTGTTCATTCATTGTTAAACATCGAGCCTATATTCAACTCCTTCATTATTGTAGGTGATTTTTAAAATGTAGAAACAATGTATTGACATCCATAATTCTAGGAGCATACACAAAATCTAAGAAGTTATTCCATGTAGTTTGGAACATGTGTTGACGTGTAAGTCTTTTAGTAGTAGAAAAACTATACTGGAAAAATTGAGAAGATGAGACAACACTGAGCTACATGAGCAACTACATTGATATAGGATTTGATAACCAAGTTCCCACAATGGGATCAATGAGCCAACACACCACCCAACAATAATTCTAGGCATAGAGGCAACACCAATATTTGAATCAAACTTTCCAAGGGTTCTAGGTTAAAACCAAACATTCTAATCTTCTCATTAATAAATTGTATACAAAGTCCACCAAAATACAGAGAGAGAGAGAGTGCAATAAGAAAAATAAGTGGACTAATTTAACCCAAGAGAAAATGCTGACCAAATAATTTGACAAAGATATATAACATAGAGTAATCATGTGAGGGATATCATGGTTATTAGAAATGGGTAATGTAAATAAAAAAATACCTGATCTACAAGTAGACAAACAAAAGGATCACTAGGAATTCCAAGAGTTGTTGTGATTTGCAGTGACTACAAGCATGAATAAAAGAGGACACACAATGGAATGTCTAAATTCTAGAGAAATTCACTAAAGGATATTCTAGTAGTGATGCATGGGTGTGAAATTTCCAATGGAAAGGGTTAATGACAAGGGTGAGTTGAAGTTGATAACACCATGAGGAGGGATTACCAAACATGACACAACCACTGAAAAAGGGAGGGGTGGCAAGAACATATACTCATAAATTGAGATTTATTTGAAGATCTATTTATTTATGTAGTGTATCCATCACCACAATAGTGACTAGAGCATGTTTTAAAAATAATACTAATAATATGACAACAGTTGAAAAGGCCACATAGACTGTAAAATTACGTTCTTTGAATATGCTATGATTGAAATCGCAATTTGAACGTGATCTGGGTAAGTCGGCGGAAGATGTTGCTAAGAAACAGGGCGATCTAAGTACCCCTAGCAATTCAGACTTGACCACTGCCTTTTTAAATGAGAATGATTACTTAACCAGTTCTGAACGTATGAAAGCCAAAATAGCAATCACAGATATATAATAATGCCCATTCCCTGCACTCAGTCACCAACCCCCAAAATATCATTACAGTTTGCTATCACATACCTGTAACCTGCAGGTTTCTGTATGCTGGTAGATACTTACAAAGGGTCATTGGTTCGAATCCTGCGCCAGCAATCCTTGGATTGCCGCACAGAATATAGCTTCTGCCAACACTCAAGTCCGTAAAGAATATGATAGCTGTGTCTACGTCTGGCTATGGCTATTTACAGGGACGAAGGAGATCACGGGATCAATAAAGCTGTCAATCTCTGTTTGTTTATTTGTTTTATGCATGGAAGGAGCGACAGGGCCGCCAGAGCGCCAAATCCAGCACATGTGATACTGCAGAGAGTAGTACAACTTAGAGCCGCCCATCATCCATGGCCGCCGTAAATTTTTCCCAAAAATACCGTGCCTAAATGTAGCAATGTGTGGGTATCTCACTCTCTGGATAAAAATGACTAAATTTAGCAGTAGCAGTCAAAGAAAAAGCTCTCTTCTTAGAAATCGGTGAACTTAGATTGATTGAGTTAATCCAATGGACTTGTCATAAATAATATTTTACATAAATGATTAAATTTCAAGTTTTTTTTTTTGGATATGCTTAATTTTAACTTTTAATGGATATGCTTAAATAAATAAAGAAGGGCGTGTGATGGAAAATTATGTTAGGTTATGTCATGCATAATTTTTAAGAAATTTAAACAACCTGGGTTTAAAATTTAAGTAGATATATTATTAATAATAAAAAGCTTAATATATGTTTAACCAACAGATTGCAACTTCTTTTATGAATGAGGCATATGAAGCCGGGGATGGAGCTCTGCAACCTAGGGTTTTGAGCCGTTCCGAGTTGATCTCAGCGGAAGGGCTCTTTCCCTGGTCTCTACTGCTCTGTGCTCACAGATGGTCGACGACGCGGTGCTATGCGGAGCGGTCCAACAGCGGTGATGGCGGTGGCTCTAACGGCTTCCAAAGGCGGCAGGCGGTTCCAACGACGGCTTTCCTGCAGCAACATTTGGCGGCTTCAACGGAGCGGGGCTCTGCTCTGTTCGGGTGGCTCCTCCTTTGGGCCGACGGGACCTGAGCTTCTGCGGAGCCGTTTGGGAGGCTTCTTTGATTCCCATGACCTCACGGCTTGAGCTGAAACCCTCAGTCCTCTCTTCTGAAGCCGGCCGGAGCTGGAGAATCTGAAGATGGAGCTGATCTGACGTCCAAGGTCGCGTTTCTTGGAGGCCGGTGGGCGGAGACGAGCTGTGGGATTCAGCTTCCGGAGCATACAAAGCCGTCATCCATCGATCAGTGCAAGGGTCGTTTCCACGAGCTGGTCGTCCAGGCCCTGGATCGACCACTGACGACGGGCACTTACCAGGCCGAGGTGCTTCTTGTTCAAGGGTTTGAGCGATCTTGGCGGCCATGGATTCTTCCATGGAGGCCTCTTCTCTTTCCTGCGTTTTGATGGCACTGATGGAGAGTGATGGATATTTCTGAGTATGGAGAGAGGGCGGCGCCTTTGCGCGGCGACCCATTGGGTCTGCACGATCCAGTGGCGGCGGCGGCGGTTACAGGAGATCTGAAACCGGTGGCCCCAAATTCAACACTGTTCATGATATATTTGTTCTACTTCTTGTGGCAACATTCTCTGGGTTTCTTTTTTTTTATGGTTCAGCTCATCATAAGCTGTTTATCTGCCTATATGGGACAGAAATATGTGAAAATGTAGGGATCCTTGTTGATCCTACTACATGTGCAATATGTAATTTTAATCATCTTTTTGAAATAAAATTACGGACATTTTCCAAGGAAAAAAAAAATATGTTTAACCAACAAATAATAATTTTAATAAGATATATTTATAATTTTTCTTTGATAAAAATATCAATATTATAAAAGTAATTTTAGTAAGATAGTTTTATAATTTTAGTTTGATTAAAATATTATTATTACAAAATTATTGAGCATTTGACGATTTAGAAATGGTAAATTAACAACATAAAATGTTCCATCTAGAAGTAAATGTTTTTATTTTATTTTTCCATTTTCACTTTTAATTACAAATTTTCACTAATAACCATAAAAGTATATTTACAAAATTAATAATTAAAATAGAATTTACACTCAAGTCAATAATATAATTACATACATACATATATATATAACTGATAGTTGATGCATGGATAATGGGCACTTAGTGACATACAATGGGTGATTATAACTACTCATAGAGAACAAGTAACAAATAACTAGTATCTTAGAATTTGGGGTGGAGTACCATCTATGCTTTTCCTAGATTGAAGGAGGATAGGACAAGTGTACTGTCTAGATTGATTCTATGGTCGTCATTCAAAATTCTAAATAAACAATTATAAAAAATAACTAGTACTTGAGTAGCTCATGCATGGAAAACAAGTAGTGACAATCCATTTAACTAAAGAAGGTAACAGGTAATTGAGGCATAGACAACATATACAGATGATTACAACTAAGCATGTAGAACAAGTAACCGATAACTTGTTCATGGCACTTGACTTGTGACCTATCGAAGTTCACCGACCACAAGTTAAGTGGCGAAGTGGTGGCACAACCACTTAGCCACTTAAATTGTGGTCGGTGAACTCCGATAGGTCACAAATCAAGTGCCATGAACAAGTTATATGTTACTTGTTCTCCATGCTTAGTTGTAATCACCTAGTGTTGACAGTACCACCCTCTTTGAATCTAGGAAAAACATAAATGGTAATCCACCCAAATTCTAAAATATAAACACATATCGATGTAAAAATTATAACTTAATTTTTAATTTGTAAATCATAATATTATATTATTTTGGGAAATTATATTTAACAACACTCATCGTAGTACAAAAATATAGTTAACAAATACCCCGGATATATAAAAAAAATATTTTATAATAACCAATAATTATTATTGAAAGTTTTTTACTTGTGGTTGTGGAAATTATTATCAATTTCGGCTAGCAAAGTTTCTCAACATGGACTTGTACAGTAAATTTTTCAACCGATAAATTTGATGGACACATACACTTTTAAGTGCATTTTTATTAATTTAATATATATATGAGTGACCTAAAGTTTAGATGATTTGCACATTTTTTGGTGAGTTGGTAACACGATTTGTTGCTAAAATTACAATTTTCATTGTTGTAATTGCAGTTTTTATTGCAAAAACGGTTTTCTTCCCTCGATTACCCTTTGGGCACCCTGATTATGCAATTCCAACAACTAAAAACTGTCATTTCAACAATTTTAATTTGTCGAATAGTGGGTGCAAATCATCTAGACTTTAGCCTACACCATATATATATATATATATATAATTCTACTTATGAGGAGAAATTATACTTTTATGTATATATATTTTGTGTAATAATTTGGGAGAGTTTGTGTTTTCAAAATTAAATCAATTGATTCACAAAAACATTAAAGGAAGAAGAAGTTGAAACTTCAAATAATTAGTAAGACTTGAGTATTAGGGATGTGCAATGGGAAGCAAAGTGTGTCTAAGTCTTTGATGTGTGGGAAAAGTGTAAAGTGTGTCTAAGTCTTTGATGTGTGGGAAAAGAGTAAAGTGTGTCTAAGTCTTTGATGTGTGGGCGAACTTGATATCTTCGTTTATATTTTTTATTTGAAAATAATTTCAAGATTTCTCAGTTGGATATTCATTTTATAAATAGTATTGGTGGAATAGTTATAATTATTGTAATAAAGATTGTTAAACTACGATCTAGTGTGGGTGTATGCAGGGCACTCTAAGAGAAAGTGGCTTTCATCCTCAATTCTCTTAGTCTCACTGAGATGGAAAATCCTTTCCTCCCACAGTGTTTTAGGAATAGTCCAACGCCCTGTTTCACTACGAAGCTCATGAGAGTTCATTCTTATTTTGGCTACATTAGTTTTCTTCTTCGTTCTAGTTAAAATAGAGAGATACTTTTGGTCTTATATATTAGGGTTAATGACCTCCTTATAGTATCTTAATTTCCTTTTAACCTCTAAATCCTTCTCGCCCCACATTTTCTCTGTAAACTTAGATTTAATAATATTTTTAATGTTATTGATATTTTGCAAAGTGGCATTTTCGTCAATTCCCCAATGGTTTAACCAAGCCATGGTGTTTTCATACCAACATCTCTTGAGATGCAGGTGGTCTTGATTGGATTTTAAAGCAATTTTAGGGAGTCTCTAGTCTCCCATGTTATTTATATTGTACTTGTACATCAAGTACCTATTCATAATGATGCTCTCGATGGGGGGAAGACCCACTTCTATTAGGAGAATAGGATATTAAGGCATATTGCTTTTAATTTTAAGGTTATAAGTTATAAAACTCTTCTAGATTTTCTCATCCATTCTCTAGGATTCTATAGAGATGTTGTAACCCCAAACTGTATAGCTGTACAAGATAATGAGAGTGATGAGAGTTTCAAAGAGAAACGTCTTTTTATCCTACATTACAAGATTTGCAAATTTACAATTTTTTTCAAGACCAAAATAAGCTTTCCACCCTCCATTAATCCTTTCCTCAATGCTATAGTTCCAGTTAAGCTTATGATGAATACCAATTTCGAGATATTTATAAGAAGAAACTTCCTCCAAGTTGTTATTGTCATATACAAAATTAGCATAAGTGACCTTCTTGGACTTGATAATGATAAAAAAAAATTGTTAGTGTTAACTGTCATACCCATATTAGAGCAGAAATCCTTGAGAATTCTTAATTGCTTATCAAGATCAAAGGGACATATTTCCATAAGATTAATATCATTGGTATAAAGAAGAAGGATGACGACAATTCCAACTAAGGTCGTGCCAGTGCAACCTACTTCTTGTAAAAAACCTTCTAGCTTATCGATGTATATGTTGAAAAGGGTAGGGGAGAGGGGGAAACCTTGCTTAACTCCAATATTACAATTAATATCTTTTGACCACCCCTTAGTGCTCTTAAAATTGACAATGATAGTCTCATACAATCTTATTGTGACAACTCTCAACTCGAGAGGAACCTTTAGCTCTTCTAACCTATTCCACAAGTTGTTTCTAGGAATTGTATCGAAAGCTTTCCTAAAGTCAACAAAGCAATATAAAATATTGAATTTATTATTATGATATTCCTCTGTAATGATCCTGAGCATAACAAGGTGGTCCATGGTTGAATGATGTCTTCTAAAGCCTTTTTGACCTTTATCTTACTTACCCTCACTTTCTAGCCATATGCTGGTCTTCTTTTCCAAAATAATACCATAAAGCTTTGCTAAGAGAGGGCTAATCATATTGATGTGATAATTAGAGGGGTTATTTTTATCACCGCTATTAAAAGTAGGAATAATGAGGCTCTGAGTCGAAGGGCGAGGTAAACCATGATTGACCATTAGATTGAAGAGTTTGTGGATGTGAGGGATGAGCACAGGGCCTCCAATTTTTAAGATTTATGCTTGGTATCCTTCAATTGCTTTTGCTTTTCCATTTTCTAGGCACTTAACCCAAAAATCTATGTCATCTAGCTAGAAAACTTCTTCTGATGTAAGGAGGGTTGTTATCTGTGACATCTGGGGATTCATAGATCTTTTTAAGGTACGAGTTCCAATCCTTTAAATAAATCCTATTATTTTCCCTGGTTTTGCTAGTTAGAATTTGCCTCCATAATTTCATAGGAACTACCTTAGAGAGGTGTAAAAGATTTTTCTATCTTTTATTTATATAGTTCCTTTATTGGCTGAGGAGCTCTACGATGGAGGTAGGGTTTCACGACGGTGGAGGGTAGCTGGGAGCTACCGGCCGCGTTAGGGGAGAGGTCGTTGCCAAACCTCTCTCTGTCACTTAATTATACGGAAAACGATGGAGGAAGAATTTACTCGGGTAAGGGTTTGAGTTTTTTATTCTGCCGCTGGTCGTTTTCTGTGTGGCGTCAGGGTTCTGGAGCCCGTGTCGAAGAAGTGGGGTATTGGTGGGATTACAGATGTGATCAGGGGTTGTTTGGCTTCGGTGAAGGAATGGACATGGCAGCGTTTTCTGGTGTACAGATGGAGGATTATGATGCTTGGGGAGTGCCAGGTGGAGGGCAGCTGGAGGGCCTGGAAGGTTTCTCATTGCTGGGGACTGGTGGTACTGTATCACCCGGTATGGGGCAGGTGAGGCCGGAATATGGATTAACAACTTCGGAATATTCGACATGCTCCCCTTGTGGTTTCTTGCCGGAAAATCTGGATAACGATGTACTGTCAGTGGATATCTTGGGTAGTCAGGGTTGGAGAGAGGCTAATGATTTCGTTGCACGGAACCTGGTTTTTTCGGTGTCAAGGTTACTGGAAGGTTCTGAAGCTGTGGTCGGAATTGAAAAGATTGTTGATGAGGGTGTGGCTCGTCTGGTTCAGCAGCCGGTTGGGACGGTTGGAGGTGGTACTGGAGGGGCTGTGAGAGTGCCTCTGGAGATAAATGAACATCGGGGTTTTGGTAGCCCTACGGCGGTTGCTGGGTCACAGCAGGCTCGTGTTGGGGTTGATTTGGGGGCCGGGGCTGCTCGTAAAGGACCTTGCAGGCGTCGAAAGAAAAGCTGGATTAAAACCCGCATTGTGGGTAGCTATGCTGTAGGCGAGGATATTGCCTGGGAACGAGTCCTTGAGATGTCTTGTTTGACGCTGGTTGGTAGGGTTATGGGCAAAATGTTTGCCCGTCCCACTGTGATGGCTTGGGTAGATTCACATTGGCGCGAGGTTTTGGGATACACACTAGAGGTGGATATGCTGCTCCGTGGGTGGTTTGCGGTGGTACTTCGTTCTGAGGATGATGTGCGCAAAATTTTGGACAGGAATTGGCATTTGAAACATTAGCCGGTACTGTTGAAGCCCTGGAATCCTCTATTTGATGTGAGTCGGGAGAGAATTGATACGTCTCCGGTGTGGGTAAGATTACCGGGCCTTCCTCTGCAATTCTGGGATATACGCCATTTCCGTCAGATTGGGGATATTTTGGGAAACTTTCTGGAAGCTGATCTCTCCTATTTGAAGACGCATTACAAACAAGTTGCGAGAATTTTGGTTAATTTAAATATTCGTGAAGGTCTGCCGGAGCACATAAATTTGGATTGGGGGCCAGTTAGCATTTCTCAGATACTGGATTATGAGAATGTACCCTTCAGATGCCGTTGGTGCCATGTCTATGGTCACCCGGAGTCTGATTGTCAGCTCTCGGCCCGCCCACTGAATGGGGGGAAGCAAAACCCTTCTGGTATGGCTTTTATGGAAGAACCACTGGACCTGTTAAACAATGAGTCGGCGCCTGTGCGGATGGACTTGGATGGGGACCGGAATGTAGAGGTTTTGGAACTTGTTGGCCAGGATTCAGAAGCGGCACGAGACATTCTTGGTGGAATCAATATTGCTACTATCGAGGACATCCCTGGATCTGCTTCAACGGCTGTGGCTGAAGTGCCAGGACCTTACATGCCGGGTATTCCTTCTTTTTCTTTTACACCCTATGTACATATTTATATAAATCGGTGCTCTATGGTCGGTTTTGATTGGGTTGAGGGACTGAAGAATTTATCTTTGTCGGGCCTTTCTGTGACTACTCCCCTCACTTCTGTGTCATCCCCATGTGGGTGCTGTGGTTACACGGCGGGTGAACCTGTAGCACACATTCCTAATTTGCCACCCCTTCTTTTGGAGGACAAACTGACTATTGAACCGGATCCTGGGAAGGTGGATGTGTTTTCTGAGCCTTCTTCACCCGAATCATCTGCATCAGGGTATAATCTCCGCTCCTGCACTAAAAATTATGGGGGGGGTTTGGGAAAGACAATGGTGCCGGCCCGGAGGGGAAGGGGCCGTAGGTATCACTTATCTAAGGCACAGAGCAGAGCCATAATGGATCTTCGGGATGGGAAACAAGTTTCTATCGAGAGGGCACTTAGAGCAGTGAAAGCCCGGATGAATGTTCGGTAATGAAGATCATGTCCTTCAATTGTCGGGGTCTGGCTGGGCCAAAAAAGAAATCAGCCTTCATGAGGGTGCTTACTCTTGAACACCCTGATGTGATTCTGCTACAAGAGACATTAGGTTTAGGTATTATCATCAAGGAGAAATTGGAACATTGGTTGGCAGGATGGACCTTTGTGACCCTGGATGTTAGGGGTCGCTCTGGGGGGCTGGCTGTGGGATGGAAAAATTGTGCGATTAAACTGATTAATGCCTGGGGAATGGCTTCGGTGTTGGGAGCTGATTTTCTCTCTGTTGATTTGGGTACTCGCTTCACTGTGGTAAATGTCTACGGGCCCTATGTAAATAGAGCGCCTTTCTGGGATTCACTACTGCAGGATCCACTCTTAGATGGTGAATCGGTTGTGGTGGGGGGTGATTTAAACTTCACCTTAGGGCAATCGGAAGTTTGGGGACCACTAGCACATGTGGATCCTCTGGCAGGATATTTTCAACAGAAGTTGGTTCGTAAGAATTTGTTGGATATTGAACCTATCAAGCTGAAACCCACTTGGAGGAATAACAGGAGCGGAGTGGCTCGGGTGGCAAAAAGACTGGACCGGTTCCTGGTGGCTGAACAGTTGGTGGACAGGTTTCTACAAATCAGGCAGTGGGTAGGGAGTGGTGGGGATTCTGATCACTTCCCTATCTTTATTGAGATCAGAAGAGGACCTGATAATCCACCAAGCTCACTTAAGTTTAATAAGAATTGGCTTAATGATGAGTCTTTTAAAAACCTCTTTCTGGACCTTTGGAGGTCGTTTGATGTGGATCATGATCGTACTGGGGCATTTCAGTTCGCTAAGAACATTCATCGTTTAAAAGGAGCTGTTAAAACTTGGGCCTTTGAAAAGAAAATTAGGGACAATGCTGAGTTGAAGCTGATTGAGGTTGAACTACTTCAGATCTATGAGGGGGATGGAGGGGGTCTTCTGACTTTGGAATCCAAGGCTGAAATGGTCAGGCTGGAAGGCATAAGAAACAACCTTTTGATGGAAAAGGAGGAAACCTGGAGACTCAAGAGTAGGGCGATCTGGCTGGAATGTGGGGATGAGAATACTAAATTTTTTCATGCATATGCCAGGGGGAGGAAGGCGGTCAATACTATTTGGAGCTTGAAAGATGAAGCAGGAACTGAACATTTCGACTTTGAAGGCAAAGCTAGATGCGGGGTGGGTCACTTCCAGAACTTATTTAAGGCTCCAGTATAGGCCTCCATTGCAGAAGTTATCAGGATCGCTCAATTATTTCCACGGTTTGCTGAGGAGGAGGATAATAGGAGACTGTTGAGGGCAGTTACTGAGGAGGAACTGAAGGAGGTCCTTGGTAGTTTTCAGAAAGACAAGAGCCCCAGGCCGGATGGATGGACTGTGGAATTTTTTATAGAACTGTACGAGATTGTGGGACTGGATCTCCTACAGGTGGTAGAAGATACTCGTTTGAATGGGAGGCTTCCTGCATGTTTCAATTCTACCTTTATAGCCCTCATACCAAAGACCGATAATCCGGTTACTCTCTCTGAGTTCAGACCTATTTCTCTGTGCAATTGTATTTACAAGATTGTGTCGAAGGTCATTGCTCGGAGACTCAAGGTATCACTCTCTGAACATATTTCAGCTGAACAGTTTGGCTTTCTTGAGGGACGTCAGATACATGAGGCTATAGGGGTGGCACAGGAAGGACTACACAGCATGAAGACTCGGCACATCAAAGGAGTTATTCTTAAAATTGACTTGTCCAAAGCATACGACAAGGTGAGTTGGATTTATATCCGACTTCTTCTAACACATTTGGGTTTTGGTATCAATTTTATTAGATGGATCATGTCTTGTATAACTACTGTATCATTCTCTGTGTTATTGAATGGAGCTGCCACCCCCTTTTTTCATGCGGAAAGAGGCCTTAGGCAAGGCTGTCCACTTTCCCCACTACTTTTTTTGCTGGTGGCAGAAGGTTTGAGCAGGGCAATAATTGATGCTAAATTACAGGGGCGGTTTAAAGGCATCGGCATTGGGGAACGTTTATTTGTTACTCACCTTTTATTTGTGGACGACATCATCATCTTCTGTTCAGGAGATCGAAGGGATACTCGGACTTTGAAGGAGATCCTGGAACTCTTTTCTAAAGCGACGGGGATGGATATTAATGCTGATAAGTCCACTCTTACTACCCATTTGCTTCGACAGGATGAGGAACGGGCACTTGTTGAACACTTCCCTTTTAAATTATCTACCCTTGATGAGGGGTTGAAATATCTGGGATTCTCCCTTAAAGCAAATATTTATCTTAAGAAGGATTGGAGATGGATAATTGGCAAGGTGGAGAAAAGATTGAATGTCTGGAGTCACAAGTGGATGTCGCGTGCTGGTAGGCTGGTTCTGGTTAAGGCCGTTTTAGAAGCCATTCCCGTATATTGGATGTCCTTGTCTTGGATACCCAAAGGAATCCTGGAACAAATCAGGCGGTTATGCTTTAGATTCCTGTGGAGTGGTAAGAAGGAAGGACAGGTTACCCCTTGGGTCAATTGGAAGCGGATTGCTGTTCCTAATGGACTTGGGGGCTGGGGATTAAAAAATATCTTTTTGTTTGCTCAGGCACTGGCAGCTAAGGGAGGATGGCGACTTATCAAGACTAACAGTTTATGGACCAGGGTTATAATAAGGAAGTATCTCTCAGATACTAGTCTGGATGAATGGATAAGGAGCCCTCGGAAATCACATACTGGGGGATCTGTGATTTGGAAGGCAGTGGTAAAATCCTTCTCACTGGTGGAGAATAACCTGGCTTGGAATGTGGGTAACGGTGAAAAGGTGAGAGTTGGCAGAGATCCTTGGATCGGGAGTGAACAATCACATTTGTTGCCCAATAATGTCGTTCATACGCTGGAAAATAGGGGTATTATCACTCTTAATCAACTGGTTGTTCAGCGACCGGAAGAACCGTGGATTCATCATTGGAAAACAACGGATATGTTGGGCTTGGGGGATCCGGAGGCTGTTTTACTGAATAATTACATCTATGGTTTGAATAGGGCATGCATACATCTCTCGGATCTGGAGGATGTATTGACTTGGGAACTTGATCCGGCGGGGAACTATACACCAAAGATGGGATATCTTGTACTTAGTGCAAGAGCAGCTATTCGGGATGAGGTCTGGTGGTGGAGATCATTGTGGAAACTTAAATGCCCATCAAAAAACAGACTTTTTATGTGGTGTGCTTTAGAGAATCGGGTGCCGACCTGGGATATTCTGCATAAAAGAAATTTCCAGGGCCCGGGCTGGTGTGCATTGTGTAAGATGGAATTGGAAACTGTAACACACCTCTTCATCACGTGCCCGTTCACTATTGCTGTATGGAAAGAATGTTCTAAATTGGTCGGTTTTGATTGTAGATGGGAAGGAACATCTGTTGGAGTTGCATGGGAGCGCTGGTGGAGATGGGCGATCAATAAAAAATAGAAGATTCTACCACTGCTGATCATATGGGGGATATGGCTGGCAAGGAATGGGGTTATATTTCAGGATAAATCGTGTACACCGGAAATTATATGTACAATGGCAGTGGGTCTTTATCTAGCATACCCCGAACATGTAAGGGCTACATAACAGAGACGTAACCTGGAAGTGGAGATTGACAGAACTTACCCGTGGGGGTTTTTTGACGGATCTGCTAGCAATGAGATATGCGGTGGGGGAGCTTGTAATGTCCCTTGTTAGGAATTTTATTAAAATTGCAATTTTCCACTTTTTTCCTTGGTTCGACCTTTGACTAGTTTCGATCTCTAGGTCCCAAATTTGCCCCAAATGATCCCAAATCTTCTGAGAAGGTATATGAATGATATTAGAACATAAATATGTGTTTCATGGATGCCTTTGTACCTTTAAAACACTTCTGCAAATACTCTTTCAATTCTGGTCAATGTAGGTAACTTTACTAGTGATTTCCCTTTGACTAGTATTGGTCTCTAGGTCTCAAATTGACTCCAAATGCCTTCAAATATTCAAGGAAGGTTTATGAATGATGTTAGGAATTGAATATGATGTTCATGGATAACATATGGCCACCAAAAGACCTCTGCAAACTCTCTTAAGATTCTGGACCAAGTATGCAATTTTACTAGTAATTTGGGGTTCAAATCCCCCTAAGGTAAGTACTGAAAATGGCTTCCCAAATGCCTCCAAACCCACTCAAATTTATGAACAGATGTATGTAATGTGTTAATTATGTTATTAAGGTCTCATATGCACCATTAATGGTTTATTACAACTGTTCTCACCCTCTCCCATTCAACTGCAAAAATCCCCAATTCGACCCTTGGGGAAATGGCACTATTTCACCTCCCAATACAACTAAACTGAGTAAAAATGCTTCAAATGCTCAAGTACAGTACATGAAACTTGTAGAAGACATCCATGGCAGTATATTTATCACAAATATATCAGAGAATCATCCATTCATTCGAAATCATCATCAATACATTGGCTCACAACAAGGTAGTGGGGAAATGGCATTGTTCTTCCATTAAAAATGAGATTTATACATTTCTAGTTGGAATTTAGACCTGAAACTTTTTGGAGATGAAGAACAGAGTATTTAATTCATATTACAAAAGAAATGGGGCATTAAGAGCTTCCCCAAAGAGTACAATAGCTCACCAAAAACGCCCTCCCTCAAGGATCAAGAATATGCCATCAAAACTGGAAATGGTTGAAGGAGTGAGCTGCAATAGAAGAAACCATGAGCTGCCTTGTAGCTTACACCTGCAAATAAAGACTCCATTAAATCTCCAAATGAAAGGTCTGAATGGCCTTTCCAATTACCAACTTGGATGGGAATCTTTCACCCTCAAAATTGGCTAAGGCAAGAAACTAGTCATCCACTAGCTCTCCCTTTTCACAAATGCAATTGCAAATTCTACAAATGATCAAAATCCATTCTCATACTTCATTTCTACATTTTATAACCAACATTAGCATTCTAAGGGTCGAAATCCTCTCAATAGATTCAATAGATTTCCATTTAGGAAATATTCCACATTTGCCACTTGTCTCCTAGTTCCAACCTTCCATCTTCTCCCAAATTTGATTTTGAGTCTCTTTGGCTTCTCCAACTCCCAAATTCGACTTCCTTGAGCCTATTTTTGGGGCTGACATGTCATAGTGGTCAGATGTCAGAGGTCAGGTCTGCAATTTGTCATAGTTGTCATAGATGCTCCATCATTGGTGTCATAGGGGCTAGGGAATCTAGCCCAAGTGTCCACAAACTTCCACTTTGACTCTTTATCTTCCATGGAGGTTACCAATCCTTCCCAATTCGACCTAAGATGATAAATGAAATGTGTTATGGCTTACCAACTCACCCAAGAGTGTTCACATTCCCATTAATTCGAATTTGCAAAAGAGAGATACCATGTATTATGAAAAATCAAGCTAGTGTGGGTCCCACATACTCCATATGTCTCCAAAACCATTTGTCATCTAGGATTTCTCTTGAATTTCTTTATTCACTCTATTTATTAAATAATTGAACCCTTCTAATGTCTAAACATCATTTATTATCCCCCTTATTCTAAATCCCAAAGCTTCCACCCTAAACCTAGGAAACTAGTAATTTTCCTCCTTGACATTTATTTGACCCTTAACATCAATTTTACAAACTCTAATGAATATGGCTAATGTGATTAGGCCATTGTGACTCAATTCCAAATTTGGGACATGACAAATCCTCCCTTCCCAATATTGCTTGTCCTCAAGCAATTTCAAACATGGGTGTTGAAGAACCTGTTTTCTGTATAATTCTTTGAAGTTGCCATTAAATTGCCAAACCTTGAGTCTTTGAGTTTCCATGAATATTTTAGAGAGGAACCACCATGCTTGCTGCTGCACTACTCTTATTAAAATTACTTTATTAAGTGGGGAATCCATCTCCCATGCTGCTTGCTTCCCCCAAAAAATTGAAACCAATGAGACAAAAATTATTCCAGGGTCCCATTGCTTGTATTGCACCCCAACAATTAAGAGTGCTCTCCAATCTACACCATTAGATAAGAGGATTCCTGGATCCCATTTTCTTGTATGCATTCTTCCAAACATCATGAGTACCAAATATATATCATCAAAGTACATAACAACATAATGAAAATGTACATCAAGGATATGCTTCATCAAAGAGTCATGAAAGTGCTTATACCTCCAAGCAAGTAGACCACCATTTTCCAAGTGCATACAAGCTTCAAGTGACCCATCAAATCTGCTCCAATGACATAGGTGAGGATCCCATGTCCTATAATGCTGCTCCAAAAGGATGTGATATGCATCAAAAGATTCAGCCATGTATTCTTTCATCCAAGAAGTGAATGAAGAATCTCCACTAGAATCTGAACCAAATAATGAGCAGAAAAAACAAGGAGACTTCAAATGACTCAAAGAAGTCTCACCCATACATCCATGAATGTGAGAATCATAAAGATGTAACAAAGTACGTGGCTGCCAACAAAAATGTTCTCCCATCATAAATCTATTCATCCAAGTGTTGGATGAAGTTCCTCTAACATCAAATGAACCCAGTGTTGAGCAAGAAAAACCATGAGTATTCAAGTGACTCAAATCCATATCATAGGTGCATCCATGTAGATATGAATCATCATAAAGTGACAAATTATGCTGCTGCAAATGTGAATAAGAATGTGCTCCAACCATGTCATCATAAAAGTTAAATCTAGGAGTTCCATACTCCTCATGTGGCACCATCAAAAAGAACCCTTTCACCCATACTTCATTGAGACTAATACTGCAAAACATGGAATTGTAGGATGTAGGAGAATGTACTAACTCACCCAAATGATCAAAAAGTTCAGGAGTTTCATCATGGGAAGGATCCATGTGGTTAGATTCATGCAGCTCCTTCAAAAGTGTGAACTCTTTGTCATAGTTTGGTTCCAATGTAGAGGAATCATGCTCTTCTTTAAAAATTGCATAACCTTCATCAAGAGGCAATTCAAATTCCTCTTCCACCACATCAAGTGTTTGGATCTCTTCAAGTTCATCTTCAAACACATCAAGAACATTCAAATTTTCACATTTCTCATGATCCACCATGTCATGAGAATCATCCAAACAATCTACCATTTGACAATCTGAAACATAGGAGGAAAAACAAGTATCTTGCAACTTTTCAAGAAGTTTCTCATTTTGAATTGTGAGCTTATGAATATCCTCATTATTCTTCAAGTATGCATCATGTAACAATTCATTAAGCTCAAACAAATGGTTTCTATCAAAAAGCAAAGACATAAAATTACCTTTGATGTGGCACATTGCTCTTTGAATCTTCTCCATGTCTTCAAGGAAGGATGTTTCCTCCAATGAAGTAGCTCTCCAACAAGAATTTGACACCAATGCTTGAGTGTCATGGAGAATGCTGAGGGACTCTTGGATCTTATTTTCATTCATCTTTAAGGACCCTTCAAGAAAATGAGGCTCTTGCAAATGAACCTCCTCATCTTCTTCAATTTTGCTTGGACCAACTTCATGAAGCTCAAGTGGTGATGGGGAAGTTGATCTTGGTTCTTCTTCAACTGCTACAAGGTCTTCATTATCATGCTTAATGAAACTTGTACTTGTAGAAACACTTTCAAAAGTGATCTCTATGTCACCAACATAAAGGTGTGAGCACCCATCAGTAGGTACTCCTTCATAGTTTAAGCATCCATTAGTAGATGCTCTTTGGTTCATGTCTAAGCTAGAAGGTGTCTCGAAATGATCTTCCATATTTTCAATAGAATCTTCTTCATGCTCTTGTGATGTCTCTTCATTTTGCTCCTTAAAGCAAGCTGATGCATTTTGCCCCTTGTTTTCCTTAGGATCAATATATTTGGAATCTCTTCTTGAATAAATCTGAAAAGCTCTCCTCAAGGAGGACATCATTTCATGCACACATATGTGATACTCGCTCCAAGGGTTTTTACAAGAAGGGCATAAACCTTTCTTCACTAACTCCACATCTTCATTTTTGGGACTATTTTCAAAAACATGTTCAGCATAGTACTCAAAAGACATGGCATTTTGTGTATTTTTGCTAAAAGCAAGATATTCTTGATATTTTTGATATTGTTGGGGCAAGGTTTTATATTTTTCTCTCCATCTTTGGAACTCACTCATAGAATTATCCTTGGTTGGTGTGACACACTCATATTCATCAGATTTAAATTCATAAGAATAATCGTCATTTCTCTTGAAATTGTAAGAAGTGTTGCATGATGGCACCTCTTCCTCGTACCATTCACATTCTGCTTCATATTGCTCATAAGCATCTGCATATTCCTCATAAGAATTGTACTCATAGGATTCATCATAATAGTAAGACATGGCTGCCAATTATTCTTGAATGTATGTACCTAATACACAGGTGCAAGGACCATGCTCTGATACCACTGTAATGTCCCTTGTTAGGAATTTTCTTAAAATTGCAATTTTCCACTTTTTTCCTTGGTTCGACCTTTGACTAGTTTCGATCTCTAGGTCCCAAATTTGCCCCAAATGATCCCAAATCTTCTGAGAAGGTATATGAATGATATTAGAACATAAATATGTGTTTCATGGATGCCTTTGTACCTTTAAAACACTTCTGCAAATACTCTTTCAATTCTGGTCAATGTAGGTAACTTTACTAGTGATTTCCCTTTGACTAGTATTGGTCTCTAGGTCTCAAATTGACTCCAAATGCCTTCAAATATTCAAGGAAGGTTTATGAATGATGTTAGGAATTGAATATGATGTTCATGGATAACATATGGCCACCAAAAGACCTCTGCAAACTCTCTTAAGATTCTGGACCAAGTATGCAATTTTACTAGTAATTTGGGGTTCAAATCCCCCTAAGGTAAGTACTGAAAATGGCTTCCCAAATGCCTCCAAACCCACTCAAATTTATGAAAAGATGTATGTAATGTGTTAATTATGTTATTAAGGTCTCATATGCACCATTAATGGTTTATTACAACTGTTCTCACCCTCTCCCATTCAACTTCAAAAATCCTCAATTCGACCCTTGGGGAAATGGCACTATTTCACCTCCCAATACAACTAAACTGAGTAAAAATGCTTCAAATGCTCAAGTAAAGTACATGAAACTTGTAGAAGACATCCATGGCAGTATATTTATCACAAATATATCAGAGAATCATCCATTCATTCGAAATCATCATCAATACATTGGCTCACAACAAGGTAGTGGGGAAATGGCATTGTTCTTCCAGTAAAAATGAGATTTATACATTTCTACTTGGAATTTAGACCTGAAACTTTTTGGAGATGAAGAACAGAGTATTTACTTCATATTACAAAAGAAATGGGGCATTAAGAGCTTCCCCAAAGAGTACAATAGCTCACCAAAAACGCCCTCCCTCAAGGATCAAGAATATGCCATCAAAACTGGAAATGGTTGAAGGAGTGAGCTGCAATAGAAGAAACCATGAGCTGCCCTGTAGCTTACGCCTGCAAATAAAGACTCCATTAAAGCTCCAAATGAAAGGTCTGAATGGCCTTTCCAATTACCAACTTGGATGGGAATCTTTCACCCTCGAAATTGGCTAAGGCAAGAAACTAGTCATCCACTAGCTCTCCCTTTTCACAAATGCAATTGCAAATTCTACAAATGATCAAAAGCCATTCTCATACTTCATTTCTACATTTTATAACCAACATTAGCATTCTAAGGGTCGAAATCCTCTCAATAGATTCAATAGATTTCCATTTAGGAAATATTCCACATTTGCCACTTGTCTCCTAGTTCCAACCTTCCATCTTCTCCCAAATTTGATTTTGAGTCTCTTTGGCTTCTCCAACTCCCAAATTCGACTTCCTTGAGCCTATTTTTGGGGCTGACATGTCATAGTGGTCAGATGTCAGAGGTCAGGTCTGCAATTTGTCATAGTTGTCATAGATGCTCCATCATTGGTGTCATAGGGGCTAGGGAATCTAGCCCAAGTGTCCACAAACTTCCACTTTGACTCTTTATCTTCCATGGAGGTTACCAATCCTTCCCAATTCGACCTAAGATGATAAATGAAATGTGTTATGGCTTACCAACTCACCCAAGAGTGTTCACATTCCCATTAATTCGAATTTGCAAAAGAGAGATACCATGTATTATGAAAAATCAAGCTAGTGTGGGTCCCACATACTCCATATGTCTCCAAAACCATTTGTCATCTAGGATTTCTCTTGAATTTCTTTATTCACTCTATTTATTAAATAATTGAACCCTTCTAATGTCTAAACATCATTTATTATCCCCCTTATTCCAAATCCCAAAGCTTCCACCCTAAACCTAGGAAACTAGTAATTTTCCTCCTTGGCAATTATTTGACCCTTAACATCAATTTTACAAACTCTAATGAATATGGCTAATGTGATTAGGCCATTGTGACTCAATTCCAAATTTGGGACATGACAGAGCTGTTCTATATCTTTCCGTTTCTCACTATTTTACTATCACTATGGGTCTTGGAATGGGATCCAACAACTTTGCTGAAGTCATGAGTTTAAATTTATTACTCATCTTTGCAGCTGAGAGGGGAATTACTAGACTGGCGGTTTATGGAGATTCTATGAATGCTATAAATTGGACCAATAAAACTCAAGCCTGCAGAGTTCTTAGACTTGCAAATGTACTTCACACTATTCAGATGCTCAAACAATCCTTTGACATATTTATATGCCGGCATGTTTACAGGGAAAATAACCAAAAAGCGGACCAGGCATCCAAAGAAGGGCAGAACATGGTTTTTGGCACTTGGAAAGTAGTCGAAGAAAATGATGGACAGAGAACCGAGTTCCTACTCAGACCTTTCATTGATGAAAACATTATATGATGCTGTTATATAGCTGAAAAACATAGTTTTAATTTCTGTTAAAAGTACTGATTTACATAATCGGCATGAATGGTTTTTATATAAAACTTTCGAAGTTGTAATAGCAAGATAGTCCGTTGGGACAGAACCTTATTATTTTGGAAAATAGGGAAGCAACAATTTTTGCATTTTGAAAGAAGACGTAACAGTCTCATCAAGTGAACCAAACTTTTGGATTGGACAATTTACTGATACAGTGAATACTGATTGTAATTCTGATCTCCTTGGATGAATGGAATTATGCTTTTTTTCTTTTGAAAAAAAAAAAAGTTCCTTTATTCATTTTAATTAGAGCTTTATATCTCTTTATCTTTTTTATTTTTTATAGATCCTTCTATTACTTCCTTGATTTCATTTCTTGCATTATTACACTCTTTATCATACCATTAATTGATTCTTCTATTTACTTTATACCGAAGACTTCCCTAAAAAACTTGTTAATATTTTTATAATATATCTTCTTTACATAAAAAAAAAAACCAAACCAACCAAAAAAAAATATTTAACAAAGTAAAAATAAATATCAAATTTCTAAATTTCTAACCATGATTTGAAACAACCATTGCAATTCTTTGCAATTAGTCACTACACACTTCTTTCATAATCGAGAACGTGGATGCATTGTCATATTAGAAATAAAGTTTCAAGTTATCTCACAGTTATGGAACCATACACAATTTTGTTTGGTCATGCTTTTTGAGTTGGTTCAATGCTATGAAGAAGCTTTTCCATTAACTTTTAGAAATTAGGTTTCAAGTTATCTCACAATTATGGAACCATACACAATTTTGTTTGGTCATGCTTTTTGAGTTGGTTCAATGCTATGAAGAAGCTTTTTCATTAACTTTTACACAATTTTGTTTGGTCATGCTTTTTGAGTTGGTTCAATGCTATGAAGAAGCTTTTTCATTAACTTTTATTTGTGTGGTATTTTTATTTTTATTTTTTGTAACATTTTTTTAAGTAGAAAAAAACATGTCTCTTGTTATTCATGTGAATTAAAGAGTATATATTTGACTTAAGTTTTTGACTTCTCTCAGAAAATGATAAAAGTTATAAAAAAGACTATTATACCATCTTTCCATCCAACCGTCTTTACAAAAAAAATATGTCTAAACATTGTCAACAAGTCTGAAACAAGACTAACCAAAAAAAGATAACCAGATATTGCACCACACTAAGAGTGCATGGATACAAAAACTAAAAAATATATATATGTCCACATACATCAACATATCAGAGAAATAAAAACTGCCCACATACAACAGATATTATTCATCTAATTCAGGAAAAAAAATTGTTTTTGATGGAGAGACAACCTTCTAAAAATTATCCAATAAAAAATAGACCTTTAGCTTCCCTAAGAGCGGATTTGGATAAACTATCTGCATCAAAATTGTGCTCTGATCTATAAACACACTCAATAGAAAAATCAACAAAGAAATCCATAAACATTAACCCTCAAAAATATTGATCCAAAGAGGGGACCTATATATCATAAAGCTTTTTTGTTCAGTTAACAATTACCAAGGAATCCCCTAAAACATGTAAAGAATCAATACCTATAGTTGATGCAAATTTGAGTAATCACCATAATACCATTAACTTGGTTTTGGTAATTCAACCAATCCTACAATTCATCCTCAAATTAAAATAATGATTCTTATTTATATAAAGAATTATCCCAGCACCAAAAATGCCACATTGAGCAGCACCATAAAAAAAACCTGTAGCATAATTCAAAACTAGAAGATTAATAACAAGTCTGGGCTTGTTTCTAATTTCAACAAAAACATATTCTTTATGCATGTTCATAATTATCATAGAACTAGCAGAAATTTTCAATGATTTATCTTTAAAAATATAAAAATTTCTCAATTTCCAAATGTCTCCATGAATAAAAACGGAAAACATTTTATGTGATGGATATGCAATCTAACATTTCATTTTTATATAAAATAAAGTTTAATATAAAATTACAAGTATAAATAAAACAAGGATGGTGAAGAGTAAAATTCGTACTTCTAAAACAAACTAACAAAATTTTGACATTAAAAGATTAAAAGATTTTATAAATAAATTTGATTTTTTATTATATATTTTTCTTATATTTAAAATTTAAATTAAAATGAATTTAAGTTTTATTTATAAAATAATATTTATTTATAAATTAGTAAGAAAAACTAAAACAAATATTATTTAATTATTTTAATTAATAATAATTATATATTTTGAACTAAAACATATAAACAAATAAAAATATGGGCTAATAAATTCTTAAAAAACCAAGCCTTTAGTACAAAGGAATTATGCTTTATATTACAAATATAAAGTTTCTAAAATATTGCTTTGAAGAAAATATGCCTTAGCATAAGTAATAAATAAAGTCAAATTAAAAGGGACTAACATATTATTATGAAGAAGAAAACACCTAACAAACTATAAGGCAAAAAGTTTTATTCCATTCCTCTATTCTTTTTTTAGTACCGTATTGCATTATTGGATTTACCTATCTCACAAGTCCATGCATTCTCTATTTTTCAAGCTTGGTGAATGGAGATTGAAAAACCTTGAGGGTTGTGTTTGTTTGCATGTCCTATTATATGATAGGAGCATTCTCACTTCTAATCTTATCTTTCATGTTTTCTACATGTGATCTCGGGTAGCCACCAAATGGAAAATTGTTTAACCAAGTGTTATATGACCACAACTTAACCATGCTCACTTGACACAATAACCATTGCGTAAACATGAGAACAAAGGCTCATCATTCATTCCTCATGATGGTTGGCAATGCTTGGCTCAACGTGCTATAATTTTGTTCTTCTCCACCTTCCAAACTTCAAAACTCTTCACTAGAGAAAATTATCATGAAAAAAAAGGTTAAATTATTAGATTCTAAGTGTTTACAAAATTTTGGATAAGCCAAAACAATATTAATTCAAAAGCTAATTTAATAGATTTACCTATTTCATTGGTAACTTCTTACCATAGAGATGATGAATAGTTGATTTTTCAAAGCTACCAACACATATTTTTTAGCCATTCACTCAATAAGAAATAAGAAATAGGTTTGCTTTATCATTTTTTAATGCAACCTAAAATATATGTATTTATGATTTTTAGAAAAAAAGAACATGAGTTTTTTGGTTTTTTAATTCTTCAATAATATATTAACAATTTTAATAATTAATAAAAAATAAAATTGAGTTGGTGAGAATTTCTTTATCCATTAGATTCTCAATTATTTTTTTGTTTTCGATACAATCACTAATCATTTCAGAAAAATACATAAAAATTTTAAATAAAAAAACAAAAAACTCAATATTTAAAAGAAATAGATGATTACAATTTAGAAAACAAAATAACATACAAACATAGACTCATACATGGACTAATAAATTAAAGGTGAAATGGAGTCTGTTTAATTATGTCACTGCCTTGAATATATGTTGTTGTAGTGTTTCTTGATTCCGTCAATTAGTTTGGGTTTATGCTGCTGTGCACTGCATGAAAATCAACTTGCAATTACTGTATTAATGAGCCACTGTATGAAAATTTGAAACTAGGGTTATTTGAATTCACCTGTTTGGAATTCGCTTTAATAATTTGACTTGTTTTGATTTGATTCACCTCGACCTTCAATTTGATCAAACTATGTCTCTTTCTCCAAGAATGTACCAAACTTTGGCTTGGCATGAATTTTTAAAATTGCCCAATGTGTGACTTTGGGATACCATGTTAAAGAGACAAAAGAAATAGAAAGAAAGATGTGTAATATATAAATATGCTTCAAAATTACATAGGGTGATGTTTAAAGGAGAGAAAAAGAGAGATATGTAATATATTAATATGTTTCAAAATTACATAGAGTGGTGTTCTATATAAATCTAGCAAGTTCCACTATTCTCATTAGGAACTGCTCACATAATTTTTTCTAACTTAATTGCTATTTATTATGTATGACTTATGTCTCATTTTATGACATTACAAAATTAGTCTTGTACATAACATTAATTAGTCCTTAGATATTATAAACATTATAATGTTTAACACTTATTTCCTCTTCCTTTTATGCTGGATCATTGAGCTTCATTTGGGACATCGTTATTGGTGCCTCCAGCGCATTGGTATATGTAATTGTATCCTTAAGTAGTGTTTGGAATGAGAATTTGAGTTGTGATATACAAATCTACTCAAGTTCTTGATAGTGTGTTGTCACTTTAATTTTATCAGTTTATGTACTTATGCAACTTTGATGAATAGGAAGATTATTCTGTTTGTGGCCTATTTCAAGGGTATTGAATGCATGATAATTTGATCATATGATTTCTTGGTTATTAAGTTATGTGTGATTACTTCCGAATAAACAAGTTTCAATTTGCTTTTGCCTTTTTATTTTTCATTTGTTTTTATTTTCCATACCCAAATGGACTAAGGTAGCAATCAAAATCTGTTTCAAAGAAGTATCTAGTTTGTTGTTTTTAGCATTTAGTTTTTGGTTTTCGAGATATTTTGATGTGGATCTAAAAGTTATGTTGGGGATATGAAAGTCATGATTACAACAAATTTGTGAACTATAGAGGTAGATTTGAAATGATTTTTTTCTTTAAGTCATTAGGGATTCCCCCTAGGTTAGAAAGGTTTTGACCTAGAAGTGAGGGGCCGTGTTGGTGATAGACACCTTACCAAAATGATAATTTGCATGACTCTACTATGAAGTTAGTGGTGAACTTCATTGTGAATGATTTTGGGTGATAACAACACACATGCTCAGTCTTGTTCCATTTCTAGAAGAATTGGAGATGCTTATGGTCACTATGAATGAAAGTATATTTTCAAAGAAAATAATGTCACCAGTGTTTCACTTCTTTTATTAACGTGTACATTTCTCTATCATGTATTGAACATTTTAAAACAATTGCTTTCGAGATGCCTAGTTGACCAAAATATGGTGTGGCCAATGAGGTGACAAGATGAGACCAAAATCCGGTGCGGCCGATGAGGTCAAAATAGATACTAGAAGTAAACCAAAAGTTGGTGTGGTCGATGAGGTTGTAACAGATCGACTTAGCCTTTAAGATAACCGTGAGGAATTCTGATGTGTATTGTATGATCAACATACAAGTTACAATAGGGGGGCCCATGCCATGGCGAGAGAGACCATTCGAAGTATTGGCATGGAGGGTTATGGAGGTTGATCGGATGGTATGATTCTAAGGGTGAGGGTGTGAGGAAGTAGAAGTCCTACAGTTAGGAAGCTTGTAACAATAACTTTAGGACAAAGTTCCTTGAGGTGGGGATTATGTAACACCCCTCCGTCACATATGCATTAGTGTTAAGGGGAATACCTGAGTTATAGTGTAGGCATAGGACGTACTCGTGATGGCCACATGAGTGGGTCCAATCCTTGCACAATAGTATTAGATGATTGAGGTTTATATTAATGGCATGGGATTCTTAAAAGTATAAATATAAAAGTTAACAAATCAAGATAAATTAATCATGGCTTAGGTTAAACAAGGGTTTGTTAAAGGAAATAGTATTTAATATGTAATTATGATATATTTATCTATTTGGGAGAATTTTGCATGGGGATTATTACATGTGGACATGTGTCCATCCTAGGGGATCTTGGAAAAGTTTAAATAGGAGAAAGGAGAAAGGGATAGGGGTTCTCCTTCCTTCCTCCTATTATGGGAGGAGTTCAGTGAGCTGGGAGGGAGATGGAGGTTTGGAGGGATCGGAGGATTTCAGTTTATGATTGAGTGGTTGGTTGGGAGGAGAGAGGTCCCCCAAATGTGGTTTTCCAATTGTTGTTTCTATGGTCTTGATTACTTATATGGTATCTCTGTAAGTACAAGTTTTTATTTTAGGTATGTCTTTCTCCATGTCCTATGTTTAAATAATATTTAGTTAATAATCAATCTTGAAAATCAGTTTTTTTGTTATTAATTCTATTATGGCAGTTAAATTCAATGTTACTATTGCATATTTAAGTAGATTTATTTTAAGAAAAATGTATGCCACTCTTAATGAAAGTTATAGTATTTATATAGAATTTAAGGTGCTACATCTGGTACATTGTATATTACAATCATGGTTTAATATACATTGTATTTCTTTGTGTTGTATTAGTCTCTACCTTTCAAGTTATTTCATATTATTTGGTAGGCATATCAAAACATACAGTGCCTATGTATACAAAGTTGTCCAATATTTTTTACTTGAAGGTATATAAAACATTTATCTCCACCCATGAAACTGTTTGTGGTATTATTTGGAGTCTTGGACTTATCTTGAGGTGAAGCTAAATTACTTAGAGCATTTCCTATGTTTGAGCTTCAAAAAGATTAGGTTTGTAAAAAGCTTAATGCTACATGTTAGAAAGTCAATTAATGTTATAAAGTTATTAACATTGACCCACTCCATTTCTTCTATACTTCTTTGATCACCTATGTCTACACCCATCAAATAAATTTGTGATGGTAGCGCCGCGTGTGTCATTTGAATTTGTGTATATATCAATTGATTCATTTCTAATCATGACACATCCCCATTGATACTATCCAAAATCACAAAATTTAGGATATGCTTCAAAGTAGGATCCTTATCCTTTATGAAAATTTCATGATTTAATTATAAGTGGTGTGTGTTCAATTACTTTTTACATAAAGATGTACCTCTATGTACAATTAAAAGCCATATAGTGAACCTCAAATTAGTTAACTCATTTATCTCCAAGAAACAAGGATTACTGGCATTTTTAATATGTAAAAAAAAGATGTTTATGCCCAAATTCTTTCATCTATGTGAAAACGTTGACACCTTTGAAAAACCATGGTTTACTATATATTGTGTTTCTATGCATTCTATTAGTCCCTCCCTTCACTAGCAAGGTCTCTAGTAATCGGTGTATCATTTTTCATATTATTTTGCATGCATTTCAGAACATATACTATCTATGCTTGAAAAAAAATTCAATATTTTTGGCTCAAAGGTACATGAAAACTTTATCTCCACTAATGGAATTGTTTGTGGTCTTATTTGACCTCATCCCCAAGTGAATCCAAATTACTTAGGGTGTTTCCTATGTTTTAGCATCGAAAAGATTATGGTTGTAAAAAACTTAATGCTACATGCTAGGAAGTCATGTAATGGTATGAAGTCATTAAGATTAATCTACTCCATTTCTTCTATACATCTTTGATTAGCTATGTTTACACCCATCAATTAAATTCATGTTCACATCAACATGTGTCACTTGAATTTGTGATGGTGTCGACATGTGTCACTCATCATGCACAACAAATACGACACACTCCACATATTCCTAGCCATTCTCTACATGCATACTCCACATATCCCTCATCTCCCTTGGTACCAAAACACGTGAGCATCATCTAAGGATTAGTATTTGAATATGAGTTATCATGCAATTGAAACCAATATTCAATATTCAATATTCAACCTTGTTCAGAGTTCCCTTCACATAGGTTATGTCAAAATCATACTCACTGAGTAATTCAGACCACCTTATCTATCTTGCATTTAAATCGCTTTGGGTAAAAATGTGTTGTAAACCACAATGATCTGTCTTTAGTTCAAATTTTCTCCCGACTAAGTAGTGTCACCATAATATTAAGGCATGAATTATTGTTGTCATTTCCATATCATGGGTTGCATAGTTCTATTCGTGCGGCTGAATCCTTAGGGAAGTGTAAGCAATCACTCTCCCTTGTTGCATAAAAACACATATGATCTGTCTTTCGACGCATCTATACATACTAGGAAGTCTTGGTCCATGTCAGGAAATTTCAGTACAGGTGTCGTTGTTAATAGTTCCTTAAGTTTGGTGAAATCCTTTTCACACCTATCGGTCCACACAAATGTTTGATTCTTCTTTTGTATAACTCCATTATGGGTCTTGCTATTTTGGGAAAACCTTCTACGAAACGTCTATAGTAGCTAGCAAATCCCATGAAACTACGTACCTCATGTACATTCATGGGTGTTGTCCATTCCCATATGGATTCTATATTTGCAGGATCTACCGTGATCCCTTAACCATATATAATGTGGCTGAGATAATGGATCTCTTTCTGAAAGAAGGAACACTTCGATAACTTTCCATATAGGTGGTTCTCTCTCAAACACTGAAGTATTGCTTTTATGTGTTCTTCATGCTCTTCAAGAATCCTTGAATAGATTAAAATATCATCCTAAAACACTTGAACAAACTTATCAAGGTATTGATGGAATACACCATTCATCAAATTCATAAAAACACTTGGCGCATTCCTCAACCCAAAAGTTACTACAACAAATTCGTAATGTTCAAATCTTGTCTTGAAGGTTGTCTTAGGAATGTCTTCTTCCTTTATCTTTAACTGATGGTAACCTGATCTCAGATCAATCTTGGAGAATATGGTTGCACCCTTCATTTGATAAAAAATATCGTCAATTCTAGGCAGAGGGTATTGGTTTCTTACAGTTTCTTTGTTTAACTGACGGTAATCAATGCACAGTCGCCATGACCCATCTTTTTTCTTGACAAAAATTACGGGTGCTCCCCAGGGGGATACAATAGGTCTAATCAATCCCAATTCTATAAATTCCTAAAGTTGCATCTGTAGCTCTTTTAAATATGGTACAGACATTCGGTAAGGGGTTCTTGCTATAGGTTATGTTCCTGGTTTGAGTTCAATGGTGAAGCCTAGCTCGTGTTGCAACGGTAGACAATGTAATGCTTTTGGGAATATATCCATGTATTCCAAAAATAAAGGGTGGTTGATTATCTCCTTCTTTGTTCATTTCTATAACTGCATAAAGCTTACGCCCTTTCCTCACACTTTTCTTTAATTGCATGGCTGAAATCATCCTCAAGGAAACTTTTCTTCTTTTCACAGTCAACATCCTATTGTAACCTTCATCATCATAGAAGGTTAGTTCCTTGCTTCAGCAGTCCATCAAGGCTGCATGATTTTCTAACCAATCCATACCCAAAATTAAGTCATAAGCCCCCAAATCTGTGTCATAAAAGGATACCTTAGTTGTGCACACCCCCAAATCTACATCACTGTTTTCTAACTTTAGACCCACTTTCTGGATACTTTTGGATGCCATTTCAACTACGTCGAAATCGTCTTGACTAACTTCCATCATATTATTACATTCTAAAGCTTTAAAAGAAATAAAAATCTCAGTTGCACGAGGGTCCACTAGTAAAGAAAATACATTACCGTCGATCTTACCTGAGGTTTCAAGGACGGTTGATTGGTGTTCTGCTTGACAGTTGTTAACTGTTGCATGAATGCGATGTGCGGGACCTAGGTCGGCAACAGTGGTATGTCACGGTCCTTGACTTGGTCCTTGTACTCTTCCATTACCCTGTTTCCATCGAGGGTATTCACTCTGAAATTGCAGGCCTCCACATTTCCAACATCCTTCCTTAGGGCCTCTAGCTGCACCACTAGTTGGTGCATTGTTCCGCCGTGGTCCAAACTGTGCCAGTTTTCCAAAAGGCATTGCATGATCATTTCTTGGTGGTAGAGGTCGGTAGGGTGCTCTTGCTTCTCAATTATATCTTCCACTGTAAGATCCATTTCCAAATTTTTTCTGTCCATAGTGGTTCTTGGGTGCACGGAAAGGTTGATTGTTTTGGTCATTACTAGCAAGGTTCTTACCGAGCAGTCCTCTGTTCAAAAGTTCTTCTTCTACTATAAGGAATCTTTGAACCGCGTCATGCAAGGTAGAGGGCATTAAGATGTGAACCTTATCTCTAATATTCTAGTTTATCCCAAAGACGAACTTATTGACCTTCAACTTTTCTGTTGAAACATGAGGTGCATAACTCAGTAATTCCATGAAACGGATTTTGTATTCCTGTACTGCCCAATATCCCTGTCATAAAGCGTTGAATTCATTTAACTGTTGTTCAATGAATTCATCAAAAATGTATTGTTGGTGGAAGTGCTCGTCAAACAATTCCCATGAAACCTCCTTGGTTTCCAAGCCTAGCTGTGGACGTAAAGTCTTCCACCATAAAAGGGATTCACCCTTCAATTGTAGAACTGCCATGCGCACTTTTAAGTTTGATGTGTAATCTCTCAGTGAAAATCACATGGCCATATTTTTCAACCATGCCATGACATTGGTTCCCTCAATGGAACCCCAAAATTATGGAAATTTAATCTTTTCCAGTTCACAGTGGAAGTTGACCGATGGTGAGTTTTGTGGTACCGTGGTTACTTGCAAGCTTCCATTTTCATGGTCCAATCTAGTAATTAAATCTTTAGAGATTCGTTGGAAATTTATCATCATGGCAACCACTTCTCCGTCAAGGGGTTTCTTGTTCTTCTTGGAGTGACATGGTAGTTGTAGGAATTGGCGCGGGTGGAGGACGTATGCCTCGCCATCTCTCGACTCTCCCTCTTCCCCTACGTCCACGGTGATCCATAACCTATATTTAAAAAAAAACTATCCATTAGCTTTCTTCATAACACAATTTTGAAATTTGCGAACATCATAATCACTTTTGAACATTTGCGGAAACAACGCAATATATTTTTCTTGGTCCGATCAAGGCTTGACTGGCTCTGATACCAAATGTAGAACCCTTCGTGTTAAACGTCACAAGGGTCTTATAATATTAGATTATTAATATTTTCTTTTTGTTGACTAAGACATTAATCAAAATCCTAGTTAAGAATGCAAAGTTTTCTTATTTAAAATTTCACTTCTATAATTAAAGACAATAACTAAAGTTTAGTTAAGAAAGTAGAAGCTGCCCTATTTAAAATTTCACTTCTACAATTAAAGACAATAACTAAAAGTTTGGAAGGGGATTTTCTTTATATTCATCTTAAAATTCCTACTCTTTTATGTTTATAGAATTAAACGTATCTATAATATAATTATAAACTAATTGAGCTTCCGATGCAGCTCGAATTACTTATCTTCCACTAATCTGTCTCTGTTATAAAGTTTAAGTAACATTTTTTAGATGAGGAATTAAATAATTAAATTCATCTATCTTCCGAACAATCTCCCTGGAATAATTTTCCGTATGAAATGGTAAAAAAATTTCCTCGCCTGAAATGGAACATATAACATTTCTACTTCCAGTTATAATGTTTGCATTTTCACGCTCCTTCGTGCATCCATTTGGACTTAGTTTTTACTTTAGAACAGGTGTAAACCTTTGTAACCTCAAGTTAAATAAATTCAAACATGTGATATTATGAGCGGACTTCTCCAACACGACTCCTCATAATTAACCACGCGTCAAAATTTAATTTAGCAGATCGAGACTACAAGCTCACCCCTAAATTCATGGAGGCAAGGATAGACATATCAATCACCTTGACAGCCCAATTACTTGTACGTTAAAAGAAATAAAGGAAGATATCATCCGCCAATTTCATACGGGAGTTAAATTGATGCAAAACCGATGGGTGAATCCACGAAGATGGGTGTCTATTTCGTGAGAATCGAGTGGTGGAGAAGCATTGCGGAAGCTATTTGGACGAATAACAATATTTATTTGGTCGAATAAAATAATTTATTCGGTTGAAAAAAATAATTTCTTCGGTCGAATAAAATAATTTCTTCGACCAAATAAAATAATTTCTTGGACCGAATAAAATAATTTATTTGGCCGAATAAATATTGTTATTCGTCCGAATAACCTCAAGTTTATTCGGCCAAATAAATATTCACGGTTCATTGTTAAAAGTAACGACAACCTAGAACTACGTGCGAGGCAGCGCCGACCGGGAAAATTGTCTGGTGATTTTTTTTAGTTGATTCGGCTGAATAATTATTTGGCCAAATAATGTTTCGGCTAAATACTTGTTCGGCCGAATAATTACTCGGACAAATAATTATTCAGCCGAATAATTATTCGACCAAAGAATTATTCGGTCGAATACTAGTTCGGCATATAAGGTCATCTACGGCCATATTTTTTCATTTTTTCGCTGAATCCTCTATAGGGCCCTGCTGTTGCGTTGCTGGGACCCCGACCTCGCCTGCTTCTTCGATGTCTCCTTTCCACCACCTTGTGCTGTTGCGACTTCGACATCCTCCTGCAACTACGACTCTGCCCTACAGTGCCTTTTGTCCACAGTCCCTGCTGCGACATCAACGCCCTCCTTCCCTGCGACTTTGCCCTACAGTGCCTTTTGTCCATAGTGCTACCCCTTTTTCTTCCACCTTCTAGATGTGGAGCACAGAGGTTGGTTCGAGGCGTTGGCCGTGGAGTTTGACAGCCTACAATTCAATAGGTAATTTGGCATTATAATTGACATGTTATTTTCTCATTTTAGTTATTTTTGTTGTGTTTTTGGTATTCTAATATGTAATGACCCTTTTTAAAAATTTATTAAAAGGACCAATTTTTCACTTTTTCCCCAAATTCAACCTTTGACTAGTTTTGATGCCTAGGTCTCCAATTTGCCCCAAATGCTCCCAAATATTCTAAGAAGGTATATGGATGATGTTAGAACATAAATATGTATTTCATGGATGCTTTTGGACCTTTAAAATACTTCTGCAAATCCTCTTTCAATTCTGGCCAATGTAGGGAACTTTACTAGTAATTTCCCTTTGACTAGTATTGGTCTCTAGGTCTCCAATTGGCTCCAAATGCCTCTAAATATTCAGTGAAGGTGTATGAATGATATTTGTACTTGATTATGATGTTCATGGATTATTTATTACCATCAAAATACTTCTGCAAACTTGTTTAAGATTTTGGACAAAGTATGGAATTTAACTAGCAATTTGGGGTTCAAATCCCCCAAGGGTAAGTACTGAAAATGACTCCCCAAATGCCTCCAAAATCACTCGAAATTCTGAACAGAGGTGGGATTTTTGAGGGACATTATTTAGGTCTCATGTGCACCATTAATAAATTATTAATTCTATTCTAACCTTCTCCCAAACAGCAACAAAAATCACTAGTTCTACCTTGGGGGAAATAGCATGAAATCTTCTTCAAATAAAATAAAACTGAGCAATATGGCTCCAAATGCTTAAGTGATGAACATGAAACTTGTAATACTCATCAATGGAAGTCCATACATCATAAATATATCAGATAAATATTCTTCCATTCGAAATCATCATCAATACATTGGTATGCATCAATCTAGTGGGGGAATGATCACTATTTTCTCATTAATAATCCATTTTACATATAACCACTTGGTATTTGGATATCAAGAACAGAGTATATTGGTCATATTAAAACAGAAATAGATCATGAGGAGCTCTCCCAAAGAGTACAAGAGCTCACCAAAAATGCCCTCCCCGAAGAGTCAAGAATATGCCATCAAAACTGGAAATGGTTGAGAGAGTGTGTTGCACAAAAAGAAACCATGAGCTTCCCTGTAGCTTACACCTGCAAATAAACACTCCATTAAAGCTCCAAATGAAAGGTCTGAATGGCCTTTCCAATTACCAACTTGGATGGGAATCTTTCACCCTCGAAATTGGCTAAGGAAAGAAACTAGTCATCCACTAGCTCTCCCTCTTCACAAATGCAATTGCAAATTTCTCAAATGATCAAAAATATGGTTTCATTCTTTGTTATTGACATTTATAAACTTCTAATGTCCTCCATGGGTCGAATTCCTTCCAAGAAACTCATGCCAATTCAAGTTGGGAAGAGATTCCAAAGAACGCC
Organism: Larix kaempferi; assembly: GCA_027924585.1. Lineage (NCBI taxonomy): Eukaryota > Viridiplantae > Streptophyta > Pinopsida > Pinales > Pinaceae > Larix > Larix kaempferi. The sequence continues at coordinate 11,374,005 of BSBM01000616.1, read as the reverse complement.
ACTTGTACAACAATTCCTAGTCTCCCACTTCCACCAAATCACATGTGAAAGCATCTTAGCTGCCCTAACTCCCTTGAGTGCCCTCTTGGAGGCTATTTTAGCCCTAACATGTTGTATATGTCATATGTTAGCCTTCAGGTCTAATTTGTGTCATAGGTGTCATAGCATCTTCATCATTGTTGTCATAGAGCTAGGGAATCTAGCCCAAGTGTCTCACTAGCTCCAAATTGTCTCTTCCTTTTCCATGGGAGTTACTATTCCTCTACATTTCGAACTTGGATGATTCATGCAATGAATAATACCTTTTGAACTCCCCCAAATATTTTACCATTCACCTTGAATTCGAATTGGTGAGAGAATGATGCCAAGTGTAGTGGAAAATCTAGCCATATGTGGGTCCCCCTTCCTCCATGTGTCTTCATGATCAAATGCCACTTGATTTTCACTTGTATATATTTATTTAGCTCCTTTATTAAATATTTATGCCATTCTAATGTTCAAACATCATTTATTATTCCCCTTATTCCAAATCCCAAAGCTTCCACCCCAAACCTAGGAAACTAGTAATTTTCCTCCTTGGCAATTATTTGACCCTTAGCATCAATTTGACAAAATCTAATGAATATGTCCAACGTGCTTAGGCCATTGTGACCCAATGCCAATTTGGGACGGGAAAAATCCTCCCTTCCCAATATTGCTTGTCCTTAAACAATTTCAAACATGGGTGTTGAAGAACCTGCTTTCTGTATAATTCTTTGAAGTTTCCATTGAATTGCCCAACCTTGAGTCTTTGAGATTCCATGAATATTTTAGAGAGGAACCACCATGCTTGCTGCTGCACTACTATGATAAAAATCACTTTATTAAGTGGGAAATCCATCTCCCATACTACTTGTTTCCCCAAAAAATTTGAAACCAATGAGACAAAAATTATTCCAGGGTCCCATTGCTTGTACTGCACCCCGACAATTAGGAGTGCTCTCCAACCCATACCATAAGATAAGAGGATTCATGTATCCCATTTTCTTCTATGAATTATTCTAAACATCACGAGTACAAAATATATATCATCAAAGTACATAACAACATAATGAAAATGTACATCAAGGAGGTGCTTCATCAAAGAATCATGAAAGTGCTTATACCTCCAAGCAAGTAGACCACCATTTTCCAAGTGCATACAAGCTTCAAGTGACCAATCAAATCTGCTCCAATGACATAGGTGAGGATCCCATGTCCTATAATGCTGCTCCAAAAGGATGTGATATGCATCAAAATATTCAACCATGTATTCTTTCATACAAGAAGTGAATGAAGAATCTCCACTAAAATCTGAACCAAATAATGAGCAGAAAAAACAAGGAGACTTCAAATGACTCAAAGAAGTCTCACCCATACATCCCTGAATGTGAGAATCATAAAGATACAACAAAGTGTGTGGCTTCCAACAAAAATGTTCTCCAATCATAAATCTATTCACCCAAGTGTTGGATGATGTTCTTCCAACATCAAATGAATCAAGTGTTCAGCAAGAAAAACCATGAGTCTTCAAGTGACTCAAATGCATATCATAGGTGCATCCGGGTAGATGTGCATCATCATAAAGTAACAAATGATGCTGTTGCAAATGTGAATAAGAATTTGCTCCAACCATGTGATCATAAAAATTAAATCTTGGAGTTCCATACTCTTGTGGCACCATCAAAAAGAACCCTTTCACCCATACTTCAATGAGACCAATGCTGCAAAACATGTAATTGTAGGATGTAGGAGAATGAACTAACTCACCCAAATGATAAAAAAATGCAGAAGTTTCATCATGGGAAGGATCCATATGGGTAGTATCATGCATCTCCTTCAAAAGTGTGAAACCTTTGTCATAGATTGGTTCCAATGTAGAGGAATCATGCTCTTCTTTAAAAATTGCATAACCTTCATCAAGAGACAATTCAAGTTCCTCTTCCACCACATCAAGTGTTTGGATCTCTTCAAGTTCATCTTCAAACACATCAAGCACATTCAAATTTCCACATTCCTAAAGATCCACCATGTCGTGAGAATCCTCCAAACAATCTACCATTTGACAATCTAAAACATAGGAGGAAAAACAAGTATCTTGCAACTTACCAAGAAGTTGCTCATTTTGAATTGTGAGCTTATGATTATCCTCATTATTCTTCAAGTATGCATCATGTAACAATTCATTAAGCTCAAACAAATGGTTTCTCTTAAAAATCAAAGACATGAAATTACCTTTGATGTGGCACATTGATCTTTGAATCTTCTCCATGTCTTCAAGGAAGGATGTTTCCTCCAATGAAGTAGCTATCCAACAAGAATTTGACACCAATGCTTGAGTGTCATGGAGAATGTTGAGGGATTCTTGTATCTTCTTTTCATTCATATTTAAGAACCCTTCAATAAAATGAGGCTCTTGCAAATGAACCTCCTCATCTTCTTCTTTCTTGCTTGGAACAACTTCATGAAGCTCAAGTGGTGATGGGGAAGTTGACCTTGTTTCTTCTTCAACTGCTAAAAGGTCTTCATTTTCATGTTTAATGGAAGTTTGGCTTGCAGCAACACTTTCAAAAGTGATCTCTATGTGACCAACATAGATGTGTGAGCACCCATCAGTAGGTACTTCTTCATAGTTCAAGCATCCATCAGTAGATGCTCTTTGGTTCATGACTAAGGTAGAAGGTGTCTCGAAATGATCTTCCATATTTTCAATAGAATCTTCTTCATGCTCTTGTGATGTCTCTTACTTTTGCTCCTTCAAGCAAGCTGATGCATTTTGCCCCTTTTTTCCTTAAGATCAATATCTTTGGAATCTTTATTTTGAAATGGATTCTTATTACCTTCCTTCATCTTGAGCTTGTTTTTGATAATGAGGTATTGATAAAATGGTATAGTGTTTCTGCAACCTTCACTCAAAATTTTCCATTCGAGATGAATTTCTTCCACATATTTGGACTCAATAAATTTTGGTACAGTAGGCCCTGGTGTTCTCTAAAATTCATTTTCTCTATTATGGGGTCCTGTGCTTGAGAAAATATGCTCACCCATTGGCTTATTTTCCTCACTTTTTCCTCTTCAACAAAAACACTTTTGGTTTCAATATATAATGGTGGTCCCTGAATTCTTGTCCTCATGAATATCAGACCACATCAGGTGCCAAGATCATGCTCTGATACCACTGTAATGACCATTTTTTAAATTTTTATTAAAAGGACCAATTTTTCACTTTTTCCCCAAATTCGACCTTTGACTAGTTTTGATGCCTAGGTCTCCAATTTTCCCCAAATGCTCCCAAATATTCTAAGAAGGTATATGGATAATGTTAGAACATAAATATGTGTTTCATGGATGCTTTTGGACCTTTAAAATACTTATGCAAATCCTCTTTCAATTCTGGCCAATGTAGGGAACTTTACTAGTAATTTCCCTTTAACTAGTATTAGTCTCTAGGTCTCCAATTGGCTCCAAATGCCTCTAAATATTCAGTGAAGGTGGATGAATGATATTTTTACATTATTATGATTTTCATGGATGACTTATGACCATCAAAATACTTCTACAAACTTGTTTAATATTATGGACAAAGTATGGAATTTAACTAGCAATTTGGGGTTCAAATCCCCCCAGGGTAAGTACTGAAAATGACTCCCCAAATGCCTCCAAACTCACTATAAATTATGAACAGAGGTAGGGTATGTATGGGGTACATTATTTAGGTCTCATGTGCACCATTAATCAATTATTAATTCTGTTCTAACCTTCTCCCAAACAACAGCAAAAAACACTAGTTTGACCTTGGGGGAAATAACATTAAATCTTCTTCAAATAAAATAAAAATGAGAAAGACGGCTCCAAATGCTTAAGTGATCAACATGAAACTTGTAATACTCATCAATATAATTCCATACATAAAAATTATATCAGATAAATATTATTCCATTCGAAATCATCATCAATACATTGGCATGCATCAATCTAGTGGGGGAATGGTCACTGTTTTCTCATTAATAATCTATTTTACATATAACCACTTGGTATTTAGACCTGAAAATTTCTGGAGATGAAGAACATAGTATATTAATCATATTACAACATAAACATATCATGAATATATCTCCCAAAGAGTACAAGAGCTCACCAAAAATGCCCTCCCTCAAGGGTCAAGAATATGCCATCAAAAATGGAAATGGTTGAGAGAGTGTGTTGCACAAGAAGAAACCATGAGATGCCATGTAGCTTACACCTGCAAATAAACACTCCATTAAATCTCCAAATGAGAGGTCTGAATGGCCTTTCCAATTACCAACTTGGATGGGAATCTTTCACCCTTGAAATTGGCTAAGGCAAGAAACTAGTCATCCACTAGCTCTCCCTCTTCACAAATGCAATTGCAAATTTCTCAAATGATAAAAAATCTGGTTTCATTCTTTATTATTGACATTTATAAACTTCTAAATTCCTCCATGGGTTAAATTCCTTCCAAGAGACTCATGCCAACTCAAGTTGGGAAGAGATTCCAAAGAACGCCACTTGTACAACAATTCCTAGTCTCCCACTTCCACCAAATCACATGTGGAAGCATCTTAGCTGCCCTAACTCCCTTGAGAACCTTCTTGGAGGTTGGTTTTAGCCCTGACATGAAATATATGTCATATGTTAGCCTTCAGGTCTGATTTGTGTCATACGTGTCATAGCATCTTCATCATTGTTGTCATAGAGCTAGGGAATCTAGCGCAAGTGTCTCACTAGCTCCAAATTGCCTCTTCCTCTTCCATGGGAGTTACTCTTCCTCTACATTTCGACCTTGGATGAGTCATGCAATGAATAATACCTTTTGAACTCCCCCAAGTATGTTACCATTCACCTTGAATTCGAATTGGTGAGAGAATGATAACAAGTGTAGTGGGGAAATCTAGCCATATGTGGGGAACTTGTATATATTTATTTAGATCCTTTATTGAATATTTATTCCATTCTAATTTTCAAACATCATTTATTATTTCCCTTATTCCAAATCCCAAATCTTCCACCCCAAACCTAGGAAACTAGTAATTTTCCTTGGCAATTGTTTGACCCTTAGCATCAATTTGACAAACTCTAATGAATATGTCCAATGTGAGTAGGCCATTGTGACCCAATGCCAATTTGGGACATGACATAATCACCCCCTTTTGTTGTTGGCAGGAGACCGGCGTTCAGCTTTGCTTCTTTGGAAGGCGTTTGGCGTTCGGCTTCGCTTCTTTGGCAAGAGATCGGCATTCAAAAGGTACACTTCCCCAAACCTGTGAGAGATAATCTATAGCGATATGGTTTTCTAATTGGTTGTGAGAGATAATATATATATACTTAAGAGGTTTCCTATGTGTATGAGTTTCTTAGCAAAACATAGAATCAACTCACTCAATACAAAAAATAGGCAGAAAGAAACAGGGAAGAAGACTTAGATTCGATACATAGGAAAATATGGATACAGAGTCGCATCTGGTTGTAGATTTGTACACGACATGGGTCAATTAAAAGGTATTCGAATATAATGTGCATGTTGTCTGAGCATAGCATGTTCTTCCACTAGTTCCAAGCCCTATCCACAGTAATCAATGCATCATATTTTAAAAAGTCTTATCTAGGGATTACAATAATTTTTCCATTATGATCATATGCAGAGTTTAGAACACCATGCTATCTTAAAAATCTCCCTAAAGTAGGCCTCGTTTATTAATTCCAATTTATTTGTAAACTGAGAATATGGACACACATTATTGATGCTTGTTATAATATTTTCATAGTTACATAATTATGTCTTTAGGAGGGCGTATCACTCTAGTCAAATCTATTGTTAAGGCCACAAGAGGCTATTGGCACTTCATGACTGATTGTTAAGGCCATAACAGGATATTGGCACTTCATGGCTTACATCCTAATTGGTATTTTTCAAAATATTAGAAATCAATGTTTCCATTTTATATGGAAAAGTAAAAGGGATAAAGGAGGTTATTGGCTCTTCATGGTTACATTGTAATTGGTATGTTTTCGAAATATTAGAAATCGATATTTTTAATCTATATGAAAAGGTAAGAAAGACATAGGTGGCATTTTTCTTGTCAACAAGGAAAGGCTTGCAAAACTTAATCCATTCAGATTCACCACTTTGTGAAAGTACTAGATGCAAAGAGTCTTTGTAAGTTTATAAAGAAGTTAAGCATGTGTGAGCAGGTGATAAAATCCATGATTTTATGTGATTAAATTGTATGTAAGTTTAATTTTTCAACCAATTTTAGTGGATATTTTACTTATCATTACTTATCATAAGTTTTAAATCTGAGTAGATATTTCATTTATCATCATGGAAATGTAAACTTAGAGTGGTAGAGAAGAATAATTAAATTTAAAAAGATGTTGTTGTTGCAGCAAGAGGCTACTAAAAGGTATTAGATTTATTTAATTAGGAAAAACCTAATTGGAGCATAATGAAACTATATTGTAACTAAAAAGGAGTTTATTGTTGTAGTTTTATCCATTAACAAATTTTGACATTACATAAAAGGATATCCAATCTTTGTTCACACAGATCATGCTGCAATTAAATATATCATGATCAAACCTATTATTAGTGGCATAATAGTTAGATGGATGCTTTTGCTTCAGGAGTTTTATATCATTTTCATGCCCCTACTTATTTCTTTTATTTCCTTTCCTCGTGAGCATAGCTCGAATCAACCCTCCAAATATGATCCATCCTAACCAACCCTTATATAACATATAGGATCCTAATTCATCCTTATTGTTTTCACCCTCCCCCATATATAATGCCTTATATGGTGGTAGGCAGTTATCAGGATAAAGGAAGGGAATGTTTTTCAAAAGAAACAAACCGGTTTCAGTGCTTGTCAGTTAAGTAAAGGTTCAAGTACTTTCCTGAGCTCGAAATAAATAGTTGGTTGTAACTAGTAGGTTGTGTTCCTTCTCCCGTAGTGAAGTTACTAGCTTCCTCTAGGATACACTAACTACGATGTCTCCTTCTTATCCAATCTGTTGGGTTTAGATTCTTTGTATGATCCTGCTGGTGAATGAATAATGTTAAGTAATGTAATCCAATGTGGAAATTGTGTAATGTCATCATAGTGCCTTCTCATCTTGCCATCATAGTTTATTTTTTGTATTGATGTTGAACTGGATATTAAAGAATCACTCCATAGGTAATACAAGTTCTTAATGAATACAAACTAATATTAATTGTGATCTTCTCCTGCGGTCATTGATGCTATGACTTGTTCTTCTCTGCTCTGAATCAAGGAATGGTGGTAAATAACTATGAGTGATCATAAGTAAATAAGAATAGTAGTAATTAGGCAAGCAATGAAAGATAAATAACTATGAGTATGATCTCTTGTCTTTGCATTTGCAGTTTAATTAATGTAATCTATGTACATACCAGAAGCTCATATATCTTGCAATGTTAGGTGATACAACTAGCGAACCTTGAAGCGAGCTTATAGGGTAAAGCATAAAATAAACCTTAGTCTAAATTCAATGCCACCAAAGAATAAAACTGATGAATCTTCTCCTCCTAACAACAAGAGAGCTTGCATAACCAGGTAGTGAATGCCTAATGATTGGATTATCTATTTAATTTATACTTTTTTGTTTGTTGATTGGCACATATCACACTGGCGCACCTCTTTCTTCTTCGCACTGACTTAGCAACTTTTCAATTCACAAACTGTAAAATAGCTATAAGTGTTGGCCCACCATAGAGATGAACCTTATTAACACGACTAGACTAATATAGGAAATAAAAGTAATGTACAAAACGCCCCTTGACATGAGTGTTGTACCTCAAATGGTTGGATGGTCAAAATTACAATTGACCATCCATTTTAGTGGGTTCCATTCTCCATATAACACCTTCTCAAAATTTTATTATTAGTTAGCATAGATGCACCAAGTATCTTCTACCTTCGAGTAGGTCATTGAGAAATGACATGTTGGACTATGGACTTAATTATTAGAAAGGGAGTAAACAATAACAGATTTGATGCTTATAGTAATAGAACACCTTCTCAAAACTTCATTAGTAGTTAGCATAGATACACCAAGTATATTCTACCTTCGAGTAGGTCATCGAGAAATGACATGTTGGACTTATGGATTTAATTATGAGAAAGGGAGTAAACAATAACAGATTTCATGCTTATAGTGCATAGAACACCTTCTCAAAAATTCATTAGTAGTTAGCATAGATGCACCAAGTATCTTCTACCTTCGAGTAGGTCATCGAGAAATGGCATGTTGGACTTATGGACTTAATTATTAGAAAGGGAGTAAACAATAACATATTTCATGCTTATAGTGCATAGAACACCTTCTCAAAACTTCATTAGTAGTTAGCATAGATGCACCAAGTATCTTCTACCTTCGAGTAGGTCATCGAGAAATGACATGTTGGACTTATGAACTTAATTATTAGAAAGGGAGTAAACAATAACAAATTTCATGCTTATAGTGCATAGAACACCTTCTCAAAACTTCATTACATAGATGCACCAAGTATCGTCTACCTTCGAAGGGAGTAAACAATAATAGATTTCATGCTTATAGTGCATAGAACACCTTCTCAAAACTTCATTAGTAAATTTGTTGTTTCATAATTAAAGTTGTTTCATAAGTTCAGAATGTTTAAATATCAAAACAAGTAGAACTTGACAATGTTATGAGTTGATAGTTGTGTAAATGTAGACATCTTATCAAATGGAAAGAGAGGGATCTTTGAGGAAAAAGCGTAGGAGGTCATCACGGTCATCAGGAATTGGTGTCTTGACTGATAATCAAAGGTTGTCGGCTTCACCTCGAGATTCAAGCTTGTTGTATAGTTCACATTCATCTGATCACCATTTAGGCCAAAGGGGTATAGATGATTCCCCCATATGTTCTATGGGAGAACGTCGATCTCGACCTTCTATTGGTATGAACATTTATGTTTTAATACATGTATCAATTGTAATTGTGTGCGTGTTCAAAAATTTTGTACATGTTTACACACAACTATGTTTGTCTTTGAAGCAGAGCAAAGTTTAGAAGAGGCCCGTAATTCTACATAGAGGGATGAAGGTCGAGCAAGGAGGGCATATGATGAACCAGATGTGGGTGTAGAGCAAGGATCAGAAGTGACTCGTAATTCGACATAGAGGGATGAAGGTCGAGCAAGGAGGGAATATGTTAAACTAGATGTGGGTTGTACACCAATAACAACTTATCCATCTGATATACTTGAGGAGCTTCCATGGGAAAGTGGTGTTCAACAAATGACCCTTGAAAGATGTAGATCTCACTATGACAAGTTGCAAAATGATCTTTCTAGTTTGGTTCTCCCTCCAGAGAGCAAACAAATTCTAGAGATTGTTTTGCGGTCACTACAAAAATTCATTGAGGTATATGAGGGTCTTGGGCCAACTACAGACGATTTTGTTGACTTGATGTGGAGGAGAAGGGAACAAGTGATGGGTCCAAATAAGTGGGATGTTGTGAAGGAGAGAGTGACCAAAGAACAAGCCATTTCAATGTTTAACTTCAAAGAAGGCCTAAAGCGAAAAATGTTGAAACTGCAATATTTCAAGCACCCTGAACTTGCACATCTATTATGTGATCGGTTCCTTGCAGCCTATGGTAGGTTTCCATGGAATGATGAGGTTCCTGATTATTTCGATGGATTTTTTCATGCATAGTTTTTTTCAATATGAAGCCAGACTATACCAATATCCATTCTAGCTTTTATGGAGTTGGAAAGGGGAAAATATATGATCGAAAAGGCGCTCTTAGATATCCCACAACTCTTTGACCTCCACCCCAGATATCTATCATAGCTAGGCTTATGGATTTAAAATCGGAGATGGAGCCCACATCCCAACTTGGGACAACTGCAATGGATTATGTTGTTGAAGGTTTAATTTCGGCAGGAGTTGATGTGGGATTGGTTCGAGAGAGGGCTCAAGCCACTATCCGTCAAAAGTTTGTTTACAAAACGAATGATGAGGTAGATGAAATGAGCATTGAATATATTAGGGCTTATGCTAAGGTTTGTCGCGATATAACTACGGATGTCCTATCCCATGACACATCGAGTATAGGAGAGGTATGTTGGTTATGTACATACAATCTATTTAATTGTTTTATTCATTTTGAATTGAACTTGTTGTTACATTATATTTATGACATTATGTATTTTTTGATATATAGTAATAAATGCATTACGTAAATGTTTATTGATTGCATTTTTCTAGAATGTTGAATGAACATGATTTTCGACTCTCCACTAGTGAAAATGTAGAAGAACCTGTGTCAACCCTTCTCTTTACTATGTTAGTATATTGTTGTTGGACACATATGCTTTGTAAGTCGTCCCGTGGTATTTGTTGATCCATAGTTTATATTAGCCCATAGTATTGACCCATAGTATTGGACGCATATGCTTTGTAAGTTGTCCCATAGTATTATATGTCCCATGGTTTTGACTCATAGTATTGGGCATAGACTTAGTATATAAGTGTGTGTTGAGGTCATTGAAGGCATCGTGAAGTTATTTGTATTGAGCTTGCTCAAATGAGGTTTCCCCCTCGAAGTGGCATGTGATCAATATAAAAGTGATTCTGAGTTCTATCATTTCTGCTATTTCGCATATTCTTATTAATTAATTGTTGCAGGTGCTTCACATCTGGTATCAGAGCACTTTCTTGGGCTCGCTGGGTGAAATTTTTGCCAAATTTTTTTTTCGCATCTATGCATGTTTAGATTTGGGAATAATCCCTATCTGCTTAACTGTGGGAAGTACTTGGGCATAAGCCCTAAAACTCATTGTGAGGAGTACCACAGGAACCCCAAAGTAGCTAGCCCATTGAGAGGACCTGCCAGCAAAAAGGGCAACGACCCCTACTTGATTGACTAGTTCCCACCCGTGAGGTAAACTAAGAGCTGTCGTTTGTAGAAAAGCAGTTATCAGTTTTACCTGAGCCGTGGAGTGAGGGGTACTGTCCCAATACGCAAGCCATCAGACAGCATTGGTGGTCGAGTGAAACCCCTGAACTGTTAGGAAGCCGCACATACCTGGGGTCCATATCTATTTTCAGCTGAACTGTTGTCGATCACTGCTGCATCGTTTCAGATCCAGCCGTTCAGATCCATTCTGAAAGTCGTTCCAGATCCAGCCATTTTCAATCCATTCGGCGTCGTTTCAGATCCCTCTATTTCTGCTCACTTCTGGGCCGTTGCAGATTTATCTGTTTCAGATCCCTTCCGAGCCGTAGCCGCTCCAGTCTAAAAAAAAAAAAAACTGATCCAACTAGATGGATCTATCGTGCAGAACAGTATTTTAGTCTGCATAATACTTTTGATGTCAACAAAGTTCCGCTTTCATCCTTTCATTTGGAACAGGAAGCTCTTCAATGGTACCGTTGGTACATCAAGGCTTATGAAGAGCCAAAATGGCCAGACTTTTGCCAGCTCCTTTTGCAATGATTTGGTCCTAGTGCTTTTGATGACTTCACAGGAGCCCTCACTAAACTTCACCAAATTGGCACCGTGAGAGAGTATCAAACCGAATTTGAGAAACTGGCTAATCACACAAAAGGATTGTCTGATGAATTCTATAGGAGTTGTTTTAGCAGTGGTCTCAAGGATGAAATCCGCTCAGAGGTCAAAATGTTCTATCCCAACACAATGATGGAAGTCCTGGGGTTGGCTAAGTTGGCAGAGGACAAGATTGCACCTCAACAACGCTCCAAACCCACCTTTGTTCCCTTCAGAAATATGGGTTCCCAATGACCTCCCATCACGCCTGCCCTGCAACCAAATCCTATCAAGCATTTTTCTGAAACAGAGATGCAAGCACGCCGAGAAAAAGGGCTTTGTTATAATTGTGAAGAGAAATTCACTTAGGGACATAGATGTGTTCAACAAAAGCTCTATCTCTTGGATGTGGAATCTCCGCCTGCCTTAGAACTAGATGAAGAAGCTCCAGATACAGTAGATGATTAGGTCGACATTCAACACCTGCCTGTTGACACCCCATCTCAGGACAACCCACCCGAGCTCTCTGTCCATGCTGTAACCGGCGTCACCACCCCACAAACAATGTGAGTCAGGGGATACATCAAGAAGCTCCCTCTTACCATACTCATTGATTCTGGTAGCACTCATAACTTCATTGACCCTCGAATTGCCAAACAGGCTGATTGTTTTGTCCATCCTTGCTCCAACTTTGAAGTCATGGTTGCCAATGGGGGCACCTTAACTTGCAAGGGGAAGTGTCACAATGTGCATATTTCTATGGAAGATTATAACCTGCGCTCTGACATGTTTTCCTTGTCCTTAGGCGGATGTGATGTGGTTTTGGGTGTTCAATGGTTACGCACACTTGGCCCCATCTTATGGGATTTTTCAGAACTTTGGATGTAGTTTTCAATAAATGGGGCACAACACAAATTAATGGAATTACAACCAGGGTCTCTCTGCATCATCAATTCACATCGCCTGGAAAAAATATTTAAGAAGAATTCACATGGTATCATCGCTCAGCTCCATTCCCTTCAGATGCACCCATCAACGGTATCCACTACTTCCTTGGATAGATATGCAGGTGTCTTTGCTGAGCCAATGACCTTTCCGCCATCAAGAGACCTTTCCAGTAAGAATTTAGTCGCATCTACCTCTCAGCAGGAACTGATGGCTATTTTGCATGCAGTACAGAAGTGGCAGCCATACCTATTAGGGAATTATTTCTGCATCAAGACTGATCTCCAGAGTCTGGAAAATTTTCTGGAACAATGGGTCTCCTCCCCAACACACATGAAATGGGTTATCCAACTCATGGGTTATCCCTATGCGATCACTTACAAGAAGGGTAAGGACAATATGGTGGCAGATGCTCCTTCTCGCACAATTGATGACCCAGTTTCTCTTACAGCTCTTTCTCTACTTGTACCAAATTGGTTGCAATATGTTCAACAGGGCTATCTCTTCTATGAACTCCATGCTTCTTCATCAGCAGGGCACTTTGGGTTCTTCAAAATGTATGACCAGGAACAATGTAACTTCTTTTGGCAGGGACTGAAAATGACAATTCAACAGATGGTGGCTGACTGTGATACTTTCCAGGTCAACAAGGGTGAAACGAAACTCCTTTCGGGATTGCTCAAACCCTTGCCCATCCCTACACATCTTTGGCCAACTATTTCTATGGATCTCCTAGCAGCGCTCTGGTGGTACAATACCACATCTCAAAGGACACCATATGAAGCATTCTATGGATAGACACCGCCAGTTCTTCTTCCATACACCCTTAGCAGCTCCCCAGTTCAAGAAATTGACTCGGTTCTTCGAAACTGTGATCAGATTCTTCTCATTCTGCAAGACAATCTTCACATGGCCAGAATTCGCCTGAAACAACAAGCCAATCAACACCGTTCTAAGCGCATTTTCCGCGCAGCTGATGGGGTTTTTCTTCATCTACAGCCTTCCAAGCAATCCTCCCTGACACTCCAAAGGCGTCAGTGGCTTGAAATGCAAACCGAGGATGCTACCGGGGAACCACTTCTTCAAATTCTGCAGCAATTTCTCCAACCAAAGCTTTGCGGACAAAGCATTTTCTAAGGGAGAGAGGATGGTAGGAACCCGTGTCAACCCTTCTCTTTACTATGTTAGTATATTGTTGTTGGACGCATATGCTTTGTAAGTCGTCCCGTGGTATTTGTTGATCCATAGTTTATATTAGCCCATAATATTGACCCATAGTATTGGACACATATGCTTTGTAAGTCGTCTCGTAGTATTATATGTCCCATGGTTTTGACTCATAGTATTGGGCATAGACTTAGTATATAAGTGTGTGTTGAGGTCATTGAAGGCACTGTGAAGTTATTTGTATTGAGCTTGCTCAAAGGAGGTTGCCCCCTCGAAGTGGCCTGTGATCAATATAAAAGTGATTCTGAGTTCTGTCATTTCTGCTATTTCGCATATTCTTATTAATTAATTATTGCAGGTGCTTCACAAACTGCAAGGGATTATGTTTCTGAAGGTTTAATGTCGGCATTTGTAGGAGTTGATGTGGGATTGGTTCGAGAGAGGACTCGAGCCACTATCCGTCAAAATTTTGTTTACAAAACGAATGATGAGGTAGATGCAATGAGCATTGAATATATTAGGGCTTATTCTAAGGTTTGTCGCGATACAACTACGGATGTCCTATCCCATGACACATCGAGTATAGGAGAGGTATGTTGGTTATGTACATACAATCTATTTAATTGTTTTATTCATTTTGAATTGAACTTGTTGTTACATTATATCTATGACATTATGTATTTTTTGATATATAGTAATAAATGCATTACGTAAATGTTTATTGATTGCAGTTTTCTAGAACGTTGAATGAACATGATTTTCGACTCTCCACTAGTGAAAATGTAGAAGAGCATCTTAGAAAGGTATATTTATTATTTACATATTTATATTTATGTTTGAAAGACATTGTATGCTTTTTCTGAATTTTAAGTAATCTATGTATATTATTGCAAATGTGACTTATCCATGCAGGTTCATTTAGGTTCCAACTTTTTTGATGATTTTCCATCTTTTGTGAGCTCATGTTTTCATTTTTTTTGCTTTGGTTTTTGGTGAATTCCTTAATTTTAGTTTATTTTTCTTGCGCAATGTTTTATTTATTAACAAAATTTAAATTTTAGGGAACACGCTAAAATATGGACATTGGTGGTGAGGATATTGTTTCTTTGATGGACGTGGACATTGGGACAAAGGTAATTTTGTTTATAATTGAACTATTCTTTTCAATTTTATTTTTATAAGTTTAATATTTTAACTTTTGAATTTACTTTATATTTTTATAATTTGTTTTTATACATGTTGCAGGTTGGGACTCTTTGAGACAAAGGGAAGACCACAATGGAGGATAGTGGTGGACTTTGATTTAGAGAATGATTTTTATTGGTCTTTTTTTGTTTTCCCATACTACCATGTTGCATATATCTTCATGTTGATACATATATTGTAGTTGTTTTGGACATCCATGAACTTTATTTTTGGATTATATATGTACATTTTTTTTTGTAAATAAAAATGGAACTATATATTACTTGCTGAGAGAGAGTACATAGCTAGACATCATCACCACAGGAATTCCCGACCAATAGAGGTCAAACAGGAACCCAAAATCTAACCTACTGTAACAAAACTGATCCACAGCATTCCTGGCTTTGTTTGCCAAACAGGAAAAAGACATAATCAAAACTAGACAGCCTAACCATGAGTTCAGTACAAACTCCATAATTCCGGTAATACAGAAACAGGCTAGACTTCGGCAGTGACCATGCATCCATCCTAGACATAGAGAATGCCCAAAACACAAAAACTGAACAGTGCACCTCAATCAATGGTAACAGTCTATGGACTCCAAACAACAAAGGCCGAGGTGGTATTTTTGGTAGACGCCAAGTTCTGGAATGAGACCTCGCCACCAGCAGTGCCCGACCTAGAAAGAGATCCACCATGGCTACAACCACTCCCATCTTCAACAAGCACACCTTGTATAATGAAAGAAATGCCTAATTTCTTAGCTATGGCATCAATTTTGGAGTGAATCACCCTATTGTCCAGATTGTGCAATTTCCAGGATCGCACGGGTTCCTCATCGCCCATACGTTTGTTTGCAAAATCCATTAGAACATTAGCCAACAAATTCTTGGTGACCCAATGAGTATGAGAGTACGCTCATAGAGAGAAGCCCGACCCACCATGGTACCAGGGTCGACCACCCAGTCCTCTAGGTCCTGATAAATTTCTCCCACGGATGAATCTTGGAAATTTTCCCAGAGACCCTTCTCAATCCCTTCAATTTCATCATGAATGGGGGTGGTATGCGGTTGCAGAAAAAATCAGCAGCATCCGTCAGACGGGATCTAGTAGAAGCACGGGTAACCCTACTAGTATTGGCACCACCAAGGCTAGACGACTCACCACCCGACGGGGAGGGGAGCCTGCGTTTCAGTGCCATGAGGGTGGCAGAAAATGGATCAAACGGTAGAGCCCAAATAAACCACCCTGTAAAATACTCAGGATTCCTCAAAACACATATTCTGCAAAGACTGGCTTGGCTGCTAAGAATGCGAATGAGTTGGGGAATGGACATAATGACCAAACTTAAAATAGGGTGGTGCATCATATAATTTACTGCCTGACGATGCAGATCCATCATCAAGTACAGAGCCTTCATTATCAAAATATCAAGCCTAATCATGGTTCTGAGAAAAGGACAGAGGAGGAATGAACGAAGGAAGCTCCAGGTCTTTTCACCACATATTTCATACTTATGAGAGTACGTCGCATCGTCTCTCATAATGGGATTCATAAAAGCAGGTGTCATTCTGAATGGTGGTGAGCCCTGACACGAGGCTCCCTCCTGACATCAGCATCAACCTCGTTTACATTGCTTACATGAGGTGTACATAAAGCAGGTAGCTGATTTAAATGTGCTTGATCTTCTTGAGCCAGGTGGTGACACAATTTCATCCACTTGTCATTAGAATTCTTGATCAGATTGCAAGCCCTGAGGGGGGTCCCCTCCTCGATGCCATGGTTTTCCAGATGGTCCGCTAATTTGTTAGCATCCCGTTTGATGTGGCTAAAGGAGACAGTTGTAACGTTGAGAAGAAGCTCACGGAGATATTCTAGCGTGGCGAGAAGGGGACAGCTGGATGAAACATTTTTCGATGATTTCCCAAAGGACATTTTCCTGGCCATGTGGATGATAATTAGTGAATCCCCTTCAAAAACCACCGAGAACCAAGCTTCGTTGATTGCCAAGAAAACCCCCTAAATAAGTCCTTCCAGTTCCACGGAATTATTGGAATCACGGCCAATAGTGCCAAAACAAACCTTCACAATGGTTCCCGACCCATCTCTACAGGCACCTCCAAACCCAGCAGGGCCTGGATTACCCCTGAATGCCCCATCAAAATTAACTTTGAAGCCCCTAGCTGGGGGGGAAACCACCGGGATGGAATTTCGGGCCTGCAAATGACCTCCTTTTTTCGCAATCCCTCCAGATCAGAACGACACAGACCCCATCCCTCCGTAATACAGAAATCCCCGGGGATAATTCTTTGTCTTTATTAGACCATTGCTGACAACGAATGGTTTCCGTCATGTTTTTTTCCAATTTTAGCCAGACAATATCCTCCGAGTTGGAATGATCTTTAAAGATGCGTTCATTCCTTTCTTTCCATAGTGACCAGATAACCATTCCCAGGAAACGTTTCCAAAGCAGACCAATGATGGGGTTGGAGAAAGCCTTAGGGACCCAGGAATGCAGAGTTTTCTCTGGGTGGCCTCTTACACGATGACTTCTTTTAAAAATGGCAGCACCCTTGTCCCAAATCGCAGAGGCAAACGGACAAGAGTCAAGCAAGTGACCACTAGATTCCTCCTCATTGAGACATAGAGGACATCGAGAAGGACCACAAATCCCCTGTTTCCTCAGATTCTCACTGGTTAGGATCCTTTTCCAGACAAATAGCCAGCAAAAGATTGCAATTTTAGGCCATTTGTTCATACCACAAACTTTTCCCCAAATTTTCATGTCCTCCTCTTCATCCTGAATTCGGATTTCATAAGCCTCCTTGATAAAAAAGGTTCCTTTCTGAGAAAAACCCCAGCGTAATCTATCCAAAGATGCACAAGATCTAATAAATCGTTCCTTCATTATGGAGTCAAAGGAAGATAGAGAGTCATCCTCAGAAAAACCATCCCAGCTTCCAGCCAAAATCCATTCCCTATGCCAATATTGAGCATTATGGTTCCAAAAGTGAGCTACCTTTGTTTTTCAAGAGGCTATGCCTCTTTCTTTTATGGAGAGCCATCTGGGGTTAGCACCAAGAATGGGCAACTGATTCCATGAATCTTCCCAAAATTTGGCAACCTCCCCATTGTGGATTTCCCAGAAGCAGTTATCCTGGACCAACCACCTTGCCGCAAAGGCTTTTAACCAAATGTGAGATCCTTGCTTAACTTCATTGTACCTAATTAGTTGCCTGATATCTCTTCCCCGTGCATACTTGAAGTGCCAAAGTTTTTCCCAAGGTTCCATTTGATAATTGCACCAGCGCCACCAAATTTTTTCCCCATAGACTTCACTCAGAATTTCAGGGTCTCTTAAACCAAGCCCCCCCTTACTCTTGGGTTTATAAACTTTTTCCCATCCCACCAGAGAGAATTTTGCCTTGTTTTTTCTGCTACCCCGAAGGAAGGATCTTTGGATGCTTCGAATTTCCTTTATGATAGACTTGGGCACAGAGAGGATATAGAACAGATAGAGAGGCATGGCCTACAAGATGAACTTGACCAGAGTGAGCCTGCTAGGAAAGTTAAGGGGGCGCGTAGTCCAATTTGAGAGTCTTTTCCTCATCCTGTCCACAAGATCACTCCAGGAGGCCTTACGAATTGTGCCTTCCTAGAGGGGAGCACCTAGATATTTGGAAGGGAAGGATCTATGTGAAAAACCCAAAATCCGAATGATGTTGTGTTGGGTAATGGCGGGGGTATTGAGAAAGAACACTTGGGATTTTCTGGGGTTTAATTCCAGCCCCGAAGCTTTGGAAAACATATTCAAACAACTTTTGAAAGATTTGGCTTCTTGGACTGAAGGGTGCCCCATTAACATGGTGTCATCAACAAACTGTTGATGAGTCTGTTTCTCCAGGCCTTCATGTAATCTAAGACCCCTAATTCCACCAGCTTCAGCCCGAGAGTGCAGGAATCTGTTTAGGCCTTCAGCCATGATTATAAAGAGGAAGGGAGAAAGAGGATCACCTTGCCAGATACCCCTAGATGCTTGAATCAACTTGGTTGGGGAGCCATTAAGAAGGATGGAAAAGAAAAGGGTGGAAACCAAATTCATAACCCAGTTGATCCATGCCTGATTGAAGCCAAAGGCTCCCAAAATACTGCGCATGTATTGCCAATTCAATTTATCTATGCCTTTGCTATGTCTAGTTTCACAAGCATACCAGGTTTCTTCAAAACCCTAAGGGAGTGTAACGTTTCATGGACCAAAAGGATACCATCCACTATCTATCTACCTTCCACAAACCCAGATTGGTCAGGGCTGATAAGAATGGGGAGAAGAGGCTTAAGACGATTAGCAATGACTTTGGAGATGATCTTGTATATCACATTGCATAAAGAAATTGGTCTAAACTTACCAGGGGAATCAGCTCCCTCCTCTTTAGGAATTAGGGAAAGGAATGTAGCATTAAAGGCTTTCAAGACACACCCACTACATCTAGACTCCTCTACCAGCTGGTGGACCTCGATCTTAATAAGGTCCCAGAAGTGGTGAAAGAAGTTGGAGGTGAATCCATCTGGACCTGGAGCTTTACCCAAATCCATTTGGTGCACAGCATCCTCAACTTCTTGCAAAGTAACAACCTTATTAAGCGCCTCATTGTGATCCTGAGTGACAAGACAAGGAATAAGAGAAGTGATCTAGGCAATATGAGGACTTCAATCACCTCGATCCTCTTTAAGCACTGTCTTGAAATGGTGGACAATCTCTTCTTCTATTTCTTCTCTGGACTCAACAATATTCCCATTGGAAGTGCGAATTTTCATGATTTTGGATCTGTGCATGTTTTGAATGACAAATTTGTGAAAGAACTTAGTGTCTTTCCCCTTCTTGAAGCCACTGAACTCAAGATTTTTGCTTCCAAAAGGTTTCCTCCTACCTCTCCCTAGCTTCAAGATGCTCAAGAAGGTTATGCTCATGCTCTTCCAGCTCCTCACTCCACCCTTCCTCCATCCCAAGTTTTTGAGTTAGCTCAAGATCAGTGATAAGTTGTTTTTTGTCTTTGAAAATATTACCAAAGTCCTCCTTATTCCACGTGCAGATTTTGGACTTCAGGGCCTTCAATTTTTGTTGGAATTGATACATCCTTGATCCTTCCTAGGGGACCAACTCCTTCCACCATTGTCCCACCAAATCCTTGAAGTCCTTGTGATCCAACCAGAATTGCTCAAAACAAAAAGGTATGAGCAGGTTGTTAGCAGAAAGGTCCCATGTGAGACACACTGGCCAATGATCAGATCCAGCAGAAGGTAGGACACTGGCATTGACCTCCCTCGTTTCCCGAGCTATATCCTTCGTTGTCAGGAATCTGTCCATTCTAGAGGCAACAAGATGGGGCCCACCTCTCTTATTATTCCATGTGAACCACCCATTTACTGTCTCAACATCAATCAACTGGCTATGTCTTAGAATATCCCTAAATTTCTCTTGGAATCTGTCAAAAAGTCTACGACCACCTTTTTTCTCATCCAGAGAGGCGATCAGGTTAAAGTTCCCACCAACAATCCATGAGCCCTCCAGAGCTTGAGTAGATATCCAGGAAAGGAAGTGAAGAAAAGCCTCTTTAGGCTGAGCAACACTAGGGCCATAGATGTTGGCCAATGTTCCTTTCACCGTCGAATCGATTATACTAAAATCGCACAATAGGGAAAACCTATTGGCTCTCCAATTTGATAGCATAACAGACCGAGGGTTCCACAAAATAGCCATACCAATGGCATCTGTTGCCATAATCCCAGCTCCCCTCCAGATTCTTTGTCCATGCTTCTCCAATGTTTCAAAGGAGCATTTGGTTTCCCGTAGAAATAACACATCAAGACGTTCCTGCTTAACTTTCCTTGTCAATGATCTAATTTCCTGGGATGATTACACCCCCTAACATTCTAGGTTATTATCTTCATTGGGAAACTTTGGTAGATTCAGAGAAGGCTTCCCGAATTGTGGGGTACAGCCCTGATTCCACAAGCTTCACAACTATTTCAGCAATGCGTTGTTTCTTGGATTTTTTGCCTTTCTTCAAGTCATCAGAAGAGGATTTTCGCTTGAACCCAGATTGGGAATCCGCCCTAATACCCAATTTCTAAGATGCTTTGGACTTGATGATAGCTTCTTGGAGGATTTCCAGCTGTCTGTGGGATACATAGCCCTTCCCCTTTTTATCACACTCCTTCTCAATTTCATCTAGATCCAAATCCCCCAGTTCAACCTCCTCCTCGCCATCATCCTCCATAGCATCCAGAAGCACCTCCAGGGGAGAGGCCCGTGGTTGGGGTATTGGTTCAATAGGTTGTTCCTCGATCTGAGCAGTCGTTTCTTTCAACATTTTCTCTCCTTTATCATCCACTTCCTCCAAGATCTGAAATGGGTTCTGGCTCGATGTTCTAGTTTCACTCTTCCCTTTCCCTTTTCTCTGAGCGTCCACAGATTTACTTTTTCTTCTATTTTTAACCTGGGTAAATCCATCCTTGTCCTTATTTCCCGTTGAAACATGGGTCGGAGGGGAAGTTGGTAGAGAGATCCGTGGACAATTTCTGCCAAAATGGCCATATTCATGGCAGGATCTACATCTAAAGGGTAACTGTTCATAGTCGATCGGTTGGATCCACTCTTCATCTTCATAGTTCAGCTTGATGGCCTCAGGTAATTCTTTGGAAAGATCCATATAAACACAGATCCGAGCACAAGCTGTGTATCTCTACTCCTTGGTCTGTTCTACGGCTTTAACAATTCGCCCAGGGTATTGCCTACATCCTGCAAAATTTCCAAATCCCAGAATTTGGATGGCAGGGAGTAGAGTCTGATCCATACTGGTGCAATCTTTACATCCTCCATATCAGGGTTAAAACATTCTTTCTAGGGTCTGAGATACAAACCCGCCGAGAAAAAGAAGTAGGGACCTCCTTCAAGAATTCTATCTCGATCTTCCACATTGAAGAATATTATGGTGAAGAAACCCATGGCCCCCAACTGTAGATCATATTTCCCTTTTGGGTTCCAGATCTGTTTGATCCATTTAACAAGATCTCTCTCCCTAGGCCAGATCCCGATGAATTTTCCAATCAGGGCCTTTTCCTTCCATTGTTCAACCTTGTCTCTTACCTTTTCTGCTTGAATCTTGATGGACGGGATAGCTGAGGATTTGGGTAGACATCCTCCAGGCCCCAACCGCCTTTTAACCCCATTCTCTCTGCCTTCGGCACTTATCAAGCTTGATTCCTTTCCATCCTTTGCATGATTCAGACCCTCAAGGGTCCCATCAGGAGGCATACCTTCAACCGTCGGCGGGGGGACAGGCATGCTTGCATCCCTAACTGACGCCCTGCATCGGACCGTACAAATCGCAATGCAGAAACCCTATCTTCCGATCCGAACTCGTCAGGATCTAATCCTTCTCCTCTTCAGCTCGCCTCATGCATTAGTTCAGATCTAGAGAATTCAAGGTGTTAAACTTCATTCAGATTATATATGTAAATTGAACTCACATATTCAAAAACTTTATTTTTGGATTATATATATGTACATTGAACTTTATTTTTGGATTATATATATGTACATTGAACTTACATATTCTGTATTTGCTTTGAATGATCTAAATTCTTTTTTTTGGATAATTACATAGCATCATTTGTGTGATAAATGCTTAGAATATGATTTTGCATGATGTTCATGAATGTATGTGTTATTAAATTTGTATGTACAAGTTACAATTTTCTTTCATAATGATAGTCAATCTTATATCTAGTTTAATGCTCAATCTTGAAATGGTTTTAAAGGATATTAGTACACATGTTTTAAGGTTTAAAGTACTTTATTTTATGAATAATATAAAGTCCATGTGATTGTTGTTGGAGCTTGTCCTCGCAAACGAGAATATTTTAGATCATTGTGTGATGTAGAATAACACTACTTAGCTGATGTACCTTGTTTTCGTATTTCCAGATTGTAAATTTTATGTAATGTAGACATTAACTATTTGTTGTTTTAAATTAGTTCTTAGAATATAGTGTTTGCAGTTTGCACTCCTGAATCTTTCTTTACTGAATTTCAGTATATTCTAGCCTTAAGTTTTGATAGGTGCAATCTAAAGTTACAAGTTTTAAGACCTGCAAGATTTAATCCTTGAGTGCATATTTGAATTTTTGAGTGCATATGTAAAAATTTATATGAGTGCAGATGTAAAAAGATTTGAGTGTAGATGTAAAAAAAATTGTTTGCAGGTTTCAACCCTCTTGGTTGTCTTTTAATATATGATCTTTGATTTTTCCTCCTATAGACATCATTTTTGCACTCTTCACTTTGCTAAGAAGGGATAGATTATGATTATGCAACCTTTTATTTCTCTATATTTCCTTGTTAGTTCTTCCTTTGAATCACCCTTGTCTTTTTGCAATTTATATACATCAATATTTTACTTCTCAGTTTTCCACATGCAATTTATGTACATGTATGTTACATATACACATGTTTCGTAAAATATGATTTCATCATAACTATGCTTAAATTGAAAAGATCAAGTTTGATAATTCAATTCAAGTTTGTTTGGAAGTGTGTTGTAGATTGTATGTACAATAAACTTGAATTTTATATAAATGATAACTTGAATCTTGTATAAATGATTCATACTTTCAATTTTTAACTAATGATTCATATTTTCAATGTTCAGGTACAACACTTTTGTAGTTGGTGAACTATAGATGCTGCTGAAATCATGGCAAATGGGGATTTAACGATTTTTTGTTTTTTAATCATAAGCAATGATTTCATGACTGTGAATCTTATGCTAAATTAGAGAAATGATTTTAGACAACAATTTGATTAATTTTCATCGGTTTGTTGTAAATAACCATTTCTCTAATTTAGAATAAGCTTCACAATCCTACCGTCCTTGTTTGTGATTAAAAATCAAATGATCGTTATCTCCATTTGCCATGATTTCAGTTATGTGAACTTAAATAATTTTGTTCAATGTAGTGCCCCTAGACTTGTGTAGACATTGAGGGCACCCGCTGAGTGACCCGGCTGATTGAAACATTAAGTAAATAACCTTTTGACCTTATTTTTTTAGTATGTGTATCTGAACTGTTGAGGTAAATGAATAATTGCATATGTTAAACGATTAGCTATGACTATGGAAAATTATGTTGATGGATAATGCTTAACGACTAGCTGTATGGTGATTATGTATTTGGCGACGAAATGTATATTTGATAAGATGAATGAGCAGTTTGAATAAATCATAAATGTTTAACAAATGCTAGAGTTAGAAACTAGATGATGATTGTTGAGAACAGTGCTACTAATAAATTGTGGTGAGAAGTGTGTGTAGAAACAAGTGAGACGGTTCACTAACGGACACACAAAGGAACATGAAGGGTCGTAGAGTACGGGTAAATCACACACAGGGGGGAGCGACGACGATGTCGACTTCCGACAAGAATACCATGCATGAGCAGATAAGCACTGATCCGCTTGCTCAAGAGGAATGCGTGAGAGCGTACGAGGTGGGCCACGACGGAGTTGGTCACGTACGAGTTGAGGGGCGCGCAGTGAGAACGGACTCACTCCTCAGCGCCATTAGTCCCTAGATAGCATGTAGACGAAGGATGGATGGTAACGATTCCTAAAATCCCTACAAGAGTTCCCGCAAGTCAAAATGGAAAGATGGTGGCAGAAGGGCCCGACGATGCGGTACCCTGTCGAGAACGGAAAGAATGGACGCAAGGACCCAACGATGCGGTACCATGCCAAGGAATGGAAACCATGGATGACTGGACCCGACGGAGTGGTGCCATGTCAGGGAATTAAAATTAAGGAACTAGGAGCCCAACGGCGCGGCACCGTGATCCTAGTGAGTTTGATTGTTAAATTTAACTGCATAAAAAACTTATGAGAATAACTCTAGATCATTACTTAGCAAATGCATAAAAATAATTTAGGAATTTGCACATGAATAGTTATTTTTGTTGAGCATTTAAAAGAATAGAAATCATTATTTATGAGCAAAATAGAATCCTAGATTAGACACCTAGTCAACTAAAAGCTAGGAGTTAATTAAAATATCTGGGGGACAAACTGGAGCAAACTTAGGGGTGTTGGTGCACTTCCTAGAGAAAATGACACTTGGATGGGTGAGTGTTTTAATTAAATAATTAATTAAAAATATTTAATTATGCATGAAGCGACATGTGTCGCATGAGATTTTCCTTTATAAGGAAGACTTGGGGAATGGGTAAAGGGCCCATAATTTGGACGATTGTCGTAATTTTCGAATGCCTCAAAGACTTGCTGCTATCTAAGGGTTTGGCTTAGAAATCCTGGTGGGAAGGGAAGCCCAAGCTGAATTTCTGAACTACTTGTGTGAGCTCTACGACCCAAAGCTCGGGGGAGGCCATGCGACTGAAAGCATGAGCCTATGGTTGGGTGGCGAAGCTAACGGTTGCTTCGCCAATGGTTAAACGAGCTTTGCTAGAGGGATCCTACGGAAGACGAAGGCGACAATGGACCACCCGGATCGGGTTGACAGGTTAAAGTTTTGCTTATTTTGTTAAGTTATTCACGTTTTTTATTTTATTTTTCCAATAACTATGATGGCTAATTTGTTTGTATGAAGTTTTTAAAGTTTCAGGTCAGTTCAAGGGGACCCTAAAGGAGGGGTCCTACATTCAATTCCATCATCATATAAAAAACTATTAATTGTACGTGCTTGAATCACAACTATTAGTTGTACACTTTGATTGCAAGCATATATATTATGATTAGCTCCATGAAGATCAACCAAATTATTATTCATTGTATAAATTAAGTAAAAATAGTTAATGATGGAATATTAATAATCGGTAATTTTTGGTCCCTTCATTGGGACCAATTCACAGTCCAAATGTAAAGACACTGGTATCTCCTTGGTATCTCCTACAAGCAACCTTTTGCATAAGAAAAAATATGTTATATAGATAAAATATGCACATATAATTAATACTCTAAGTTAACAAGAATTCAAAATCAGATCTTCATATAATCTAGATCAAATGGAACTAAATTTTATCTACACAAGTGATATTATCCTTGTCTATTAATAATACATTAGAGAAACCTGAAATGGATTCATCACAATCCAAATCTTTTCATGAAATTACACATTAAAGACCACACATATTACCCTAAAATCCTTCAAATTCAATCAAGGTCAAATGGTTTCAACTATACAACCAAATATCAAAATTGATAAGGATTCCAACTTAGGATTTCCTGCACATACTTAAATACCATAGATCCCCCAATATAATGGACTCAATTAGCTTAATCTAATAGAGTTAATAATAGACAATCAACTTGTAATAGATAATTCTCCATCATTTTCAAACATTTCTTAAACAATTTAATCCTACATCAATAAGTCATACACCACATGTCCATATTTCAACATGACATAACATAATTATTAAACTATGTCCAAGAATCTTTAAGCAATCATTCTTAACAATTAACAATGTTTTTATGATCATGCTTAAACTCTTAATCTAGTTCCCATACATTACTTGTAAACTTACATTTGCAATCAACATTCCATAGTTGAAAGATAACATTTTCGAACTCCTAACTTTTATTAAAGTTCTCATTAGCAAATAATTATCGAATCGATTTCAACATGCTAAAATACAATGATTTCATTAATGGCATCTCAATCTTGATGCCATCTTCTTACACATTACCAAAAAACACACCAAGTTAACATGCCATCATCCATATTCAAGCATACACAATCATAAACACAATCTTAACCATGATCAATTCTTTTCCAATATAGTTAAAAACATCGCAATGGAATGTCGTCCTCAATTATTCGTTCATGGTCATATTTGGACATTTTCCATTTTCTAGTTTTTTTTTTTTTCGATGAAACTTGTACTAATTTTATTCGAGATACACATACTAAATTACTATATTGACAACATATAACATGAGGTTCATAATCTTGAAAGTAGACATAATTTTCAGTCATATGGGTTTGTTGAAAAAAATAACATTTTAAAATGATGGATCCTCTCTCATATGTAAATCCTTTGTCATCGTAGTCCTCCAATAACTTCATATTTCTTTCAGTGCATTGCATCAAATAATATTTCTCCTTTTCTTTGTTGTCTAAAGGTGCAATCACAGCGAAAACATCTCCTGTGAAAATTACAATTGACGTCAGGGTTTTTAAATCAATTAAATTGACTATACACATAAGGTGATGGACAACAATAAACAATCAACAAAGAATTTATAAACTTTATATATATACATAATTTATATGAAACGAGCAATCATTTCTTTTAGTTTATTTCATTACCTCCTCTAACAAGATCTAAAATTCTATCGCCATCATATGATATTACTATTTCTTCTTATTCTAATTCTTCTAAGCTTGTTAGTGGCATTTTTCCCTTTGGATTAATCTCTATGTGTTTCCAATGTTTTACGTAGTTGTTCGTTATGTTTTCACAAACTTTTGTAGATTCAACATTTTCAATGCAAATATGACAAAAGCATGATTGCTTTCTACTGTCAAATGCAAACACGTTTTGGAAGGATTTTGTTTGAATAGAGTTTAAATATATAGTCCAATGTATGGTGCCAGCCTCGTATGGGATTGATCTATCTATATATTGGATTCCAATAAGCCAAAATTACCTGCATAGTATATGACAAATCACAAAGGACAACTTTTAACGTTAGTGTACATATACTTAAATAATAGACTTGCAAATAACATTTTTTTTAATTAAAAATTAATATAAATTAAAAAAATCGAGTACATACCTGCGCACATATTTTGATTGTTGATTATAATCCTGGCTTAGATGTAATTGACACCATTGGACAACCTCTGCAGCTGAATGAAATTGCGTGGAAGAATGGTTCATTTTCCATCTTTGAAGTGTTATTTTTACACATGCTCCTGCACCATCATGTTCACCTTTTCCATGTCCAGTTTCAAAGAAATTCCAACGATGCTTAATGTTCGATGCTTTATGAAGTCGACATAACCAAAAATTGATCATGAAGATTTAAATTGTCTCGCACATCCATCCGAACATATCCAATGTTCATTGAATTTAACTTCATGTTCTTTTAATGATTCATAGAAAACATTTTCAATACAAGGCTGAACAAAATGTGTATCGTGTGTATGATCATCACTGATATAAAAATTATATTCTTTAATCACATCTCGATTGGCACACGTGCTTTCAATGCCATCAGTATCGTGTTGAGAATGTCTATATAGAACATGGACAAATATTGAAACATGGTCAGAATGATAGTATTCACTTTGTATCTCTTTTTGTGCAGCAAATGTGTAGTTTTCTGCAAAATCAACCACAGACAAAATTGTTCCGAGTGGAAAAATTTCACGAGATTGTTTGAATTGAAGGTATTTCCATCATGCTCGATGTGAATGCTTGGTGTATTTATAAATTTCACTTTCAAATTTCTTCAGAAAATATGTCACACATATTTTATCTTCTCGCAAATCAATTCATTTGGAATGTGCATCACTAGAACTTGTAGCGTAATTGATGTATTCATATCTTCTCCAATCAATGGTTACATTTGACAATGACTGATCATTATCAATAGGATATTTATTGCAGAATAAAACTATATTTCCATGATGATGACAATGTTTTCCATTGACACATTTCTTATTGCAAAATAGTTCATCGTAATCTCTCTCACATAGAATTTGAGATATGAATTCATGTATTGTGGGCGGAGGTGGTGAATTTGTCCAAATCATTTTACCAAATTCAAGAAAAGTTTCGTAATATAATTCAAATTGCACATGATAACGACAACAACATATGTCACATATAGTAATAGGTCTAACATACAATGGTTTTTGTTGTGCAAATGTAGTGATTGACATATTAATTCCACGATGATCCTCCTTGAATTTATTGAACAATTGTACTTGCGTCATTTCCATTATATGGATTTCGTATTCATTTCGTGATACTCTTTTTCGTATCATATCCCTTGAATTTGGTGAAACTCGAGCATGTACCAACCAATATTTATGTACAATATCTTTAACACCTTCACTCATTCTATCTTTGTAAGGATGTATACAAATAATTGACCAACAAGCAAGTTCATCATTTCCATCTATTTGCATTCTAAATTTGTTATGTTTGTATAATGTCTTTCTTGAGGTTCCTATTGTTTTTGCTAGTTGTATTGTCAAATGATTTTGTCTAGTACTAGCTGAAATAATTGCTGTCTGAATTGCTCTACGTGTAGCTTTGGTATCTTTCTTCCTGGATTTTCCAAAAAAAAATATTTTATCACTTATGTTTTCTATCACATTATGTTTCAATTTCGAATCTTTTGTTGCATTGTGAATACCCAATAATGGCGTAGCACCTCTTAACTTCTTGGACACTAATAAACATCTCAAAATTTGCGCTTGTCCTGTTATTGAATATTGTTTGAGAATATCATCATAAATTTGCGTAGCACGATATCGTGCAACATGTGTGGCTATTTTTTCTCCATATTTGTCGCAATCAATTCCTTCTAACATTTCATCATCAATGGTAAAAGCACCTATACATTAAGTTAAATTTAATTTAACATATATCCAAAAATACAATTCATTATTAAAAATGAATTTGAAAAATACATGATATATACATACCAAGTCCAATTTATTGTTCTTGAACTTGATCTTCAATATTGACTTCATCAATATTAGCATGTAAATCCCTATTTACATCTTCAACAATGGTCTCTTCAGCTTCAATTTGTTCTTCTTGTACTCTATTTTCAATATCCATTTCATCAACATTATCATTTAAATCTGTATTTATATCTTCAATAATTGTCTGTTCTGTTTGTGCAACCCTTTCTTTTTTGGCATGATATCTGAGTCTTTCTCTTTCCCTATAAGCATCATCATCACATTTACAATCACTTTTTCTTTGGTGGTTTCTCTTACTTCCCATGATTGTTTAATCTGTAGAGGTTAAATTAAAGAATCATCACTTTATAGTAAAACAAAAAAAATTAAAATTTAAAAACAGTTACTTTTTTTTTTTTTTTCTCTTTCAACCATTTATAAAAACATGAACTGAAATTTACTTCACCTTATAAAAATCTTGTAAGAGTCCTTTGAAGAAAAACTCCTGGAAATAAATTTTCTTTGAAAAAACCCCTTGAAAAAAAATAAGAAATCTCCTTGGAAAGAAATAAAAAAACTCCTTGGAAAGAAATATCCTTTGAAGAAAAACTCTTTGGAAAGAAATAAGAACTCCTTGGCAACAAATCTCCTTTTAAAAAAAACCCTTGGAAAGAAATAAAAACTCCATGGAAAGAAATCTCCTTTGAAAAAACCTTTTGGAAAGAAATAAGAACTCCTTGAAAAGAAATCTCCTTTGAAAAAACCCATTCAAAAATATTTTATTCAGACCTCTACGAAAAAAAAGATGTGAAATAATGACTCATTTAGTTTTATTTATACAATTTTCAATAATTTAAAAAAAAATTCCAGGCGAAGAAATTTTTTTGCATTTTGTTCTTCGGCCAAAAAATCGTTGTTAATTTTAAAGTTTGCTAATGGAAAATATTTATTTGTCTGAATAATTATTCAGCCGAATAATATCTGAGACCTGAAAACTTCATTGTTTTCAGGCTTCTGTATTTTCGGAAGGGAAAAACCATCTGTTACAGTGCAAATCGACTGTCAGACTTGATACCATTAGTTTAGTCATTGAATCTACTCTGTTGGTATAGATTTTGTTGTGTTTAGGTGGGATCTGATAATTGTAAAAAAAAAATTGTTAACATGTGTCCAGTTTGGTTTCATCGCTTTCAAAATGAGGTGAAATGAATAATCCATAACTTTAAAAATACACGATAAAAAAAAAATGAAAAAAATATGGTGTAGTTAATTGTAGTGTCTAATTCGAAAGGGTATTCTTAGATGTTTTAGTTTTAGTGTAAATTAAGAGAAATGTCTCGTCAAACAAAACATGTTGAAAATCAACAAGCTTTCCCCATTGATCAAATTCAAAAAAATATAATAATTAGTATATAGATACATTGGTTACAAAATTATAGTCATGCAGTAGTACATTTTGTGTAGATTGTCGTAACATATTGTTTTTATACAAAACACAAGTTTAACAATAATTTCAGCCTCCCCAAAAAACATGACTATTTTTTAGTCCCTTCATTTTATAAGAACATATTGTCAAACATTTGTCAAATTGACATATCAAATCTCAATAAAAAAATTTGAAAAAATAATGAATATAAAACTAACATAATTCTCTAATAATTTTCTTTTTACTAAAAAGTGAAAATCTAAACAAAAATATCACTTTTGTTCGCCCAAAGTTGAAAAACATGAAAAAATCATATTTATTTTCCCATAAGGCCCCCCAAAATAGATACCCATCTTCATGGATTCACCTCAATAACATTTATGTTTTTGAAGATACCCTCCCAAAAGAAGAGGTGGAAAGGATTCACTACAGATTGTTGCATGAATCGATTATGCATGCAAATGAACGGTGTTATTAGTCATAAGCGCTCACAATCTTCGACGGGTTTAGAAACATATAAATCATAGGAAAATATTTCCCCAAAATTTCCACAATAAATTGCATAGGTTCTGGGTGCACCTATCTAGGATATTCAATACTATCGCAAGGAACTGAGTACTTACAGAGGTTTTTATTCAAATATCTTATACGTACAAAAAAAATGGTTCAATGGGGTAATACTGCTACCTCCAGGTGGAATTACCGCCACGCCACACTCCGGCTTCCTACCCCGGGGTTCGATTGATGAGCTTATCGATCTATAAGATACAACTCCTTCCAACAGGAGATTATGTCCAGTAGGTCACTGGCGTTATGATCCAGATCGATACTATCCATTGTCTCAGGCTTTCATGGTCTCTATCATGGTTACCAAGATCTAAGTATAAACAATTGGTAAAGGTGTCCAGGTGAGAAAAAGGATGTGATCCAATTTCGCAATTGGTAATAAACGGGGACAACTCTGTTCGAAGCAAAGCCCCGGGGATCTGGATGGAGTTTTGTTCGACTACCCACAGATAGGGTGAGACCACTAGAGGTAAGGTAGTCTCTCGTCAATGACAATGAGCCATTCGAGAAAATGATCATCTTCCAGTCTAACTAGATAAAGGGATGCGGAAATTAATGGAAAATAACACAAATTCTTATTAGCACTGATTCCCAGGTATATACATAACTATAGTTCGCGGGATTCCCACGCACAGTTATGAAATAATGTTACACAAACTCTACAGTACAATGAACTTCCAATACAAAAAGGTAAGGAGTGCGGCTTATAGAAATAAAACCATTGTTTATTTACTACTGATACCAGGTGTAAATTAGGTATAAGGTTCGACATGATTCACTCTAAACATAGAATTTGTTACCCCATTTCATTCATATAAAAAAACAGAAATATCCAGACTTTTGTAAAAGAATTTGATATGGTCAATATATAGGGTATAAAATCAATATACATATAAAAATAAAATAAAAAAGCTTCAGTCTGATTCATGTCCAGGAGATGGATGATATTAAACAATTCTATAAAAAAATTCGATCGGATCTTTGCTCATTAGTTTCGACAAGAAAGGAGATTTGAACTAAATTAAAAAAAACAGCACAACAAATCCCAACTATCATCCGCTCCAGAACGCATGCTAAAATGCATAAAGAGTATGATTTGTGCTCATTATTATTTCAGCATTATTGATAACCCACATTACAAAATGCATCCTTTGGATTCAATAAAAATTACAGAAGGCAGGACGCCATTTCAATGAATCTATTAAATTTATCGCATCAATTTCATTATAACAAAAAGAAAAATAAGGTCAGAAAGGAAGAAAAGAAAACCTATGCAGTCTTTTGTTTCGGTGGTTGGCGATGATATTGCGACCACTATCATTCTATTTGTGTCGGTCGTTCCCGCAGGAGTCGAGGGAATTGAAATAATTACTACCCAAATCCAAATCAATCTTTGACAAATTCACCGATGACCCCTCAATTGACTTCCCTATCACTCTAGGAGAAATATTCTTTCCCCTAGACCCCCGAGCAATAAGGCCGTAGAGGACACACACTCAACAAGAATCCAGATATGAGATACCGCTCTCACCAAAATTCTTTTCCAAACTCACAATAGAAGCACATTCAAAATTTCAAAATCACTGCGACAATCGTCCAACAATAGGGTCATCTTTCCCTTCTTCTCGTCTTTCTTAAATAGGAAATTTTCATGCAGCACATGTTGCTTCATGCAAAAATACTCTTTTATGCAAAATTATTTAATACAAATATTCACACAACCATGTGTCACTCTCTCATGAGTGTAAAATTAGTCACAACAGATCTAATGAACAAGTAAATCAATCACAACAGATGAACATAGAAAATATGGTGTAAAACTGTGCAAAACATGCATCAATGCTCAATATCCCAATAAGGGTAAATAATTACAATACAATCATCTAACAATGAGTGAGCAATTCGAATTAACTAAGGAGTTCATTCAAATTACTGAATGGTGTAGCTTGGCTCCAACTAGGAGTCCTCATCATCAATCAGTGGTGGTCATCAATGCACAAGAACCAGTCATCCAGGTGTCAATCTGAGTCTAATTGAGTGTAACAAGTGTAACTGAAGTGTGTAGCACTACTATAGGGAAGGAGACTCAATGGAGGGCACATGGGAGGCTTAACTGAAGTCAGAACAAGTCATATAGTCAATCTGGAGGTCCAACGGAGTGAAACAGTCAGTCGGGAGTGAAAATAGCCTCAAATCAAGGAGAATCGGAGCTAACTAAGTGTAAACTAAGTGGGTAGGTGAAGAAGTGCACCCTTCTCTGGCAGTAGGTGAGAAGTGGGATCCTTCATGACTAAGAGGGCTAAAACTCTGATGGAAGAAGCTCCCAAGTGCTAGAATGAAGTGGATAAGGTGTTGGAGGCATCAACCTGGTGATTGGGATGCATGCAAAATGCATGCAAACCCTAGAATTTGCATGTAAGGTCCTGAAAATGATGATGTGGATATCCGAACACCCCCCCTCAAGCTAGACTATGATGTACAAAAAAAATAATGTAGGGCCCTAGTTACTAAGACCAAAGGTCACCCCAATATAATAATTCAAAAAATGCTAAAAATAAGCTAAGTGAGGAAAGAGGGAAAACCCAGTGGGAAGAAAGCCCCCCCTCAAGCTAAAACATAAAAATGGATCAATCTGTCTCCACCATGATGGAACTCACCCCCAACATTGAACGGAGGTAAGAGAACTTCTTCTCAGTGAAGCTCTTGGTGAAGATGTCTGCAATTTGCTCATCGGTAGGGCAATATTGCAGAATGATGGTGCGATCATGCACCAACTCTCGAATGTAGTGCATATGAATCTCAATGTGTTTGGTCCTCTGTCGTTGAACTGGATCTGTGGATATCTTGACAGCACTTTGATTGTCACAAAATAGGACAGTCGAAGTAGTGCCACCAAAACCAAACTCGGAAAGAATACCCTGCAACCAAACTACCTGAATGCAGGCATTGACTGCCCCTCGATACTCTGCCTCTGCTGAAGAAAGTGCAATGGCTGCTTGATTTTTGCTTGACCTACAAATAGGCCCATTTCCAATCATGAAAACATATCTGGAAGTGGACTTTCGATCTATGCTATCACCTTCCCAATTTGAATCAGTAAAACCAATGAAATCTAGCTCAGAATCTGTAGCATAATGTATGCCAAAATGTTTTGTACCTTGCACATACTGCAAGATCCGCTTGGCTTCCTGCCAATGAAGCTCATGGGGCTGCTGCATATACCTTGACACGGCACTCATGGCATATGAAATGTCAGGCCTTGAGTGTGTCAAGTAAAGTAGTGAACCAATCAATTGTCGATACATAATGCAATCTGCAAGCGGTATAGAATTTCCCTCCTCAAGACTGATTCCTAAGAGGAATGGGAACGGGTCTGCCTTACATTCAACCATATTAAACTTCAATAATAGGTCGGAAGCATACTTTTGCTAAGATATAGTGATCCCATCAAAATTTTGAGCTATCTCCAAGCCCAAAAAGTGACTCAACAAGCCCAAATCGCTCATGTCAAAAGCTAGATTTAAGGCAGTTTTTAGCTTGTTTATTGAAGTAATAGTGCTACCAGTAATGAGAAGATCATCAACATAAAGTACAATAACCAACAAATTACCTTTAACTTTCTGTAGGTACACATTCGGATCAGATTTGCATCTTTTGAAATTCTGAGAAAAAAGGAAGGAGTCCATCTTTGCATACCAAGCTCTTGGGGCCTGTTTTAAACCATACAAAGATTTCTTCAATCTGCAAACTAATGATGGATCTGATGTATAACCTTTTGGCTGCTTGATATATACCTCTTCAGCAAGATCTCCATGTAGCAAAGCACTCTTCACATCCATGTGGTGCACTTTCCAGTGCTTGGATGCGGAAATTGCCAAAACTAGGCGGATGGAATCCATCTTTGCAACCGGTGCAAAGGTCTCAGTGTAGTCCACTCCTTGGACTTGGGAGAAACCTTTTGCCACCAAACTAGCTTTGTATTTGCTGATAGAGCCATCAGCAGAAACTTTCATGCGGTAGACCCATTTACATTAGACTAATTTTCTTCCAGGTGGAAGAGAAACTAGCTCCCATGTATTGTTCTTTTGAAGAGAACTGTACTCTTCATACATGGCACTTTGCCATCTCAGATCTCGGTGGGCATGATAGTATGTTGTGGGATCTGAATCAGTCATCAAATGACAAATATCAGGAAGTAATGGATCAGAAACAGAAAGAGCCATACCTGCTCTTTGAAAGTCTGCTCTTGTTCTTCTTGGATCAACAGGATTTCCAAGGTTCGAACTAGCAGATTGAAGAGTGTTTTGGGCCCACTTCGGTAACTAAGGAGGATCATAATGGTCGGATTCTGAAGCTGATATGTCATGATCATCATGTTCTACTACAATATCAGAAATATTAGAACCAATACTTTCATTTTCGCTGCTCAAATCTTCTTCTGGTGAAGGCGGTGAAACGGTAGTTTCTTCCTCGACTAGTTGCAATTCTTGAAGCGGTTCTTCAAATTGCACATTGCGCTCTATGAATATCTTTTTGGATCTGATATCCATGAGTTTATATGCCTTTGATTCTTCCCCATATCCTATCAAAATGCACTCAATACTTTATGGATCCAAAGCTCGTCTCTTCTTGGAAGGAATTCTAGCCCATGCAGTAGAGCCAAAAACCCTCAAATTTGACACATCCGGTTTGTGACCAAAGAATGCTTCGAAATGAGTCATACCTTTCACGGAAGAATGTGGAACTCAGTTCTGAATATATGCAGCAACATTAATTGCTTCATCGCAAATATTTGCAGCCAAACCTTTTGACTCAATCATGCATGTAGCCATCTCTTTCAGTGATTGATTTTTCCTTTCCGCTACATCGTTCTGCTGGGGTCTGTAGGGAACTGTATGTTGGATCTGAATTTCGCTTTCGGCACAAAGTTGTAGCAACTCGGACTTGATATATTCTCCACCATTATCATATCTAATAGCTTTGATCTTTCTCTCAGTGGCAGTCTCAACAGAAGCCTTAAAATCCTTGAATTTTCCAAGCACTTCTGACTTGTTTTTGAGAAAAAATACCCAAGTAAAGCGGGAAAGATCATCAATAAATGTCAAAACATACCTTGAACCATTTAATAACATATTTGGTATCGGACCACTGATATCAGAATGTATGAGGCCCAAAATGGTGGAAGCTCTGCTAGCTTTGCCGCAGTCGAACATATGCTCGAGGTGCTTCCCAATAATGCAACCGATGCAAATTCCCTTCGAGGAACGGAGTTGTGGAAGACCATCTACCATGGATTTCTGTTGTAGCAGCAGCAAATACTTGTAATTAAGGTGTCCAAACCTTTCATTCCAAATCCTACTAACCTCGTTGCCATGAGTGAGGAGAGTAGTGAGCTTTTCAAGCGGCACAAAGTGAGAAAACTCATAGTATTTTGCAGTGTGGTTTGCCTTTCCGACTACAATAAGTCTTCCACTTTTGATATCAGAAATTTCAACTGTATTAGGGCTAAATGTAACTTTCTTTGGTTCACCAGTGTGTGTCATTTTATACACAGAAAGTAGATTTGTAACCAAGGAAGGCACATAGAGAACATTCTGAAAGCTTCCATGATCTACATGGATTGTACCTTTGCCCTTCGAAGAAATTTTAGAGTCATCTCCCAAATGGATGGGGATGGAGCTGTTTGGATCGAATGAAGAAAAAGAATCAATATTTTCATCCATATGATTCGAGGCACCCGAATCTATCAAAAGAGTAGTGGGCTTCGAAATAGTTGCCGTGAGTGCTTGTCCTCTTTCATGATCATCATTCCTATCCTTCTTCCTTGCACCATCAGGAAGAGTTATGTTATTATTTTCCAAAAGGAAGGCCATTTGATCTATTGTCTTCTTCATGCATGAAATTTCAGGATGAAATCCACAGTTGCAATAAGTACATTTAGATTTTTCCTTACCCTCTTTACCCTTTTGCTTGAACTTCAAACTGGATGGTGCATCCATCTGCTTGCCTTTCTCTCTTTGCTTGTGAGGTTCAAATTTGGGATTCTCTTTCTTTTGTTTTCCTTTACCATTCGAATTCTTGGGTCCTTGAACAAATATGGTTGAATCTTTGGAGCTTATGGACCCCATTT
This sequence comes from Larix kaempferi, assembly GCA_027924585.1. Lineage (NCBI taxonomy): Eukaryota > Viridiplantae > Streptophyta > Pinopsida > Pinales > Pinaceae > Larix > Larix kaempferi. Next base: position 11,336,294 of record BSBM01000616.1, on the reverse strand, counting down.
GAATCAACTTATCCTGCTCTTTTGTGACGGACTCAATGAAGGCATCTTCCAATTCGGGGTAGTTAGCCGACCGGAATTGAAAGTAGAGACAAATACCGAATAGTCTTTACCAAGCTTGATGAGAATAGAGAGGATCAATTGCTTATCCTCTTTGATAACTCCACTGTTCTTCAACTACAATGTCAAGTGCTTGAATTTTGTGAAAAATTCATTGATGGTCTCGAAATTCTCAAGACTAAGAGTAATCAATTCATTCTCTAATTGAAAAGCCCTAAGCTCGTCCTGCTTGCCAAAAAGTGTTTCAAGTTGCTCCCATATTTCTTTTGGAGTCTTCAATCCACCGAGATGGAAGTGAAGATCTTTGGAAATAGAGAGACAAAGGAGACCATAAGCTTCATCAAGCTTATTGTAGAGTTTGGTTCTTTCCACCAATGTGCTTGGCTCCAATTCGAGGTCAACTGTGACTCTATAGAATCCTTTTGAACGTAATATGATCTCCATATCATCTTTCCAATCAAAATAGTTGAAGGGAGTGAGGATAGGCTCTGAAGAAGAGTATTCCATTGCTAGGAGCGAGTGCACTTTGATGTAGAAAGGCTTGCAAAAGCAAGGTATCGAATGCAATTGATGGAGACAATAACCTGCAAATCACAATGAAACCAAGGACAGTAAGGTCGAACAATCCACCCTTTTAGAGTTGCATCACACCTAGGATTGGAGATCAAGTAATGTTGAATGGATCCAATGTATCAAATCTAGGATTTATGTGGAAAACTCAAGCTTCTGGAGTGGTATTGGAAGTATTTTTATGCTTTGCATGCACAGGAGAGAATGCTCTTGAGATCTTTCATGCCAAAACTTTTGTAATTTTGAGTAAATTCACTCAAATCTCCTTGTAGAACACCTGTAGAACAGAGATCTTGTCCCTGCAATGGCTCTGATACCATGTAAAATTAGTCACAGCAGATCCAATGAACAAGTAAATCAATCACAATAGATGAACATAGAAAATATGGTGTAAAACTGTGCAAAACATGCATCAGTGTTCAATATCCCAATAAGGGTGAATAATTACAATACAATCATCTGACAATGAGTGAGCAATTCGAATTAACTAAGGAGGTCATTCAAATTACTGAATGGTGTATCTTGGCTCCAACTAGGAGTCCTCATCATCAATCAGTGGTGGTCATCAATGCACAAGAACCAGTCATCCAGGTGTCAATCTGAGTCTAACTGAGTGTAACAAGTGTAACTGAAGTGTGTAGCACTGATATAGGGAAGGAGACTCAGTGGAGGGTGCATGGGAGGCTTAACTGAAGTCATAACAAGTCATCTAGTCAATCTAGAGGTCCAACGGAGTGAAACAGTCACTTGGGAGTGAAACTAGCCTCAAATCAAGGAGAATCGGAGCTAACTGAATGTAAACTGAGTGGGTAGGTGAAGAAGTGCGCCCTTCTCTGGAAGTAGGTGAGAAGTGGGAGCCTTCATGACTAGGAGGGCTAAAACTCTGATGGAAGAAGCTCCTGGGTGCTAGAATGAAGTGGATAAGGTGTTGGAGGCATCAACCTGGTGACTGGGATGCATGCAAAATGCATGCAAACCCTAATTGCATGCAAGGTCCTGAAAATGACGATGTGGATATCCGAACAATGAGAGTGCACATATTTCCCATATTTTACTCCTAGATGTCCCCTAATTCTAGGATTCCAATCTCTATTTTAGTGGGTGTAGGTGGAGTTGACTAGTTAATGACTCCTAGTCTATATTTTGCTCCATATTTAATTATTCCCAATTATTTAATTATAATTAATCATTTCATGCACAACTAAACTGATGCTATATTATTCATCAATTAAATAATTATAATTAAACATTTCTTGCATAATTTATCTAATGCAATACTATATGCCAAATGCATAGGTGTTCATTTATCAATTTCCTCTTTATTTGTTTAGGTACCACATCATCACGTCCTTCCGACAATCATTCTTCCTTTATTATCTAGGTACCGCATCGTCAGGTCATTTTGACAATAATTTCCCTTATATCTGATGTGCGGGGATTCTGTGTAGTGATTTAGGAATCGTGACCATAAATCATCTAGCTATACTTTACGTGAGACTAATGGCGCTGAGGAGTAATTTCGTTCTTACTGTGCTCCCCTCAACCCCGTACGTGACCAAACCATTATGGTCTCACTCGTATGATGTCACGCTCACCCCAATAAAGTTGAACGGCTTTCAAATCGTACGTGGAAGTTGTTGGGAGTCGACATCGTCGTCGTACTCTTGTGTGTGTGTTTCTCGTTCTCTACGTCCCCCTTTGTATTCCTTTGTGAGTCCATCGGTGAACCGTTTCACCTATCCTACACACATGCTCAGAGCACACATTAATAGCTTTTTCACAATTATCATAATTCATTTCATAAATAACATGTAGAATTATTCATAAATTCGGCAGTCGTTAAGCAAAACATGCTTTTGTTCATATTCACAACTCATTTCATAAATTTGCTAGTCATTAAGAAAAACATACATTGGTTCATAGTCATCCAAATTTATCTATACATTCCTATATTTCATAATTTGTTTGGAGTGCAACATTTATCCTATGAGGTAGTCATTCAGTAGAAATTTCCATCATACTCCATCTTTTTCTTAAATTATCATTAATTCATACATCATGTTAAAACATATTAAACTTCCATGTCTCTCAATCGGTAAATAGCTCTATTCTACATCACACATAAATGTTCTTTTATTAGGAATTTATTTAGCCGAGCCACTTGGCAAGTGCCCTCAAAGTCTTCAATCCATCTAGGGGCATTACAAAACTATCAAAAGATGGGCAAGTGATGTGCACTCCTTCCTTTATAGACTTGAGGTGACTTGTTGAGAAATTAATCTAGGCTAATGCGCCCTCATGGAGTGGATAAGGATAGCTTTCTTTCAAGCTTTTCTTTTTGCTTTGCTTTCTGCTTTTGATTTATCCTGCTTTTGCTTTTCTATCCCGTTTTTTTGCTTTTGACTGCTTTTTCCTGCTTTTCTGCCTTATCCTGCTTTTTTGCCTTATCCCGCTTTTTCCTTCTTTTCTGCCTTATCCTGCTTTCTGATTTTATTTTATTTTCTTCTTTATTCTTATTTTCCTGAGCTTTATTGATTTTCTTCCTTGTTCCAACTTTTCCTTTATTTTTCCTGCTTTCCTAGCTTTTATTCTTTTGCAAGCTATCTCTTGGTCAAAGCTTATCCTCTAATGCACTCTTGTGAATCATTATCCATTTTATTTCATTAAAATAAATATTTATTAATGAAAAATAACTTCCATTAAGTGCATCTCAAACTTAAGAAAATGAAATTAACACCTCCTAATTAATTAATGCCTTAACTTTCAAAATTAACCCCAAGTGTATGAAATTTTCTCCTCAACCCAAGGGATTGATTGGGTTAGGAACTCAATCCAATTAACATCAATGAGAGGACATGACACAATCTTCCTTCGACATACTTGTCGGAGTGGTTTCGAGGTCGACAACAACCCATTGTTCTCGATCCATAAGGAGATCCTCCATTTTAAGCTTCCAAATCTCAAAATTCTATCCATTAAGTTTTCAATTTCTATCCTTGAACTATTGGGAATTCTCAACTATGAATTATTCATTCTAGAACTCACATTGAAACTAGGTATTCTCTAGATCTAGGACCAATCCAAACCCTCAACAAGAAAGAAGTCTACATAAAGCCAAATATAGCTCTAATACCAATTATTGGGTTCTAATACCTATTGCAGTGGGCATGTATGATGATTATTCCAGTTAAACATATAATAGAATTAACAATCGCACAAAACACAATCACACATAGTACACATAAATTATCTTGGAAACCCATATACCAGGGAAAACTAGCAAACCAGTGAGCTTAACCACTCATATATTAGCAACACTCATTACCAATGCTTACAACAATGATTTAATAGATTGTAATACCTCAAGTCTGAATTCACTTACACTCTACTACTCTCTTCAAGTGCTATTCACTTCTTCTCTTATTTTTCCTTCTACCTTACATCATATTTATAGATGCAACACATACACTAACTCATGGTACCCGAGTTAGCTACACCTAACTACTCATTAATGAAAATCCATAACTTCCTAATTGTATGTAGTTATTTTGTTACATTTGACTTGATTGAGTCAACCATAGTCGATCACCCACTGAGCCTTTTGTCAACCAAGTGTTCTTGGAATCCATGCTCGCTTTATGCTCATTGACTTCCCCTTCAACCAATTGTGATCAATGACCAGTCGACTCTACTAGTTGGCTCATCAATCAGACTTCTACCATGTTTTTATTTCAAATCCAGTCGACTATCAATTTCGACCATCGATTTACATGTAAAGAATATACTACACCCAACAAAAATGAGTACTTAATTCCTTAGATCAGATCATACAAGTTGTCATTTATTTTAATGTGTGATTCATTCTCTCAGCAAAACCATTTTTTGTGGTGTATATGGAATAATATGTTGTATTTCAATGGCATGTGCAGTTCAATAAGTTTTAAAGTTGTTGTTAATATATTCACCTACATTATCTATGAAGCTTATGTCTAGGTTTTTTTTCCTATAAGGCCTTGTAGGACAAAAACATGTTAAAAAATTCACTCTTAAGTTTTAAGAAATAAGCCCAAGTGCAAGTGGAGAAGTCATCAATGAAAGTTAAGAAGTAATTGAATCCAAATAAAGAAACATAAGAAAGTGAACCATACAAATCACTATGAACAAGATGCAAGGGCATTGAGGCATGCCAAGACGCATGTTAGTTAAAATTGTCATGATGATGTTTGTTGAATACCACTAGGTCCTCACTCAGTGAAGCTCTGCCATAGCGTCTCCGTTCATGGCATATTAAAGAATACCCCTAATTTCACTATATATTGATAAATACCAACCAAAATCCTTTTGTTGACCCCCCCTTGGCATATTAAAGAATACCCCTAATTTCACTATATATTGATAAATACCTACCAAAATCCTTTTGTTGATCCCCTCTCCCAATATATATTTCCAATTTAAAAAACCAAATTTTTACAAGATATTCCCTATTTTTACTAAATTCCCCTTTGTATACCCTCCCAATACCTATAAACCCCACATACCCTACTCCCCTCCCCCCCAATACCTTCAATATATTGAACTTATTTTTCACCATTTAAAAGCCCCCCTTTATGAATGAACATGACAAGATATTGGTCAACAAAGTGAATCCCCTTTGTTGAATACATCGCCAAAATAAACATCATTTATGGAGGAAATGAGAGGAATACCAATCTCAATATTTTGTTTACATATTGTTTGCAATGAGCAATGCTTTAGATGACCAAATTGTTCATGCCAAATCTTTCTCAAGTCATCACCCCAACCAATAAAAACTAACGGAAGAGGTGATGACCCAAAGTTGTCAAATCTATATAGCACGGTAATATCATCAACAATTCTAGTTGCAAGAACACACATAGAATATTTTAAATCCTTGATTATAACTTGGTGAGGTGAAATCTCTATTATTTTACCTTCACCTAAATGAGTGATTTGATACACTGATACAAGGTTGTAGGAAAGGTTTGGAGCACATAATACATCATTAAAATGGTCATCATCTAGTTGAACTATTCCCAGACCATACAACACTAATAGATCTATCATCATCAACAAATATTTTTTGGGTGTTACATTCATTAAGAGAAGAAATATGGTTTTATCCTCACCCATATGATTAGATTCTCCGTGAATCAATAACCCACTTATTACAATAAGAAGTAGATGTTGCATTAAAGGAAAAAGTAGAAGCAGAAAGTGGATATCCCTAAGAAGAAGAGTTAGAAGAAGAAGAATCGAGATTGGTGTTGAGATTCTTTATTGTTTCTTCTAAGGATTTCATATTATTGAAATATATAGACTCTAGATGACCATAATAGCCACAATAATGACAATGTTTCTCAATCTTCTTACCTTTAAATTGAGTTCTTTTATCACTATTGGGAGTAGGATTTGCATGAGAAGGTTTCTGACCCTTGTTTAGTTTGGTTTGATGAGGATGTTTCTTCTTCAGATGCTTGGATTTATCTTTCTATTGTGCCACTAAGTATTTGTTAGGTGTACCTACTATGTTGATCACTCCAAGATGGAAGATATTGTCTTGTTCTCTATCAAATAATCACAAAAATCGTCAAAAGTGGGCATTTTTGTAAATAGCCCCTAGTGTTTCTCTAGTGGAATGAAAAGTAGATACAAAGATAGAACAAGCACTACCAAGCTTAGCAAGAATATCATATATATATTGGCCATCCTTATCTTTCTATCTTACATTCTGCAAGTAAAAGTCTAAGTGTTTTAAACTTAGATAGATAATCTTTAATGCAAGATAAATCATTGGGATTTAAAACAATCAATCGGATTTTGAGTTGTTGGGCTCAAATCTCATTGTGTTTACCAAATATGGTTTCTATATTTTGCCAAGTTACATTTGGTTTATCAACATGGTGAAACCGTAGATCAGTATAAACAGACATAAGTTGTTGAATTGATGTGCTTCATCAATTTTACTATCTCATCAAGGTAATCCGGTAAAATCATTTACTTCTTAGTAAATCCTCCATATGGGATTTCCATGAAAATTAATTTGAACTTGTAGGAGGAGATCACTAGGACTATCCATATTATAATATGTAGGCAACATGACTACAAAAGCATAAATTAACTATCCAGATGGAAAGTTTTAAGAAAAAAATTGACAATTTGAAAAAAAAAGCATTAAAAATGAACTTTGTCTATCAAAGTATTCCCTTTTGAAGAAAGACATAAAATATAACCAAAGTGCCATGTGGTAGGTAGATATTGGCCCATGTGGTGATGGGTGCACAATGAGATCCTTTTGAAAAAAGATATAAAAACTAACCAAAATTCCATGTGGCAGGTAGAGGTTGGGCCTCTAAATGAAGGGTGCACAATGAAGTTGTTGAATACAAAACATTTCCATTCATTCTTTAACTTTGCCCACAAACTCACTTTTACAAATAAGTTATTTTTATAATAACTAACTCAATTTTATAAAATATGTGGGAATTATTTTTACAATGAAGTTATTTTATAAGTTAAAGTTGCATGCAAAAAACAACTTAATAAAATAAGAATAAAGTTATTTTTATGAGTGATTCATTTTTATAGTGTAAGTAAAATGAATTTTACAATAAAATTATGTTTTAACTTAAAGTTGCTAAGATTTTTTTCAAAAAGTAACTTAATGAAGAGAAATGTTTCTAACTCCAGACCTTTATTTTAATAATAAAGTAACTTTCAACCATGATAGCTAATGAAAAACATATAACAAATGTTATGAAGGAGAAGGTTTTTTTTTTCACGTTGCTTCGAAGTGTGTGCATACCACCAAAACCCTTAATATTTTTTCCTACAAAATGATTTACCACACTTGCACACAAAAACATACGAAATTTCAAAAAACAAATCCAAAACTTTATAACCTCAAGGTTAGATCTTGGTTAGTCTACTCGAAAAATGCATTTTTTTCTTTGTTTTTGATATACCAAGATCATATAAATTGCATGGAAAAGAGCATATGCAAAAATAAACTTTATGCTTTGTTTATGATTTGTTGATATTACATGAAGCGCCTATAAAAAAGCATACATAGACCGGAAATGTAGCAAACAAGAATTATAAACAAAAAACTAAAATTAAATATTAACACAGTATGAAAAAGATTTAAAAATTGTATTGAAACTTTATACCTTCATATATGATAAAAAAGGTTGTATCTTGGGTAAACAAAAACCCTTTTTGGGTGAAATAAAAAGGGTTTCCAACTGAAAATAGTGCTCAAAATGCAATGGAACAGTTCTCTCATCCCATAAATTTTCAAAAACAACATAATCCAAAAATCATTTGATGCATGCAGTGACATAGATTCAAGATCTCAATCAATAATGTAAGCATGTCTTCATAAGCGCTTTGATAACATGTTCAATAAACAAGGTGTATCCACACAAGTCAAACATCTTAAGGAAAACACTCACACAAACAAATCAAAGATTAGTACACCAATGCATTATGTGGTTAAAACACTTAAAGAGGGGGGAATAGTCCATGTCCCCATCCAACATGATTGATTGAGGAAATATAGTAATGCAAAAGGAAAATATTTTACACACGAGTTTCTCACAATCAATCATCAACAAATGACACTCCATACTCTTTAAACAGAAATCATAAACCAATTAGGTGTTAAACCATGAATCAATATAGTTGTTAGTATCAAGGAGAAGATGAATTGTTGAATCACTTCATATTTGAAACACAATCATGACCATCAAATTAGATAACTACAAATGCACACTAAATAAATACACTTTACCTAAAGACACATTAGACCAAGTTGATCTTAACTAACTCTTAAGTGTCTAAATATCTTAACAATTTTCACTTATGATATATACTTCACAATCATAAAGGTTTTGTGCATCTTGTCATGATGATAATTGTCTCTATGTAATCAAGACTATGGTTTTGTATCTTTAACTATTATGATCAACTATAAGTTATTCTATTTAAGTTAGCCTTTATCTATGCTCCATTCCACATGGGATTTTCAACTACTATGAATTTGCTCAAAACATATATATGGGTTAAAAGTTATGAGGTCCATAAGATCATTGTTGATATGCCTTTGAAACTACATTGTAGCAAACTTGATACCTAGAGTGAATTACAAGCACTCTACACAACAACAATTATGTAAAAAATGGTAACAAAACATCCTCCTAGCAATTATGTTATTGTTTCTAAATTTTCTTGTCATAATCAATGAAATCAATCATAAACCATACTCCCCAATTTTCAATATTGACCCTGGGGAATTCTTCATGGGGGTTTTTGAATTCATAAGGAATGTTTCGAGGGTCAAGGGGGAAATTTCCACTAATCCCCCACTAGGTTTCACCATTTCTGTTGCCTCATACCCCTTTGGATTTCATGTTCAATTTCTATTAAATTTTGACCTTATTAGTTATTACATGGGTCAAAGGCTACATGTAACTCCAAAACCAAGTTACAACGAACCACTTCGAAGAAAGGCCAATAGACTAGTTCAAAACAAGGCTATCAATGCGTTCAAAAGAAGTGTATTGAGCCATAAGGTCATCATACATTAAAGGAGGGAGAGATCCAACATAAGGGGCTCCCTAATGATTACCACAATTTAATGGGTTCAATGTACCTTAGACAATCTGAGCTCAAACAATTATGTAGTTAAATAAGAAAAGGTTATGATGTGTCCTACTTTGGGGTTCTTTGAAAAGGTTATGATGTGTCCTACATTGGGGTTCTTTGACAAATGATGGCATTTTTCTTAAAGAAAAAGCCTCAAAGTTTTGAAAGTTCCATACTACGAGGTTGATGTTTGGCCTCTAGCCTTGTCAACATCAATAAATATTTGAAACATAATATGTCAAAATAGCCTTGATTTGCTTTGTAACTTTCCAAAGGAATTTGATTCTATTCAATTCTTCACCTCATCAACCCACAATAACCCTAATGATATAAATTCTACTCTGATACCAAGTTGTCAAAACCCCTTCCAAGGATTACCCAACCACGAAGTGGGAATGCGACCCAATTTTGAAATATCAATATAAATTTGGACCCATTAAAAGCTCGATTCCATTCAAATTCATTAAATGTATCCAACTAAATAACGCAGTAGAAATAAACAAGCATGCATTCATATAAATTGTTTCAAACCATGCTCATTTAATTCATAAACAAAGAAATAGAAATTAAAGTGCAGATTTTAAAGAAGAAACATGATACTTCTCTTTTAACCAACGAAAGTCCAAGAAACTACCTATATATGAGAAATCATCCACCCAAACACAAGAATCTAGGGTAGATGTCACCTACATGTTAGGATATGAGGCCACCAAGGTGAAGGAAACAAGCTATAAACTAACATATCACTCAACTCAACCCAAATTTCTCTCAGGATTATCCAATATGAGCACTCCAAGTAATTCATCTAGCCATCAAGCAATCATGGCATTCTCATCCACTTCCCTACACAACACAAGGAAGATATTCCCTTCTCTACTCAACAATGCCTAATAAGTATGCTCACCTTTTAGTGCTCTTTAGTGTAGGTGGGAAAAACCCATCGTATTGTCTACCTTTTGGGAATAACCTAGAAGAATTTAATATATTGTCTCTATGGCTCCCAATGAGTAGCAATTAATAGGGGAAATGTAGGTTTCTTAAACAACATAGCATCTATGCTCCCGTAAAACTACCCATCTATTTTCTCAGGTCCATTAATATCCATAGTTGATTCGGTCATTTCTAGGTTTGTATATCAGTCTAAAACATTAGGATTGCAACATTGAGAACTTCAACGGTGCTTGAGCATGAGAATGGTGAGCATGTGAATGGTGAATGGTGAGAATGGAAATGGTTCCCATCATAATGGAGGAGATGAACAAATCCTAAGGAGGAGGGATAGGCCATATGTTTCCCCATGTTGCTTGTACACAACCTCATGCCTCCATAACTATATGAGGTAGAAATTTCTCACCAACAACCACATGCATTAAATGATTGACCTTTAAGTAAAAAATGGTGGATGAGCTCTTAGGATGACATTTGGTGATAGAGGATTGCTTTCACGTGATCTTCGTTTCCTCAAGTAAAAAGGATTTTGGAAAGGATAGAGATTGTAGCACAAGAGGTCATATTGCAACATATAAAGGAGGGTATGCATGAAGAGGAAGGATTAATAACGTAGAATATGTAGATGCTCCTAAATGTGTGCAAGATTAGGGATGTGCATATTTAAAAGGAATAGACAAAGAAATGTGGATGGATTATACCTATGGAGATGAAGGTCATAAATCCTTTAAATATGCATCAAGAAATTACACAAGGAGAATTAAACCAAGAGCTTTATTAACATGGGGAGACCACCCTAAGCATATTTAAACAATCACATTAGCAACACCTTATTAACATCGAGAGACCACCCTAAGCATATTTAAACAATCACATTAACAACACCTTATTAACATGGGAAGACCATCCTAAACATATTTAAACAATCACATTATCAAGACCTAAAAAATTAGAGACCTTAATAATGCACCAAGACTAATATGGTCTAGTAAGAACCTAGATATTAAAAGATTAGGAATAACCAATAAAGAGTATCTTTAAAATCAAATAAAAATCAAAACCGTTTATTTATTTTGGCAAGCCACAAAATATAAGCATTCCATGACAAGAACACCACGCCTTTAAGCTATGGGATAATATTTCTTATATTACATATAATTTTAGAATTGAACAAATTTGTCTTAACCATGTCAATGATTAATAATTGTTTTGTTGTTTGACGTTATTCATCATCTATTTGTTGTGAATATATATGTAGGTAGACAAAAGCTATATAGACTATTATTGAAAGTGGTGAAATACTAAGCCCAATTCGAAATATATTATTTTGTTTGCAATATTTTTAGTATTTAGCTTTTAACGGGAACAATTTGTTTTGATGGATTAATAATGTTGGCTTATAATATTTTTTTCTTTCGATTTGATGAAGCAAGAGAATATTATAAAGATTCGATTGTGTGAAAATACTTAGAATATATTTTATGTTAAAATATATATATTATAATAAATTTATAAATAATTATGGTTGAGTTGGTTGTTGTTTTTATTTTATTTATTTATTTCGAGTATATGAAAAAAATATGATGATGATGAAGAAGATTAATATTTAAGATTTTTTGGTCGAAAGAGAGAAATTATTTGGAATTTAACTTTGTGTGATATCCTGATATGATAATTTATAAAGAAAATAAATATTTGTCAATTTCAAATTAAGTATTAAAGGGTTTTATATGATACATAATTTTGAGATTTTTCATGGTTTTGGATAGTTCATTGAAGATTCATTGTATCCAGTGATACCCACAATAATGATAGTCAAAATAATGAAAAATAAAATTATGCATGTTATAGTTTTAAGATAAAATTAATTTTGTTATTTTCATTATTTTGATTTTTTGTTATAGTTTTAAAATAAAATTTATTTTTTATTTTTTATTTTCATTATAATAGTGAAATCTCATTTTTTTAAATTTATTATTATATTATTTACCCTTTGAGTAAATAAAAAATAGAACTAATTTATCCAAAAATAACATTACAACAATCAAACTACCTAAATTTGTTTTTAATTAATCAACTACTTAAAAGTTAAGGCAATTTTTCATAAGAAACTTACAACCAAGAACAATAATGTTAACATCTACACACTTCAAACTTTATGAACTTCTTTAGAGTTGACACTTCCTTAAGGTCTACTTAAACTAAGAAGGATTAACTTTTTTTTCACAGAAAAATTTAACTTACTATTAATATACGAAATAGTAAACAGAACCATCTGTCCGAAATACATGCAACTCACAAATCCTGTCCGCGGATGCACATCATGCCAGATGTATCAATGACAACATCAGAAAAGACCCAATAATGTCCATATGACCACATAATAACATCAGGAATCCCTCCAGCAGGAGAAACGGATCCAATAATACCCAGCATATCAAAGTGTCCAGAAACAAAAAATATAAGGTCTGATTCAACAGTCGACCATAACAAACAAATAATATAGTCCGCATATAATGCCAAACATAAAAATAAAACCGAGCCGCAGCCATATGTGGCTGTCATATGAGCCGCAAAAATGAAGAGGATGTATAACAAAACCGTCCAACAAGTAGTTGGAGTCAGCCTCTAGGAATAATCTGCACATAGAGCTAAAAAACATATAAGTATCCAACAGCGAATAACGGGCATCAATAACATATAATGACAAAAAGCAAAAACAACCAACATCATGTCCAATGTAAATCATAAGAACCCTCAGAAGTAAGTAAATCAGCCTGCCATTCTTGCCACAAGATGATCCCGATCGGAGAGTAAAGTGCCCTCTTAGAAAGTATGTCCGCCTCCATATTAGCCTCCCTAAACACATGTTCAAAATGTATATGATGAAAGTGCCGGATAAGCATCTGAGCCGCATCCATCCAGTGTTTAAGAAGCAATACATTGAGTTTTGTCTTGCCACACACCCAAGTGATGGTAGATAGCGAATCTCCAAAAACAACAAGAGAAGAGATCTTTCTCATCTGAGCCCAAAACATTAAGAGCCAAAGTGCACATAACTCACTCCTAGAATTGGATCCACTGCCCAGGTTCAGCCAGATGTGGATGGATACATCGATGGAAATGTGTAAAATGGCGCCCGCACCACCCCCCCCATACCGGCTCACAGCAGCCCCATCGAAGAATCCACAGGGATATATCAGCACAGGGGGGGCGTGACGAAGGTTCCTATCCAGTTTGACATTATCATCAAGAGTACAATGTGCCGAGACATATTCTTTATGTGCAGCAAGGATTTTTGAGCAAATCCCCTCCATATAAAGTAATCTATTCTCAAATATATAAAGATTACGAGCCTTCCATATCTCCCAGATCATAAAATATGGGAGTTCTGGACACCCAACATCAAATCGAGACCAAGCATTAAGGCACGCATTAAGTGTACAGAAGTTCCATCTAAATTGTACACCAGCTTTGTTAGCTAACAAATTCCAGAGGTTCCTTGTGTACTAGCATGATGTGAATAGATGATCTACCGATTCCTCCTGTGTGCAGCATAGAGAGCACCATCCTGGGCCACAAAAACCGCGGCGACATAGATTATCCCAAGTTAGAATCTTGTTGTACAATGCCAGCCAAACAAAGCATTTTATCTTGAGGGGTAAAACAAGTTTCCAAATATATTTATCCCACCAGCGGGTCAAATACAGTGATTCAGCAAACAAAGCATCATATGCCAACTTAGCAGAAACATTTCCACCCGCCACATCCCAAGTCCAAACCAGTTTATCAGCAGCATCTATTAGCCTAATATTAGATTGATAGATCGGCCGGATATACTCATCCCATTCATTCCCCAAGGAACCCATAAGTCCCAGCTGATCAGCCGAAATCCACTGAGCTCGTCCATCCACAAAACGACTAGCCGCATGTGCCAAAGAAAAGTATCCATTTGCTCTAAGATGTGTCCTCAAGGGCAACGATAGAGTGTGTCGCGTTGATCCTCCCATGATCGGATCCAGTCCCAGCTTAATATCACGACCATCTCCAGGCAGCCAAGCAATCCAGAGTGTAATAACCCCGAAGGCACCCATCAATCCATTCCAAATATTAGAGACGCCCAAAGTAGCAGGTTTAATCAGGCGCAACCAGCTTGCCACTGATACATTTTTCAGATATTTGGCTCTGATAATCTGGCCCCATAACGATTGATCAAAAAGAACGCGCCATAGGATTTTTGCGTGCAGGGCCGTAACAAATGAATCAAGATCCTTAATATTCCAGCCCCCCAATTTCCAGGGGCGTGCCAGAGCCCTCCAATTCATGAGATGAAATTTCTCCTGATTTCCACCACCCGACCACAAAAAGCTAAATATCTTCCTTCTGATCAAGCATAGGATGGATCGAGGGATTTTGCAAAGTGAGAACCAATATACGCCCAAGTTCATTAAAACGGCTTTCACCAACGTAAGCCTGCCACCCAAGGATAAACACCGAAAACACCAGTGACTGATACGTATCTCAAATCTGCTGACAAGCCATGACCAATCATTTTTCAGATAATTAGATGGCTTAATGAAGAAACCCAGATATTTAGTGCCAGCCTCAAGTTCATTGAATTGTAATGGTAGAATAGTGATGATCGACCGTTCCACTTCGTCCAGCAATGAGTGTTTCAAAAAGAAAGATTTTATATAGCTGATAATCATGCCCGTTACCAAGCAGAATAAGTCAAGTATTATCTTGTATTGTATCCATTTAGCAAGAACGCCCATGCCAAAGAGCATGACATCGTCCACAAACAATGAGTGAGTGACAGAAATCTCCCTAGATATTTTGATGCCAGTAATCCTTCCTTCCCTACGCGCCTTGTGAATGGATAGACTCAATCCTTCGATGACCAAGAAAAAAAGAAGTGGTGATAGGGGGCAAACCTGGCGAAGGCCCCTTGAAGCCTTAAAATAATCAGTAGGATGTCCATTGATCAGAACAGCATAATTAACCGAGGAAATACATGCCATAATCCATTTCATCACCCTCCATGGGAGGCCGATCTGGATAAGTATGAGACGCAGGAAATTCTAATCAACTTTATCGTATGCTTTCACCAGGTCTAATTGTAGGATGAGTGCTTCAATTTTCTTATGTTTGATAGAATGGAATACTTCCTGTGTCACACCCATGGCATCATGTATCTGGCGACCACAAAGGAACCCATATTGCTCCACAGATATATGTCTAGAGAGCAGAGGTTTGATTCTATCAGCAATTATTTTAGCAATAATCTTATAGATCAGATTGCATAAAGCGATCGGTCTAAATTCATCAAAATTCTCTGGATGTGATGTCTTCGGAATGAGTGCCAGATAAGTAGAATTTAGTGCCCCAGAGACAATGCCGAGCATCCGAGTTTCATCCACAGCCATCCGAAGCTCTTCTCCCATAATATCGAAGAAGTGAATGAATATTTCCACCGTCCACCCATCCGGACCAGGAGATTTATCTTTAGCAAAACCACGCAGGGTTTTTTCCACCTCATCTAGAGTGACCTCCAGGTATATATTATCCCCCTCTGCCTCATTGAACATCCCTGGGTATTCCTTGATAAGTTTAAACTGTTCAGCCAATGTTGTATTTTTGGGGTCACAATAATACTCCTGGAAGTGACGAACCGCCTCATTCATCAAATTTTCCTCCCCCCTTATCCGCCGGCCCGTATGATCATTCAGGTCCCAGATGGAGTTTTGCATCCTACGAGAGTCAGCAAAACGATGGAAAAATTTAGTATTTAAGTCCCCCGCTTTGAGCCAAGTAGCTCTGCTCTTCAATCTCCATGATTCTTCCTGCATCAGAAGAATTTTCATTTTTCGACACTCCAGTGAAGAGAGTTTGGAAAGTTCCATATTGTTCAGTGCAGTATCTACACCCCGGTTCATCAGATATTCAATATCCAATTCAATCTCAGTAAGTTCTTTCCCCATCAAGGCTTTTTTGTTTTTTTCCCACTTGATTGTATAGTCTTTAATCATCTTGAGTTTCACCGCCATCTTGTCCATGGCAGATCGCTCCCCCGAAACATCCACATGAGAGCACAAATGCCTCAGCCCCAAAGTGTATTCCCCCACGGAGAGCCAAGTATAATTGAATTTAAATGGAAAGGATTTATTGAAGGGCTCATCATCAAATTGAAGGATAATCGGGAGATGATCACTGATCTTGATTTGATGCATCCAGGACCTATAATTCTGAAAGCATGATAGCAGTGATTCCGATACCAGGAATCGATCAATACGTTTCTGAATCAGGTTGTCACCCGACCTTCCATTAGTCCAAGTTGGGGCCAAAGGCCGCGGGGCCACATCAACTAATGAAAACTTCGTGAATAAATTAGTAAAATAAGGACCCAAGGGATCGCTCCTGGCCAAGCCCCCCCACAATTCACCATCGCCCCAAGTGAAATTTAAGTCCCCAGCAATAATCAGATTCTCCAAATCCAGCAAGTGTTCCAAGACAGCCAAGTTCCAGAATGTCTCCCGATCACAGTAAGGGCCATAGCAATTAATGATATTAATGTTTTTCTCAGATCCCCGGAAATTACCAGCTAGCAGAATGCCCAGAGAAATATGAGATGGAGTTAGTCTCAATACAAGTGGATTCCAAGCAGCTAGAAGGCCACCAGAAAGTCCAGCCGCATCCACAGAACAACACATCCAGCCCGGCTTGACCTTATTAAAAAAGATGCGAGCTTTTTCCCCGCAAACCATAGTTTCCTGGAGTAGTACCAAATCAGGTTTGACAATATCTAACACACGTTTCAGGGCCAGTTGTTTGGGTAGGCCCCCCACCCCCCTAATGTTCAGGGATAAAAAAATCATTTCCGAACCCTTGCAAGGGCCTTCATTCCTCTAAGAGCCCAGGTATCAGAAGAGTTGGGGGAGTTCACCTTAACAAGGTCATCCTCTGTCCCCCCAGAGTGACCTTCTTGTTTTTCCTGGCGCTACGAGTTTTCAGAGGAGAGAAGTCCTGAGACAGACCACCCCTACGTGCCCCCTTATGTATACTCACATCACCAGTTGTAGCGGGAATGTTTGTATCAGCAGAATTGCAACCCCCACCGGTCAGTTCAGGAACCATCAGTTCCGAGGAACCCCCCAAAACCCTGTCAATATTCTCATAAGTGTTCACCACCCTGTTTCGGAAAAAAGTGGGTATGGGAGCCTTCTTTACCATATCTGAGTACGATGGGATAAGTAGAGTATTCTCACCCGGGTCAGTCGATAAATTGGGCTCAGCATTAGGACAGTCCGTCACCGGTAGACTCGTTCCACAGGACCCTATACCCCCCCCATCAACATCACAAGTATTCTTATCAATACTCAACTCAACAGCCGATTTACACTTCAAATCCACATGGACAGGAAGGGGTTTCTCAGACTCGGAAGTTACCATAACCGTCGGGTCATTAGCAGCAGAAGGGTCAGGAAATAACGAGATACCCGGTGAGGTATCCACAGGGCGGAGTACGTGCAGAT
Organism: Larix kaempferi; assembly: GCA_027924585.1. Classification (NCBI taxonomy): domain Eukaryota; kingdom Viridiplantae; phylum Streptophyta; class Pinopsida; order Pinales; family Pinaceae; genus Larix; species Larix kaempferi. Next base: position 11,318,523 of record BSBM01000616.1, on the reverse strand, counting down.
CGTTCTTCAACTCATTCACAGATATCGAGCCATCGTTATCAGAGGAATCATTTGTTGTATGTTCAGTCCCGGAGGAGGAGTCCAAGTTATAATGGCGTCCCATGTAATTACCATTATTACCATTGTTCAAATCTAAAGTATTAATAAAAGATATATCCAATTCATTTAGAGAATGGAAAAATTTAGGGTCCTGAAGTTCCAACTTACGAAATAGCACCGAATCTGGAGCAAGTGGGTTGAGTACACGGTTGGATAAGCCATCAAGTGCTCCCGTCGCATCCAACTCGATATCACTACCATCGTCCGACGACCAGAAAGGGCCCCCATCCTTGATGCGACCGGAAGAGGCTGGAGCCCTGCATTGGCGCCAAAGGTGACCCACCGCTTTACAATTTGAGCATCGAAAAGGAATGCCCCAGTAGTCAATGACCTGGGCCAGCTGACGACCACGCCAATTTATATGCAGAACATCTATAAGACCCAGTGAGACGTCCACCTCAACCAACATCCGCCCCATCCGCCGGTCGAAACCATGTAAATGCTCCTCCTCCACATGCAGAAACCGCCCAAGACGATTTCCAATAGCCTCAAAGGCCCCTTGATTCCACAAAGCCAGTGGAAGTCCAGGCAGAAGCACCCATAAGTGTCTAAGACGAACAGTGGCCGATTCAGGGTCAAAGTCTGTTTGCCACTTTTGTAGCATTAAGCTACCCGTTCCATAGAGCCACAAACCCTCCAAGATGCGAGTACAATGTGCCTCCTGTTCAAATTTAAAACCATACCAGCTGCAAGCTAAAGCAATAACCCTCGGGGTGTACTTCAAAATAGGCCTCCACATCTCCTCAACCCACTTAACAATGTTTCTGCGGTTCATTGCATGGTATGAGAATTTTCCTACTAGCACGGTCATGTTAAATTCCACAATCTCCTCAAGTCCAATATCCCGGCCGACTGTCAACCAAGCTTCCCCAGGTCTGCTAAAATATTTGCCCACCAGTCTCTCGTTCGCACGAGAGGACGTCCCATGTCGTTCACCATCTCCACGTCTATGACGAACCCTAGCAGAACCCACAGATGGGTTAGAGCCCGAGGCTTCCCCAGGTGTCTTCCCCATAACCACCGGACCCTTATGTGTCTTTCCATGTGTCGCCACCTGTCGGTCGTTAGCGTTCAAAGCCCGTTTTTCACTCAGCTGGTTTTTGAAGAAGGAGTCCGGTTTGAACAAACTGACTTCCTCAAGCATGTAGTCCGACACATTCATATTATTATCTCCTGGCATAGAAGATTCCGGCATGTTATCACCCATTTCGGCAAATAGAAGAACGGATGTCGACAGATCCCTGTTTCAGATTTCAAAACGACCCTTTTACCGGCACAGAACCCTGTCAATATGTATTGTAATGATAACAGTATCCACGGGCACAGTTCGGAAGTATTTTATGTTAATAATTATAAAGGTCCACCCCCCAAAAGCTGGCGAGAGAGGCGCCAGTGGTCACGAATCCAAAACCCCCAAATCCGTAAACCCACGACACGGACACAAGAATAACCCACGGCAGATGAACGGCATACAATGCACGGTTTCAAAACCTCCAAATCCGGTAATCACCGCACAAACAATAGTAAAAACCCACGGCAGAGAGACGGCATGAAATGTAACAGCTAAATATCCATAACGGCTATTATCTGAAACAAGTTATATTTAACCCAACATCTGTAACAGGTTAGGCTTACCCATTTTGTGTGACAGCAGTAAACCGCCATGTGCCGAGGTTATATTCCACACTTGGATAAATTACTTTTCCAGTTATCAACTGTTTCCACTACGAACACAGCATTCATAAGTTACCCAAGGTGACCCGCATGGCAAATCTCCAAGCCAGATAACCTGCAAAATCCCCGGTTTGTAATCACCGCCATCACCCCAGCTTCAAACCCTCCAGCTCCTCCTTTAGGCACTACTCAGTTACACACCATAAATATTGAGAATCAAAGAAGGATTAACTTTGTACAAACCTTAGCTCAAACTTTGAATAGTATAATTGGTTGTAGGTGCCAAATCATATTACTTTAAACAATAATTTGCCAACCTACTAAAATAATTTTTTGACTTCTAGATTTTACTAAGTGGTTGCATCAAGAGTAGCGAGGTACTTACAATCTAATATGGGGAAGATGTTGTCACATATGTCACTTTTGTTATATTGCGTTCTCATGTGGGCTTATAACTTATCAAAAATAAAAAGTAATTAAAAAATGCATGTGGGCTCATAAAAAAACCGAGCATAGATCCATCTTAAAACTTGATCTATGATGCACCTCTCCAATTTCTTGAGGTGTAAACATTTTCTTAATGTGTAAAAACTTGTAAACAAGGTTTAAGATGGATCTATGTTGGTCTTTAGTACATACCAGTATATATCAATCTTAAACCTTGATTTATCAAATATTTAGAGAGATCCAACTTCTTGAAGTGCAAATTTTTTTTACTTAAATTTTTTACACATCCAAAAAATTTACCCTTTGAGTGAAAAAAATAAAACTAATTTATCAAAAAATAACATTACAACAATCAAACTACTTAAATTTGTTTTTAATTAATCAAACTACTTAGAAATTAAAGTAGTTTTACCAACAACAATAGTGTTAACACCTACACTTTTCAAACTTTATCAACCTCTTTAGAGTTGACACTTCCTTAAGATCCACTTAACCTAAGAAGGATTACCTTTGTACAAACCTTAGGTCAAACTTCTACTACCCTTTTTACCCTCGGGAATAGCACAATTGGTTGTAGGGCCAAAATCATATTACTTTAAACAATAATTTGGTAACCTTTTCACCCTCTGGAATAGCACAATTGTAGGGGCCTAATCATATTACTTTAAACAATAATTTGTTAATCAATGAAAAATGATTTTACTCTCATCTAGGGGATTTCATAAGTTTGGGGAGTATTTTTGAAGTGTATTTTATTTTTAATTTAATTTTTTATACATCTAAAAAATTTACACTTCCATCTCTTTTAATACATTATAAATATTTCAAATTTTACATATTTTATTTTAATTAAAACATTATTATTTTATTTTATTTTTTATTTATATTTAAACATAATTAATGATTAAATTTTAAACCCACATAACTTTAAGTGTTAATATTCAAATTCCCACTAAACCATAAACAATAACTTCATGTGTTGACAATATGTTTTTTTAAACTTGCCAATGTCAACATTTATAAAGATAATATTCCCTACAAACATACGACGTACGAACACGACTATTGCCCTTACATATCTACACATACAATATACTATATATATATCTTCACCCCTGAAATAATACCTTTGTATTAAAAATATTCTGAATCTTCATAAAAAAATAATTTTTTGAATCCCAAAAAAATGCAGGCGTTCTTTTCCCTTTCCTACTGCGGTTTACGTTTCTTGTCCATAAATCCAAGATCCGTTGAAGCAGCTTTAAAAGTGGCCGTAGGCGTGATTCTCCATACAATTGTTACTTTAAATGCAATTATTTTCTTTTAAATTGAATCTCAGTACATACTTGTATGGCTTTTATTACCAATTTTTTTGTTGTTTTAAGATTCATTTATCCCAAATCTGGCAGGTGTGGTTGGAATCTCAGGTAGAAATTGCTTAGTTACAAGTATTGGAAAGTGTTAAACATATATATACAATCAAAAATAAATTTTGAATAATGAAAAATCTAAAACAATGACAAAAATTTAGTTAATGCTTATACTACTCCTTTATCAACCAAACACTATTCACCCTACAACATAGCTTTATTTAGTTAATGCTTATACTACTCCTTTATCAACCAAACACTATTCACCCTACAACATAGCTTTAAATACTATATGAGATGGTGTGTAAGTTGTTGAATTGAAATTATTTTTAAATACTATATGAGATTGTTTATAAGCTGTTGAATTGTAATTATTTTTATACCGAAAGGTGTTTAGATATAATGTGAGATTTTGAATTTCCTTGAATGGATCAACAAGATTAACATGAGTGTAACAAGTGTAGTAAGAATTCATTTCATGGTCCGGTATCTTGTTATGCTCAAATGCATCATGATTAAGATTTAATAAATAAGCTTCAATTAAGATGTTGTTAAGAAAAAGGGTATGTTTATTAATTAGTATTTGTTTTTATGTGTATATTAATTAGTTTAATGTTTGTGTTAGTTTAATGTTTAGCTTTTGTTTAATAACCAGTCATCTCCACAAAACTAAGTGGTTGACTACACCTATCGTGTTCACCAGCCACTTTACTTGTGGTTGTGCTTGTCACGACCCCGAATTTTGGTAGCCTTGTCAGTCAGCTGTAGGTTGTTGCCTCAATCGGACGGATGGTGTACTAGCATGTTGGATCGTTAGGAGGACCAAGGAGGATGATGCGAAGTATCCTTAGCTTGTGTACGCGTGACACTCGGTTAGAACAATACCCGTTGATGGAGGCTACAGGGACACATCAATATGTTAGCATGTGGTTGGACTTGGCAAGCTGCAAGGACAACACCCTTGAGGCATCCTCAAGGATTGATACTAGCGAAGCTTGCGTTGCACTAGGCTGGTTGTTGGTTATCCAAGTGTTGGCTCGAGGGAAAACATGCAACGAGGCATGGTCTAAGGTTGGGTGGTGATGTTGTTGGATGCATCGCCTACGGTGAAACAAGCACTTCATTCCGCACATCTCGATGGTGTCTGACGCAGGTTGGTCAGGCTGGTTTCGGTAAGGCGTAGTCCGGGTGATACTTGCGGTTGATGGCCAAGCCCACCTAGCAATATCACGTCGGTGCCGTGCATGTCTAGGCTTTCGAACGGTATGGGACGCTCGAAAGGGATAGAAAAAGCCTAAGCCCGTAACAAATGGTATCATAGCCCACGTTCGGTTTGGGAAAATGCGGAAGTGTCTCTTCACCACCAATGTCCCTTTTCATCAGAGGCCCCCGTGGAGCTTCATTGCATTGACGAGGACGTCAACATCTTTAACTGGGGGAGAATGTCATGACCCGAATTTTGGTAGCCTTGGCGGCCGACTGTAGGTTGTTGCCTCAATCGGATGGATGGTGTACTAGCATGTTGGATCATTAGGAGGACTAAGGAAGATGATGCAAAGTATCCTTAGCTTGTGTACATGTGACGCTCGATTAGAACAATACCCGTTGATGGAGGCTACAAGGACACATCAATATGTTAGCATGTGGTTGGACTTGGCAGGCTGCAAGGACAACACCCTCGAGGCATCCTCAATGATTGATACTAGCGAAGCTTGCATTGCATTAGGAAGGTTGTATGTTATCCAAGTATTGGCTTGGGGGAAAACATGTGACGAGGCATGGTCTAAGGTTGGGTGGCGATGTTGTTGGATGCATCGCCTACGGTGAAACGAACACTTCATTCCGCACATCTCGATGGTGTTTGACGCAGGTTGGTCAGGCTAGCTTCAGTGAGACGTAGTCCGAGTGATACTTGCGATTGATGGCCAAGCCCAACTAGCAATATCATGTTGGTGCCACGCGTGTCTAGGCTTTCGGACGGTATGGGATGCTCGAGAGGGATAGAAAAAGCCTAAGCCCGTGACAGTGCTAGTTTCAAAATGGCATTCAATAAGCAGTGGATCAACGGTTCATGTCCCCGCAACAGCAAATCCACTGTTGTCAACGTTATTCTATTAGAATTTGATTAACATTCAGTAAGTTGTTGCAAGGATATGAACTATTAGATCTGATCAACCATCCCATTCAAATATTCATGTCCATGCAACAACATCATTAAATATTACAATGTGGAATGCTTATTGAAAATCAAATCCAACTGTTCATATCCCGCAGCACAGTGCTATCAGTGAAGAACCGGAACTTGGAAGTGATTAATGCTCGCCGTGAAGAACCGGAACTTGGAAGTGATTAATGCTCGCCGTGAAGAACCGGAACTTGGAAGTGAGTACTCAGGAGGTTCTTGTGTAAATGAAATGAACGTCACGAACACGAACGCAAAATTTAATGACTGATGGAGCGCAGACTTCATGATTGAAACTCCCTTCATGATGATGAGTTAAGGAATGTGCATTTAATTCACGATCACTGTTTCGAGGCTGCCTAGGTCGTTAAATTCAGACTATTCTCTGTTCCCCACGCTTAAAGCAGTTAATTCTTACTACTTAATTTAATGCAGTTTGTACACACGACGATTACACAGATTCAACAACGATATGAAATTTCCAGCTGACTCGCCACCGATTCAGTTCGGAGAAACAGAACATAAAAGCCCAAATGGGAATCAGTCATATATTAATAATGCCCATTGCCTAATCAGATGCTCTCAATCAACGGGCCCCAAAAATATTACAACTAAGAGCTCTGTTCGAGAACAGCAGAGCAGAGCTGGTATTTGAATGTCTCAGTAGATACATACTATGGGTCAGTGGTTCGAGCCCTGCCCAAGCAGGTTTTGGAATGCGGACAGAATATATAGCTTCTACAGGAACTGAGAAAGCACGAAAATTGCGATGGTGTAGAAAACTGTGACAGCATGACCACCGAAATGGAGCCTGATGACAGAAGATGACTGGTCGACCTGAAGAGAATCGAGAGCGAGGGGCATATTCTCTTGGTCTGGACTGCACTGTGACTGGTTAGCCGGGTGGGCGGTGTACACGAGAGCCCTAAGCACTGCAGAAACGGTGGGAATATACGCAGTCTTGTTCTTTGCCAGTAACCACGTCAATCCCATTAATTCACAATCTTTGTTGTACATCCTGCTGGTCCTGTCTGAGTAATGCCCATTCTTTCCTGGACTGCCCTTGACCTGCAAAACAATGGAACCCCTCAGTTAAATTCCATAATTTAAGTCCAGTAGCGTGGAGAGTACTGAGAATGGAACATATAAAGAACATGCAACACATTATTGAGATTGGAAATTTGAAGAATTTGATAGTTTTTTGGTCTAGTTTGTAGTATAGGATACCTTCTGGAGTGCCTTGAGGCAACTAGTGCATCCCTGGTAAGATGGGTTCGTGCAGTTGCGCTCGAGAGCTCGAACCGCAGAGAGGGGCGCTGCTGCATTGTGGTGTGTGGAGATATTGAAGGCGTTCGGGCAGCTGAGTGACGCTATATGGTGGAGCCTTATGCCGCAGAAGCAGAGAATCGGATCGCAGGAAGCGTTGGGGCTGGGAATGTTGATGCCCCGGGTCTTCAGAGAGCTCTGTAAGCTGTTCACGCAAGTCTGGGAATCGTCGGGAAGGAGAGGCTGCAGCAAGTCGGAGGACGAAACGGGCGCGGGCGCGGGCGCCGCTTGGAGCGCAGTCCGGGCATGAGCAGCGTACAACCAGGCGGCCAATACGGGGCAGCAGCGACTCCTGTCAAGAAGCTCCTTTCCACCACCGCAGGCCTCCTTCACACCTCCGAAGAGCTCGTCCGAGAGATCGAGGTGGCACGCCTCCTTCCCTTGCTCAGCAACTGGAAACGCAGGTACCGTGTTCGAACCTCCTGGCTGCTCCGCCTCCGAGCTCTCAATTTCACCTCTGCCCTTCTCCCCGTCGCCTGCGCCTAATGCTGCGCCTGAAAACGAAGCGACAAAAGCGAACACAAGCAGCGAGACTCCCCTCATCTTTTTCCTCGGCTCTCTGCAGAATTCGAACATGCAACCTACCCCGCTATGGAACGGTGTATTATAGGGCATAAGTCATGGCCATTGGCGATTGATGCGCCGGCAGATGGACGGCCGGGAGCAGTTCCAGAGGAATACCTGCCCAAGTCTCACGTCCGTAAACAGTATTACAAGCATTTATTATAATAATTTGTGTACGCGTATGTCGCTGTCAATCTTTGTTTGATTGTTTGTTTGTGAGATCATGGGAGGGCCAAATGCATGTGATACCATGGCAGTGAACAGTACACAACTTCCCTTCACTTCACATGGAGCCATCTCATGGCTGCCAGCATTTGCCTTTTTTTTTTCAACAAAAAAAACAAGTTATTTGCTATTCATTAAGGTGAATCAAAGATGGCGAGGATAGTATGCAGTTTTATACAATATATCCGAATACAATTATCAATATACTACTATATACCAAATAGACCAATATTTGCTGCTGATTACATCAAATGTTTAAATCACTAATTCAGTAAAAGCCCTCTCCATAAAACCTCAATACCATGAGCTTCTATATTACAAAAAGGATAATAGTGTGCAGACCAAAAATTTAATATAGACGAAAATTAATCATTTGCCCCCGTCTCTATAATTAAAAGATCGAGAGATATGATGTATTGAGTATTCATGAAATTGTTCCAGCATTAAGGTTATTCTTTGTTTCCAGTGATTAAGAGATGTCACACTCAAGAGACGCTTGCCCTGCACCCATTCAATAATAGTTGTGGAATCACCAAAGATCTGTAGACTAGATAAATTCTTGGTACAGGTAAAGGATAATAGAGTCCACAAAGCCAAGAGTTCATCTCTTGTATTACTATCCAAACCCCCACCAAGTGAAAGTTCATAATACCTATTATCATAAATGATTAGTAAACCCCCTACTCCACATTTACCATTCTATGCAGCACCATCAAAATAACCATATGGATTCAAATTTATCAATTTAGGCACAAATATGACTTTATTCTTCAAATTGGTCTTCTTTGGATTAGAATCTGAAATAACCTGCAGAATGAAGAATAGTGATCTGGCAAAGTGATGTTCAATGCCCTCAAACAGGATGCGATTCCGCCACTTCCAAATGCCCCAAATGAAAAATAACGAGAGAGAGATGTGTTTCCTCCATTGATGCCAATAATGAAAAATGTCCTCAACAGTGTCCTGGTTCCAGCAAAATTCCATCCCCCTTTGTTGTGAAACTGCAAACCACAGTTGTAGAATAGTTGGACATTTGACAAATAGATATTCAACCGTTTCTTCATTCTGTAAACAAAGGGAGCAGACATTCGAGCCCATACCTCCCCTATGCATAAAATTGTCCATGGTTAAAATATTATTCTTAAGAGTCAACCAAGTAAAGCACATAATTTTTAAAGGATCATTCCAATGCCAAATACTTCTATACCACCAAAGAGGCATATCCATAGACTGGGTATGAACAATGGCTTGATATGCCCAGTTTGTCATAATCTCACCACTATAGTCCTACCATGACCACTAAAGGTTGTCTATTTGTGAAGTAAGGAGAATGCCGGTACGTGAGAGAGTAGAGTAGGCATTTGCGTTACGTTCATGTTAGAGGTCTATGATTGATTTTGTGATAGCAATAAATTTTATTATAAAGAGTCAAAAGGATCTAAAAAGAGAAGCTTGTAATGTCCTACCACTCTAATCTAGATGTATACATAAAATGATAACAAAAGAGCAAAAGAGAGGATCTTTAGAGTGGCATGAGCCTTCTCTCTAAGCAATATAAATATGGTATAAACATGGAAGGAGGGTATGTGTAATAACTAAAAATCAAAAGAACTTGGTAACTTATGAACAAGATTAGTTTGAGTCTAAGCCTAAAAGGATGAAATCAATCTGAGAGAGTTGTTGTGTCTACTTGAAGTTTTGTGTTTTCTTGTAATTTTTGGCCTTGAAACTTCAATGGACTTTAATCAATGCATCATACTTTGCTTCCATGAAATATAACTTCTTTAGAATGTCCAAGTGTAGTTGAGATTCGTGTTCTTCTATTGTGTGGGCAATAAGAAATTTGACCAACCAATAATTCTCTATCATTTTGGAAACTTTGGTGTCTCTACTTCTAGAAAACCTAGTGTTTGGCATCCACTACAGGGATTCCTTGTCAACCTACTCCAAGGGTGTCATTCCTCTTCTCGTAATCACCTTCTTCTCCAGTTTGTTGATCCGTCTTAACAAATTATGAGTGAGACTAGAAATACATATTAGTTGTGGCCATTACTTCCAATTGAGCCCTAGTTACCTTCTTTGACTCCAGTTTGCACTGAATGGAGGTGTTTCAATGTCGACCTTGTCTAGTGTGTGTAAGATAGACCTTGTCCTCCTCTTTAACCTTTATCTTGCCCTTCAAATACGTCAACAATTAAGCATACTTTCTTATTATCATGTCCTCGATCTCCCTCTATCTACCAAAAGACAAGCTCCCCCAACCAAAGGACCAAGCAATGTCCCCATTGTTTGTTGTCTTGAAGGCGCACAGGTTTGGAGAGGTATAAAGAAAGCTCCCTAGAATCTCAGGAGTCCATAAATCTAAATTAGGAGACAAAGCGCTTGTATCCATAGCTACAAATCCAAACTCTAGGTCACGAGTGACCCCTTTGTGTTGGGCCTAGCCCAAGGGGGTCAAATTTTGAACACATTAAGTTTTTGGGAACTGAGAAATTGAGCGCGGCATGGATGGAGACTTTTTGTGAAAAAACAGTTTTGGAAGCTGCGAGGAGAAGCGCAGCACAGTTTTGGTATGCTGCGACGTTGCGTGCAGCGTAGGGTCGGAAGAACTGCAAGATCAGTGCCGCGAGAATTACAGCGCCGCGATGTGCCATGTCGACGGAGATCCAGCTAAGCAGAGTGTGGATGGATGACGACAGTTATTTTGGTTAAGTCACAGAAGATCTATTTTTGGAAAAGATCGTTGATAAGTACCAAGCAGTGGGTAGGTGCAAATCGGAGGTAGGTGACTAATCACACAAACAGAGGACTACTACTACTTGAGCCAGTCATCTAAGGCCGCGAAAGAAGGAACAACTCGGCGGAAACAACCTGTTGGCGCGCGCATGATAGAAGATCCGCTGTCAGATACCAGTAGTCCGGTTTTGGGAAAACCGCAACAGTTTTGTAAACCTAAGGGTTTTTGTATTCGAGATGTAAAAGACATGACCTACGGGTCTTGATCTATAAATAAGGCAATTTTGTAAAGGAAAGGGTTAACTCTTCATTTTGTTAATTATTATTGAATATTGTTAGATATGTAAGATTGAAGCATTGTAAAGGCTCTGCAGCTGAGTGCACAGAGACCTAATTTTGAGAGAGAGAGAGAGATAGAAGAGCATATGCAACTGAGTGCATAGGCGAAGAACTATTGTACCCTTTCCTAAGATAATAAACAACAGTTCTTGTGGACGTAGCTTCCCATCCGAGGGAGTGAACCACATTAAACCTTGTGTTATGTGATTGCTGTGTATGATTGCCATTATTTTTACTTGAATTACTTACAGTGCATGAGTGAAGTTACTGTTATCTGATATATGTTTACTTTTATCTGTATTCACCACGAAAGGGATGGAATAGATGTTAGTAGTTCATGTATGGATGAATGTTAATAGTCAAGCACCTATATGTCCTCGAATGAATGGATCTATGAGATAACTACACAGTTAATTGTTAAGGTTGAATTGCGACATCAAGCACACAGCACCGCGCATCTCACTCATTTGCATAAGTTATGATGTTTATCAGTCTAAGTAACGATGAATGATTAAGGATTATCCAATAAGATTAAATAGAAGTGATTAGGCCTCATAAACGACCGCACAGTCTAGTTGATGCGTCGATCCATAAGAAGTGCTGCGCGATAAGCTATTGATAACTTATCGTCGTAGAGTGGAAGTAATCCCCCTGCGCAGTCAATGAATGCGCTGGGTGCACAAGCATCCTTGCTCGCTGTGGCATTCAACGTAGAGTAGAAGACCTCGCGCAGTCACTAATCGTAGTACGCAGTCTATCACCACACTACGCATTACCAGTTGAACACTCGCATCACAAGGTTGTGGAAATCTGATTCTGCAACCACCCCTTCAGCTTCGCCTCGAGTGAGACCTCAGGCTGCTTGCAGCCTATTGCCGAAAGGTCCGGTGAATAGGGGTTTTGTTAGTATCTTGTACTGCGAAGTACCTGGGTCTACATTGGAAAAACTCTAGATCAAAAGGCACACCAACACTTTGCCACATTCATGGAGAAGGTTTAAGACAAAAAAAACTCATAAACAAGAGAAAAAGCAGGGGAGGGATGCCAACCTCAAGAGCTCAGTCCTACCCTCTTCTTATGTTGTCTAAACAACTAAACCCATGATTCTCTAATCCATATCGCTCTACCTACCCGTATTCATGAAATGTTTACAGTCAAAATGCCTAGTATGACTACTAATACTTAGCTTAACATCTATGTACCACCCTTCGACGTTCACCATGCCAACCTGGTCTGGTTGCCTAGATCCTCATCTAAAGCAATTCCCACACTTTGACATGAAACTCTATAATGGAGCACCAACCCATTGAAGTGCCTCCTCCTACCACATCACAAAGTGGAGTACGCTTGTCATATCTACATTCTCATCACTCGGTAATCTTAACATATATTAAAATACTTGTAAAAAAAATCTTATTTAAATATAACTATTTAAAATATTATTAATATAATCCATTTAATAAATACAATCAAGTTTGGCTTGAACATATAAAATTTAACCTTAAAACACAGAATGAGATGAAATATATAAAATTTAACCTTAAAACACAGAATGAGATGAAATTTATTTGCCTTGTTAATTTTATGATTTTCATTATTTTAATTATACGTATATGGTCTCAAATTTAGGTTCACACCAAAACAATCATGGTCATGGATTAAGATTTTAAAATAACCTTAATTAGATAAAGACTTGTCCAAAACCCAGAAACAAACCACAATAGACATGAATTAATCATTTTAAATTAATATTATTTTATTTAAATAATAATAATGAATCAACTAATAACATTTGCAAATAACAACCAACATCATCAGTGTCGAGACCATATACTTAAAAATAAAATAAAAACATTCAAAGCTTTCCACCACTTAAAACTAACCAACATTATTACTCTCAAGATCAAATAATGTAAATTGACAACTTAAAAAAACTAAAAACACTCCAAGCTTTATATGTGAATAAATCTTGAATTATTTAATTTTGTTCGTATTTCCGTTCGAAATTTTTAAAAAAATTTATAATCATATATATTAGCTATAAAAATTGCATAGTTTAGATATTATAAGAATATTTGAGGATGCTAAATCTATTTATAAATTCAAAAATACAATTTAAATACTTAGAAATCTGAATTTTACCAAAAAAAAAATTACCAAATTTTAACCAAAATCCACAATAAAATAAAAAATATAGAATAAATAAACTACATAAAAAAATATATCCTAATCATATTAAGAAAACATAACTAAATGTAACGACGTCTCGTTATCTTAGTTAGCAGATACATGGATCACCAGTCAAAGTTATACGGATCATACTCGGTATTGGTGCACCCGGACCTCCCGTTAGTTGGTTTCCAACTATGAACGCAAAAGTTAAAAGTTTTTTGGCTCACACTACCTACTTCCACGGTTACTTTAGCCCCTTCTCCAAAATATTTGATTCTCGTTTTTAGATTTTGCGCCCAAATTTGAATTGTATTATTTCTGTTATAGGGAAGGCGACAAAAAATTAAAGAGTTGGAAGAGCACATATTCAAGGGAGACCAAAACAAATGAGAAGCGTACACAGGAAGGGAACAACGTATAAATATTCCCTTGCTTCACTCAACGTAAAAATGAAACCCTCTCCCTTTTATTTGTGGATAAATAAATGATTTACACAGAAATAAAGGAAGGAAGAGTTAAATTTGGAATATTATAAAAATTATAATGCATTCTCAAACCCTAGCATTATTGTCATTTCGATTGTCCTTTTCCCCTTGGTTCCTTCTTTGGGTTTCCAAAGTCCCCATTTCCTAAAATATTATTTATGTTGCATGATGTTAAGGTGTTGTAAAAGTGGCAAACATGATGGTAAATTTATTGGACTAAAATATTATTTTATCCATCTAAATCATTATGTGGTAGAAGAGTAAGTAGTCAATGGATTAAATTAATTTTGTAGAATTTTAATATTAATTTTAAAAGGAGTGGTAGATATGAGGAGTTGTATGTAACTTCGAAGGCGATGAAGAACTAGAGTACACATTGGGACATATATCACCTAATAGAGAAGTAGAGGATTTAGCAACATACCAAGGCCTCGAGAAGGAAAAAGGTGTTGATAAAGTAATCGTAATAGGTGATTCATCAATGCCTGATAGATTCCCCTTCAAAATCTCAACTTTTCACAATTGACATAAAGGGTCTTTTCATTGATCCAAGGCTTTGTAAAACCTCCATTTTCTAGGTCGTATGAGCTCAAAATGCAATGGAGGATGTCCAAGCCAACATGGGAGCGCAATTAGCACTTGGTTTTATAAATATTAATGGGGAGCACTAACCTTCACATTCCTCCCATAATTCGTGGATTTATGATGATGAGTTTACAAATTCTAATGCCAACCATGCACCGTGGAAACGGTGGGTAGTAAATACACTAGCGCACCTCATACCATGTTATCTCCTCTATCGTGTGTGAACTTAGGAAAGGTACTCCAAACATTCAAAAGATGGAATATGGGTTAAATAAGCTACAATTTCTAAAATGATTTGTTGTTTTTTCCCTAGTGTGGTTTCTTCTAAGTTTCTATGTTCTTGGTTCTAGCCTACATTTAGTAAAGGTGACAGAGTTTGGAGGAGTCCTGGATAGCAAGCCTTTGGGTGAACTCTTAGAGACACTTTTATTGGCACAACATTTACCCCCTTACTCGTCACTATGGCTCATTACCATTATTTCCATGTAAATGTTACATTTTGTGTGACTTGTGTAGGTACAATGCAACCTCCAAAAATGAAAAAGTAGTAAAGGCTCAATGCAATATGGAAAACTCTACCACTAGATGGATCTTATGGCAAGATGAATGTGAGTGCAATATAATGATAGAGAACTAAACTCATAATGACTATGCAATGAAGACATTCACTCAATTGTTGGAGAAACATGGCAGAATTCTCTACTTTCGTGATCATTCCCCACATGCATTGTCTAGAATTAAATGCCTAGCTTGGATAATTGGATTACAAGTCAATAAATTTCTATGGCATTTACAAATCCCTCATATGGTAGTTCATCATATTTCCCCTTAGGATTTTGTGCCAATTGGAGACCCTTCGTCTAGCAGAAGTGCATAAACTTGGTTTGATAAAAATATCAATGTTTAAATAAATAATTGTTGATTGAATGAATGATGAAATACAATGAATAACGACCTTTCATTTATAGGCCATGAGGTGCCATTCATGTAAATTCATGTCTTTACAAATGCACATTTGGATCCTCCCCTATGGAGGATGTGATGGTCGCCACACAACGAAACCTTATAAGGATTAAAGGACTCACAAAATCTTGGGCAAAGCAAACTTCCAAAATGATGAGTAAGATCTTGAGGAGGTTGAAATGAAACTTTTGAATCATATGGAATCACTCAAGAGTGATATGATCAGTGCAGAAACTATGGCAAAAATTAACACTTTGGATAAAGAAAAAACTAGATTGCTAGCTTGGAAGGAAGCGAAATGGAAGATGAAAAGTTGTGCTCTTTGGCTCTCAAAAGGTGACAACAATGCCACTTTTTTCCATGGACAAACATTGGGAAAGAATTAATCTATCAACACCATTTAGAACAAATGAGATCATCCAAGTAAAAAATGCAAAGACTTCCCATCAATCTCTTCAGTTGGTGTTCATCACTATAAAGGCCTTCTTACTGAGCCCAAAAGAGAAAATATTAGGGACATCCTTGCCTCTTCTTCCTTATTTCTTGGTTGTCTCACTAAGGAACAATCATCTACATTTCTAGAAGTAGTAACCAAAGAGGAATTCCATGAAACCCTACTTTTATTCTAGCATGGAAAATCTCCCAAACCATATGGTAGAAATGTTGAGTTCTTCAATGGTTTCTAGGACATAATGGTAGAGGATCTCACTACAATTGTTGAAGAAATGATATCTTCAAGTAAAATCCACTCCCCTTTCAATACCACCTTCGTAGCTAGCTTTCTGAAACGTGATCTCCCTTCTAGATTTGATTACTCTCTCCCTTTTCCCCTTTATAATTGCATATATAAACTTATCTCAAAGGTCATAGCTAGAAGACTCAAACCTATCCTTTCTTGTAACATATCCCTTCATCAATTTGGCTTCTTGGACCAAAGAAACATTCATAATACCATTGGAGTTGCAAAGGATTCTCTGCACTCTATCAAATATAAATCCCAACCCTCATTTATGCTAAAAACTTGATCTCTCAAAGGCTTTTGATAATGCTAAGAGTCAAACAGGTGATCTTGGGCTTCTCCTTGTACATAATCAAACACCTTCCAAGAGCACAATTAGAGGACATACACACTGGCAAAGGACACATTCAACTTAATCGAAAGTCAAATCATTGTAAGGAACACTAATCACATTGGGTTGTCTCCTCCAGGGAGATTCAAATTAGTTAGTATTTCTTTGTATTTACCCTTGCTCCCTCATAGGAAATTATTTGAAGGAAACGATGAAAGTCTTCTGAAGGTTGAGATGATGTCTCCCATAAAATACTTTTAAATCAATTTCATGATAGGGTAGAGATTAAATATCCCTACTCTTTTTTCATCAAACATCAAGCTTATTTTCATATGAGCCCTCATTTGCTAGTACTAGTTGTAACTTTTACCTTCTATGAGAATAAAGTTATTGTTATCGACATTTTTCAACACACACACACACACGTGTGTGTGTGTAGTCAATTCTATTATATATATATATAATATTGCCTACCCCTTTTGAATTTCTTTGTCCTCAAAGCAAGGGTGATGAGGAATATTGTTGGTGAAAGTTTTCTCTTTCCCAGGATGAATCTTATTCTGGTTTCCATGTTTTCTAGTTGTTTCTCTACAGTTATTTCCTACCCCTTTTGAAAGTAACTGTTTATTTTTCTTCTAAAAGAATTTTTAAGGTTTTCTACAGTTTCTCTAACTCCATTTTTTGCTATTGGTTATAAATTTTTCCTAATCAAGTGAACTATAAGATAGCTCGAGGTGATTAGTTCCCGCATAAATTTTCCCTATGACATTTCCTCCATCAAGTATTAATGCTTTGACCTCATCATTGGATATCCCTTCTTTTTGTTTTAATGCAATTTCTAGTGGCGCATTACCAATGTTACTGAACGATACAATAGTATTTTGTATATTTGAAGCACTATGTTCTTTTCAAGCTTCAAAATATATTTCAGGACAAGAGCACATTTTCTTGCTTCTTGAAACCAAGCACTCTCTTGTCTCTGTTCATCTACAATAGAGAATTTTCCTACTTTTGGAATTTCTTGTTTCCCATCATGCACAACATTTGGATCACTAGTTTTGCACGTGTTTAAAATCACTTGTGTATTAAATACAAAACATTGTGTTGGTATTCATAACTCTTTGTGGAATCCATATGGTATCTCTAAAAGAGATTCAATTCCATTTATAACATAATGTGTTTCCCTAAATGTTTTTCTATGACCCTTTTTTTATCAGATCTCATGGCAATGATCTCTAACACATGCTTTTATTTTGTGGTAAGCAAAGATTCCTCTGCTTATTGGATAAAGTTTTTTTTCCATGGTTGAACTTTAGTAAACCTAATATTATTTTCTTCAACTGGAAGGGAAGAAATACTGATTCTAACTTCCATGTTGCAACCTAATGCAAGTTGAATTGAATTTTCAATGCTCTTCAAATGGATTTCAACTCCAAGTTTATGATATGGATGCCATAATTCTAATTGAACAATTGAAAAACTTCTCCTATAAAAACTAATACCAATTGTGCTTGTGTGTATAAACCACCTCAAATTATTTGAATTCCATTCTTCTATAGTTATTCTCCAAATTTCATCCAACTTGGATGGATTTATACAACTAAACTCTTGTTGAATTGCATCACTATTATCATTGATTCTTCTAGGAAACTTTACCCCAGATTCACCCAACACAGGTGAATAACCTGATGCATGAATCTGTTTTCAAGTATTGGATACTAATACCCCTTTCTTTTCCTCATTTAAATGCATGATTAGGGATTTCTTCAAATTTTTATATTTATTCCATGTATTGGACTTGAGGATCATCATGGAATCCAACTACTTGAGCACAACTTCAAACAATTGTTTATCAAAAAGTTTCCTAGACAATGGACCCAATCATTTGATTTCGTCTCTTGGAGTCTATGGAGGAGAATTATCTCTATCTTGAAATATTTGGTTACTTGTATTTCTTGAGAGTGACATCCTTGGTTCCTCTCTACCTGTTTCTTCTCTGCCCGGTTCTTCTATTCTTGAGATTGGAGAAACCTAAGGTATTAATTGATCCAATATTTCCATGATCTTATTAAGCTTGGTGATAATTATGGTTTTTTATTCATCTCTTTCAAATTTCTCTTAATAATTCTCTTGAGGTATTTATATTATGTACTTCATCTTGTACCCTTTGTAATGCATTTTATACTTTGCTCGTTGTTTGCACAATATTTCTTTCAATTCTCCCATTTGCTTGTTCATGCTACTATTAGTGTCATTGAGACAAGATCTAATAAGTCTAATGTCTTCCTAGTGGCCATATAATTATTTATTTATGTCCTCATTGGTGACCCATTTCTTTTTCCTTTATTCCATTAAAAAATTCTGAAATTAATAAATATGATCACTTTTGGATTGTATGTATTCTAGAACTACACAAATTTGCAACTTAAACTATTTGATTTTATCATTGTACAGGCCATATAGGAGTGCGGAACTATATGGGAAAGAATTGTATGGAATTGTACAGAACAATACGAACATATGGAATTGCATGGAACAATAATGTGTGGATTTCAACCTATACAAACACATCAACAAGCTATGATTCCAATGTAGCTAAAGCGCATAAACTTGGTTTCATAAAAACATTGATGTTTAAATAGATAATTGTTGAATGAATGAATGATGAAATACAATGAAGAATGGAACTACATTTATAGGCCTTAAGGTGATCATTAACGTAAAGGCATGTATTTATGAATGCACCTTCTAATATATGAAATTCCTACGTCATATATATATATATATAACACTTCCTGTTGGAACTTAAGGTTATCTAAGTTCATTAAACTTTTGGATCTTCTAGAGATAGTTAGACGATAGATTATAGTCGAGTAGCAAAGAAGTCGACTAGAGGTTTGACTAAGAGAGTCAAAGACTTGACTCAATGGTCAACGAGGCCTTGGTTGGATCTACTACAATAGTCGACTAAACTATGGGACATTGTGGATTTTGTGGAAACATTTATAACAATGAACCCTATTTGTGGACCAGATCCTCCTCACTTCAATGTAGTTCATTAGATCTAGAGGTTATAAAATAATGACCCTATGGGTTGTGTTGATATAGAATTGCAATATTTGTGATAATGCATTGTGATGTTTTGATCACAATGCAATGTGCTTAAGTGTTGTAGCGGTGTCTTTAGACACCACCTCTTTTCTTGGAATACAATTCCCTTCTGCTATTTTCTTTTCTATTCTATAGCTCATATCTAGAGGCCACCCAACATGGTATTAGAGCTATTGGTTTTGACCTATCCTATTGTCTATGAATCATGTTGTGTTGGACCTAGGTTTGATCAACTTCAACCCAAAGATTTGTAGATTGATACCTCTTCTTGAACTTGGATCAGATTTGTTTGATCTGAAGGATGAATACCAAGATAGAACATGTTGTTATGAATGGGCACAATTATTCAATATGGGCACAAGTTATGGAGGATTTGTTGAAAAGTAAAGGACTATGGAAATATACAAAGGTCGATATTGCAGACTGGATGAATTCCAATGCTAAGTTTATCATCGACTGAAAGAAGGATGAGGTCGTTAGGGTCATCGCGACCTAAATTTCAAGGGAGATTCACTTTCACACAAGCATGATCAAACATCCTCATGTTGACTGAAATAAGTTGAATTCATTGTTCAACAAGGTCAATGAAAGTCAAGTAATGCATATAGAGAAAGCGTTGATCTCACTAGATCCCCATTCCTTTGAAAGGATTGAGGACTATTTAGCTCACATTAAGGAGCTACAGTTGAAATTAGGTGAATGTGGCAAGTATTTTCAAAAGAAGCATGGACAGTTCATTGAACTAGTCTCGGTGAATTTGAGGACACATTATGATGTCTTATTCCCCTCCTTTCATGCCAGTTGTTGGAATCAATTTAATACTAAGAGGGGGGTGAATCAGTATTAGTGTAGTTATCAATATTTTTTACCTTATTTAATATATTAGCCTTTACCTAATCTTTATATTTTGTTATCAATCAAAAAATAAAAATCCACATATATGCACCACATAAACAACACATAACGCACACGAGTTTTATGTGGAAACCCAAACAGGAGAAAACCATGGAATGCTTCTTTATAATGAGAAAGAATACATTCAAAGAAGAACCAAATTCCTGTGTGATCCACTCACCAGTTGGAATTGTTGTTGAATGCTAACATCGACTGTGACAAGTCATCAACTTTGACACAATTTCGATAAGTTCCGAATTCGACACGACTTTGAAAAACTCAGCAACTTCGACAAGTTCGACAACCTCACAGTTTCGCGACGTCGACATGCATAGTCGACCTGCGACTGTCGTACTACGACAAAATGTCTCTCTATCTTCCAGTCGACTATAACGGTTGAACTTCCGAAACCATTCTAACTTCTCTTGTAACTGAATGTAAAGGGAAGGAACCCAAGCGTCTCAACATTTTATATAAGCATGTATAATATTGTAACATACATGAATCAGATCTATCTTATATGATATTTCTGTTTATCAGTAATAGCAAAGAACAGTTCGCATTCCTGCATATTGTCTGTGCATATTTGTGTTTATCTGTGTAGTGTATTCCTGCTTTGCTCATTCTATTTCTTAAGCTTCTGCCATAACAGAACTGACTCATTCAGTCAAACTGTTGTCCCCCTCACGCACCTGGGTGCATGCGATCATTGGTATCAGAGTAATCAATTTTGTTCGTGCTTACGTTTTGAGTAGACACTTCCAACGAAGTAGACTTATGTCAGTTCAAACACGCTCAAAATCTCATCAATCCAAGCAAACACTACCTCCAGATATGGAAAAAGAAACAGACGATAGACATGCAGCCAATGAGACAACACAACTTATTGAGTAAGAACTGGATCGACAACGGACTGAAATGTTTTCCCAGTTCAATGAAATCCTCGCATGATTTGCTTCGACATATGGAGGATTTTCAACGAGAACTAGATTCGACAAAATCAACCCCTTCAAAGTGAAAATGAATTTGGACATACCAAATCTAGAAGGCAAGATTGATGTGGAATCCGTCGACAATTGGAATCCTATTAATCTGTGAATCAACTCTCAGAATCAAAAAATATCACCATTGCATCCTTAAAGATGTCAACAACTGTACACTGTTGGTGGGAGAACCTCTCGACAAAGATGGAGAAAAGCGGAGACCCCATCGACACATGGGATAAATTTGTCGAATACGTCCTAAAGTAATTTTACCCGCCCAAATACCTCGAACAACAATATAAGAAGTGGCAGTAGCTAAGGCAATGGAAATACCAATCAGTACAGAGTTACACCGATGATTTTTATCGACTCATGGCGAGACTTGGCATTCAAGAAGAAGAGAAATTGCTTGTTCTGAAGTACATCAGCGAATTGTCCCAGTACATTCAGTAGATGGAATTTCTGACTATCAATATGCTCGCAGATGCATTCCACTATGCCAACAAACTTGAAACCAAGCAAAAAGGAAAAGCACACTTCACGACAAATCCGAAATTAGGATGACCACTCGACAAAAAGGCACCAACCGACTTCGACAAGTCAAAATCTTCTCAACCGACATCGCCAAAGCCAGATCACAGAAAAAAATCCTTTTCAGAAAAGGGAACATAGAAAACAACCACGTACCAGTAAATGGTGTGATTACCACCACTCATCTTGGCATGATACGTTTGAATGAAAGGTTCAGAAGAAATTTTTGGCAAAAGTGTTGACATCTGACGTGTTTGACAAGACAGTGGAAGAATCTGATCCAGGCGCAATGACCCTTTTGACATCGACATCGACCACTTCAGCAGCCTCGACTATCCTCGACGAGGAGGAATGAGAGCGCCCGTTCCATACACGGATATGGGTTTAGAGTAATCCATTACATCAAATCATGGATAACGGTAGACAGAAGAACTTCGTTTCTAAAGATCTCATGAAGAAACTAGGTCTTGTCACCACTCCGCATCCTCATCCTTACAACATTGGTTGGATGAAGGATGGACAGGAACTACAGATCACCCGACAATGCAAAATCGCCTACTTCATAAAACCTTTTGAAGATGAAGTACTCTACGACGTGGAACCACTCTTCGTAGCTGAAGCCTTGTTTGGGAAACCTTACTTGTGGGATTGCCATGGAAGTTATCAGTTACGGCCTCAGAGGTGATTGTCCAAATATGAAATCAATGGTATGACATGCCAGAGTGATGACCTACACCAACGGTCTCATAGATATATGCTAAACAGACGAAGAAGCTCATCAATTATGCTAAGAAGTTCACATTATTCATGATAAAACTGCAACATTCTAGGAAGGCTGCAGCGACGATTCGGCTCACCGACCCATGCAGCTCCCGACAAAAGTAGTTGATTGACAACGTTCTCGACGAGTATCGGAGTTTATTCCAAGATCTGGATGGAGTATCTTGACATTTCTAGGTAAAACACTCCATTGAAATTGCTCCCGATTTTTCTTTGCCTAACGCATCTGTTTATAGAAGACCCATTCTCGAAAATGAAGAGATTCGTAGACAAATCCAAGAATTGATCGACAAAGGTCATATCTGACCAAGATACTCTCCTTGTGGAAGTCCATTCGTCCTTGTTCAAAATAAATACGAGACTTGGCGCATGTGCATCGATTACTGGTCCCTCAACAAAATTTTGATAAAGAATCGATACCCTCTACCGTGGATAGACGATATTATTGACTATCTGAAAGGTGCCAAATTCTTTACTAAGATTGACCTCGAGTCGGGATATCATCAGATTCCAATCGAGCCCTTAGATGTGTGGAAAAATGATTTCAAAACCAAGGAAGGATTGTTTGAATGGTTAGTCATTCCTTTTGGCTTAACCAATGCACCTATGACCTTCATGCGATATATGGATAACATTCTTCAACCTTTAATCGGAAAATGTGTCATTGTCTATCTCGATGACATATTGATTTTCAGTCGATCATGGGAGGAACATGTCAGACAACTTAGACAAGTCCTTGACAATATCCAGCAACATCGACTCCAGTTGAGCATGAACGAGTGCACCTTTGCGATGAACAACATCAAATATTTGGGGTATGTAATTGACTCTGCAGGCATTCACGTTGATCCAAAAAAGTACAAATCCTCAACGATTGGCCCATTCCTCAAATAGTTCAAGAACTAATATTTTTCTTGGTTTGGCGAATTTCTATCGATGATTCATACTCGGCTTGAGTCACATAACCTGGCCCTTGAATGAGTTGACTAAAGGAAATGGAAAAATTGTCTTCATTTGAACAGCTCAAGCACAAGCTTTGCAGTGCACCTGTACTTGTGTTACCTGATTTACATCATCCCTTTGAGATTGAGATGGATGCATCAGACTATGCCTTGGGCACAATAATCACTCCATCTGGTCACCTAGTCGCTTTTCATTCTGAAACTTTTAATGACACATTTAGAAGATATTCGACGTATGAAAAAGAACTGTATGCCATTGTGCAAGCTCTCAAGCAATGGAGGCATTACATCCTTGAAAAGGAAACGATCATCCTCACCGACCATAAGCCTCTAAAGTTTGCTCTAACCCAGTCGAAACTACAAACAAATAGACAATTCAAGTGGATTAATTACCTACAACAATTCCAGTTGGTGATTAAGTATCGAAAAGGTAAATCTAATGTCGTCGCCAATTGTCTAAGTCGACCACCCATTACTCTCATTTTCACAGTGATGAGTATGCAGGGATACGACACGACCACTTGGCCTCAAATGTATTAGGACGACAATGACTTCTCAATAGTCTATCGACAACTATAGACCGATACATCCTCAACCTCCAACTATTTCCCGAAAGAAACCTTGCTATACAAGCTTCGACATCTTTGTGTACAGACCGATGAGCATCAACAGCAGCTCATTTGGGATGTGCACTACATCAAGATTGCAGGACACTTTGGAGTAGCGAAGACACTTGCTATTCTCAAGAATTATTTATTTTGTCCTAATCTTAAAACTGACGTCAACAATTACATTCGATCATGCGTGGTTTGTGCCATTGCTAAACCTAATCGATGACAGGGATTGTACGCACCTTTTCCAGTTCCTAGTCGACCATGGGAATCTATTTCTTTGGACTAATTGACGGGATATCCTACTACCAAAAATTAGCATGATGCAATCTTAGTAGCAGTTGACAGATTTTCCAAGATGGCCATTCTCATTCCATGTAACAAGACCACGACAGCGCAAAAGACCGCTCAACTCTTCTTTACACGTGTTTGGAAACACTTTGGTTTACCAACAACCATAACTTCTGACCGAGATGCCAGATTCGTTAGCAAATTTTGGAAGACTCTCTGGAAACAGCTAGATACGTGACTCTCATTGTAGACAACTTTCCATCCTCAGACCGATGGTCAGACGAAAGTTTTGAATCGCTTGGTAGTACAACTGCTACGCATGTACAACCACACGCATCGACAAACATAGGATGAAAGTATTCCATACATACAACACAATTATAATCGTGCCCAGCACAACTCTACAGGAAAGAGTCTATTTGAGATTTGTTATCGATTTCAACCCTCGGTTCCTATCGACCTGATCAGTTCCTCGACACAGTCAAACCCCGACACCAACTATAGCCAGCGGGAAGTTGATAAAGCCTCGAAGTTTTGAGATCATATTTGCGGCATCCAGAAGCAAGAACAGGAAATGTTGCATCAAGCAAACAAGAAAGCTAAGGCCCGACATGATAAGCAACGTATCCCTCATTCATTCCAAATTGGGGATAAGGTCCAGTTACATCTCAAGAAGGAGCACTTCACCAGTCCATACAAGAAGGTCAAACCTCTGCTATATGGTCCATACAGTATTCTTCGACAGATTGGAGAAAACACTTTCCAGCTTGACATTCCTGCATGCCTAGCTCTGCATCCAGTATTCAATGTGGATCTACTTCAACCATACCATGCACCATTGTTGGAACATAATGACTTACCAACAACAAAACCTGAAGACATCCATCCAGATTTTCAGGAGCCTCTTCCTTGTGACACCATTGTGGGACGACGAGTACGCCATACAAGGACGAACATAATTCCCTTGTTTCAGGTTTCTAAAGTTGGATAGCTCCCATCCAAGGGAAAGTGGTACTTTGTTACTGAACTGACCGACAAGTTTCCTCACTTGGCTGAGAAAACAATGGGGATCATTGTTTATTAAGGAAGGAGGTCTGACCTACTCAGCAGTTGGCATTGTTGTCGAATGCTAACATCGACTGCGACAATTCCTCGACTTAACAACAACTTCGACAAGTTCCGATTTCGACACGACTTCGACAAACTCAGCAACTTTGACAAGTTCGACAACCTCACAGTTTCACAACGTCGACATGCAGTGTTGACCTGTGGCTTGCGACTGTCACACTACGACAAAATGTCTCTCTGTCTTCCAATCAACTATAATGGTGGAACTTCTGAAACCATTCTAAATTCTCTTGTAACTGAACATAACGGGAAGGCACCCAAGCGTCTCATCATTTTATATAAGCATGTATAATATTGTAACATACATGAATAGGATCGATCTTATCTAATCCATCTCTTTATCAATAATAGAGAAGAACATTTCACATTCCTACATATTGTCTATGCGTAATTGTGTTTATCTGTGTAGTGTATTCCTTCTTTTCTCATTCTATTTCTTAAGCTTCTGCCATAACAGAACCGACTCATTCATTCAAATTGTTGCCCCCCTCATGCACTTGGGCGCATGTGGATCACTGTGTTTACTAGCACCAACTAGAAGGAGGCATCGACCCCTTGATTTTATAAGCACCGACTTAAAGGAAGATACAACTCCTTGTGTTTTCTTCAGCACCAACTGGAAGGAGGCACCGACCCCCCGTCTTCTTTGTTTTACAAGAACCAACCTAAAGGAAGCTCCAACGCCCTATCTCCTTGCCCTGTCTGACCGCCCTGAGGTCCAATATGTGTTGCTTTCTTACTGAAATTCGACTTCATGCACTGATGGTTTTGTTGTGCGTTGTCTTTATATGCAGTCTATACTTTTTCACTGTGCTGCATACATCACTTGAATTATCAAACTTATCAAATCACACTTATGCTAATGACTTACTTTATATACTATGTTCTTTGCTAATACTGCAGTTTGCGTCACTGGTTATCTCAACGTTCTAATCCACATGATTGTAATAACCAATTGATACTGTGATTTCTATTAATAGTTTGACATATTGAGATGAAGTACTAGTAACAGATGGAACTGCGCACTTATTGATGTGTCCGTTTTGATTAAGTGTTGAAATATCTCAGACAATCTGTGACGTCCTGTGCATCAAATGATTCATCCGTTCTATTTAATGCACTTGTCTCATATCATCTGCATCATGATGTGCTTATTGGATTATGTTGTTGTTCTCTCGTTGCGCATTTGATGAAGTTATCAACTTCACACACTTTCACTTTTGTTAGTATGCATCAGCTAGACATCTATGCATTGTCTGATAATGTTTGGTTTTGTCTCTGCACTTTTGTCCTTACAACTTCTGTGACTGTTGGCGGTCTGATTGTAATACTGTCCTTCGAAACATCAAGCACTTTCACATACTTCAGTATTTCTTCCTTTCAGTACTCATGCATCTACCACAGATCCACAACATCACTCTATGCACCATAAAAAACTTCATTATGTTGCATGTACGCATTCAGATCCTCGCTAGATCATTATTTTCTGTCCACGATCCCCTTGATTCCCTGAAAATCAAACTGAAACTTACACTCGAAGCTCTTATGCTCTCGCCATCAAGCTTACTTCAAATCTCCAACTTCTATCTCTATTTATACAGGTCCTGCACAGATTGTATGTTCACAATTTGGTCGTGGCATCCCTTCTTCCATACTTCACGAATTATGCATATGCCATGTGTCATCTTCTGCACTACTGATGCGTTATCTTTGGTGTGTCATGCGCCCTCATGGTCCACAATTTAGTGGGACTTTACACCTTGGTGGTGTACCTTTGCGCTCTTAATGTACCATTTCCTTAAGGTATGTGTGCAATCTTATACTTCATCTTGATGTGTCTATGACCTGTGTTGTACCATCCTTGTGGGTAATGTTCCATTGAGATATTGAAGCTTTGCGGATTCTGCACATACTCCAACTTCTTCTTAGTGGAACTTTGACCTTTTCCTCTTTATCACTTATGAGTAATGTGCACTTGGTGTATTGATACTTTGCGGATTCTGCGCATACAACAACTTCTACTTGGTGTGACTTTGACTTCTGCCTTGTCATCACTTGTGGTACTTATGCACTTTCTATACCATCAGCTGTGGAATTTTTTCATAGATGCTCTTCAACCGTTGTCCCCTTCTAGGAACTTGTGCGCTTTCCACTTACTGAAAGCATCTTTTGATCGTCTAAGTTTGCGCACTTTCAAGATTGTCCAACCATTAGTTTCTTGCGCACTTCCAACCATTAACCAATCAATGATCAGGCTTGCTTGTGCTTTCCAAATACTTCTTTCAACAGACTTGTGCACTTGCACCATTTGTTCAACCAATATCCTTGGATGCTTGAACTCATGTGCCATTGTCCAACCATCTCTTTTAACTGCTACCATGAGAGAGTATGACTTGGTGGACTTGATGTCTACACAAGGACCACATGTTGTAGGATAATGGATATGCATGATGTATATTTGGATTCACATATTCAGACTGAATGCACTTCTGGATATACTTCAAAGTTGCATTCATATCTGTCACCTTAACCATTTGCACATATACTTCTGGTATTCATGTTCTTCTTCATCTTGTGCATACACTACTTCAAAGTGGCTTCCATATACTTCTTCACACTTCTACAGGAATACTGTATCCACTTTGACTTCAGTTGATATCAATAACTCGGATTGAATCCGTTGGCATCCTCTTTGACATTAGTTGACATCAATGAAAACCAAAGTTCAAAAATATCCCCCTTTGGCATTGATGTCAACACCTTATTAAGTTGTACCTGATTTTCTTTGAATTGTATGCTTCACATGTACCTGGTCGTAGTGCTCCCACTGTGTATATGCTCTCCCCGAGTTCTTCGGGATTTTGGATACTGCGATCTTTTCTATAAGTTCTTCTGCTACCTCTGTGCGAACCATTATGCTCTTTGTTACATCTCC
Source organism: Larix kaempferi (assembly GCA_027924585.1). Classification (NCBI taxonomy): domain Eukaryota; kingdom Viridiplantae; phylum Streptophyta; class Pinopsida; order Pinales; family Pinaceae; genus Larix; species Larix kaempferi. The sequence continues at coordinate 11,290,060 of BSBM01000616.1, read as the reverse complement.
CCAGACCATATGTTCATCTTCTTCACACTCTTTCACGTATGTTCTTCCTTTGATGGTTTGCTTCATGCTCTTTCACATATGCTAAGGCTTCATGCTATTTCTTTTGTTTTCTGCATTTCTACACTTTTCATGCTGTCCTACTGAATTCATGCATCGCTTCTATGGCCATCCTTTTCATGTATGGCTCAGCTTCATTCATCTCTCCCCATTTGACATCATTGGCAAAGAGGTTCCAATTATTTGCGTTATGCATAATCTTTTGTTTGTGTTGCATTGGCCTTATCATGACTTCTTTTCAGGGATGACTCCCCCTGTCTTCATGCTTCGTTTTGAGACCAACATATTTACATAATTATCTTTGATTTCCTTTCTAATATAGATTTTGCATTGCTCCTTCATCTTGATTTCCTGTTTTTGTCACAATACTTCAACATTCCTTGCGCAGTGATCTATGCTGACATCCTTACTTACCAGCAACATCGACTCCAGTTGAACAAGGACAACTGCACCTTTGCGATGGCCAACATCAAATATTTGGGGTATGTAATTGAATCTGCGGGCATTCACGTCGATCCTAAAAAAGTACAAATCCTCAACGATTGGCCCATTCCTCAAAGTGTTCAAGAACTAATATTTTTTCTTGGTTTGGCGAATTTCTATCGATGATTCATACGCGGCTTTAGTCACATAGCCTGGCCCTTGAATCAGTTGACGAAGGGAAATGGAAAAACTGTCTTCGTTTGAACAACTCAAGCACAAGCTCTGCATTGCACCAGTACTTGTGTTACCTGATTTACATCATCCCTTTGAGATTGAGAGGGATGCATTGGACTATGCCTTGGGCACAATGATCACTCAATCTAGTCACCCAGTCGCTTTTCATTCCGAAAATTTTAACGACACATTTAGAATATATTTGACGTATCAAAAAGAATGGTATGCCATTGTGCAAGCTCTCAAGCAATGGAGGCATTACATCCTTGGAAAGGAAACAGTCATCCTCACTAACCATAAGCCTCTAAATTTCGCTCTGACCTAGTCAAAACTACAAACAACAAGACAACTAAAGTGGATTATTTACCTACAACAATTCTAGTTGGTGACTAAGTATCCGAAAGGTAAAGCTAACTCTGTCGCTGAATGTCTAAGTCGACCACCCATTACTCTCCTTTTCACAGTGATGAGTATGCAGGGATACGACATGACCACTTGGCCTCAAATGTATCAGGATGACAATGACTTCTCAACAGTCTATCGACAACTACAAAACGATAATTCCTCGACCTCCAACTATTTCCTGAAAGAAACCTTTCTATACAAGCTTGGACATCTTTGTGTACCAACCAATGAGCATCGACAACAACTCATTTGGGACATGCACTACAACAAGACTGCAGGACACTTTGGAGTAGCGAAGACACTTGCTATTCTACAGAAGTATTTCTTTTTTGCTACACTTAAAACTGATGTCAACAAGTACATTCAATCATGCGTGGTTTGTGCCATTGCTAAACCTAATCGACGTTAGGGATTGTACGCACATTTTCCAGTTCCTAGTCGACCATTGGAATCTATTTCTATGGACTACTCTACGAGATATCCTACTACAGAAAATCAACATGACGTGATCTTAGTAGTAGTCGACAGATTTTTCAAGATGGCCATTCTCATTCCATGTAAGAAGACCATGACAGCGCAACAGACTGCTCATCTCTTCTTTACACATGTTTGGAAACACTTTGGTTTACCAACAACCATTACTTCTGACCGAGATGCTCGATTCATCATCATATTTTGGAAGTCTCTCTGGAAACAGCTGGACACGTGACTCTCATTGTCGACAGCTTTCCATCCTCAGACCGATGGTCAGACAAAATTTTTGAATTGCTTGGTAGTACAACCACATGCATCGACGAACATGGGATGAAAGTATTCCATACATACAAAATAGTTATAATCGTGCCCAGCATAGCTCTACAGGAAAGAGTCCATTTGATATTTTTTACAGATTTCAACCCTCAGCGCCTATCGACTTGATCAGCTCCTCGACACAGTTGAACCTCGACACTGACTACAGCCAGCGGGAAGTTGATAAAGCCTTGAAGTTTCGAGGTCATATTTGCGACATCCAGAAGCAAGAACATGAAATGTTGCATCGAGCAAACAAGAAAGCTAAGGCCCGACACGATAAGCATCGTATCCCTCATTCATTCCAAATAGGGGATAAGGTATAGTTACATATCAATAAGGAGTGATTCACCGGTCCATACAAGAAGGTCAAACCTCTGCGATATGGTATGTACAATATTCTTCGACAGATTGGAGAAACGCTTTCTAGCTTGTCATTCCTGCATGCCTAGGTCTACATCCAGTATTCAATGTGGATCTACTTCGACCACACCATGCACCACTGTTGGAACAGAACAACTTACCAACAACAGAACCTGAAGACATCCATCCAGATGTTCGGGAGCCTCTTCCTTGTGACACCATTGTGGGACGAAGAGTACGCCACACAAGGACGAACACAATTCCCTTATTTCAGGTTTCTAAAGTCGGATAACTCCCATCCCAAGGAAAGTGGTACTCTGTTACTGAAATGACTGACAAGTTTCCTCACTTGACCGAGTAAACAATGGGGACCATTGTTTCTTAAGGAAGGAGGTCTGATCCACTTAGCAGTTTCCATTGTTTTCGAATGTTAACATCAACTGCGACAATTCATTGACTTCAACACAACTTCGACAAGTTCCGAATTCAACACGACTTCGACAAACTCAGCAAATTTGGGAAGTTCGAAAACCTCATAATTCCGCGATGTCGACATGCAGCGTCGACCTACAACTTGTGATTGTCGCACTACGACAGAATGTCTCTCTGTCTTCCAGTCCATTGTAACGGTTGAACTTCCGAAACCGTTCTAACTTCTCTTGTAACTGAACGTAACGGGCAGGCACCCAAGCGTCTCAACATTTTATATAAGCATGTATACTATTGTAACACACATGAATAGGATCGATCTTATCTGATCTATCTGTTTATCAGTAATAGAGAAGAACATTTCACATTCCTTCATATTGTCTGTGCGTATTTGTGTTTATCTGTGTAGTGTATTATTGCTTTTCTCATTATATTTCTTAAGCTTCCAACATAACAGAACCAACTCATTCAGTGAAATTTTTGTCCCCCTCGTGCACCTGGGCATGTGTGGATCACTGTGTTTACTAGCACCAACTAGAAAGATTCACCAACCCCCTAATTTTATAGGCATCGACCTGAAGGAAGATACAACTCCTTATGTTTTCTCTAGCACCAATTGGAAGGAGGCACCGACCCCCCGTCTTCTTTGTTCTTCAAGAACCGACCTAAAGGAAGCTCCAACACCCTATTTCCTTGCCCCGTCTGACCGCCCTGAGGTCCAATATGTGTTGTTTTCTTTCTGAAATTCAACTTCGTGCACTGATGGTTTTGTTGTGCGTTTTCTTTGTATGCGATTTATACTTTTTCACTGCGTTGCATACATCACTTGAATTCTCAAACTTCTCAAATCACACTTATGCTAATGACTTAATTTATATACTATGTTCTTCGCTAATACTGTAGTCTGCGTCACTGTTTATCTCAACGTTCTACTCCACATGACTGTAATAACCAACCTATACTGTGCTTTCTATTAATAGTTTAACGTACTGATATGAAGTACTAGTAAAATATGGAACTGCGTAATTATTGATGTGTCCATTCTGATCTGTTCTATTTAATGCACTTGTCTCATATCATCTGCATCATGATGCACTTATCAAATTCTGTTGTTTTTCTCTCATTGCGCATCTGATGAAGTTCTCCACTTCCCACACTTTCACTTTTGCTAGTATGCATCATCTAGAAACCTTTACATTGTCTGATAAAATTCAGTTTTGTCTCTGCGCTTCTGTCTTTAAAACTTCTGTGACTGTTAGCATTATGATTGTAATACTATCCTCGAAACATCAAGAAATTTCACATACTTCAATATTTCTTCCTTTCAGTACTCATGCATCTGTCATAGATCTACAACATCACTCTGTGCACCATCAAAAACTTCATTATGTTGCATGTACACATTCAACAACTCGTTAGATCATTATTTTCTATCCACGAGCCCCTTGATGCCCTGAAAATTAAACTGAAACTTACACTCAAAGCTCTTATAATCTCACCATCAAGCTTGCTCCAAATATCCAAATTGCATCTCTATTTATACAGGTCCTACACAAATTGTATGTTCACAATTTGGTCGTGGCATCCCTTCTTCCATACTTCGCGGATTATGCATAATATTATGCCACGTGTCATCTTCTGCACTACTGAAGCGTTATCTTTGGTGTGTCAAGCACCCTCATGGTCCAAAACTTAGTGGGACTTTACACCTTGGTGGTGTACCTTTGTGCTCTTAATGTACCATTTCCTTAAGGTATGTGTGCAATCTTATACTTCATCTTGATGTGTCTATGACCTATGTTGTACTATCCTTGTGGGTAATGCACCCTTGAGATATTGAAGCTTTTCGGATTCTGCGCATACTCTGACTTCTTCTTAGTGGAACGTTGACCTTTGCCTCTTTATCACTTCTGAGTAATGTGCACTTGGTGTATTAATACTTTGTGGATTCTGCGCATACACCAACTTTACTTGGTGGGACTTTGACTTCTGCCTTGTCATCACTTGTGGGACTTGTGCAACTATTGTACCATCGGCTGTGGAATTTTATCATAGATGCTCTTCAACCATTGTCCCCTTCTAGGAGCTTGTGCACTTTCCACTTACTGAAAGCATCTTTTGATAGGCTAAGTTTTCTCACTTTCAGGATTGTCCAACCATTAGTTTCTTGTGCACTTCCAACCATTAACCAATCAATGCTCAGGATTGCTTGTGCATTCCAAAGACTTCCTTCAACAGAATTGCGCACTTGCACCATTTGTTCAACCAATATCCTTGGATGCTTGAACGCATGTACCATTGTCCAACCAACTCATTTAACTGATAACATGAGAGAGTATGACTTGGTGGACTTGATGTCTACGCAAGGACCATAAGTTGTAGGATATTGGATATGCATGATGTATATTTGGAGTCACATACTCATATTGAATGGACTTCTAGATATACTTCAAAGTTGAGTTCATATCTGTCACCTTAACCATTTGTGCATATACTTCTGGTATTCATGTTCTTCTTCATCTTGCGCATACACTACTTTAAAGTGGCTTCCATATACTTCTTCACACTTGTGTAGGAATATTGTATCCACTTTGACTTCAGTTGATATCAATAAATCAGAGTGAATCAGTTGGAATCCTCTTTGACATTAGTTGACATCAATGACAACCAAAGTTCAAAAATACCCCCCTTTGGCATTGATGTCAACACCTTATTAAGTTGTACCTGGTTTTCTTTGAACTGTATGCTTCATATGTACCTGGTCATAGTGCTCCCCTGTGTATATGCTCCCCCTGAGTTCTTTGAGATTTTGGATCCTGCAATCTTTTCTATAAGTGCTGCTGCTACCTTTGTGCGAACCATTATGCTCTTTGTTACATCTCTGCAGACCATATATTCATCTTATTCACACTCTTTCACGTATGTTGTTCCTTTGATGGTTTGCTTCATTTTCTTTCACATATGCTAAGGATTCATGCTATTTCTTTTGTTTTATGCAATTCTACCCTTTTTATGTTGTCCTACTGAATTCATGCATCACCTCTATCTCCATACTTATCATGTATGCCTCAGCTTCATGCATCTCTCCCCCTTTGACATCAATGGCAAATAGGTTCCAATTATCTTCGCTATGCATATTCTTTTGTTTGTGTTGCACTGGCCTTATCATGATTGCTTTTCAGGGATGACTCCCCTTGTCTTCATGCTTCCTTTTGATACTAATATATTTTCATAATTATCTTTGATTTACTTTCTAATATAGATTTTTCATTACTCCTTCATCTTGATTTCCTGTTTCTGTCACAATACTTCAACATTCCTTATGCAGTGATCTATGCTGACATCCTTACTTACCAGCAACATCGACTACAATTGAACATGGACAAGTGCACCTTTGCGATTACCAACATCAAATATTTGGGGTATGTAATTGACTCTGCAGGCATTCACGTCGATCCTGAAAAAGTACAAATCCTCAACGATTGGACCATTCCTCAAAGCGATCAAGAACTAATATTTTTTCTTGGTTTGGCGAATTTCTATTGATGATTCATACTCGGATTCAGTCACATATCCCGGCCCTTGAATCAGTTGACGAAGGGAAATGGAAAAACTGTCTTCGTTTGAACAACTCAAGCACAAGCTCTGCACTACACCAGTACTTGTGTTACCTAATTTACATCAACCCTTTGAGATTGAGAGGGACACATCGGACTATGCCTTGGGCACAATGATCACTCAGTCTGGTCACCCAGTCGCTTTTCATTCCGAATTTTTTAACGACACATTTAGAATATATTCGATGTATAAAAAAGAATGGTATGCCATTGTGCAAGCTCTCAAGCAATGGAGGCATTACATCCTTGGAAAGGAAACCGTCATCCTCATTGACCATAAGCCTCTAAATTTTTCTCTGACCCAGTCGAAACTACAAACAACAAGACAACTCAAGTGGATTATTTACCTACAACAATTCTAGTTGGTGACTAAGTATCCGAAAGGTAAAGCTAACTCTGTCGCTGACTGTCTAAGTCGACCACCCATTACTCTCCTTTTCACAGTGATGAGTATGCAGGGATACGACATGACCACTTGGACTCAAATGTATCAAGATAACAATGACTTCTCAATAGTCTATCGACAACTACAAACCGATAAGTCCTCGACCTCCAACTATTTCCTGAAAGAAACCTTGCTATACAAGCTTGGACATCTTTGTGTACCGACCGGTGAGCATCGAAAACAAATCATTTGGGACACGCACTACAACAAGACTGTGGAACACTTTGGAGTAGCGAAGACACTTGCTATTCTCCAGAAGTATTTCTTTTATCCTACACTTAAAACTGACGTCAACAAGTACATTCCATCATGCGTGGTTTGTGCCATTGCTAAACCTAATTGACGTCAGGGATTGTATGCACCTTTTCCAGTTCCTAGTCGACCATTGGAATCTATTTCTATGGACTACTCTACGAAATATCCTACTACAAAAAATTAGCATGACGTGATCTTAGTAGTAGTCGACATATTTTCCAAGATGGCCATTCTCATTCCATGTAAGAAGACCATGACAGCGCAACAGACCGCTCATCTCTTCTTTACACATGTTTGGAAACACTTTGGTTTACCAACAACCATTACTTCTGACCGAGATGCTAGATTCGTCATCATAGTTTGGAAGTCTCTATGGAAACAGCTGGACACGTGACTCTCATTGTCGACAGCTTTCCATCCTCAGACCAATGGTCAGATGGAAGTTTTGAATTGCTTGGTAGTACAACTGCTACACATGTACAACCACATGCATCAACGAACAAGGGACGAAAGTATTCCATACATACAACAAAGTTATAATCGTACCCAACACATCTCTACAGGAAAGAGTCCATTGGAGATTTGTTACGGATTTCAACCCTCAGCACCTATCGACCTGATCGGTTCCTCGACACAGTCGAACCCCAACACAGACTACAGCCAGCGGGAAGTTGATAAAGAATTGAAGTTTCAAGATCATATTTACGACATCCAGAAGCAAGAACAAGAAATGTTGCATCGACCAAACGAGAAAGCTAAGGCTCGACATGATAAGCATCGTATCCCTCATTCATTCCAAATTGGGGATAAGGTATGGTTACATCTCATGAAGGAGCGCTTCACCAGTTCATACAAGAAGGTCAAACCTCTGAGATATGGTCCATACAATATTCTTCGACAGATTGGAGAAAATGCTTTCCATCTTGACATTCCTTCATGCATAGGTCTGCATCCAGTATTCAATGTGACTCTACTTCGACCATACCATACACCACTGTTGGAACGAAACGACTTACAGAAAACAAAACCCGAAGACATCCATCCACATGTTCAGGAGCCTCTTCCTTGTGACACCATCGTGGGATGACGAGTACGCCATACAAGGATGAAAACAATTCCCTTGTTTTAGGTTTCTAAAGTCTGACAGCTCCCATCCCAAGGAAAGTGGTACTCTATTTCTGAACTGATCGACAAGTTTCCTCACTTGACCGAGCAAACAATGGGGACCATTGTTTCTTAAGGAAGGAGGTCTGATCCACTCAGCAGTTGTCATTGTTGTCGAATGCTAACATCAACTGCGACAATTCATCGACTTCAACACAACTTCGAAAAGTTCCGAATTCGACATGAATTTGACAAACTCAACAACTTTGACAAGTTCAGAAACCTCACAGTTTCGCGATGTCGACATGCAGTGTCGACTTGCGACTTGCGACTGTCGCACTATGAAAAAATGTTTCTCTGTCTTCCAGTCGACTGTAATGGTCGAAATTATGAAACCGTTCTAACTTCTCTTGTAATTGAACGTAACAGGAAGGAATCCAAGCGTCTCAGCATTTTATATAAGCATGTATAATATTGTAACATACATGAAGAGGATCGCTCTTATCTGATCTATATGTTTATCAATAATAGAGAAGAACATTTCACATTCCTGCATATTGTCTGTGGGTATTTGTGTTTATCTTTGTAGTGTATTCCTGCTTTTATCATTCTATTTCATAAACTTCCCCCATAAAAGAACCAACTCATTCAGTCAAATTGTTGTCCCCCTCGCGCACCTAGGCACGTGCAGATCACTATGTTTACTAGCACCAACTAGAAGGAGGCACCAACCCCTTGATTTTACAGGTACTGACCTGAAGGAAGATACAAATCCTTGTGTTTTCTATCGCACCAACTGGAAGGAGGAACCGACCCCCCATCTTCTTTCTTTTACAAGAACCAACCTAAAGGAAGCTCCAACACCCTATCTCTTTTCCTCGTCTGACCGTCCTGAGGTCCAATATGTGTTGCTTTCTTACTGAACTTCAACTTCGCGCACTGATGATTTTGTTGTGCGTTGTCTTTATATGCAGTCTATACTTTTTCACTTCGCTGCAGACATCACTTGAATTCGCAAACTTCTCAAATCACACTTATGCCGATGACTTACTTTATATACTATGTTCTTTGCTAATACTGCAGTCTGTAATAACCAACTGATTATCGCTAATACTGGTCATCGCAATGTTCTACTCCACATGACTATAATAACCAACTGATACTATGCTTTCTATTAATGGTTTGATGTATTGATATGAAGTACTAGTAAAAGATGGAACTGCGCACTTATTGATGTGTTCGTTCTGACTAAGTGTTGCAATCTCTTAGACAATCTATGATTTCCTGTGCATAAAATGATTCATCCGTTCTATTTAATGCACTTGTCTCATATCATCTGCATCATGATGCGCTTATCGGATTCTACTATTGCTCTGTCGTTGTGCATCTGATGAAGTTCTCAACTTCGCACACTTTCACTTTTGCTAGTATGCATCAGCTAGACATCTGTGCTTTGTCTGATAAACTTCGTTTTTGTATCTACGCTTCTCTCTTTACAACTTCTGTGACTGTCAGTGTTCTGATTGTAATACTGTCCTTCGAAACATCAAGCACTTTCACATACGTCAGTATTTCTTCCTTTCAGTACTCATGCATCTGTCACAGATCTACAACATCACTCTTTGCACCATCAAAAAATTCATTATGTTGCATGTAGGCATTCATCTCCTCGCTAGATCATTATGTTCTGTCCATGAGCCCCTTGATGCCCTGAAAATCAAACCGAAACTTACACTCGAATCTCTTATGCTCTCACCATCTAGCTTACTTCAAATATCCAACTTGGATCTCTATTTATACAGGTCCTACACAGATTGTATGTTCACAATTTGGTCGTGGCATCCCTTCTTCCATACTTCGCGGATTATGCATATTCCACGTGTCATCTTCTGCACTACTGAAGCGTTATCTTTGGTGTGTCAAGCGCCCTCATGGTCCAAAACTTAGTGGGACTTTACACCTTGGTGGTGTACCTTTGTGCTCTTAATGTACCATTTCCTTAAGGTATGTCTGCAATCTTATACTTCATCTTGATGTGTCTATGACTTGTTTTGTACTATCCTTGTGAGTAATGCACCTTTGAGATATTGAAGCTTTTCGGATTCCGCGCATACTCTGACTTCTTCTTAGTGGAACTTTGACCTTTGCCTCTTTATCACTTCTAAGTAATGTGCACTTGGTGTATTAATACTTTGTGGATTCTGCGCATACACCAACTTTACTTGGTGGGACTTTGACTTCTGCCTTGTCATCACTTGTGGGACTTGTGCAACTATTGTACCATTGGCTGTGGAATTTTATCATAGATGCTCTTCAACTGTTGTCCCCTTCTAGGAACTTGTGCACTTTCCACTTACTGTAAGCATATTTTGATCGGCTAAGTTTGCGCACTTTCAGGATTGTCCAAACATTAGTTTCTTGTGCACTTCCAACCATTAACTAATCAATGATCAGGCTTGCTTGTGCATTCCAAAGACTTGCGAACTTGCACCATTTTTTCAACCAATATCCTTGGATCCTTGAACCCATGTACCATTGTCCAACCAACTCTTTTAACTGCTACCATGAGAGAGTATGAGTTGGTGGACTTGATGTCTATGCAAGGACCACATGTTGTAGGATATTGGATATGCATGATGTATATTTGGAGTCACATATTCAGACTGAATGCACTTTTGGATATACTTAAAAGTTTCATTCATATTTGTCACCTTAACCATTTGCGCATATACTTCTGGTATTCATGTTCTTCTTCATCTTGCGCATACACTACTTCAAAGTGGCTTCCATATACTTCTTCACACTTATGCAGGAATATTGTATCCACATTGAATTCAATTGATATCAATAACTCAGATTGAATAAGTTGGCATCCACTTTGACATTAGTTGACATCAATGACAACCAAATTTAAAAAATCTCCACCTTTGGCTTGATGTCAACACCTTATTAAGTTGTACCTGATTTTCTTTGAACTGTATGCTTCATATGGACCTGGTCGTAGTGCCCCCCTTGTGTATATGTTCCCCTGAGTTCTTTGGGATTTTGGATACTGTGATCTTTTCTATAAGTGTTTATGCTACCTCTGTGCAAACCATTATGCTCTTTGTTAAATATCCGCAGACCATATGTTCATCTTCTTCACACTCTTTCACGTATGTTGTTCCTTTGATGGTTTGGTTCATGATCTTTCACATCTGCTAAGGCTTCACGCTATTTATTTTGTTTTCTGCAATTCTACTCTTTTCATGTTGTCCCATTGAATTCATGCATCACTTTTATGTCCATCCTTATCATGTATGCCTCAAATTCATGCATATACCCCCCTTTGACATCAATGGAAAAGAGGTTCCAATTATTTGCGTTATGCATATTCTTCTGTTTGTGTTGCGCTGGCCTTATAATGACTGCTTTTTAGGGATGAATCCCCCTGTCTTCATGCTTCGTTTTGATACTAATATATTTTCATAATTATCTTTGATTTCCTTTATAATATAGATTTTGCATTGCTCCTTCATCTTGATTTCCTTTTACTGTTACAATACTTCAACATTCCTTGCACAGTGATCTATGTTGATCCTTCAAAGTCTATTTCATCCATAACACTTGTGAACAACAAGCAGCTGCAACAACGTATTAATCTTCTGTTGTAGATAATGCCATTGATGGTTTCATTTGCTGATCCATGACACAAGATAGTTCCCTAAGAAAAATGCAACACCACTAGTACTTCTCCTATCATCAATACTTCCATCCTAGTCTGCATTAGTGTACGCGAATAGGTCGAGATTTTTGCTTCATGGGTACCATAGACTAATATACATAGTCCCTTTCAAATACCTGAAAATTATTTTGACTGCTTGAACATGTGTTTCCTTGGGTGTTACCTGAAATCTTGCGACAAGTCCAACAACTTGCATGATGTCTAGTCTAGATGCAGTTACATATAGTAGACTACCAATCATCGATCTGTAAATCTTCTAATCAACTTCCTTAGCCTCATCTGCTTTACTCAATTTGCATCCTGTAACCATGGGTGTACAGACTGGCTTGCAATATTCCATGTTGAATATTTTTCACATTTCCTTTACATACTTAGATTGGAGATGAAGATGCCATCATTTAATTGTGAAATTTGCAATCCAAGGAAAAAGGACAGTTCCCCTAGCATAGACATCTCAAACTCCTTTTGCATATCTTTCGCAAATTATTGATTCATTCTATAATCATTTCTTCCAATAATGATATCATCAACATATACTTACATGACTATCATTTTTCCATTTTCAATTTTGATGTAGAGATTACTGTCTACACTCCCCCTTTTGAAAACTTGGTTTTGCAGATATTTATCCAGCCTTAAATACTAGGCTCTAGGATATTGTTTGAGATCATATAGAGCCTTATTTAGTTTGCAGATATAATCCTTGTTTCCTGAGAGTGAAAAACCATCTGGTTGTTAAATGTACACCTCTTCTTCAAGATCTCCATTTAGAAAAGCCGATTTTACATCCATTTGATATATCTTGACATCTTCTGAACAAGCATAGGCCAGGAAAAGTCTGATAGCTTCCATTCGCTCCATAGGGGCAAAGGTTTCCTCAAAATCTATTCCCTCGATTTGCACATATCCTTTACATACCAATCTTGCCTTGTTTCTGACAACTTGTCAATATTCGTTTAGTTTGTTTTTGAATACCGACTTTGTTGGTAGGGATTTTACCTTATAGTAGGGGATAGATACTACCAACATACAAGGGGTAGACAGATAGATACATAAGGTTCTGCATACATTACTGTAAGTAAATGAGATCAAGTTTTAGAGAAAGTGTATCTTGTTTATGGCAGTTGGTCCAAGCTTTTCTCTAGATCTCCATAACAACAAACTTGCAAAACACACAGACCTTCCTCAAACCAATTTGACTATAAATAAATATTGATATTAATGAATACAATAACATCAAAGTTATAATCAAAACACAAAAAATATTAACACTTTATTGGGAAAGGAAGACTATCTCGATCTTTATTGTCAAATAATGCAGTAAATACAAGTATTATACCCGACTCTGCATCAAGCACCTTCGTAACCCTGCCCTAAGCTCCTGCTCCTCTTTCTAGACTTGGAATTTCTTCAGCATAATAATAGCTCTCAATGAATTGGCCCCTTTATCATGGCCTCCTCTTGCATTTATGGCAAGGAAAGGAGGATTGGTTTCGAAAGGTAGTTGAATTGGGAAGTTGGGGGAGTTAGAATACCTACTCAACTAATCCCAATTCGTGTTTTAATAGATATTTTTAAACTTTCCTTAAGACACTTGTTGTGACCACAACAGATCCCATGCTTCAGTCAAGCATGAGAGCCTCGATTTTTAATTTTTGCAAAGATATTCATACAAGTGTTCTGGTGAATATGAATATTTAGCTCGATTTCTGCAAACCTATACTTATACCTTTGCTTAGCTTAATTTGTATTCCTTGCCTTAGAATTTTTCCGAGTGTTTTTTATCGCAGAGAAATTCAAATTTCTAGTCTTTTATTGCTTGTTTTCTGCCTTTTCGAAACCCGACTTTCGGACAGCCCGAAATCCTGAACCCAACAGTTGCGGGTTGTGGGAAAACAATTTTCAGTTGTTTGGTTTTGGTGATCCCGAAACCCGCAACCCGAAAGGTGCGGGATGCGGGAACTCCTTGCTAATAAGTTTGGGAATCGTCACTCTGAAACCCGAAACCCACAGTTGCGGCTTTCAGCTTTTGGATCCCCGCTTTTTCTTTTTAGTTGCTTAGTATGTTTCGAAACCCGCAACCTACAATTTTTGGGTTGCGGCTTTTGGAAATATGTTTTGTTTTTTTTATCCATGTGAGCGATCCTAAAACCCGCAATTTTTGGGTTGCGGATTTCGGGAATCATGAATAAACTCAGAAATAATTTCCCAAGGTCTTATCCCACATCCTGCATTGCTAAATCCTCGCCATCCATTTAGTTGATCCAATGGATGAGATTCAATTATTCAATTTTACGTTGCAATGTCTTGTTTTCGTCGTCATCATGGCTGGGATTCTCACTTCGCTTTGCACTGCATGATCATCCTTGAAAACATCATTGCTTGATGAGATTGACCTGTAATGACACTGTTTAGATGCTACATTAGATTATGCTGAAGGTGTGCGTGTTATGATCCTTTTTGGATTAACATGTTGTGACGTCGTCTCATTCCAGTTTAAATGATTGTAATCCCCAACTTCGCATGACGGTAATCATTGTAGCTCATTATATTCAATCATTTTGATCCTCTGTCACTCATTTTAAATATGGCCATAGGTATGAAGCACTTAGTTCGTCGTTTGAGTTGGTTAGAAAGTTTTCCTGTGTTGGTAAGTTTTCTGTCTGACAATTTGTTGGATAAAATGCAGATAGGTTGCGTAACCTCCGATGAATTTTCCATGCACGAAGAGCTTCATTCTTTGTTATTTCCTAAACCTATGTCGCCACCTTTTGATGCAGGTGTTCCTGATATCGACGGTGGTAGCAGAGAAGAGATTTTTGAAATTCCGCCAGTTTGCTTATCACCTCCTCAAAAGGACGAAGAAGAAAGCAGTGAACAGTTGCATAATCAAGATGATTATATTATCCAAGATCTCATAATTAATGAAGAGCCCGATACATCACCGGCTCCTGCGAAACAAGACTCGTTGTCCGATTTTTCTGTTTTTGATAGCGTTATGGATCAACAAGGAGATTTTGCGATGACTCAGTAGGAAGGTTTGGAGGACTGGCTCTTCCCTGTTGTCGATAGCTATTGAGTTGTTGTCGGATTATATAATTTTGCTACAGGATTTTCCCGAAATCCCAAGATAACTCCTGTTCAAACTTCATCTACAAGCGGAGGGAATCTGCTGAGTTTTAATTGTTTAGATGATTATGGATGAATTCCCTAGATTAATAGCCGGATTTAAACTCTGTAATCCCTATCTTTTGGGATTCTCTTTTGTACTCCATTGTAAGCCTTATTTAAGACAACATACTTCTCAGGGCGAGGGGTGGATAATTTTTGGGTCAGAAATCAGCAGGAGAGGACATGGAGATACTCTATTTTATCAGAGCCTTGTAATTTTGTTTACAGACTTCTTAATGTAGTGAAGTAATCTTTCAAATCATCTCTTGTTTATCGTCAAGTTTCTTTCATGGTGTCTGATTTCTAATTTTAAAATTTTCATCTACAAGGTGTGTTTCTTTTGCATACATTAATTAATGCACAGATCTCTTGTATTGATTTTTCTTATGACAGATCTTTGTATAAGGGTGTCTTGTTAATTTTTTTTAATTTAGATACTTTCTTTATCAATTTCTGCAAATGATTCATATACTATCTAATCAATGTTAATTTTTCAATTAACATAGTGATTACAGATTGATCTTGAACAGGCTTAATTACTTGAATTGTTCCCTTTAATTTTCATTAAGTTATTATGATTTAAGTAAACAAGTAAATGCACCCTTTACATTTCTGTTGAAGTAGGAAAACATGCTTGTTCCTCTTGCATCAAGATCGATTTGCAAAACTACAAGATTCTCTTTAGAATAGGTCTAACTCAGA
Organism: Larix kaempferi; assembly: GCA_027924585.1. Classification (NCBI taxonomy): domain Eukaryota; kingdom Viridiplantae; phylum Streptophyta; class Pinopsida; order Pinales; family Pinaceae; genus Larix; species Larix kaempferi. The sequence goes on along the minus strand of BSBM01000616.1, from coordinate 11,274,342 downwards.
TTAGATTCTTTTTTAAATAGTTTAAGTTAGAACAGACTTATTTTTAAGTTTATGTTTTCCGTATTGAACTTTTGATCAATCAATCAAACCCTTCGACTCATAGAGTGCCAACGGAGGCCAAATATCCATGGGAGAATTCCATACCAAACAGGCTGGGGATAGAACCGCCCTTGCGTAGGGTTTTTCAAATCCTTTTAGTCTGGGTTTTCACCCTCTGTTGGGAGCCTAGGACCCATTCCAACACCTTGCAATTACCCTACACCCCCGAGGCCTCAACAAATGGAACTAGAAGGAGGGCCAGTAGTTAAACATGCCTAAGTAGAATACTCAGAAACCTCCTCCAGCAAGAATACCAATTGTCACCCGTAGTCACACTCAAGCATATACTTCTATTGAGGAACTGGTACAACAACCAACTACTATCCCTGTTACCCCAATAGCTCACCGAGATCCAGAAACAGGAGATATCATTATCACATCACCCACGAGAGGACCTATATTGCTTGAAGAGATACTCAAGAGGTCCAGTGATAATGCTTCTAGATTGTAGCAAAGATTCTTTATACAGAAATCAAGGATTAGTGGAAACACCAAGAAAAGCCTAACCCACAGCCCATGGATCAAGTTAGTTAAGATTCAACTGAACAAAATTGAAAGCAAAATAGTTCATTGAATTAGCAACAACCCTCTGAATTCAATCTTGATTTGTTATTCACTGAAACCGCATCGACTTCACAAGTAATTCCTTCAGGTGGACTTCACAAGTAATTCCTTCAGGTGGACCACCACCGTCTCCACCTTCATCTTCATCCTCCTCATTCAAAGGTGAACACTCTTCTGACTCTTCATCTGAGGAAGAAGAAGAAAGACCCATGGATGGACAAGGCCAGAACAGACCTTGGCTTGACCAAGATGCTATGTGGATACTTGGTGACCAACACAGGTTACCTAAGAACCCAGAAAAATGGCTTCCTAAATATAACCCAGATGACAAGTCACCTACACTTGATCATATCAAAACTTTCATGCAAGCCATAAGGATTAGAAATGTTATTCACGAGGATATAGTTCGCAGACTTTTCCCTTACACATTTGAGGGGAAGGAATCTACGTGGTATTTCACCTTGGAAGCCAGATCTATTACATCTTGGGATTATTTTGAAAAGCTATTTATCCAAAAGTTTGGAGATGACAAAACACCATAGGACTTAGTTTTGGAGTTATCTTCCATAAAGATGAAAGGTAAAGAAAGAATTAAAGATTATAATCAAAGGTTTTCTTACCTAAAGAATAGAATCCCTGCTCCTGTTCTCCCAGCCGAAGAGCTTTTGGTTTCCTTTTATGAAAAGGGTCTTTCTGCCCCCATTGCAATGTGGGTAAAAAGAGCACACAAAAACAATTTATATGAATCCTACATTGAAGCTATCCAAGTTGAAAAGGATATTTATTGTCTTAAGGATGGCCTCGATGCAATATAAGAACAAACATCTACTTCCGCATCTAAGAAGAAAAATGACATTGTGCCCAGGGCTTCTGCCCAAAACAAGGATCCATTTGACATGACTGATGTAAAGAAATTTCTTTAGAATATGTCAAATGAGATGGTTGATCTGAAAAGAAATAACAACGAGAATCAAAACCAAAACATAGGTTTTGTAAGGCCCCCTTTTAGGAGACCTTATCAACCTCCTCAAAATCCACCACCTTCTGATCCCACTAAGGGACTTTCAAATGAAGAAATCTATTCCATTTTTATAGCCTTGGCAACATAATCCCAAACTATTTCTGAAACCTCCAACGATCATACCAACCACGACTCATAGTCGCCTGAAGAGAACGAAGAACAAGAGGACCTGCAGGTAAACACTATTAGCTATTTCTCTGAACTCCCCATGAACGAAGAGGAAGAAGAACCTGAGACTGTGTTCAATGTCCCACACCCTTACAACACAAGGTTAAGACCCCAACCCCCTCAAGAACCGTCATCCTCAACAACACATCCCAATAAAGGAAAAACTGTTCCTCAAAGGGATACAGTTATTCCAGAGATCGAGTATAATCTAGTTGATGATCTGAAAAGAGTTAAGGCTAAATATCTGTCTGTTTGAACTATTGAAGATTCCTTCTATGAGAGACACCTTACCCAAAAGTATGGTAGTCGAAAAAACCAGAGACTCTCAGAATAATAACTTTGACTCCCTTACCAAATCAAATGATCAAAAACCAGGAAGCAAAAGGACACCCCCTTTTCTTTTGACTTTCGAGATCTTCAACAAGAATATGCATAACTGCATGATAGACTTCGGTGCTTCATTGAATGTAATGCCATTGTCTGTTTGTAGAGAACTTAACGCCACATGGGAACCCTGCCGTACTCAGATTGTTCAACTCGACAGATCAAAAGTCAGAGTAGTAGGAAGGTTGAGAAACGTCTTGCTTACATTATCTGTTGATCCACGCATTCACCAAACTATAGACATAGTTGTGGCTGACATTCCTGAAGCTTATGGGATGTGGTTAAGTAGGGACTGGTCAGAGAAGCTAAAAGGCTACTTTGCCACTGACTGGTCTCATCTATGGTTACCCTTTAATGGATAACCCAACAAAATCAAAATTAGTAGGGAATCATTCATGAAACAAACAGTCACAGATCTGAATGACTCTAGTGAGCATGCTGGTTATCTCAATTCACACATTGAACATTTCACGTTTGACACTTTCTTTGGAGATTTGCCTGCTGACTGTTCTCTAGATAAAAATTTACAGAAACAATCTCAAATCACTCAGTTTACCACTGTACCTTTCACTGGAGATGTTGTACATAATGTTTTTAATGTAAATACAAATTTTAGAATAGATCCAACTGCTTGGAATTTATTTTTTGATGGCTTCAGGTCTAGGGAAGGAGCTGGTGCAGGTTGTGTCCTCATTAACCCAAAAGGGATTAAAACTATGATAGCTTGTAGATTGGAATTCGACTGTACCAACAACGTGGCTAAATATGAATCCCTTGTTCAAGTACTTAAAAAGGCTATTGATATGGGGGTACAAGTGATTCATTGCTTTGGGGATTCCGAGATCATTGTCAAACAGGTAAGGAACAAGATACATTGCTTATCTCCCTGCCTGATGAATTATCAGAAACTGGTAAGGGATATCACCAACTCCTTTTCTGCATTTAAAATTAATTATGTCCCTAGGTCACATAATTTTGATGCCGATCTCCTAGCAAACACATCATCTAGGTTGATACCACCAGAAGGTTTGTCACCCCAGACGTTTTTCATAGAACTTATGTATAGACCTTCCATACCTGAAAATGTGACCAACTGGAAAGTTTTTGACGACGATCAAGAGATACTTGACTTCCTCACTGCACAGGATACTTTCCGAGACATGGCCATAGATGAGGAAGAGCATGTAAAATCACTCTTTGATCCTTCAAACGTTGTCCCGAAATGTCTCATCAGTTTAGAAAAATTCTATGATTTACAGGATAAATTCAGACACAAGACCAATTGCAAAACTCAAAGTTCCTCCCTAAGTTATGAGCTAGTTAACTTGGGTATTGAGCAAGAACCTCGCTTTATCAATATTCAAGTTAATTGTTCTCTCGAGGAAAGAAGAGCTATCATTAAGCTATGTAAAGAGTACAAGGACGTTTTTGCCTGGACGTATGACGAATTGAAAACCTTTGACACGAGCATCATGCATCACAACATACCTATGAAGTCAGACGTGAAACCCTATCAACATAAATTGTGCAAAATGCACCCTAGCTTGGAACCTTCTATGAAAAGAGAATTAGAAAAATTACTGGCAACGCGAATCATTTTTCTTGTCAAACACACTCAATGGATTTCCAATTTGGTGCCCATGCGTAAGAAAAGAGGTGAAATCAGACTATGTGTCGATTTCCAAAATTTGAATCGGGCGTCCAAAAAAGACAACTATCATATTCCACCTATGGAGCAGATTCTACAAAAGGTGGCTGGTTCTGAAATGTTCTCAGTCCTGGATGGTTTTTCAAGATACAGCCAAGTTATGGTTGCTAATGATGACCAATTGAAAACCGCGTTTAGAACACCCCGGGGCACTTTCGCCTACAGACGAATGCCCTTCGGATTGATAAATGCCGGAGCCACGTTTCAGAGAGCTATGGATATAGCTTCAGAGGTTTAATGCATAACTCTGTCGTAGTCTATCTTGATGATATCACAATATATTCTAAGAAGTGACATGAACATCTTTTTTCCTTGAAACAGGTTTTTGAACGTTGCAGAAAGTTTGGGATTTCGCTCAATCCAAAGAAATCTATCTTTGCAATCACAAAAGGAAAGCTTATCGATTTTATCGTTTCCAAAGAAGGTATGATTATTGACCCGAAACATACTGATGCTATTTCAAAAATTGGCTTTCTAGGTTTGCGCAAGGCGATGCAATCTTTATTAGGTAAGATCAATTTTGTTCGTAGATATGTACCTAATTTTGCACAGATAGTTAAACCTTTACAGCAATTAGTCGTACAGTTCACTTGGTCGCAAGAACAAAAAGATGCTTTCGTTGAGATCAGAAAAGCCATTGCTGAAGCTCCTACTCTTATGTCCCCTGACTTTGATAAAGATTTTATTCTCTATACTTTTGCCACTGATTTCTCTTATGCAGCTGTCTTGACACAAAGGCACGACAATGATGTTGATATCCCGATATCCCTCATGAGCTCAACATTCACAGGTGCAGAACTTCATTATTCCCAAATTGACAAACAAGCCTATGTAGTTTACAAATCTGTTAAGCACTACAGGCCTTATTTTTTAAAATCTCGAACAAAGGTTATTGTCCCATACTCTGCCATTAGAAATGTGGTATTCCATAAGGAATTGGGTGAAAAAAGGGCCCATTGGATGACAACCCTACAAGAGTATGATCTAGAAATCAAACAGGCCAAAATTGTGAAAGGACAAGGTCTTTGTCTTCTTACTGCTCAGTCGAATGATCCTGCACAATAGCAGAGTGAATGGGAGCAGGAGGAATATGCCCCAACAGGTTTTGTCAATGTTATTGATACTTCTACATCCCAATGGTATGATCATATCAAATTCTTTTTGAACCATGGGTTTTCTCCTGAAACCCTTGACTTTAAGAAGCGTAGAGCATTAAGGTTGAAAGCTGCTCCTTATCAATTCATTGGTGAAGTCTTGTTTAGAAATAACTATGATGGGGTTTTCCTGATATGTTTAGAAAAGCATGAGACAAATGATATTCTTTTTCAATTTCATACAGGACCAGCTGAAGGCCATTTCTCAGGAGAAACTACAGCTCATAAAATTCTCAGAGCAAGGTATTTTTAGTTTTTCAGAATTTACTTCAATCTGATCTAGGATCTTAACTGAGAGAACAACATGTATAGCATATCTATAGCATATTAATCATGGACACAATAATGCAAGCACACAAAAGACACAGATTTTACTTGGGGAAAACCATAAAGGTGAAAAACCCTAATAAATTCCTCAGAGATAGATAGAGCAATGATACAACCCAAGCATAAGAGATAGAAATCTCCTAGCAGCAGCTTCTCCTCCTCCACAAGTGTGCCACTCTCCAAATAGTGTATAAGAGAATAGAATGATGAAATAGAGTGCCTCCCGCACCCTATTTATACTTGATTTGACTTGCCTAATAACCTTTACTAGGTCAGCCTTAACTTAACCACATAACATAATGCTGACTGGGCCGATACCCAATAGGGTGGTCTAATAACCCTTTGATCCACATGGCTGACCCCCACTAGGGTGGTCTAATAACCCTTCGACCCACATGACTTATACAGGGCCAACCCCAACAAAGTGGTCTAATAACCCATCAAGTATGAGTTACGACACTTACAATATAAATGACGACACTTTCGTAAAGAGGAATAATAACATCTCTATAGGAATACAAACACTTCTGTATAGAGGAATAATACCATCTCTATAGGAGTACAATATACATATATGAAATACATGGGTGAAATAAATTCTGAAGTTACATATACATCAACACTCCCTCTTAACTAGGAAGGTATTTCTCGACACAGGTCTTCTAGCACAAGTCTTCTTCTCTGCATCATCGTCACTGGATAATCGTCATCGAGTCATTGTCATCGTCACTGCTATTGCTATCTCAATCAATCTCTGAATCTACTCATCATATGAAGTTCTACAGAGCCAATCCTTTTTCATACTGGATGTAGGCCCACCACCTGTAGGTCTTCATCATCACTGGCCATACTGTGGAATCCTCAAGACTTATTACGTGCATCACAAAACCTTGAAAGAGCATCCCAGGACTGATTACGAGCACACAACTCAACCTATCGGATCTCCCAGGACCTTTTACATGCTACTGCACAACCTGTCCACGGCCACAGAGTATCACGAAGCACAACCTAGATGCACACACACAACACTTACTCACCGGCATGGGAGGACCAATCTACCACCATCCGTGAAAGGCTCATAGCACTTACATCAATGACCATGGGAGGACCAACCTACCACCATGTCGGAATGGCACAACACTTATATTGCAGCCATGGGAGAACACATCTACAACCATGCTCAAATGGCCCCAGCACTTATATCACAGCCATGGGAGAACACATCTACAACCATGCTCGAATGGCCCCAACACTTATATCGCAGCCATGGGAGAACACATCTACAACCATGCTCGAATGGCCCGAGCACTTATATCCATAACGATGTGAAGGATCCTGCTTCCACCATGCTTGGAATGGCTTCAGCAAAATGTCTCCATCACTTCTTCCTCGAAGTGTCATCGATCTGAAGAACACCAAGCCTCTCTCTGAAGTACTCGAACTTCACTCTAGCTAGTGGCTTCATCAACACATTTTCAATATGCTCATCCGTTGCAACATACAGGAGCTTCACTGCTCCTCTCTGCACCATATCCCTGATATAGTGATATTTGATCTCTATGTGTTTTGACCTATCGTGGAACACTGGGTTCTCAGACAGCTTCAGACAACTCTGGTTGTCACAAAAGATACCAGTAGCCTCCAGTGGTAGATCAAATAACTCAGACAATAGCTTCCGAAGCCATACTACCTCACAATTAGCCGAACAAGCTGCAACATACTCTACTTCGGCTATACTCAGTGCTACGCAGGACTGCTTCCTGCTAAACCAAGAGATAACACCGGATCCCATACTGAAGCAGCACCTAGAAGTGCTCTTCCTATCTGCAACACTGGTTGCCCAATCTGAATCAACATAAAACTGTAGGTTAAACTTTTGATTCGCATCATACTTGAGCCCATAATCAACTGTACCCTTCAAGTACCTCAGAATATGCTTTACAACAACCAGGTGAACACTCCTCGGTTCTGTCAGGAACTGGCTCAATGTGTTCACCGCAAAGCAAATATCTAGTCTCGTGTTCGTCATGTACATCAAGGACCCAATCATCTGACGATACACTGTGACATCAACCGAATCAGATAAAGCATCACACAGAAGCTTCAGGTTCGATGCCATAGGTGTGGCCATGGCCTTGCAGTCCATCATCCCGAACTTCTTCAGGATCTCTATTACATACTTCCCTTGTCCAAGGAAGATTCCATCTGCACTCTACCACACCTCCATGACTAGAAAGTAGTGCATCACCCACAAGTTCTTCACCTCGAACTCGGCAGCAAGCTTCCGCTGCGTGTCGGCAATCAATCTATCCTCACCTATAACAAACCGATTATCCGCATACAAAAGTAGTATCACTGGATTGCCTTCCTCAACCTTGTAGTAAAGGTTGGAATCCGCTTTACTCTTGGTAAATCCCAAGCTGGATAGAAAGCTGTCTATCCTACCATATCAAGTTCTGCACATATATGACTTCCCGTCATGTGTCTCAAAACCAAGTGGCTGCTCCACATACACTTCCTCTTCGACTACATCATTCAAGAAAGCTGTCTTGACATCCATCAGCTGTATCTTCCATTTCATCACTGTAGCCAGAGCAAGTACTAATCTGATGGAAGTGTTCCTGGCTATAGGTGTAGAAGTCTCTTCATACTCAATCCCTCTTTCTAGGAGAAGCCACGAGCTACAAACCTCACTTTGTATTTCTCCATGCTACCATCTGCAGCATGCTTGATCTTATAGATCCATTTGGAAGTCACAACAGACTTTCCTTCAGGTCTTGGGACTGCATCCCAAACATCATTCTTCATGATCGACTGGTACTCCTCGATCATGGCATTCTTCCCGAATCCTGGGAACTTCAATATATTCAATATCTTCAATAGATAAATTTGTTGTTGAAACAAATGTTGTAGTCCTTCTTTTGTAGGTGCTTGTATACGATCTTTCCTACAAAACAAGTTAAATTGCATGATTAGAAACTTCTCATAGTTTTCAGAACAAATTCTTACACATAAAGAAATATGTCAGACAGTCATGCAATTATTTTAGCCACTGCTTCAATACAACATTCATCCATATCCTGTAACTTTCTAAATGCCTTCCAATCTCTACCAGAACATTGTTAAGAGTTTTCACTACTCCCAACATGTCAGCAAAGAGGTTTCATTCTAGATAAGTAGCAATGGAATGTTGTACAGTGCCATAGGCCACTTACCCATTATATGCATATTAGTAGTATGTTGTTCATTAATGCAATTATTCTAATATGCCAAAAATACACAGCCTAATTCTAGGAACATCAGTATATACATAATTGAACAGTGCTATTTAAACAATCAAATATGCAATAAATGATAATTCAAATACTTATCTTTGTTTGTTTGTTGGGTGGACTCCCTCTGAATCTTTGCAACTCCATTCTGATGTGGATTGTGAGAAGTGGTCGGCTCCCTCTGAATATCTGCATCCTTGCAGAAACTACTAAAGTGTGCTCCATCTTGATTTTTGCTTCCTGGATTACCTGTCCTTGAACTTATATCCATCCTTAATCACTATGCATGCTTATTAGTATCATCATTGTGTTATCCTCGAGGTCTCACACATAATCACACATTCATTAGTTATATTCTCAATACTATCAAAACACAATAATCTTAAGCATGTATAGTCATGATCATTTCAAACAGAAATAATAAGCATTAGTATTCAAGGACTCTTATGGTTTAGTCATATCATAAATTAAGGTAAGAAACATAATATGCCTAAACCCGTGATTACTCAAACCTATACTTTTATGACTCTTCTGGTTAGTCATATCATCAATTAAGGTAAGAAACATAATATGCATACACCCATGATTATTCAAACCTATGAATAATCATTATCAATCATGCCATGTATACTTATATAAGAGATCCTATCACAAGGTAGGATTCTAACTTGATATAGGAAAAACATATTTGGATTAGTATGTTAGCTAGTTATGTCTAACATACCCACATGATGTCTTCTTGTTCTCTTCAATGACTTGTGCTAGTAACCTGCATATCTCATAAGCTAACCATTATAGAACCAAGTTATACATACCTCATAAATAGATCTTCTAAGTGATCCATGACAATGGATGAATCTTTGTCTTCATGTCACCATGATCATATGTTCTTGAACTAGAAAATGATTTGTCTTTCTTGGTGTACCTTTCATGTTAGAGGACAACATAAACCTCATACAACACCATAATGCATTAGTACAATCATAAGTGTCAACACCCTAATCAATGAATATCTTCTATCATGCATTCATAATTTTATTAAGGTGATACAACAAGTCTAAATTTAATCAAGATTGTACTAACCGTAATAATATGAAGACAAACATACCATAAACTTAATCATGAACAAATCTTGAAACATACCCAGATAAGTCATACCTGTCGAGATTGCTTGTAATCTTCTTATGAAAGGCCTTAGCCTCATCTCCCTCTGAAACATGAACTTCTTCACTTATGCAGGTGACCAATCCATTCTCTTCTAGGATTAACCCAAACCACTTGATTTGCAGGAACTGGATCTGGAGCTAGATTAGGGTTTGTCAGAGAAACCCTAAAAATTCAAACTTTGAATTTCAAACTTCTGAAAGGATAGAAAGATGCGCCTTTCTGAGCTGGTCAAGCTGGTATACTCAGAATTTGAAAACTGCAAAGTTTCACCCCTCAAAATTGCCTTTGAAACTTCTAGATTCACTAGACATGACCCCAAACTAGGGTTTGATAAAGCCCACCCTTCTGCCCAATAAAAAGGTTTGATCCAAAGCTCTAAGCTTCTATTTTTCTGAGGAGCTTCCAGTCGTGGTCACAGATTTCAAAAATTCCCATTTTTGCAGAAGCCCTAATTTTCCACTTTTCTGATCAAAGTCCTGAACTAGGGTCTGATCAAGCTTGGCCTTCTGCCCAACCAAAAATTATGATCTTGGTCTCTAAATTTTGATTTTGATTAGTATCATTCATCCATGGTCTCTGATTACAAAAATTCCATCTTTCTCAGAAACCCTAAATTCCTGAAGCCATGAATGAAGGTGCTAAAAAATAATTATGTTTTGACATAAATATGTACCTGATTGTTTCTGGTGTAACTCTGAACTTTTCGATCCACAAGGTTTGAAAATTCTACTTGTGGTATACTGACCTGTCAAATTTCCAACCCCATAGGTCTAACCTCAATTGGATTCTCTGAGAGAGATTTATGCCAAGTGTCGCAACATGAACTGTTTATGGGATAAAACAGGAGAGCAAACTTGTACGGCGTGCCACGTGTCACGGGTTCAGTTTCAACCTCTGCAAAAGTTACCTGAGAAATTACAGTCCATGCACTACCTGTCACATTTTATAAAATTTCATTTGGAGCTTCATAGCCTAAGTTATGACCTTTTTTCCTAGGTCACCTGTTTATGACTCAGATCTGGAAGAGGCAGAAACCCTAGATTGTACAGATCATAAAACAAAACGTACCATGAATTAGAATTTTTCCTTTGGACACAAGGTACATGGGGATTTGATATTTGACCTGTAAAATTTTCAGATCCAAAAACTTCGCCAAAATGGATTTATAGCGAAAGTGCTACGATGACTGGTTTTTACTATATCAAGCCCTAGCATCGTAAGTGCAACAAGTGTCATACATGCCATACCATGCCTTCTTTCAGGCTAGCTCTGATACCATGTTAGTTTTTCAGAATTTACTTCAATCTGATCTAGGATATTAACTGAGAGAACAACATGTACATCATATCTACAACATATTAATCATGGACACAATAATGCAAGCACACAAGAGACACAGAGTTTACTTGGGGAAAAACATAAAGGTGAAAAACCCTAATAACTTTCTCAGAGATAGATACATCAATGATACAACCCAAGCATAAGAGATAGACATCTCCTAGCAGCAGCTTCTCCTCCTCCACAAGTGCGCCACTCTCCAAAGAGTGTGTGAGAGAATAGAATGATGAAATGGAGTGCCTCCTGCACTCTATTTATACTTGACTTGACTTGCCTAATAACCTTTACTAGGTCGGCCTTAACTTAACCACATAACATAATACTGACTGGGCCAAAACCCAATAGGGTGTTCTAATAACTGTTAGGATATTCCTATACTCCATCCTAGTCCCACCAGTATTTTGATCATTTACATTTTCAGTCATGCATGCACTTTTAGGGTTTGCATGCATTTTGCGTGCATCCTAGTCATTAGTCCAACACCTAGCCCTCAGTTAGCCAGCCCCCAGGAGCTTCTCACTATTCAGTTTTAGCCCTCCAGTTGCTTAATGCTCCCTTCTTCCTTGATTTTAGGGAGCAACTCACCCTTCTTCACCTACCAGTCTAGTTTTCTTCAGTTTACACTCAGTTACAGTTAGTTACACTCAGTTACACCTACCAGAGTTAGTTTGACTGATGGTTGACAATTACTTGAGCATTGATGACTCCACTGATGATGATGAAGACTTCCAGTTGTGCTCCGATGATACTAGTAATGCTCCGATGACACTCCAGTGATCCTTTGATCACTCCATGAAGGCTAATTCGAATTGCCACCTTAGGCATTCGAATTCCTCATGCATTGTATTATTTATATGTCCATTTGTGATTAATAATCTAGTGTGTGTGAAGTATTATTGCTTCTATCTGAGTTCTACTGTACCATATTATTCTGTTGCTCATTATACTGTATTGTTCACTCTTCTTCTATTGTCCTGCTTAATCATAATTACTCTTGTGAGGTACATGTCATCTCTTAGATCTGCTGTGAGGATTTTCACATGGTATCGGAGCATGTTGAGAGAATTGTTTATCTCCATTCTTGAGAGTTTTTTGCAGGTTATTACCAAGATTTCGAGTGCAGCAATTGCAACAGTAGTAGTTGCAGTTATTCTATATTGTTTTTGCAGGTCTTCTACAACTTCAATGTATTCAGAAGAAATCTATCCTCCTCCATTCAACTGTGATCCTCTTTCTCCATTCAACTATGATGAATTGAAACCAAAGATGATAGCACATTTGAAGAGAAATGGTCTCTTTGATTATTGTTTTGAGAGAGAGTTTGAATTGTTAGAAAAACAGGATCGCAGAGCAATAACAATAAACAGAAATGCAAATATAATCACACATACACATTACAAGAGAGACACAGATATATCGTGGTTCACCCAACTTGGGCTACCTCCACACTGAATTTTCCAGTCCTTATTATTATTACCGTCCAGCAAGGTGAAGGGATACAACCTGCAGCACAACCGCTGCACTTCCTCTTCTCTGTTTCACAGTCTCTCTCCTGATCTCAGAGATCTTTACAATGCATAAAACCTAATACATCATGATCCCTAGCCGTATTACAATGTCTTTATTTTATAAGGGAAATACAATGGGAAAATACCACGGGATACCCAAAACCATGGGCCCGCAAAACAGCTGGCGAAAATAGCCCCAAAAAATTTCTTCGGGGGCGTTGCCCCCGAACCCCCATTTCTCAGGGGTGCTTCCCCCAGACCCCCCAGCCAAGGGGGATGGTCCCCCCTAGAACCCCATGGGGGGGCAATGCCCCCCCACACCCCCCCGCTGGGGTGACTATACAGTCCACCTACATATCATATAAAACTAGGGTACAAACACGACTGATACAATATCATCTATAAGACTAAAAGATCTGGCTCCACAACCAACACAAATCCTCTAAAGAAAATATTGACTGGTTAAATAATGGTGACAGAGCCATGGGAAAAATGATGCTTGTTATGTCTCGGTGCTTGGTACATCAATTCATTGATGATCTTGAATCTCCAAAAGAGCTATGGGCCTACCTGGATGAAAGATTTGGTAGACAGAATGAAGGGATTGGTCCAAATCCATTCGAAAGCAAGCAAAGTGTTCCATTTGCTCCCCTTGATGGTCTCTCATATCTTGAACCAGTATCATCTCATATTGAAGTTGTTGACAAAGAACTTGCAGATTCTCCACTCATGGTCAAACTTTCTTCTCTTTCTGTGCCATCTCACACTCTAGATATTGCAGAAGGTCCTAAATCCTCTCTTGCACTAGAGTCTGTTGGTTTGCATCATGATCACATGATTATTTCAGAGGTCAAAATAACTACTGAAGGTAATGCATTCGCTCCTCTCCAACTATATCCTCTTTTATACTACTATATGATCATAATTCCATGCTTTCAGAAGGTCATTGAAGAATATGGCCATTTCCATTCGCTTGGGAAGATTTATCATGCATCTCATGGTTTTGATCTCACCCCTGTTGGTTCAAAGGAGATCTCAAGAAACCATGGCCATTCGCTTGGGATAATTTCTCATGCTTTTACTGGTTTTGATCTCACCTCTCATGGTTCAAAGGATATCTCAAGAAACCATGATTAAAGTCTTGTATCTAATTTGGGTTCTAAGCAATTACTGCTTGGGATAATTTCTCATGCATATGATAGTTTTGATCTCACCCTTGCTGGTTCAAAGGAGATCTCAAGAAACTGTTTTGAAAGTCTTAAATCTGATTTTGATTTCAAGAAAACATGTAATAGTTATTTTTGGCATAATCTCACCCATGGTGGTTCGAAGGAGAAGACAAAAGACTATATACACTTTCACAGATTTGATCCTACCTCAGCTGATTCGAATCACAGGTCCAAGAATCATTCTCATACTGTTGGATTTGTTCTCATCACATTCGATCTGAAGAGCAAGTACAAGCACATGCTTTTTGAGCATGATCCACTTCTTCCCAAGAAGAAGATACCCCAGACATATGACCAAGCATCGCACCTACTTGGGTTTGGAGGATTTATTTTTGTGTGTGCCTTACAGTCTGTTTTTGAGGAGGGGGTATGTTTCCCATGAAATTTTCCCACTTCCTTGGTTTATTGATTGTTATTATTCATTGTATTGGGTGACCTTTGGTCTTAGTTACCAGGGCCCAGGATGGATTAAGGGGGGGTGTTAGGATATTCCTATACTCCATCCTAGTCCCACCAGTATTTTGATCATTTACATTTTCAGTCATGCATGCACTTTTAGGGTTTGCATACATTCTAGGGTTTGCATGCATTTTGCATGCATCCCAGTCATCAGTCCAACACCTAGCCCTCAGTTAGCCAGCCCCCAGGAGCTTCTCACTATTCAATTTTAGCCCTCCAGTTGCTTAATGCGCCCTTCTTCCTTGATTTTAGGGAGCAACTCTCCCTTCTTCACCTACCAGTCCAGTTGTCTTCAGTTTACACTCAGTTTACATTCAGTTACACTCAGTTACAATCAGTTACACTCAGTTACACTTAGTTACACTTAGTTACACTGAGTTACACCTACCAGAGTTAGTTTGACTAATGGTTGACAGTTACTTGAGCATTGATGACTCCACTGATGATGATGAAGACTTCCAGTTGTGCTCCGATGATACTAGTAGTGCTTCGATGACACTCCAGTGATCCTGTGATCACTCCATGAAGGCTAATTCGAATTTCCACCTTAGGCATTCGAATTCCTCATGCATTGTATTATTTATATGTCCATTTGTGATTAATAATCTAGTGTGTGTGAAGTATTATTGCTTCTATCTGAGTTCTACCGTACCATATTATTCTGTTGCTCATTATATTGTATTGTTCACTTTTCTTCTATTTTCCTGCTTAATCATAATTACTCTTGTGAGGTACACATCATCTCTTAGATTTGCTGTGAGGATTTTCACAATAACCCTTTGACCCACATGGCTGATCCCCACTAGGGTGGTCTAATAACCCTTCGACCCACATGACTTATATAGGTCCGACCCCAACATGGTGGTCTAATAACCCATCAAGTATAATTTATGACACTTACAATATAAATGACGACACTTTCGTATAGAGGAATAATAACATCTCTATAGGAATACAAACACTTATGTATAGAGGAATAATACCATCTCTATAGGAGTACAATATACATATATGAAATACATGGGTGAAATACATTCCGAAGTTACATATACATCAACAGGTATTACTGGCCTACATTGTTTAAAGATGCATATGCTTATGTAAGAAGGTGTGAACCATGCTAGAAATGTACAGGGAAGTTTAAGAAATCAGCTTTCCCTTTGCAGCTAGTCACAATTTAGTTCCCATTTCAGTAGTGGGGACTGGATTTTATTTGACCTATAAACCCCACCTCATCCCTGCAACATAGGTACATTCTTACAACCACAGATTACTTTACCAGATGGACTAAAGAAATCCCACTCAGACAATGTAATGCAAACCAAGTAATTGCTTTCCTTGACAGTTAGATAATTACAAGGTTTGGTGCTCCAGAATATCTTGTTTTTGATAATGCATCCTATTTTTCCTCGATTGATTTGACACATTATGCCCTTGAAAAGGGGATTAGGTTAAAGTTTTCTTCCAATTACTATCCACAAGGTAATGGGTTGGCTGAGTCTTCAAACAAAAATCTGATAAATATTCTCAAAAAGACTATAGCTTCTCATCATAAAGATTGGCACACATAGCTCTATAATGCTCTTTGGGAAGACTGGATCACCCCAAAGGCAGCAATCGGGAACTCACCCTACTGTCTGGTGTATGGAAAGGAAGTTGTTCTTCCTGCTAACCTCACCATCCCTTCGTTGCAATTAGCCCAATCCATCCAAGAATATGACTCCTCTTCCCTTTAGTATAGAATTGACACACTGCTTAAACTAGAGGAAGATAGAGAAGTGGCTAAGAATAAGTTGTATCATCATCAACAGATGGTGAAGAGATGGTTTGATGAAAAGTCTTCATCCGACAGAGAATTCTCAGTTGGGGATTTGGTATTAAGGTGGGATAAACAACATAAGGATAAAAATCAATATACCAAATTCCAACTCCTTTGGCTAGGACCTTTTATTATTACAGAAAAGATGGGTCCCAACACTGTTCGATTACAAACACTGGAGGGAGTGGTAGACACTTATCCAATGAATATTTCACTACTCAAAAATTACTTCGTTTGAAAAATTTGGTACTTATGTACATAGGTTTGGTGTGTGTTTTCTTTTGTATTGATTGGATTGTTTTCTTTTGAACAATAAGATCCACACATTTGGCAGTGATTGGAAGCCAGTTTTAATATGATCTTTATTTTGAACTTACAGGATGGTATGATGGTCTCAACCTCTTTCATCTGATATCAGAATATGTTTTGTAAAGAATGCACAGCCGAATAATGCAGGACCTCGATATTGATATCTTTCCATTGTGGTCATTACCTTTTAAATGTTTTATCTGTTTAATTGATATGCAGGAAATGGTTGGAATTTTTTTATTTTTATGTCTCATTGTCACAACATATCATAATAACCTGGTTAGCTTTATCTGCTTTGGATCCTGTTACAGTCGCCATCTTAATAATTTTCTTGAATAATGATAGGCTGCAAGGAGGGGGGTCTTATCACAAGCCATCCATTTAGGTTCATAAGTGTTTTAGTGGAATGACATCTTTACATCAAGCCACTACACTTGGAAGATGACTCTCAGTTTTCCTGAGAGGTGGGAGATCCTATCACAGGTCGGTCCACTCATGATCTGTAGAACATTGGTGAGTAACGCTATCATCATGAGGTTACCAAGCCTCTACAGTGCCTTGTAGCCTATATCTCTTGAATGATATATGTATTTTCTTTTTATAAGATTCCTGTTGTATGCAAGGACATGGGGGTCTTATCACAAGCCATCCCTGCCATGATCATGGTTTTTATCTGGACTTAAGCTATCGGCATGTGGTCACCAAGCCATGATAGTTTCCTTTAGTGTCACAGCTTAAGGACAAGGGGTCTCCTTACCGAGCCAGCTTGATCCGTTTCTAGATTACGTCTGTGAATGGTGCTGTCAATATCTGATTACCAAGTCAGGGCAGTGGTCTTGTATCAATAAGGTCTCATTTGATAAGTTATTTCAAATATATATATATATATATATATATATAAAAGAAAAAAAAAGAGAGAAGAAAAAAAATCAGTGTGTATATTAAGAAAGATCGTTGTGTATAAAACCAATTAATAAATCAAGGTGATGTGTAAATTGGATATCCATGAGTAGTTCTAAGTTTGTCCCAGGTTTATCACAAGTTGTTGATTCAATGATTGCATAATGATTAAGAAGTCTTACTGTCTCCTAACCCTCCTTATCAAATTTGCATTACTTTTAATATGATCATTGATGGGAACGTATCAATCTTATGTTTTCTACTCATTGGTTGTCTCTTTACAAATATTTTCTAAAATTTCAGGTTGGTAAAGGCATTTGACCAGTGCACCATACTGGATAAAAGTTTGTTTGCAGAGATAAATGGTTCTTCCCAGCTAGTCGCCATTTGTTGTGACCACAACAGATCCCATGCTTCAGTCAAGCATGAGAGCCCTGATTTTTAATTTGCACAAAGATATTCATACGAGTGTTCTGGTGAATATGAATATTTAGCTCGGTTTCTGCAAACCTGTACTTATGCCTTTGCTTAGATTAATTTGTATTTCTTCCCTTAGAATTTTTCCGAGTGTTTTGATCGCAGAGAAATTCAAATTTCTAGTCTTTTATTGTTTGTTTTCTGCCTTTCCGAAACTCGACTTTCGGACATCCTGAAATCCCGAAACCGACAGTTGCGGGTTGCGGGAAAAAAATTTTCAGTTGTTTGGTTTTGGTGATCCCAAAACCCACAACCTGAAAGGTGCGGGATTCGGGAACTCCTTGCTAATAAGTTTGGGAATCGTCACTCTGAAACCCGAAACCCAGAGTTGCGTCTTTTGAATTTCGGATCCTTGCTTTTTCTTTTCAGTTGCTTAGTATGTTATGAAACCCGCAACCCGCAATTTTTGGGTTGCGGCTTTCTGAAATATGTTTTGTTTTTTTTATCCATGTGAGCGATCCCGAAACCCGCAATTTTCGGGTTGTGGCTTTCGGGAATCATGAATAAACACATAAATAATTTCCCAAGGTCTTATCCCGCATCCTTCATTGCTAAATCCTCGCTGTCCATTTAGTTGATCTAATGGATGAGATTCAATTATTCAATTTTATGTTGCAATGTCTTGTTTTCGCCGTCGTCATGGCTGGGATTCTCACTTCACTTTGCACTGCATTATCATCCTTGAAAACATCATTGCTTGATAAGATTGACCTGTAATGACAGTGTTTAGATGCGACGTTAGATTATGTTGAAGGTGTACTTGTTATGATCCTTTTCGGATTAACATGCTGTGGTGTCGTCTCATTCCAGTTTAAATGATTGTAATCCCTAACTTCGCATGACGGTAATCATTGAAGCTCATTATATTAAACCATTTTGATCCTCTACCACTCATTTTAAATATGGCCACAGGTATGAAGCACTTAGTTCGTAGTTCGAGTTGGTTAGAAAGTTTTCCTGTGTTGGCAAGTTTTATGTCTGACAATTTGTTGGATAAAATGCAGATAGGTTGTGAAACCTCTGATGAATTTTCCATACATGGAGAGCTTCATTATTTGTTATTTCCTAAACCTATGTCACCACCTTTTGATGCAGGTGTTCCTGATATCGACGGTGGTAGCGGACAAGAGATTTTTGAAATTCCGTCAGTTTGCTTACCGCCTCCTCGAAAGGAAGAAGAAGAAAGGAGTGAAAAGTTGCATGATCAAGATGATTCTATTATCCAAGATATCATAATTAATGAAGAACCTGATACATCACCAGTTCCCGCGAAACAAGACCCATTGTTCGATTTTTCTATTTTTGATAGCATTATGGATCAGCCAGGAGATTTTGCGGTGATTCAGCAGGAAGGTTTGGAGGACCGACTCTTCCCTATTGTCGACAGCTATTGAGTTGTTGTCGGATTCTATAATTTTGCTATCAGATTTTCCCGAAATTCCAAGATAACTCCTGTTCAAATTACTTCATCTCCAAGTGGAGGGAATCTGCTGAGTTTTAATTGTTTAGATGATTATGGCTAAATTCCCTAGATTAATAGCCGGATTTAAACTCTGTAATCCCTATCTTTTGGGATTCTCTTTTGTACTCCATTGTAAACCTTATTTAAGACAACATACTTCTTAGGGAGAGGGGTGGGTAATTTTTGGGTCAGAAATCAGCAGGAGAGGATGTGGAGATACTCTATTTTATCAGAGCCTTGTAATTTTGTTTACAGACTTCTTAATGCAGTGAATTAATCTTTCAAATCATCTCTTGTTTATCGTCAAGTTTCTTTTATGGTGTCTGATTTCTAATTTTAAAATTTTCATCTATAGGGCGTGTTTCTTTTGCATACATTAATTAATGCACAGATCTCTTGTATTGATTTTTCTTATGACAGATCTTTGTATAAGGTTGTCTTGTTAAATTTTTTTAATTTAGATGCTTTCTTTATCAATTTCTGCAAATGATTCATATACTATCTAATCAATGTTAATTTTTCAATTAACACAGTGATTACAGATTGATCTTGAACATGCTTAATTACTTGAATTGTTCCCTTTAATTTTCATTAAGTTATTATGATTTAAATAAACAAGTAAATGCACCTTTTACATTTCTATTGAAGTAGGAAAACATGCTTGTTCCTCTCGCGTCAAGATCGATTTGCACAACTACAAGATTCTCTTTAGAATAGGTCTAACTCAGATTAGATTCTTTTTTAAATAGTTTAAGTTAGAACAGACTTATTTTTAAGTTTCTGTTTTTCGTATTGAACTTTTGATCAATCGATCAAACCCATCGACTCATAGAGTGCCAGTGAAGGCCGAATATCCGTGGGAGAATTCCATACCAAACAGGCTAGGGATAGAACCGCCCTTGCGCAGTGTTTTTTGAAGCTTTTCAGTCTGGGTTTTCACCCTCTGTTGGGATCCTTGGACCCATTCCAACACCTTGAAATTACCCTGCACCCCCAAGGGCTCAACAACACCCACGACTATGACAACTAGCAACTAGCCAGTGACTCGCAGCATATGGGCTCAGCAACTCACGGGTGCAACTTTTAATTGATACCCGCGGGTTGTCAATATAGAGACCCGCGAGTGACTTGAGAGGTGTCAAGTATAGGAGTCACGGATTTATGGTGAAGGTGTTAGAAAATTAATATTTTAGGCTAAAGGAGTAAGGATTCAGCTCCAAATCATCCGAGGTCAAGGGAGCTCTTTCATCCATAGTGTCCTTTTGTGTGATCGAGAAGGCGATGTGATCACGGATGGAGAAGTGGTAATTTGACTGATAACAGATGCCCCCTAATGTATGAGGTCAGAGGAAATGATGGACGAAATACATTACAATCCAAAGTCAGAGGAGGAACGAGGAAACCACAGGATGAAGTCACAAAAGTACCTGAAAACAAAATACCAGGTCAACTAGAAATTACAATTTTGACATCAGGAGATGTTCATGATGATAGAACATAATCTCCCATACATAATTGAAATACGTATATAGCATGGCCATTGAAATACAAGCGTGGATCCATGTCAAAATAGGAGATTATAGCCATAAAAACAAGCTAGATCTATGTATCATCAAGAGACAAAAATGAGTGTGGCTCAGTCTTCCGCAACTTGGGAAATAAAAAAATGTAGTAATGCTATCATAGGCCCAAGGTATTCATCCAAAACACCTCAAGGTACGAATCCTAACCATGTGAATAAATGAGTTAAATTCGAACATGGGGGATACTGTTTGATTACCGGTCATTGGTGTATACCATTAACAAATGCGAGGGTGCCCATCTGTAATGAAAATGGGACCAAAGGTACCTAGTACATTCTAACAAGTGTGAATAAAGGGCCTTGAAGTCGAACACTTGAAGAATCTATCGAATAGGATACATTGATGTATTCCCACTATTCAATAGCGAGGGAAATTTCCACTAATGACTACAATCCCCAAGGTACTATCTGAAACTCTAAATGTCATTCTCAGATCAAAATGAGTTGAATTCAATGGGAAGAAGTCCGCTGGACGGGAGGCCTTAAGGAATCCTCCATCATCCAACATGAGGAACACTCAAAATATTGAGTTCATGTGGAATAGGAATGAATACAAGATAAAACAAACTAACACCAGGGAATGGACGACACATGAGGTCAAGGTAATTGCAGAATGACTGACACAGTTAGTATCCTTGAACAGTGAGAACGACACGAGAGTGACTTAGGAATATTTGACACAACGAGGACATGATATAAATCCACAATGTAGGAGACATTAACAGATTCTCCATATGATTAGAAGAGTAACCGATCGGAGGAGTAAACACTCTGAGATCAGGTTCATCCTAAAGTAAAAAAACTACAACCCAACTGTTTGATAGACTCAAAAAGGTTCTTTTTTTAAGGATATGACTGAATTACTTCCTTTGAAACTGAAAATATATTGGACACCCTTCCCTTCCCTTTTCTCTTTTTATTAAAGAATATCCTTCTTGTTGGTTTTAATGAATCCAAGAAAACAAACTCAATAGTCCTTCTTCATTTTTTAAGCAAGATTGAAGAAAGATGGAGAAGACTACTTGATAGAAGTCCAACCATCTGTAATTTAACGAGTCCATGGGAGGGAAACTCAAGACCTTGTTCATGTTTTAAGTTCGAAGAAGAGATAGATGAATACTCGATACACTTATCCAAGGATTTTAATATCAAGCCTGGATCGGTTCATGCTCGCCGGTGTTTTATTTTTTTGAGGAGTCTGAAAAACTTAAACAATAACTCCATACACCTACTCGTGGATTTTAATATCGAGCCCAAGTTGGTTTGTGCTCGTTGGTGTTTTCATATTTAAAGAGTCTGGAAAACTTAAACAAGAACTCCATATACTTACTCATGTATTTCACATCGAGCACGAGCTAGTGTATGCTCACCTGTTGTTTTCATATTTAGAGAGTCTGAAAACCCTAACGGAGACTCCAAAAGGTCCTTTTTTCATACAGTTAGTCTCCTCACCGAAAAAGTGTAAAACAATGAGAGAAGAACTCTTCTAGCCATGTATGACTAGAGTATACCTTTTTCGTAATTAATCCACGAAGATCCGGAAAAGGGGTAAACTTATACCTAAGTGGATGTACCTTCAATTCCTGTAACGAGTCTGAAGTGAACAAGTATGCACAACAATCTTGTTTGTTTTTGAGAAGTCTAACAAGGGTTTAAAAAGACTTTATAGATATCAGGGAACCTAAGTTCCATGATCTTGTCAAATGACGAAATATTGTTGATATCATAGGGACAACCAGATTAGTGACAAATGATATATAACATGATCTAATAAAATTTCAAAATGACATGAAATGATAGGAAGCATTATACCTAATTGTCATGTCATAAAGAAAGACAAACCTTGTGTAGACCATGGTTGCAAAAAATAGTGAGGATCGTCGCATGTTCTTTACCTAATCACCAAGACTTGGAAAGTACATTAGTTGATTAAATAAAAAATTTAAAACAGAAGTGAAACTATAGAGAACTTTTAAAAAGTGGGTAAAAATCAAAACTAATTTTTATAAATAGTTCCAAAACTAAAAACAAAACTCACAAATCATTTGTTGAACCAAAAAGGTGAAAACATCCTCTTTTTTCAACCGCTCATTGCGATCACACCGGGCCACCGATTTGGTTTTCGTCACTTGCAAGTAAGTATACTTCCAATTCAATGCGTAATTTTTTATTTTTAATAGTTAATTTCATTTTTTTATTGTGCTTTAAAATTTAGGGCACCGTACCCACGGGTTTCCCTATAGCAAACTCGGGGGCACGAGAAAAGTGCCCGGTTTTTCCATAAGTCAACTCGCGGGTACACGCTACTGTCTAGTAAGGACAGTCGCGGGTATCGCAGATTAGAAGTGAAAAACAAAAACTAAAGCAAAAAATGGTTGGATGAAATGCATGGATGGTACTCACATGGAGGGAGAGGGAACATGAGGACATGGACATAAATGTCATAGGAGATCCATTAACACTGGGTGTAGTAAGAAGGTGTGGTTTACTCAAGTTTTTCTGAACCACCAGTATTAGGGCACAAACAAAACTGCTGGGAATGCTTGTAAACTATTGGGATGCCGATCAAGGGGTATTTGATCTCCAGGGAGATATCCTTGAACTCACACTTGACGACCTATACTTCCTAATAGGTTTGTCCTGAAGAGGGAAATGGTAAACCTGAAAGGTACATTTCGAAGAGTGGGTGCCTTGAGCATACAGGATTACATCAACGCTTACAGTCTTTCTAGTACTAAAAAAAGTAGCAGTCAAGTTCCTATTGCTTCGATCTCGAGCTTCCAGTTGAAGGTCATCCTAAGTACTTTGAACAGGATTGGGGGAAGCTCTACACAACACTTAGCATCCAAGAACTACATGCAGATAGGGGTTGAATTCCTCCGGGGTGTTGTATTTGACTGGTGCTCAGGAATTTTGGTGAGTATGAAGCACCAATTGACCGAGTGCAAAAGAGGAAGCAAGAAGAACTTCGGATATTGGAGAATCCTATGCAGCTTATTCTTTGAGAGGGTTCCTTCCCTGAGTCTGGGAATGGCCCTACTGCAGCTCAATCCTCGCGATCGACTGATGACTCGATGGGGAGATATCTTCTTATACCATGGTGGTGGCAAGACGATAATCTCGTATGCTGATGAGGACTACTTAGCATGGTGGGGTAGTCAGGTGTCGGCCTTAGAGCAGTTTCCCTATGTAGGGATGAATTTTTGTGGAGATCCTGATCTCGCTCTACCTACAAGGGAAGCCTGGGGAGAGATGGGTAAGACATACTTTTCTTTTTGAAAATTATTTCAATTTTTAAGTTTTTTTATGTATATAATTTTTATAATGAGTTATAGTATTGACAATATGATTTTATGCAGATGTGGGACCTGTGCGACCTGAGGGGCATCCTCATGTGTATGTACGTCTGACCGAGCCTGGGGAAGCTGACGCCATGCTAGTGAGCATAGAGGGAAAGATGATTCGATTGACTCACGACATTCCCACTTACAAGATCACGTGAATGCCTCTCGCTATGTAGGAGGATGTTGTGGGTGTGCCCCCAGCATGGATAAGGCTACTTAGGAAAGTAGCCAGGCTCGTCATCTGTTACAAAGAGGTTGTAGCAGATATGGTAGAGGTCCCTCCTTCTACTTAGGGAGAATGAAATATGTATATTTTTTAGGCCTTTTGAGCCCATTTTGTATATTGATATTGTTATAGGTCAAATCTGCACTTCTCTGTCCATGATCACACTACTCTATTGATCACACAAAAGGACACTATGTATGGAATAACTAGGTTGACCTTGGATGATTTGATACTGAGATCTTACATCTTCAGCTAAAAAAATATATTTTTTTCTGCATATTTCAGTGGATGTGCGCTACTCTTATAACTAGAAACCCACACACATATCCTACATGTGCGATACTCTTATAACAGACAACCCACATGCATATCCTGAAAGTTGCAAACGCTTGTTGTAAAGCACAAAAGTTGGATATTGTGAGCTACTTTGGTTGTATGAAACCCGCGCACAGCTTAAGATGAAGTAAAAAAATATAGTAAGATTACGAATTGGTATTAGTTGAAATTGGTTCTGCAACTTCCCCAACCTTTCAATTCAACCACCTCTCAATTCCAACTGCCTACCTTGTCCCATAAATACAAGGAGGATCCATGAGAGAGGGACCTAGAAGGAATGCTTTAAGTGTTGTTATGCTGGAGGAATTCCCAAGTCATTGTGAAGAGCAGGAGCCCAGGACTCTGTTGCAGAAGCATCTTGACCGATCAAGTATATTTGTATTGATTCATGTTTCTTTGACAATAAAAAGGTGGAAATACCCTTCCTATCCCAAATCGAATGTCTATTGGATTGTATGTTCATTTGGTTTAATATCTGATTGTAGTTGATGTTTAATTGCTTTCAATCTCATCATTTTTATTGCAGTCAAGATACGCTGAAGAAGGTTTCCTTTGTGTTTCAGGTTCATCATAGCGGAAGATCAAGTAGAATACCAAGCGAAAGCCAGGACCAACCGTCAATAAAAGTTACATCTTTCGATATCTTGATCTCTTTCATTTGTAAGAACTAAATGCAATGCAATGAATGTATTTACCTATCACCCCGCCCAAGTTGGTATTGTCTTCTCCTCACTATAAGGTATAAATCCTACACAACAGACTGGCGACTCCGTTGGGGAGTAACCGTGTGTTTTTCTACTCTAGGAGGCCTTGTTAGGTTTTCTTCCAGTTATTTCAATATTTTTGTTCTCTAAGAGGTCTTATAGGTCATTGTTTCCTGTTCTTTCTCTTTTGATTCATCTTAGTCTACTGTTGCAAATCCTTTTTGTTTGATTTTAGACCATGTGCATTGGTTTACTGTACTCACAATAGCGCATTTTATGTCATGAATGTTTCTTTTTCCGCTACACAGTAGCGCATCTTTCCTAGTGTGCGCTAGTTTCCGTACCACATAGTAGCGCACTTAACCTGCATACTTTCTGATGTGTGCGCGGGTTGCTAGTGTATAAAGTAGAGCATTTTCTGATGTGTGCGCGAGTTGCTAGTGTATAAAGTAGAGCATTTTCGGATGTGTGCGCGGGTTGATAATGTATACAGTAGCGCACATTCCTGTAAGTTTGACCCTTTTTTCTGTAGGGTTTGATTTTTTGAATGTTGGGTCTTTTCCTTCTTTTGCTTTGCCTCTCTGTCGATGTTGAGACACCCTTGTGTCTTTTATGGGTCTTGTGTAACCTCTCGAGAGTCCTTTTAGTTCGCTTCAAGTACTGTTTAGGTGTCCTTCTGCTGGTTTAAGCCTTTCTGAACCTACTTGACTGTTCTGCTAGGGTTTGACCCCAGTTGGGTGCTTTTGGAAAATTTTGATGATTTGATGCCTTTTGAACTTTTGTTCAGATCAATTTGATTTGCTTGAAGCCTTCTTAGCTTTTCTTTTCATTTTTTGTAGTGGTAAAGTGATTTTTGGTTTGCTTGTTGATGTATATGTAACTTCGGAATGTATTTCATATATGTATGTTGTATGTACTCCTATAGAGATGGTATTATTCCTCTATACAGAAGTGTCATCATTTATATTGTAAATGTCGTAACTTATACTTGATGGGTTATTAGACCACCTTGTTGGGGTCGGCCCTATATAAGTCATGTGGGTCAAAGGGTTATTAGACCACCCTATTGGGGGTCGGCCATGTGGGTCGAAGGGTTATTAGACCACCCTATTAGGGGTCGGCCCAATCAGCATTATGTTATGTGGTTAAGTTCAAGCCTACATGATTTATGTAAAAGGCAAGTCAAGTCAAGTATAAATAGAGTGCGGGAGGCACTCTATTTGATCACTCACTTCTCACTCATGCACTCAAGGAGGAGTGGAACACTTATGGAGGAGGAGGATATACTGCTAGGATATGTATATCTCTTATGTTTGGGTTGTATCATTGCTCTATCTATCTCTGAGGAAGTTATTGGGGTTTTTCACCTTTATGGTTTTCCCCAAGTAAATCTTTGTGTCTCTTGTGTGCTTGCATTATTGTCTCCATGATTGATATGCTGTAGATATGATGTACATGTTGTTCTCTCAGTTAAGATCCTAGATCAGATTGAAGTAAATTCTGAAAATTTAACATGGTATCAGAGCTAGCCTGAAAGAAGGCATGATATGGCATGTATGACACTTGTTGCACTTATGATGCTAGGGCTTGATATAGCAAAAACCAGTCATCGTAGCACTTTCGCTATAAATCTGTTTTGGAAAAGTTTTCGGATTTGAAACCTTTACAGGTCGAATATTAAATCCACATGTACCTTGTGTCCAAAGGACAACCTCTAATTCGTTTTACTTTGTGATTTATGATCTGTACAATATAGGGTTTCTGCCTCTTCCAGATCTGAGTCAAAATCAGGTGACCTTGGGAAAAAGGTCATAACTTGGGCTAGGAATATCCAAATGAAATTTCGTAAAACGTGACAGGTAGTAAATAGAATTTACTATCTCAAGAAAAATTTTCAAAGGCCGAAGTTGAACTAGTGACATGTGGCACGCCGTACAAGTTCGCTCTCCTGTATTATCCAATAAACAAGTCACGTTGCGAAACTTGGCATAACTCTCTCTAAGAGAATCCAATTGAGGTCAGACCTATCAGGATGGAAAGATAACAGGTCAGGATATTTCAGGAAACTTTTTCAGACCCTGTGGATCAAAAATTTCAGAGTTACACCAGAAACAATCAGGTACATATTTCTGTCAAAACAGAATTAGTTTTTGAGTACCTTCATTCATGGCTTCCGAAATTTAGGGCTTCGGAGAAAATTGGAATTTTTGTAATTGGAGACCACAGCTGAATGCTACCACATGAAAGGTACACCAAGAAAGAAAAATCATGTTCTGGTTCAAGAACATATGATCATGATGACAAAGATTCATCCATTGTCATGGATCTCATAGAAGATCCATTTACGAGGTATGTATAACTTGGTTTTATAATGGTTAACCTATGAGATATACAGGTTAATAGCACAAGTCATTGAAGAAGAACAATAAGACATCATGTGAGTATGTTAGACATAAATAGCTAGCATGCTAATCCAGGTATATTTTTCTTATATCAAGCTAGAATCCTACCTTGGGTTAGGATCTTATACTGTTGTGTTGTTGATAATGATTATTCATGAAGTCATAAGTTTGAATAATCATGGGTATATGCATATTATGTGTCTTACCTTAATTAATGATATGACTAACCCGAAGAGTCATAGGTTTGAGTAATTATAGGTTTAGACATGTTATGTTTCTTATGATTTGACTAACCATAAGAATCCTACATAAACTTTGAATACTAATGCTTATTATTTTTGTTTGAAATGATCATGACTATACATGCTTGAGATTGTTGTGTTTTAATAGTATACTAATGAATGTATGATTTTATATGAGATCACAAGGATAACACAATCATGATACTAATCAGCATGCATAGGGACCAAGGATGAATATGAGTTCAAGAACAGGTAATCCAGGAAGCAAAGATCAAGAGGGAGCACACTCCAATTGTTCCTGCAAGAAAGCAAAGGAGCACACTTCAGTAGTTTCCGAAAGGATGCAGATATTCAGAGGGAGTTGACCACTTCTCACAATCCACATACGAATGGAGTTGCAGAAAAGAAGCAAAGACTGAGAGGGAGTCAACCCAACAAACAAACAAAGATAAGTATTTGAATTGTCATTACTTGCATATTTTATTGTTTAAATAATATTGTTCAATAATGTATATACTGATGTTCCTAGAATTAGGTTGTGTATTATGCAAATTAGAATAGTTGCATTGATGAACAGTATACTACTAATATGCATGGGTAAGTGGCCTATGGCACTGTACAACATTCCATTGCTACTTATCTAGAATGAAACCTCTTTGCTGACATGTTGGGAGTTGTGCACACTCTTAACAATGTTCTGGTAGAGATTGGAAGGCATCTAGAAAGTTACGGGATATGGATAAATGTTGTATTGAAGCATTGGCTAAGATAATTGCATGACTGTATGACATATTTCTTTATGTGTAAGAATTTGTTCTGAAAACTATGAGATGTTTTCTAATCATGCAATTTAACTTGTTGTGTAGGAAAGATCGTATGCCATCACCTACAAAAGAAGAACTACAACATTTGTTCAACAACAAAATTATCTATTGAAGATATTGAAGTTCCCAGGATATGGGAAGAATGCCATGATCCGTCGATCATGAAGAATGATGTTTGGGATGTAGTCCCAAGACCTGAAGGGAAGTTTGTTATGACTTCCATATGGATCTATCAAGATCAATCATGTTGCAGATGGCAGCATAGAGAAATATAAAAGTGATGAAATAGAAGATACACCAGATGGATTTCAAGACATCTTTCTTGAATGGTGTAGTTGAAGAAGAAGTGTATGTGGAGCAGCCACTTGGTTCTGAGACACATGACAGGAAATCATATATGTGCAGAACTTGGTATGGTAGGATAGGCAGCTTTCTATCCAGTTTGGTCTTTACCAAGAGTAAAGAGGGTTCCAACCTTTACTACAAGGTTGAGGAAGGCAATCCAGTGATACTACTATGTGGATGACCTGTTTGTATCAGGTGAGGATAGATTGATTGCCGACACACAGTGGAAGCTTGCTGCCGAGTTCGAGTTGAGGAACTTGGGGATGATGCACTATTTGTTTTTGGCATGGAGGTGTGGCAGAGTGATGGAATCTTCCTTGGACAAGGGAAGTATGCAGTAGATATCCTGAAGAGGTTCGGGATGATGGACTGCAAGGCTATGGTCACACCTATGGCATCAAACCTGAAGCTTCTGTGTGATGCTTCTGAACCGGTTGATATCACTATGTATCGTCAGATGATTGGGTCCTTGATGTACCTGATGAACACAAGACCATATATTTGCTTTGCGGTGAACACATTGAGCCAGTTCCTGATGGATCCGAGGAGTGTTCACCTGGTTGTTGTAAAGCATATTCTGAGGTACCTGAAGGGTACAGTGGATTATGGGCTCAAGTATGAGGTGAATCAAAAGTTTAACCTGCAGGGTTATGTTGATTCAGATTGGGCTGGCAGTGTTGCAGATAGGAAGAGCACATCTGGGTGTTGCTTCAGTATGGGATCAGGTGTGATCTCTTGGTTCAGCAGGAAGCAGTCATGCGTAGCACTGAGTACAGCTGAGGCAGAGTATGTTGCAGCCTTTTCAGCTAGTTGTGAGGCAGTATGGCTACGAAAGATACTGTCTGAGTTATTTGATCTCCCGTTGGATGCTACTGGTATCTTCTGTGATAACCAGAGTTGTGTGAAGCTGTCTGAGAACCCAGTGTTTCATGACAGGTCGAAACACATAGAGATCAAATATCACTATATCAGGGATATGGTGCAGAGAGGAGCTGTGAAGCTCCTGTATGTTGCGACGGACGAGCAAATTGCAGATGTGCTGACGAAGCCACTAGCTAGGGTGAAGTTTGAGTACTTCAGAGAGAGGCTTGGAATTCTTCAGATCAAGGACACTTTGAGGAAGAAGTGATGGACACATTTGCTGAAGCCATTCCAAGCATGTTGGAAGGAGGATCCTTCACATGGCTGTGGATGTAAGCGCTGGATGATGAGCATCAGGATGATGTTCTGGTTTCTGCTTGGATATGATCAGTTGGATCATTTTTATGTATGTATGCATCATGTTGGATGCTGGATATGATCAGTTGGATCATTTTTATGTATGTATGTATGCATCATGTTGGATGTTGGATATGATCAGTTGGATCATTTATATGTATGTACGCATCATGTTGGATACTGGATATGATCAGTTGGATCATGTGTATGTATTTTTGTATATGCATCATGTTGGATGCTTAGACCATGTATCTGTATATGTATCAGGTGGATACATTGTATGATCAGGTGGATCATGTATGGTGATATGTATCATGTATTTGTATTTGTATCAGGTGGATACATTGTATGATTAGGTGGATCATGTATGATGATATGTATCAGGTAGATACTTGGTATGCATCAGGTAGATGCATTATATGATCAGGATGATCATGGATGACGAGCTTCAGGATGTTGCTCCAGATGACATGCACCAGGATGTTGCAGTGATGATGATCAGGATGATCATGTGTACATCAGGATGATGTATGGTGAGTATCAGGTTGCTCTATGGCCGTGGATTAGGTTGTGCAGATGAGCATATAATTTGGCCCTGGGAGATTTGCAGATAGTCTTTCGAGGTTTTGCCTATGGCATGTAATTCGTTTCCCTAGGATATCTGGCAAATGCTCTTTCATGGTTTTGCTCTAGGAGGACATATAATTTGGCCCTGGGAGATCTACAGATAGTATTTTGAGGTTCTTCCTATGGCATGTAATTCGTTGCCCTGGGATATCTGGCAGATGCTCTTTCGAGGTTTTGTCCTATGGCATATAATCTTTCCCTGGGAGATCCGATAGGTTGGGCTGTGTGCCCGTAATCAGTCCTGGGATACTCTTGCGAGGTTTTTCCATGACCACATGTAATTCGTGCCCTGGGAGATCCTATAGGTAGAGCTGTGTGCTTGTAACAGCCTGGGATGCTCTTGCAAGGTTTTGTGGTGACCACATGTAATTCGTGCCCTGGGAGATCCTATAGGTAGAGCTCTGTGCTCGTAACAGCCTGGGATGCTCTTGCGAGGTTTTGTGGTGAGGTCACATATAATATGGCCCTGGGAGATCTGCAGATAGTATTTCGAGGTTTTTCCTATGGCATGTAATTCGTGCCCTGGGATATCTAGCAGATTCTCTTTCGAGGTTTTGTGACGCACGTAATAAGTCCTGAGGATTCCACAGTATGGCCAGTGATGATGAAGACCTGCAGGTGGTGGGCCTACATCCAGTATGAAAAATCACTGGCTCTGTAGAACTTCCTATGATGAGTAGATTCATAGATTGATTGAGATAGCAGCAGTAGTGATGATGATGATGACTCGATGACGATTATCCAGTGACGATGATCCAGAGAAGAAGACTTGTGCTAGAAGACCTGTGCTGAGAAATACCTTCCTAGTTAAGAGGGAGTGTTGATGTATATGTAACTTTGGAATGTATTTCATATATGTATGTTGTATGTACTCCTATAGAGATGGTATTATTCCTCTATACGGAAGTGTCGTCATTTATATTGTAAATGTCGTAACTTATACTTGATGGGTTATTAGACCACCTTGTTGGGGTCGGCCCTGTATAAGTCATGTGGGTCAAAGGGCTATTAGACCACCCTATTGGGGGGAAGCCATGTGGGTCGAAGGGTTATTAGACCACCCTATTGGGGGTCGTCCCAATCAACATTATGTTATGTGGTTAAGTTCGAGCCTACATGATTTATGTAAAAGGCAAGTCAAGTCAAGTATAAATAGAGTGCGGGAGGCACTCTATTTAATCACTCACTTCTCACTCATGCACTCAAGGAGGAGTGGCGCACTTATGGAGGAGGAGGATCTGCTGCTAGGATATGTCTATCTCTTATGTTTGGGTTGTATCATTTCTCTATCTATCTCTGAGGAAGTTATTGGGGTTTTTCACCTTTATGGTTTTCCCCAAGTAAATCTTTGTGTCTCTTGTGTGCTTGCATTATTGTCTCCATGATTGATATGCTGTAGATATGCTGTACATGTTGTTCTCTTAGTTAAGATCCTAGATCAGATTGAAGTAAATTCTGAAAATTTAACATTGCTTGCCTACTCTGTTTACTTGGCTGGTGTTTTATTGGGTTTTGATGCTTAGGAGCAGCGTTATCGGTCTGCCTTTCCGCTACATGCATCTTTATCACTTTTCTTTTTACATTCATTGCGAAGTCTAGAGTCTTTTTCATTTCGAAACAACTTGGTAGGTCGAGTCTTTCTCAGTTTCTGCTTTGATTGTTTAAGCCTTTAATCTCTTATCTTTACTTGCACCACTTTTAGATCTTACTTATTCCATTTTCTGATTTCAGTTTCTTTGAAAAAGAGAAAAGTTAAGAATTGAAAATTGGTAGCATAACTGTAAGGTTTATCATTTCTTTTCGAAGTAGCATAAATTTTGTTTTGCTTTGAAAATTTAAATAAAAAAAAATCAAAAATATCTTTAGGTTTGCTTATCTTTAGTTTTGGAAAACAATGAATGAGAAAGTTTAGTGAAATTTGTTTACTTTTGCGCACTCTTTATTTCAGTCACAACCACGCCACACACTCCACTACAACCTTTGAGTAAAGAGCATGCATTTAAAAAGAATACTTAATAAAATTAACTAGCAACATTTTTATTTTTAGGTATACACATCATCAACTAGCTTAGGCTAGGATTTCGGGTTTAAATCACCTTAAACCACTCGAAATCAGATTCATTACTCAACAATCGTAGTACGACTATCTATTAGGTAAATCCACCTCTATCAAATTGTCCTAGGATGCTCTACTCAAACCAGAGTTAAGCACGAGGCCGTGGGCGATTGGAATTGTTGAGGATACCCCCTCACTTTCCCATCAACCATAAACTAGAGTTGACTCGCGTACGGGGGTCCATTAGTGCTTTTTAAAGTGCTTTTGGATTTCAAGCTTTGCTATCTTGCCCATGCATTTCGACTAGGCTGACGACTGTTCCCCCAAGTTCTTTCGTATTGGTGATAACCTTAGTATCCATACTCTAGGGCTCTACACAGGTGACGACAGAAGTCTATTTCTATTGTACCTAGGACAGACATGGGAGGAAACCCTCTACAGAAATTTGGGAAGGCGGTTTGGTGATTCAAATGATTGCACCCAGAGGACCTGTATGTGGACCCCGGGTAACTGTTCTTCATCCTTCGTTGGTTAGTTTTGGGCCCTAATCATCCCAGACTTCCCTCCGGAAGGAATCTGTTTTCCTGGTTTGGATTACCTAGGAAATTTTTAGTGGTGTGCTCTTTGTGCTGCTTGTTTTTAGTTGGCCTTAGAGATTTCTGTCCCATTGAGTCAGAAACTATGGATAGCATCCCAGTGAGAACCAATCAAGGGAACCCTGTTCAAGGGGATCCTTGTGCTTTTCCATTTATTGGGAACATTGGTACTCCCTTAATGGCTACCTTGAATCTTCCAGGATTCACTATAGGGCTACCGGTTTGGTTGTTTTCCACTCTGAACGCCTTGCATGCTCCTGATGATTCTCAAGTAAGCACTTCACATCAAGAGCATCAAAACCCTATGCCTGCTTCGTCGGTAACATCTTCTCCTCCTCCTTCTACCTCATGTGGTGAAAGTAGTAATACTAGTAACCAACAGTCTAAAAGGAATAGACGGAGGAAGAATAGGAAGAAGATGCCAAAGCAAGGGGGAAACCACCCAGTCTCTGGAGGTCATGCTGGGGGAACCCACCCAAACTCTAGAGGTAATGTTGGGGGAACTCTTTCAGTCACTATAAATCATACTGAACTTATGCAACCAGCCTCTGGAGGTTATCCTGGGGGCACCTACCCAACCTCTAGAGGTCAGGTTGGGAGAATTCACTCAGTCATTGTAAATCATACTGAACCCACCCACCCAGCCTCTGCAAGTCATGCTGGGGGCACCCACCCAACCTCTACAAGTCATGATGGGGGCACCTACTCATCCTCTAGAGGTCATGCTGGGAGAAAAATTTTAGTCACTGCAAATCATATTGAAAGCATGTCTTCAACCACTGTTAATCATGTTGAGGACACGTCATTGATCACTGTTGGTCATATTAATGACAAGTCATCAGTTACTGTGAGTCATACTGGAGACACTAAATCAGCCACTGCAATTCATGCCAAGAAAGTTGACATTTTCGACAAACCTAATAAACAGAAGCTTAAGTTTCCTTGTACGTTTTGCGAGGGAGACCACTTGATCTATTTGTGCCCTGTACTTCCAGATGTGCAAAGAGTGTGGTCCGTAGTTCAAAATTCTTATGCTTTTGAGAAACCAGTCACTGCAAGTCATGCTGGGGGTAAGCTGTCAACCAATGCTAGTCATGCTGAGAGTATTGTTGTTGTAAAGGAGTCTCGGTTTATAGGATGCAAGCCAAAGTTCCCTTGTAAACTTTGTAAGGGAGATCACCTTACTCACCTGTTCCCTGCTATTCCAGAGGTGAGGAGAGTGTGGTCCATGTCTGAAGGATCCTCTTCTCTTGAATTGTCTATAGATTCCCAATAGCCTAATCAACCTTTGGTTGTTGAAGTGGTTGAACCAATGCAATCTTTGGTCAACCCCACTCTTCTTTTGGAGAGTGAAGTGATCGAATCGATGCAATCTTCGACCAATCCCATTAGTCCTTCAGAGACTGATGCACCTATCCCTGAAGTCTTCTGCATTACCAGTTTGGATGTTTCTGAAATGGGGTGCACTTCATCTATGCCGAGTGAATCCCTACCAAGCTCCGGGATCATTTCCTTTGATTGGAATAGTCTAACTGGGCCTCGCCTTCCTTCTGCTACACCTTTTCAAATAAAGGTTGATATCGGAAACCATGCGGTTCATCGATGTATTGTAGATGAAGGAGCCTCTGTTAGTATCTTATCCCCTTATGCTTGGAGAGATTTAGGTTTTCCTAACCGTGTTCCAGCTGTTAATTGGCCGTTGATTTTCGATAAAAGACCTAGTGAACCATTGGGATTCCTCCCTCAAGTACCCGTTACTTTGGGTGGAAAAACAGTCTTAGTTGATTTTATGGTTTTAAAGGACCCTATGGATTTTGATATGATCCTCGGGCATGATTACGTATATGCTATGCAAGCTGTGGTGTCTACACTCTTTTGTGTGATGCATTTTCCTCACAACGAAAGCATTGTCACTATCGATCAGCTTACATTTGTTGATCCCTCTTATCACCCAACTATAGACCAAGTATATCCCTCTCCAGTAGGAAGTACCATGTCACAATCAAATTATGTGGTATATTGTTCCTTGAGTCCAATTGCTGTGCAATTGCTACTGAGAAGAAGCCTATGAATTCATGCTTACCTTCTAAGTACTGGGTCTAGGCAATTGACCAGGTGATGACTCCATATGAATATTTAGATATGTGTTCCATCTGGGATAATATACTTACCTCTGATGAAGTTTTCCTAGAGTCTATAATGCAGTCTGCCATTCATTTGGACATTGATCCACCTACGAGCATTCTTCTACCTTCACTTCGAGCTCGTTAAAACCAGTAAGGGGGAAACGAGAATTCTTCCACCTTCACTTCGAGCTCGTTAAAAACAGTAAGGAGGTTACGAGAATTCTTCTACCTTCACTTCGAGCTCATTAAAAATAGTAAGGAGGCTACGAGCATTCTTCTACCTTCACTTCGATCTCGTTAAAAACAATAAGGGGGAAACGAGCATTCTTCCACCTTCACTTCGAGCTCGTTAAAAACAGTAAGGAGGCTACGAGCATTCTTCTATCTATCCTTTGAGCTCGTTAAAAACAGTAAGGAGGCTACGAGCATTCTTCTATCTATCCTTTGAGCTCGTTAAAAATAGTAAGGAGGTCATGAGTTTACTTTTTCGGGCTTGTTAAAACTTTACGAAAAAGATCTTTATAGAGTTCTTTCACGCTCTTTTTAGACTCTTTAAATATGACAAGATTGCTGAGTATAGTTGTCATTTTAGACTCATTAAAGGATTTGAAGCGACATCCGCTTAAGTATAAGTTTAACCCTTTTCCGTACTTTTGAGGATTAGTTATGAAAAAGGAATACTCTAGTCATACATGGCTAGAAGATTTCTTCTCTCATAGTTTTAGACTTTTTCGGGGGAGGAGACTAACTGTACGAAAAAGGACTTTTGGATCCTTCTTTAGGGTTTTCAGGCTCTCGAAACATGAAAACACCAAGCGAGCACTCACCTACTCAGGTTCGATGTGAAATCCATGAGAGGGCATATGGAGTTATTGTTTAAGTTTTTCAAACTCCTTAAAATTGAAAACACCGGCGAGCAAGAACAGATCTCGGCTCGATATTAAAATCCACAGATTAGTATTATAGAGTATTCTTCTATCTCTTCTTCAAACTTTGTAAACAATGAAGAAGGTCTTGAGTCTTCCTCCCATGGGCTCGTTAAAATTTTTAAATGGTTGGACTTATTGATTTTTCTTTCTTAGACTCATTAAAACAACAAGAAGGACATTCTTTTCCCAAAAAGAATAAGGGATGAGAAGGGTATATCACATCTTTTCAATTTCAAAGGTAGTTAAGTTAGTCATGTCCTTGTTCACAACACCTATTTGAGTCTATCATTTCAATTGGGTTTTAGTTTTTGACCTTTGGGTGAACTTGATCTTTGAGTTTTTACTCCCTCGGTTGGTTATTCTTCCAATCATATGGAGGGTCTGTTAATGTCTCCTACATTTCAGGCTTATATCACTTCCCCTTCATGTTAGAAGCTTCCTAAGTCACTTTGTGTCGTGCTCACTGTTCAAGGATACAGCCTGTGTCGACCATTCTGCAATTTACCTTGACTTCATGTGTCGACCATCATAGTGTCAGTTTGTTTCATCTTGTTACTTGTCCTACTCCACATCAGCTCATACCTTTTGAGTGTTCCTCGTGTTGGATGATGGAGGATGCGTTAAGGCCTCCCTTCCAGCGGACTTCTTCCCATCGAATTCAACTCATTATGCTCTGGGAACGAAGTTTAGAGTTTCGGTTAGTACCTTGGGGATTGCAATCATCAGTGGCAGTTTCCCTCGTTGTTGAATAATGAGAATACATTAATGTCTTTTATTCAGAAGGTTCCTCAGGTGTTCGACTTCAAGTCCACTTTTTCACACTTGTTGGAATGTACTAGGTACCTTGGACCCCATTATCATTATTGATGGAAGTCCTTGTGTTTGTTAACGGTATACATCAATGACCGGTAATCAAACGATACCCCCATGTTCGACTCTAGCTCATTTATTCACATGGTTAGGGTTTGTACCTTGGGTTGTTTGGATGAAGACCTTGGGATTTTGATAGCATCACCCTATTTATGTTATCACCCAAGCTGCGCAAGACTGAGCCTCACTCATTTTTGGCTCTTCATGAGACATAGATCCAGCTTGTTGTTATGGCTATGATCTCTTATCTGTGTCATGGATTCACACTTGTATTTCAGTGGCCATGCTATATATACATCTCCGAGTTATGTATTGGAGATAATGTTGTATCACACCAAACATCTATATGATGTCAAGATTGTAATTGCTTGCTGACCTTGATCGTTGTTTCAGGTACTTTCATGACTTCATCCTGTGGTTTCTTGCTCCTCCTCTGACTTGGAATTATAATGTATTTCGGGTTTCCCTATGACCTCATACATTAGGGGGCATCTGTTATAGGTCAAATATGCACTTCTCATTCCGTGATCACACTGCTCTGTTGATCACACAAAAGGACACTATGGATGGAAGAGCTAGGTTGACCTTGGATGATTTGATACTGAGATCTTACATCTTCAGCTGAAAAAATATTTTTTTTGCATATTTCAGTGGATGTGCGCTACTCTTATAACTGGAAACCCACGCACATATCCTACATGTGCGCTACTCTTATAACAGACAACCCGCGCACATATCCTAAAAGTTGCAAACGCTTGTTGTAAATCACAAAAGTTGCATATTGTGCGCTACTTTGGTTGTATGAAACCTGCGCACATCTTAAGATGAAGTCAAAAAATATATTAAGATTATGAATTGGGATTAGTTGAAGTTGCTTCTGCAACTTCCCAAACCTCCCAATTAAACCACCTCTCGATTCCAACTGCCTACCTTGTCCCATAAATACAAGGAGGATCCATGAGAGAGTGACCTAGAAGGAATGCTATAAGTGCTGTTACGCTGGAGAAATTCCCAAGTCATTGTGAAGAGTAGGAGCCCAGGACTCGGTTGTAGAAGCATGTTGACCAATGATGTATATTTGTACCTATTCATGTTTCTTTGACAATAAAAAGGTGGAAATACCCTTCCTGTCCCAAATCGAATGTCTATTGGATTGTATGTTCATTTGGTTTAATATTTGATTATAGTTGATGTTTAATTGCTTTCAATTTCATCATATTTATTGCAGTCAAGATATGCTGAGGAAGGTTTCCTTTTTGTTGCAGGTTCATCATAGCGGAAGATCAAGCAGAAGACCAAGCGAAAGCTAGGACCAGCCGTCGATAAAAAGTACATATTTCGATATCTTGATCTCTTTCATTTGTAAGAACTAAATGCAATGCAATGAATGTATTTACCTGTCACCCTGCCCAAGTTGGTAGTGTCTTCTCCTCACTATAAGGTATAAATCCTACACAACAGATATGACACTACGACATACTATTGACCCAAAACTCAAATTTTTAATACAGATATATACAATACCGATCTTATATCCATGTGTGTGTTTTTATCTTATGTGAATGCTTAATGTGTTTGTGTGTGATGAAGATTTCAATCTAAAATGTAATTTGCATATGAGTCAGCTAGTGAATTTAAATGTCTTGGAATGTGCTGATATGTGATAAAATCAAAATATCTTTCCAATAACTTGACCCTCAAAAACTAACAAAGCAAAACAGGATCCCGAACTCTATAGTCACCCATCAACCGAAATACAACTAACTGTGAGTCAAGTCGTACCTCCAACTGTGAAATGTCGTGGTAAATAGCATCTCAGAGTAACTCAATGACTGCACTGTATTCAGCTACGTTGTTCGTCGTAGGGCCTAAACAAGCACCTCCCGAAGACACGAGTTGACCACACAGTGAGTAGATAACCCAAGCTGCAGAAGCCAACTGACAGGTGTGGCAACTAGCGCCATCCGCGAATCCTGTGAAGCATTCAGTTGTCATCTGAAAATACAACCCATAAGACACATAAGACATAACAGAAAAACCAAAGGGAAGACTAACTATACAAAACATGTACAACTATGATACAAGAAAAAGCATAGAGGCCTAGGCATAATACTTTTTCAGGTAGAGCCCATTTATGGGCTTGGGAAACTTACATCCTTCATAATCGGTTAGCTCGTATGAACCTTTCTGCAGAACTTTCGAGATAATATACGGCCCAAGCCACATAGATTTCAACTTTCCTGCCCCCAAGGGCTCTTTGTCCCGGTCGTAAAGCAGAACAAGGTCTCCTTCAGAGAACACCCTTGGTTTAACAGACTTATCGTATTGACGCTTGACTCTACTCTTATGAGACTTATTTGCTGTAAGTGTATCGCAACACTATTCATCTAGATGTTCTTAGTGCAGCAAACGTTCCTCTAGAACTGAAGTATCGGGGAGTAGTTGGATAGCCAACTTTAATGAAGGAATTTCACATTCAATCGGAATAACTACTTCTACCCCATGAACGAGTTGAAAGGGGACAACCTGGTAGCAGTATTAACATTAGACCGATATGCCCAAAGAGATGGATAAAACATGATGTGCCAGTTGGATCGACTGGAATTGACGGTCCTTTGAAGAATGGTTTTCAAAGTTTTGTTGACCCCTTCAACCTGACCATTCGCTTGCAGATAGAATGAGCACGAATGCTCCTGTCGAAAACCTAGCATAGTATACAAGTCAGTCATCATGTTGTTCTGAAAGTGTCGCCCATGGTTCGTAACGATTTCTTTGGGTATGCCAA
The DNA here is from genome assembly GCA_027924585.1 of Larix kaempferi. Classification (NCBI taxonomy): domain Eukaryota; kingdom Viridiplantae; phylum Streptophyta; class Pinopsida; order Pinales; family Pinaceae; genus Larix; species Larix kaempferi. The sequence continues at coordinate 11,233,765 of BSBM01000616.1, read as the reverse complement.
ATCTAGGACTGATCTAGTTAAATACGAAGTAAGCAGCCGTTTTTCCGTCCACTCTCACAGTAGGCATTGCCTCGTCCCACTTTGTGGAGTATTCGACGGTAACAATGATGTGGTGGTGTCCTCCTTCCAAAGCTAGATTACATGTCATGAAATCAATCCCCCACTTAGTGAAAGGGCTTGCTGTGATCACAGGATGGAGAGGAGTCGGGTGTGCACGCATATTTTTGGTGAAAAATTGACAGGGCTGACATTGTTTCATAGCTTCCGCACAATATTTAAATATTGTGGGCTAAAAATAACCGGTACACAGTATTTTATAGGCTATTGCCAACCCAGAAAGATGACCCCCACGGGATCCACTGTGAGCATCATTCAATATTGTTTTTGCTTCCTCTAAAGTTAAGCAACGACGCAAAATGGAATCTCTCCCACATCTATACAAAGTGTCAGAAATGATGATATAATTCTTTGCATGATTTTTCAATTTCCACCGTTCATCCCTAAAGAAAGTAGGACACCTCAAAGTCTGGAGATATACTAAAATATCCCCGTACCATGGGTCAGAAGTTGCAATAAGAAAGATGTGTTCATCCAGGAATGATGACTCTTCCTCATTGTTTACTACGTCACTAGGAAATTCATAAATTATTTTGGCGAACACCAGATATTTCTTTGACTTAGTTGGTTGAAAAACTAGGTCAAACTCTTGCAAGATGACAACCCATTTATTGAATTTCCTGCCGATGATACGTCGGGTTAAGACATACTGAAAGGGATTGAATTTTGCAATCACCGTGGTGGTTCGCAATAGGATGTAGTGACGTAGTATCTGAACTGCATGGATGACATCCAATGCCAACTTCTCAACGTATGAATACTTAATATCAGGAGCTATTAATGCGCGGGAAAGATAGTAAATGACATGTTCTTGAAACTTGTCATCCTCCTAAAGAAGTACTATGCCAATCGTGGATATAGATGCTGCCAGATATAGTAGGAAGTCCTTAGTATAATCTGGCGGGCTCAGCAAGAGGGCTGATAGTAATGCCTTTTTCAAGGCCTCGAATGAAGTTTGAGTAGCCTTGTACCATAGGAAATAGGTATCTTGCTTGAGCAGTCTCATGAAACCTTTTGTTATTTTGGCATAGTTTATGATAAAGTGTCATAGAAAATTGGACATACCCTGTAGAATCTGAAGTTATCGTAGGGTTCGTGGAGGAGGCAAATTTACAATGGCCTCAACTTTAAATGGATCGACCATGATACCACGACTCGAGACAATGAAACCCAGTAGGCGTTTGGACTCGACACATAATACACACTTATTACGATTCAAACGAATCTTGTAGTATCTGCATCTCTCAAACACTAGTCGCAAGTGATCGGGATGATCTCGTCTCTTATGAGATCGCGCTGGGAGATCATCTAGGTATGTGGCTCAAGCGTTCTTCATCCCGAAAGGAATATTCCGATAAGAAAAGGTACCCCAAGGACAAGTAAAATTCTTTTTATGTTGGTCTTCAGGTTTTATTTGAATCTGATTATATCCTGAAAAACCATCCATGAAAGAAAAAATTTCATGGCCTGCACATGCATCGATAATATGATCAATGAACGTTGTGGGGTAGTTGTCCTTAGGACAGGATTTATTTAGGTCTCTGAAGTCCATACAAACTCGTATGGTTCCTTTATTTTTGTCAACAGGAACTAGGTTGGAGACCCATTCCGTCATAGCGATCAGATAGATGAAACCGGATTTTAACAGTTTTTCAACTTCAACCTTAATGGCTGCTGCTTTCCATGGGTTTACCAGACGGAGATTTTGTCTCACGGGTTTATCATTGGGGTAAGTTGTGATGACATGCTCCACAATAGTGGGGTTGATTCCTGGAATATCCTCGTATGACCAGGTGATTATGTCGCGGAATTCCTTAAACAGGTTGGTATACAGAGTGATCTCATCAGGAGAACAATCTGCTCCAATAAAGAGGTTTTGCACAACACCAGGTTTGATAGAGATATCGATCGGTATGGTTCTCGATATATTTGTCATGTTACCTTCATCGTAGATCATGTGCGTAGAAGGATTGATGTAAAAATCGATATCACCACCAAGTCTCACTAGGAACTCACCATTCTCTATCTTGTCTAGATCATGAAGAAAGTAGGACCTGTGATGCATGTGTTCCCATGGATGATCCAGTCCTACGATGGATTCCAAAATAGTCTCATCAGAGGGAAAAACAATATCCAGACAATCAAACGAGTGCCATGGAGTTGACCGACCATGCAGGTGCATAGTCTATATCTGACTCTGCGAAGACATACAGAGTTGATATATAATCTATTGTAGCATCTTGTGTTGCTTGATAAGCAATTTCTGCAACAGATAAGGGCACTGTAGGTTCTTGCTGAGTGGGAAGAATCCATGGATCACTTGTTCGACTGATGATGAATACTTCCCAAGACAAAATGTCATAAGTACTCGCAAAAACCATGTATTTTATGGGAGCAGGTAGGTCGAATGTTCCCATCAGTGATGAATACATGCCTACTCCCAAACTCTCGTTGGAAGGGTGAGACTAATCAATCAAATGGATTGTCGAATCCGATGAAGCGTTGTTGTTTTTCCAAGTAAATGAAAGCTAATCAACTTTGATGATCTTTCCTTCATGCAGGAACATGAGTACTCAAAAAATGGATGATGGGACGACTTGCATTGCATACGTCCAACTCCTTCCTAACAACAAATTGTAGTAAACAGGAGTATCCAACACTTCAACCTTCATAGACACTAACTTACCAGCAAGTTCAACTTCAAACGTGGGAAATACTCCATGTGGATGAAAATTTCTCCCGTCAAAAGCCATAAGTATAATGTTGGAAGGGGCTAACTCAGACGAGCCAAGGACCTTCCAGTAGGATATTGACATTACACATGTAGACGCGCCCTCATCTACAACTGTTTGCCCAATGTTTTTGGGGCCATGGACTACTTCAATATGGAGGGCTATGTGATACGGTAACCGGGGTTTGATATTAGACATATCAAACTGATCAAGCATACTAGATGAGTCCATGCTCCCTATCGCCGCTAGAAGTGCATTCTGCTATAATGGATAGCTCTGCAGAACTTCTAGTGTGGACATAGCACAGGGTGTTTGGTTCAGGTCCTCTATGACATTGTAGTTAGGAGCACCTTGTGCGTTAGGGTTTTGCATAGCCCATTTGAAGAGACCTTTCAGAATCTTCGGAAAAGGATCTACGAATCTCTCATTGTGAAGAGATGTAGATGTTTCAGGAACGTACTTATCTTTCTTTTGCGAGCCCAAGGAATAATTCTTGGCTCAGGTTTGCAAAAGCATATCAGAGTTAACCATGTTTATAAATGATTGATCAGCTGATGAGACATGAGCTGTGCCCCCATCACTAGAGTTTCCAAAAGTTGAACCTTGTCCATGAGGGAATGGGTCCTTCAAAACAACTGGTTTCTTCTCACGGAGGAGCTTCTAGGCTTCTTCCATTAGAGGGCACTGGTGGGTAAGATGGTCATCCTTACATAACTTGCAAGAAAACTTGACTTTATTTTTATCCTTCTTTCCCTCCTCAGCATTTTCAGTGTTTTTGGGATTTGGATGGTTCCCCTCCCCTTTATTGCCCTTCTTTTTGTTGTTGGGTTGCCGAGGACCCTTTTTGTTAGTCTGTACTTGTTGTACAAATTTAGTTGTAGAAGGGGAGGCTGCAACAAAATTTGCATCTACAACAGACTGATTTACAGATAAAGCACGAACTTGCTTGGACAAAGCTTCAAGTGTTGTTGAGTCTACTGAACCGCTGATGCCATCAGCATGCGGTCCAGGCTTAGGTTTACCCAGATCAATATTAGATCTTGGTGTATCGGGTATGATATCATACAAGATCCCAGATTGAGCATATAACAAATCAATGTTTTGGGTCCTTAGGATGGCTTCCTCCTCAGAAGACACCCGAGAAGTTGCTACATCCTTAGAGATATAAGGAAGGAGTGATTTCAAGTACCATTCTAATAGAAACTCTGGGGGAATTTCATCTTTTATGAGCCTCTTTCTCCTTCGCCACTCCTGAATGTGATCAGATAAGTGAGTGGCCTTATTCTATCTGAAGGTCGATAGAAGGTCTGTACCGGCATCATACTGGACAAGAAGTTGAAAGTGATTCAAAAAGACTGTTTCCAAATCCCAAAAGTTGTCATAAGCTACGACAGGTAGTTCAATGTACCACTTAGCCATGACACTGGTCAAGGTACTTTGAAAGAGACTTAACCTAATGGAATCGTCGTTCAAAGAGTTGGAAGAACAATAGAGATGAAAAGTAGTGACGTGATCACCAAGATCTTCTCTAGTCTTGACTTCAAACTTTGGGATGTCGGAAGGCAACTTGGTTGGAACTGGTGGCCATGCCAGATTATGGAATACTGGATCATTAGTCAGTTTTGAAATATATGGCAAGTTTAGAGTTGCCAGAAAGGGAAAATAAGGTCAAAACGGTGGCATTTGATTAATAGGAGCCTGGTAGGGGGAACCTCCCGAAACCTGGTTCCTATATTGCTGGTTGGGGATGCCCCCAGCCATCGAATGTGAAGTGTAAGCATTATTAAAGTTGTTGCATCCAAATGCTAAAGGTTTTCTTCCTTGGGAGTTTTTCCATTGCGGTTGGGTGTTAGCCCCTCTGTAATGTGGGTTAAAAAAGTTACCACCCCCTCCACCAAACAGCGAAAAGGGAGTACTCCCTACATGCACATTGGATTTTTGTACATTCAATGAATGTACATTAAAACCTGTGAAGGGGTTAAAACTAGGTATAGATGTAATAGATGGAACGGGCATTGAGCCCACAAAAGTTGTGGAAGGAGATATGTGTCCTCTAACCCAAGGAAAACCATGATTGAAAGGAGCAGACTGTGGATTAACTTGAGACTGTTTTATAAATGGAGACGATGTAAACGGTACTGAAGGTATCCCTGAAAAGGGATATTGGACGATTCAACAGTGGAACCAAAAGGAATAGCTGATGTCGAAGTTGCAGAACTTGACATACCTAAAGAACCAGTATTGAACTGGACGAAGGGCTCAAAGCAGAAGCAGCTTGCAAAGAGATAGGTACCGATGTGTGTGCGAATGAAGGAGAGAAACCTTTCAATACGATGGATGAAGTAGGATTATGGGGAACTCTTGAATCGTCTCTTGAGCTAGTCATGAAGAAACCAGGTGTAAACCGATATGAACTAAAATCCGGTTGACCTAGAGAAACTACACTTTCAAGTAAAGGATCGTTAGGTCCTGTCAAAGGAGGGTTGAAGGGTGTGTTAAAATCTTGAGTGGTTATGTCTTCAACCTCAATAGTATCCTGAACCTGTTGATAATCAGTTATGAGGTGTGGTTCTATGGGTGGTTCTGTTGTGCCCGTAAGTTTGTATGAACCTCGGGAATCAGTCCTCCGGCGTCGAGGTGGCGGTGGAGGTTCCACTGTGTGTGGGGGAAGGTTTTGAAACCTTCATGACCTACGAAGAGGTTGGTCCTCCACAATTATAAAAATAAACTAAGTTTAGAAGCCTAGTGTCCACTAATAACTACAGAGAAAACAACATACCACTAAAAATGTCCTATAGTAATCAATACCAGGAAAACCAAGATAATACTCTCAATAGTCAATCTGGGATGATTAGGGCCCAAAACAAACTAGTAGAATATCGAAGGTGAGTTACACGATGTCCATTACAGGTCCTATGGGTGCAAGCATTTGAATCACCAAACCGCCCTCCATGGATTACTGTAGAGGGTTACCTTCTGTGTCTGTTCTAGGTGCAGTGGAAATAACCTTCCATTATACCTATGTAGAGACCTAAAGTCAAGATTCTAAGGATACAAAAATGCAGAAAATGTTCGGGGGGACAGTTGCAGGTCCAGCCAAAACGCATGGGCAGGGTAGCTAAGCCCAAAATCCAAAAATCCACAAGGAAATAATGGAACCCCGTACGCTAATCATCCCTAGTGTATGCTCGAAAGGAAAGTGGGGGGTATCCCCAACAATTCCAGTCTCACATGACCTCGTGCTTAACTCTGGTTTAAGTGGAGCTTCTCGGAACACAACCACAAGAATGGATTTACTAGAATATAGTCTACACTACAATTTGAGAGTTTAAACGATTTTGGAAAGTTTAAATGTGATCTATTCTGAAGTCCTAGCCTAATCTAGTTGATGTGATGTAACCCTAACAAGAAATGTTACTAGTAAATTTTAAATTAAGTTCTTTTTATGGGTTGTTACTTACTCAAGGTGTAGTGTATTATGTGGCATGGTTACAACTGTAAGCAAACTGCATATAAAAAAAAATGTAACTTCATAATTTTTTGTTTCATTTGTTCTTTCAAAACATAAAATCTAAGCATAAAAAATTCTTCTTCTTTTTTGTTTTGTTTTCAAAGTTATTAGCAATGCAACTACCCTACTTCGAAAACTAAAAATGACAAATCTTGTAAATGAAGTTCTTTCGTTTTTCCAATTTGATCTTTTTCGCTATCTATGAAAGAAATGCAAATGAAAATAATGAACTAACAAGACTTATCAATCTGTGTAAGTAAATAAAGATGGCCCAAGGCTTAAAACAAACAGACCTAAATCCAAATTGACAAAGACTTAACCCAAGAAAGTTGCTTCACAGAAGTAACTAAAAATTTGGAACAAGATGCTAAAAAGAAAAACTGATGTGTAAGATGGAAAACAGAAGGATCTTTATGCAAAAACCATATTGTTCCTGAACATCAGAAACAAAATAAAGAAGCACTCGTTAAACAAAAGATGGGCTAACAAGTTAGGGAAAACTCTACAAACACAATGAATCAAAAAGAAGTGATAAAAGAAGTTCAAAAACAGATTTAGAGCAGCTTGAACAATGTCTAGGAGGTATCCAAACTGACAAGTACTTTCAAAACTAAAAGGAAAACCTATTGAAGTCAAACCCTAATTGAAAAGAAAAAACATAGGAAATACTCGCAACTGCTATGTTGAACAAATCGATGTAAACCCGTGGGTATGTATAAGAGCAACTCGCGGCTAGGGCACAAAGTGCGTGATTGTATGTACTGACTAGTCGCATGTGGGATTAAAAAAGTCTTACAAAATAAAGAATGGAAACAAAAAGAAAACTAAATCAATCAAAGAACATCAGGGGGCCTCTAAAAAGGTTTTGAACAGACCCAGAAGAGACACAGGAGTGTCTAGCAAAATGTCAGAAAGCAAAGTAAAATCAAATATCAGACCAAAAAACCCAAGATCAAACCCTAAAGCAAAGGTTCAATTCTTATAAATCAAACTCACAATTGTATAATCAAACAGCTCGCGGGTGCAACTGAATGTGCGCTGGTAGAAGAGCCTGCAACTCGCGAGTACAACATAACGTGTGCTTCTGTGTCTACATGAGACACGCGGGTAGGTACTGATAAAGGAAGAAAAGAACTTTGCAAATCAGACTGGACTAAGCCAACACAAAGGGATATTACAAAAGAGACTGGAAAAATTATGAAACTGAAGAAACCAAAGCTCCCTAAAGCATAAAAACAAGAAGGTGTCCCCAGCGGAGTCGTTAGTTCTGTTGTTAGGGATTTTACCTTATAGTCGGGGATAGATACTACCAACATACAAGGGGTAGACAGATAGATACATAAGGTTCTGCATACATTACTGTAAGTAAATGAGATCAAGTTTTAGAGAAAGTGTACCTTGTTTATGGCGGTTGGTCCAAGATTTTCTCTAGTTCTCCACAGCAACAAACCTGCAAAACACACAAACCTTCCTCAAACCAATTTGACTATAAATAAATATTGATATTAATGAATGCAATAACATCAAATTTATAATCAAAACACAACAAAGATTAACAGTTTATTGGGAAAGGAAGAGTATCTCGATCTTTATTGTCAAATAATGCAGTAAATACAAGTATTATACCTGACTCTGCATCAAGAACCTTCGTAACTAGGCCCTAGGCTCCTGCTCCTCTCTCTAGACTTGGAATTTCTTTAGCATAACAATAGCTCTCAATGAATTGGCCCCTTTCTCATGGCCTCCTCTTGCATTTATGGTAAGGCAAGGAGGGTTGGTTTCGAAAGGAAGTTGAACTGGGAAGTTGGGGGAGTTAGAATACCTAACTCAACTAATCCCAATTCATGTTTTAATATATTTTTCAAACTTTCCTTACGACACCCGTGGCTATGAAAACTAACAACGAGCGAGCAGGGAAATTTTTAAGGGCGAAATTTTGCCAATTAGCTATTTTTTGGGCATTTTTTCAAAAAATAAATTCGTTATTTGATCATTTTTAGGCTCTAATAACGGCTATATTTAAATAAAATATGTTTTTTTTATCATAATATTTGCTAAAATATACAATTTTCAATAGTAAATCGTATGTTTCATATTTGATATTCGCCTACCATTCTATATATACATTTTTTCTAATCTAAAATAAACGCCTAGAATACTATACTTAAGTATAATTTTATAATCCTTAAAAAATACCCTGCTAGCGAGTGGCTCGCAGCATATGGGCTTAGCAACTCGTGGGTGCAACTTTTAATTGATACCTGCAGGTTGTCAGTATAGAGACTCACGAGTGACTCACGAGGTGTCAAGTATAGGAGTCGTGGCTTTATGGTGAAGGTGTTAGAAAAATAAGATTTTAAGCTGAAGGAGTTAGGATTCAACTCCAATCATCCAAGGTCAAGTGAGCTCTTCCATCCATAGTGTCCTTTTGTGTGATCGACAAGGCGATGTGATCACAGACGGAGAAGTGCTAATTTGATTGATAACACACTTTGTTCCTATAACATTCTTGTTTTGTTGTCTTGGAACAAGTTCCCAAGTCTCATTCGTTTTTATTTGGTCTAATTCTTCATGCATAGCCTTCATCCATCCTTTATCTGATTTGGATTCCTCAACCCCTTCCGGTTCTATTTGTGATAGTAATGAGAAATGCACTTCCTCGGCTGGATTGTTCCAACTCCTTCTAGTTTTTACGTCAGCATCTTTGTCTCTGATAATCAAATTTTCTTAATGATTTTTATGAACAAATCTAGAGTGGGATTTTGTGTTTGGTCTTCCTTCTTCTATCCCGCATTGATATAATTCCTCCTACGATACTTCTATTTCCTTCCAATGGCCTCCTTTTATCATAGAGTAAACAGTTCCATTGAGAATGTGCGTCTTGCCATTAAGACTCGGCAAGCTGAGTTTTCTCTCTTGAGAACTGATATGGGTTCCTGGAAGCAAAAAGTGCAGGACAACCAAATTATTCATCAATACTCCCAGTCTCAGGTGAACCATAGACATTTTGAGCAGTTGATCCTTCTAACTCAACGGGTTGATAATCTAGAGTGTCAGCAACAGCAAATTCCGGATGATTTGTCTCATTTTCAGCCTCAACATGTTGAACGATCATCGTCTACCACTCTATAGATTCTTCCTCTACATCCTACTTTTGAATGCATGACCCTGGTTCCTGTGGATTTGGAGTTGCATCTTGTGAACCAGCTGGATACAAAGCTTGATCTTGAACTGCAGGTGTAGAATGCCTTGGCATTTCTCAATTTTGCTCCTTTTTGTATATGTCATTCATGGATTCGGCATGGAGTCTTAACTCATGCAACTTTGTAATCATGCCCAATTTTGACTATAATGAAATTATCCGTTTTGTGGAGTCTCATATCTTTCAGCAGCATTTGATTCTTCATGTAAATATTTTCTATTTGTATTTGTGCCATTGAAATCATTGTGATACTTCTATGTTTTGTAATATAACACATTCTTACTAACATCACACATTCTTAACCACACACCTAACTAACATCCCCTTGAATTCCTTAAGATGCATCGTGTTGAAATCAAGGGTCTCCCTTAGTCCTTATGAGACTAGCTAGAGTGGCAACAATTGCTTACTGCGCCAAGATTGTTAGAATCTTCAATGTTTTTCTAAAGAGATTTCTTGACCCAAGTCTTGTTGTGCGCACTTATGTTTTTATTATGTTCCATATATTTTCCACTGAAGTCCTTTTGAATGTGATAGCCTTTGCACAAAAAATCTTCAGCTAGATACTTTACTGCTCTTTGACAATACATATATTTGTGTCCAAAACAGTCGCATGCATAGCATCTCATAGTTTGACAATATTTTGCAATATGGCCAAAATGATTGTATCTTGCGCACTTCATCCTATTGATCCTCCTTTGACTAGGATACTAATAAGAATTATAGTTGAAGGAACCATCATACCCAAAAGATTGATAATGTTCTCCATTGAAGACCTTGTTTGGTGTCATTACATAACCAAGTCCTGCTTTGTCTTATGGTGGTCTTCGATCCTTCAAAATCTTGTTCAACATTGATGTGCTATATTTTAACTTGTTCTGCACTTCATCTTCATATTATGTCTTGTCACTTTCTGATTGTGCACAGATAGAATCCATACGTACATGTTTATTTCCCTTTATCTCAATCAGCTTGTCTTCTAGATGAGATATCTCTTTATCCTTTTCCTCAAGTTGATTTGTCATCATCTTGATTTCTTGCGCCAATTCCTCCAGTGAAGCTCTTAATGTTGATTTCTCTCTCTCAAGTACTAGAACATTTTCTTGTGTGCAACTCAGTTTAATTTCATAGCTAATTATCCTTTCATGAATATCTACACTAATAGATTCCTGAAATGGTCTATCATCTTCTTCATACTTTGACAGTTGTTCCTGCAATAACTTATTCTTCTTCTTAGACTTCTTCAACTTGTCCAAGGAACTTATCAATTCACCTTCCCAGTCAGTGTCTTCATTTTCTTCATCATCGGATTGAATGACAGTCTTGAATTCTTCAATAGGTTTTGGAGGTGTTTTGAACAATCCACTAAAGAAATACTTGTCTAGTGATCCTGGTTTTCTTTGTGCAGCTAGAGTGTTATTTGAACTTCTCTTCTTTCTTTCATATTTTCTTTCTTCCACTACATGGGCCATGAAAAGTAATTCCTTAGGTTCTCTGTCGCAGTCACTTCCTTCAAACGTATTGCTTCCTTCTTCGGTGTACAAACTCTTCCTTTGTTTTGGAATCCTCCTTCTGTTCTCAGGTATGTGTTGTGAGAGCGCAATCTTACGATCATATGAAATAGATTCATCATCACTTTCACTATCTCCATTTTATTTATAATGACACTTTGAGTCATAATGACCTGTTCCTCTACATCTGAAACATTTAAAGGGTAACTTGTTCTTGTACTTACCTCGTCCTCTTTTCAGCTTCTTTACAAAGTTTGATTCTTCAGCATCTTACGCATCACAACAATATTTGTCATGATCATGCTTATCCTTTCCCTTGTATTTAAAATCAGCTTCATTTCTAATGGGACTCTGTTTCTTAGTTCTCATCCCATATGCAGTGAGAATCCCCTAACGCTCATCCTTCATTAGATCTTCACGATTAGCTCAATATTCTAACACAGATACCTTCACATCAAATATTTGAGGAAGATCTCTCAATATCTTCTATACAACTAATTCTTCGTCCAAAGTGACCCCAAGACTCTTGGCAGCATTAACTATCTCATCTACTCTTAGGAAGTAGGATGTGATGTTCTCCTCAGCTTTCACTCTCAGAGATTCAAACTTCCCAGAGTAGTTTTGCAGCTTTTCTTTCTTTAACTTGTCGTCACCTTCATACATACCTCTGATTTTGTCCCAAACTTCCTTAGTTGATCAACAATGCATAAATTTGATGAATTCATCACCATTCAAGCCACATAGCAGAGCATTTCTTGCTCTAGCATTTCTTTCATAGAGTCTCTTTCGCACTGGATTGATTGGTACAGCTGTTGGGACATTATAACCATCAACGATAGATTTCCAAAATCTACTCCCAATGATTACAAATAAACGTCCATACATACCTTCCAAAAAATATAATTGGTGCCGTCAAATCTTGGTGCTTTTTTGGTAGAAAGGTATTCCTACTTATCCATTTCTGTGCAATGATCTATCTTCCAGATGTTAATCTGTTACTGAAGACACCCGCTCTGATACCAATTGTTGGAATCGATTTAATACTGAGAGGGGAGGGTAAATCAGTATTAGCGCAGTTATGGGCAGTTTTCAACTTATTTAACAAATTAGCCTTTAATTAATCTTTATCTTCAGTTATGCGTCAGAAAATAAACATCCACATTTATGCACCACATAAACAACACATAACACACATGATTTTTAAGTGGAAACCCAAATGGGAGAACACCACGGAATGCTTCTTTATAATGAGAAAGAATACATTCAAGGAAGCACCAACTTCCTTTGTTTACCAGCACAAACCCCCTGATTTTACAGGCACTGACCTGAAGGAAGCTACAACTCGCTGTGTTTTCTCCAACACCATCTAGAAGGAGGCATTGACCCCCTGTCTTCTTTGTTTTACAGGAATCAACCTGAAGGATGCTCCAACTCCTTGTCTCCTTTCCCCATCCGACTGCCTTGATGTCCAATATGTGTTGTTGTCTTACTGAACTTCGACTCCGCACACTTATCTTCTGCCGATGATTCTGCTATGCGTTGCCTTTGTATGTAGTCTATACTCTGCCACTGCACTACATACAGCACTTGAATTCTCAAACTTCTAAAATCACACTTCTTCTAATGAATTACTTTATATACTATGTGATTCACTGATATTGCAGTCTATGTCACTGGTTATCTCAACGTTCTTCTCTGCGTGACTGCAATAACCAACTGATACTGTGCTTTCAATTAACAATTTGTTGTACTGAGATGAAGCACTAGTAACAGATGGAACTGCACACTTATTGATGTGTCCGTTCTAATTAAGTGTGGCAATCTCTCAGACAATATGCGACATCCTGTGCATCAAATCATTTGTCTGTCCTGTTTAATGCACTTGTCTCATATCATCTACATCATGATGCGCTTATCATATTTTGTTGTTCTGTCATTGCACATCTGATGAAGTTTTCAACTTCGCACACTTTCACTTTTGCACATATGCATTAGCTAGACATCTTCTCATTGTTTGATAAACATAGGTTATGTCTTTGCACTTCTGTCTTTACAACTTCTATGACTGTTGGCGTGCTGATTGTAATACTGTCCTTCGAAACATCAAGCACTTGCGCATACTTCAGTAGTTATTCCTTTCAGTACTTGCACATCTATCATAGATCTACAACATCACTTTTTTCACCATCAAAAACTTCATTATGCTACATGTGTGCATTTGTCTCCTTGCTAGATCATTATGCTCTATCCACAAGCCCCTTGATGCCTCGAAAATCAAACTAAAATTTACACTCAAAGATCTTATGTTCTTGCCATCAAGGTTACTTCAGATCTCCAACTTGCATCTATATTTATACAGGTCTTGCATGGATTGTATGTTCACAAGTTGGTCATGGCATCCCTTCTTCCATACTTCACAGATTATGTATATGCTACATGTCATCTTCTGCACTATTGATGTGTCACCTTTAATGTGTCAAGCTCCCTCATGGTCCAAAACTTAGTGGGACTTTACACCTTGGTGGTGTACCTTTGTGCCCTTAATGTACCATTTCCTTAAGGTATGTACAAAATATTATACTTCATCTTGATGTGTCTAATTTGTGTTGTACCATCCCTTATAAGTAATGCGCCCTTGAGATATTCAAGCTTTGTGAATTTTGCGCATACTCTAACTCATTCTTAGTGGAACTCTGACCTTTTCCGCTTCATCACTTGTGGGTAATGCGCACTTGGTGTACTGATACTTTGCAGATTCTACGCATACACCAACTTCTACTTGGTGGGACTTTGAATTTCGCCTTGTCATCACTTGTGGGACTTGCGCACTTGTTGTACCGTCGGCTGTGGAATTTGTTCATAGATGCTCTTCAACTGTTGTCCCCTTCTAGGAATTTGTGCGCTTTCCACTTATTGAAAGCATATTTTGATCTACTAAGTTTGCACGCTTTAAGGATTGTCCAACCATTAGTTACTTGCATACTTCCAACTATTAACCAAGCAATGCTCAGGCTTGCTTGTGCATTCCAAAGAATTCCTTCAATATAATTTTGCACTTGCACCATTTGCTCAACCAATATCCTTGGCTACTTGAACTCATGTACCATTTTCCAACCAACTGTTTTAACTGCTACCATGAGAGAGTATGACTTGGTGGACTTGATGTCTACACAAGGACCACATGCTATAAGATACTGGATCTGGATGATGTATCTTTGGAGTCACATACTCATACTGACTACACTTATGGATATACTTCAAAGTTGCATTCATATCTGTCACCTTCACCATTTTCACATATAATTCTGGTATTCATGTTCTTCTTCATCGTGCGCATACACTACTTCAAAGTTGCTTCCATTTACTTCTTCATACTTTTGCAGGAATACTGTATCCACAGTTGATATCGATGACTCAAACTGAATCATTTGACATCTTCTTCGACATTAGTTGACATCAATGACAACCAAATTTCAACACCAGTTGGATGTCAGGCAAGAAAGATGGTAAGGACTTTAAATTTGATGTATTTTTTGATTTTTAATTAAATACCAACAAAAGTTGCTTGAAGGAGGGAAGTTCGATAGCAAACACCAAGCTCACTTGATCAAAAGAAATGTCAATCAAAATTATAAAGAACACGGTCGACAAGATCATCAACTAGAATGTATTGACCAACCTACTAAAGAAAGTACTAGAGAGTCCTCATTGATGAAGAAGGATCTAAAGAAGAAGGCATGTCGCTACAATGGAATAGTGGGACATGTCGAGAAAACATGTTGGAAGAAGATTAAGGACTTGGGGGAAAAGGTTAAGCACCTTGAGGATAGTGCATCAACTAGTTAGTTTATCAACTGACCTTTTTAAAACTTTACCTTCTCTATTAGTACTTACTAGGAGTTACATGCCCGGACCACTCTGACATAATGGATAGTCCATTCTGGATGTACTCATCATATGGCCAAGGATTCGTTTATGTTCTCTTCCTTGAGTGGAGCTCTAGAACAGGAGATTTATGTCACTGATGAGTATGCTCTCATAGTTTTTGGAAGTGGAAATGTTGAATGCCAACATGGTCAAATATCCAATGTCTATCATATGCCTATATTGAGCGCTAATTTGTTGTCAGTTTCTCAACTTACACATACCAAAAAGACTGTTGATTTTTTGTTAGATTGCTTTATTGTAAAGGATCTGAGGCTTAGGGGGGAAATTGTTTCTTTAGGATATCTAGTTCCCAAATATGGACTTTATAATTTATGTGATTCTCCCAGAATGAATGGACTGATTGGACCAACGACACTCATTGCTCATATCGACGACATAAGTCGAATTTGGAATGAACAATTGGACATTTGAACTTCGAAAGTTTGAAGATGATGGTAGCAAACAATATGGTTGTTGGTTTCCCAAATATTGTTCCATGTGATGGATTTTGTAGAGGAGGTGTTCTTGGAAATCATCATCATGCACCCTTTGATTCCGAGAAAGCATGGCAAGCACAAAACCAATTGGAACTTGTTCACAATGATCTTTGTTGCATGAACAAACCTTCATTAGCAGGTGTGAAGTATATTTTTACCTTTATTGATGATTTCTATAGATTTTCTTAGGTATATTTCTTGAAGAATAAGAGTTGTGTATTTGAAATATTTAAGGAATTTAGGGCATTGGCTAAAAATAAATGTGGTCATCCTATCAATTGTTTGAGATCAGATAATGGTGGTCAATATGTGAGTCGATAGTTTGAAGAATATCTTTTGAAAAATGATATTTATTGGAAAAGATCTATCCCTTACACCCCTTGGTAGAATGGATTCATAGAGAGGAAGAATCAGACTTTGGTAGAAATAGCCCAGTTCCTACTACAAACCAAAGATCTTCCGACTAAATTTTAGGCAAAATCTATTTACCGTTCAAATGATCTCTTAAACCTTGTTTCGACTAAATCAATCACTAACATGACTCCAATCGAGAAATGGAATGGAAGGAAATCCTCTATAGGACACCTCAGAACCTTTAGATGTGTTTCTTGGGCACATATCATTGATAACTGCATAAAGAAATTGGATGCAAAGAGTCATGCTTGCATCATTATAGGTTATTTAGATGAGTCAAAGGCCTATTGACGGTTTGAACCTGTCAAACAACATATCATTCTACGCAGAAATTGCATATTTGATGAGAATAGTTCAGGAAATAGTTGTTGAATTCCTCTTATGTTCTATTACATGGTGATTTGTTTGATATTCTTGAAGAATATGGATTTATTGTACCCTTGTATGGAGTTTCGACTGGACCGACGAATTCTACTCATGAGTCGACTGAAAGGGTCGATACACCAACTCATTATACTGACCTCACCGACGTGAATCACCTCCAACTTGTATACCTCAGTGTCCCACTAAAACTATTGAAGCTATTGAACCAGATGCTGGAGATGCTAATATTCGTCAACAAACTCGTAGTTAGAAACAACATGGTGTTGTTGCATTGATGACACATGTTATTGAAACATGTGATCCTGACACTTATGTTTGTTAGGATATTCCTATACTCCATCCTATTCGTACCAACATTTTCATTATTTTGCATTTCAGTCATGCATGCAAGCATGCAATTGCATGCATCCTAGTCATCGGGCTGGTGTCCTCCAGCACCTATTCCCCATTTTGCTAGCCCCAGGAGCTTCTTTCCACTCATTTTTATCCCTCTTACTTAGTAATGCACCCACCTTTCACCTAACACTTGTGAACGACACCCTTCTTCACCTACCACTCATTTACACTTCAGTTAGTTGAGTTATTTATGGATCTCTTCTTGATTTGAGGATTGATTGACTTGTTAACTAATTGAAACACTATGTTGGACCCCCAGTGAGACTAGATTGCCTATTTTGACTCCAGTCAGATCCCTATGCACCCTCCACTAAGCCTCCTTAACTACGTTAGTGCTTCCATGTGCCAATTACACCTACCACACTCAGTTTGACACCTAGTTGATCGTTGCTTGTGCATTGATGACTCCACTGATGATGATTAGAACTCCTAGGGGTGTATTGTTGACACTCCACTGATGATGATAATGAATCCTAGTGCAGATAAGCTATGCCCATGCAGGCTAATTCAAATTTTCACCTTGGCATTCGAATCCTCTCCACCATTGTATTATTTATTGTTCATATTATGATTAATGAATTAGTGTGTGATGTTATTTTACTTCTATCCGAGTTCTACTGTATCATAATTATGTTGCTCCTTTACACTGCATTGAACACTCTTCTTCTATTTTCCTGCTTAATCTTAATCTTTCTTGTGAGGTATACATCAGCTCTTAGATCTGCTGTGAGTATTTTCACAATGTTGATGCTCAGGGAGTGCTTGAATGGATTGTTGAAATTGATTCTTTGAAGAAGAATCAAACTTGGGAACTTGTTCCTCGACCACAAGGAAAGAATGTTGTGAAGTGTCGATGGGTCTATAAGACAAAGTTTACTTCCAATGGTGTTTTTGAATGTCACAAGGCTCGTTTGGTAGCCAAGGGATTCTCTCGGCAAGAAGGAATTGACTACACTAAAACCTTTTCCCCTGTTGAAAAAATGAACTATGTTCAACTAATTATTTCTCTTGCTACTAGTTTTGGATCAGAACTTCATCAAATCGATGTTAAAAGTGATTTATTCATGAAGACTTGTCTGAAGAAATATATATGGAACAACCTCCTGTTTTTGTGACAAATTCTAGTCTTGTATGTCAAATAAATAATTCCCCGTATGGTTTGAAACAAGCCCCTCATGCTTGGTACGATAATATTGATCGTTTCTTTATCAATATTGGCTTCAAACATTGTGAATATGATCACAGTATTTATGTATTGCATGTTCATGGTGATACTTTAATTGTGGCATTGTATGCTGATGATTTAGTCATAACTAAAAATAATGTCATATGATTTTGGATTTGAAGAAATGACTTGCATATACCTTTGAAATGACTGATCTTGGTCTATTGCATTTCTCTTTGGGCATTCAAATTTTTAAAATGGATGACAATATCTTTCTTTCTCAACTAAAATATGCTTTGGATCTTTTGAAAATATTCAAAATGGATAACATAAGCCTTGTACTACACCTTATTAGTCTGGAATAAATTTGATGAAGGATTGCAACTCTCCATGAGTCGATGCAACTCTTTATCGACAGTTGTTCGATAGCCTGATTTAATTAACTCATAGTTGACCAAATATCTCCTTTTATGTTAATGTGGTCTCTTGATTCATGTAGGATCCTTGAGAAATCCATTGGAAACCTACACAGATAATTGTTCTCTATATTAAAGGAACTTATCAGTATGGTATTAAGTATTGTCCCAGTATAGAACCATTGGTCAGGTTTACTGATTCCAACTTGGTTGGTGACATTGATGACTGCAAATCCACTTCTAGCTATGTGTTTTGACTGATTTCTAGTGGACCTCTAGTCTGGTCCTGTAAGAAACAAAAGGTATACTCTCTTTCGACTACAGAAGTAGAATATCATGGCACTGTCAATGTAGGTACAGAGGCACTTTGGATTTGTCCCTTTTTAGAAGAGTTTGGTTTTCCTATTCAATCCTCAATTGTTATCCATTGTGACTTAGAGTACAATACAGGTTGTTGATAATCCTATTGCTCATAGAAAAATGAAGCATGTTGAACTCCATGTTCACTATTTGAGACAGTTGGTGCAGGACAATGTTGTCTCACTTCTTTATTGCAAATATATGATCAAATTGTGTCTATCTTTAAGAAACCTTTACCAGAATCTAAGTTTGTGAAACTCCTGGCTATGCTTGGGATTCTGGCCACTATAATTATGGGTGGATGTTCAAAGAACATAATTACATCTCCTAAATATCCTGAGCATTGTGTTGATGGGGGGATGTTGGAACCTAAATTTATGTAGGTTCATCACACTCCTGGATCGTTTGGAGATAGACATTCAATAGAATACACTTGACTAGAAAATTAGTCAATTGGAGGGTCGTCTGAGAGAGTCGGATACTCAACTCAATGGTCTATTAGGTTGTGGTCAGCTCTACTTGTAATATCCTGAATTTTGGATTGACTATTTTATGATGTTATATTGGGCCACGGCCCCAGCATATGTGATTTATTTTGATTATTGGGCATAAGCCCTAGTACATATGATTTAGTCTTTGGTAGATTGACATATTGGGCATGGACACTGACTTAATTTCTTTATTTGATTATACACTGGGTAAGGAAGCCCCAATGTTCTGCTTATGTTTTGATGTGGGCACAGAGCCCTAATATACTGAAATGACCCTTTTTCTTACATACTGTGCAATGATGTGAATGACATAATTGACTTATATAGTGTGCTGAGCATGGACTCATAAATACACAAATTACCTACGTACTAGAAAAAATCCCTATTGTACCTAGAGGAAATATGATGTACTGGGAGTAAGACCTGATGTACATCGAGTGTTGGGCATAATCCCTGGAGCACTCCAAGCTTGAAAGAGAATGAGTACCGGATTCGAGGCCACTTAAATATTCTAGATGTGCCTCACAACCACATTCTAGCTCTAGTGTTGAGCAGAGGATCTGGAATTGCACTAGCGTAACACCCATGTGAGAGTGTTGAGTTAAAAGGATCTAAAGAGAACTCGAGGTTACTAGATCTCAAGTGTTGAGTCGGAAGGACTCTGAATAGAACTTATGTGTCTTATCACAACTATTCGAATTGATTAAATAAATTTTATTATCATCAAGTACTGCGGGAAATACCATGTTAAAAACGGGAAATATGACATGCAAAGGGAGAGACTAGAGGTGCCTATCCTAGCTTACCGAGACCGTCCAAAGAAGTGGACCCTATCCTTAAAAAGATTAAAAAGAAGTATCATGTGAAGATACATAAAAGAAAACCTCACCACTTAAAGCATAAATTAACTAATAGTAGTTTCCTATGGTTAACATGCATAAAAGCCTCAATGCTAATGTTATTATTAATAACTTTAAAAATAATGTTGGTATTATTTATTTATAAAATATATTTATTTTATATAGTTATGCATTTAATTAATAAATCAATGAGGCATTAATTATCTAATCGAAATATAAACTTTGTCATTACAAATTATGAAAATGATTAAATCAAAAGCACTCTAGTTAAACAAGTTGAAAAGTCATGGTTCCAAAAGAACTAGTGATTAAATAAACAAATATTCTTTTGAAAATTAATTTATTTAATTTAAAGAAACCAATTATTCCAACATTCCTAATTCAAGATTTCCCTGCATAAAGAGGACAGACCCCAAAGTTTGGGGATCATCTTTCATAATTCTCTTATGGATTCAAAGAGAATGTTTATGCTTCAAGAAGTGAAGCATTCCCACATCAATTTTTAGATATGAACCAACAATGACCTACGACCTCTATCTCTCTATTTGCATGTCAGAACCAGCTCGAGGGGATCCATAGTGAACTAAGAACGGTTGTAGGATCATGGTTGGGAGGAACGTGGTAGTCCCAAAGTTATCTGGTCAAAGAATCAATCTAACAAGTCAGCTAAGTTCAGCAGTTTTCCACTAATTATTTGACTACGTGTGCAGGTTACTACAACAAGGAGCAAGCTACAAAACAAACAGGTATGCAACCTTCAAACCAAATTATTTCTAGATTTGAATTTATTACAGTATTGTTGTTATTTCAAATAGTTATAATATTGTCTTTTCCCATGGAGCAAGGGCCTTAGGGTATAGGCTCACAGGTTTAATGTAAGTTTTCTTTTCCAAACTAGAATTGCATGCCTAGTATAATTATAATATTCCCGAAGTTAATTGCAAAAGGTCTAGCAGGTCAAGTCATACTAGCCTGTGCTAGACATCCTCACCATTTCACAAACCTAGAAGAAAAACTTCAACTTAAACAGAAACCCTCTGAATAGTAGCAACTCCGAACGACGATTTCTATTTTCATATTACAATCAACAGTCAATTTTTTTCAAAGAAAATACAAACTGACTTTCCAAATTTTACAATTTCAAAAGATACGTAGATTCAATCTTTATATTATCTCTCCTACAATAAGAATCACCATCGTTTTTCTAAATTCAGGACCCACAAACATCATTGTTATACAAGTCCTTCAAACGCTTAAGATCATACAGGTCCTGGGATCGAAACCCCGTAGACACCAATTGTTTTCCAACTATAAACGCAACCACACAGAGAACAGTAAGACGTATTCATATAAATTATTTTTATATTCATACAGATCAGAAAACAAGTCAAGAAATCAAAACCACAGGCCTTTCCTTCTTCCCAAAACCAAAACGCATCAATGCAAGGGTGAGCTACAGGACCAAACGCGTTTACCAAAACAAAGGTTGCTAAAAGACATCAGTATTTTTACCAACGAATTAAGTGACCTTCCGGGTCTTTAGAATCATTGCAGAAGAATGAATTTGGACATAAACACATACAGAGGGCAGGTCTATATTTAGTTTCCATCTTATAAAATCGCTACAGTAGGACCAAGCATACATTTTATCCAACACAGACATTACGAAGGGAAACCACAAAGTTATTCAACCCTAGCTACATCTCAGATATAGATGCATTCGAAACCCATTTTTTATATCCATTTAAATTACACAAACGAATTCGTAAACCACACATAGCTGCAATAGAATCATAATTTCATTTAAACCACTGAAGACTTATCGAAGAAGCCACATTACTGTTAAACTTTAGCTACATAAATAGAAAAACCCAAACACAATAGTCATAGCATCTAAAACAAAGACTTGCAATGATCTTTAGCTTCATAAGAGTTACACAGGAGCCATCTCCTCAATACTACATCCATTTACATAGTCCAGCCAAAAAGGTGACTTGCAGAAAGCCAAAGGATGGGCTCTGCATTTTACCTTCAAAACCCCAAAACGAAACATATAGTACACCACTAGAGGTCCAAGAAGCAGAGTAATATGGGTGGTAGCTGGACTTACCACTACCAACGACCACGCTGATTGGATGCCCACAGTAACCCATGTTGAAATCCACTACTACATGTCAATACAACCAAGCAAACGTAAGTGAAAAACCCTGATAGATATGCATAATGGAGCATTGAAATTTCCTAAATCGATTGGGTGATTGTTGTTGTTTACCTGAGTAGAGTGGAGTACACCTCTACACCACCAGTTGAAATACAAATGCCAGATGCACTGACCATGAGCATAGCTCAGGTCAGGGCACAAAGACACCTCCAAAAAACAATGAAATGCAGAACCAAAACCATCTGGAAACGTAAGAGACTGGTACATAAGGAAAAACCCCAACGCATGAATTAAATCCAGCCTATCCTCCATTATTGTAAAGTGCATTTAAAACTTACACCAACCATACTCCACTAGAATTGAAATTATTCATACAAAGACTATAGTATTGAGTCGTGTGCACACCACCACGACTTGCTTGTTATATTTGGTTATTCCAAAGTTCTCCACCTTAGAACTTCACATTATCACCATTCCTTTGTTGCACTAAGAATTTATACTGTAGGCTACTCACTTAAGTAAGAACCTTCAAAGCTTAAACCTTCACCTTGCATATTCAATTATGGTTATAGTGTGGCTGGAACTCCGAGGGTACAGATGCCACTGGGTTAAATACCTGCAACATAAATATGAAAGTATATGTTAGCAAAAATGCTAAGTAAGTCCAGACACATCCAAGAGTACTCTTACCTCTCGATAACCCTGCCGGGGTATGTTGCCTCTCCTTGATTATTTACATGTCTCGCTACTAGACTCAACATCTCATCAACAAAGGCCATATCACCTGAAGGTGCCATTCAAAACATTCATAATTACATTGACTTGACCTCATTGAAATAGTATGAAGAAGTTGCTATTATAGTTACACTAGCAATCGTAAACTTTAGAATAGAACATATCCTCATCTGATCTAACATTGCTTCCATGACGCAGTTGGTAATCACTAGAGAGACCATGTTACTTAGGTATCAGACTTTAATTATTTTTAGAAAGTGTGTATGTAATCTCTTAGTATTAGATTTAATTTGCAACTGTTTCATTTGAATAGCGCTGTATACAGGAATGGAAAATTTTTAAATTTTTTCTATTTTAGGGACATTACAAGTGGTATCAGAGCCCAATTACAAAAACTAAGTGACCTATTGGGCTCATTACAAACATCCGCTACAGATACTCAACAGGCAGAAACATACATTTAGATTCTATTTTGTTTTATGAATAAACTAACATAATTTTCGGTTCTCTATGCTTATATAACATTTCAGGTACAGTTACTGTCTAAAAAATGGATGCAGAACAGGGCAGCAGCATACAGGGCAATTTAAATTCTCCACCACGAGAGCAAGAAATTGTGGTGGAACTCAACTCGGAATTAATGAAATCCATGCAAAACCTATAGGCAGAATTTCAGAGTTTCAGAGATGAGAACACGCAAGAAAGAAGAGAACATCAAGCCATAAATGAAGCCTTGCTCCAAAGCTTAACAGGGGCAAAACCCCATGAACAGCCTACTCTTTCAGTCAACACTCTTAAAACAGGAAACTACCACACAAGGAAATCAACCAGTTACAAGATAGGAGAGTAGGAAGGACACAAACCAGAATCAATGGGAGAGGACAGTAAGAGCTCTTCCAATGACAATGGTTCCCCACCTCCTTGCAAGAAAAGGAGGAAGAGCGGCGATAGTTTGCAAGGAGAGTTCAGAAAGATAAAAGCCCCAACTTATGACGGAGAAACCAACTCAGGGGAAAGGGATGAAGAGTGGTTGTTAGGGATGAATAAATACTTCAAAGTTCATAATTAATCCAGTGAAATGGAAGCCCGACTAGCCATTTACAACATAAATGGTAAAGCTGCCAGATGGTGGCAGGACTTGAAACACACCAAGGGACAAGAACTGAGAGACATAACTTGGGATACTTTCAGCAGAATATTCTAGGACAAGTATATGTCTGAAAGGTTCTTTGATAAGAAAATAAAAGAATTCCATGAGTTAAAAATGGGCTCCCTGACTATGGAAGCATTCATAAACTGGTTCTTAGACTTGCTGCACTATGTACCTTATATTAAGGATGAGAAGGTAAATATTCAACAGTTCTTGGGTAGGATGACACCAAACTTTAGAGAGAAGATAGAATTTCATATGCCCAAAATCCTTTATATCACCCTACAGAAAGAAAGGCTGTGCTATGAGAATCGGCAGCCAAGGAACGACAACATCAATAGAAATAGAGACAGATTCAGAACCTTCTCAGACAACCGCAGATCGAGTTTTAGACCCCCACCTTATCGGAAACATAACAACAGTTTTCCGCCCAACAGAGGCTTCAACCGACCTCAAGCTCAACCAAGTGCACCCCCACCACCAGCCAACAGGCCAGCTTTCAACAAAGGGACAAAAGCAGTCCCACCAACTGTTTCTTGTTGGAAATGTCAAGGGCCACACTACTACAGAGATTGTCCCAGCAAAACAGATGGGGTTTTACACAACATCCAAACGGAGCCTACCGTGGGGAACATGGCAAAGACACCTAGGATTTATGCCTCTCTTGATAGCCGGCAAGCAGATCACCAAGCCACCATGGTGGAAATTGAGGGTAAGATATCTAATACTGCCGTTTCAGTTCTAATAGACCCCGGCGCTTGCCAAACCTATATCTCCCCTAAGATAGTAGACACCTGTAAGTTGAACCGAGAGCATCAAGAGAAACCGTGGCTTGTACAACTAGCCACTGGTACTAAACGAAGGGTCTCCAAGTTAGTTAAAACTTGTGAGATAGACTTAAACGGCTTCCCAACTAGGATAGAATTAAATATTCTACCCCTAGGATCGTACGATGTACTTATAGGCATGGATTAGCTAGAAAAACACCATGTCCTACTGGACTGCGCAAACAAGACCCTACTCTACAAGGATGACCAAGGGAATCAAGAGACGATTCAAGGTATCCCTAGGAAAGTGTCCGTAAGACAAATATATGCCTTGTAAGCAAAGAAGTGCATCAGGAAGGGCTGTAAGCTCTTCGCTGTTAACATCCGAAACTTAGAAACTGAAAGCGAACAAAGAATCGAAGCCTTCCCAGTCCTCGTAGAGTTCAAGGATGTATTTACCGAGGAAATACCAGGATTACCACCCAGACGATACTTAGACTTCTCCATCGAGCTAACACCCGGGTAAGTGCCAGCCTCCAAAGCCCCGTACCGCATGAGCACACCAGAATTGGTGGAGCTAAAACTTCAGTTACAAGAACTAATAGATAAAGGATACATTCGACCAAGTGTGTCCCCTTGGGGCGCACCGATACTCTTCATCAAAAAGAAAGAGGGAATGATGCGAATGTGCATCGATTACCACTAACTCAACAAGATGACCATTAAGAACCGCTATCCACTCCCTAGAATCGACGACTTGTTTGACCAAGTAGAAGGAGAAAAGATCGACTTACGATCTGGATACCACCAGGTGAGGATCCGTGATGAGGATATCAACAAGACCGCATTTCAAACCTGTTACGACCACTACGAGTTCATAGTAATGCCCTTTGGTTTGACAAATGCACTGGCCAACTTTATGTGCATGATGAACAGTATCTTTAGTAACTATCTCGATAAATTCGTCGTAGTCTTTATCGACAACATTTTGATCTACTCCAAGAACGAAGTAGAACATGAGGAACACCTTCGTATTGTGTTACATATATTACGGGAACACCAACTTTACGCCAAGTTTAGTAAGTGTGATTTCTACAAACCCCAGATCCAATACTTAGGACACATCATTTCTGAGAAGGGAATAGCAGTTGACCCCGAAAAGATCAAGGCTATCGAAGAATGGCCCACACCTACGTGCATTTTTGACATAAGATCATTCTTAGGTTTAGCCGGCTACTATCGGAAGTTCATTGAGAACTTCTCACGTATCGCATGTCCCATGACCGCCTTACAGAAGAAGGAAAATAATTTTATTTGGATGACTAAGTGCGAAGAAAGCTTTTAGATACTAAAGCAACTACTGACTAGTGCACCGATTCTGCGTATCACGGATCCCAATGGGGATCTCATCATTTGCACGAATGCAAGCAAGGAAGGACTCGGGGAGTCCTTATGCAAGATATTTTTCCATATGCTACGAATCGAGGAAACTAAAAGAGCATGAGTAGAACTACCCTACCCATGACCTCGAACTAGCCACCATCATCCATGCTCTGAAAATGTGGTGACATTATCCCATGGGAAAGAAATTTTTATTGATGACTGACAACATGAGCTTAAAGTACCTTTTCGATCAACCTGACCTAAATGCCAGACAGGCTAGGCGGTTAGCCTTCCTTAGTGAGTACCATTTCGAACTAAAGCATATAAAATGCAAGGAAAACAAGATTGCGGATGCCTTAAGCCGTAGGGCACATATGCTTTATGAGGTCACGGTAAGCCAAACCGACTCAGACTTACACGACATAATTTGAAAATCATGTAAGAGCGACTGTTATTATACGGAAATCCTCGCAAAGATTCAGGAAGACAAACTCTTTCAACAACAGAAAGAGTCTAAGATAGATGAATCAGGACTACTGTGGTCTAAAGACCGACTTTACGTCCCAAAGAGTGGAGAAATTAGACTAAACATTCTCACCGAATTTCACCAGAAACCCTATTCAGGGAACCCCGGATATCAAAAGATGATATCGGCCGTAAAGAAACATTTCTTTTGGCCTAAGCTGAAATATGCCATCGCATTGTTCATCACGAAATGTCAGGAATGCCAATTTGTCAAAGCAGAACATCAACACCCCTCCGGATTACTTCAACCTTTACCCATTCCGGAATGGAAATGGGAGGTAATAGGTATGGACTTCATTACAGGCTTACCCAAGAGTAAGAAACTGAACGACTCCATCTTTGTGGTGGTAGACAAGCTGTCGAAAGCAGCCCACTTTATACCGATAAAATTCACCTACAAAGCAGTTCACATCGCGGAAATATTCCTGAAGGAAATATTTCGATTGCACAGGATACACAAAGCAATCATTTCCGATCGAGACACGAAGTTCACTAGCAACTTTTGGAGAGCATTATTCTCCGGTTTGGAGACCCATTTACAATTCAATACTGCATACCACGCCCAAAACGACGGACAGATGGAACGAGTAAACCAAATTCTTGAGGATATGTTGAGAATGTATGTCATGAACAATCCCACTAAGTGGGAAGACTATTTACACCTCGCAGAATTTGCGTACAACAACGGTTATCAAACCTCGGCCAAAATGAGCCCCTTCGAGGTACTCTACGGTCGAAAGTGTTGGACCCCCATGACTTGGGACAGTCTGGTGGATAGACTTATGCTAGGGCCAGATTTACTAAACGACTTGGAACAACTAGTCTCCAAGGTGCAACTGAATTGAAAAGAAGCACAAGACCGCCAAAAGAGTTATGCGGAAAGGAAAAGAAAGGACAAAGACTACCAAGTCGGTGAACATGTGTTTCTAAAGATAAAGGCGAAACGAAGCTCATTGAGCTTGGGATGTTGCGGTAAACCAGCCCCAAGGTTTTGTGGACCTTTTGAAATACTGGCCAAGAAGGGTCCAGCAGCTTATGAGTTAGCCTTACCAATTCATATAAAAGTTCATAATGTTTTTCATCCCTCTTTATTAAAGAAATATGTATACGATACTAAACATGTTATTGATTGGTCCTTATTACAGGTGGAGCCCGAAGGGGAGTTCACGCCAGAGCCACTTCACATTTTGAACAAGAGGGAGATCCATCTTAGGAGGAACACTATTACTCAGCTGAAGGTGCAATGGAGGCACTTTGGACCAGATGAGGCTACTTGGGAGAATGACGCCACCATTAAAGAGGCATACCCCACCTTGTTTTATGACTTCATTCCTAGTCCCTAGAAACACCGGGACAGTGTCGTTCTAAGCAGGGAGGGATGTAATATCAAAAATTTTGGACTGATTGTTTTATGATGTTATATTGGGCCACGGCCCCAGCACATGTGATTTATTTTGATTATTGGGCATAATCCCTAGTACATATGATTTATTCTTTGGTAGACTGACATATTGGGCATGGACCTTGACTTAATTTCTTTATTTGATTATACACTGGGAAAGGAAGCCCCAATGTTCCGATTATGTTTTGATGTGGGAACAGAGCCCTAATATACTGAAATGACCCTTTTTCTTACATACTGTGCAGTGATGTGAATGACATAATTGACTTATATATTGTGCTGAGCTTGGACTCAGAAACACACAAATTACCTACGTACTGGGAAAAATCCCCGTTGTACCTAGAGGAAATATGATGTACTGGGAGTAAGCCATGATGTACATCGAGTGTTGGGAATAAGCCTTGGAGCACTCCAATCTTGAAAGAGAATGAATACCGGATCGGAGGCCACCTAAATATTCTAGATGTGCCTCACAACCACATTCTAGCTCTAGTGTTGAGCAGAGGCTCTGGAATTGCACTAGCGTAACGCCCATGTGAGAGTGTTGAGTTAAAAGGCTCTAAAGAGCACTCGAGGTTACTAGATCTCAAGTGTTGAGTCGGAAGGACTCTGAATAGCACTTATGTGTCTTATCACAACTATTCGAATTGATTAACTAAATCTTATTATCATCAAGTACTACGGGAACTACCATGTTAAAACGAGGGAATCTAACATGCAAAGGGAGAGACTAGAGGTGCCTATCCTAGCTTACCGAGACCGTCCAAAGAAGTGGACCCTATCCTTAAAAAGATTAAAAAGAAGTATCATGTGAAGATACATAAAAGACAAACTCACCACTTAAAGCATAAATTAACTAATAGTAGTTTCATGTGATTAACATGCATAAAAGCCTCAAGGCTAATGTTATTATTAATAACTTTGAAAATAATGTTGGTATTATTTATTTATAAAATATATTTATTTGATATAGTTATGCATTTAATTAATAAATCAATGAGGCATTAATTATCTAATCGAAATATAAACTTTGTCATTACAAATTATGAAAGGCTTAAATCAAAAGCACTCTAGTTAAACAAGTTGAAAAGTCATGGTTCCAAAAGAACTAGTGATTAAATAAAAAAATATTCTTTTGAAAATTAAATTATTTAATTTAAAGAAACCAATTATTCCAACAGTCCTAATTCAAGATTTCACTACATAAAGAGGATAGACCCCAAAGTTTGGGGATCATCTTTCATAATTCTCTTATGGAATCAAAGAGAATATTTCTACTCCAAGAAGTGAAGCATTCCCACATCAATTTTCAGATCTGAACCAACAGTGACCTACGACCTATATCTCTCTATTTGCATGTCAGAACCAGCTCGGGGGGATCCATACTGAACCAAGAACAATTGTAGGATCATTGTTGGGAGGAATGTGGTAGTCCCAAAGTTATCCGGTCAAAGAATCAATCTAACAGGTCAGCTAAGTTTAGCAGTTTTCCACTAATTATTTGACTGAGTGTGCAGGTTACTACAGCAAGGAGCAAGCTACAAAAAAAACAGGTATGCAACCTTCAAACCAAATTATTTCCAGATTTGAATTTATTATAGTATTGTTTTTATTTCAAATAGTTATAATATTGTATTTTCCCATGGAGCAAGGGCCTCAGGGTATAGGCTCACAGGTTTAATGTAGGTTTTCTTTTCCAAACTAGAATTGCATGCCTAGTATAATTATCATATTCCCGAAGTTAATTGCAGAAGGTCTAGCAGGTCTAGTCATACTAGCTTGTGCTAGACATCCTCACCATTTCACAAACCTAGAAGAAAAACTTCAATTTAAACAGAAACCCTCTGAATAGTAGCAACTCCAAACGACGCTTTCTATTTTCATATTACAATCCACAGTCAATTTTTTTCAAAGAAAATACAAACTGACTTTCCAACTTTTACGATTTCAAAAGATACGTAGATTCAATCTTTATATTATCTCTCCTATGATAAGCATCACCATCGTTTTTCTAAATTCAGGACCCACAAACATCATTGTTATACAAGTCCTTCAAACGCTTAAGATCACACAGGTCCTAGGATCGAAACCCCATAGACACCAATTGTTTTCCAACTCAAAACGCCACCACACAGAGAACAGTAAGATGTATTCATATAAAAAAAAATTATATTTATACATATCAGGACACAAGTCAATAAATCGAAACCCCAGGCCCTTCCTTCTACCCAAAACCAAAACGAATCAACGCAAGGGCAAGCTACAGGACCAAACACGTTTACCAAAATAGAGGTTCCTAAAAGACATCAATATTTTTACCAACGAATTAAGTGACCTTCCAAGTCTTTCAAATCATTACAGAAGAATGAATTTGGACATAAACACATACAGAGGGCAGGTCTATATTTCATTTCCATCTTATAAAATCGCTACAATAGGACCAAGCATACATTTTATCCAACACAGACATTACGAAGGGAAACCACAAATTTATTCAACCCTAGCTACATCTCAGAGATAGATGCATTCAAAACCCATTTTTTATATCCATTTAAATTACACAAACGAATTCGTAAACCACACAGAGCTGCAATAGAATCAGAATTTCATTTAAACCACTCAAGACTTATCAGAGAAGCCACATTGCTGTTAAAATTTAGCTACATAAATAGGAACACCTGAACACAATAGTCATAGCATCTAAAACAAATACTTGCAATGATCTTTATCTTCATAAGAGTTACGCAGGAGGCATCTCCTCAATACTACATCCATTTACATAGTCTAGCCAAAAAGACGACTTGCAGAAAGCCAAAGGATGGGCTTTGCATTTTACCATCAAAACCCCAAAATGAAACATACAGTACACCACCAAAGGTCCGAGAAGCAGATTAATATGGGTGGTAGCTGGACTTACCACTACCAACGACCACATTGACTGGACACCCACAGTAACCCACGTTGAAAGCCACTACTACCTATCAATACAACCGAGCAAACGTAAGTGAAACATCCTGAGAGATATGCATAAAGGAGCATTAAAATTTCTTAAATCGATTGGGTGATTGTTGTTGTATACCTGGGTAGAGTGAAGTAGACCTCTACACCACCAGTTGAACTACAAATTCCAGATGCACTGACCATGAGCGTAGCTCAAGTCAGGGCACGAAGGCACCTCCAAAAAACAATGAAATGCAAAACCAAAACCATCTGGAAACGCAAGAGCCTGGTACATAAGGAAAAACCCCAACGCATGAATTAAATCCAGCCTGTCCTCCATTATTGTAAAGTGCATTTAAAACTAACACCAATCCTATTCCACTAGAGTCGAAATTATTCAACAAAGACTATAGTATTGAGTCGTGTGCACACCACCACAACTTGCTTGTTGTATTTGGTTATTCCAAAGTTCTCCACCTTAGAACTTCACATTATCACCATTCCTTTGTTACGCTAAGAAGTTATACTATAGGCTACTCACTTAAGTCACAACCTTCAAAGCTTAAACCTTCACCTTGCATATTCAATTATGGTTATAGTGTGGATGGAACTCCCAGGGTACAGATGCCACTGGGTTAAATACCTGCAACATAAATATGAAAGTATATGTTAGCAAAAATGCTAAGTAAGTCCAGAAACATCCAAGAGTACTCTTACCTCTCGGCAACCCTGCCAGGGTATGTTCCCTCTCCTTGATTATTTACATGTCCCGCTACTAGACTCAACATCTCATCAACAAAGTCCATATCACCTGAAGGTGCCATTCAAAACATTCATAATTACATTCACTTGACCTCATTGAAATAGTATGAAGAAGTTGTTATTATAGTTACACTAGCAATCGTAAACTTTAGAATATAACATATCCTCATCTGATCTAACATTGCTTTCACGGGGCAGTTGGTAATCACTAGAGAGACCATGTTACTTAGGTATCAAACTTTAATTATTTTTAGCAAGTGTTTACGTAATCTCTTAGTATTAGATTTAATTTGTGACTGTTTCATCTGAATAGAGTTCTATATAGGAATGGAAAATTTTTAAATTTTTGCTATTTTAGGGACATTACAAGTGGTATCAGAGCCCAGTTACAAAAACTAAGTGACCTATTGGGCTCATTACAAACATCCGCTGCAAATACTCAACAGGCAGAAACATACATTTACATTCTATTTTGTTTTATGAATAAACTAACATAATTTTTGGTTCTCTATGCTTATATAACATTTCAGGTACAGTTACTGTCTGAAAAATGGATGCAGAACAGCGCATCAGCATACAAGGCATTCTAAATTCCCCACCATGAAAGCAAGAAATTGTGGTGGAACTCAACTCGGAATTAATGAAATCCATGCAAAACCTACAGGCAGAATTTTAGAGTTTCAAAGATGAGAACACCTAAGAAAGAAGAGAACAACAATCCATAAATGAAGCCTTGCTCCAAAGCTTAACAGGGGAAAAAACCCATGAACAACCTACTCTTTCAGTCAACACTCTTAAAATAGGAAACTGCCACACAAGGAAATCAGCCAGTTACAAGATAGGAGAGCAAGAAGGACACAAACTAGAATCAATGGGAGAAGACTGTAAGAGCTCTGCCAATGACAATGGTTCCCCACCTCCTTGCAAGAAAAGGAGAAGAGTGACGACAGTTTACAAGCAGTTCAAAAGATAAAATCCCAAACTTATGACGGAGAAACCAACTCAGGGGAAAGGGATGAAGAGTGGTTGTTAGGGATGAATAAATACTTCAAAGTTCATAATTACTCTAGTGAAATGCAAGCCCAACTAGCCATTTACAACCTAAATGGTGAAGCAGCCAGATGGTGGCTGGACCTGAAACACACCAAGGGAAAAGAACTAAGAGACATAACCTGGGATACTTTGAGCAGAATATTCTAGGACAAGTATATGTCTGAAAGGTTCTTTGACAATAAAATAAAAGAATTCCATGAGTTAAAAATGGGCTCCCTAACTATGGAAGCATTCATAAACCGGTTCTTAGACTTGCTGCACTATGTACCTTATATTAAGGATGAGAAGGTAAATATTCAGCAGTTCTTGGGTGGGCTGCCACCAAACTTTAGAGGGAAGATATAATTTGATATGCCCAAAACCCTTGATATAACCCTACATAAAGCAAGGCTGTGCTATGAGCACGGGAAACCAAGGAACAACAACATCAACAGAAATAGAGACAGATTCAAAACCTTCTCAGACAACCGCAGATCGGGTTTTAGACCCCCACCTTATCGAAACATAACAACAATTTTCCGCCCAACAGAGGCTTCAACTGAACTCAAGCTCGACCAAGTGCACCCCCACCACCATACAATAGGCCAGCTTTCAACAAAGGGACAAAAGCAGTCCCACCAACTGTTTCTTGTTGGAAATGCCAAGGGCCACACTACTACAGAGATTGTCCCAGCAAAACAGATGGGGTTTTACACAACATCCAAACGGAGCCTACCATGGGGGACATGGAAAAGACACCTAGGATTTATGCCGCTCTTGATGGCCGACAGGAAGATCACCAAGCCACCATGGTGGAAATTGAGGGTAAGATATCTAACACTGTCATTTCAGTTCTAATAGACCCCGGCGCTTGCCGAAGCTATATCTCACCTAAGATAGTAGACACCTGTAAGTTGAACCGAGAGCATCAAGAGAAACCGTGGCTTGTACAACTAGCCACTGGTACTAAACGAAGGGTCTCCGAGTTAGTTAAAACTTGTGAGATAGACTTAAACGGCTTCCCAACTAGGATAGAATTAAATATTCTACCCCTAGGATCGTATGATGTACTTATAGGCATGGATTGGATAGAAAAACACCATGTCCTAATGGACTGCGCAAACAAGACCCTACTCTGTAAGGATGACCAAGGGAATCAAGAGACGATTCAGGGTATCCCTAGGAAAGTGTCCGTAAAACAGATATCTGCCTTACAAGCAAAGAAGTGCATCATGAAGGATTGTAAGATCTTCTCTGTTAACATTCGAAACTTAGAAACTGAAAGCGAACAAAGAATCGAAGACTTCCCATTCCACATAGAGTTCAAGGATGTATTTCCCGAGGAAATACTGGGATTACCACCCAGACGAGACTTAGACTTCTCCATCGAGCTAACACCCGGGTCAGTACTAGCCTCCAAAGCCCCGTACCGCATGAGCACGCCAGAATTGGTGGAGCTCAAAATTCAGGTACAAGAGCTAATAGATAAAGGATACATTCGACCAAGTGTGTCCCCTTGGGGCCTCGTCAAAAAGAAAGACGAAACGATGCGAATGTGCATCGATTACCGCCAACTCAACAAGATGACCATTAAGAACCGCTATCCACTCCCTAGAATCGACGACTTGTTTGACCAAGTAGGAGGAGCAAAGATCTTCTCAAAGACCAACTTACAATCCGGATACCACCAGGTGAGGATCCGTGATGAGGATATCAACAAGACCGTGTTTCGAACCCGTTACAGCCACTACAAGTTCGTAGTAATTCCCTTTGGGTTGAAAAACACACCAGCGAACTTTATGTGCATGATGAACAATATCTTTAGTAACTATCTCAATAAATTCGTCTTAGTCTTTATCGATGGCATTTTGATCTACTCCAAGAACGAAGTAGAACATGAGGAACACCTCCGTATTATGTTATGTATATTACGGGAACACCAACTTTACACCAAGTTCAGTAAGTGCAATTTCTAAAAACCCCAGATCCAATACTTAGGACACATCATTTCTGAGAAGGGAATAGCAGTTGACCCCGAAAAGATCAAGGCTATCGAAGAATGGCCCACACCTACATGCGTTTTTGACATAAGATCATTCTTAGGTCTAGCCGGATACTATCGGAAGTTCATTGAGAACTTCTCACGTATCGCATGTCCCATGACTGCCTTACAGAAGAAGGCAAACAAGTTTATTTGGACGGCTAAGTGCGAAGAAAGCTTTCAGAAACTAAATCAACTACTGACTAGTGCACCGATTCTACGTATTGCGGATCCCAATGGGGATCTCATCATTTGCACGGATGCACGCAAGGAAGGACTAGGGGGAGTCCTTATGAAAGATCATTTTTCCATATGCTACGAATCGAGGAAACTAAAAGAGCATGAGCAGAACTACCCTACCCATGACCTCGAACTAGCCGCCATCATCCATGCTCTAAAAATGTGGTGACATTATCTCATGGGAAAGAAAATTTTATTGATGACTGACAACATAGGCTTAAAGTACCTTTTAGATCATCCCGACCTAAATGCCAAGCATGCAAGGTGGTTAGCCTTCCTTAATGAGTACCATTTCGAACTAAAGCATATAAAAGGAAAGGAAAACAAGATTGCGGATGCCTTAAGCTGTCGGGCATATATGATTTACGAGGTCACGGTAAACCAAACCGACTTAGACTTACACGACAGAATTCGAACATCATGTAAGAGCGACCGTTATTATACAGAAATCCTTGCAAAGATTCAGGAAGACAGACTCTTTCAACAACAAAAAGAGTATAAGATAGATGAATCAGGACTACTGTGGTCTAAAGACCGACTTTACGTCCTAGAGAGTGGAGACATTAGACTAAACATTCGCACTGAATTTCACCAGAAACCCTATTCAGGGAACCCCAGATATCAAAAGATGATATCGTCAGTAAAGAAACATTACTTTTGGCCTAAGCTGAAAGCTGACATCGCATTGTTCATCGCGAAATGTCAGGAATGCCAATTTGTCAAAGCAGAACATCAACACCCCTCCTGATTACTTCAACCTTTACCCATTCCAGAATGGAAATGGGAGGTAATACGTATGGACTTCATTACAGGCTTACCCAAGAGTACGAAACTGAATGAATCCATCTTTGTGGTGGTAGACAAGGTGTCGAAAGCAACCCACTTTATACTAGTCAAATCCACCTACAAAGCAGTTCACATCGCGAAAATATTCCTGAAGTAAATATTTCGATTACATGGGATACCCAAAGCAATCATTTTCGATCGAGACACAAAGTTCACTAGCAACTTTTGGAGAGCATTGTTCTCCAATTTGGAGACCCAATTACAATTCAATACTGCATACCACCCCCAAACTGACGGACAGACGGAACGAGTAAACCAAATTCTTGAGGATATGCTAAGAATGTATGTCATGAACAATCCCACTAAGTGGGAAGACTATTTACACCTCACAGAATTTGCGTACAACAAGGTTTATCAAACCTCAGCCAAAATGAGCCCTTTCGAGGTACTCTACGGTCGAAAGTGTCGGACCCCCATGACTTGGGACAGTCCGGTGGAATAACTTATGCTAGGGCTATATTTACTAAAAGACTTGGAAAAACTAGTCTCCAAGGTGCAACTGAACTTAAAAGAAGCACAAGACCGCCAAAAGAGTTGTGCGGACAAGAAAAGAAAGGAAAAAGACTACCAAGTTGGTGAACATGTGTTTCTAAAGATAAAGGCGAAACGAAGCTTGTTGAGCTTGGGACGTTGTGGTAAACTAGCCCCAAGGTTTTCTGGACCTTTTGAAATACTGGCCAAGAAAGGTCCAGTAGCTTATGAGTTAGCCTTACTAGCTCATATAAAAGTTCATAATGTTTTTCATGCCTCTTTATTAAAGAAATATGTATATGATACTAAACATGTTATTGATTGGTCCTTATTACAGGTGGAGCCTGAAGGGGAGTTCACGCCAGAGCCACTTCACATTTTGGACAAGAGAGAGGTCCAGCTTAGGAGGAGGACTATTACTCAGTTGAAGGTGCAATGGAGGCACTTTGGACCAGATGAGGCTACTTGGGAGAATGAGGCCACCATGAAAGAGGCATACCCCGCCTTGTTTCATGACTTCATTCCTAGTCCCTAGAAACACCGGGACGGTGTTGTTCTAAGCGGGGAGGGATGTAATATCCCGAATTTTGGAATGATTGTTTTAAGATGTTATATTGGGCCACGGCCTCAACACATGTGATTTATTTTGATTATTGGGCATAAGCCATAGCACATATGATTTATTTTTTGGTAGACTGACATATTGGATATGGACCCTGACTTAATTTCTTTATTTGATTATACACAAGGCAAGGAAGCCCCAATGTTTCGATTATGTTTTGATGTGGGCACAGAGCCCTAATATACTGAAATGACCCTTTTTCTTACATACTGTGCAGTGATGTGAATGACATAATTGACTTATATAGTGTGCTGAGTGTGGATTCAGAAATACACAAATTACCTACATACTAGGCAAAAGCCCCGTTGTACCTAGAGGAAATATGATGTACTGGGAGTAAGCCCTGATGTACATCGAGTTTTGGGAATAAGCCCTGGCGCACTCCAAGCTTGAAAGAGAATGAATACCGGATCCGAGGCGACTTAAATATTCTAGATGTGCCTCACAACCACATTCTAGCTCTAGTGTTGAGCAGAGGCTCTGCAATTGCACTAGCATAACACCCATGTGAGAGTGTTGAGTTAAAAGGCTCTGAAGAGCACTCAGGGTTACTAGATCTCAAGTGTTGAGTCGGAAGGACTCTGAATAGCACTTATGTGTCTTATCACAACTATTCGAATTGATTAAATAAATCTTATTATCATCAAGTATTGCGGGAACTACCATGTTAAAACGAGGGAATCTGACATGCAAAGGGAGAGACTAGAGGTGCCTATCCTAGCTTACCGAGACCGTCCAAAGAAGTGGACCCTATCCTTAAAAAGATTAAAAACAAGTATCATGTGAAGATACATAAAATACAACCTCATCACTTAAAGCATAAATTAACTAATAGTATTTTCATGTGGTTAACATGCATAAAAGCCTCAAAGCTAATGTTATTACTAATAACTTTGAAAATAATGTTGGTATTATTTATTTATAAAATATAGTTATTTTATATAGTTATGCATTTAATTAATAAATCAATGAGGCATTAATTATCTAATCGAAATATAAACTTTTTCATTACAAATTATGAAAAGGCTTAAATCAAAAGCACTCTAGTTAAACAAGTTGAAAAGTCATGGTTCCAAAAGAACTAGTGATTAAATAAACAAATATTCTTTTGAAAATTAATTTATTTAATTTAAAGAAACCAATTATTCCAACAGTCCTAATTCAAGATTTCCCTCCATAAAGAGGACAGACCCCAAAGTTTGGGGATCATCTTTCATAATTATCATATGGAATCAAAGAGAATGTTTCTACTCCAAGAAGTGAAGCATTCCCACATCAATTTTCAAATCTGAACCAACAGTGACCTACGACCTCTATCTCTCTATTTGCATGTCAGAACCAGATCGGGGGGATCCATACTGAACCAAGAACAGTTGTAGGATCATGGTTGGGAGGAACATGGTAGTCCCAAAGTTATCTGGTGAAAGAATCAATCTAACAGGTGAGCTAAGTTCAACAGTTTTCCACTAATTATTGACTGAGTGTGCAGGTTACTACAACAAGGAGCAAGCTACAAAACAAACAGGTATGCAACCTTCAAACCAAATTATTTCCATATTTGAATTTATTAAAGTATTGTTGTTATTTCAAATAGTTATAATATTGTATTTTCCCATGGAGCAAGGGCCTTAGGGTATAGGCTCACAGGTTTAATGTAGGTTTTCTTTTCCAAACTAGAATTGCATGCCTAGTATAATTATCATATTCCCGAAGTTAATTACAGAAGGTCTAGTAGGTCTAGTCATACTAGCATGTGCTAGACATCCTCGCCATTTCACAAACCTAGAAGAAAAACTTCAACTTAAACAGAAACCCTCTGAATAGTAGCAACTCCAAACGACGCTTTATATTTTCATATTACAATCAACAGTCAATTTTTTTCAAAGAAAATACAAACCGACTTTCCAAATTTTATGATTTCAAAAGATACGTAGATTCAATCTTTATATTATCTCTCCTACGATAAGCGTCACCATCATGTTTCTAAATTCAGGACCCACAAACATCATTGTTATACAAGTCCTTCAAACACTTAAGATCACACAGGTCCTGGGATCGAAACCCCGTAGACACCAATTGTTTTCCAACTCAAAACGCAACCACACAGAGAACAATAAGACGTATTCATATAAATTATTTTTATATTTATACAGATCAAGACACAAGTCAAGAAATCGAAACCCCAGGCCCTTCCTTCTGCCCAAAACCAAAACGCATCAACGCAAGGGAAAGCTACAGGACCAAACACGTTTACCAAAACAGAGGTTGCTAAAAGACATCAGTATTTTTACCAACGAATTAAGTGACCTTCCAAGTCTTTCAAATCATTGCAGAAGAATGAATTTGGACATAAACACATAAAAAGGGCAGGTCTATATTTAGTTTCTATCTTATAAAATCGCTACAGTAGGACCAAGCATACATTTTATCCAACACAGACATTACGAAGGGAAATCACAAATTTATTCAACCCTAGCTACATCTCAGAGATAGATGTGTTTGAAACCCATTTTGTATATCCATTTAAATTACACAAACGAATTCGTAAACCACACAGAGCTGCAATAGAATTAGAATTTCATTTAAACCACTCAAGACTTATCGGAGAAGCCACATTATTGTTAAACTTTAGCTACATAAATAGAAGCACCTGAACACAATAGTCATAGCATCTAAAACAAAGACTTGCAATGATCTTTATCTTCATAAGAGTTACGTAGGATCCATCTCCTCAATACTACATCCATTTACATAGTCCATCCAAAAAGGCGACTTGCAAAAAGCCAAAGGATGGGCTCTGCATTTTACCATCAAAACCCCAAAACAAAACATACAGTACACCAATAGAGGTCTGAGAAGCAGAGTAATATGGGTGGTAACTGGACTTACCACTACCAATGACCACGCTGATTGGACGCCTACAGTGACCCACGCTGAAAGCCACTACTACCTGTCAGTACAACCAAGCAAACATAAGTGGAAAACCTTGAGAGATATGCATAAAGGAGCATTGAAATTTCTTAAATCGATTGGGTGATTGTTTATGTATACCTTAGTAGAGTGGAGTACACCTCTTCACCACCAGTTGAACTACAAATTCCAAATGCACTGACCATGAGCGTAGCTCAGGTCAGGGCACGAAGGCACCTCCAGAAAACAATGAAATGTAGAACCAAAACCATCTGGAAACGTAAGATCCTGGTACATATGGAAAAACCCTAATGCGTGAATTAAATCCAGCATGTCCTCCATTATTGTAAAGTGCATTTAAAACTTACACCAACCCTACTCCACTAGAGTCGAAATTATTCATACAAAGACTATAGTATTGAGTCATGTGCACACCACCACGACTTGCTTGTTATATTTTGTTATTCCAAAGTTCTCCACCTTAGAACTTCACATTATCACCATTCCTTTGTTGCGCTAAGAAGTTATACTATAGGCTACTCACTTAAGTCACAACCTTCAAATCTTAAACCTTTACCTTGCCTATTCAATTATGGTTATAGTGTGGATGGAACTCCCAGGGTACAGATGCCACTGGGTTAAATACCTGCAACATAAATATGAAAGTATATGTTAGCAAAAATGCTAAGTAAGTCCAGAAACATCCAAGAGTACTCTTACCTCTCGGTAACCCTGCCAGGGTATGTTCCCTCTCCTTGATTATTTACATGTCTCGCTAATGAACTCAACATCTCATCAACAAAGGCCATATCACCTGAAGGTGTCATTCAAAACATTCATAATTACATTCACTTGACCTCATTGAAACAATATGAAGAAGTTGCTATTATAGTTACACTAGCAATCGTAAACTTTAGAATAGAACATATCCTCATATGATCTAACATTGCTTTCGTGGGGTAGTTGGTAATCACTAGAGAGACCATGTTACTTAGGTCTCAGACTTTAATTATTTTTAGCAAGTGTTTACGTAATCTCTTAGTATTAGATTTAATTTGCGACTGTTTCATCTGAATAGTGTTCTATATAGGAATGGAAAAATTTTAAATTTTTGCTATTTTAGGGACCTTACACTACTACAAAAATCGACTAAACTATGGGATGTTGCGGATTTTGTGGAAATGGTTAGAACCAACAATCCCTATTTGTGGACCAGATCTCCTCACTTCAAGGAAGCTTGTTAGATCTGGAGACTATAAAAGAACGACCCTATGGGATGTGTTGATATTGAATTGTAATATTTGTGATAATGCATTGTGATGTTCAGCTCACAATGCGTTGTGC
The DNA here is from genome assembly GCA_027924585.1 of Larix kaempferi. Classification (NCBI taxonomy): domain Eukaryota; kingdom Viridiplantae; phylum Streptophyta; class Pinopsida; order Pinales; family Pinaceae; genus Larix; species Larix kaempferi. The sequence continues at coordinate 11,192,451 of BSBM01000616.1, read as the reverse complement.
TTAAGTGTTGTAAAGATGTCTTTAGACACCACCTCTTTTCTTGGAATATAGTTCCCTTTTTTATTTTCCTTTATGTTCTATAGTTCATTTGAAGAGGTCCCCCAACACTTCCTGCAATGTTTTCTCTTGAATTCATTGTGGATACCCGTAGGTCCCATGCCCCTAATATAGATATGCAATACATTGTAGGGGTTGTCATCTCTACAAGCCAAATTGAAAAGGGAATTGTTAGTTCCTTTGTTTTTAGATGTGTAAGAAGGATGAAAACACGACACGTGGATAGTCTTATCCATGCCATGTGGAACCACAAGACATTGTCCATAAAAAGGAAAGAAACCCTATTTTGTGGCCTAAGTTGGTTAATCCATTTATTATATGTATTGTAATGTATTTATGAATATAACTAGGTTAGTTAGGGTTGGATAGATCCATAGATAATCAAAACATATTGTATAAGTAGTCCATTTTCGATACAAGTTGAGTTTGTGGTCACTATTGTTTCTCTTAATATTTTGGGTCTATATGCTTAGAACTATCTTATTGTTGTGGAATATGGTTGTATAGTATGTGGTTACTATTGTGAATCACCCATGTCCCTTTCGTGGGTGTAATTATGTATTGGATTTTGATGGTTCTATGGAATAATGAAAACCCCCCTTGTTTTGAAGTTATGTATTGCATATTTTATGTAGATGATTGGAATGTTGGTGATTTTGTTAATTTCTTGTTCGAGTAAATTTTTTTATGTTATGAATCTACACATAATATGAATGGTATCGAGTTGGATATCAATAGTGTAGTTTTGGTTATGAATGAATACTAGAAGTAGAATGGTTCTCATTATGCATCTTCCCTCTACATTATTAAGTCTCAATAGTGATTCAGATAAGACTTTATCGTCATGGGGATTGAAAATTCCAGCACACTAGACTACAATCGAACCTTTGTTGGAAAGTTATGAGAATCCTAGTCACCAAAAAGAGTCAACAAATGGATATACTATTGGGACATAATATAAGAGAGGAAATTTTAAAGGATGAGATAATTATTCTTAAAGTCTTACATTGAGGACTAGTTTGAGAATACTTTTAAGGGTTTCCTCACACAATAAGCAAAGTTGTGTGGAAATATTTTTCAACAATGTTGGGAGATAACTTTGTTGGTGGTGCTAGTAGAGTGAGTATGAAGTGTTTTGGGTGGATTTTCCCATGAATATTCAGTAAAGATTAAAGAGACTTGAAAAATCATCTAAATACACCAAAATATAGAAGAAGGTGACAAACTAGACCATCTAGAACTTAGTTTCTCTCTAGGAGGTGGATCACCAACTAACACTCACAGTTGATTTTTGGGTGAATACCATAAAAGGGTATTTCATCGAATTTACAGCCAAAGCATATCAATCATTTTTAAAGGTATATGAAAATTTTAAAAGAGGAGCATGTCATAGATTGATATAATAAATCTCTACCTGGATCAAAAATTTTCTTGTGAAAGAAGGTATGCCACCCTTCAAACTTATTAGCATCATTGATTAAACACCCCACATTAAAGGGGTGCTTGGAAGAGTGAAGAAGATGCAAAAGGGTTAGAAGAATCAATACTATGGGAGGAGTAAAGAATAAAAAGGTGACTAATGGTATTTGAGAAGGGAAAATATTATAGATCAGTGATGGCTTAACCACATGAGTGTTGTAAGGAGGAGTGGACTATAGAAGAAAGAGATAAACAAGGGAGTTGTGAAGGAAAGTTGCAGGAGTTATAGAAGTTGAAAACGGGGTGGCTTAGCAAGATAAGTGTCATAAGGAGGAGGAGTGAATAATAGTAGAAGGATATCAATGAGAACTGAAGTATTAAAGGAAGTTTGTGGAAGTTATAGAGGTTGAGATTATAGGGATATTTGGAAAACCAACAGTTGGAAGAAAGTGGACTAATGTTGGAAGGAAATCCAGTGAAAAGAAGTAGTGGTGAACTAGCATCGATAAGGTATGGAGGTTAGACATGAAAATTGGTGCATATAGACATTGAATTCCAAATAAATGGGGGAGATACATAACCTCATGGAGAAGTTGTGTTCAAGCCAAATCTCAAAGAACAAAAAAAGAGAGGAATAAGAGATGATGTGCGATCAAAAAAGATGTGCTCACAAATATATTTTGACTATTAAAAAGAGAATAAGGTCCCGAAGCAAAGGTTTCACTTGTCAAAGATATGGATCTAGCTAAACTAGCTTACCTATCTATGCAAAACAATAATATATCAACAATAAGTACAGAAAAAAGAACAAGAGAAAAGAGTACACCAGATACACATGGTTCACCCAATTGGGCTATGTCCATGGGAAGGTAGTCTTCTATTATCTCCAGAATATCTCCCTCAAGCTTACAAGATAGCATTGCCAATCACCCCAATACAATATGGCAATACTTGTGTTGAATAAGTAAAGATCATGTGTAGTGATGTGACTCCCTTGACTCTATTATATACTAAGGGATGAGAAGGAATTAATCTCACATATAACATGTGGGATAATATAATTCTCCATAATAACATCTCTTTATATAATAATGAATATCAAGAGTATACTTTACCATAATGAATATGGGATATAATGTATTACTCTTTTACATAAGATTGTGGATATCTTCCGACATAATACAAAGACATTATTACCTTCCAAGGAATATAAAATATTCCAACACTCCCCCTTAATAATGGCTGGGAGAAAATCCCACTAACAAAGGAAGGAAGGAGTCATTATTGCTCCCTCTTGATGACAACTTCCATCATCCCAAGTAAGGAACGAAGATGCACATACATGGTTGTTGTTAACGATTTGGTGAAGATATCAGCTGCCTACTGCTCTGTAGGACAATACTCAAGAGAAAGAACACCATCTCCAATGAGACCTCGAATATAATGAGCATCAAGATCGAGATGCTTTGTCTTGGAGTGATATACTGGATTATAAGCAAGTTGAATTGGACCCTAATTGTCACACTTCAACATAGTGGACGATTTCAGAACCAAACCAAGCTCAGTGAGAACATGTCATAACCAAACTGCTTCTTTTGCTGCTCTATACTCTGCTTCACACGAAGATAAAGAAATATTGAGTCTATCTTTTGGTTGTAAAAACGAAAGTTTTCTTCCAAGTTTGGTAGACTTTGTGCAGGTTTCTGTCTTCGGCAGATTCGACACTGTTTTCAGCCTCAAACTTGACGTTCACGACTTTTTCTTCGTAGAACCCACAGTTAACCATGACTATGCCTACTACGAACCCACGAGTATACTGCAGACCCGTGACTTCCAGTGAGAAGACCCACTTATCATATGGCATACTCGTGACTGTTCTCACTGCTAACTCGCATTTACTTCAGTCTACTCGCTACCCTCCTGTGCAGAAACCCGCGAGTGCTTCGGCATAGCCGTGACTTTACTACACAAACACCTGTGAACACCCTGATCAAATCTGCGACATTCTCCTTTACAGACCCACAAACCCGCGGCTGAATCTACTGTAAACCCGCGAGTAACCATGACCTTTTCCATGCAGAACCCATGAGTATCAGTTTTTATTCGCTAGTTTCCTGTTGGCAGACGCACGAGTGGCTTTTCTTGGCACTTTTTTCAAAAGGGCTGAAGTAAAAGTTTCTTTACTTTACTATTTTTTCTACTGTGTTTCTGTAGTTCAGTACGGTAAAGTGTTTCAGTTTTCTATTATTCACTTTTTTTCTCTTGTCAGTTCTAGCATTTGGGTTTTATTTTCTATCATTATGACTTCAGAAGTAGCTTCTATTCCTAAACTTGTTGGTCCTAACTATCTTGCTTGGAAGAGAAAAATGATTGATGTTCTCAGGAGTAAGAATCTATGGAGGATTGTTAATGGTGAACAAACGAAACCTTTGATGCTCAAGCTTTGGCTATATGGGAAGATAAATGTGATCAAGCAAGAGGGCTCATTGTTCAAATGGTTTCAGATAGTCTTCATGTAAGTATAGAGGCAGAAGACATCCCCGTTGAGGTATGGAAAATTCTTGCTTCTTTATTTGATAAATCTGATGATGTTTCTGCTTATTACCTTGAAAATAATCTTTTTGAGCTAGATCCTACTAACTTTGAAAGAGTAGAATTATATATTGTTGAAGTGAAAACCTTAAATGAAAAATTAAATAATTGTAGTAAATATTACAAGAAAACAGACACTGCTCTTATAATTCTTGTAGAACAAAAATTACCATCTTGTTTTGACATGTTCATTCAAACTAGGAATAGAGCTCTTGAATTGTCTTTACATACCACAAAACCTACTTTTGATGATTTTTATAAAGGGTTGATAAATGAGAAAGAAAGGTTAATTGTTTCAGGACAAGTCTCACCTAATAAAACTCTAATAGAACATAATAAAAATCCTAAGAGAAGTTTTAATAATTCTAAAGGTTCTTGTTCACACACTTCAAAACCTACTAATAATTTTGGTAATGCTTCTAATGCACATCATGAATCTAGTAAGAAGAAGAAAGTGTATGAACCTTGTAAGCATTGTGTTAAAACTAATCATCCTGAAAAGAATTGCTTTAAATTGAAACGTTTAATGGCTAAGGATAAAAAGAATGGTTTTGATGAATCACAAGTAACTTTGCGTGCTTATATTGTTTCTTCTAGTAATTCTTCTTCTAATGTGGAATGGATAATGGATTCTGGTGCTTCTAAACATATGACTGGTAATTCTTCTTTATTTACATCTTATGACAATACTAAAAACACATCTCAGAAAGTATCTACAGGTGATGGTAAACAAATTTTCGTAATTGGTTCTAGTAATGTTAATGTTGCTAATGGTCAATTGGAAGATGTTTTTCATGTTGAAAATATGCCCATCAACTTAATTTCTATTTATTGCGCATGTCAGAAAGGATTTAAATTTGAATCTTGGCCTGATAAATATGTTCTTAAAGATATCAATCAAAATTTCAAAGTAGTTTCTTCTGGTCCTGTTTCTCATATTGCTGGTTTATATAAATTTGTTGGTTTTAATTCATCTAAAAGACAACATTTTTATTCCTATGTTGCTCATGCCGATGAACTAAGTAAATTATGGCATGAAATATTAGTTCATTTGAATAATGGTAAAATGCAAATGTTAACTAAAATGGTACTTGAATTACCTCATATTTCGTCTACTAACGGTGTTTGTGAAGGTTGTGTTCTTGGTAAACATCATAGAGAAATATTTGATAAAGGTAAAGCTTGGCATGCTAAAGAACCTTTGCAATTAATTCATAGTGACATTTGTGGTCCTCTTGAAGTTCCTTCTATATCACATGCAGTCTATTTTCTTACCATGTGTGCTGACTTTAGTAGAAAATTGTTGGGCCCAAGTTGGGACAAAGTTTTGATAACATTTTTTATAAGCAGGAAAAGCTGAGTTGGGCACAACTCAGAAAAAGATGTAATTTTGTCTAAAGTGTTGAGGATGCTGCGAAGTTGTGCGCAGCATCCGAATTTTGGAAGCACCGCGAAGACCAACACTGCGAGGAAGCAGTGCTGCAAAGTAGGCAGACCACGTGGAGCCAGCAAAGCGGAGTGCTGGACAAGGATTAGGTGCAGGTACCGGATGGACCAGTAGTGGTCTAATTTTGGAAAGATGCTCCAAGAGTGCCGAGCAGCGGGCACGAGCAAATCAGGAAGGCGGCCAATGCAAGAGTTTGTTAAGGGAAGGACAGCTCAAGGAAAGCGACGGCTTGGCATGCCTGGTGGGAGAAACTGTTAGAGATGAATGGTTCAGTGAAAGAGACTTGTTGGCACGCATGCGATAGGAAGGCCAATAGTGACAGAGTGAAGACGTGGAGAATCGCCACGATGAAGCAAACGCTACCAGAGGCCAGCAAGCCGGTTTAGGGAAACTGACACAGTTTTGTAAACCCTAAGGGTTTTTGGGTTTAGGTCTTTGGCATTATAAAGACATGACCTTCGGGCATGGTCTATTGAAGAAGACAATTTTGTATGGCATGGGGTTACTATGTTGTTACTTTTGGGGGGATTACTTGTTGTTGTATTGTAAAATATCTTTAGTCAAGAAGATTGTAAAGGCTCTGCAGCTGTGTGCGCAGAGACCTATCTGAGAGGAAGAAAGGTCTACAGCTGAGTGCACAGACTAAGAACGGTTGTCCCCATCCCTTTTTAAAGATATATATTACCAACCGTTCTTATGGATGTAGCTTCCCACCCGAGGAAGTGAACCACGTTAAATATTGCGTTGTGCGATTGTGTTTTATGAGTGGATGATTATTTGTGTTTTTTGTAAATGAATGTCTAGATGTTTCCTTGCATGCTGTTATGAGAGAACTTTGATATGAATTTTCCTTCTGAAGAGGTATGGAAATGATATGTTAAGTTCTGTATGAACAGATGAATGATGAACATTTAGTGTTGTGTTTAAAGATAGTGAATCAGTCATTTAGTTAAACACCTTCTTCTACGCAAGTAAAGAATGCATAACAGTTGGATTGTATAGTCATATATGTTCAAATCGCAACATTCCAACTTAACGAATGAATGTTAGAAGAATAGTCAGTTAAGTGCCTGAATGAGTGGATGAGTGATATTCATTTCAATGTCTTAAGTGTTTTCAAGATAATCCAAGTATGGAGTAAAGTTGCATTGTTCGCAGCTTCAAGAGAAGTCCCGTGGTAGAAGAACATAGTGGTGCGGACCGTAGCGTTGCCCATCGCTGCGCAGTCCCCCATTCACAGCGCATACCCCCTGTTGCGCTGTGCGGTACATCTGTGCAAGCAACTCGTCACTTACTGTGGAAACCTGATTCCGCAGTACCCCATAGATACACCTCGGGTGAGACCTCAACCTGCTCGCAGGTTGTTGCCGAAAGGGCTGGTGCGAAGGGGTTTTGTTGGTCAAAGGGAAACCGTGAAGAACCTGGGTCTTATAGAAAACCTCTGGGTCAGTTATAGCTAACAAAAATCAGTGGTTTATTTCTTGAAAAATAAAAGTGATACTTTTTCTAAATTTCAAATATTTAAATCCTTGGTTGAAAATGAGTCTAGTAAAAAGATTAAGACTTTAAGAACTGATAATGGGGGGGAATTCATTAAGAAATAATTTGAAGTATTTTTATCTAAACATGGAATTCAACATCAAAAGACTGATCCTTACACACCTCAACAAAATGGTATTGCTGAAAGGAAAAACAGAACTTTAGTTAAAATGGCTAAATGTATGCTTTATTCTGAAGGATTACATAAGAAATTTTGGGTCGAAGCCATAAGTTGTGCTAACTTTATTTTAAATAGAGTTCCTACAAAAAATTTTAAGCATGTTACATATTTCTTAGTAACTTTAAGGTGTTTGGTTGTGAATGTTGGGATCATATTCCTAATGAAAAAACGGAAAAAGTTAGAACCCAAGTCTCACAAGTGTATATTCATTGGTTATTCTGAGGATTATAAGGCTTATAGGTTATTTGATCCTTCTAATTAAAGTGTCATCATTAGAATAGAGGTTCAATTTATTGAAGTCTCTCCACCACCAAAGTATGTTGAACCTCATGTTACTCTAAATATTCCCTTATCACCCGTTAGTCCTATCTCGATTACTCCTTCCAGTTCTATGACTGATCTTAGTTCACCTTCTTCTTCTTCTTCAAGTATTCCACCTGAATGTCTCGAAGCTCCTGAAGTGACTTCTATCCCTTCTAACCTTCCTATTTAGGCTCGGAAAACTCTTGAATCTGCAGGAAGTGATATCGGAATCCCTTCTGATAGTCATAGAACTAGATCTAACTTTTCTCTTATCAACAAATTTTTCGCCAAAGATGATCTTGCTACTTATGCTCAAGCTAAGGGTAAACCTCATCGGGAACAAGCTATGTCTGCTGAGTATGATTCTCTTATGAAGAGCAAGACTTGATCTCTTGTTCCTCTTCCTTTAGGAAAGAATTTAGTTGGTTTTAAATGGGTTTATAAAACTAAATTTACTGCAAAAGGACAGATTGAAAAGTATAAAGCTATATTAGTTGCAAAAGGTTTTAATCAACTTGAAGGTATAGATTATAATGAAACTTTTGCTCATGTTGCTAAAATGAATACAATAAGAACCATTTTATCTATTGTTGCATCTTATAAATGGGAAATACACCAAATGGATGTTAAAAGTGATTTTTTAAATGGTGATCTTAATGAAGACATTTATATGCAACAACCTCCTGGTTTTATTAATGTTGAATCATCAAGTTTAGTATGTAAATTACACAAGTCTTTATATGGTCTTAAACAAGCACCTGGGGCTTGGTATGATAAAATTGATACATATTTCTTGAATAATGGTTTTAAGCATTGCATATCTTATTCTAACCTGTATGTTAAGCATGTTGATGATAATATCATTGTTATTGTTTTATATGTGGATGATCCTATTATCACTGGCATCCAACCAGTTCACATTCAAAGTATGAAAAGTGACCTTCAAAAGCAGTTTCAAATTACTGATCTCGGTAGATTGCACTATTTCTTGGGTCTTCAAATTTGGCATTTGGAAGATGGTATTTTTCTCTCTCAACCAAAGTATGCTACATATTTATTGGCTCGTTTCCATATGAGTGATTTCAAACATGCTCCTGTGCCTTTTCAGTCCAGTGTAAAGTTAACTATTGAGTGTACTACTCCTCTTGTTGATGCTACTCTTTATCGTCATCTAGTCGACAGTTTGATATATTTAACTCACAGCAGACCAAATCTCTATTTTGCGGTCAGTATGGTTTCATGGTTCATGCAGCAACCTCATGAAGGTCATTGGCAGGAAGCCAAGAGAATTCTGAGATATTTACAGGGGACATTGTACTATGGTGTTTTTTATTCAAACAGTACTACAGTTTCACTTTTTGGCTATACCGATTATGAATGGGCAGGTGACAGTTCTGATCGACGATCAACTGCTAGTTATATATTTCAACTTGGTTCAGGTCCAATTTTTTGGTCCAGCAAAAAGGTGACTCGTGACTTTGAAAAACTCTTTATCCAGAAATTTGGAGATGACAAAACTCCAGAGGACTTGGTCATATATTTGTCTTCAATGAAAATTAAGGGGAAGTAAAGGGTTAAATATTATAACCAAAGATTCAACTACTTAAAGAATAAGATCCCTACCATTGTTCTTCCTATTGAAGAACTATTGGTTGCCTATTATATTAAAGGTTTACCTATCCCAATTGCTATGTGGGTCAAACAAGCATGCAAGGATAACCTGTAGGAGGATTTTTTGGAAGCCATCCAGGTGGAAAAGGATATGTTTTGCTTAAAAGATAACCCTGACACTTCATCTGAACAACCTTCTACCTCTCGCAAGAAATAGTAGAACCCTCCAAAACCTACTGTGCAAAACAAGGATCCTTTTGAAATGAACGACATGAAAAATTGTATTCAAAATATCTCTAATGAAATGGTAGACTTAAAAAAGAGCAACACTGAAAACCAAACTAATAACAGGGGATTCAATAGACCACCTTTCAGGAGACCTTATCAACCCCCACAAAATCAAGTCCCACCCAATCCTGATGAGGGATTAAACTCTGAAGAAATTATTTCAATTTTTAAAGATTTGGTTTCAGAATCTCACAATTCTCCTGATCACCCTGATGAAAACCCACAAGAGAATCAAGATCCTGAACCACCAGATGAAGAAGAGGACCAGTAGCCCAACACCATCAATTACTTTTTAGAACTCCATATGGCAGAGGAGGAAGATGAGCTTGAGGCTGTCTTTAATGTCCATCATTCTTATAATACAAGAAGAAAAGGGCATCCTACACAAGAAACTTCCCCTTCAACATCTTCCCTAAACAGAAGCAAAGTAGCAACACAAAAAGAAACTGTTATTCCTGAAATTGACTATAGCTTAAACGATTACTTGAAATGGGTGAAAGCCAACATATCTCTTTTTGAGCTTTCGAAAATCCCTGCCATGAGAGACAGTCTACCCAAAAGCATGATTGTCAACAAACCCATGGAAGTCCAGAACAAAAATTTAGAGACATATCCTAAAACCAATAGCCAAAAGACTGTTGGGAAGAAAACACCTCCCTTCTTGCTCACTTTTGATATTTTTAACAAGAATGTGCATAACTGCATGATAGAATCAGGGGCTTCATCCAATGTGATTCCCTTGTCTATCTTTAAAAAGTTGAATTCTTCTTGGGAACCTTTCCCTACCCAAATAGTTCAACTTGATCAGTCCAAAGTTAGGGTAGTGGGGGAGTTAAAGAATGTTCTTCTCACATTGTCTGCTGATCCGAGAATCCACCAGACTATCGACATAATTGTGTGTGATATCCCCATGACTTATGGAATGTGGTTGAGTAGGAATTGGTCAGAAAAGCTTAAAGGATACTTTTCTATTGACTGGTCCCATTTGTGGCTTCCTTATAATGGAAGGCCAAATAGAATCAAAATCAACAGAGAACCATACATGAAAAAAATTGTGACTGATTTGAATGATTCTTGTGAGCTTGCTGCATATTTTAGCTCACATATAGAACACAATACCTTTGACACATTTTTCAGGGATTTACCTGCAGATGTATCACCTGCTAGAATGCTCAAAACCAATCCCAAATTGTTAATCTTACTTCTGTCCCATTCTCAGGTTCTGTTGTACAAAATGTATACAATGTAAATACTAATTTTAGGATAGATTCGAATGCATGGACTTTGTTTTTTGATGGCTCTATATCTAAATATGGAGCTAGTGCAGGATGTGTCTTAATTGACCCAAAAGGGACCAAAATAATGATTTCCTGCAAACTTGAATTTGAGTGCACCAACAACATTGATGAGTATGAGGTCCTGGTTCAAGGACTGAGGAAGGAAATTGACCTGGGCGCTCAGGTCATTGAATGTTATGGAGATTCTGAAATTATTGTAAAACGGGTGAGAAATAAAATCCATTGTTTATCTCCTCGTTTGATTAATTGTCGGAAACTTGTAAGGGATCTCACTAATATTAATTCAGTCCCTAGGTCCCATAATTTTTATGCAGACTTGTTGGATAATACTACATCCAGGTTGATTCCTCCAAAAGGTTTGTCTACTAAGACTTTTTCTATTGAGTTCATGTACAGAGCTTCTATTCCTGACAATGTAACTAGCTGGAAGGTTTTTGAAGATGACCAACAGATATTAGATTTTTTCATAGCCATGACACTTTTTAGGACATGGCAATAGATGAGGCTAATCATGAGAAGTATTTATTTGATCCTAGCTACCATTCCAATCTCATTCCCAAGTCATTGATCAATCTAGAAAAGTACTATGATCTGCAAGACAAGTTCAAACATAAGATAAACTGCAAAACTAAAAGTTCATCCCTCATCTACAATCTTGTCAACCTGGTAACTGAACAAAACCCTTGGTTAATCAATATAGGGGTTGACTGCTCTCCTGAGGAGAAGAAATCTTTCATTAAACTGTGCAAAGAGTTCAAAGATGTGTTCGCTTGGACATACGACGAGCTCAAAACTTTTGATACCAATTTCATGCATCATAACATACCCATGAAACCTGATGTTAAACCTTATCAGAAAAAGTTGAGAAAGATGCGTCCCAGCCTAGAACCATCTGTTAAAAAGGAGCTTAAGAAACTGCTAGTAGGAAGAATTTTTTTGCATGTCAGACATACACAATGGATTGCAAACTTGGTACATGTTCGGAAGAAGAATGGGGAAATTAGACTGTGTGTTGATTTCAGGAACCTAAACAAAGCATCTGAAAAATACAATTACCCTGTTCCCCCCATGGAGAATATTTTACAAAAGGTTGCAGGTGCTGAGATGTTTTCTCTCCTTGATGGCTTCTCAGGATATAACCAATTTCTAGTTGCTGCTGCTGACCAATTGAAAACAGCTTTTAGAACCCCTTGGGGAACTTTTGCTTATAGGCAAATGCATTTTGGATTGATAAATGCCGGTGCCACTTTCTAGAGAGCTATGGATATAGCTTTCAGGGGATAAATGCATAATTTTGTTGTTGTTTATTTAGATGGCATCACGATTTATTCTAAAAAGAGGCATGAACCATTGTATGCTCTTAAACAGGTGTTCGAGCGGTGCAGAAAGTACGAGATTTCATTGAATCCGAAGAAATCTATCTTTGCAGCCAGTGAAGGTAAGCTGTTAGGTTTCATTGTTTCAAACCATGGCATGATCACTAACCCTGAGCACACAGAATCTATTGCAAAGATCAACCTCCCCAGTTCGCGAAAACCCATGCAATCATTTTTAGGTAAGATCAATTTTGTTAGAAGATTTGTTCCAAATTTTGCACAAATTGTCAAACCATTGCAACAGCTGATTAAAAAGGATGCTCAATATAAATGGTCTGCTGAACAAAGAAACAACTTTGCTAAAATTCGAAAGGCCATTACGGAATCCCCCACTCTGATGTCTCCCAACTTCACCAAAGATTTTATTTTATACACATTTGCTATTGACTTCTCGTATGCAGTTGTTCTCATGTAGAAACATCCAGATGATGTTGAAATTCCTATTTCATTCATGAGCTCCACGTTCAAAGGGACGAATTAAACTATTCCCAGTTTGATAAACAAGCCTATGCGGTCTACAAATTGGTAAAACATTTTAGACCATATCTCTTGAAATCTCGGACTAAGGTTATTGTTCCCTATGCAACCATCAGGAATGTTCTGATTCAGAAGGAGTGTTAACACCCAAAAGTGCTCACTACCTCATCTCCCTCATTACATGACTCATTTATCCATATTTCCTACCATATTTGCCTCCAAAACCTTTAAAAACTATTAAAAAAGCCTCCAAAAGGCCAAAAACCCCATTTTTTCCCCAAAATAATGTAAATTCCTCCAAAAATAGAAAAAACCCTCCAAAAAAGGAATAAAAAAGAGGAAAAAGAGGGAAAAAAGGAATCAAAAACCCTATATAGCTGACCTAAACCATATGGTGCCCAAAACCATGGGTCAACACTCCACCACTAAAAACCTATAAATAAGTGATGGAGGCTCCCCATTTCACATCCACAATCTTCCCTATCCTCACTCTGCCAAACTCACTCCTGAAACCCTAGCTCACCCTTTTGAGCTAATTTCACATTTGAGTGCCCCTTTGGCCCATATCCAAAATACTTTGGAGAAGGATAAGCAACCCATTGGAGCTTGGAAGCATCCCTCCTGGACTACTGCAAGAGCTTCACCAACCTCACATTGGAGGTATAATCAATACAAAAACCATTTTTATTATCTTTCTGTTATTTTATGCACATGCTTAGAGTAGTTTACTGTTTTATTTACTGTCTTGTTTTTACCATTTTTACTGAACTGCTACTAAGGAGTCCCTTCTCCTTAGTAGGTGCTCATTTGCACAAGCTAGGGTGAAAACCCTAACTACAAGGAGCTGGGTGAAAAATGCGCTCACTGGATGACATCTCAAAAAGAGTATGATCTCGAGATCAAAGATGCGGAAATTTTAAAAGGTCAAGGATTATGCTTGCAAACTGCTCAATCCAACGACCATGTACAACAACAAATCGAGTGGGACCAAGAGGAAAGTACATCAACAGGTTCTGTAAATGTCATTACAACTCAAACGTCTGAATGGTATGACGACATCAAGTTTTTCTTAACCCATGGGTTTGTTCCCAAAACCCTTGATTTTAAAAAACATAGATATTTAAGGTTAAAGGTTGCACCATATCAGTTCATTGATGGTGTACTATTTAGGAAAAACTATGATGGTGTGTTTCTCAGATGTTTAGAGAAAGCTGAAACTGACAACATTTTATTGCAATTTCATGCAGGACCTATGGGAGGACACTTCTCAGGAGAAACCACTGCTCACAATATCCTAAGAGCAAGATACTACTGGCCAACTTTATTCAAGGATGCATATGCTTATTCCAGGAGATCTGAAGCATGTCAGAAGTGTGCTGGAAAAGTGAAGAAGCCTGCATTTCCCCTGCTGCTAGTTACAGTCCAGTTTCCATTCCAACAATGGGGCCTGGATTTTGTTGGACCTATTAACCCTGCTTCCTCGTTACAACACAAGTACATCCTGACAGCCACAGAGTACTTTACCATATGGGTAGAGGAAGTTCCTCTCAGACAAGCCAACACCAACTCAGTGATATCCTTCCCCGAAACCCATATAGTCACTAGATTTGGTGCACCTGAGTTTTTAGTGTTTGACAATGCCTCTTGTTTATCCTCAATCGACCTTACATAGTATGCCCTTGAAAAAGGGATAAAACTGAAATATTCTGCCAACTACTATCCACAAGGGAATGGACTAGCTGAGTCTTCCAACAAAAACCTGATTAACATATTAAAGAAGACGGTAGCCAACCACCATAAATATTGGCACACCCAACTATACTATGCTCTATGGGAAGAATGTGTCACCCCAAAAGAAGCCATTGGAAACTCCCCTTACTGTTTGGTTTATGGTAAGGAGGCCATCTCACCATCCAACCTTATGATTCCTTTACTACAACTAGAACATTCGATACAAGAGGATGAATCTTCTCCACTCCAACAAAGGATTGATACATTACTTAAGCTAGAAGAAGATAGGGAAAAATCCAAGAACAAGTTGTATCAGCACCAACAACTAGTGAAGAGATGGTTTGATGAGAAGTCCTCATCTGATAGGGAGTTCACGCTGGGAGATTTGGTGTTAAAGTGGGATAAGCAGCACAAAGACAAGAATGATTACACCAAATTCCAAAACTTATGGCTAGGAACATTCATTATTACAGAATATCTTATTCCTAGTACTGTCTGGATGCAAACACTGGAAGGTGTCTCACAAACCTATCCAGTGAATGTCCAGCTACTCAAACAGTGGAGCTATGGTGCCTTGTTCTGCCACCCTTTCTCTAGGTTCACATCCAACTGATGTGTGGTCATCTTTTGCTTCACTATGTAGCTCATGTGGTGACTTTGGATCTGATTTAGGTTCTTCTTTTGGATATGATCCAACATATGTCTCACCATCATTAAGCTTACCAATCTCCTTTGAGGTGATCTTGAAATCCTCAACATAGAAGCTTGTACTGGATTTTGCTCCCATTCTATCAACAATCTCATGATTGGTCTTTGGGTCTTGCTTCTCCTTGGTTGTCTTAGGATAAATATTCTTGGAGGATCTTCTTGAAGAGGATCCAAAAATTCTTGTGAAGTCATATGCATCCAATGCAACTTTGATATCTTTTATTATCTCTTCCATAGAAGGTTGACTTTTGACTATAGAACATGCAACCTTTTCCTGAATATGGCTATCAGAATAACCATAGTCTGTTCTGTCAATCATGATCTCATGGGAGATGCTTATGGAAGGTACTTCTTGGGAATTCTCTTCCTCATACGGTCTGCAATATTCTTCATACTGCTCATCATAATCTTCATCATACTCCTCATAAGAATAATCTTCTTCCTCATAAATCTCAAAGTCTGAATCTTCCATGACATGGAAATAATTCCACTACTACAATTTAAAAATAGTGTTGAACTACTTTTCCACTGAGATTAAATTTCCACAGGCTGAGCCACGAAAAGTGCTCTGATGCCACTGTAATATCCTAGGAAATATTTAACCCAGATATTAACTCAAGTTCAGAATTTTAAATTAAATTTACTTGTCCCTTTTTTATCAATTCACCGAACAGAGTAGGAAGTCAGTGATGGGTAAGGAGACTTGAAACTGAGTTTGGTAAGATGAAATTTCAGTTCTGGAATTTATATGGGACAATGTGCAGCAGCAACTTAGACAGTGGGTAATTGGATCCTTTGTACAAAGCACGGAGACCATTTATGTTTCAAAGATCAGCTATCGCTGAAGCCTACCGCAATGCTTCCTGGGTACATCCACATATACAAACTAGATCGGGAAGGCTAACAGGGTTTATAACAGTCAATGGGTTTCTGGTTATGCTCAGAATAATAAATAATCAGTCTTGGAAGAGTTTGCAAAGAATTGGGGCTTTTGGTCTCTTCCGGGATTGTGGAGCTAGTCTTTTTCTTAACTTTCCAAGAAAGGTCAAAAGGATTTCAAACTCTGATTTTTTGGACTGATATGAATACTGGGATGTGTCAAGGACCTGCTCCAATTGAAGGAATAACAAAAGAGTGCACAGAATGAATTTTATAGAAAAAATGGAAAAACTAGTCAAATTTAGGCATCAAACTAGCTAGTCTTGGATTTTGACATGGTAAACTGCTTAAAATAAATGTAAACTCTGTTCTGATGATTATATTAAGTCTGATATTAATTATTATGTCCAATAAACATTCAATATAGAGTTCAGAACAATTATTTTATCTTCTAGTGCTTGCTTTGCAAATAACAATGCCTCACAGGCTATTTTCTTCTTACATGAGCTAGTAGAACAAAGAAGAGAATATTTTAGGACTGAGTTTAGATTTTTATTACAAATCTTTGATGTCTAGATAACAGCAGCAAACCATCCTCTCCAATGACAGAAGGAAAGAATATTCAATCCCTCAGTTCTTCACCTCTTTGAGTACAAAACATGACACCCTTGGGGAATCTCGAACTAGAATCACTTGGACATGATACAAGTTGAATGAATGGCTGTAAGTTCAAATTTATTTTTGAATATGGCCGTCACACATCAGATCCTTCATCTCATTGATCACTGAAAATCTTTCCATGGAGCAAACCTTCCACCAACACCCTGCAATACTGAAGAATGGGGAAGAAGAGAGGGGATAATGAGAAGGATTATTCTTGAACTCTTAAACTCTACTGAAGCAATTCAACCCCGGACTGATATCAGCAGTTTAATGGCCGCAAAATTATCTTCAGTGGCTGCAAATAGATCTTCAATGGCTGCCCAATAGTCTTCAATACCTGTTAGAGAGAAAGAGAGAGAGAATGAGAGAATGGGGCACATCACCCATATAGTGGCTTGGGCACATCACCAAACCTAGAGGAGCTTCAAAGCTCTCATACAAACTTCACAATGACAAAAGTTGTGAAATGGAGTTGGTTGGCTTCTTTTATAAACTTCAGGATGACCTACTGGGCAAGTTACTTGGCTTGGTGACCTGTGAGAATAGGTCACCCATGAGTGGACATACTTTCCTCAATTTTTCCTTACAAGCTTTCTCCTTTAGAAACTATGCCCTCCTTGACCTTAGATGTTTCCTTCTTGCATTAGCACTTGCTTTCCTTGTGAATTGGGCATTGAAATGGAAACTACACCATTTAGGATGTTTCATTTTTGGTAAACTGGACTGTTTTTTGGCAAGTGCGCCCTCCTTAGCTTTTTCTAGTTGTTTCTTTTTTCTGATTTGGAAACCTTATCTCCACCTTCCTTCTCTTCATCTTTTTGCCATATATTCACCCCTTAATACATTTTGGAAACATATTCCACATAGGCACCCTCTTGGCCCACTTGCTCATTATCCATTAATTTTATTTATCAAAATTAACTTTAATAAATAAATTTGCCAATTTGTGAGACTTAGGATAAAATTAATTATAAGCAAATAGAATTAATACAATTTAATTCCCTTAGGGGTTGATCTTGTCCCCTTTCACCCATGGCACTGGATGAACCAAAATTGGTGACATGACAGTCCTCCCTTCCCAAGATTGCTTGTCCTCAAGCAATGTTAGGATTCTACCGAGCTTCTACTGCACCACTCTGATTATACTTGTCCCCATCAACTGAGCAATCTAGAAATTAAACTTGGGGCCTTCAAAAAGATCTGAATAAAATGTAGGATGACTATGAAGAATAAAATGCAATGTAAGCTCTATCTGCACTAAATCATGAACAAAAATATTAACCCAGTTAAGATAACTGAGTAGAATTCCCGGATCCCACTGCTTCCTCTGTAAGGACCCAAAATTTTATGTCACCTCTAGAAAGTTGTCACTCCAAGGAATTCCTGGATCCCATTGTCCCTGATGAATACCATCCATCATCACTGTTACTTGTAACAACTTGTCACTCCAGGGTATGCCAGGATCCATCCACCATGCTGGAAGTGTGCCACTCTCAATGCAAAACTGAATAGCTGTGAGACTTCTCCACCAAACATGGAAATTCTTGAGAGCATGCAAATAAGAATGCATCTCTTGTGCATGTGCACTAAAGAAATCTAATGGCTGAAAAATACATCTTTGCTGCAACTCACATGTCAGGACAATGTCAGTTATAACAAAAGATTTACTGCAGAAATAAAAGAACCTTTTACCTTCCAGGGTCTTCATTGCAATGTTGCATCTACCCATCCATCCAATGGATGGACAAGCACTTTCATTTGCTGAACCATATGGAATGTGATCAGCCATATGTATGTCCTCCTCAAATGAATAGATCTCATGATCTCTATGGAACTCCACAGGTGCTCCCCTCTTCATCCAATGGCTCAACTCTCTATCATTGATCCAAGGGTGTAAAACTCCATCAATTGACCCACACATTGAAGGTAAGTGTAGATCTGATGCCTCCTGGTCAAAAGTGGTTGCACACATATGCATGGGATTCCTCAACTGCTACAAGTTAAGGAACATGTCATAGGCCTCACTTTTAGGATCCTCATGCTCATCATGTGACACCAAGAGGAAGAATCCTTTTACCCAATTTTCATTCCCAAAATTTGTGGCTGAATTTGAAGTGGGGAATGAAGAATGGTGAGCCGTGCTTCTGAACATTTCATCCACTGAAGTTGTGGATGTATCCTCTCCATTGATGGCTGATCCATCTATGGTGTACTCTTCTGGCTCTTCCTTGGAAGAGTGACTTTATTCAATGAACCTCTCAAGTTCATTCTGGAAAAGGTCATGTGTTTGTTTTTCTTCAACTATGTTTGTTTTTCTTCAACTATGTCTGCACATTCCTCAAGCACATACCAAACATACTGTTCCTCATGATCCACCAACTCATGAGGTTCCTCCCTTGGAACATGAAATAATTCAGCCGTGTTATTGTGACTTTGTGAAATATGGGAGGCAAAAAGTGATTCTGGCAACTTCTCATTAAGCTGCTCAATCTGATTCTCAGATTCTTGACAAGCACCATGAGTACCAAACAGAGAATCCTGGGTAGTTTCCAACATATGAGTGAGCTTTCTGATCTCCTCATCATTCCTTATTGCAGCATTATAGTTGATATTCACAATCTCCAGCAAGTGATATCTATCAGAAAGCAGCTGATAGAAATTTCCTTTTAGGCTTCCTACTACTTCCCACATGTGCACAAAATTTTCAACAGAGGGTTGCTCCTCCATTGATGCATTTCTCCAACAGCAGTGAGAGATCAAAGCATTAAGTTCATGGAGGTTTTTCAATGCCTCCTTTATTTTTTCCTCACTCATTTTCAATGGTCCAATCAGGGCAAGAAGTTCTAGCGGGTGAACCTCCTCTTCTGCTTCTTGCAATTCAGCCTTCTCCCAATTCTGAATTCTGACACTAGAAGGATCTTCTAATCCATCATTCTTACTGGAAGTGGCTGCCATCTTGGGCTGCAACAAAGGCATGCAAAAATTAGAATTGCAGCCATACCTTTGTGCCCAAATGTCCTCCTCATGTGGTGTTTTTATGGCAGTATGCTTCTTTCCCAAATTCCTTGGTTCACACCCAGCTGATTTGGGCTTGTCTTCCACCTCAACCTGAAGTTCCAATGATGATTTCAGATCTGATATATGTTCTTCTTTTGGATCTGATCCAAAATATGTCATACCATCATCAATATTACCCATATCTTCTTCACTTATCTTGAAATCACCCATGAAGAAATTGGGAGTGATTTCCCCTTCCACATTGCCAACAATTGAATGTTTGACTGTTTGATCTTTAATTTTGCATGGATCTTTTTCCTCTCCTTCTGACAAAGGATTTGGTGACTCATCATCCTCATGGCTGCTGCAAATATGCTGATATCTAACCATGGTATTACCTCTTTCTTCCACACTTTGAGGGTCTTCTGATGTTCCCACAATCATTGGTTTCTAAGGAGCTAAGCATTGAGAATTAAATGCTTCATTATGGGGGACTAGTTTCTCCACATCATGGCACACATTATTGACAATGTATTCTATTTTATTCTGATGATTTCCAAAAGGAACATGGGTACAAAAATATGATTGAGGTCCATACCTTTTCATCATACTTCTCCCTTCAAACAGTGGAGCTATGGTGCCTTGTTCTGCCACCCATTCTCTAGGTTCACATCCAACTGATGTGTGATCATCTTTTGCTTCACTATGTAGCTCATGTGGTGACTTTGGATCTGATTTAGGTTCTTCTTTTGGATTTGATCCAACATATGTCTCACCATCATTAAGCTTACCAATCTCCTCTGAGGTGATCTTGAAATCCTCAACATAGAAGCTTGTACTGGATTTTGCTCCCATTTTGTCAACAATCTCATGATTGGTCTTTGGGTCTTGCTTCTCCTTGGTTGTCTTAGGATAAATATTCTTGGAGGATCTTCTTGAAGAGGATCCAAAAATTCTTGTGAAGTCACATGCATCCAATGCAACTTTGAGATCTTTTATTATCTCTTCCATAGAAGGTTGACTTTTGACTATAGAACATGCAACTTTTTTCTGAATATGGCTATTAGAATAACCATAGTCTATTCTATCAATCATGATCTCATGGGAGATGCTTATGGAAGGTACTTCTTGGGAATTCTCTTCCTCATACTATCTACAATATTCTTCATACTTCTCATCATAATCTTCATCATACTCCTCATAAGAATAATCTTCTTCCTCATAAATCTCAAAGTCTGAATCTTCCATGACATGGAAATAATTCCACTACTACAATTTGAAAATAGTGCTGAACTACTTTTCCACTGAGATTAAATTTCCACAGGATGAGCCACGGAAAGTGCTCTGATACCACTATAATATCCTAGGAAATATTTAACCCAGATATTAACTCAAGTTCAGAATTTTAAATTAAATTTACTTGTCCCTTTTTTATCAATTCACCGAACAGAGCAGGAAGTCAGTGACGGGTAAGGAGACTTGAAACTGAGTTTGGTAAGATGAAATTTTAGTTCTGGAATTTATATGGGACAATGTGTAGCAGCAACTTATACAATGGGTAATTGGATCCTTTGTACAAAGCACGGAGACCATTTATGTTTCGGACATCAGCTACCGTTGAAGCCTACCGCAATGCTTCCTGGGTACATACGCATATAAAAAATAGATATGGAAGGATAACAGGGTTTATAATAGTCAATGGGTTGTTGGTTATTGTCAAAATTATAAATAATCATTCTTGGAAGATTTTGCAAAGAATTGGGGCTTTTGGTCTCTTCCGGGATTGTGGAGCTAGTCTTTTTCTTAAATTTCCAAGAAAGGTCAAAAGGATTTCAAAATATGATTTTTTGGACTGATATGGATACTGGGATGTGTTAAGGACCTACTCCAACTGACGGAATAACAAAAGAGTGCACAGAATGAATTTTATAGAAAAAATGGAAAAAACTAGTCAAATTTAGGCATCAAACTAGCTAGTCTTGGATTTTGACATGGTAAACTGCTTAAAAGAAATGTAAACTCTGTTTTGATGATTATATTAAGTCTGATATTAATTATTATGTCCAATAAACATTCAATATAGATTTCAGAACAATTATTTTATCTTCTAGTGCTTGCTTTGCAAATAACAATGCCTCACGGGCTATTTTCTTCTTACATAAGCTAGTAGAACAAAGAAGAGAATATTTTAGGACTGAGTTTAGATGTTTATTACAGATATTTTATGGCTGGAAAATAGCATCAAACTATCCTTTCCAATGACATAAGGAAAGAAGATTCAATCCCTCAGTTCTTCACCTCTTTGAGTACAAAACATGACACCCTTGGGGAATCTCGAACTAGAATCACTTGGACATTATAGAAGTTGAATGAATGGCTGTAAGTTCAACTTTATTTCTGAATATGTCCATCACACATCATATCCTTCATCTCATTGATCACTAAAAATCTTTCAATGGAGCAAACCTTCCACCAACACCCTGCAATACTGAAAAATGGGGAAGAAGAGAGGGGATAATGAGAAGGATTATTCTTGAACTCTTAAACTCTACTGAAGAAATTAGACCCTAGACTGATATAAAAAATTTAATGGCTGCAAAATTATCTTCAGTGGCTGCAAATAGATCTTCAATGGTTGCCCAATAGTCTTCAATACCTGTTAGAGAGAAAGAGAGAGAGAATGAGAGAATGGGGCACATCACCCATAGAGTGGCTTGGGCACATCACCAAACCTAGAGGAGCTTCAAAGCTCTCATACAAACTTCACAATGACAAAAGTTGTGAAATGGAGTTGGTTGGCTTCTTTTATAAACTTCAGGATGACCCGCTGGGCAAGTTACTTGGCTTGGTGACCTGTGAGAATAGGTCACCCATGAGTGGACATACTTTCCTCAATTTTTCCTTACAAGATTTCTCCTTTAGAAACTATTCCCTCCTTGACCTTAGATGTTTCCTTCTTGCATTAGCACTTGCTTTCCTTGTGAACTGGGCATTGAAATGGAAACTACACCATTTAGGATGTTTCCTTTTTGGTAAACTGGACTGTTTTTTGGCAAGTGCGCCCTCCTTAGCTTTTTCTAGTTGTTTCTTTTTTCTGATTTGGAAACCTTATCTCCACCTTCCTTCTCTTCATCGTTTTTCCATATATTCACCCCTTAATACATTTTGGCAACATCTTCCACATGGGAGCCCTCTTGGCCCACTTGCTCATTATCCATTAATTTTATTTATCAAAATTAACTTTAATAAATAAATTTGCCAATTTGTGAGCCTTAGGATAAAATTAATTCTAAGCAAATAGAATTAATACAATTTAATTCCCTTAGGGGTTGATCTTGTCCCCTTTCACCCATGGTACTGGATGAACCAAAATTGGGGACATGACAAACATGTACAGCAGATCAATAGCATATCAATCATAAACACAATAATGCAATCACACAAGAGACACAGAGTTTCCTCGGGGAAAACCAAGAAGGTGAAAAACCCCGCAACTTCCTCAGAGATAGAATAAGCCCCAATACAAGATCACAATGATCAAACCCAATAAGATGTCTCTAGCAGAGACTCCTCCTCCTCCACATGTGCACCACTTTCTCTCTTAGCTATGCGAGCTTGAGAAATGAGTGAATGAATCAAATGAGAGACACAGCCTCTCTATTTATACACTAACTTGACCTGCCAATAAATCACTAGGGCCTACTTGCTACTCAATTCTAATAACCCAACCACATGACTAAACTAGGGCTGACCCCACACCAGTGGTCTAATAACCCATCAATGCAAATGATGACACTTACAATGTAACTTGCGACACTTGCAAATACAAATGACGACACTTCCGATCAGAGTAATAATACATCTCTGTTGGATATACAATAAAGTACAAATGTAATATACAAGTGAATATCTTCTGAAGTTACAAATACATCAACACTCCCTCTTAACTAGGAAGGTATTCTCTAGACACAGGTCATCAATACATATTGGCGCAAGTAATCAATTATGGAGCTAGATCATCATCACTGGATCACGGAGCATCATCATAATCACTGTTGTACTCGACATCTTGATCACTGGGATATCTCTGAATTCTTCTTGTCATAGGAAGTTCTACAGAGCCGGCCCTTTTTCATGTTGGATGTAGACCTAGCCTCCTATAGGTCTTCATCATCTCTGGCCATCCTGTGGAATCCTCGGGACTGATTACGTGTCAGCAAAACCTCGAAATAGCATCCCAGGAATTTTACGAGCTCACTGCTCAACCTGTCGGATCTCCCAGGATCTTTTACATGCAACTGCACAACTTGTGCACAGCCACGGAGTATCATCCTAATACTCATGATCATACTGATCATATCATATCATCGTCCGCGAAGCACAACCCAGATGCACATGCACAACACTTACACCACCGACATGGGAGAACACATCTACCACCATTCGGGGAAGGCACCAGCCCTTAATTTTTCACCGTGGGAGAACACATCTACACCTTTGTGAAAAATGGCTTCATCCCTTCCATCTTCACCATGGGAGAACACATCTGCACCTTATGAAGAATGGCTCCATCCCTTACATCTTTACCGTGGAAGAACACATCTACACCTTGTAAATAATGGCTCCAGCCCTTACATCTTCACTTTGGGAGAACACATCTACACATTATGAAGAATGGCTTAGCAATTACATCATGACCTTGGGAGAACACATCTACACCTTTATCGGAAAATCTCGGCAATTATATCACGACCATGGGAGAACACATCTACACCATGTCTGAAAATCCCATCTGCATCTGTGTCTTTGGAACTCATCACACATAATCCAACCGATCATGCAGTGTATCCACCTAATACATATCATCACATATGATCATCCTGATCATCATCATAACAGCGTCCTAATGCATATCATCCAGAGCATCATCCTAATACTCATCTCCAATGATCATCCTGATCATCGTCCTAATGCATGTCATCCAGAGCATCGTCCTGATACTCATCACACATGATCATCCTGATCATCATCACTGCATCGTCCTGATGCATGTCATCTAAAGCATCGTCCTGATACTCATCACACATGATCATCCTGCTCATTGTCACTACATCATCCTTATACTCATCACACATGATCATCTTGATCATCGTCACTGCATCGTCCTGATGCATGTCATCATACATGATCCAACTGATCATACAAAGCATCCACCTAATGCATATACATATACATGATCCAACTGATCATACAAAGCATCCAACTAATGCATATCCAAAGTAGTAAATGGAGCATCATCCTGTTGCTCATCACACAGCGCTTACATCCACAGCCATAGGAGGTATCCTCCTCTTCGCATGATGGAATGGCTCCTGCAAATGTGTCCCATCACTTCTTCCTCGAAGTATATTTAATCTGAAGAACACCAAGCCTGTCTCTGAAGTACTCGAACTTCACTCTGGCTAGTGGTTTTGTCAACACATCTACAACCTGTTCATCCGTCGCAACATACAGGAGCTTCACTGCTCCTCTTTGCACCATATCCATGATATAGTGATATTTGATCTCAATGTGCTTCGACCTGTCATGGAACACTGGGTTCTCAGACAACTTCACACAACTCTGGTTGTCACAAAAGATACCAGTAGCATCCAACAAGAGATCAAATAACTGATATAGTAGCTTCCTAAGCCATACTTCCTCACAACTAGCCGAACAAGCTACAACATACTATGATTCGGCTGTACTTAGTGCTACGCAGGACTACTTCCTGCTAAACCAATAGATCACACCTGATCCCATACTGAAGCAGCACCCCAAATTTCTCTTCCTGTCTGCAGCACTTCCTTTCTAATCTGAATAAACATAACCCTGTAGGTTAAAATTTTGATTCACATCATACTTGAACTCATAATCAACCGTACCCTTCAGGTAGCTTAGAATATGCTTCACAGCAACCAGGTGAACACCTCTGGGATCCGTCAAGAATTGGCTCAATGTGTTCACCACAAAGCAAATATTTGGTCTCGTGTTCATCAAGTACATCAAGGACCCAATCATCTGACAATACACTGTGACATCAACCGGCTCAGATGAAGCATCATACAAAAGCTTTAGGTTTGATGCCATAGGTGTTTCCATGGCCTTGCAGTCCATCATCCTGAACCGTTTCAGGATCTCTACTGAATACTTCCCATGTCCAAGGAAGACTCCATCTGCACTCTGCCACACCTCCATGCCTAGAAAGTAGTACATCATCCCCAATTCCTTCATATCGAACTTGGCAGCAAGCTTCCTCTTCGTATCAACAATCAATCTATCCTCACCTGTAACAAACAGGTCATCCACATACAATAGTAGTATCACCGGATTGCCTTCCTCAACCTTGTAGTAAAGGTTGGAATCTACTTTACTCTAGGTAAATCCCAAACTGGATAGGAATTTGTCCATCCTACCATACCAGGTTCTAGGAGCTTGCTTCAAGCCATATAAGTCTTTCTTCAACCTACACACATATGACTCCCTGTCATGTGTCTCAAAACTGAGTGGCTGCTCCACATACACTTCCTCTTCGACTACACCATTCAAGAAAGATGTCTTGACATCCATCTGGTGTATATTCCACTTCATCACTGCAGCCAGAGCAAGTACTCTTATGATGGAAGTGTATCTGGCTACAGGTGCAAAAGTCTCTTCATAATCTATTCCCTCTTTCTGGGAGAAGCCACGAGCTACAAACCTCGCCTTGTATTTCTCTATGCTACCATCTGCAGCATGCTTGATCTTATAGATCCACTTGGAAGGCACAACAGACTTCCCTTCAGCTCTTGGGATCACATCCCAAACATCATTCTTCACGATCGATTGGTACTCTTCGACCATGGCATCCTTCCATTCTTTCTTTTCCACTGATTCTTCATAACTGGAAGGTTCTTTGTTCATAATATCACAGAGTAAGGCAACATAACTGGTGTGTGATCTAGTCCTCTTCCTTTCTCTGTGTTCTTCTTCTAGAATGCCATACCTTTCTACATATTGAATGAGCTCTCTAGCCTATGCAGGTTTCCTCTTGTGAGAGTTCTTCTCACGGGATAGATCTATAGGTTCTTGTGGATCTTCAATTTCACGATCTTCCTCTGGAATTGCTTCATTCATAGTGGTGTCTTGAAATCTGATTACCTTTGGATCTTCATTGTCTTCAACAGGTGTCTTCCTTGATTTGATGTATGCTGAGTCTTCATCAAATGTTACATCCCTGTTGATGTCAATCTTCTTGAACCCTGGAAAGTATATTCTGTAAGCCTTCGAGCTTTCGTTGTAACCCACAAAGATTCCCTTCCTTCCTAAAAGATTTAGCTTTGTCCTCTTTTCCTTTGGAATGTGTGTAAATACTAGATAGCCAAATATTCTGAGATGGCTAACTTCAGGCTTCTTACCAGAGAAAGCTTCTTCTAGTGTCTTGTTGTCAAGTAGCTTGTGAGGTGTTCTATTCTACACATATACAGTTGTCCTAGCTGCCTCTTCCCATATATGCATAGGCATATCCTAGTCATGAAGCATTTCCCGTGCTGCTTCCATGATAGTTCTACTCTTTCTTTCTGCAAATCCATTTTGTTGTGGATTGTAGGGAGCAGTCAACTCCCTCTTAATCCCTGAATCACTGCATAGTTTCTTAAAATCACCTGAAGTGAATTCTCCGCAATTGTCGGATCTTAAGGTCTTGATCTTCTTATCAGTTTGATTTTCTATCAAGGCTTTGAATTCCTTGAACTTATCAAATACTTCATCTTTATTCTTCAAGAAATAAACCCAAGTAATCCTAGAGAAATATTCAATGGAGGAAACATAGTATGCATACCCACTCAGAGAACTGGATGACATCGGACCGCATACATCGGAGTGGATAATTTCCAAGATTCCTTTTGCTTTTCTTTCACTGCTTGGAAATGCTTTCTTTGTGTTCTTTCCTTTTGCACATCCTTTGCAAACCCCTTCATGTTTTGACTGGATTTCGGGAAGACCTTCTACATCTTTGCTTGCAATTGGTAGTGCTCTATAGTGCATGTGTGCAAGCCTTTTATGCCAAAGTTCACTTGGCTCCATGGATTCATGTACCATGGCATGTTCAGGTTGTCCCTTCAATTTGTACAATCCTCTCTCTTGCTCTCCAATCACTACTGCATCATCTATGGTCTTACCCTTTGGCCACATGAGTACTTGGCCATCCACAAATGCAACTCTCATTCGTTTTTCATCCAAATATGATATGGAGAGAAGATTCTTCTTGAGTCCAGGTACATATAGAAAATATTTCATCTTCAAAGAATTCCCAGAGGCTAGTTTGTAGGAGGATTCACCACTTCCTTTTATGGGATATTGATAGTCATCCCCAAGTTTCACCTTATGGGGTGACTCATGTTCAGATAGATCTATAAAAGATTATTTAAACCCGGTCATGTGTTTAGAAGTCCCACTATCAATAACCCAATCATTACATCCATGATAGATAGTACCTATGAGAATAGAGATTAGAACATATTCATCTTCACTAGATGAGTCATCACTTTCTGCTCTAGCCTTCTTCTTGGGAGGTTCATCATCCTCAGCAGCATGAGCATGATATCTCCTTTTGTTGCTCTTCTTCTTGTTGTTGAAGTTGTTGTTGTTGCCCTTTTTTTTCTTAGGGCAATCTGAGGCAAAGTTTCCTTTCTCATTGCAATTGAAGCATCTCAGATCTTTCTTCTCTTTTGGATGGTAGTGAGAAAATTTCTTGCGATGAGGTGGCTCCCTCTTGGTCTTGTTTTTCTTGGTGTGTGCTATGAGAGCTTGATCTTCACTTCCCATATTTTCTTCTCGGGCTACAAGCCTTGCTTCTTCTTGAGAACATTCCTCCCATATTCTACTGAAAGAGATCAATTTCCTTTTGGCACAGATTCGTTGGATGAAGGAGTCCCATGACCTAGGTAGGCCATTCAAAGTTGTCATTACAATTTCACCATTCTCCACTACTTCATCCACAACTTCAAGTTGTTCCTTGATTTGAGAGACCTTGGAAAAGTAGGATTAAATGGTCTCTCCATTCTGAATCTTTACCCCTTTCAATTGGTTCTGCAGAGTCATTTTCCGATTTATTTTCTTTCCTTCAAACAACTTGGTCAAGGAGTCAAACATCTCCTTAGGTGTCTTTAGGGAAGACACATAAGGTATGCGATGGTCTTTGATATAATCAGCAATGATTCTCTCAGCCTTGATCAGGTTCTTCTTGTGTAAGTCCTTAGCCTCATCTCCCTCTGGGACAGGAACCTCTTCACTTATGTAAGTGTCCAACTCATTCTCTTCTACGATTAACCCAATCCTATACTTCCAGGCTCGGAATTTATCATCCCCTTCAATCTTATCCTCAAGCTTGGTGTGGTGAGACATCTTAAGGAGTAATTTAAATGGAAATATAAAATATTTAGGTCTTACCACTTGATTTACTGAAAATTGGATCTGGAGCTAGATTTGGGTTTGTCAGAGAAACCCTAAAAATTCAAATTTTGAATTTCAAATTTCTGAAAGGATAGAAAGATGCGCCTTGTTAAGTTGGTCAAGCTGGTATACTCAGATTCTGAATTCTGCAAAGTTTCACCCCTCAAAAATTGATTTTGAAACTTCTGGATTCACTAGACAGTACCCTGAATTAGGGTTTGATTTTCTCGAAGCTTCACCCAACCAAAAAGTTTGATCCAAATCTCTAAACTTCGATTTTTCAGAGGATCTTCCAGCCGTGGTCTCAGATTTCAGAAATTCCAATTTTTACAGAAACCCTAATTTTTAGGTCAAAAACTGAAAATGCTCATAATTGAATTATGTCTCGACAGAAAGATGCACCCTTTCTAGGAGATTCAATCTAGCCTCCTTCCTTTGATTATCTGTGGAGAGAAACCCAAATATTAAGAAGCCATAGCTTCCGCAACTGCACAGTGCCTTCTTCTTAGGTTAGCTCTGATACCATGTTAATTTTTCGATAATTTCATTCCATTATCATTCAGGCTCACTAAGAGAATAACATGTACAACATATCAATAGCATATCAATCATAAACACAATAATGCAAGCACACAAGAGAAACGGAGTTTCCTCGAGGAAAAGCAAGAAAGTGAAAAACCCCACAACTTCCTCAGAGATAGAATAAGCCCCAATACAAGATCACAAGGATCAAACCCAATAAGATATCTCTAGCAAATACTCCTCCTCCTCCACATGTGCGCCACTTTCTCTCTTAGCTATGCGAGCTTGAGAAGTGAGTGAATGAATCAAATGAGAGACACAACCTCTCTATTTATACACTGACTTGACCTGCCAATAAATCACTGGGGCCAACTTTCTACTCAAGTCTAATAACCCAACCACATGACCTAACTAGGGCCGAACCCACACTGGTGGTATAATAACCCATCAATACAAATGACAAAACTTACAATGTAACTTGCAACACTTGCAAATACAAATGACAACACTTCTTATCAGAGGAATAATACATCTATGTTGGATATACAGTAAAGTACAAATGTAATATACAAGTGAATATCTTTCAAAGTTACAAATACATCAACATAGAGGAGCATATTGGCTTACCTGTACATAAGTGTGGTTTGCTTTCTTTTTCTTTCTTTGCTTTGTTTGTTTTCCTTCTGTAATTTTGGTTTTCTTTTCAATCATAATAATGTCCATGCATTTGGTAGAGGCTATTGATCAGTGTGTCTCAGATCAATACAGTCTGAAGTTTTGTGGTAGCCTTGTCAGTTTTACTTTACTTAGCCCATATCTGAAAAATGTCTTTCATCAAATTTACCAGTCATTCTTCTGCAGAGATTTAATTGATACTTTCCCACCTCAATCACTACCTTTATAGGTGTCTCATTTTTTTAATTCAAGTTTCAAAAGTGATTCGGTTTTTCTTACGTTATGTTTCATTAGTGATTGGCAGCAAACCCTTATAGATTGATCAACTTTTAGTTGTTATGGATCCCATTCTGATCACCTTGAAGATTAAAATGCATTCTAATAACTATGAATTGCAAGATGGGGGGTCTTATCACTGTTAGTATATCTCATCATTCACTTTTGTACTTTGCATGCATGCATGCATTCTGCGTGCATTGTATTCACCCGCATGATGCCCAGTCATCAGTATGGTACCTCTAGCACCTAGTCCTTAGTCTCCCAGCACTCGGGAGCTACTTTCCACTCAGATTTATCCCTCCTAGCCTATCATGCGCCCAGTTCTCACCTTCCACTGAAGAAGGGCACCTTTCTCACCTACCAGTCCAGTTACACTTCAATTATCACTCTGATTTACCTCTGATTGACCCATAATTGATGTTATCACTCCGATTGACCTCTGATGAGACATGGCTGACAGTTCTAAGTGTAGTTAACTCCTCATGCGCCCTCCACTGAGCCTCCATCCCTATATTAGTGCCACTTACCATCAGTTACACTTATTACACTCAGTTAGACTCAGTTTGACACCTGTTTGACAGTGACTTGTGCATTGATGACCACCAGTGATTGATGATGAGGACTCCTAGTTGGAGCCAAGCTATGCCATTCAGTTAATTCGAATGACCTCCTTGGTTAATTTGAATTGCTCACTCATTGTGACAGTATTGTATTGTATTTTCACCCTTATTGGGATTATAGAGGACTGGTGCATGCTTTTGCACATTTTACACCATATTTTCTGAGTTTCATCTATGTGATTGATTTACTTGTTCATTAGATCTGCTGTGACTAATTTTACATGGTATCAGAGCCGTTGCAGGGACAAGATCTCTTTTCTACAGGTGTTCTACAAGAAGATTTGAGTGAATTTGCTCAAAATTACTGAATTTTTTGCATGAAAGATGTCATGTGCATTCGCTCATGTGCATGAAAAGCAGAAAAATACACTCCAATCCACTCCAGAAGCTTGAGTTTTCCACATAATTCCTGGATTTGATACATTGGACCTATTCAACTAGTTTGATCTCCAATCCCAAGTGTGATGCAAATCTAAAAGGGTGGATTGTTCGACCTTACTGTTCTTGTTTTGATTGTGATTTGCAGGTTAATCATCTTCACCAATTGCATTCGCTCTCTTGTGTTTGACAAGTTCTTCTACATCAAGTGCACTCACTATTTGAGATGGAATACTCTTCTTCCAAGCCAGTTCTTACTCCCTTCAATTATTTTGAATGTAAAGATGATATGGAGATTATATTACGCTCAAAAGGGTTCTATAGAGTCACTGTTGGCCTCGAATTGGAGCCAAGCACATTGTCGGAAAGAACCAAACACTACAATAAGCTTGATGAAGCTTATGGTCTCCTTTGCCTCTCCATTTCCAAGGATCTTCTCTTCCATCTCAACGGATTGAAGACTCCAAAATAAATATGGGAGTAACTTGACACACGTTTTGGCAAGCAAGACAAGCTTAGGGATTTTCAATTAGAGAATGAATTGATTGCTCTTAGTCCTGAGAATTTCGAGACCATCAATGAGTTTTTCACAAGATTCAAGCACTTGTCATTGCAGTTGAAGAACAGTGGTGTTGTGAAAGAGGATAAGCAATTGATCCTCTCCATTCTCAAAAAGCATGGGAAATATTACTCAGTATTTGTCTCTACTTTCAATTCCGGTCGGCTAACTACCCCGAATCGGAATATGCCTACCTTGAATGCCTTCATTGAGTCTGTCACAAAAGATCATGATAAGTTGATTCAAATGGGGTCCATAAACTCCAAAGATTCATCCCTCTTTGATCAAAGATCCAAGAATTCGAATGGTAAAGGAAATCAAAGGAAAGAGAAGCCCAAATTCGAACCTACCAAGCAAAGAGATAAAGGCAAGCAAGCGGAAGCACCATCCGGTTCGAGGAACAAGCAGAAGGGTAAAGAGGGTAAAGAAAAATCTAAGTGTTCTTATTGCAACCATGGCTTTCATCCTAAAAGTTCATGCATGAAGAAAAAAATAGATCAAATGGCCCTCCTTTTGGAAAAGAACAACATATGTCTTCCCGACGGTGCACGGAAGAAGGATAGGAATGATGATCATGAAAGAGGTCAAGCACTCATGGCAACTGTTTCAAAACCCACCACTCTACTGATAGATTCCGGTGCCTCGAATCATATGGCTGCAAATATTGACTCCTTCTCTTCATTTGATCCAAATAGCTCCATCCCCATCCATTTTGGAGATGACTCAAAAATTTCTTCGAAGGGAAAAGGTACCATCCATGTAGAGCATGGAAGCTTCCAGAATGTTCTCTATGTTCCTTCCTTGGCTTCAAATCTATTTTCTGTGTATCAAATGACACACACTAGTGAACCGAAGCAAGTTACATTTAGCCCTAACAAAGTTGAAATTTCTGATATTAAAAGTGGAAGACTTATTGCAGTCGGAAAGTCCAATCACACTGCAAAATACTATGAGTTTTCTCACTTTATGCCGCTCGAAAAGCCCACTGCTCTCCTCACTCATGGAAACGAGGTTAGTAGGATTTGGAATGAAAGGTTTGGACACCTTAACTACAAGTATTTTCTTCTATTGCAAAATAATTCCATGGTTGATGGTCTTCCGCAACTCCATTCCTCGAAGGGAATTTGCCCCGGTTGCATTGTTGGGAAGCACCCTGAGCACAAGTTCGACCGCGAAAAAGCTAGCAGAGCTTGTACCATTTTGGCCCTCATACATTTTGATAGTGGTCCACTGCCAAATATTTCCATGAATGCTTCAAGGTATGTTTTGACATTCATCGACGACTTTTCCCGCTTTACTTGGGTATTTTTTCTCAAAAACAAGTCAGAACTGCTTAGAAAATTCAAGGATTTTAAGGCTTCTGTTGAGACCACCACTGAGAGAAAGATCAAAGCTCTTAGATATGATAATGGCAGAGAATATATCAAGACTGAGTTTCTGCAACTTTGTTCCGAAAGCAGAATTCAGATCCAACATACAGTTCCCTACACACCCCAGCAGAACGGTGTAGCGGAAAGGAAGAATCGGTCACTGAAAGAGATGGCTACCTGCATGCTTGAGTCAAAAGGTTTGGCTGAAAATATTTGGGATGAAGCCATTAATGTTGCTGCACATATTTAGAACCAAGTTCCACATTCATCCATGAAAGGTAAAACTCTTTTTGAAGCATTCTTTGGTCACAAACCGGATGTGTCCAATTTGAGGGTTTTTGGCTCCACTGCATGGGCTAGAATTCCTTCTGATAAGAGAAAGTCTTTGGATCCACAAAGTATTGAATGTATCCTGATAGGATATGGGGAAGTCAAAAGCATATAAACTCATGAATATCATATCCAAAAAGGTATTCATAGAGCGAAGTGTGAAGTTTTAAGAACCGCTGCCAAATCTGAAACTAGTTGAGGAAAACACTGCCGATCTGCACCCTCCACAAGCAGAAGATTCAAGTGATTATGAAGAAAGAATTGGATCTGATATCTTTTATATTATATCAGAATTTTATGGCCATGACATATCAGGTTCGGAATCAGACCATAATGATCCTCCTCAATTACCAAAGTGGGCCCAAAACACTCTACAATCTGCTGCTCCAAATATTGGAAATCCTGTTGATCCAAGGAGAACAAGAGCAGACTATCAGAGAGCAAGTATGGCTCTTTCCTTTTATTATCCATCATTACCTGAGAAATTTTATTTGATGATTGGTTCAGATCCCAAATAATACTATCATTCCCACCGAGATCCACGATGGCAAACCGCCATGGATGAAGAGTACAATTCTCTTCAAAAGAACAACACATGGGAGCTAGTTTCTCTTCCACCTAGAAGAAAATTAGTTCAATGCAAGTGGATCTACCGCGCGAAGGTTGATGCTTATGGCTATATCATCAAATACAAATATAGGTTGGTGGCAAAAGGTTTCTCCCAATTCCAAGGTGTGGACTACACTGAGACTTTTGCATCGGTTGCAAAGATGGATTCCATCCGCCTAGTTTTGGCCATTTCCGCATCCAAGCACTGGGAAGTGCACCACATGGATGTGAAGAGTTTTTTTCTACATGGATACCTTGATGAGGAGATATTTATGAAACAACTAGAAGGATACATATCAGATCCATCATTAGTTTGCAGATTGAAGAAATCTTTGTATGGATTGAAACAGGCCCCAAGAGATTGGTACGCAAAGATGGACTCCTTCCTTCTTTCTCAAAATTTCAAAAGATGAAAATCTGATACTAATGTGTACCTACAGCAAGTTAAAGGTAATTTGTTGATTTTGGTTTTATATGTTGATGATCTTCTCATTACTGGTAGCACTCTCCTTACAATTAACAAGCTGAAAACCGCTTTAAATCTAGCTTTTGATATGAGCGATTTGGGCTTGCTTGAGCAATTTTTGGGCTTGGAGATAGCTCAAAACTTTGATGGCATCACATTATCTCAGAAAAAATATGCTAAATTCCTGTTATTAAATTTTAATATGGCAGAATGTAAGGCTGCTCCATTTCCATTCATCTCAGGAATCAGTCTTGAAGAGGGAAATACTACACCGCTTGCAGATTGCACTATGTATCGACAGTTGATTGGTTCACTACTCTACTTGACACACTCTGTTAAATTTTCTGAATTTACTTCAATCTGATCTAGGATCTTAACTGAGAGAACAACATGTATAGCATATCTACAGCATATCAATCATGGTGACA
Source organism: Larix kaempferi (assembly GCA_027924585.1). Lineage (NCBI taxonomy): Eukaryota > Viridiplantae > Streptophyta > Pinopsida > Pinales > Pinaceae > Larix > Larix kaempferi. The sequence continues at coordinate 11,157,178 of BSBM01000616.1, read as the reverse complement.
ATAATGCAAGCACACAAGAGACACAAAGATTTACTTGGGGAAAACCATAAAGGTGAAAACCCCAATAACTTCCTCAGAGATAGATAGAGCAATGATACAACCAACCATGAGAGATAGACATAACCTAGCAGCAGATCCTCCTCCTCCATAAGTGTGCCACTCCTCCTTGAGTGCATGTGTGAGAAGTGAGTGAGTAAATAGAGTGCTTCCCGCACTCTATTTATACTTGACTTGACTTTCCTTTTTACCTAACTCATGTAGGCTCGAACTTAACCACATAACATAATGCTGAGTGGGCCGACCCCCAATAGGGTGGTCTAATAACCCTTTGACACACATGACTTATACAGGGCCGACCCCAAACAAGGTGGTCTAATAACCCATCAAGTATAAGTTACGACACTTACAATATAAATGACGACACTTCCTTATAGAGGAATAATACCATCTCTATAGGAATACAATATACATATATGTGAAATACATTCCGAAGTTACATATACATCAACACTCCCTCTTAACTAGGAAGGTATTTCTCAGCACAGTTCTTCTAGCACAAGTCATCTTCTCTGGATCATCGTCACTGGATAATCGTCATCGAGTCATCATCATCGTCACTGCTGCTGCTATCTCAATCAATCTCTGAATCTACTCGTCATAGGAAGTTCTACAGAGCCAGTCCTTTTTCATACTGGATGTAGGCCCACCACCTGTAGGTCTTCATCATCACTGGCCATACTGTGGAATCCTCAGGACTTATTACGTGTGTCACAAAACCTCGAAAGAGCATCCCAGGCTGTTACGAGCACACAACTCTACCTATAGGATCTCCCAGGGCACCGAATTACATGTGACCTCACCAAAAAACCTCGCAAGAGCATCCCAGGCTATTACGAGCACACAGCTCTACCTATAGGATCTCCCAGGGCAACGAATTGCATATCTTCATAGCAAAACCTTGCAAGAGCATCCCAGGACTGATTACGGGCACACAGCCCAACCTATCGGATCTCCCAGGGAAACGAATTACATGCCATAGGACAAAACCTCGAAAGAGCATCTGCCAGATATCCCAGGGAACCGAATTACATGCCATAGGAAAAACCTCGAAAGACTATCTGTAGATCTCCCAGGGCACCGAATTACATGTCCTTCCAGAGCAAAACCTCGAAAGAGCATTTTCCAGATGTCCCAGGGCACCGAATTACATGCCATAGGCAAAACCTCGAAAGACCATCTGCAAATCTCCCAGGGCACCGGATTACATGCTCATCTGCACAACCTGATCCACGGCCACAAAGTATCAACCTGATACTCACCATACATCATCCTGATGTATCCATGATCATCCTGATCATCATCACTGCAACGTCCTGCTGCATGTCATCTGGAGCAACATCCTGAAGCTCATCATCTATGATCATCCTGATCATCACTGCAACATCCTGCTGCATGTCATCTGGAGCAATATCCTGAAGCTCGTCATCTATGATCATCCTGATCATCACTGCAACATCCTGCTGCATGTCATCTGGAGCAACATCATGAAGCTCGTCATCTATGATCATCCTGATCATCACTGCAACAACCTGTTGCATGTCATCATATCTGATCCACCTGATCATCAATGCATCTACTTGATGCATACCAAGTATCTACCTGATACATATCATCATACATGATCCTCCTGATCATCAATGTATCCACCTGATACAAATACATGATACATATCACCATACATGATCCACCTGATACATATACAGATACATGGTCCAAGCATCCAACATGATGCATACATACATACATAAAATGATCCAACTAATCATATCCAGCATCCACATGATGCGTACATACATACATAAAAATGATCCAACTGATCATATCCATCATCCAACATGATGCGTACATACATACATAAAAATGATCCAACTGATCATATCCAGCATCCAACATGATGCGTACATACATACATAAAATGATCCAACTGATCATATCCAAGCAGAAACCAGAACATCATCCTGATGCTCATCATCCAGCGCTTACATCCACAGCCATGTGAAGGACCCTCCTTCCAACATGCTTGGAATGGCTTCAGCAAATGTGTCCATCACTTCTTCCTCGAAGTGTCCTCGATCTGAAGAACGCCAAGCCTCTCTCTGAAGTACTCGAACTTCACCCTGGCTAGTGGCTTCGTCAGCACATCTGCAATCTGCTCGTCCGTTGCAACATACAGGAGCTTCACAGATCCTCTCTGCACCATATCCCTGATATAGTGATATTTGATCTCTATGTGTTTCGACCTGTCATGAAACACTGGGTTCTCAGACAGCTTCACACAACTCTGGTTATCACAGAAGATACCAGTAGCCTCCAATGGGAGATCAAATAGCTCAGACAGTAGCTTTCGTAGCCATACTGCCTCACAACTAGCTGAATAGTCTGCAACATACTCTGCCTCAGCTGTACTCAGTGCTACGCAAGACTGCTTCCTGCTAAACCAAGAGATCACACCTGATCCCATACTGAAGCAACACCCAGATGTGCTCTTCCTATCTGCATCACTGCCAGCCCAATCTGAATCAACATAACCCTGCAGGTTAAACTTTTGATTCTCCTCATACCTGAGGCCATAATCCACTGTACCCTTCAGGTACCTCAGAACATGCTTTACAGCAACCAGGTGAACACTCCTCGGATCCGTCAGGAACTGGCTCAATGTGTTCACAGCAAAGCAAATGTCTGGTCTCGTGTTCATCAGGTACATCAAGGACCCAATCATTTGACAATACAAAGAGACATCAACCGGCTCAGATGAAGCATCACATAGAAGCTTCAGATTCGATGCCATAGGTGTGGCCATATCCTTGCAGTCCATCATCCCGAACCTCTTCAGGATCTCTACTACATACTTCCCTTGTCCAAGGAAGATTCCATCTGCACTCTGCCACACCTCCATGCCAAAAACAAATAGTGCATCATCCCCAAGTTCTCAACTCGAACTTGGTAGCAAGCTTCCGCTGCGCGTCGGCAATCAATCTATCCTCACCTGATACAAACAGGTCATCCAAATAGTAGTATCGCTGGATTGCCTTCTTCAACCTTGTAGAAAAGGTTGGAATCCGCTTTATTCTTGGTAAATCCCAAGCAGGATAGAAAGCTGTCTATCCTACCATATCAAGTTCTGCACACATATATGACTACACCATGCTGTCTTGAAATCCATCTGGTGCATCTTCTATTTCATCACTTTTGTATTTCTCAATGCTGCCATCTGCAACATGCTTGATCTGATAGTTCTATTTGGAATTCACAACAGACTTCCCTTTAGCTCTTGGGATCACATCCCAAACATCATTCTTCATGATCGACGGATCATGGCATTCCATTTCTTCATCCCAGATCCTGGGAACTTCAATATCTTCAATAGATATCTTTGTTGCTGGAACAAATGTTGTAGTCCTTTTGTAGGTGAAGATATACGGTCTTTCCTACAAAACAGGTTAAATTGCATGATTAGAAACATCTCATAATTTTCAGAACAAATTCTTACGCATAAAGAAATATGTCATACATTCATGCAATTATCTTAGCCAATGCTTCAATACAACATTTATCCATATTCCGTAACTTTCTAGATGCCTTCCAATCTCTACCAGAACATTGTTCAGAGTGTGCACAACCCCCAACATGTCAGCAAAGAGGTTTCATTCTAGATAAGTAGCAATGGAATGTTGTAAAGTGCCATAGGCCACTTACCCATGTATATTAGTAATATACTGTTCATCAATGCAACTATTCTAATATGCACAATACATATCCTAAGTCTAGGAACATGAGCATATACATCATTGAACAATTTTATTTAAACAAACAAATATGCAAGAAATTAAAATACTTATCTTTGTTTGTTTGTTGGGTGGACTCCCTCTGAGTCTTTGCTTCCTTACAGGAGCTGCTGGAGTCCTAATTTGAAGTAGCTTCTTCTACACCTTTCTGTTGTGAAAAGATGGTCAACTCCCTCTGAATATCTGCATCCTTACAAAAACTACTGAAGTGTGTTCCTTTGCTTTCTTGCAGGAACAACTAGAGTGTGCTCCCTCTTGATCTTTGCTTCCTGGATTACCTGTTCTTGAACTCATATTCATCCTTGGTTCCTATGCATGCTTATTAGTATCATGATTGTGTTATCCTTGTGATCTCATATAAAATCATACATTCATTAGTATACTATTAAAACACAATAATCTCAAGCATGTATAGACATGATCATTTCAAATAGAAATAATAAGCATTATCATTCAAGGTTTATGTAGGATTCTTATGGTTAGTCAAATCATAAGAAGCATAACATGTCTAAACCTGTAATTACTCAAACCTATGACTCTTCAGGTTAGTTGAATCATCAATCAAGATAAGAGATATAATATGCATAACACCTATGATTATTCGAACCTATACCTTCATGATTCTTCTGGTTAGTCATATCATCAATTATGGTAAGAAATATAATATGCATACAACCATGACTTATTCAAACCTATGACTTCATGAATAATCATTATCAAACAACAAGACAGTATAAGATCCTAACACAAGGTAGGATTCTATATTGATATAGGAAAAAGATACCTGGATTAGCATGCTAGCTATTTATGTCTAACATACTCACATGATGTCTTCTTGTTCTTCTTCAATGACTTGTGCTAGTAACCTGCATATCTCATAGGTTAGCCATTATAAAACCAAGTTATACATACCTCGTAAATGGATCTTCTATGAGATCCATGACAATGGATGAGTCTTTATCCTCATGTCATCATGATCATATGTTCTTGAACTAGAACATGATTTGTCTTTCTTGGTGTACCTTTCATGTTAGTAGACAACATAAACCTCATACAACACCATAATGCATTAGTACAATTATAAGTGTCAACACCCTAACCAATGAATATCTTCTATCATGCATTCATAATTTTGTTAAGGTGATACGACAAATCTAAAATCAAGATTGTACTAACCGTAATAACATGAAGACAAACATACCATAAACTTAATCAAGAACAAATCTCAAAACATACCTCGATGAGTCATACCTGTCGAGATTGCTTGTAATCTCCTTATGTAAAGCCTTAGCCTTATCTCCCTCTGAAATAGGAACTCCTTCACTTATGCAGGCAACCAATCCATCTTCTTCTAGGATTAACCCTATCCACTTGATTTGCAAGAACTGGACCTGGAGCTAGATATGGGTTTGTCAGAGAAACCCCAAAAATTCAAACTTTGAATTTCAAACTTCCGAAAGGATAGAAATATGCGCCTTGATGAGCTGATCAAACTGGTATATTCAGAATTTGAAAACTGCAAAGTTTCACTCCTCAATTTTGCCTTTGAAACTTTCGGATTCACTGGACGTGACCCTGAACTGGGGTTTGATGAGGCCCAATCTTCTGCCCAATCAAAAGGTTTGATCCAAAGCTCTAAGCTTCTATTTTTCTGAGGAGCTTCCAGCCATGGTCACATATTTCAAAAATTCCCGTTTTTACAGAAGCCCTAATTTTCCACTTTCCTGATCAAAGTCCCGAACTAGGGTCTGATCAAGCCCGGCCTTCTGCCCAACCAAAACTTCTGATCATGGTCTCTAAATTTTTATTTTGATGAGTAGCATTCATCCATGGTCTCCGATTACAAAAATTCCAACTTTCTCCAAAGCCCTAATTTCCGGAAGCCATGAATGAAGGTACCAAAAAATAATTCTGTTTTGACATAAATATGTACCTGATTGTTTCTGGTGTAACTCCAAAATTTTTGATCCACAGGGTTTGAAAAAGTTTCTTGAGATAGCCTGACCTGTTAGCTTTCCATCCTGATAGGTCTGACCTCAATTGGATTTTCTGAGAGAGAGTTATGCCAAATGTCACAACGTGACCTGTTTTGGGATAATACAGGAGAGCGAAATTGTACGGCGTGCCACGTGTCACTGTTTCAACTTCGGCCTCTGAAAATATTTCCTGAGATATCTCGGCCTGTTATCTTTCCATCCTGACAGGTCTGACCTCAATTGGATTCTATGAGAGAGAGTTATTCCAAGTGTCGCAACGTGACCTGTTTATGGGATAATACAGGAGAGCGAACTTGTACGGCGTGTCACGTGTCACTGGTTCACCTTCGGCCTCTGAAAAAGTTTTCTGAGATAGTACAGTCTGTGTAATACCTATCACTTTTTACGAAATTTCATTTGGAGCTTCCTAGCCCAAGTTATGACCTTTTTCCCAAGGTCACCTGATTTTAACTCAGATCTGGAAGAGGCAGAAACCCTATATTGCACAGATCATAAATCACAAAGTACAAGGAATTAGAGGTTGTCCTTTGGACACAAAGTACCTGGAGATTTAATCTTCGTCTTGTAACAATTTCAGATCCAAAAAATTTGCTAAAACGGATTTATAGCGAAAGTGCTACGATGAATGGTGTTTTTCTATATCAAGCCCTAGCATCGTAAGTGCAACAAGTGTCATACATGCCATATCATGCCTTCTTTCAGGCTAGCTCTGATACCATGTTAAATTTTCTGAATTTACTTCAATCTAATCTAGGATCTTAACTAAGAGAACAACATGTATAGCATATCTACAGCATATCAATCATGGTGACAATAATGCAAGCACACAAGAGACACAAAGATTTACTTGGGGAAAACCATAAAGGTGAAAAACCCCAATAACTTCCTCAGAGATAGATAGAGCAATGATACAACCAACCATGAGAGATAGACATAACCTAGCAGCAGATACTCCTCCTCCATAAGTGCGCCACTCCTCCTTGATTGCATGTGTGAGAAGTGAGTGAGTAAATAGAGTGCTTCCCGCACTCTATTTATACTTGACTTGACTTTCCTTTTTACCTAACTCATGTAGGCTCGAACTTAACCACATAACATAATGCTGAGTGGGCCGACTCCCAATAGGGTGGTCTAATAACCCTTTGACCCACATGACTTATATAGGGCCGACCCCAAACAAGGTGGTCTAATAACCCATCAAGTATAAGTTACGACACTTACAATATAAATGACGACACTTCCTTATAGAGGAATAATACCATCTCTATAGGAATACAATATACATATATGTGAAATACATTCCGAAGTTACATATACATCAACACACTCAAGGCCTGATATATCTTATGTCGTGAGTGTTGTATCAAGGTATATGCAGAAACCCCATGAGCTTCATTGGCGGGCAGCCAAGCAAATCTTGCAGTATGTGCAAGGTACGAAACATTTTGGCATACATTATGCTGCAGATTCTGAGCTAGATTTCATTGGTTTTACTGATTCGGATTGGGCAGGTGATAGCATAGATCGGAATTCCACTTATAGATATGTTTTCATGATTGGACATGGGCCTATTTGCTGGTCAATAAAAAAGCAGGCGTCCATTGCACTTTCTTCAACAGAGGCAGAGTATCGAGGGGCAGTCAATGCCTGCATTCAGGCAATTTGGTTGTAGGGTATTCTTTCCGAGTTTGATTTTGGTAGCACTACTTAGACTGTCCTATTTTGTGACAATCAAAGTGCTATTAAGATCTCCACCGATCCGGTTCAGCGGAAGAGGACCAAACACATTGAGATTCATATGCACTACATTCGAGAGTTGGTGCATGATCGCACCATCATTCTGCAATATTGCCCTTCCGATGAGCAAATTGTAGACATCTTCACCAAGAGCTTCACTGAAAAGAAGTTCTCTTACCTCCGTTCACTATTGGGGGTGAGTTCCACCATGGTGGAGACAGATTAGATCCATTTTTATGTTTAGCTTGAGGGGGGTATTTCTTCCCACTGGGTTTTCCCTCTTTCCTCACTTAGCTTATTTCAGCATTTTTTGGATTATTGTATTGGGGTGACCTTTGGTCTCAGTAACCAGGGCCCTGCATTTTATTTTTTACATCATAGTATAGCTTGAGGGGGGGTGTTAGGATATCTCATCATTCACTTTTGTAGTTTGTATGCATTTTGCATGCATGCATGCACCCACATGTTGCCCAGTCATCGGTATGGTACCTCCAGCACCTAGTCCTTAGCCTCCCAACACTTGGGAGCTAATTTCCACTCATATTTATCCCTCCTAGCCTGTCATGCGCCCAATTCTCACCTTCCACTAAAGAAGGGTGCCTTTCTCACCTACCAGTCCAGTTACACTTCTGTTATCACTCTGATTGACCCATAACTGATGTTATCACTTCGATTGACCTCTGATGAGACATGACTGATAGTTATGAGTGCAGTTAACTCCTCATGCGCCCTCCACTGAGCCTCCATCCCTAGATTAGTGCCACTTACCATCAGTTACACTTATTACACTCAGTTAGACTCAGTTTGACACCTGTTTGATAGTGACTTGTGCATTGATGACCACCACTGATTGATGATGAGGACTCCTAGTTGGAGCCAAGCTATGCCATTTAGTTAATTCGAATGACCTCCTTGGTTAATTCAAATTGCTCACTCATTGTGACAGTATTGTATTGTATTTTCACCCTTATTGGGATTATAGAGGACTGATGCATGCTTTTGCACAGTTTACACCATATTTTCTGAGTTTCATCTATTGTGATTGATTTACTTGTTCATTAGATCTGTTGTGACTAATTTTACAATCACAAACCATCCCATTATGTTCATAGATGCTCAGTTGAATGACATCTCCACATCTGGTCACCAAGGTAGGGAGGTGACTTTCAGCTACTGTTGGAAGGTGGAAGATCCTATTACAGGTCGGTCCATTCATGATCCACAAGCATCAATGAGTAACACTACTATAAGATGGTCACCAAGCCATGGTGGTGTCTTGTAGTTTACAAACCCATAAAAATAAAAATTATATATAAGACAGCTTGTTGCATTCAAGGACAGGGGGGTCTTATCACAAGCCATCCCTACCATGATCATGAACTTTATGTTGGACTAGAATTATCACCATATGGTTACCAAGCCATGATAGTTTCTTTTAGTGTCAAAAGCTAAAAGACAAGTATCCTTATAAAGCTAGCTTGTTCAGTTTCCAAATGAGGTTTTTGAATGGCGTTGCCAAAATTTGATTATCAAGTTAGGGCATTGGCATTGTTTCATCAAAGTCTTATTTGCATAATCTTATGTTTAAAAAAAAAAGAGAAAAAGAAAAGGAGTGTATATATTTTAAATAACGCATCTGTACATACCATTAACAAATGTTAAATAAGTCAAGGTGACTCATGATTTGGTGATCTGGAATGATTGTAATTTTGTTCTAAGGTTTATCTTAAACTATCACCCTATGTTTGCATAATCGTTGAGAATTAGTTCTATACTTCTAGGCTCCCTTTTCAAATAGACATCATCACTAATTTATTTTGATGGGAATATATCAATCATATGATCTAACTCTGTTGTTTGGTTGTATTTTGATGAGAACATTTTGCAAGTTACTGGATGAAACATCTTTCATGCTAACAGACCTCTCTCATAACTAAGGATTAAATTTACAAAGATAACTGCTTCGCCAAGCCAGTCGCCCTTTGTTGTAGGCACAACAGATCCCATGTTTTTATTAAACATGGGAGCCCCAATTTTTATTGGCTAAGGTAATGTTTAAATTCCTTATTCATTTTTTGGGGTTTCATGATGTTGATCATTTATTTTATTCCTTTGTCATGAATCAATCTAGTCGATAATTTTCCCTTCAAAAATTCATTGATTTTTGTGTGTTTTTGTGAGTTGCGGAAAGCATAAATTTTCTTCAAAATTTGTCCTTTCCGCAACCCACAATGCGAGTTGCGGGTGCTTGGTTTTCAGATTTGAAATTTCTTCTTTCCGCAACCTGTAATCCGCAATTACGGATTTTGGATTGCATAAATGAGTTTTGAATAAAGTAGGTTATTCTTTTCCGCAACCCGCAACTGCGGATTGCGGAAAGAGTTTCAAAAATAAGTTCACACTTTGTGTTTCCGCAACCTGCAATGCGGATTGCAGAAAGTGTTTGAAAAATAAATTCGTGCTTTGCATTTTCGCAACCCGCGGTCGCGGATTGCGGAATGCAGAAAGAACATCGTTTTTTATTGTGTCGTTTGCGTACCCGCAACCCACAATTGCGGATTGCGGGAACTTTGGCATTTTTATATTTATAGTTGTGCTTTCGCAACCTGAAACCCGCATTGTGGATTGCAGATTGCGAAAAGGATGTACATTTTTGCAAAAAATAATTTCCGCAACTCTTCTTTCTCATCCTGCATCTTAGCCTTTGATTTGTCTTGATCCTGCGATCCAAATTTCATCCCCCGAATTCGTTAAATATGTTGATTTTCTTTATTTTCTTTTACCATTTTCATTTTCGAGAATTTCACCTGCGACAAGGATTTTTACTGTCGGTTTTTACCAGGGTTTTTTCTAGACATTTTCGTCAGCACGGGTTGGTTTTCTATCTATTCTTATTGGTTTTTTGTATATTTTATTCAATTTCAAACCGTTTTGATTGATTTTACTTTATTTATCATAATTACCAGTTTTCCACCATGTCGGGAAATACCCATTCTAAGACAGCCCAGAAAGACTTGATAAACAGAGACCCCAATTTTGGCATTCTCACTGATACCAGCGATAGAGTGTTTGAAAACTATCAGTTAGACTGGACACGGATTTACGTAATCTTTGACAACGAAGACTTGTCGGAAATCCAAGATAACCAGTCTGTTTATGAGAAAATCAGGGATTCCCAATTACATGCTATAGCAATTAGAACAACCCTCTTCCCATACACAGATGTCGTGAAATGGATAATCGACCACGCAGACCCTAAGGACCGTTCTTTCAACGATAGTGTAGGTTCCCAAGTGGCCTCTTTCCGTTCAGAGTTTTTTGATAGAGCATATGCCCTTAGGTCGGCCACCGAATTGTTCAATGTGGCTTTCCTAGATTCGGTGAATACTCGGTTTAATTTTGATGAGATGATAAAATCCTGGATGAACAACCTGGCCAACTTCATACCCAAAGCCGATAACTCTTACCCCATTTCATGGTTCAAGGAACCGTATTCTCTCTTAGTTTCCATGATGTGCAGACTATACGACTTACCCAATTGTTATGTGTTGAAAGCTAAATGGGAACATGTTGCTCATCACGTTCTCACAACAGGGGAATCATTTAATTGGGCCCAGATACTGTCAACCAAGTTAAAATCAGCAATATAACGTTACCGGAAGACGTCGGCCTCAAAGAAACCTCATTTTTTCTATTCGGCCTATGTTATTGATGTGTTCTGCTCAACATTCCAGTTCCCCTCCATGGGATGGATTTGGACCCTATCAGCACCTCCAGTTCACATATATTGTTCGGCATTATGGGAAAACAACTATGTGCCTTTACTATATGACATATGTGATCATTTCCTTGGAACAATTTATTACAAGATATTCAAAGAAGATGCACTTGCCTTCTCTGCTCATGCCAAGACACTCATCCCCACTATTGGTGATTGGTATGTAGGAGAATACTTCTCCTATGTCATGGTTTGGGGGAGTAATGCAGTTCATTTTCTGCCAAGGATAGTCCCAGATAGATTGTTGCTTGAATAAATTGATTTCCAAACTATTACAGATGGAGTTTTCCTCAGTTAACTAGACCTAAAAGAAAAGGATGGCCTAAATTCCCATTGAACCTTGGACCTATAGTCATCCAGAACTCGACACATGCTACAGTGTTGGAGAAGCAAATTGTTACACTAAAGTTGGGAAAATATCCCAAAAGGATGCATGAACCTAAGGCATTCTTGGCCAACCAATTTTCCCAGGAACACATGAAGACTACCTATGCTCATGAGACTACCCCTGATGATTCCATTTACCAAGGAGTCAATCTATTTTCTGAAGTCCTGACTAGGGATAAAACTAAAGAAGAACAAAGTTTCATTCTCCAATACCAACAGGATCTCAAGTATAAGGTTTTGAGCTACAGGAAAATGGAACTATCACTTGATGAACAGGCCAGAAGGGATAGAGAAGAGAAATATGCACAAAAGGAAAGTACTCCCTTGATTTTAACTTACGCTAATGAAGGTAAAGGAAAAGGCCTTGTGGAGAATTTTCAACAGGTCAAGAAGATGTTGATTCAATCAGTTGATGAGTTGAAGAAGGAACTGACACATATGACTACAAGGTTTGATACTCAGGTCATTGCTATGAGTACCCTGGCCAAAAGACAGAAGATTCAAGCCTTTGCGTCTCAAATACCCACATTGAATATTGAAGACAGTGATGTAGAGGATGAAAGGATTCCTCTTTTCCCTGTTGTGTCTGTTATAATAGAATTCACTCAAGCCTCTCAGACTTTTGTTGATTTGCTTGATGGAATGGTGATGGACAATACCACTTTAGAGGTTCATTGTCTTGAATTTATCAACACTTTTGTCACATCAAATCCTCCATCCCCACTCACTTCTGTTGAGATTCCTTCCACCTCATCTGTTGAGGTTACACTTCCACTTTCCAGCATATCTGAATTACTTGCTACATTAACCTACATCATTACTTCACAACCAACCTTGCCAATTCCACCTGTCACCTTACAACCAATAGTTACTAAGATGCAGTTTCCAACTGTTTCTCTGCAACCATCACTTACCATTGCCCCTACTTCCCTTCTTGAGGTTGTCACTTCGACTACTTCGACTTTTGTACCATTAGTTTCTACAACCACCCTCTCTTCTCTATCTACCTCCCAAATCACTATGTCCATCCCCAATTCCATTGTTGCCCAAACAGCTCCATTATTTGCAACATGTCATATTGCCACATCTTCAACTGAGTTGACAGCTAATTCTGAAGATGATGTTGTGGTTTCCCTTGGGAAATACTTTTACAGTAGATCAACCAAAGCAATGGTGAAAAGAGGCAATAAAAGAAGTAGGGAACCAACTATGATGCAAGCGCATGTCCCCAATCAAATAGTTTGGCAAAAACAGTCTGCTAATATCTAGCAGGAGGCATTAGACACTGTTGCAGCAATGAGAGCATTTGCTGGAGCCAATTATGATTCAGTGACTTCATTGAATAAGGAGATTGACATCAAGAAAGAATAATTGAAGAATCTCTAGGAGCATATCAAAATTAGTGAAGAACATGAATCTCAGCTTCATGAATTAAGGAATGAGTATGAAAGTCAGCTCAAGGATCTACAAGAACATAACACTTCTCTCCATGTTCAACTGCAAGATATACAAGTCCAAAATACTGAAAATAGTGAGAAGATAGTAGTACTAGAACAACATCTTAAGGATGCAGTTGCCAATGAATCCATTTATTCATTCTCTAGACTCTCTAAGAAAGATTTCAAGGATTTGGTCTTTGAAGTTAATGAGGAGCATCACAAACTCTTGGCTGAGTTATTTATTTCCCTGAATAATATTTAGGAAACTTATAATGTTTTTGAGAAACTTCTTGTTATTCTTGAGCAGCAAATTGAAAAAAGGAAACAAGCTTCCAAGGCCATTGATGATATTTCTGACTGGAAAAGGTATATCAAGGACAAACTTGAGGATATCCCAGTCTTGGATAGCTTAAAGTTTAGGAGAATAATAAAATATTTGGATGCCTGGAAGAGTGCTTATGAGATGGTTGAAGAAACAATTAAGAAGACACAAGCAATTTGTAGCAGGAGATGGTATGCTTCAGACAACATCATGGTCATGCTACAGTTTCCCACTATGGACCTTATTGAGAAGGCTTGTCCACCAAGCTGATGATTGAGCAAGTGGATAGTAGGTGTGTGCAGGTCAAAGAATAGATTCAGCATCTCAAGCACATACCGATTTTAGAAGTTGAAAAAATCATCAAGAAACCTCTCAATCTAGAGAACAAGATCCACATATTTATGCGTACTTGGCACAAATTAAGCAAGAATGAGATTGAATCTTTCATGTGTGATGCCCAGTTGGGACTTGAGTTCGCTAAGTATACTGATGTGGACAAGTTGTTAGAATTTTGGTCCAAGTGGCAGGGCGCCCTTAATCATTCTTAGATTAGATTGATTTTGTAATCCCTGTTTTATGGGAAGTCGACCCTTTGTATCTTTATTATAATTATTATTAAAGGGGTAAAGATCTAGGTAAAGTAGATTACATATCTACGAAAAAATAACATTTCAACATGAACATAAAGAAACCAAGAAAAAAAGAACACCAGATATACGCGGTTCACCAAATTGGGCTACGTCCACGGGAAGGGTTGCATATTCCATTAATATGAAAAAATATCTCAAAGATTACATGGCATCCTCACATATGCATCACATCAAGCTCCATCATACAATGTGTGTACAAATGACATACAAAACATGTGATGTGTAATGAAATACAATCAACACATATTCAAAAGGGTCTCCTTCACCTCTCTTATATACCAAGAGGTTTGGATTACAATACATCCCATAATACATGTGGGATAAATGGATTTCATCCTCTTTATATAGAGAATGGTTACAAAGGATATAATTACAATGATGCATGTGGGATAACTCTATTTTATAACATTAGATTTATTTTATGCCTTTAAATGATATTTTACCAATATATCACATAAGTCATCATTACATATTATAACACTCTTTCTTAATGATGACTAGGAGAAAGAATACAAATGGAAGGAAGGTAGAATCATCCCAACATTCCCCATGATGACAACTTCCAGAATGCTCCATAAGATGCGAATAAAACACACTTCACCTCATGGATTTGATGAAGACAACATCTACTTCTCACTGAATCATGAAACTGCACACGAACCAGGTTGTACGATGAAACAAACATGTGAAGCAATCCACCAACAAGATGCCCAAATCTAAAGAGAATCCATCATGGCTACTAGATCCACAAGATGCCTAGATCACCACAAGAATCATCACAACCATAACTGATAGATGAAGGACTCTGATATAACATCCACACCAGTGTACAGATACCTTCAAGTGGCTGATACAAAAAATATGTGGCTAAGAACACCACAACAGTGTACAAAATACCCAGATGGCCAATATGCATGTAGATAGTAGACATTCTTCCAATCATTGTGCAATATAAATATCTATATAAGACCTCAAACATTGAATAAACAAGACCCCAATGGTCTATACATCGAAAATGATATCATACAGATGAACATCATGACTTTAACAGTAGAAGATGGATTTCCATCATACAACATTACTGAAATATGATAGAACATGATAAAATTCAACATTACATTCCTTCTTAAGAGGAACCAGAGATCCGCAACTAGCATATGCTTAAACAAGGAAGGAATAACATAAGAAAGCTATCCCACATCATGGATAATGAACCTGCACAAAGGAACTTCCAATAATAAGCATATAAAAAACATGATAAGCCCAAAAGACATAAGATATGATAAAATGACATTGCTCAAGAACATATAAATAAATGATGTCGCTTCTATTCAAGACCATATAAATTTGAGCAAAAGATTATCAAAAAATGATAGGATAAGTTATGATAAAGGAGAGAGGAGCATAAACATGAGTGAGCATAATAGATACCAAGATAGAATAATGAGCCAATATTTCACTTAAATATATGAAAATTTAGTCATCAAGCAACTAATCTTAAGCATAGGTGCATTTCTTATTAGTATGAGATAAATACCCCGAAAATGTCAATGCTTCCATATATGAACGTTAGAGACAAATAGCACATGTCAATGCTTCCATATAGGAACGTTAGAGACAAGTACGAACAAGATAACCTCTGCAATCATAATAATAGAAATCACATTGCAACAAGAACAAGGTGCTCATGATAAATATTTCAAGATTATAAGATTTCCCAAAGCCATATAAATATTGAGTAAAATATGATCGAAATAAACATGACATGATATATATGAAAATAAATCAAAATGTTTAATATGATCAACATATAGCAAATTATGATCAACTCATGATATCTATCACTTATAAAAAATTATGAAATGACAAGTCACTAATGGTCTTAATCATGGGTTCATTTCTTGTTAACACTATGTAAGTATGAAAGAGATGAAATTCCCTGGAAATGTCAATGCTTCCATATAGGAATGTTAGAGACAAATAGCACAGGAACTAGATGCAATCCATAAAAAAGAAACTATATCCCAATTAAAGAACTTATGACAAGTCAAAAAATATGATATCACATAGATTCAAAAAAAAAAAAAATTACTCAAGAATTTAATTAGCAAGAGCATATAATGATCATAAAGATATTGCTTATAAAAAAATGAAATTGATTTTACACAAAGGTCAACAATAACATATAAAGCAAATAATGATCAAAAGATAACACAAATAAAAGCTTCATTATCATGATTAGAAGAGTGAGACCAAAATAATATCACGTATAGATATGAAAAATAGAGTCATTAAACAACTAAGTCCTAAGCATAGGTTCATTTATTAATGTCACCATTACCATACTAGAGATCCATGCTCCTGAAAATGTCAAAACATCTTCCACACAAAGAAGGTTAGAGACATAATAACAAGACAACCTTTGTAAATATGATGAATCATAACAAAAATCCTAATGCAAAGAGATCAAGAAGCTCATGACAAGAATTTAAAGATAAGAGATGAAACTTTTCCAAGATAAAAAAACATAAACTTTACCTACATCCCTTAGAAAAGGTGCCAAATAAAGTCACTCGCGGGTCTGCCAAAGTGAACTCGCGTGTACTTGCAAGTTATGCACAGAGAAGTTGTGGGTTTGCGGGTCTGTAAAGGAGAAAGATGCGGTTCTAATCGAAAATTCGCGGGTCCCTATACAGTATGGTCGCAGTTATGTCGAAGCACTCGCGGGTCCCTGTACACTAAAGTCACGATTATACTAAAGTAAACGCAAGTTCGTAGTAGAACATTCGCAAGTATGCCGTAGCACATGCAGTTTTGTACACTGAAAGTCGCAGGTCTGCAGTCTACACACGAGTTCACAATAGGGCAATTCGCGGTTTCCGGCGCTGTCTGCGAAGCAAAAGTCATGAACATCAAGTTTTAGGCCGAAAACAGTGTCGAATCTGCCGAACATAGAAACCTGCACAAAGTCTACCAAACTTGGACGAAAACTGTCGATCTAATAATCGGAAGAGGGATCTCCTTGAGGAAAATCCAAAAAACGTATAGATATACAAAAAAAAATCAAGAAACCCTAGAAACGTTTCTTCAAAAAACTACACAACAGAGTTAGGGTTAGAAGTAAAAAACTGCAGAAACATGCCCAGATCTGAAGAGAATCCTAATGGATACTAGATAGAAAGCAAATCTACATGAAATAAACAATGCCCAAATGATAATGGTTATTGATGAAAGCTATAGAAGGTGCTAGATCATAGCAACTAGCTCTGATACCATGTAAGAGATAACTATCTAGCTAAACTAGCTTACCTATCTAAGCAACAATAACATATCAACATGAACATAAAGAGACCAAGAAAAAGAGAACACCAGATATACGTGGTTCACCAAATTGGGCTACGTCCACGGGAAGGGTTGCATCTTCCATTAATATGAAAAAGATCTCAAAGATTACATGGCATCCTCATATATGCATCACATCAAGCTCCATCATACAATTTGTTTACAAATGACATACACAACATGTGAGGTGTGATGAAATACAATAAACACATATTCAAAAGGGTCTCCTTCACCTCTCTTATATACCAAGAGGTTTGGATTACAATACATCCCATAATACATGTGGGATAAATGAATTTCCTCCTCTTTATATAAAGAATGGTTACAAAGAATATAATTACAATGATGCATGTGGGATAACTCTATTTTATAACATTAGATTTATTTTATGCCTTTAAATGATATTTTACCAATATATCACATAATTCATCATTACATATTCTAACACTCTCCCTTAATGATGGCTGGGAGAAAGAATACAAATGGAAGGAAGGTGGAAACACCCCAACATCCCCCATGATGACAACTTCCAGAATGCTCCATAAGATGCGAACAAAACACACTTCGCCTCATGGATTTGATGAAGACAACATCCTCTTCTCACTGAATCATGAAAATGCACACGAAACAGGTTGTACGATGAAACAAACATGTGATGCAATCCACCAACAAGATGCCCAGATCTAAAGAGAATCCATCATGGCTACTAGATCCACAATATGCCTAGATCACCACAAGAATCATCACAACCATAACTGATAGCTGAAGTGTTGCACGAAATTGCAAGTAGTCAGTGCTCCCCGGTGTATCATGACACGGGACAAATCGCCTCTCGTGGATCCTTGAAATCTGGCAACGGTGAGTTTACCAATCACCTGCGGGTTTTGGTGTAATGGCAGTCGTACTACCAACAATTGGTATCAGAGCTAGAGGTCACGAGTTCGATACACACTCGGATCGTGCTGAGGGGGAGATTGTTGCACGAAATTGCAAGTAGCCAGTGCTCCCTGGTGTATCGTGACAAGGGACTAATCGCCTCTTGTGGATCCTTGAAATCTGGCAATGGTGAGTTTACCAATCACTTACAGGTTTTGGTGTAACGACAGCCATACTACCAACATGAAGAACTCTTATATAACATCCACACCAATGTACAGATACCTTCTGACGGCCGATACAATATAACATGTGGGTAAGAACACCACAATAGTGTACAAAATTCCCAGATGGCCAATACGCATGTAGATAGCAGACATTCTTCCAATCAAGGTGCAATATAAATATCTGTAAAAGACCTCAAACATCGAAGAAACAAGACCCCAATGGTCTATACATCGAAAATAATATCATACAGGTGAACATTATGACTTTAATAGTAGAATATGGATGTCCATCATAAAACATTACTGAAATATGATAGAACGTGATAAAATTCAATATTACATTCCTTCTTAAGAGGAACCAGAGATCCGCAACCAGCATATGCTTAAACAAAAAAGGAATAACAGAAGCAAGCTATCCCACAACATGGATAACGAACCTGCACAAAGGAACTTCCAATAATAAAGCATATAAAAAACATGATAAGCCCAAAAGACATAAGATATGATAAAATGACATTGCTCAAGAACATTTAAATAAATAATGTCGCTTATATGCATGACCATATAAATTTGAGCAAAAGATTATCAAAATATGAAGGGATAAGTTATGATAAAGGAGAGAGGAGCATAAACATGAGTGAGCATAATAGATACCAAGATAGAATAATGAGCCAAGATTTCACTTAAATATATGAAAATTTAGTCATAAAGCAACTAATCTTAAGCATAAGTGCATTTCTTATTAGTATGATATTAATATGCAAGAGATGAATGCCCTGAAAATGTCAATGATTCCATATATGAACATTAGAGACAAATAGAACATGTAAATGCTTCCATATAGGAATGTTAGAGACAAGTAGGAACAAGATAACCTCTACAATCATAAGAATAGAAATCACATTGCAACAAGAAAAAGATGCTCATGATAAATATTTCAAGATTATAAGATTGCCCAAAGCCATATAAATATTGAGTAAAATAAGATCGAAATAAACATGACATGATATATATGAAAATAAATCAAAATGTTTAATATGATCAACATATAGCAAATTATGATCAACTCATGATATCACTTATAACAAATTATGAAATGACAAGTCACTAATGGTCTTAATCATGGGTTCATTTCTTGTTAACACTATGTAAGTATGCAAGAAATGAAATGCCCTGGAAATGTCAATGCTTCCATATAAGAATGTTAGAGACAAATAGCACATGAAGTAGATACAATCTCTGCAGTCCAAAAAAAAGAAACTATATCCCAATTAAAGAACTTATGACAAGTCAAAAAATATGATATCACATAGATTAAAAAAAATGAATTTACTCAAGAATTTAATTGGCAAGAGCATATAATGATCACAAAGATATTGCTTATAAAAAAATGAAATTGATTTTACACAAAGGTCAACAATAACATATAAAGCAAATAATGATCAAAAGATAACACAAATAAAAGCTTCATTATCATGATTAGAAGAGTTAGACCAAAATAATATCACTTATAGATATGAAAAATATAGTCATTAAACAACTAAGTCATAAGCATAGGTTCATTTATTAATGTCACCATTACCATACTAGAGATCCATGCTCCTGAAAATGTCAAAACATCTTCCACACAAAGAAGGTTAGAGACATAAGAACAAGAAAACCTCTGTAAATATGATGAATCATAACAAAAATCCTAATGCAAAGAGATCAAGAAGCTCATGACAAGAATTTAAAGATAAGGGATGAAACTTTTCCAAGATAAAAAAATAAAAAACTTTACCTACAGCCCTTAGAAAATGTGCCAAATAAAGTCACTCGCGGGTCTGCCAAAGTAAACTCACATGTACTCGCGGGTTATGCACAGAGAAGTCATGGTTTTGTGGGTTTGTAAAGGAGAAAATATGTGGTTCTGATCGGAAATCCGCGGGTCTTTGTACGGTAAGGTCATGGTTATGTTGAAACTCGTGGGTCCCTGTACAGTGAAGTCACGGTTATACTAAAGTAAACGTGAGTTCGCAGTAGAACAGTCGTGAGTATGCCGTAGCACACGCGGTTCTGTACACTGAAAGTTGCGGGTTTGCAGTATACTCGCAAGTTCACAGTAGGGAAAGTCGCGGTTACCCGCGCTTTCTACGAAGAAAAATTCACGAACGTCAAGTTTTAGGCAAAAAAAAGTGTCGAATCTGCCGAACACAGAAACCTACACAAAGTCTACCAAAATTGGACGAAAACTGCCGATCTAATAATCGGAAGAGAGATATCCTTGAGGAAAAGCCAAAAAATGTGTATATCTACAAAAAAAACATCAAGAAACCCTTGAAAATTTTCTACAAAAAAATACACAATAGAGTTAGGGTTAGAAGTAAAAAACTGCAAAAACATGCCCAAATCTAAAGAGAAGCCTAATGGCTATCAGATAGAAAGCAAATCTACAAGAAATAAACAATGCCCAAATGATAATAGTTATTGATGAAAGCTATATAAGGTGCTAGATCATATTAACTAGCTCTGATACCATGTCAGAGATAAATATCTAGCTAAACTAGCTTACCTATCTAAGCAACAATAACATATCAACATGAACATAAAGAGACCAAGAAAAAGAGAACACCAGATATACGTGGTTCACCAAATTGGGATACGTCCACGAGAAGGGTTGCATCTTCCATTAATATGAAAAATATCTCAAATATTACATGGCATTCTCACATATGCATCATATCAAGCTCCATCATATAATGTGTGTACAAATGACATACACAACATGTGATGTGTGATGAAATACAATCAACACATATGTCAAAAGGGTCTCCTTCACCTCTCTTATATACCAAGAGGTTTGGATTGCAATAAATCCCATAATAAATGTGGGATAAATCAATTTCCTCCTCTTTATATAGAGAATGGTTACAAAGGATATAATTACAATGATGCATATGGAATAACTCTATTTTATAACATTAGAGTTATTTTATACCTTTAAATGATATTTTACCAATATATCACATAAGTCATCATTACATATTCTAACATAAAGGATATCACATCCAAGCCTCAAAACACATTTGGGTTGGCCACAAATAAATACAATTTGGGCATATTGAGTGCTCGATAGGAAGGTGGCCTCGACTTGTACTGTGGCAATGGGAGGACTTGCCTCCTGCAATATCCCTTATCTATTGTTCATTCATTACTTATTTACCAATTTTATATAATGGCTCAATTCTCTATTGGTTGTTTTCTCTATTGCAGAATTATGAATTCTTAGGAAAGTAATGAGGAGACTCTTCTTTTCTTTTTCTCTTCTTTTATTTTTTTCTTGTTTAGAGAAAGTAGTTAGGTTTCACTTTTCATTTTCTTATATTTATTTTAATTCCTAATTCATTATTTCTTTCAACTTAGTTTTAGTTTTTCTTATTAAGTTTTATTTATTCGTTTAAGTCATATCCCCTAGCAAGCTTGGCCCCTCATTTAACAAGTTGTCCCATAACAAGTTGGATGTCAAAAATAATAGTGTCACTTTAAATCACATAAAGCATCATTTTTCCATGATACCTAGATTTACAACTCTAGCATCAATTACATGTTCAAGTCCTCCTTACTTATTCAGTCAGGGTACAAATTTGGGATTTTGCATCCCACCCCCTTGTAGTAACACCGCCATGGTGTTATCAACTGTTATTTAAGTTTTGAAACAGGGAAGGGTATGCTTCTCTCATAGCATCTTCCCTTTCCCAAGTGACATATTCAGGAATGAATTGCTTCCAATGCACCTTTACCTAAACAATAACTCGCTTCCTGGGATGAGCTTCTTTCCTATCTAGTATACATAGTGGTTCTGGTAGGAAATATCCTTCTGGTTCTACCTGTAACAAATTCCAATCAATAATGTGCTTAGTATCATAAACATAATTTTTCAAAAGAGACACATGAAATACATCATGAACTTCACTATGAGAAGGTAAGGCAAGATGATAAGCCACAGGGTCTATCCTTGATATAACTTCAAATGACCCACAATATCTAGGAGTCAGCTTGCTACATATCCCCAACCTGAGAGTTCTTGTTTTTCCTTAACCTTGAGATACACATGATCTCCAACCTGATACTCTTTATCTTTGTAGTGCTTATTGGCATATATTTTATGTTGATCATGTGATTCTTTTAAATTTTGCTTTACCTTGTTCAAGTATATGTTCCAAATATTTCAAGAAATATGGTCCTAACATCAATCTGTCCACTGGGTCATCCCAAGTGATAGGTGCCCTGCACTTCCTTCCATACAGAACTTCAAAAGGGGTCATCTTTGTAGAAGTTTGATACATTTTATTATAAGAAAACTCAGCCAAGTTTAAATATTGTTCCCAATGAGAGGAATCATGCATAACATACATCCTTAACATGACGTCAAGGGTTTGATTTGTATGTTTTGTTTTACCATCATATTGTGGGAGATAAGATGTAATGAAATTTAGTTGAGTATTTAAACCGGAAAATAAATCCTTCCAAAAGTTACCAATAAGCTTGGAACCTCTATTTGACACAATAGCTTTTGGGATCCCATACAGTCTAAAGATCTCTCTAAGAAATATAGAAGCTATGTTGATAGCTTTATATGTTGATTTCACTGGAATAAAATGTGCAAATTTAGCCTAATTTATCTACAACAACCAAAAATGAGTCATTTTTCTTTTCACTCTTAGGTGGTCCAGTTATAAAGTCCATGTTGATTACCTCCCACTTCCATTCTGGAACAAGAAGAGGTTGTAACAAACCAACGGGATGCTGATGTTCAGTATTCACTAACGGACATTCTTGGCATCTTGCTATATAATCTACAATATATGTTTTAATTTTAGGCCAAAATAATGTTTCTTGATGGATGAAATCATTTTCTAGTATATGGGGTGCCTCGAATACATTTTCTTATGGAATTCATCCATTATTAGATGTTTGATATTTGTTGTTTCAGGTATGTACATTCTTTTTTTCAGACCACATAAACCCATTTTCATCAATTTTAAAATCTTTTTGTTGATGTCCCAGCCTGTTTTTATGGAATTTTTCACTAATTTCAGTATAAAACTTGTCATTTTCAAGGGTTGTTCTAATTTTATCCTTAAGATCATATTATGGTTTAATTATTGAAATCTCATAAAGTAAGTGTACCCTTCTACTCAGGCCATCTGCAACTTTTTTTTCTTTTCCTTTGATGTGCTTGAATTCAAAATCATACTCACTAAGAAAGGCTAGCCATCGTGATTTCCTTACATTGATATTTGATTGTTCAAATATGTACTTTAAACCCATGTTATTTGTGTTAACAACCAAAAAGTGCTCACTAGCTCATTCCCTTATTCACATGACCCATTTGTCCACTTTTTCCACCATCTGAGCCTCTCAAGCCAACAAAAGGTCACCAAAAGACCTTAGTACACCCCTTTTCCCACTTAAAAAGATTATTTTTCCTAAAAAAGCATAAAAAACCCTCAAAAAGGGTCCAAAATTCCCAAAATATTAAAAAGGGAATAAAAATATTAATTTTATTCAAAAAAGGAAAAAGGAGGGAAAAGTACCTAAACCATGTTGGTCAATACCATTGGTTTCCACAAAACCACAAATGGTATTCCCCACCACCAAAACCTATAAAAAGGTGGTAGGGGCTCCTCATTTCACATCCATCCATATTCCTATCCTCATGCTGCCAAAATCTCCCTTGAGTTTTGGCCATTGTAGCAACCTTGGAGAAAGGACCCATTGGAGATTGGAGCTGCTCACCATTGGAGCTTCCCAAATATCTTCATCAATCGAAGGTATTCTTATTGCAAGCATTTGCTTGCCCTCATCTTTTAATACAAAATTATTTCTTATGTTTATTGTTCTTGATTTTAAATTCAAAATGCACATGCTAGTTTAGTTTAGTTTAGATTTAGTTTATTGTTATTTATTTCTATTGAAACTGCTGCTACTAGTTAGCAGGTGCCCATAGCACTAAGATTGGCTGCAAAACCAAGCCAACAGTTTTTAGCGACTACGCTGCTTTCGAATCTTTAGATCTCACTTTTGCTTTAGATCTTAGTTTTTTATTGTATTAGTTAGTTTAAATCATAGATCTGCCACCCTAGACAGCAGATCCATTGCTGTTCTAGATCTTGGCCCATTTTTTAGCCATTAACAGCCCGAAATTCTCAATTTTCGAGTTCATTTTTCGGCATCCGCGTACAGCTTTCGCCTCGCGGCTTTTTGACCAACAGTCGCGCGGCTCATCACGATTGCGCGGCTTTTTTCCGCGCGGTTCACCGCGGCTTCGCGGCCCGTTAGCGCGCTGCACATCGCGGCTTCGCGGACCTTTTATGCGCTGCACATCGCGACTGTGTGACGAAATCCCGCGCTGCACATCGCGGCTTCGCTGTCAAAACCCGCGCTGCCCATCGCGACTGTGCGACAGAAACCCGCGCGGTCCATCGCGGCTTTTCTGTCAAAACCCACGATCCTAATTTTTTCATTCGGCCGAATCGTTTAAAAAATTAATTTCTTACTGTATTTTCTGCCCACATAGCACATTTTCCAGTATTAGAAATCCTGCATATTTTACAGCTATAGAAAATTTTTTTACTATTTAGAATGAACATGTGAAAAAGTCTTTTTAAAAATTTTCAAAAATTGAAAGAAGGATTTCTTTTTGCATTTTTATCTAGATTTAAAAATCTTGTTGTTTACTTCTTTCAATATTTTGCCCATAGCAATTTTTGAAAACGAAATCCATTTATTTCTCAAAGAAGTTATATTATTTGCTTTCATATTTCAAAAGATCCTTTGTTTTTTGAATAGTCTTTGCAAAGCATTTAATTTCCATTTATTGAAGAAGTCATTTATTTGCTTTTTATTTCAAAAGATCCTTTGTTTTTTGAATACTTAGCATTTACTTTTTCAATTTCAGTTTAAAATATCACATGTGCACCCACTCAAACACTAATTTTAAACTGAGCCTTAAAACTTACCCTAATTTCAACCCACTTTTAACCCCACTTAAGGAACACTAAAAGAACTTTGTAGCTAGGTAGTATTGAGGGGATAGGTGTTCCAATAACACCCCTCAGTTATTACATCTGAGACATAGTTGTTGTCCTTTAGGGAGCTAAAATCTCCTAGTATTTATTGGCACGGTCACAACCGGTTTATGGGAAGGCCTCTCCCCTAGGAGGGTTGAAGTCGCGAGGATGGTTCCGGAAGCCTGAGTGGAATACCGAAATCCAATCAGTAACCGAAGGGCTACCATTCGCAGTTCTCGGGATATCCCTGTATGGGGGTATTGCGATAAAGGACCAAACGATAGATTTACCGTTTCTCGACGTGTCATGAATGGAGTATCCTAGTAGCCATTCTTTAGGATTGATTACCCGGTGTCCCTCCTGGTAGGGGGATATCTAGCCGTTGACTCAACACTCATATTGTCTGACTTGGATTTCATCACCTTGCAGAGAATATCGTTTGTTGATTCACAATACTTTTAGTTAGGTGTTTGCATGATTCAACCCACCTTTGGTCTAGTTACACCTATTTTTTCTAGAAGTTGTTTGCATGTTGGTACTCTGACCATTTTTTGCATTCCTACACTTATTATAGCACAGCTGCTATAATAAGTGCCTTTTTGAGGTTGATTTTTTGGCCCGAGAGCCTTCATTTTCACTCCCCTTCTTGCACCCTTGGTTGCATTAGGGTTTTGAGTTTTTTATACATTACCATTTTACACATAAGATTTTTTCACAAAAAACTTATTTCTCACCATTGAGAATTTTAGACGCTCTCGTCGTCTTCAGGGCGAACTCCCAGAGTTCAGTCTACTTGGATCGCCACGTCACCGACGCCGAGCCTTATCCCTTGACTCGACACATCGTCGATCAAACAGACGGTCATATGATTCTGACACGCCTCACTTCACTTCTGATTCTGAGGCAGAATCCGAAAACCCCACTGCGTTATTCCCAACCAACCTTATGGCTGGAACACCATTTGACCCACTCTTTACCAGCACCATAGGTGAGACATCCAGAGACCCTTCTACTGTGGTGCCATCCATGGCAGCACCCACCCCCCTGGGTATGCCTAATATGGACAACACTCCACCCTTAGGAATGCCCAACACAGGGCCACCTCCTGTTATAGGAATTCCCAACACAGGGCCACCACCTGTTATGGGTATGCCGAATATAGGGGTCACACCCCCTCTCAGTTCCACAACCCAGATTCCAAGAATCACCACTACTATTCATAATCCAAGTGTAACCCATGTTGCACTTGGAAGCGCTGGCCCATACCAGACCACACCTATTGGAGGACACATACCTGCAATACCTAGCATACCTTTAGGCGCTACTGGACCCCTACATCATACCACCATGACTAGGCATGTCCCAGTCCCAATCACTACATCTGCTAGCTTACCGTACATGGCAAGTCTGAACTTGCCAGACTTAGCCAGGCTCACCAATGATCCTATCAGACACGATCCTGCGTGGCCTCACATGCCCACCAAACTCCCCTCCGACATCCCTAAGTTTGAGGGCAAGGCAGGTGAGGACCCCCAAAACCATATCATGTCCTTCCATCTATGGTGTTCCTCCAACTCCATAGTGGATGACTCTGTCCGCCTCCGTCTGTTACAGTGCACCTTCACTGGCTCTGCAGCCAAGTGGTATATCGAGCAGCCCCATGGGACGCATGCCACCTTTACCTCCCTTGCCTCGACCTTCCTACAGTTCTTTCAGTTACCTGTCCGCTATGATGTGGGCGTCGAGATCCTACTATGTTGCAGACAGAACACGGCCACCCACATCACTGACCACATTCATGAGTGGCGTCGACGCCGAAGCCTCTGCAAAATCAAGTTAGACGACCGTATCTTCCTAGATTGGTTTCTAAAATCCCTTCTCCCTCTCATTGCGAAGGATGTGGCATCCGAAAGACCCCAGTCTGAAGAAGAGGCCATCCTCAAATCCCAACAGTTTGATCTCATTTACACCCAGTCGAGTTATCTGTATACCATTATACCGGACGCCCCTCGGGGCAAGTCATCCCAACATGATGCGTCGGGGCATCCCATGCCGCTGATGGCATCATTGGTCGTATGGCCTCGCATCCCCAACCCTTTTCCATTGCACATCCTAGCCATGGTCCCGACCTTTCGCGGGCTACCTCTCAATCCGGAGCAACCAGTTCATATGCTCCCATGGCACATCACCACCATACCCATGGACCTTCATGTCCACCTCAGTGTTTTGGTCATGCACCACCTGCATACGCCCCCCCAGCTGCACCTCAACCAGTGTACTATCCACAGCAAGCTGTGACAGCTAACCCAACACCTCCAATAGCTCAGGGTTACCAACAACCCCAATAGGTATCTGGTCCACTTCCAACCCCACCGGTGTATTATCCACCACAACCTGCTCCCGCACCTACGGCGAACCAAAATCCTCCCACTGCTCAAGGGCAAGTGTACACACAGCACAACCAGCCCCAGAACCAAAACAACCAGTGCAACCAAGGTGCGCAATAGAACCGTGGTAGAGGTCATAACCACGGTAATAACCAACAACATCAGCAAGATCCTCCACCTCCCAATCCTCCGCAAAATAACAATGCTGCTCCTCCCAACCGCAATCCGGATCAGAATCCCAAGCAGCCTAGAAATAATAACCTCAGAACAAACCACCCTTGTTCTATCTGTGGGGTCTATGGTCATTACACACATTCTTTCCCACATTTGGAGCGAGCTCGGAAACTTTGGACCGACGATGCCCATCGTCAAGGGCAAGCGGCTCCTCAGCCGCCACCCAACCCTCCACCACCTCAACATCAACCTTTGGTGCTGCAAAACCCTTTTCCAAACTAGGGTGTAGTGAACACTCAGCCGTTAGCTCCCCCTCAGGGAAACGTACCACCACAACAGATCACTTATGCAGCCCCTTATCAACCCATGTTCGATTCAGGTACTCACCATTTGTTGATGATGTCAACTGCCGATGCTAACCTCCAAACACGTCGGAACCAATATGGATCCACCTCCGAAGCCCCTGCCGCCGACAAAAACACTAACGTTAATCCCACAGATCAAAAGTTACGTATACCTCTGGCTCCACTTGATGGCACTTCCAAAGCACCTCGCTTCCCACTTCGTCGTATCAACAATAATCCCAATGCTCGTGCTGCGTCGAATTACAACATTGTCGATGACTTAGCCCAGTCTCCTGCAACCATGTTTGCTTTAGAAGTTTTGAAAAACTGTCCTTCACAGCGCAAGACTTTACTCTCTGCCATTGGCGCCATTGACCCCAATGATTCACAGCTGATTGCATTCGATTCAGACCAGTCTGAACCACGACCGCCTTCCAGCTTAGCATTCCAAGTTTCTGTTTCTGTTCGGAATCTTGTCATCCATCGGTGCATTATCGATGAAGGGGCCTCTACATGCGTCATGTCCACATTTGTTTGGCAGAAGTTGGGATCCCCTACTCTCTAGCAGTCCACCACTGCATTGCGAGCCTATGACGGCCGTTCGGCACAACCCCAAGGTCTCTTAGCTAATGTCCCCGTCCAGCTCGTGGGTAAAACCGTGCTCATTGACATTGAGGTCATCAATGCCCAACTCGACTATAACCTCTTACTTGGTCGCAGCTACATGTATGCCATGTGGGCGGTCGCCTCATCCATTTTTTGTACCATGCAGTTCCCCCATGAGGGACGCGTGGTCAAGGTTGACCAACTCACCTAATACGATCCCAAGCCCCCCGCCACACCTGAAAATGTTCTCCCCATGGTTGAACAACCTGTTTGTGGTGCAACTACCTCTTTCGTTTCCTCAGTAGGACCTGGACTTTACTCCGAGGCACCGATGACCTCTACATTCCAGTCCATTCCACCACCGTCACTAGAGACCCACGTCGCGAACCTCTGTACTCTTTCACAGAATACACAAACACCCGGTAATCAACCACCCTTGTTCCCTAAACCACCATTGGTCCCTAGTCACATCGGTGTTACACCCATCCACACAATCCCCTTTCTATTCCCTCCTTCAGGTGTAGTAAGCGCTCCGGTAATGTCTACCCTTAGTCTCCTCGGGTTAACATTGGGATTACCCGTGTGGTATATTACGCCTCCCGTTCCTCCGCCGACACCAAATGTCATCCTGCAACCGGTGCAACCCATTGTTACTTCTACTCAACCACCTCCTGATATCAATACTCCTTCATCATCGACGAATCCCCCTCCACTCATCAGGCCCACAACCATACACTACGGTACCCCCACCCAAGGCAGTTAAACCTCCCCCCGTATTTCGTGCTCCTCCAAAATGCTCGTTGTGTGATGAGTTAGGCCATCCAACCCATCAGTGTCCACAGTTACCTGCATTACATGAACACATGCAAATGCTTGATGACGACCCCAACATCCCGGTGGTCAAACTCGATCCAAACCCCATGCCTCGTGATAAATCACTGCGTACCAACCACCCATGTGCGATATGCGGTATTTACGGCCACTACTCACATCACTGTCCTGACATCCCATATTACAGAGTAGCTCTCTACGAGATGAACAATTTGGACCTTGAGACGGCACCCCCTACTATCGAGGAGATCTACCCTCCCGCATCATCCTCATCCAGAGAGATTAACACCATCTACATGATCTCTTCGGCTACCACTACCTCATCACTTGATTTGACCACTCAAAGCTCCCACAATGATGAAGAGATTCTAGAGGCTCCTACTGCCCTTGAATATCCCTGGGAAGACATGCACCATTGTCCATACTTCCTCCCGGAAGATACTTCATCCACCACCGCTACCCAATCCGCGGTTGCGTCCAAAGATTTCCTTCCTACTAAAGTCGACTGGTTAAAGGATCCCATGGCCGATATTTCTCCCGTCATCCACATTGACATCTCTGACCCACTTGGTGCCCTTCATACCACTACATTAGGAGCCTCCCACAGTGAGCATGAGATCGGAGAATACCAACAACTGTTCCAAGAATTCACTGATGTCTTTACTTGGTCAGATACCGAAATGCCTGGCCTTGACCCCGCCATTTATACGATCTCCACTGGATACCCCTCTTTCCGGTCGGACCCTTCCATTGATCCCATTCACACACATGTTCCACTCTGCTACGTCGGTTTCGTCGATGGTGCAAGCCGTTGGTCCCCCAATCTGGCCTCCGCAACTTGGGTACTATATTCCCCTTCACATGAGTTGATCCACATCGACGGCGTGTGTTTGGGTGCCGTTACCAACAACCAGGCTGAATATGATGCCGTGACCGGTCTCTTGGCCACAGCCCTCCAAATGAGCATACGTCACCTTAACGTTTTCTTGGACTCACAACTCCTAGTTTCCCAACTCAACAATGATTACCAAGTACGCGATCCCTGTCTGTTCAGAAAATTTTTGCGCACTAAACAAATGATTCGACAGTTTGAATCCATTTCATTCACACATGTCCCAAGAAACCTCAATAGTGTAGCAGACCATATGGCCAACAATGTACTTGACTGGCACACCAATCACATCATACCATAAACAAATAATGCATCCACGTGCATAACATGTGCCTCCACGGGCATATACCAAAACAAAATGTGCATCCACGTGCATAACATGTGCCTCCACGGGCATATACCAAAACAAAATGTGCATCCACATGCATACCATGTGCCTCCACAGGCATACAGAAAATCAAACATGCCTCCACAGGCGAACAAAAAGACAACAAGTGCATCCACGTGCATACACAACTATATACCAACATCAAATATATACATATATATACATCATCGTATAGTCAAAACATGTCATAGATGCCCTCAGCACCCAATATACAAAAAATACATCAGTCGTACAAACAGAGCTTCCCCATATGCTCATCAGCATTTGGGGCAAATACATATCATCTAGTCATGAGGGTCCCTGGGCTCCTCTGGCGCCTCCTCCGCTGGCCCCGCCGGATCATGGCGAGCCTGAATTCTCCGCTCTGCTGGCCCCGCTGGATCATCCCGTAGACGGATCCTCCTCTCAGTCGGCCCTGCTGGGTCATCACGACCACCATCCCTGTGCTTGGCCACAAAAACCGCTATCCTCAACAGGAGCGACCACCACTCAGGCGGTGCACCAAAGCAATGCTCCATGACGTCCCGGTCCAGGTCTCTCCAGCCATCCTCGGGGAGTCCAGCTAGAATCATGTCAAAAGTTTGTCTGACACCCTCGATGGCATCATCTCACTGGAATAAAATGTGCAAATTTAGCCTAATTTATCTACAACAACCAAAAATGAGTCATTTTTCTTTTCACTCTTAGGTGGTCCAGTTATAAAGTCCATGTTGATTACCTCCCACTTCCATTCTGGAACAAGAAGAGGTTGTAACAAACCAACGAGATGCTGATGTTCAGTATTCACTAACGGACATTCTTGGCATCTTGCTATATAATCTACAATATATGTTTTAATTTTAGGCCAAAATAATGTTTCTTGATGGCTGAAATCATTTTCTAGTATATGGGGTGCCTCGAATACATTTTCTTATGGAATTCATCCATTATTAGATGTTTGATATTTGTTGTTTCAGGTATGTACATTCTTTTTTTCAGACCACATAAACCCATTTTCATCAATTTTAAAATCTTTTTGTTGATGTCCCAGCCTTTTTTTATGGAATTTTTCACTAATTTCAGTATAAAACTTGTCATTTTCAAGGGTTGTTCTAATTTTATCCTTAAGATCATATTATGGTTTAATTATTGAAATCTCATAAAGTAAGTGTACCCTTCTACTCAGGCCATCTGCAACTTTTTTTTCTTTTCCTTTGATGTGCTTGAATTCAAAATCATACTCACTAAGAAAGGCTAGCCATCGTGATTTCCTTACATTGATATTTGATTGTTCAAATATGTACTTTAAACCCATGTTATTTGTGTTAACACCCAAAAAGTGCTCACTAGCTCATTCCCTTATTCACATGACCCATTTGTCCACTTTTTCCACCATCTGAGCCTCTCAAGCCAACAAAAGGTCACCAAAAGACCTTAGTACACCCCTTTTCCCACTTAAAAAGATTATTTTTCCTAAAAAAGCATAAAAAACCCTCAAAAAGGGTCCAAATTTCCCAAAATATTAAAAAGGGAATAAAAATATTAATTTTATTCAAAAAAGGAAAAAGGAGGGAAAAGTACCTAAACCATGTTGGTCAATACCATTGGTTTCCACAAAACCACAAATGGTATTCCCCACCACCAAAACCTATAAAAAGGTGGTAGGGGCTCCTCATTTCACATCCATCCATATTCCTATCCTCATGCTGCCAAAATCTCCCTTGAGTTTTGGCCATTGTAGCAACCTTGGAGAAAGGACCCATTGGAGATTGGCGCTGCTCACCATTGGAGCTTCCCAAATATCTTCATCAATCGAAGGTATTCTTATTGCAAGCATTTGCTTGCCCTCATCTTTTAATACAAAATTATTTCTTATGTTTCTTGTTCTTGTTTTTTAATTCAAAATGCACATGCTAGTTTAGTTTAGTTTAGATTTAGTTTATTGTTATTTATTTCTATTGAAACTGCTGCTACTAGTTAGCAGGTGCCCATAGCACTAAGCTTGGTTGCAAAACCAAGCCAACAATTTGTTTTCAACAAAAATCTCTTTCCCATAAGGTAATGCCTCCACATTCTTAAGGCATGTATGATGGAAGCTAATTCTAAATCATGTTTGGTGTAATTACACTCATGCTCTTTAATTTTTCGGGATTCATAAGCAATCACATGGTCATTCTGCAAAAGGACTCGGCCTATTCCATCCTTACATGCATCCGTGCATACTATAGAGTCTCCATTTGGATCAGCAATCTTTAAGATAGGATCATTAGTTAACAAACGTTTAAGCTTTTGGAAACTTGTTTCACATTTATCTATACAAACAAACTTGTTTTCCTTTTTCTGTAATGAAGTGATAGGATAAGCAATCCTTCATAAATTTGCAATAAACTTCCTATAATAACCTGCAATTCCCATAAATGATCTTATGTCTGAAACATTTTGAGGAGCAAGCCAATCCACGATTGCCTTAATCTTTTCAGGGTCCAAAGCTATACCCTCTTCTGAAATAATATGTCAAAGATATTGGATTTACTTCTTGTAGAATTCACACTTAGAAAACTTAGCATATAGTTGATGTTCTCTTAAAATCTTGGCACCATTTTCAAGTGTTCATCACGTTTTTGTTCATTTTTTGAATATATCAATATATCATCAATAAAAACTAGGACAAACTTATCCAAGCATTGGTTGAAAACAATATTCATCATGCACATGAAAGTAGCAGGGGAATTAGTAAGGCCAAATGGCATCACTACAAACTCGTAGTGGAAATATCTTTTTTCTGAATGCATTTTTATTTATATTTTCTTCCCAAATTCTCACTTCGTGATAACCGAATCTTAAATTAATCTTGGAGAATACTTTGGATCCCCCAACTTGATCAAACAAGTCATCTATTCTTGGTAACGGGCACATGTTTTTAATTGTCATCTTGTTGAGTTGTCGATAGTCAATACACATTCTCATGGTATCATCTTTCTTTTTCATAAACATAATAGGTGCTCCCCAAGGGGACACACTTGTTCTAATATACCCCTTTTCAATTAAATCTTGTAGTTGAATCTTGAGTTCAACTAATTCTAGTGTGCTCATGTGGTAAGGTGCCTTAGAAATGGGCACTACTCCCGGTACTAAATTTATAAATAAATATAAGTCTCGCTTGGGTGGAAGCTTGGGTATCTCTTCGGAAAACACATATTTAAACTCAGTTAATATTTTAAATGCGTACAGCATCAATTTTGCAGCCCTTTCGTACACTTATCTTAAGTTGTAAGGTTGAAATATGCATAATCGTTACTTTTCTAGGTAGGCCTTTTACCAATCTAGAGTTTCCTTTGTCATATATGCATGTGAAAGTTTTCTCTAAACAGTTTAGAATTACATGATGTCGTTCTAACCAGTCCATCCCGATTAGTACATCATAAGATCCCAACGGAAAAATGTTTAGGTTAATTGCAGTATCTAGACCATTCAAATTCTGAGAACAGCGTTTTACCAATTATGAATTTTTCTCTTTGTACCTATAGCTAGTTGTACTAGCCAAGATTTATTATGTTTGTTTTTCATTAATTAACATTTTTCCACAACTTTTGGAGATATGTAATTACAATGTGCTCTAGGGTCAATTAAATCAGAAACAGAATGTGTAGAAATTTTACCTTCTATTTCTATCATGTAGGGCCGAAAATCAGCTTGTCGATCTTCTAATGTTGCACAAATCCTTGGAGTTCTGGCCATGTCATTGATTGTCATGTCCTCTTGTAAATTATTCAAAAATTTACCTTTTCGGTTAGGACAATATTTTATGTAGTGAGGTCCTTGACACTCCCAAAATTTGATTGTTTCCGGGACTATCCTATTTTTGGCAAAGGTTGTTGGTTTATTCCCACTTTGAGAAGGAATATTGTCCTGAAATCCACTTTTTCTAACAAGCTCAGTGTTTTGAAAATTTCTTCTATTTGGAAATCTATTGTACTAATTTTTGTGTGTTGGTGGCTTAAATCCTTTCTTTTTGCGATCAGCAAATGTCCGTCTAACTTCATGAGCATTATGTTTATTTTCATACCTGTTTTGACTATGTTCATAACACAACCTGGATTTATATAAAGTTTTGTCTAGTGTCTTTGGTGCATCAAACTCTATCATGTATGCATAGTGTGTAGGTAGACAACTTAGAAACCTCTGTATTTTGATACTTTCCTCTTTGATATAAGGAACGTAGTGTAATAGCTCTAGAAATTTGTTAATTAGGATATCCATGTTCATGGACCCCATTTTCAGCTCATTAAATTCTTTGATTTTCCGGTCATAAAACCTCTCACACAAATATTTTTCCTTGAACATTTTCTTAAACTCACTCCATTCAAATTTTATTTCCTTCAAGTTCTTTGTAAGTTTTAGATCTCTCCACTAGTGGGAAGATTTTCCGTTGAGGTTGTAAATGGCCAAATGAGCCTTCAGCTCACTTGGGTAGGCATGCACCCAGAATTACTTGGACATTCTGACCAGCCACTCTTATTCTTTCTCACCGGACTTTGAATCACGACTGAAGATTGGACCTTTGATATTTTTAAACTCTCCTTGCAGTCCTAAACTATGTGAATGTTTGGAATTTTTCTTAGGATAGGGAGAGGATGTGTTAGAAGAACTACTTCCAAAACCATGGAATTGGTTTCCAAATGAAGACTCAAATTCAGAATAATTCGATTCAAGCTCTTGAATCCAGGCTCTTTTCTCTTTGTTAGACCCTTTTACTACATTACTAGATGTATGTGCTAGCTGGTTTTTTATCTCAGTTAAATTTTGCAATAAAACAACATTCAACTCATGTTGTGCTTCTATATCCTTCATATTATCATCTTTAAAACTTTGAAGTTCAAATCTCAAACTTTGCACTTTTTAGCGTTTCGGAAGGGGTAACAGTCTGTTGTTCACTATTCAATTCTACCCACATTTCACACTCTTGTCGAGGAGGGTTTAAATGGCCTTTCTAGCTATAATTTTCTTCAACTCTCGTCATTTATTAATTCTAGTTTAGCTATATTTGATTTCGTATCTGATCTATAAGTTCCTCTTGGTTGGCCAAAGCTTCCCAATTTCTTTCCAATTCAGCTCTTGTTCTTGTTGTGTCTAAAGCCAAATTAAACAATTGTGAATAAATTGAGTTCTAATTTCCTAGATTGTTTGGTAGATTTGCTTGCACTTGTTTGGGAAGCGTCATCTACTACCTAATGTGCAAAGCAATTTGTTTATTAGTGTAACTTGTATATTTAAACCTTTCACTGGTGAATAAGCCCATAGGCCGCAAAGTGCCACAACTCTGCTCTGATACCATTTGTAACATACCAAAAATCACACATTAAATCTTTTGTATGTCTTCGTAAACTGACAAATAATGTTATTTATACATAAATACAAGTTATGCATTCCACGATGCAAAGTAAGTTATCAAGGAATCTTCGTTAACTTTCTCAACATTCCTTCAATTAGCTAATTAACTAGTTGTAACTCTTAAATCTGCATTATCATTATGACAGTGTTCATGACTATTTGGACAATTAGTCCAAATCTAAGTCTTTTCTCAATAATCATTTAATGATTAATGGGGTTTATCGATTTCTCATTAAAACTTAACAATAAGTCTAGAGTAATCTCTAACTATCTAATACTTGTATATTTTAATACACTTAAATAATTATTAAACAACCCATTTTTCATATATATAGAAAGAAAGAGAGATTAATCCCACACTTAATTTAATCCATTATAAATAAACCTCCTGTAATGAAATGCATTATAATACAGTTATAAAAAAAAAACATTATAATAGAATTATTTTAAAACTTACCGTTCAAGCCTCCTGACTTGCAAGTCGTGGCATGCTTTACCAATGGCATACCAATATTAACATATACATGCAATATCATTCAAAAGGATTCCAACGACTAAGCATAGTTGTGGCCCCTTGTATCACCTCACTAACATAACATTGGTCGCAGGTATGCACTTGAGTAAACAAGGGTATATGGTAACACGAGGAGGGTCGTGCGGTTTTCCGTAGGGGGTTCAACCCTTAATTTATAACTCAGTTTATTCATTTTAAATCTTGAAATGTATATACAATACTTGTTTATACAGGATGAAGCCTATGGGACTCAACCGTGACCTACGATAGCAATTATATATTTGTTTTACTCATTCACAATATATGTATACAGTTTGTTTTCTTAGAGTACATCCCACAGGGCTCAACCTTTGACCTGCAATGGTTTATATGGATTTATGTTATGATTTTTGTTTTAATAAAGCATAGCTTGGTTAATGCAAAGCCCAAAGGGCTCGACAATGTATATAATAGTAGTAAATTCGTTTTATTATAATATATTATAATGTATATAATTGCACTGAGTGAAACGAGGTGTTCTACAGCCCAGTATGGGGGAGATGTTGTAATGTGTGTGATATAACATTACATCTTGATGTAACGTTTGTTACTAACAAAATAATTAAAAAAATTCATGTCTGCTCATAAAATAAAAAATTAAATTATGGAAAGTATTTTAAAAAAATCCATGTTGGTTCATAAAATAAAATATTATGAAAAGTAATTAAAAAATAGATATTTGTTTATAAAATAAAAAACTTAAAACTTAAACCCGGATCTATCAAGCAAGAGAGATCAAATTTCTTGAGTTTAAATTTAAAAAAAATAATACACCTCAAGAAATTGGATCCCTCTCGGTGCTTGATAGATACGGGTTTAAGATGGATCTATGTTGGTTTAGGACATTGATATTCACATGGAAGTTAAGGTATATGCCTAGGGTGTAAATCCTTTATTCCATCATACCTATGCATATTATAATGTGAGATTTCTCACATAGGGTTTCGACCCATGATACAAGTAATTACAATGATAAATAGTATTGGTATTATATTTAGTTATGTTTATTGTTTACAACATTATTGTTTTTATTTGTTTTTATTCAATGGATAAATAATAATACTTTTTTTTGTTTATGAACTACAATAGAAAAAATAGACAAGAATTCATGAAATAATTTTCATTAAAATCATAAGAACAACTATATCTCTTGCTATAGAAAAACGATTAAAAGAATATAATAAACAAATTTTTATATTAGATTTACTATCTTGATCTGTTTAGAAAACATTTAAGAATAGAAACTAATCTAACTCTGTTTATAAAGATAATAAATGAAAAATATTGATTTTCTTTAAATTGTAAAGATTTACTACATAAACCATAGTATTTGCAATACTAGAATATCGAAGAGATTCGCACTAAACACTTCTTGATTTTATTTACAGTTTAACTTAACATAAAAGAATTATCATGATGTTCAGTGAAGGAAGAATGAACCTGTGTGGTTCTGCTAGGGTTTTCTAAACACAGGGGGCTGCAGGAGGCATCTCCCTACCGTACCATATCTTTACACCGGCTTGGGAATGGTGTCTGCAGCTGACGCTAGACTGCGGGTCACACACATGACGAGTGGGGAACCGTGGTTGGATGCGGTTGATTACACCGATGACCCTTTTGAGGGTAAATCTGTTTTTACCTCCCCCTCTATTTTTCGTCCACCGTTTACTGCGAAGAGTTTACCGTTTACAGGGTTGGGGATGGCGACATCTGGGCTGTCGATTTTTGGCGGTGGTTTACCCGAACTCCAACATAGCTTAAGGGTTTCCCCGGCGAGTCTCATGGGTTTCATTGACCTGCAAAACGCTGTGGAATCTGTCGACCTGGACTTTCAGTTATTCTCTGCAAGACCTCTGGCTCCACTGCTCGGTGGAGCCCCATTCTCACTGTTTGAACCTCCGCTGCGGTCGAACATCGGAGCACCTGTGGTAATGAACGTGGACCGCACTCTTGCTGAACATCTGTAGGAGGACTGGGGGGAACCCTTTTACGGTCCTAGCTATGAATTTCTGGCCACGGGATGGCCATCCTCTTTTAACCACGACACTGACTTAGCGTTGAACCAGGACATTGTGTTACCCTCGTCTCTAAGTCCGGAGGGTTTCATCGCTTCTCTTCTTCAACCCTCAGACCAGCAGGGCTCTCCTCTAGAAGAACCCCACCAGCCGGAAAGATCAGACCCTGGTTCGAGCTCAAAAATCCCACCTAGCTCATCTGGGGCTCCACATGCGGGAGGTAAAAAAAAGGATAAGTGCCTAAAAACCTCAAAGGCTCCTCTAAATCTGATTTGCAGGAAAAATGTCACGGTATCCCAATCTTTGGGAATGGAGGAAACGGCTGTCGTTGGCAGGGCCCATGGAAAATACCCTATTTTTTATCAACTGGAACATTGGGTGGATACCAACTGGGCCTCTTTCTTGAACTACAAGCCCGAAGTCCTGGTACTCTCTTGGGGATGGTTCATTTTCAAGCTACGAAGCAAGGAGGAGGTGGGAAACATTTTTCAAAAACATTGGAGTTTTGGCAACACCCCTTTCGTTTTGAAAAATTGGACACCCATGTTTGATGTTGAAGGCGAAAGACTTGATACGGTGCCAGTGTGGGTCAAACTCCCAGGCCTCCCTTGGGAATTTTGGACCTGGGAATCATTTCAGGACATTGGAAATGCTCTGGGGGTTTTCATAGATGCAGATATGTCTTTCCTACAGACAAGGAGGATGGCTATGGCTAGGATCCTAGTCTCTATAAACCTTCATACCGGGCTCAGGGAGAGCTTGAATTTCATCTGGGGACAAGCAACATGTATTCAAACCTAGACTACGAAGGGGTTCCCTTCTGATGCCACAGATGCCATATCTATGGACACCTTGCAAAGAAATGCAACCAGTCTTTCTCTAAGACGGTGGACCGGCCAAAGAAACGGACAGTGGCCCGTGGGTTGCGGGCCATCTATAGACTCAACCGACCTTCACAAACTTGGCAGAAGGGAAGATTATGTAGTGGTTCATCATCCTGATCGGTGTGGGGAGGATTCTCAACCCATTGACGCTCTCTTCGCTGTATCTCTTGGTGTGGACGAAGCCCCCCTTTTGTCATTGGATACAACTGCTCAACTTCCGTTGGATTGCACAATTTTGGGTATGCAGTCTTCTCTCCCTACTCATATAACCACTTTGGTTGAAAATTTTCATTCTCTCAATTTTGATTAATTGGACTCCATCCCCATACCCTCATGCCCTCCGACCTCCGAAGTTCTTCATGTTTCCCCTGTTGGTCCTACCTCCCCACCTACATGGCCCCTTATGTCCTCGACCCCCCCATCACCTGTCCCTCTCTCCCCTTGCCCCCTTCACCCCCTCCACCCTCCCCTCCCACTTCTCATCCGTTGGCACCCCACCCTGCCACTGCAGCCACCCTCCCAATTCGCTTTCGACTCAGGTCGAGAGATATAACTGTTGTTTTATTTACATCGCCCCCACACCAGGGGCTAGGGAAAAACACACTGCCTATCGGAAGGGGAAAAGGAAGAGGTCAACCATCCCACCTCTCCATGGCACAACATCATGCTCTCATGGAACTTGTGGATGGTAAACAGAAATCCATTTTTGGGGCGCTTAGAGTAGTAGAAGCCCGGAGTGGGGTTCACCAATGAATTTTATCCCTAAATTGCAGAGGGTTGGAAAGTGAGCCAAAAAAAATTGCCCTAAAAAGGATGATCTCGCTATAACAGCCTGATGTTCTACTGCTATAAGAAACTTTGGGGCCAGAAGAGGGAGTCACCTCCCTTCTTTCTTCTCTTTTCTACAATATGTATTTTCGAGCACTAGATGCTCTTGGACACTCTGGTGGTATTACCATCGGTTGGAATACCCACACTATCAGACTTCAAAACTCCTAGGGGTCGCGCTCGATTTTAGGGGTGGAAGTTTATCATGAGGTGATAAACACCAGTTTCAACATCTTAAATATTTATGGACCCTACGAGGATAGAGTCCCTTTCTGGGACTTATTGAAACATAACTCTTTTTATCACTGGGAAGATCTGATCATCAGAGGGGATCTAAATTTTACTCTTGGTAACCATGAAATATGGGGTCCCGGCGCCAGACCTAATCAGCTAGAAGACTATTTTGAACATATCTTACTAGACTGCAAACTGGTTGATCTTTTACCAGATAATATTAAACCTACTTGGACCAACCGCAGAGCAGGGGAGCGAAGGATTGCAAAAAGACTAGACCATTTTTTCCTTGATGAACACCTACTTGATAAAAATCTAAACTTCTGAAAATGGGTGGACATGAAAGGATTATCGGATCACTCTCCCATTATACTTGAAATAAAGGGAGAGGCCATTAAACCGTTGATCCCTTTTAAACTTTGTGCAGCCTGGTTAAGAGAAGAGGAAGTTACAAATATCATTAAGGACAATTGGATTCCCTACTGCTCTGCAGAAGGGAACTTTGTTGCACCACATTTTTCCAAAAACCTTATGGATATAAAAAAGCGTCTAAAGGACTGGGCTTTCAAAAAGAAGGAAAGGGATGAATTGGATTTATCACAAGTAGAATCGTATCTACGGCTTGCTCATGATTCAAATGGGTGTGGTTTCCTAACACATGAAACCTCTGAGCAACTGGGCCTCCTTGAAGCTCGCAGGCGAAAACGTTTACAAAACCAAGAGGAGATTTGGCATCTAAAGAGCAGAGCCATTTGGATAGAATGTGGGGATGAGAACACAAAATTATTTCATAATTTCACCAAGGGTAGAAAGTTTAAAAACACCATATGGGAACTACAAAATGAAAATCTTGAGAACATCTCTTCCTTCGATGGGCTAGCAGCCCTTGGCACTTCCCACTTATCCTCTCTCTACAAAGTTGATAACAGAGAAAATCTTGCAGAAATCATTCAGCTGTCTCAATTTTTTCCTAGCTTCATAACCCCTGAGGACAATCAGGATCTCATGGAGGAAATATTGGAAGAAGAGTTAAAAGAAATACTACATAGCTTCCAAAAAGATAAAATTCCTAGCCCGGATTGTTGGACCATAGAATTCTTTTTGGCACACTTCAAGGTCATCGGTGCCGATCTTCTCCAATTGGTGGAGGAATCACGTTCGAGGGGACACATCCACCCACCTCTGAATTCCACCTTCATTTCTTTAATCTCCAAATTGGATATGACAACCTCTTTCAATGACTTCAGGCCCATCTCACTATGCAATATCACCTATAAAGTGGTGGCAAAGATCATTGCCAAAAGACTCAAGAAGATCCTCTCAAAAGTCATCTCCTTGGAACAATTTGGCTTCTTGAAAGGAAGACAGATTCATGAGGCCATTGGAGTTTCTCAGGAGTAATTTCACTTTATAAAACAAAAGAAGCTGAAAGGGGCTGTCATAAAACTTGATCTCTCAAAATCCTTTGATAAGGTAAGTTGGCTCTACTTAAGAATGTTGATGACTCATTTGGGTTTTGATTATTCTTTCATAAAATGGGTCATGAGCTGCATTACTACAGCCTCATTCGCAGTACTTATTAATGGGTATGCTTCAACTGTATTTCATGCGGGAAGGGGGCTTCGTCAAGGATGCCCACTCTCTCCACTGCTCTTCTGATTGGTAGCAGAAGGATTAAGCAGATCCATTTTAGATGCAAAGCATCGGGGCACACTAAAAGGAATTGGCATCTCGTCCTCCTTGTTGCTAACTCACTTATTGTTTGTTGACGATATTCTTCTCTTCTGCAATGGTTCCATGAGAGATGTTGATACACTGCTTGGTATACTGGACCTCTTTGGAAGGGCCACAGGTATGGAGATAAACATCCACAAATCCTCGCTCTCCTTGTCAAAAATGGATGAAAGGGACTCCCGTTACTATTCTACCCTCTTTACTTATGAGTCATCATACATGGATGATGGACTAAAATATTTGGGCTTCATTTTAAAGCCAAACAACTAAAGGAAATCTGATTGGGGTTGGTTGATCGCAAAATTGGAGAAACGCTTATCGACTTGGAGTCACAGGTGGATTTCTCGGGCGGGGAGACTGGTACTCATTAAATTTGTGCTAGAAGAAATACTAGTATACTGGATGTCTCTATCCTGAATTCCAACGGGCAGCTTAGAAAAATCTCAAAAAATATGTTTTAGATTTCTATGGTCTGGGCAATCTGAAAAACATGTCTCCTCTTGGATGAAGTGGAAAACTCTTGCAAATCCAAAATATCAAGGGGGTTGGGGACTCAAAAATATCCATCTCTTTGCAAAATCTTTAGCCGCAAAAGCAGGCTGGAGACTCTTGACAACTGAAAATATCTGGACAAAAGTGGTGACACAAAAATACATAGCGTCAATCTCCATCTGAAACTGGGTTAGAAGTCTTATTCGTAACTCTATGGGCATCTCTATTATTTGGAAATCCATTCTCTCCTCTTTTCATGTCATCGAATATGGGCTTTCCTAGAAGGTGGGGGATGGCACACAAGTTTGCATTGGCTTGGACCCATGGCTAGGTAGAAAAAACAGAGACTCTCTAGCTCATCCCCTTCTTGCTTCACTTCACTCCAGTGGGATTCATCATTTATCTCACATTGCCGACCCGGACTCCACCACTATCATGCAGCAGGGCTAGAAATACTTGGATCAATTGCATTTACTTGAACCTTATCTAGATATGTGGAATGATTATCTTCTTTCTCTCAGATCTACATATGTCAGAATCTTTGCTACCAGGGACACTTTTATATGGTCCCCATCTCTGCTGGGTATTTACACTCTAAAGCTTGGATATAAACTATTGGCTGAAGATATTGATGAAGGAGCAAATCTCTGTTGGTGGAACACGATTTGGAAATCAAAATGCCCCTTAAAAACAAATCTCTTCATGTGGTTCTCCTTGGCAAATAAAGTTCTGGTCTGGGAATATATGAAAAAGTGGCACATCGAAGGGTCGAGGTGGTGCTCACTCTGCAAACAAGACTCTGAAACTCTTTATCACCTTTTTATCTCTTTCCCTTTTACTCTTCAAACCTGGACACTATTGCGCAGCATTTTAAATGTTAGAAACCTTTGGATGGGTAACACACTAGAAGAGGCTTGGAAGAGTTGGATCAACTCCCCTGAAATGGTTTCATATCGGGCATTACCCCTTCTTGTGATTTGGGGCATTTGGTTGGCCCGCAATAAGGCCCTGTTTCAAGAAAAACACTCAGTACCTAATCTGGTGGCGTCACAGAGCGCGGACATCCTACCTAATTTCCCAAAAAAAACACTCAACCCCTATCTGCAATA
The DNA here is from genome assembly GCA_027924585.1 of Larix kaempferi. Lineage (NCBI taxonomy): Eukaryota > Viridiplantae > Streptophyta > Pinopsida > Pinales > Pinaceae > Larix > Larix kaempferi. The sequence goes on along the minus strand of BSBM01000616.1, from coordinate 11,112,685 downwards.
TTACTACTGAAATTTATGATCCCTCACTTCCCTGGGCTTATTTCGATGGGGCGGAAACTGAATAGACTTTTGGTGGGGGTTTGTACTTCATCTCACACACTCCTCCTTTTTTCACTTACAGATGGGACTCGGACCTGGAACTAACAATTTTGCAGAACTCTTTTCTCTCAAGCTCTTACTCTGTTTTTCCCTAGAAAAGAATTGCACTCATATTCAAATCTTTGGAGACTCTATGATTATGAACAACTGGGTCAACAACATACATCGGTGTCATAATCTCTTTTTATGTAATATTTTGGTTGATGTGATGAGACTCCTTAGGGAATTTGAAACCTTCTCGTGTCGTCATGTTTATAGGGAGGGAAACTCTATAGCAGATCTTCTCTCAAAGCAGGGATTGAACCTGCCATTCGTTCAATGGATGATTTCGGCTACTAATCATGGAGAAGCTTTTGAATACTATCACAGACCTTTCATTGATGGCATAGAATCCCTTGATTTTTTAGCACTTTTTGTACTATCATATCTTGATCGGAATCTGTAATATTTTTTCCTCTTATAGGGGACCCGTTTTGGGAACCTCTATCATTACTCTATATTGTACATATTGGTCGCTAGGTCACCTTCAGAGTAGCATACACTTTTACAACATATGTTGGACACTCTTTTTTGAAAGGCATATTGAATTCCTTCTACAACATGTAATTTGGTTATATTAATAATTAAATTACACTTTTTTCCTTGGAAAAAAAAATAATAATTATCATAAAACCTTAAGAATAAATCATATTAATGCTAATAACATTTATATTAACAAGATATAGATAAATAAGATAATAAATTATACCAAAACTTAAAAATAATAATAGTTATCTACAGCAATAGGCTACATTTACCAAAACTAGTAAAATACCCCAGATTAAAATCTACTAATATTTCCCCCCATAAGGATTGTACAAATAGAATAATAATATAAATACTAACATTTACAGAAAAATACCCAGAAACAAATTAGATAAACAGAATATAATAACAACAGAAATGAAGTACTTATCTGTCTTGACAATTGACTTGTTACGGAACAATCTCGCTCCACCCAACCACGGATTTAAAAAGAATTCATCATATTTTGATCCTTGTATAAATCACCCCCGATCCAGGCCAAGCATACTAGTAGATAATGACTTAGGGAAATGTTTCAATGTGTGAATATTGCTTACTGTAGACTTTCCAATAGGACCTCTTTAATGAGCCATGTGGCTCCTATATAATATTCATTAACCATATCCAGGATATCACATCCAAGCCTCAAAACATATTTGGGTTGGCCACAAATGAATACATTTTGGTCATACTAAGCGCTCAATATGAATACGGGTTGGACCTTTACCGTGGCAATGTGTAGACTTGCCTCCTGCAATCTCCCTTATCTATTGTTCATTTGTTACTTCTTTACCAGTTTTACAAAATGGGTCCATTCTCTATTGGTTGTTCTCTCTATTGCAGAATTATGAATTATTAGGAAAGTAATGACCAGCCTCTTTTTTTATTTTTCTCTTATTTTATCTTTTTCTTGTTTAGAGAAAGTAGTTAGGGTTCAATTTTCATTTTCTCATATTTCCTTTAATTCATAATTCATTATTTCTTTCAACTTAGCTGTAGTTTCTGTTCTTAAGTTTTATTTATTATTTTAATTCGTGTCCCCTAGAAAGGTTGGCCCTTCATTTAACAAGTTGTACCATAACAAGTTGGATGTCATAAATAATAGTGTCACTTTAAATCACATAAACTATCATTTGTCCATGATTCCTAGAGTTACAACTCTAGCATCAATTACATGTTCAAGTCCTCCTGACTTATTCAATATGGGTACAAGTTTGGTATATTACATTGCGCTACATGGCCATAAAAATCCTATGCAAATGCTTTGGAACTCTAATATTGTGGCCATGCAACTTCTCACAAAAGAAAACCACCCTGCTTCTCTGAAATACCCCTTTTAGGCTGGAAAATTGTCTAAGAGTTATGCTCCGATAGGCTCATATCTTGACACTGCAGACCCCTTCGTGCTTTTATGATCTTTGTCGTCCATCACTATGGTCTGTGGAGAATCAGTTGGTTTCAAATTTGGACACTATGCACTTATCGAAAGAATGATATAGGGAGGAAAATGTTTTGGGCTATTATTAAAGGTGGTGAAATTGTCATTTGAATTAAATGATTTGAATCCTTACGTGATTAAAATTATGCATGGGTAAGGAATATTAACCAATATTAATTATAATTGCGGTCACAGACGCATTGGATTGGGTAAGGGACATTTAACCAATCATAATTATGATTGCGGTCACAGTCTCATTGGATTGGGTAAGGTGGCAGTGTGGTAAAATATTATACAAACTAGGATAATGATACCATACAGGAAAATATCAACATGAGTTAAGAAGGTAATGTTCCCAATTAAAACAATAATTTTTTCATGCATTAGTCATACATTCCAAAATGAGAAATGACCTTACCATAATTACCCAGGTACAATGCGATCGATCTTCATGGTTCCATAGATCTGGTAATCGTCCATAATGTCAACATATTACTGGAATTCAAGGTCCTAGTATCCAGCTAGCTCGTGGGAGGTTCTAACAATTCACTGGAAATGAAGGTTCTGGTAACAAATCAGTTGATCAAATTATTACTGGACTACCGAAGTATGTGGACCAATTTACTCACGCGGAACTTACAAGGTTACCGGAATTGGAAACCCCTGGCTTGTTTTAAACTTCTAGTGCCCTTATTGTAATACCCCCAATTTTGACTTCGAATGTATTTAATCAAAATTGTGAATGATGTAAATGTGCTAGTATGGATTCCTAGTGTGGATCTCAAGGCCAAGGCCCAACTAGTAAATGGCTAGGCATGTATGTTATATATATTTTTATTTGGACCATATGATTGGCTTATGTTAAGATCCTGGTGGGCGGCCTTCACTAACATCTCGAGGTTTTGGTGTAACGGTTCGTATCATCTGGTATCAGAGCCTCCACCCAGGTTCAAGTCACAGAGCGGGTGGCAACGCCGGCATTGCAGTGTTCGCCCGGGGCTCGTACGGCGCAAAGGGGACACCACCGTACAGGCGCACATCCATCCCAGAGTCTGGACTGCGGAGCATGGTGGGATGTTAAGATCCTGGTGGGTGGCCTTCACTAACATCTCGAGGTTTTGGTGTAACGGTTCATATCAGCTTATCATGCCAATTCAAAATGTATGTAAATATTATGTTGGAAATTAATAAAATAGTCCAAGATGGATGTGTAAAGAGCACTAGAGGGGCTATGATTCCACCAGAGGGGGAGAGGAAAGGGGGCCTATGGGGAAACCAAATCATTTGTTTTCATGTGTCAACCTTATAACTCATCCAAAATATGCCATGTGACTTAAATGATCCAATCACTTTCTCTTGAATATTAAAACCAATCATTGAATGGATATGTGAGGTTGGTGGTAAAAGTCACTTCATCTAGTTATTGAAGCATGGGGGTTGTGACAATTATGTCAATTTTCAACAGTCCAATTTCTTCTATGATAAGAAGTTATGTCAGTTGTATTTTCACCCTTACCTCGTATCCTTGGAATCAACACTCTTTTGATCACTCTCTCATGCAAGATTCTGCACTACATAGAGTTTTCCATTGTTGTTCATGACCATTACCAGATTGTGTTTAACCCATAGATTCGAATTTGAAGACAGAGCTGCATTTATGGAAGGGAAAACAGATGGTTGTAGGTGAGCATAGAGGTTGGGAAAGCTAGGAACCTTTACCCATTGAGTTTTACTACTATTGGATGCTTGATAAACTATGGATTAATGTTGCAGTAGGTTCTCCATTAGCATACAGTAGGTTGGACTCTTACTGCACACACTGGTAAGCACTGTAAGGGTTGGATTTCCTGAGGGAAATATGGATCAGTGAAGGGAAATAGATTCCTTTGTTGTGTGGGGCAGTTGGAAGGAGTTCCATGGCTGTGATGGCTTAGTGAGACCCATGTAGATCTCTGTTGGAGCTTTTGGCTAAGCATAGTGAGAAATATGGGTTGCGGGCTGAGAGAGAGAATCCTGTAGGTGTTCCTTTTCCCTGGTGGCCTCATATGGAAGCTTGGGGGTGGCCTCTCAGCAGAAAGAGTATATGATGGACAGAATGCCTATGGATGGGTGGGAAATAGCTCTTACACAGCCAATTTCTTGGATCCTCTTTGTTTAAAGATAAGTATTCTTGTGTATTTGATGTGCAATGATTTATTTGTATTCATGTTATAATTATGCCTGTAAATTGCATGTTGTGTATGTGGACTTAGTTCGTTCCTCCGTGTGTTTTAGTTTCACGTCTACACATGCATTTTCGTTGTTAAGAATTCATAATTCTGCATATGGGCAAAATTTTGAGGCCCTGGTTTAGTTAATGTGCCCTCATGTTGGTCATATTGAGGGATGGGGACATTACAGAGTGGTATCAGAGCTTCTAGTTATAACATCGGAGTTGTATGGGCCAGAAATGCATAGTTGTAGGAAAATAACATGAGTTGCAGATGAAATGCTCCTATAGATGTCGGGTTTTGTTAAATGATAGATAAGGACTAGTAATTTTGATTTAAGTCTGAAATACCCACCTATGCCACATGGATGGATGATGTGGAGGATCCATGTAGACAGAATACATGATGTGGATCATCCACATCAGACCCGCTCACAGAATGTTTCCCAAGATGAAGTGCGGGGATGAAGGATATATGATCGTCGGGTGCTAGGGTGGATCAACTGTTGCAGTTGATCGCGCATAGGCAAATTATGTGGTGGTTAGCAGTGGGAGGATGAATATCTAACCGTTGGATGAAGGGGAAAATCAACGGTCGGGGATCACCACTCCTTGGGAAACTACGGGGTGATTAATGACAGGCGGGTGGAGATCTGACCATCAGGTCATATGGAATATTGACAACCCCAACTCATCTCATGTCGATCAAGTACACGATGTTTAACTTGGGACGAGGGGCGCATTGTTCCCAAAACGGATTGGGGTACATGTCACCTTTTGATTGACCACGCCTCCCCAAGGTTTTTTTTTCTAAAACTACTTCGTGGGGACGCGTTACCTCTTATGGTAAAATGGGAAACCACCAGTGCCTCGTAATATCCCTAATTTGAAAAATTAGTCAATTTGGGCCAAATTTCGAGCTTTGGATTGGTGAACTCAAGTTTCTCCAAAAGCATCCAAATGATTTTGAATAATATGGGGAGGGACTTGGGAGAAATTAATACACCCTAATGTATCCCTTATACCTTTAGAAACTCATTAGAAACTTTCAGGGTTCGCAATTCTTAGGGAGGAAGGAAGGGGATTAAAACTAGTTGAATTAGATAGTTGGAAACCCCACTAGACTAGTGACTTTTTGGCCTTCCAAACACTGTACGGTATTCCCTATTTTATGATATGAGACTTGGAACTAAAATAGGACCTCAAGGAAAACCCAATTGCATCATTAGATGAGGTTTTAGGTTCTGCTACAACTCCCAAAAAATAGCAGGTTGTATGACATCGAAATAGTGAGAAAATGGTCAACAAGGACATAAGGTTTAATGCACAAACTTTTAGTAAAACTCCAAGGGTATGCACATAAATTTGTTTCATTCATATTAATTCATATACAGCTCGAAACATAAGCTAAAAATCATAAAATATCTTATATCAAATAGATACAAAGTCACCACAAAAACACCATGTAAAACTAGTTCGAATCTTGATTTTTCTTGGAAATATTACATGGAATGTATGGTAATTCGAGCTATGGATCTCATATGCATTTCCTTACAATGATATACATCAAATAAAATGACAATGGATTCTAAATATCAGTCACCACAATATTTTTTCAGCTATGAGTGCACCATCACACTTGTACATGGACATTGAGAGAGTTTAGAGAGAAAGATAGTAGAGAAAGAAGATAGGACATGAAATTGAACTCAAAGGGGGGTCGAACCTACATCAAAACATTTTCATGAAGCTCTGTTGAGAGGTATGAATGGCCTCTCCTCCAACCAACTTGTATAGGAATATCTCACCCATGAAATTGGTTCTAAGGCGGGGAAGATGAACATCCACTATGCAAGGACAAGCTAAGCTCTCCAAAAGTGAAAATGATAAATGACGAAAAGCTACTCTCCTTTGTCATCCTCCTTTGTTATTAAACTCATATGGACTCATGAGGTCGAATTCCCTCCAAGATACTTCACTCAACTCAAATTAGTGATAGATTATCTAATGAGACACTTGTCCTCTTCTTCCTTGCATTCCTCTGTCCCCCAATTCGAATTGGGAATCTTGGCTTACCATAACACCCTTTATGTTCCCTCTTGGTGGCTATTTTTAGCCCTGATATGTCAGATGTGTCATAGGTCTTCAATCGGGTCTGAATTTATCATATTTTTCATAGATTCCTTCATCATTGTTGTCATAGGTGCCATGGAATCTAGGTACAAGTGTCACAATGCCTCTTTCTCTTCCTTGGGAGTTACTCTTCCACTCCAATTCGATCTTCCTAGATTCTTGACATGAATATTTGCTCGTCATATCCTCCAAGTACGTTACCCTCCACCTTGGACTCGAGTTGGTGAGAGAATGATTCCAAGTGTAGTGGGGAATCTTGCCACATGTACCTCTTATGTTCCCTCATGATCCAATGCCACCTTATTTTATTTTTTATTATTATTTATTTGACCCATTTAATGTGAATTTGTAAGTCTAAGGTCATTTTGGGTCTTTTAGCTCCCTTATTACACATTTTGATGCTTCCACCCCCAACCTAGGGAACTAGTAAGTTAGTGGAATTTTTCCTCCATGATAGTTTATTTGGATGGGGACAATACAAACTTTGAATTGGGAAATTGATCTTCATGTGACCCACCTTGTCCATTTGGCTCTAATTTTACATTATTACTAAATTGGACATCATGCTTGGAAATTATTTGACCCTTACCACCAATTTGACAAACTATCATGAACATGGCCAAGTGGTTTAGGCCATTGTGACCCAATGAAAAATGTGGGAACATAACACACCCAAGGTCGAGTGGCATGGTGGTGTGGTAGCCTGTTGGCAGGGAGAAGGTGACATGGACGCGTCATAGGGTGACAGGTACGCATGTCTGACACATCGACAGGGATGTGTCAGGCCACGCCAGGACCTTTCCAGTTCATCGAAAATTGCATTTTTTCTTATGTGCCAGATTGAGCAAAATTGATTTATTTACAAAAAAAACGAGGCCACAAGGGGGAAAGCCCCCTTGACCCCCATTTTTTTTGTAATAAACAAAGTTGGATCTATATTTCAACAGTGTCCATTGGAGTAGCATAAATTTCGGGTAAAAATTTGGTTTGTGAGGGTATATTATAGAACTGCAGGATTTTCTAAGTCTGGAATAAAGTTGAGAAATACAAAGTAGTCAATTCCAGAAGTTTATAGCAAGTGACTGCAGCATCTGATGAGGGAACTGGAAATTGTTGAGTAATCTTGGTCACATTTATTATCTAATACAATAAGGAATGTGTCCTGGTTCTCCATAGGTAAACTTATGCAAGTGTCTGAAGTTGGCCTTTTGGGTTAAATGCACCTACAGGAAAAGTGCAGAATTTGGGCCAAATTAACAATTTTGAAGGACTGTAACTTTGTCCTCAAGAATCGGAATTGAGCATGCCTATAGTCATTGGAAATATTGTCCAATGGGGGGGAATTTTATAGAGGCAAATTCTGAATTGGTGATTCAGGTGCTTCTATAATTTGATCATAAAAGTGCATGTAGGCATAATTGACAAAAATTGTCAATATGGGTAATTTTCCAGAATATATGAAAAATGATTTTTTATTTCCTGAGAAATTAATAAATCTAAAAAAACAAATTATATCGGCACTTTTGCATATTCAGAACCATATCAATGACTGTTAAAGGGTCAACAGTGAGGGTAGTGCAGTTGAGAAATATTTGATCTTGGTTGGGCCAAGAAGGTCATTATCATGGATGATGCACCTAGGATCCATATGAAGTTGAGGCTGGTGCAATGGGAGAGAATATTCAAATTGAGAATGAAGAGACAGAATCGAATGGTAGGAGAAACCAAGTGACTCCCCTAGACATTGAAGATACCATGAGGAGCCTAAGGTTGGAGTTGGAGAGTTATAGAGAAAACATTGAGAGGCTACTTAGAGCTCAAGAAGAGCAAAATCAGCTGAATGCATCTATGCTCCAAAGTTTGAAATACATTCATATGAATATTAAATCTGGACATCATTCTAAGAATCAGGAGAAGAGTGGGAGTAGCTCAAGTAGGCATTCTCACAAGAGATCCCATAGTTCAAGAAGGATTTCTAGAGGTAGTTCATATACTCCAGAAGTATCTTCTAGTCAGTCATATGACTCTAAGGATTCCATTGAAGGATCAAGATCTTCATATTATAGAAAGAAGAGGAATAGGTCTTCAAAGAACAACTCACATGAAGAATTTAGGAAGGCAAAACCTCCTACATTTAATGGTGAGATAATATCTAGTCGAGAAGCTGAGGCTTGGCTTCTTGGGATGAGGAAGTATTTCCAAGTCCAAGACTACTCGGGAAATATGAAATCAAGAGTGGTTATCTTCAATCTAAATGGGAGAGCCTCTATATGGTGGGATCAATTCAAGAAATACTTCAAGCAAAAGTACCTTTCTAATAGGTACTGTGATGGAAAAATTAAATAATTCCATGAGTTGAAGTTGGGACAAATGAATATGGAGGAATATCCAAATAAATTTTTGGATTTTTTGAAATATGTCAAGTATATCATAGATGATAAAGTCAAAATTCAGCGTTTTCTAAGTGGGATTCCTCAATCCTACAAAGATAGAATTGAGTTTGACGAGTCTCAAACTCTAGAATATGAGACCATAAGAAAGGCTAAGTATTGTTATGATCAAGCCAAAAGAAAGCCATATTTCCATAAGGAATGGAAGGAAAAGAAGAATGAGAAGTTTGAGCAAAGGAATAAGGGGTTCAAGCCTCCTCATTTCAGAAATCATCCAATATAGCCACCACAAGTTTTGACAAATCCATCTAGGATGATGGGAGACAATCCAAGAGAAACGAGAGATCCACTTCAATGTTGGGGATGTGTAGGGGACCATTTTCTTAGGAATTGTCCACATCGGAGTGGGAGTGCAAAGCAGGTTCACAATATGCAAGAGGTTGAAACGGTGGGTCAAGTGGCAAGGACTGTCCCTAGGATTTATGCTACATTAGAGTACCTCCAAGCATATCATCAATCGATTGTGGTTGAGATTGAAGGTAAGATTGCTAAGCAATATATTTCTATTTTGATTGACCCTGGATCTACTCACAGTTATATCAGTCCCAAAATTGTTGAGATTTGTGCTTTTAAGAAAACCAAGCATAGTAAGTCATGGTTGGTTCAACTAGACACGGGAACCAAGAGAAAATTTAGTGAGATGGTGGATAAATGTCCATTAGAAATGGGTGGATTGTTCACTTGTGCAGATCTTGATATTTTACCACATGGTTCATATGAAATTCTCATTGGAATGGACTGGTTGGAAGCACATAGAGTTAAACTTGATTGCTACAACAAGAGTTTTGAGTGCATTGATAATGAAGGAAACCCAAAGGTTGTGAAAGGAATTCCAAAGAAAACAAAATTAGGCATATTTCAGCCATGCAGCTGAAGAAGTTTTGTAGGAAAGTTTGTCAATTGTATGCAGCCCATATATTGGACAAATCATAAAATGAAATTCCAAAATTGGACTATCATGTGCTTCAAAAATTCAAGAATTTGTTTCCCAATGAAGTTCCAGGACTACCTCCCAATAGGGACATTGATTTCACAATTGATCTTGTGCCAAGAGTTGCACCAGTGTCTAAGACACCTTATAGAATGAGCACACCAAAATTGTTGGAGCTGAAAATGCAATTGCAAGAATTATTGGAAAAGAAGTACATAAGGCCAAGTGTGTCTCCATTGGGAGCACCAATACCATTTGTGAAAAAGAAATATGTTACACTCGGGTTATGTATTGATTACAGGAAGCTGAATAAAGTGACAGTGAAAAAAAAGTATCAATTACCTCGAATTGATGATCCTTTTTATCAAATGAGAGAGGAAAAAGTATTTTCAAATATTGACTTGAGGTTTGGTTACCATCAGGTAAGGATCAAGAAAGAATACATTCACAAGACAGCCTTTAGAACAATATATGGACACTATGAATTTGTAGTGGTTCCATTTGGTCTCACTAATGCAATAGCTACCTTCATGTGTCTCATGAATAGCATTTTCCACAAATATTTGGACAAGTTTTTTCTTGTTTTTCTCGATGGCATTCTTATTTACTCTAAGAATGAAGATGAGCATGAACAATATTTAAGGATGGATTTGCAATTGTTAAGGGAGCACGGAGCATAAGTTGTATGCAAAGTTAAGAAAATGTGACTTTTACAAGAATAAAATTCATTATTTTGGTCACATTATTTCATAGGAAGGAATATCAGTGGATCCGGAAAAGATTGAATCCCTTATGAATAGTACAACTTCAAAGAATGTGACAGATGTGATATCTTTTATGGGTCTTGTTGGTTACTATAGAAGATTCATTGAAGGATTCTCCAAGGTTGCAGACCCAATTACTTCCTTGCAAAAGAAGGGAAATAAATTTGAATGGACACATAAATGTGAAGAAAGCTTCAAGATATTGAAGAAGATTCTCACAAGTGCTCCAATTTTGAAAATTGCAGACCCAGAAAAAGAATTTGTGGTGTGTACAGATGCATGTAAACAAGGACTTGGAGGAGTTCTTATGCAAGAAAATCATGTGGTGTGTTATGAGTCTAGAAAATTGAAAGAGCATGAAAGGAATTATGCCACACATGATTTGGAACTTGCAGCCATAATGCATGCTTTGAAAATGTGGAGACATTATTTAATGGGCAAAAAATTTGAGTTGAGGACAGACCATTGTGGTCTGAAATACTTATTTGAGAAGCCAACATTAAATATCAGGAAATCTATATGGATGGAATTTTTATGTGAGATTGATTTTGAGATCAAACACATAAAATGAAAAGAAAATAAAGTGGTTGATGTACTCAGTAGAAAGGTACATGAAATGCATGTGGCAAACATTACAATTTTCCAATTAGATTTAAAATAGCAGATTTCCGATTATCTTGTTGAAGATGACTTTCATGTGCAAATAAAAGAAAAATTACAGCAGTAGAATTTAGAAAAGAGGTATGAAGACTAGCATTTAGAAGAGGATGGAATTCTTTTTTATAAAGACAGAATTTATATTCCAAATGTGGCATACTTGAGGAGAATTGTAATGGATGAAATCCATAAAATGCCATATTTTGCTCACCCAGGATATCAAAAAACAATTGCTACATCTAGGAAACAATATTTTTGGCCAGGGATGAAGAAGGATATTGTTGAGTATATATCTAAATACATGAAGTGTCAGCAAGTGAAAGTTGAGCACCAACACCCAGCAAGTTTATTGCATCCATTGCCAATTCCGGAATGGAAATGGGAAGTAATTTATATGGATTTTATTATAGTATTTCCAATGACTATGAATCAACATGATTCTATCATGGTTGTGGTGGATAAATGATCAAAATCAGAGCATTTTATCCCAGTTGAATCCACATATAAAACTGGTTCCATTGCAAATATCTCCATGAAAGAAATTTTCAGATTATGATGGATTGTCTAAGGCAATAATTTCAGATAGGGACACCAAATTTACTTCATTTGTTTGGAAAAGTCTTTTTGCATACTTGGGAATACAGCTGAAATTAGCATTGCCTACCACAAATAGATGGACAAACTGAAAGAGTAAATCAGGTGCTTGTGGACATGCTTCGCATGTGTGTGATGAACAAACCATCGAAGTGGGAATATTATCTACACTTGGTAGAGTTTTTATATAATAATGGGCAACAAGATTCGTTGGGCATGAGTCCATTTGAAATTTTATATGGTAGAAAGTGCAGAACACCAGTGACTTGGGATAATCCAGTGAACAGAATTGTAATTGGTACAGAATTGCTTAAGGAAATGGAACGAGATTGAAAAAATTCGGCAAGATTTAAAGGCAGGGCCAAGATAGGCATAAAATCTATGCAGATAAAAATAGAATGCATGGAGAATTCAGTGTTGGGGATCATGTTTACCTTAGAGTGAGGCCAAGGAAGAGTTCCTTGAATCTTGGAAGTTGTGACAAGATATATCCAAGATGTTGTGGGCCATTTGAATTGCTTGAAAGAATAGGGCCAATTAAATATAGAATTGCATTGCCTGCTAACACTAGAGATCATAATGTTTTTCAAGTTTCTTTGCTTGAGAAATATGTACATGATCCTAACCATGTGATTGATTGGGATATAATTCTGGTGGAACCCTAGGGATATTTCCAAACCAAGCCACTATGCATCCTAGACAAGAAGGTAACATTTCTCTGGAACCAACCCATCGGACAATTAAAGGTGCAATGGAAGCACTTCGGTCCCGATGAGGCTACGTGGGAGTTGGAGGATGCCATGAAAAAGGCATACCCATTTTTGTTCTGATTTTGAGCAAACATCGAGGACAATGTTATTCCAAGGGGGAGGGCATTGTAATACCCCCGATTTGGAATTGGAATGTATTTAATCAAAATTATGTAAATGATGTAAATATGCTAGTATGGATTCCAAGTGTGGAGCTCAAGGCCAGGGCCCAACTAGTGAATGGCTAGGCATGTATGTTGTATATATTTTTATTTGGACCATATGATTGGCTTATCATGCCAATTTGAAATATATGTAAATATTATGTTGAAAATTAATCAAATGGTCCAAGATGGTGTTCTAGCAAATTCGTCCTATGGATAGTTAAACCTACTCGGAGATTAAACTAGATTTAAACAAGCTTGATCTAAGACAAAAATGAAACAAATGGAATCTTAAGCTCCTAGATATAACACAATGCATAAATTTCAAAGTACTAAGAGAGAAGAGATGGTAAAACTTACCTCAGATCTACCAGTTGTCCTAGCTCCAGTTTTGAACTTGATGCCCAAGATCTGAACCTGTTTAAGCAAGACAATAAAAAATAACTCCAAGTACTAGATGTAATGGTTAAGATATAAATCACATGAAACATATTATGGATCAAAAAGAAAGAAGAATAACATGGGAGAATAATCCAAGTTATATTAAAGGTATCTAAAGAAGATAAACATGGAATTATCCTTGATGTCCAAGCAGCAATTTCTCCTTCCAAGCTGTTACAATGTAATCTTCCACCTTGTGAGCATCAGCATTCTTTGGCCTATAGGATCCATTTCACTGACTCAGATTCACTTTATATCCTTCAGACATATTTTTTCCTCATTTTTCCTCTGACCCGCTTGTTGCATCACTATAGCAAGCGTACCCGCGAGTTGCAACACTATAGCCCGTGTGTATCAAGTAAAATGGTAAAAATCACTAGTTTATTACTTTTTACTCCCAAAAAGCGGTCATTGGGTGACCCTTGGCTCTCCATCTGCCCAAGTAACGTCTCGATGTGTCCTTTCACTTACCTTTGAGAGGACTATATATTGAGCACATATGGCTTATGGACGGGAGGAGAAAGAAGAGCAAGAGAACTCTAGTGGATTTTTTCCCTATCTTGAGTCTACACTCATTGATCCTTGTAGTTGTGAACCCTTTATGTTCACCTTCCAAAATCCTATCTAGTTTGAGTTTTCCATTCATGGAGAATTGAAGTGGTGGAGGCACAAGTGGATTGATCCAGATCTTGGTTCAGATTGGTTGCCAACAAGAGGTCGTATCACTTTGTACTTCTTCTTGTTTATTAATAGAAATACTCATATTCTTGTCCATTAATGTTGTAAATTTTGTTTATCTTACATTGGGTTGCATTTACTTGTTATATCATGGACCATTGCTATTAATGATGTTAATGCCGTTTATATATTAGATGTACTTGTTGTATATTGGCTGTCAAGACTAATTTGCAGATTCAAGTGCACGGATTGAAAATCTCCAACGGGGATCTACATCAAACATTTGGATCGAGGTTGGTTATCTTCTTCATTATCTTAGCATTGTCATTTATATAGCATAGTTATGAGAATTGAGTTGATTTCTGGTAGTCATCTGTCTGTTGTGGTATACCCCAAGCCATAGTGATTTTTCTCCAACACAAAATCCTTCCTCCTTACTATCTATGCAAAACCTCCAAGACCATAGGTTTGATGCCTCAAAATTTCTCCCCTTAGCTCATGGATGGCCTCCTTCTTATAGGATTTGGGAGGCCAACTACTAAGAGAGGAAGGTGGATCTAGGTGATTAAATGGTGGATCAAGTAGTTGAACCAAGCTAAAGAGGGAGGATGAGGTGGGATTTGAGGGGAATCCCAATCCCAAGAAAATATCCCCGGAGCTGAGTTCCACAATCCAAGCCATGAATTTGTTAAGGGATTTGCGTGCCCTCTGAACTGAGCATAGTGCAAAAATGTTGTAATTTTCACGCCCTGCAAGCATGCAGGGCGCGAAAATGTTGTATTTTTGTGCCTTGCACCACTAGCAAGGCGCAGAAATAAGGGTAAAGTGGGCTCAATGAGGTGGCATTCATCTTCCATCAGTTGGATTTGTCTCCAAGGAAGTCCAAGGAGGGGACCAACAAGGTGGAAATGAGTCTCAACACTTGTTAGGAGGTAGTACCATTAGGTTTTGCATGGTGATATGACATGAAGACTTGAAATGGAGTTCAAAGTGATACTTTGAGGTATAACAAATGCCCCCTAAAGTGTGAGGTCAGAAGGAAGTTGATGGCCGAAACACTTTACAAATAAATGAGTCTGCAAAGATAGTTGAAAGGAGACTAGAAAGGAGCTGCAAGGAAACATCAACAATATTCCAAATAAATCTGAGGTGGGCATACCCATGCTCAGGACAACTGAATCAAAGCATGGATGCCGACCAATACATCGTAGATCAATGATAGTATTGACATGATAAGGAATGAATGCAAATCATGGCTACTAGGAACAAGCATAGATCCGTGATAAGAAAATGACACAGCCACGACCAATATAAGAGTGGATCTGTGTGACAGTACATCAATGAAGTCACCAACATAATGTTTATGTGGGGACTGACTCAACAATCGCCATCACAACTTGGATGTGAAAGAAACATCAGAACCATCCAGGGTCTTCTACCCGATTCCGAAGCGAAACGAATATGACCATGTGATTACAAGGTGTTGAAGTCGAACATGGCAGAGACTACTTGATTACCGGCCAATGATGTGAACCATTAACAAGTACGAGGGTAATCACCAATGATGACAATGATTCCCAAGGTATCTCTAGTACATCCCAACGAATGTGAATAAATATTTTTTGAGGTCGAGCATTCAAGGGATTATTTGATCATAGGTCAATAATGAAAACCTACTATCGAATACGAGGAAACCTTCCATTAAGGCATGCAGGTAACAAGGTACTATGGTTGGTTCCTAATTCTTGGATAATGAGTTGACGTCGATAGGAATAGACTCATCGAAGGAGGTCCATAACGAATCCCACATCATCGACACGAAACCGATATAGGAAAGTGGAGTAATGGATCGAATGAGTATGGACTGACATAAAAGGCAAAGGTTGACAATATTGCAAAAGGTTAGCTCAGTTTAACACTGATCCTTTGAACATATAATGGTACGATATATGACTTGGAAGCCAGGATTAACAGCGGAAACAACCAAAAGGAGATTTGAATCAAGTTAAGAGGTTAATTAAAAGATGAATCACGATTGTAGTTATGACCCAAATATAGACTGAATACCCAAAGAAGAAAAGGAGTGGATGCACGCCATGTTCAAAGGTAACGACTCATAGGCTGCCAAAAGATAGACCCAGCTTATTCCCCCATTTCCCCCCATCATGGTTGACGAGTATCCCTTTGTTTTTTAACGAGCTTGAGGAGGATAAAAGATGCTCAATATAGCTCACTTTTAACTGAGTCCAACCTTGTACATTTCATGAACCCAAGGAAGGATAGGTTTGGCTCCATAAGGATCCTTTGATGTTTAATTTCACAAGTCCAAGGAAGGAAAAATCGACGATTTTTCATGTTTAGAGAGTCTGAAACAATCTAAAGAAGACTCCAATGTTTGACTTTTTCCTAAAAGTTATTCCTTGGACCTGAAAAAGGATAAAACGGTATCCAGAAGAAATATCCTAGTCATAAAACTGACTAAGGTATATCTTTATCGTAAATAGTCTAAACGGTCTGAAAAAAGGATAACCTACCACCGAATAGACGACCTTTCAAATACTTTTACAAGTGAAAGAGACAAGTGCACTTGGCAATATTTTCTTGTCGAGGGAGTCTGAAAAGAGCTTAAAGAAAACTCCAGCGGTTCCATTTTCATGAGTTAATCTCCTTGTCCGAAAAAGGGATAAAATAATACTAAGTTGATACTTTCCTCATTGTTTTACGAGCACGAGTAAAGCAGACTAAGCGCGACACTGTTTTACTTGGGTTTAACAAGCACGACTCAATTGTGAAAAGTGCTTGGAATCTCTTTCATAGTTCAGATCCAGAGCACGAAAGAGAGAAAGTAAGCTCAAAGAAGGTCAAATACACAACTCCACCAATGAACAACTTGATCAAACCTGTCAAAAAGTGCTCAAAACCCTAGAAAAAGGCATTAGGACATAATAATTGTGAAGAATAGACTCTAAATAAAGGTTATTAATGTAAAATAGGTAAAAATGACTAAGTGTAATATATAAAAGAGGGTAAAATGGATAATTACCCATTGTTACTTGATCATTTTCACTCCAAAGAGAATGTTTACCTTGGTTGGGAGCAAAACTTCATCTTACAATATCGGTAGATACAAGGCACCATTTCAACCACCGTCTGAAGCAAGTAAGTCCTCTCATCCTCCTCTTTCATATCATTCATTAATTTTTTTATTTCATGCAAGTTTGGGGTTTTTCAAGGGCCTTAGGGAAACAAAACTTGTGCCCATAAATTTCCGCACCCTCCCTATGTCAAGGGACACGAAAATTCCTAAAATTTTGCGCTATGGGTAGTGCGAGGGGTGCAAAAATTATCAGTTTTCGCTCTCCCTACAACACCCGGGGCACGAAAATCTACAGTTTTCAAAAAAGAAAAACTTAACCCCATCTCTTGGCATAAAAATTAGCTTCAATCTTTTAACTAGAGGCTCTCTTGGTGATTTGCAGGAGATTCCAAGTGAGAAAAGAAAGGACGGTTGATTGGAAGGAAAGAGAACATGAAGGAGAGGATAGGGATGCCTTAAATGATGACAACACTCTATCTGCACTGAGAGAGTGTGGTTTATTGAAATTTTTCAAAACAAGAGGCATCTAAAAGCAAGGGAAGTTACTAAATCAAATCATACAAATGTGGGATGCTGATACACAAGCTTTCTGCATAGGAGAGCATATCCTTGAAATAGAAATCGAGGATATTTACTTTTTGACCGGTCTCTCCAAAATTGGGGCACGATTTAATTTGGCAGGACACTGTGCTACTGAAGAAACCATGGAGACTTACATTGCCCAATATTGTAGACAAGGATCTCGCAAGAAAAGTGGGAAAGTGCTCATTGTTGATGTGATAGATATTCCATTGAGGACGATCTTATACACTATTGATCGAGTAGCGGGGAGTCTAGGGGCTCACCATGCGACCAAGGCTCAAATGACTTATGCCTTGGAATGCATGGAACCCAAGCTATTCAACTGGTGTGATGGAGTCTTGGCCAATATTAAAGATCAGGTAACCAAATGTAACAACGGGAGCATCAGCCAGTTCGGATATGGGAGTATCTTGGTCACCTTATTTTTAGAGAGGGTGCCTCTACTGGGTCCACAGATAGAGAGGCCTCGCCGTCCTTCATCTGAGCCATGAATTGGGAGATGGGGCGATTATGTTGGGTGGCTAGGTGGGCTGCAATTCTTAGCATTCGGTGAGAATTTCTTATCTTGGCTCGAAGAGCATATCGTGATGATAGAATATTATCCCTATGTTGGGGTAGACTTCTATGGTGATATTGACTTAGCATTACCTGAGGATGATGATTGGGACAAGTCAGGTATATGACCTTCAAACATGTTTTTGAATTTTTCAAGTTTATGTTTTTTTTTGTTTTGTTTTGATAATGCGTAGAAGATCTAATATATATGTGTATAATGCTACAGATCGAGGAGTGGTGAGGCCAGTAGGATCCTCTCCACTGTGGTGATGAGGGGCAGAGTACCAGGATGAGGAGGATGAGGCAGGAGTATTTCGTGATGTGGAGCGGGACCTAGAATTACTAACCATGGGAATTCCTCCGATGAGGATGCCCGAGGTTCCTTATCATCTCCAAAGGCATACTGTGGGTGTGCCAGACCAGATTGGAAAGTTGCTTCGTCGTGTTTCTAGGGCTGTGGTGTGCTATCATGATCACCATGCATCTCGCGACTAGTTTTAGTAGTAGTTTTGTCAGCGGCATTTACACGATATGTAGGCCAAAGAGCCAATTTTTGTATGGGTTATGATCCCAATTTTTTTTCTTTTAATGCATTATACTATTATATGTGGCAGGAAAAACACTTTTTACATGATATACATATGGATCCATCTCTATTGTTTACCTATGATGACTCGTATGTTACATTTTTACATGTGTTCTTATGATGTATTGATTATGTGTGGGCTAGATGCCAATCCAACATATAATTAGCTAACCAATTAGCCACTATATTGAATTCCCTTGGTACATGTTGATATAAAATATAATCAAATAATTGTTCAAGGAGGCATACCATTCTGTATAAATGAAGTTATGTAGGATCACGGACGGTGTAAATGCGGTTCAGTTGAGATACCACAAGCTGAGAGTCCAAGTAGACTATAAAATGATGGATTCCAAGAGAAGAAACTCCAGTCAAAAGTCCAATGACTGCATGATACTTTGAAATGTTGTTTGTTGCGGGGCCTAAGCAGACGCCACCCGAGGATATCAACTCGCCGGCAGGGTAATATCGTACCCATGTTGCGGAAGCAAGGTTCCGGGTATGTTGACTAGCACCCTCTGTGAATCCAAAGTATGCTGACATCTGCACATAAAAGCACAAGTTAAGATAAATAGTTGTGTATGAGATAGAATCCTAATACGCAAAAATTAAATCAACATCACACTATGTATACACTATATAAAAATTGTTTTACGCAGGATGATCCTACGCATAAAATCTCTTCAGGTAAAGCTTGTTACGGGGTTCTCCCAAAGATATACCATCACAATCCACAAGCTCATAAGCTCCCTTCTCTAACACGCATTTAATAACGTAGGGACCATACCACATGGATTCTAATTTTCTTCACATATTTTGTCGTGCATTTGGTCATAGGTTAAGACTAGGTCCCCTTCGTTGAAAACACGAGGTTGAACGGATTTATCATATTGATCCTTAACGTGCTTTTTATGAGCCTCGTTGGCGAGCGCAGCGTCGAAACGAGTTTCATCAAGCTTATCTAGGTACAAAAACTGTTCTTCTTCAGTAGTTGTGTTAGGTAAGAGTTCTACGGCTAATTTGAGGGATGGTATTTCAAATTCAATCGAAATGATTGATTTCGGGCCATAGACCAATTGGAATGGTGTAAACCCGGTCACATTTTTTACCAAATTCCTATAGGCCCAAAGGGCTGAAAGTAGAGCTAAGTGCCATTTTTATTTTTGGGTTCCCACCATGCGTTGGATCATTCATTTCAAGACTTTATTGATTGCCTCTACTTGTTTGTTTTCCTGGGGGTAACAAGGAGTTGAGTTTTCGTGACGAAAACCTAGTTTGGAACTTAGTTCATCCATCATATGATTCCTAAAATGGGAACCATGGTCAATTATGATGGCTTGGTGGAATTCGAATCTAGCGATGATATGATTGGATATGAAAAGTGTTGTTGTTTTTCCGTCTTATACATATATAGGCATGTCTTCAGCCCATTTGGTAAAATAGTCAACATCGACGATGACATAACTATGCCCTTGGCTGAAGTAGGCTTACGGTGCATGAAATCAACATCCCATTTTGCAAAGGGGCTAATGGAAATAACAGGATGAAGTGGATATAGGTGTGAACTCTTCTTAGAATGGAAGAATTGAAATGGAGGGAACTTCTTGGCCGCTTCAACACAATGTTTGAAGATGGGAGGCCAGAAGTAGCCTGCGCGCAAAATTTTCTGGGTTGTATCCATCCCAGAAATATGACCACCACAAGCTCCAGAGTGGCAGACATTAAGGACGTGTTCAGCTTCATCAAGAGTTAGGAAACGACGCAAAACGGAATCGATACCACAACGGTACAAAGTATTGCTAATGATAAGATAGTATTTGGTGTGGTGTCTTATGCGACGGAGTTCATCACGAGTGAGATCGGGCTGAAAACATTGGGTTTGGAGATATAAGATAATGTCTCCATACTAGGGATCAGTCGTTCCAATGAGGAACAAAGATTCATCTAGAAGAGAATCGATGGGCTCAGATTGGTCATTGACAAGGGGCAATGCACAAATAAGCTCAGCAAAGACCAAGGATTTTTTGGATTTCGCTTTGGCAAACTCCAAATCGAATTCCTAGAGAACTACAATCCAATGGGATTATTTGCCCGCTAGAACTTGTCGTGTTAGGATATAGTACATTGGATTGAAGTTAGCAATAATGGTGGTTTTGCGGAGTAAAATGTAGTGTCGGAATCTCTGGACCACAAAAACTGTGGCCAGATCCAGTTTCTCCACATGCGAGTAGCGTGTTTCAGATTCAATGAGACTCTTACTAAGATAGTAGACCACATGTTCTTGACCATTTTTGTCTTCCTGTATGAGCACCATGCCAATGGTGGTAGTAGAGGCAGCGAGATATAAAATGTAGTCCCATGTATAATTGGGCAGTTGTAACATGGGAGCATTGGTAAGGTATTTTTTCAAATTGTCAAAAGAATGTTGGGCTTCTTCATCCCAAATGAAAGGAAAATATTTCTTGAGAAGCCTCATGTAGCCCCAAGTGATCTCGGAAAAATTGCAGAGAAAGAGGCATAAAAAATCTGCATGCCCTTGCAAACTTTGGAGTTCTGGAATGTTGGTTGGGGAAGGTAGTTTTCTTGTCTTAGCTTTTGCTTAAAGGGTTTTTCATCAGGCTTTAAAGGTATCTTATGCTGGATGAAAGAGGTATCATATGTTTTTAGGTCCTCATACCTCCAAGCAAAGACATAAATATACTCCTTTAACAGGCTGACATACCTCTTTTTGCTCCTATGTTAGGTGTTTGGACAGCTTTATCATTTTAGGCTCTTCTTGAGTTCCAATGTTGTGATCCTTAGTATCTTACGCTAAAATAGCCTCCACCTTTGATGGATCAAGGCGAATGCCACCCTTAGAGATTATGAATCCTAAAAATCTACCGGCTTCAACACAAAATAACATTTGTGAGGATTCAAACGAATGTTGTAGTGGCGGCACCATGAGAATATGGCACTCAGATGATCTAGATGGTCCTCTCGTGCATTAGAGTGAGTGGGTAAGTCATCCAGATAACATTCCACAACATGTTTGATATCATGAAATGCATATGACATGGACCATTGAAAAGTGGCCCTATCATTCTTGAGACCAAAGGGTAATTTGCGATAAGCAAAGGTCCCCCATGGGAAGATGAAATCAGTCTTGTTCTGGTCTGAGGGAGTATCTCAATCTGATTATAGCCAGAGAAGCCATCCATAAATGAAAAGATGACGCTCCTGGCACAGTTATCGATAATGTGGTCAATAAAGGGAGTTGGATAGTTTTCTTTAGGACAGGCTTTGTTCAAATCCCTATAATCAACAAAAACTCTAATCATGCCCTGTTTCTTAGCTATAGGAACGATATTGGACACCCGGTCTATCAATGGGACAGGATAAATGAAACCAATGCGAAGAATTTTTTCAACTTCTGCCTTAATGGCTACAGTTTTGCGAGGATGGACAGGTCAGAGTTTCTGTCGAACAGGTCGGGAACCAAGATAAACTTGAATTTCATGAACCACTATAGAGGGTTCTATTCGTGGCATTTCTTCATAAATCCAGGAAAGAACATCGCGGAAATCCTTAAATAAAGCAGTATAAAATTCCAACTCAGTAGGTGTACAAGTTTTGCCTAATGGATATGTTCCACGATACCAGGTTTCACGGAGATGTTGATTGGAATGGTTTCCATGATGTTCGCTAGATTTCCTTCAGAAAACACATCGTGTGTAAGGAAGGGAGTCTTATTTTGGACAATATTCGGTGAAACGTTGTATTTTGTGCCAGGTTCTACCGCATGGATCATAGGGAAGGATAAACAATGATGGTGATATTTCCATGGTGGTTCATCAATTCTCATGATCTCCATAATAGACTCGTCAAAAGGAAAATTATGTGAGAGGGAGTTAATAGAGCGAAAGGATGAATCGATCTGAGACGGGAGAGGTGCCACCATATGGGGATCAATGGTATCGATTCAATCAGACACGGATTGAATCGCATCACCGATGGTTGCTTGATTGAGGTTCAGAGGCATCCAATCACCGATGGTTTCACATTCAGCAGGACTCGGTATAACCCAAGGATCGTTAGGTTCGTGGGGTTGAAAAGTAATCGAAGAGATCATGTTGATCGAAAATATTAGGGGTGGGAGCTCTGGGAAGACTCCAATGTTGGAGGAATATTTCAGCAAACCAACACCAATGTATTCATAGTGATGTTGAGATTGTGTCAACAACGGGACATTGTTCGTGGTGTTGGAATGAATATCCGGAGTGCAAAATTCTAACTGATCAATGGTGACAATTTTCCCTTAATGAGGAAATTAGACCAAACGAAAAACGAAAGATGCTACGGCAGACACAGCATAAAACCAATTTCGACCTAGTAGGATGTTATAATCCAATGGAGCATCTATGATTTCAACGTGGATAGATATAGTTTTCCCCCTAGTTCTATGGAGAGTGATGGGATGAGTCCGTAAGGTTGGAAACCACTGTCGTCAAAAGCTTTCAAAGTAGTAGGAGATTGAGTTACCTCCGGAGAGCCGATAGCTCTCCAGCAAAACAAAGACATGATAGAAGTGGAAGCACCTTCGTCCAAAACGGTATGATGGATATTGTTTCCACAAATCTTGGTATGAATTTTAAAATCCAATTGATGAGATAGTCTTGGCTTAAAATATTCCAAATTGAATGTAATTGTGTTGGAAGAGTCTGGTTCAACAGATCTGAGTATTGACAATAAGGTTCTACGTTGAGTGGGGCAGTGTTGTAGAACTTCGAGAGTGGACATTGCACAAGGTGCTCCAGCTAAATCCTCAACAATATTGTAATTTTTGGAAACTCGCGCGATTGGATTGAAGTCGCTTTTTGAATGGTGGCCTTTGGTGGGCGCAACACAGTGTCAGTAAGAGGCCTCTCGATATGAAGAGAACCTGTAGAAGGAGGAGTAGAAGGAAGATCTTCCATGGGATTTTTATCTTTGGAATTACCATTCTTGTTTGAACTTGGCATAGATTCATACGTCCTTGATCGAGTGGATATATGGACAGTCTCGTTACTCATCATGAGGATGTCGTGGTTTGAGGATGTCTTTGGTTGGGTGGGATAATTTTGGTTTCCCCCTTGTGGGGGGGGGTGTGCGACCATTTGTTGTTGTTGGTGTGGGAAAGGGTCAATTAAGACTGTCAGGCGGGAAGATCCTTTGACAAATTTATTAACTTCCTCTTTATAAGGACAATCTTTTGTATAGTGGTATTCTTGGCATACAAGGCAGGGGAACTAATATTTCCATTTTGATTTGTTATCAGCATTGGTTTGTTGTGGTTTGGGATTGTCCTACTGAGGAGAAGATTTTTTGGATTTCCCTTTGTTGTTCTTCTTTTTTCCTCCGGATTGTTGTGGTGAGGATTGAACCGCGTTCACCTCGGAGTTCTGAGCAGGAGAAGTGGTGTTTTTGGATGCAGCCTGGTTTTGAAGTGGAGCAGAAGTGTTTTTTTATCCATTAGATTTGGTTGCAGGTTGGGCCTAATTCACAGAACCAACTACACCATCGATAGGAGGTTCGGTAGCGGGTCTAGATGGATCTCCAGTGGGGCGAGGGGCATGAGGAATCAGTTCATATAGAGTTACAGATTAGGAATAAACCAAATCCATATACTGAGCATGAGAGATTGCCTTGTCTTCTGTAACAACCCCTCCCATTACAACATCCCTAGCAATAGGTGGCAGTAATGACTTTGTGAACCAATCATCCAATAATTGGTCAAGAATAGGATCCTTAATTAATCTCTGGCATATCCTCCACTCATGAATATGATCAGAGATGTGGGTGGAAGTAGATTGTCGCAACGAAGTTAAGAGGTATGTGCCAGTCTCATATCGAATGGGAAGCTAGAAATGTGTCAAAAAAAGCATGGAAAGGGAGTTGAAATCTCAGAAAGAGTGTTGTGGCAGCTTGATATACTATTTATTTGTCGTTCCGGTGAGTGTTCCTTGGAAGAGCCTTAATCGTATGGAGTCATCCATCAATGAGTTCGAAGAACACCAAATATGGAATTTCATGACGTGATTTTTTGGATCTTCCCTGGGTTTAGCATCGAATTTCAGAACATCCAATGGTAGTTTGGCAGGAATAGGTGGCCAATGTGGTTCATTCCAAATGGGATTGTTTATCAATCTTGACAAATCGAGCAGGTCCACTATTTCCAGGAAGGGAATTTTCCTATTAAGTTGCGGGTATGAATAATATTGAAGGGGTGTTGGAACACCTGTCGGGACCTGCACTGCATATTGTTTCATATTGTATCCATACATGTTACTCGCAGGGTACTGTTGTAAATTATGTGATTTGGGTACCATCGGGTTAACCGGTTGTTGGTTGGGAATCATAGGATTTACCAATTGATTCGGAATCAAATTGTACACCGCTTGTTGAAAATGTTGTTGGGTGGGATTGAATGGTATAGATACCTGGGGTGGTGGGACCCATGTAGGGTTCCCAAATCCTTGATTGGGTGGATTAACTAAACCTTGAGTAGGGGGAGTTGTCTAAAAGGGTGGAGCCCATGGATTGTTCATTCCACCCTAATTGAGAGAGGGTGTTTAGGGTGGTGGGATCCATTGATTGTTTAAGACACTAGTATAAGGTAACCCGGGATTCATATTAGGGGGGTAAAAATATTGATGTTGATTCATGTGCCCCCTAGTAGGAATTTGGTTACCAAACGTATGTTTCCCCCTAGTGGGTGGGATTTATGGTCCCCAAGAAGGAAGTGGGCCTAATGGAGGAGGTTGGTTGTTGGTCCCACTTGGGGCACCGACAAAAGGTTGTCCTCCAATAGGTGGGGCTTGTGGCCCCCACGGATAATGGAGGAGGTTGATTACTGGCTCCGCTTGGGGCGCCAATAAACGGTTGTCCTCCAATCGGTGGGGTTTGTGGTCCCCACGGAGAAGATGGTCCTAACAGAGGAGGTTGGTTACTGGTTCCTCTTAGGGCACCAATAAATGGTCGTCTTCCATAGATAGTGTAGATTGTGGCTGAAGATTGACTTCCAGTCACAACGGGTGTTCTAACAGTAGGAATAGACGGCCTTCCAATGGAAACATTGGAAGAGATTGATTGTGCAGGTTGGCTAGTTGCATTATTAGTATCGATTTGTGAAGATGAGTGTGCACTAATTCCAGACGATGTGGGTAGTGGCGGGAAAGTATAGTTTGTCCCCTAACTGGAAATGTTCCCTAAAGGAGAACCAAAGATTTCATTTGGTAGAAGAAGAGGGGAAGGTTGGAGGGGAGTTTACGGCGTTAATTGCATAGGTACTGGAAAAGTGCGGAAATCATTAAGGGCTTGGCCCAGACTCATGTTCCATAATGATGAAGATGGATCAAAGACGTTTGTCGTCCCCGAATCATCGGGGAAAGGTTTGGAATAGATACAATCTGTGGGTCCAGATCGACCTACGAAATAAGTGCCATAGGTAATATCGTAGGAGGTGGATTCGAGGGATCTGGAATCACGAGGATTTACCACTTGAGGCATAGATATTGGTGGGAATTGTGAGCTTGAAGCCATTATTTGCGCAGCTTCACATCTAAATTTTTTCGTCGCCACATGTTCTTGGGCTAAACTAAAAAAAATTGCTCGTATGGATGCCATGATTTCATGGACCTAAGGGAGATCGAGGGAAGGCATTCCAAATTATATATTACTAGAAGATCCAAATTCATATCTATGCATAACCGTAGAAGTAGGTATGACAGCTTGGGTTACCAACTGTACTAAAGGATGGTTAAAATTTGCAGCAACCTGGATCGTCGTAGAGGGGAAAGGATTGGATTCATCGATAACCTCAATATATCCTTCGGGGAAATCAATTTGTGATGGAATTACCGAAGTGGCGCTAGTTTCCGGAGTGATAACAACTTCTAGCACAACGTCGGCTTGTGGTGGGACACTAACCTCAGGTGCTATAGTGGCTTCCAATGTCGTACTAAATTTTGGTACTACACTCGTTTCTGGTACTGCACTGGTTCCTGGGACTGTGCTAGGAATTTGGGGTACCATAGAAACTGGTGGTGTCGTAATGGTTGATTGTGGGACAGTCCCCCATCTAGCTGGTATGCTAGTAGGGGGAGTAGGTATGTGTAAAGGCAGCGTGCGACTAGTTCTAGGCACGGGTTTGGGACTCTTCCCTTGTTGTCTTCGTGATTTCCTTTGGTCTGCTGTGGAATAGGACCAAATGATATGGGGGAAGTCTCATTTAAAAAAGAAATCAAAAACCCTGAAGCAACCAAGTGTGCAAAAGGGGATCTAGAAAAAGAAGAGGTGCATAGGACAAAAATCAAGCTCAAAAAACTACACTCATACCGACGTTACAATAAGTGAGCTACAACAAAAAGGCCAGAAATCCAATAAGCAGCAGTAAAAAATAAAAGACTCTCTATAAGGTACAATAGCAAGCAATCCTCCTATATAAGGTCTGGAGACCTCAAAAGATCGTATCCTCTGCAAGGTGATGAAATCCAAGTCGTACAATACGAAGTGAGAGACCAAAAGATGAAGGGATATCCCTCTACCGAAAGGGATCCCAAGTAAAAGAGCCCTAGAAGGAAGGTCACTAGGATACCTCGTTCATGACACATCTGAGAAGGTTTATGGGAGATTATGCCTTTGATCCTTTGTACAACCAGTATGGAGGTCGTAAAATACAAGGAAGACAATGGATTGATGTCCTTAGACGCTAATTTGAGTGTGGTATTCTACAAAGTTCATTTGGAACCAATCCTTGCTGCTTACCCTCGTGGAACAGGAGGCCCTCCCAATAGATTGGTGTATAACCGTGTCAAAAAATACAAGAGTATTTGAGCAACCTAAAGGAAAACAACTATGTCTCAAATGTAAAGTGACAAGGGGAAATTATTTGGATTCCTATCCCCAATGTCCTACCTAACTACACAATTCTTTTATATCCTCAAATGAGGTTAATGTGTTTTTAGTTAGGAAATTAATTTTAAGGGCTTGTTGTTTTACTCAAAATGTGGCGGAAGTGCAACTTGATGGTGTTAATACTTGAGTCAAACCATGCATCTACAAATGAATTAATGCAACTCTTTCTTTCGATGAATACCTAGCTATGGGAAGGAGAGTTCCTTTCTTATTCCCAAATGAGAGAAACACACAATGCCAAAAAAGAAAAATGATCCCTTTTGTTTTTCTTTCCAATTTTGTATGCCAAAGCAAAATATGAGATACTCTTTCACACTAAAGCTATCCAAAAATAACTTGGAAAAAAAAAAGTTTTGTTTTTTTTTTCTTTTTACTTCAAATGAGGTTAAAGAGGGCAAGTAGATGAAAAATGTTCTAAAATTGCTAAAATGTTTTACTCATTAAGTGAAGAGGAAAAGATATATTGAAAAGTTTCTAAACAAATTTGATTAACAAAAATGTGAAGATTATTTAACAAGCAATAAGATTTTTCCAAAACTTCTTCAAGAATGCAAAGGAATGTGTAACAATGCTCTTGAATTTTAACAAAATGACCACTTTTGCAAGATAAAACTAAATATTCCAAGTAAAAAAAATTTACTCTTGTAACTTCAATCTCAAGAAGTCCAAACCATAAATAAACAAACAAGCAAACCAAGCCAAGATTCTAGACTAGCAGATCCTGAGCAGAGTGAGTAATCAGACCAAATGCAGAGGTAAAATAAGGTCACGGGAATGGTCTGAATGACTATGATAGTCCTCTAATTTCTTATTCACAAAGAGCTTCACAACTTCACTCTATAATCCAAATAAGGTCTCAAAAGAAAATCCAGGAAGTGCAAGAGTCAAACTGAGATCACACAGGTCTGATCAGGATCAAAGAACTGAGGTCAAGCAATAAATCAAAAACAAGCATCAACCAAGAAAAAAAACAAAATTTAATGAAACATACAGGGAATTTTTGCCCCCTAATAGACCACCCATGCGTGAAATATAGGGATTTATGCACTCTAGTACACTGCGGTGTAATATCCCAATTTTGACCCCATTGCATTAAAATGTAAATGATGTAATATTGTTATAAAATTGTGGTGAGGAGCTCAAGGCCAAGACCCTGCCATCGATTTAGTGATGCATATGGTTTGCGTGCTATCCAGGCACAATGGATTTGTAAAAATCATGTAAATATGCATTTTAATAAAATACCCACAACTAGCTATGCAATGCAATGCAACAAGAGTATGGGGGCATGACCTTTACAAGGAATTGGGAGGAAAATATTCAAACCCTTGGAGCCAATCAAGTCAATCCAAGTGTCAATGAGAGAACCCATAAACCCTCAACTACCCATGTTGACTTTTGTGCCCAATCATTCATTTCTCCCAAGAGTTGGTTGAGGTAGTTAATTCCTTGGGGAATGGAGAGGTATGGATGTCCAAATTCGGGTATGGGCAAGCCACCATTCATGGAAATTCGTGTTTGGCTTCCTGGGAAAGAAAGGAGCCACGAAGTTCCTTCCCAAGCCATTATTCACCATTTCCTTTTCTCTCTCACGAGTTTGGAGCTTGTTGGGCATTTTTCTCCATGAAATTTTTGTTGTTTCCTTCATTTTTCTAGCTGGGAAGGGAGTTTTTGTGTTGTATAATAGTGGGGAAGAAGAGGAATTGATTTGGGGGTCCATAGAGGCCGTTTTGGCCCGCTGAATGCTCAGATAGCTGTGGGAGAAATTGTTTTCCTCCCTGTGATTATTTTCCCCATCCCATAATCCGTTTTTTATTGGAAACGATTAGGAAAACCCATGGCCATCTTGTTTTGTAAATCACATTGTTGAAAATGTGTATCCATACCCAATGATTGTGTTTGTTGTGTGTAGAAAGAGTATTTTGGGGTATGGGTTATGGGTATCCATTGTTTTATCTTGAGCTTAAGTGAAAACATCCATAAATGAAGAGAGTTTAGATTTAGCCTGATAAACCCAGTTGTGGACTGGCTTGGCTTAGATGTGATGTTTGTTTGGCCTGTGCTGAGCTTGAGAGTCCCCTTTTCCTTGTAGAAATCATGCCCAGCTCGGGGGTGGCAACTATGTTGAGAGATTAATGAGCACAATTGGCCTATGGTTGGGTGGAACGTTGCAGCGACATAGCTAGCTGCTTGGGACAAAAGTACATCAAGATGAGTATTTTATTTGTGTGCCTTACTTATGCAAGGTTTAGTTATTTGATGAATGTTATCAATATGCTGGAAATTGCATGAAATATGTGTGTAGAATAATTTTACTTCCGTTGTGTTTGGTAGGTCTGCACACACATATTTTTTATTTGTATGAATCTAATGAATGGGGCTGAGTTTATGTAAAATCCCAAGATCTGTAGTCATGTTCCCTTCCTTGCGTTGGATCGATGGGAGGGGACATGACAGAGTGGTATCAGAGCGTAGGCTACAACATTGGGCCTATATGGGCCAAATCAAGAAACTTGCAGAGGTAAGCATTTTTCCTGCTCAGCACTGATCATTAAGGAAAATTTCAAAAATTTAAAATTTTGAAAAAATTTAAAATTTTGAAAAAATTTAAAATTTTGAAAAAAATTCTAAGTGTTTTTTGAGTTTCTGCCAAGTCTGTGTCGGCACAAAATCGGCAAGAGCGCTGAAACTGTCGGCCAGAAATCGGAAGAGTTTCCAATATGTTTCGGAGAGAAATCAAAAGTTCGTCGAAAAAGGGGATTTCGGCAAAAAAATAAAAAGTTGTCGAAACAGATCAGCATAAAACTAGAAAGTGCGTTGAAACGGTCAGCACAAGATTGAAAGTTGCGCCGAAACGGTCGGCGCAAAAGTCATAAGTCTCTACAGCGGATTGGTGAGAAATGGGAAGTGCGTCGGTCGGTGGAGAATTGATAATGGTTATTTATGCTTAATTGCATGAATGTTGAAAGAGGATTTGGTAAGATCCCTTCAACTATGTTTAAACTATGTTGATTTGGTTTGCATGTGGTACTGAGTGCCTGAATATGAATGTCATCCTACCGAGTATGGTGAGGTGTGGGTAAGTGAAGGTAAGGAGCCTTACACCCTATAGTTTCTTATAAACCTCAATGCATTCATATGAAATTATATCATTCCATTTGTGTATGTTGGTTATGATTTTAATAACCAAATCAAGTGAGGACTAATGGTCTTGTTGTGGTAGTGCATGCCATATGAGATAGTCATAGTTAAGGCCATAATGTGGCTGGAATGGCAATTCTATAGTGTTACACCAGTAATTCCATGAACCCCCTTCTAGTGTTAATTTGGGATGAAACCTATTTTCCAACAACCAAGGAGTGAGTAAAATCCTAACATGTTGTTTGGGTGGAGAAGGAAGGCACCCAAATAGTTAACCAAGTGATTAGGGAGATGGTTGGGTGATGTGTTGAGGCAATAGCCATACTTTCCAAAACATCATGGTGGAATGCATGACATGACATTATGGTATTCATGAATCCATGCAAGAAGGTATTGAGTGAGTGCACATTAAAATATTATGTGAATGTTGTAGGTGTGCATGCATGTGTATGGGTGCACATGTTGAGATGCATTGTGTAAATGCATGGTTGTGTTATGTATGTTTCATTGCAAATAGGTAATAGATGAAATGATGAATTAGGGGTAATTTTGGGATCATTTCATGATATTCTATGAATGCAGGAGAAGGATTGCATGAATAAGGTAGTCACGTTGATGGGCTACCAGAGTGCTCTGTGCGAAGGACGGAGTTGCATGAAATGTGAAGTAATGAGTATTTAAAGTTTATTTAAATTGCATGGATAATGTGCCCGTATCTTGCAATTTTATTGTGATAATGATGCATATATATATATATATATATATATATATATATATATATATATATATATATAATCATAATAATTCTGAGATCACTTCAGTGACTGTTGTGGCAACGAAAATAATATATGCATGGATGCTCACAAAGTGTTTGGTTGACTGGAATTTCAGATTTCAGGTAGATTGTCTTGGGCATGGCCATGTGGGTAATTCCATGATAAAGGATGGAACCTACCATGTGAAAAGGCCAAATATTGTGAGAAGGATCTCATGGTTCACAAATATGATTTCTACATGAAACATATCTGAAAATTTTCTGATTTAATTTTATGAGAATAATATCTTTGTTGCAAATCTAATTTATGTAGGAAAATGGATTTCTAAATTTCAGATTTGAAATTTTGCTAATAATTGCTAATGGTTGTTTGGCTTATATGAATTGTGTCAGGAGGACATGTTGTAAGTGGATGTTCATGTATGGTAGCAAGCATAAAGCCATAATGGATAGAGTGATGCCACTTACAGGAGCCAAACGATATGAGGATGGCCTCATGGTTAAACCTTTCTGGAAGGTGAAGAAAAGAAAGGGATTGCTGTGGAGTAATTCCCACCTGCAGAGTTGGAAGATCAAAGCCAGTAGGAGCAGCTTGGGGAAGCCAAGGGACTTGTTCCTGAAGGTCCAAAGTAAAAAGATGAAATGCAGGACAGACCTGCCACATTTTGTGAATTTTGGACATGTGTAAAGCGTGTATGTAATCCTAAGTATTGTAACAACGAGGACGGTGTTATTCCAATGGCGAGGAGATTGTAATATCCCAATTTTGACCCCATTGCATTAAAATGTAAATGATGTAATATTTTTTATAAAATGGTGGTGAGGAGCTCAAGGCCAAGGCCCCGCCATTGATTTAGTGATGCATATGGTTTGCGTGCTAGCCAAGCACAATGGATTTGCAAATATCATGTAAATATGCATTTTAATAAAATACCCACAACTAGCTATGCAATGCAATGCAACAAGAGTATGGGGGAATGACATTTACAAGAAATTGGGAGGGAAATATTCAAACCCTTGGAGCCAATCAATTCAACCCAAGTGTCAATGAGAGAACCCATAAATCCTCAACTACCCATGTTGACTTTTGTGCCCAATCATTCATTTCTCCCAAGAGTTGGTTGAGGTGGTTAATGCCTTGGGGAATGGAGACGTATGGCTGTCCAAATTCGGGTATGGGCAAGCCACCATTCATGAAAATTCGTGTTTGGATTCATGGGCAAGAAAGGAGCCATGAATTTTCTCCCTGAGCCATTATTCACTATTTCCTTTTCTCTCTCACGAGTTTGGAGATTGTTGGGCATTTTTCTCCATGAAATTTTTGTTGTTTCCTTCATTTTTCTAGCTGGGAAGGGATTTTTGTGTTGTATAATAGTGGGGAAGAAGGGGAATCGATTTGGGGGTCCATAGAGGTCGTTTCGGCCCGCTGAATGCTCAGATAGATGTGGGAGAAACCATTTTACTCCCTATGATTATTTTCCCCATCCCACAATCCGTTTTTTATTGGAAACGATTAGGAAAACCCATGGCCATCTTGTTTTGTAAAATCCTATTGTTGAAAATGTGTATCCATTCCCAATGATTGTGTTTGTTGTGTGTAGAAAGAGTATGTTGGGGTATGGGTTATGGGTATCCATTGTTTTGGCTTGAGCTTGAGTGCAAACATCCAGAAATGAATAGGGTTCAGATTTAGCCTAATAAACCCAGCTGTGGACTGGCTTGGCTTAGATGTGATGTTTGCTTGGGCTGTGCTAAGCTTGAGAGTCCCCTTTTCCTTGTAGAAATCATTCCCAGCTCAGGGGTGGAAACTATGCTGAGATATTAATAAGCACAGTTGGCCTATGGTTGGGCGGAACGTTGCGGCGACATAGCTAGTTGCTTGGGACAACACTACATCAAGATGAGAATTTATTTATGTGCCTTACTTATTCAAGGCTTAGTTATTTGATGAATGTTATCAATATGCTGGAAATTGCATGATATATGTGTGTAGAAGAATTTTACTTATGCTGTGTTTGGTAGGTCTGCACACGCATATTTTTTATTTGTATGAATCTAATGAATGGGGTTGAGTTTATGTAAAAGCCCAAGATCTGTAGTCATGTTCCCTTCCTTGCATTGGATCAATGGGAGGGGACATGACATGCAGGGGCACGAAAATATGGATATTTTTGCTCCGTGGTATATGGGGGGGCACGAAATTTCTCTGTGATGAGATAGGGGCGAAGGTCTGAGAGGAAATTTTGAAATTTCTAAAGGTTGCAGACCTAGAGAACTCAACTATGAGGATCAAACTGATGAATAGAGGTCAAGTACTGATAAAACACAGAGATAATAGATCAAAATAGATCAAAAATGAAGATTTGATAACCAAATGAAAACTGGGATATCCCCAGCGGAGTCGCCAATTTCTGTTCTAGCAAATTCATCCTATGGATAGTTAAACCTAGTAGAAGATTAAACTAGATTTAAACAAGCTTAATCTAAGATAGCAATGAAACAAATGGAACCTTAAGCTCCTAGATCTAACACAATGCATAGATTTCAAAGTACTAAGGGAGAAGAGATGGTAAAAATTACCTCAGATCTATCGGCTGTCCTAGCTCCAGTTTCGAACTTGATGCCTAAGATCTGAACCTGTTTAAGCAAGACAAGAAACAATATCTCCAAGTACTATATGTAATGGTTAAGCTCTAAATCATATGAAACATATTATGGATCAAAAAGCAAGAAGCATAACATGGGAGAATAAGCCAAGCTATATTAAAGGTAGCTAAAGAAGATAAACACAGAATTATCATTGATGTCCAAGTATCAATTTCTCCTTCCAAGCCTTCCTCCTTACTATCTCTGCAAAACCTCCAAGGCCATAGGTTTGATGCCTCCAAAGTTCTCCCCTTAGCTCATGGATGGCCTACTTATAAGATTTGGGAGTCCAACTAATAAGAGATGAAGGTGGATATAGGTGAGTAAATGGTGGATCAAGGAGTTGAACCAGGCTAAAGAGGGAGGATGAGGTAGGATTCGAGGGGAATCCCAATCCCAAGAAAATATCCCCGGAGCTAAGATCCACAATCCAAGCCATGAATTTGTTAAGGGATTTTCGCACCCTCTAAACTGAGCATAGCGCAAAAATGTTGTAATTTTCGCACCCCTGCAAGCATGCAAGGCGCAAAAATGTTTTATTTTAGCGCCTTGCACCACTAGCAGGGCGCGAAAATAAGGGTAAAGTGGGCTCAATGAGATGGCATTTGGCTCAATGAGGTGGCATCTGGCTGCCATCAGTTGGATTTGTCTCCAAGGAAGGCCAAGGAGGGGACCAACAAGGTGGAAATGAGTCTCAACACTTGTTAGGAGGTAGTACCATTAGGTTCCGCATGGTGATATGACATGAAGACTTGAAATGGCGTTCAAAGCAAGACTTTGAGGTATAACCGATGATTGTGTAAAGAGCACTAGAGGGGATATGATTCCACTAGAGGGGAAGAGGAAAGGGGGCATGTGGGGAAACCAAATCCTATGTTTCCATGTGTCAACCTTAGAACTCATCCAAAATCTCCCATGTGCCTTAAATGAGCCAATTACCTTCTCTTGACTATTAAACCCAATCATTGAATGCATATGTGAGGTTGGTGGGAAAAGTCACTTCATGTAGTTATTGAAGCATGGGGGTTGTGACAGTTATGTCAGTTGTCAGCTGTCCTATTTCTTCTATGGTCAAAAGCTATCGCAATTGTCTTTTCACCCTTACCTCATATCCTTTGAGTCAACACTCTTTTTATCACTCTCTCATGCAAGCTTCTACATTGCGTAGAGTTTTCCAATGTTGTTCATGACCATTACCAGACTATGTTTAACCCATAGATTCAAATTTGAAGATAGAGCTGCATTTGTTTAAGGGAAAACATATGGTTGTAGGTGAGCATAGAGGTTAGGCAAGCTATGAACCTTTACCCATTGATTTTTTCTACTATCAGATGCTTGATAAGCCATGGATTAATGTTGTAGGAGGTTATCCATTAGCATACAGCAGGTTGGACTCTTACTGCACACACTGGTAAGCATTGTAAGGGTTGGATTTCTTTAGGGAAATGTGGATCAGTGAAGGGAAATGGCTTCCTTGTGTTGTGTGGGGCAGTTGGAAGGAGTGCCATGGTAGTGATGGCTTAGTGAGACCCTTGTAGAGCCCTGTTGGAGCTTTTTGCTAAGCACAGTTAGCAGAATGGGTTATGGGCTGAGAGAGAGAAGCATGTAGGTGTTTCTTTGCTTTGGTGGCCTCATATCCCAACTTGGGGGTGAATTCTCAGCAAAAAGAGTATATGTTGGACAGAGTGCCCATGGCTAGGTGGAAAATTGCTCTTACACAGCCAGTTGCTTGGATCTTCTTTGTTTAAAGATATGTATTCTTGTGTATTTGATGTGCAATTATTTTCTTGGTATTCATGTGATAATTATGCTTGTAAATTGTATTTTATGTTTTTGGACTTAGTTCGTTCCGTTTTGTGTTTCATTTTCATGTCTGCACATTCATTTTAGCTATTAAGAATTCGTAATTCTGCTTATGGGAGAAATTTTGAGGCCCCGGTTTAGTTAATGTCCCCTCTTGTTGGTTGGATTGAGGGATGGGGACGTTACACTTACGCAAAATTCCCATAGCTTCACATAAAATTCCCACATATTCTCATAAAATTCCCATGGCCTCACAAAATCCTCGCAGCTTGTCAGGAAATTCCCGGAGCTCTGTGTGAAAATGCTCGTGGCCCCTCATAAAATTCCCACAGCTTCACGAAAATGCTCGTAGCTTGTATGAAAATGCCACAACTCTTAATAAAATTCCTACAGCTTATATGGAAATGTCCGCAGCTTCACGAAAAAATCCCATGGATTCTCAAGAAATTCTTGCATCTTGTATGAAAATGCTCGTATCTCTTCATAAAATTCTTATAGCTTGTTCCTACTACTGCCGAATATATTGAAATTCTGAAATCTAGTTCTTATCATATTGTGCCAATATCATAAAATCAAATTATGTGTTCTATCTGCACTGTATATACTTTCCTGTCAAATATGTTATGATGTCAGGTGCATCGTCGTCAGACGCACACCCCCCACACACACATGCAAAGAATATAACACATACCCAATAATAAGGTCTGAGAAAATACATAGTACAGCTTTTTGGAAGGTAGCAAGGGCATTCCACAAGCCGAAGGGAAACACTCGGTAGGAAAAGGTCCCCTAAGGGCATGTAAACATGGTTTTATCATGATCCTATGGTGTTATTTGGATCTGATTATACCCGCTAAACCCATCTACGAATGAGAAATATTTATTTCCAACTAGGATATCTAAGACTTGGTCAATGAAAGGGAGAGGAAGGTAATCTTTCATGGTGGCTTTGTTTAGTTCTCGATAGTCTACAAATATACGCCATTTCCCATTTTTCTTAGGAACCACTACCAAGGGGAAACCCACTTACTATCAAAGATTGGGTAAATGGATTCAACTCCATAAATTTATGTAATTGTTCCTTGACTACCTCTTTCAGTTATAGGTTCATTCATCTTTATGGGATCCTAACAGGTTGGGAATCACTTTGAGTGTAAAAGTGGTGAGAAAAAATTTCGGGGTCTATTCCCTTCATGTCATGGTAGTCCCAAGCAAACGATTTTGACTATTTTTGCAAAAATTGATTCATATTTTCCCGTTGTAATGAAGTAAGATGAGCACTAATATGCAAAAACTTACCAAGATTGATCTCAGTGGTTGTACTATATAATTCAGTGTCCTGTGTGGTAGTTGTTGCAATATTGAAAAACAAAGATAAAGATGTCAGGTCACTTGTCTCATGTACATTAGTTTCCATAAAAAAAATTAATGGAAAATTAAATGAATCAGAAACTTGAGAAAAATCAAAATCATAGAGGAAAGATCTAACCTGATTTTCTTTTGTGCATTCTTGAAAATTTATTACCTAGTCTATTATACAAATAGGTTGTGATGCCTCTTCATATCATTGGTTGAGTTGTCCAACCATGGAAAATCTCCCATTTCTACAAGGGATTTGGTTGGTGGATATAATGTTACCTACTTTATTGCATCCCAGTAGGTGATGAACATATTACCAAACTTGCACCCTATAAAAAAATTTACTATAGCCAGCCAAGGTTGTCCAAGGATTATGGGATTCCCTCCTAATGTATATTTGGGTTGCAAGGATAATAATCCTATAGGATATTCCCAGGAGTCCAAATACACGATCACATCATCCAGTAGCCCCTCTGGATTAATCTTAGATATGTCATCCATCTCCAGAATAGTAGGAGTTGGGAGAAGATCAGGCAAGTTTAATTGCCTCATAGTTTGTAAGGTCATGATGTTGATGGATACTCCAAGGTAAATCAAGGTATTTGGGATGTTGACTCCATTGATGTGCACAGGGGCAATAGGATTACTAGGATCCATATATTTTTTTGCATGGTCATGTCTGGTTATTAAATCAGCAGACTCTCCTACGAAATGGATGGTGGGAGGATCCTTTTTCTTCCTCCCCAGTTTCTTCACACGTATTTCCCTTACTTCCTTAGCATAAATTAGTATGTCCCTAAGAGCATGCATTAAAGGAATTATGGTACAAACATTTTTAAGCTCAATAATTAAGTCATATTCGAGAGAGGCTAGATTCATCCTTTTAGAGTAAGGTTATTTCGAATGAGACTATTCTGAAGGAGTGTTTTTTTCTTCTATTTGGGTAGACTCATCATCGCCGGTTGTTAGATTAGGATTTATCTCCTCTAATTCTTCCTCAACAATGATGTGTGGTTGGTTTTGAAGCACCCGTATTGATCTTAAATGAATGTTGTGTACCCCTACTAGATAAATCGTATAAGTAGGGAATGGTTGCAGCTCAACTTGCAAAGCAGGCTAGGCTGGATAATTATTCAGGTTAGTAATGGTTTAGACAGGAAGCAGGGGAAATTGTAGCTATTGAGGTTTCATGGCTTATTTTTGTTGTTGGGTAGGCATTTGTAAATATGGTTGAGATGAGTATTTTTGGGGTGGCTAAGAGAATTGTGAGAACTATTGAGGCTCCATAGGAGGTTTATATTGCATAGGGTAAGGGTAAGAAGGAATAGACCCAAAACAGGCCCTCACCATCCCTACTTCCAAGGATGAGTTTGATTTGGTTTTGGCTCCATGTCTACGAAGGGGCTGTATGATTCCAAGAATATTGTTGACCTGGAAAATATGAAGAATTTGAAATAGTAGGGTCAAAGGGTGTACCAAATGGACTAGGATGCCATGGTATTTTAGCTTCTAATGCACACAGCTGCTCTATTGCCTCATCTACTCCTTGGTATATTGACTTCATCCCAGGAAATTAAGGGCATTGATTTTTCGGATGGTCATCTGCACAAATAGAAAATTTGTTCAGACATTCTTTTACTGGATGCTTCTTACGACACTTGGGACAAAAAATAGCTAAGGTTGCATTATTTTCATCCTAGATCTTTTTAGATTTAAAAGTATCTAATCGCATGCTTTGGGTGCCAAGAATGTCAGTCTTAAAACTTTATAAAATATTTCCAAATTTTGTTTTGGTTACTCCACCTGATGAGATTTTAATAGTTTTAGGGAAGGGGTCTCAAGGTCCTTTACCTAATTGAGCTTGACTCCTCGAATACTTCCTACATAATTCACAAATTTTCCCGAAATATAGTTGCAAAACATCCCCAAACCCCCATTAAATTAAGTACATTAATTGACTAATCTAAAATTCCTCTTAAAAGATGAGTTTGATTGAATCCAAATCTAGTTTGTGATGTTTGGAGCGTTGGAGGTTATACCGAAATCTCTTAAGGTAATCCTCCAAGCTCTCTTCTTCTTTATGTACCATCCTAAAAATATCCTCCCTTAACTCTCTTTCCTTACAGTATTCTTGATATTTCTAAAGGAATACCCTTCTCATTTCATCCCAAGTCCTTATGGTGTCTCATCTTAATCCCATGAACCAGTGTAATGTTGAGTCCTTGAGAGTAGCAGGAAACAGTTTAATTTTTTGCGTGTCATTGGAATAATTGTAGCTTCTACATAAAATATCAAATTCAAACAAAAGGAAATCGAGTTCATCGCTTACCCTACCATATAAATGAGGCAATACAAAGGGAGGAATATTCTTCATATGAACAATTGAAAGAGGATCAATAATGGGGAAACCAAAAGTTACATCTTCCTCATTGGTCTGTGCCTCCTCTTAATGGGTATGTGTTTCACTAATTCCCTCCACCATGTGTCCTTCCCCAAATAAACTATATTGCATTTCAATGTGTGGGGAATCTGGCCTAACCATTACTTCTTATGTTTGCCTATATGTTCCACCAGTAACAATTGTTTCTTCTGTAGGTCCTACTAAAAAGCTCAAAATATCCACTTTGTTTGTTGTTCCAGGCCTGTGTTCAGTATATGTATCTCCAATCCTGCTCGTTGAAGGCTTCCCTGCAGATGATCCTTTTATATTTTGTCCTTCCAACAAGTTAGTAGATACGGGGGTTTCAATGGTCCTACTGAATGCAACAATTGGAGTTGTTTTATCCTTATTTTTAAGTAATCTTCCCTAATGTTATCTCTATCTCGATTCATACAGTGCTAACATCATCTAAATCCAATGAGATAGTGAACCCATTAAAGTAGATGCGTAGGTTCTTACCTCTTGTCTTATCGCTACTGTCTCACTCTGTTTTAGGATGTTATCACTGCCAAACAAACTTACCCTTACTATCCCAATCTTAATTTATTCAATGCTAACATCACCTAAATCTTGTGGAATAGTGAACCCACTAAAGTGGGCGTGCAAGTTCTTACTTCTCGTCTTATCGCTACTATCCCACTGTGATTTAGGATGTTACCACTGCTAAAAATGCAAACAAATTTAGTTGCAAGAAAATCAAAACCACTCAAGACCTAGTTCTCTTGACACCTCCCAAGCAATGGCGCCAAAAATGTTGGGAAAATTAATTGCTTAATTTTGTGTTCATTAAATTATCAACAAAGACTCTAAGATGATGAGGTGTTAGGAAAAGTATATGCATAGCTAAGCTTAACTGGTATTAAAATAACCTAAAGTAACCACACTCACACAGTCTACTGAGTAAACAATTCTAGAAACCAAGTCAAACACTAAACTTATCCTTTGCATGTAAGACAATTACACTTTATCTTTAAGCATTAATCATTCCAATGACAGTCAGCATCATAAAGATATTCAATAAGTTCAACAATTCAGGTAGCTTACTCAAAGAAAATAAATGAAATATGATTAACTAATCCACACAAGACTGTAAATAAAACATCATAAGATTCTAGTAATGTCATGGTTCTTATTCCATGGGTTGGACTTCCTATTTGGGAGGAACTCTAACCTCTCTAAATACAACATCCCGACTATAAAAATTCTTCTTAGTCATTGTGTTTCAAAGTTTATAACAATTTATACCATCTTTATAACCAATAAATATACATTTTTCAGCGTTATTATCTAAGTTACTCCTATTTTCTTCGAAACATACACGTAAGCATCATGACCAAAAAACTCTCAAATGTTTAAGAGAGGGATTTTTACGAGTCCATGCTTCATGTGGAGTTATGTCAACCAATGTTGATGTATGTGATCGATTCACCAAGTAACATGCAGTATCCACTGCCTCTATCTAGAATTCCTATGATAACCTTGCACCAATGAGCATACCCCTTGCCTTATCGATCAGTGTCATTTTCATCTTTTATGAAACTCCATTTTGTTGAGGTGTGTATGGGTGTATGGAGTAGTATTGTAACAAACAAAATATATATGATATTTAAATATGAATAAATGTTAATAAATAAAACAATAGTTAATATTAATAACTAAATTGTAATGAATAGATATCTCCTTAATGAAAGGTCACGTCTCTTCACAAGGGCACCCTGCGTGGATATTTATACAAGCCCTCAATTCTTATCTTATCAATTATTTATTCTGTTATTTGTCCATTTATGGATCATCTGTGTTATTTACACAGGATATTCGTGTAAGAAATGATTTTCTCATTTCTTTGGTATCAGAGCTAAAAAAATTGATCCCGGCCTTTGGCCACACCAGTCTTTCAAATTTTCTTTAAATCCTAGCCGTTGGCTAAGTCATCAAGACAGTTTATCAAAGTTTCTCTAACCATCTTGCTCTTGAACGCAGTCAGGATTTTGGTCATCCTAAGTTTAGAATTCCATATCAAAAGAAGAATTTGTTTGTTGCAAATTCTGAATTTGAAGAAAAAAACCGACTATTGACTGAATCGAATATTGGTTCACGTCTTATTACTCTACACTAAAAAATACTTCAAAGTACGGGAGGTGGCTTGTGCACAGCAAAATTGCATCGAATTACAATCTCATCATTTTGCATTTTATATATATATATATATTCCTATATGGATTTATGTTCTCTGCCATATTTGTACTGGATATTTCTTTAGAAACAAACTTTGTTCGTCTCATTTGGTATCATAGCATTTATTCATTATGCTTTGAGGACAAAGCATTCTTAAGGGGAAGGAAATGTAACAAAAAATATATGTACGATATTTAAATATGAATAAATGTTAATAAATAAAACAATAGTTAATATTAATAACTAAATTGTAATGAAGACATGCCTCCTTAATGAAAGGTCACGTCACTTCACAAGGGCACCCTGCGTGGGTATTTATACAAGCCCTCAATTCTCATTGTAATATCATATATTTTATTCATTCATAAAATTATTATATATTTATATTTTATGGAGTATTTGTCCTATCTACATTGGAAGTTTCTTGTGTGAGAGAACTTTGTTCGTCTCAAGTATTTTGCATTACTATTCCACATTTCTTACAGAATTCTTCGAACTTATTTCCACAGAACTCTCCACCATTATCTATCCTCGACATCTTTGTTTTCTTCTCTACCTGGATTTCTACAAGTGCTTGAAACTCTTTGAATTGACCAAAAACCTTATATTTCTTAAGGGGGAAATAGCCCCATGTGTTCCTCAAGAAATCATCAATGAAAACATAATACACAGATTTACCTAGTGATGGAACGGGAACATGTCCAAACACATCATTGTGTAGTAACTCCAAGATTCATTTTTCTCTTGTAGCACCAAATGGGAATATCACCCAATTTTGTTTACCATATATGTAATGCTAACAGAAATCAAAATCTGATGAGTAGTTAGAAATACCTTCAACCCTACCTTTACCATGTAATTCTAGAAGGCCCTTCTATAGAATATGTTTCATTCTTTGATGCCATAGCAATGTCTTGTCTACAAGGACAATAGGGGTCATGTCTTCTACATTTCTATCCTCAAGGGCAATAGAATTGTTACACCTATCAATGAAGGTACCTCCCAACAACTTGTATAGAGTTCCAATCCAAAATCCTCCTCATGTCAACACCATTGCTCCTAAAACCATCTTGTGTGTTTCCTTTTCAAATACAATATGCACACCTACATCACCAATATTACCTATAGATATAAAGTTTTTGTTCATGTCTGGGATGTGTAAAACCCTGGGAGGAGTTCTAATCTTTCCATTTTTTAGAAGCATCTTGACCCTTCCACGTCCTATGATTTTAGTTTTCGAGTCATCTCCTACGTAAACATCACCTTCATTGTATGTTCCATATTCACAAAACCACTCCCTGTGAGGAGTCATATGAAATGAAGCACCTGATTCAATCAACCATGCATCATGATATGTATGTGTACGTGTAGGTGCCAAGTAAACATAACCTCCTTCATATGCAAAGGGTTTTGTTTCTATGGAAAGAGCATTGTGAGATTGCTTAGCTTTATCAACACTCTTAGATCTACAATTTTTCTTATAATGCCTAGCTTTACCGCATTTCCAACATTTATTTTCAAATTGTCTTGGAGATGTATATCTCCCTCTAGACTTAGATATGCTACCAAATGACCTATTATTTCTCTCTTAGGAATTGCCTCTCAAGATAAAACATCCTTAGTCACAACCTCCGTGGATTTCCTCACCATTTCCTCTAATAGCAAGGATGCAACAACATCCTCAAACTTTAATGTGGATTGAGTGGCATGTCTAAGGAATTTACCCTACCCATGAATCATTTCTCTTCCTTGTGGTCATGCTTTAACTCATCCAATAATCAAATGCTAATTAGCCTTTACAAAATAGCCAAAACAAACAAAATACCAATTGCTTTGCTACAAGAGAGGTTATCTTGACCATATATCACACTCAATGCTTAATGGAGCAAGGACAAAGTTATATGTGCATTCATTTAACACATTAACCATTGGTTGCATGGTTTAATTCAATGAATAGCCAAAAGGAAAGAGGAAAAATGGCCAAGTACAATGCTCAGTCAACAATGGTTGAGCTAATCAGTGAGTGGTAACATGCACTTCCAGGTAGTAAGAACTTCCAAGATGTGTACAACCTTGTCTAATGACTACGATTTGAATAGAGGGATAAGTTACAAATCCTAAAAGGTTGAGAATGGAAACTCACTTGAAAAATTACAACAGACAAGTCATCATGACCATCAATCATAAAGCTAAAGTGGAATGGACATGGAATGGATGATTGGTTTTTTCTAACTGTTGTTATTCACACCATATTAAGGAAAAGTTATTTATGAATAAGAAATATAGAAATATAGTTTGGAATTCATTATTATAACCATTAAACACATCTAAGAGCAACCCATGAAACACAACCAACAGCAGCAATTACACAACAATCACAGATAAATTCATAACACAATGTTTACCCTAGAAACCCAAATGGAAAAACCAACTTCCACTGGTTGCTCAATGTTCATTTTGACAATCTCATATTACATTGCAGGTTGCAAGCTCATGGGTAATTCCACATTTTGCACGATCAATCATGTTGTGCATTCTCACCTCTTGAACAAAAGAAGGCTTTGTGGATTGATCTACAAGAATATATAAGCAAAGCTGAGGGTAATGGGAGGGCCAATCATTCTTGTCCTTTCATTTCTCATTCCCTAATTTTTCTTTCCTATTTCATTTCCTTTTTCTCATTTACTTTGAATTACTTTTAAAAGCTTCCACTTCCACTCTTTTTTTAAAACCTTCATTAATTGTTGTATTGTTTGTGAGAATTGAGTCTTACAACCATTCATATTTTTTTAGATACATTTCAAATCACCCTTGATATTATATCAAGCAATGAGCCATAA
The DNA here is from genome assembly GCA_027924585.1 of Larix kaempferi. Classification (NCBI taxonomy): domain Eukaryota; kingdom Viridiplantae; phylum Streptophyta; class Pinopsida; order Pinales; family Pinaceae; genus Larix; species Larix kaempferi. The sequence goes on along the minus strand of BSBM01000616.1, from coordinate 11,067,881 downwards.
TAGATATATCAATAGAATCATTTGCAAATGAGTCCATCTTTCTTAAAGAACTTTATATGCTACACTACATCATCTACCATGAAGATGGGTAGCACTAGGGCTTTGTTCACTCTTTGAACTCATGGGAAAAGGGGGCTAGCTAGAAAGGCACACATTGAACCTCTTATATGTAAGTGTCTTTGAATGAGGGCCTTGGATCAACCACGAGAAAAGGTGAGGAGCTATAGGGGATAGACCTAGAGAGGATTGAGAGGCCATGGGCCGAGGAGGCTACTGGGCCTTTCTTCATATGGAGGGTGCCATCAAATACACTTCAACAATGACCTATGTGAAGGGACCATAGATATGCAAAGTGGGAAGAGTAGATCACAGTGGGGGTTGAACACCTAAAGGGACCTGAGGTTGCCACCATGAGGATGGATCACATTTTGTCTTTGAATGGAACTACACCATTGACTTTTATAAAAACATATATTAACACAACCATGAATCCTAAATTCAAGAAGGCTGGCAATTACGATATACACACCACAAATCCTGTAACCTTGCAAGAATATTTGTATGCTTAATGAAAATGAAAGGTAGATGGAAAATATCAAATGAAGACATATATTAACAAAAAGGAAAAACCTAACATGAAATTTATTGTTGTTGCCATACCAATATCATTACTATTATTAACCCTTACCATATACAAGGGTTATTGTTGTTGCTGTTGATGTATATGTAACTTCGGAATGTATTTCACCCATGTATTTCATATATGTATTTTGTACTCCTATAGAGATGGCATTATTCCTCTATACGGAAGTGTTTGTATTCCTATAGAGATGTTATTATTCCTCTATATGGAAGTGTCGTCATTTATATTGTAAGTGTCGTAACTTATACTTGATGGGTTATTAGACCACCTTGTTGGGGTCGGCCCTATATAAGTCATGTGGGTCAAAGTGTTATTAGACCAACCTATTGGGGGTCGACCATGTGGGTCAAAGGGTTATTAGACCACCCTAGTGGGGGTCGGCCCAGACAACATTATGTTATGTGGTTAAGTTAAGGCCGACCTAGTAAAGGTTATTAGGCAAGTCAAGTCTAGTATAAATAGAGATCGGGAGATCTCTATTTCATCATTCTATTCTCTCACTCACACTGTGGATAGTGGCCCACTTGTGGAGGAGGAGGCTCTGCTGTTAGGAGAATACTATCTCTTGTATTATGGTTGGATCATTGCTCTATCTATCTCTGAGGAAGTTATTGGGGTTTTTCACCTTTATGGTTTTCCCCAAGTAAACTCTGTGTCTCTTGTGTGCTTGCATTATTGTGTCCATGATTGATATGTTGTAGATTTGTTGTACATGTTGTTCTCTCAGTTAATATCCTAGATCAGATTGAAGTAAATTCTGAAAATCTAACATGGTATCTGAGCTAGCCTGAAAGAAGGCATGATATGGCATGTATGACACTTGTTGCACTTACGATGCTAGGGCTTGATATAGCAAAAACCAGTCATTGTAGCACTTTCGCTATAAATCCATTTTGGCAAATTTTTCGGCTCTGAAACGGTTACAGGTCGACGATCAGATCCCCATGTACCTTGTGTCCAAAGGAAAACTTCTAATTCGTTGTACTTTGTGATTTATGATCTGTACAATATAGGGTTTCTGCCTCTTCCAGATCTCAGTCATAAATAGGTGACCTTGGAAAAAAGGTCATAACTTGGGCTAGGAAGCTCCAAATGAAATTTCGTAAAAAGTGACAGGTAGTACACAGACTGTACTATCTCAAGAAACTTTTTTAGAGGCCGAAGTTGAACCAGTGACACGTGGTACTCCGTACAATTTCGATATCTTGTTTTATCCCATAAACAGGTCACATTGCGACACTTGGCATAAATCTCTCTCAGAGAATCCAATTGAGGTCAGAACTGTCGAGATGGAAAGATGACAGGTCGGGATATCTCAGGAAAAAATTTCAGACCCTGTGGATCGAAAATTTCGGAGTTACACTAGAAACAATCAGGTACATATTTTTGTCATAACAAAATTATTTTTGAGCACCTTCATTCATGGCTTCCGGAATTTAGGGTTTCAGAGAAAGTTGGAATTTTTGTAATCAGAGACTACGGCTGAATGCCACTCATCAAAATAGAAATTTAGAGACCAAGTTCAGAATTTTTGGTTGGGCAGAAGAACGGGCTTGATCAGACCCTAGTTCGGGACTTTGATTGGAAAAGTAGAAAATTAGGGCTTCTGCAAAAATGGGAGTTTTTGAAATCTGTGACCACGGCTGGAAGCTCCTTAGAAAAATAGAATCTTAGAGCTTTGGATCAAACCTTTTGATTGGGAAGAAGAGTGAGCTTCATCAAACCCTATTTCGGGGTCACGTCCAGTGAATCCAAAAATTTCAAAGGCAAAATTGAGGAGTGAAACTTTGCAGTTTTCAAATTTTGAATATACCAGCTTGATCAGCTCATCAAGGAGCATATTTCTATCATTTCAGAAGTTTGAATTTTTGGGGTTTCTCTGACAAACCCTAATCCAGCTCCAGGTCCATTTCTTGCAAATCAAGTGGATTGGGTTAATCCTAGAAGAAGATGGATTGGTCACCTGCATAAGTGAAGAAGTTCCTGTTTCAGAGGGAGATGAGGCTAAGGCCTTATATAAGAAGATTACAAGCAATCTCGACAGGTATGACTCATCGAGGTATGTTTCCATATTTGTTCATGATTAAGTTTATGGTATGTTTGTCTTCATGATTATTACGGTTAGTACAATCTTGATTTTAGATTTGTCGTATCACCTTAACAAAATTATGAATGCATGATAGAAGATATTCATTGGTTAGGGTGTTGACACTTATGATTGTACTAATGCATTATGGTGTTGTATGAGGTTTATGTTGTCTTCTAACATAAAAGGTACACCGAGAAAGACAAATCATGTTCTACTTCAAGAACATATGATCATGGTGACATGAAGACAAAGATTCATCCATTGTCATGGATCACATAGAAGATCTACTTACAAGGTATGTATAACTTGATAACTTATGAGACATGCAAGTTACTAGCACAAGTCATCGAAGAGAACCAGAAGACACTATGCGGGTATGTTAGACATAACTAGCTAGCATGCTAATCCATGTATGTTTTTCCTATATCAATCTAGAATCCTACCTTGAGTTAGGATCTTATACTGTTGTGTTGTTGATAATGATTATTCATGAAGTCATAGGTTTGAATAGTCATGGTTGTATGCATTTTATGTTTCTTACCATAATTGATGATATGACTAACCAGAAGAATCATGAAGGTATAGGTTTGAGTAATCACGGGTTTAGGCATATTATGTTTTTTTTATTTAATTTATGATATGACTAACCATAAGAGTCCTATATAAACCTTGAATACTAATGCTTATTATTTATGTTTGAAATGATCATGACTATACATGCTTAAGATTATTGTAGTATTAAAAATATACTAATGAATGTATGATTATGTATGAGACCTCAACGATAACACAATGATGATACTAATGAGCATGCATAGTGATTAAGGATGGATATAAGTTCAAGGACAGGTAATCCAGGAAGCAAAGATCAAGAGGGAGCACACTCCAGTTGTTCCTGCAAGAAAGCAAAGGAGCACACTTCAGTAGTTTCTGCAAGGATGCAGATATTCAGAGGGAATTGACCACTTCTCACAATCCACATCAGAATGGAGTTGCAAATATTCAGAGGGAGTCCACCCAGCAACCAAACAAAGATAAGTATTTGAATTGTCATTTCTTACATAATGTTATTCAATGATGTATATGCTTATGTTCCTAGAACTAGGTTGTGTATTATGCATATTAGAATAGTTGCATTGATGAACAGTATACTACTAATATACATGGGTAAGTGGCCTATGGCACTGTACAACATTCCATTGCTACTTATCTAGAATGAAACCTCTTTGTTGACATTTTGGAGTTGTGCACACTCTTAAAAATGTTTTGGTAGAGATTGGAAGGCATCTAGAAAGCTACGGGATATGGATAAATGTTGTATTGAAGCATTGGCTAAGATAATTGCATGACTGTATGACATATTTCTTTATGTGTAAGAATTTGTTCTGAAAACTATAAGATGTTTTCTAATCATGCAATTTAACTTGTTGTGTAGGAAAGATCGTAAACCATCACCTACAAAAGAAGGACTACAACATTTGTTCAGCAACAAATTTATCTATTGAAAATATTGAAGATATTGAAGTTCCCAGGATCTGGGAAGAATGCCATGATCGAGGAGTGCCAGTCGATCGTGAAGATGTTTGGGATGCAGTCCCAAGACCTGAAGGGTAGTCTGTAGTGACTTCCAAGAGGATATACAAGATCAAGCATGCTGCAGGTGGTAGCATAGAGACTTTTTCTCTTGTAGCCAGATACACTTCCATTAGATCTATACTTGCTCTGGCTGCAGTGATGAAATGAAAGATACACCAGATGGATTTCAAGACAGCTTTCTTGAATGGTGTAGTTGAAGAAGAAGTGTATGTGGAGTAGCCACTTGGTTCTAAGACACATGACAGGGAGTCATATATGTGCAGAACTTGGTATGGTAGGATAGACAGCTATCTATCCAATTTGGGCTTTACCAAGAGTAAAGCGGATTCCAACCTTTACTACAAGGTTGAGGAAGGCAATACAGTGATACTACTTTTGTATATGGATGACCTGTTTATTACAAGTGAAGATAGATTGATTGCCGACACACAGCGGAATCTTGCTGCCAAGTTCGATATGAAGAACTTGGGGATGATGCACTATTTGTTTTTTGGCATGGAGGTGTGGCAGAGTGCAGATGGAATATTCCTTGGACAAGGGAAGTATGCAGTAGAGATCCTGAAGAGGTTCGGGATGATGGACTGCAAGGCTATGTCCACACCTATGGCATCGAACCTTAAGCTTATGTGTGTTGCTTCATCTGATCCGGTTGATGTCACGATGTATCGTCAGATGATTGGGTCCTCTATGTACTTGACCAATACAAGACCAGATATTTACTTTGCGGTGAACACATTGAGCCATTTCCTGACGGATCCGAGAGATGTTCACCTGGTTGCTGTAAAGCATATTCTGAGATTGGGCAGGCAGTGCTGCAGATAGGAAGAGCACTTATGGGTGTTGCTTCAGTATGGGATCAGGTGTGATCTCTTGGTTTAGCAGGAAGCAGTCCTGCATAGCACTGAGTACAGCCGAAGTAGAGTATGTTGTGATGGATGAGCAGGTTGCAGATGTATTGACCAAGTTGTTGGCCAGAGTGCAGTTTGAGTACTTCAGAGAGAGGCTTGGTGCACTTCATATCGAGGTTCCTTCCAAAGGGAAGTGATGAGTCTGGAAGATGCAGATGCACATGATATTTTCTGACAAGGTTGATGTGTTCTCCCATGGTCGTGATGTAATTGCTGAGCCATTCTCACATGGTGGTAGATGTGTTCTCCCATGGTGTAGATGTAAGGGATGAAGCCATTTTTCACATGGTGGTAGATGTTTTCTCCCATGGTGAAGAAGTAAGGGTTGGAGCCTTCTCCGAATGGTGGTAGATATGTTCTCCCATGTCGATGGTGTAAGTGTTGGATGATGTGCATCTGGGCTGTGCTTCGTGGATGATGAGATGATCTGAAGAGGACGATGCTATGATGATTAGGAGGATCATGGATGATGAGCATCAGGACGATGCTCCAGTTACTTCTCTGTATATGCATCAAGATGATGTTGGATATGATCAGTTGGATCATTTATATGTATATGTATGTACGCATCATGTTGGATGTTGGATATGATCGGTTGGATCATTTATATGTATTTGTATATGTGTCGTGTTGGATGCTTGGACCATGTATCTGTATATGTATCAGGTGGATACATTGTATGATCAAGTAGATAATGTATGTTGATATGTATCAGGTATGATCAGGTGGATCATGTATTTGTATTTGTATCAGGTGGATACACTGTATGATCAGGTGGATCATGTATGATGATATGTATCAGGTAGATACTTGGTATGCATCAGTTGGATGCATTGTATGATCAGGATGTGGCTCCATATGACATGCAGCAGGATGTTGCAGTGATGATGATCAGGATGATCATGTGTACATCAGGATGATGTATGTTGAGTATCAGGTTGATACTCTGTGGCCGTGGACAGGTTGTGCAAAGGAAATCCTAGATTTGTTCTAGGTCACATCCAGTATGAAAAAGGACTGGCACTGTGTATCACATGTAAGACCTGGGAGATCCTATAGGTTGGAGTTGTGTACCCTTAATAGCCTGGGATGCTCTTTCGAGGGTTTGTGATAGTGGACCACATGTAAGACATGGGAGATCCGATAGGTTGGGTTGTGTGCCCGTAATAAGTCCTGGGATGCTCTTTCGAGGGTTTGTGGTGGGTTGCTACATGTAAGACCTGGGAGATCCGATAGGTTGGGCTGTGTGCCCGTAATAAGTCTTGGGATGCTCTTTCGAGGGTTTGTAACAGAGGTCACATGTAATCAGTCCTGGAGATCTTGCCGGTCGTTCTTAGGCACATAAATGTTCCTGGGATGCTCTTTAGAGTTCTTGTCGATCGTGCTATGCACATAAACGTTCCTAGGACACTCTTTTAAGGTTTTGTGACAGTCACATGTAATAAGTCCTGGAGATCTAGACAGGATGAAAAAGGCCTCAGATGCTCTTTAGGGTTCTTGCTAGTCAAGAGACTCTTTTAAGGTTTTGTGACGCACGTAATAAGTCCTGAGGATTCCACAGTATGGCCAGTGATGATGAAGACCTGCAGGTGGTGGGCCTACATCCAGTATGAAAAAGGACTGGCTCTGTAGAACTTCCTATGACGAGTAGATTCAGAGATTGATTGAGATAGCAGTAGCAGTGACGATGACGATGATTCGAGGATGATGATTTGATGATGATGATCCAGAGAAGAAGACTTGTGCTAGCAGACCTGTGTCGAGAAATACCTTCCCAGTTAAGAGGGAGTGTTGATGTATATGTAACTTCGGAATGTATTTCACCCATGTATTTCATATATGTATTTTGTACTCCTATAGAAATGGCATTATTCCTCTATACGGAAGTGTTTGTATTCCTATAGAGATGTTATTATTCCTCTATACGGAAGTGTCGTCATTTATATTGTAAGTGTCGTAACTTATACTTGATGGGTTATTAGACCACCTTGTTGGGGTTGGCCCTATATAAGTCATGTGGGTCAAAGTGTTATTAGACCACCCTATTGGGGGTCGGCCATGTGGGTCAAAGGGTTATTAGACCACCCTAGTGGGGGTCGGCCCAGTCAGCATTATGTTATGTGTTTAAGTTAAGGCCGACCTAGTAAAGGTTATTAGGCAAGTCAAGTCTAGTATAAATAAAGATCGGGAGATCTCTATTTCATCATTCTATTCTCTCACTCGCATTGTGGAGAGTGGCCCACTTGTGGAGGAGGAGGCTCTGCTGTTAGGAGAAGACTATCTCTTGTATTCTGGTTGTATCATTGCTCTATCTATCTCTGAGGAAGTTATTGGGGTTTTTCACCTTTATGGTTTTCCCCAAGTAAACATTGTGTCTCTTGTGTCCTTGCATTATTGTGTCCATGATTGATATGCTGTAGATTTGCTGTACATGTTGTTCTCTCAGTTAAGATCCTAGATCAGATTGAAGCAAATTCTGAAAATTTAACAGTTGCCACACAAATATAATTACTATTATTAATCCTTACTATACACGAGTTATTGTTGTTGCCACACAAATATCATTATTATTATTAAGCCTTACTATACAAGGTATCTATAGTTCATTCATCTTCTTGATAAAAATGAAAGGTAGATGGAAGATATCAAATGAAAGAAATATATTACCAAAACCAAAAACACCTAATATGAAATAAGCGTTGTTGCCACATATAACATGAAATTCGCATTGGTTTTATTTTAGGGTTACAGTTAACTATGGAGTTGATTGACGAAGTCGATTACGGGTGTGAATATCTCCGCCCTTGCGATATATGGAGGTCGCCACCTGGCTGTCTTGAGGGTGATTCTGGCGCCGGAATCCAAGGAGGTATTGGGGAGGGTCGTCCCTAGAAGTTAGAACATTCACTCTTAGGTCTTCCTCTTGCACCGTATGGAAGTTCTCCCTCGGTGGTTGGCAGGACTGCGATTTCACCGTCGTATTCGGGTTTTGATGAAGTTCATGAAGCAGGGGTCGGTTTAGGCAACATATGGGGCTTTCAAGTTAATCCTCCTCTTTCGTCTTCCCCTGGTGTAGTGCTTTCAAAGGTCGGAGGTTTTTCAGACTTTCTAATCTCACAAGGTGGTTCTTCCATTGGAACGTCGGAGCAAGGTTTCAGGGCCGTTTCTCCTTCTCGACTTAACATGGTTGATGGTGCATCTAGTGTCGGAGGGTTTCTAGCAGTTAACCTAGGAATTGCTGAACACAGAGGTTTCTCTAGTCCGTCCTTGGTCTCTTCTCAGAAGGATTGTGCACCGGCTGAGGGTTTGGAGATCTCAGGGGCACCCTGTCCGCGAAAGAGCAGACGGAAGTGGCTTAAAAATACTGGTAAAGCCCCAAACTACTCCTTAGGGGAAGACATCGGGTTTCAACAAATTATTGTGATGGTTGAAACTGTGCTAGTCGGAAGGGTCTATGGTAGAGTGGTGGCTCTTAAGTCGGTAATTCAGTGGGCCTCTGGGGCTTGGCTGGGTCATTGCGGTTATGTACCAAGAATTGTGGCACTTTCAGGAGGATGGTTTGCGTTTCATTTCAATTTGGATGTGCACGCTCACTGGGCATTAGGAAATCACTAGAGTCTGTTCGGGGCGCCACTCCTGCTTAAACCTTGGAATCCACTATTTGATGCTAGCATGGAGCGGATGGACACTATCCCTCTCTGGGTCCGTCTACCAGGGCTTCCCCTGCATTACTGGGCAGAGGAACACTTCCGGAGGATTGGTAACTTGTTGGGAAGCTACTTGGACACGGCTATTTCCTATGTGGAGACCTCAATTCAGAAGGTTGCTAGAATTTTGGTGAATATAAATGTTCGGGACGGGCTGGCTGATGGTATGGATTTGTGTTGGGGGGCGTATATTTACCCACAAACCCTAGACTATGAAAATGTTCCTTTCCGGTGCAGACGCTGTCATGAGTATGGACACCCGTCCATTGAATGTCCTCTACCGGTTCGCATGAAATTTGGGCCCTCTTTGAAGAGGAGGATTCTGGAGGCGGAAGATTGTAATGAACCAACAGACTTGAATGTTGAACCTACTATTTCAGGGCATTCGGTAGCCCCTTCTGGTAAGGATGGAATTGATGGTATTTTGGATGTGGATGGGGTCGAGACGGACTTAGCAGCCACAGTTGAAGTTGAAGAATCCAAACCTAATATTGTCTTGGATACGGCCCCGGAGGGTCTACAAAATTCGATTCTTCGCTCTCTGGATTTTGCAGCTGGTACTTCCTCTCCCCTCTACTCTACTCCTTCATTCAATTTCTTTTTTAAGAACATTTCATTTTCGGGTCTTGATTGGGTGGAAGTTTTAAAAAATTTACACATTTCCCCTCATTTTTTGTCTCCAACTTCTGTTCCGGCTGGTGCCTTGCACAAATCATCTCCCATTGAACCCCTCTTGTTGGACTTCCCCACTGCATGTGACTTTGAAGCTCCCTCTGAGTTGCAGACTTGTCTTCTACAACCCTCTTCTCCCTCGGACTCCTCAGAGTCTGGTTACTTCCTTCATTCGATGAACAAGCTTGTTGCGGGTGGTATTGGAAAATATAAGCCTAGGATGGCTAAAGTCAGAGGTCGGAAATCCTTCTTATCACATGCCAAGACCCGTGCTAGTGCGGACTTGCGAAGTGGAAAGCAACTTTCTATAGAAAGGGCACTTAGAGCGGTGAATGCCCATCCGGAAGGTTACCGATGAAGGTTCTATCATATAGCTTTCGGGGTCTGGCTGGTCCCTCCAAAAGACCAACATTACGGCGGATGGTGGAACAAGAACATCCAGACATTTTGATGCTACAGGAAACTATGTGTGGAGGTGAGGAGGCTTTGGGAAGGTTAAGGGTTTGGTTCCCAGGTTGGTGTTTTGAAGCTTATGATTCTAGGGGACATTCTGGTGGTCTGGAAATTGGGTGGAGGGAGAATAGGGTGAATGTATCCTCTCTTTGGGGGATGGAGTCTGTGTTGGGGATGTCTTTCCGCTCACTAGATTGTGACAAAGAATTTACAGTAGTTAACATTTATGGGCCTTATGGTGATAGGGTCCCATTTTGGGAGTCTTTGTTAGCTAAAGACTTGGTTAAGGGTGACTCTATTATTCTTGGGGGGGATCTCAATTTCTCTTTGGGTCAGGTGGAGGTTTGGGGGCCTCGTGCTCAGGTGGATCCCCTTACTAATTTCTTTATCAGGAAATTTGTTGAAGGAACTTTGGTTGATATTGAACCAGTGTGCTTGAAACCAACTTGGAGGAACAAGCGGGTGGGTTTGGATAGTGTGACAAAGAGACTGGATCGGTTCTTAGTCTCTGAACAGCTGGTAGAGTCCTTCTTCTATCTTCGGCAGTGGATCGGATCTGGGGGATGTTCTGATCATGAACCCATCTTACTGGAGATAAAGGCTGGCCCGAAAAAACCTCCAGCACCTATGAAGTTTAATAAATTATGGTTGAAGGAGCCTTCTTTTATCGAACTGTTTCAAAATTTGTGGATTCCTTATCTGCCTGGGAACATCAATACTGTTGCTTTTCATTTTGCTGAAAATATCAAAACGCTGAAAGGGCCGATCAAACAATGGGCTGCTAACAAGCGTTTAAAGGATGAGAAGGATCTAAAGTTGATTGAAGAGGAAATTGCATCCATCTCCTTAGGGCTCGGTGGAGGCTTCTCATCCCAGGACTTGAAGGATGCTCTCGTTCGGCTAGAGGAACGAAGGAATCTGATTCTTCTGACCATTGAAGAGACTTGGCGATTGAAGAGCAGGGCCATATGGTTGGAAAGTGGGGACAAAAACTCAAAATTCTTCCATGCTTATGCTAAAGGTAGGAGATCTGCAAATACAATTTGGAGTCTTGATGATCAGGAGGGTAACTCTCATGCCACATTTGAGGGAATGGCAGGAGTTGGAGTTCATCATTTTCAAGACCTCTTTAAAGCAAGTGATAGAGTTAATATTGAGGAGGTCATCAGGGTAGCTCAGTTGTTTCCTCGTTTCGTTGAAGAGGAGGATAACAGGATGTTGATGGATAACATATCAGAGGATGAATTAAAAGAGGTGATGGGTAGTTTCCAGAAGGACAAAAGTCCGGGGCCGGATGGGTGGACCATTGAGTTCTTTCTGGCACTTTATGATATTATTGGCTCAGATCTTCTGCAGCTGGTTGAAGACACTAGGAAGGAAGGCAGAATTCCCGCTAGCATCAACACCACTTTCATAGCTCTTATTCCTAAAGTGGATACTCCTTCTACCCTCAATGAGTTCAGGCCTATCTCTTTGTGCAACTGTGTTTATAAGATTGTTACTAAAGGCATTGCAAGAAGACTCAAGTCTATTCTCTCCACTCGCATTTCTGAGGAACAGTTTGGGTTCCTTGATGGACGCCAAATCCATGAAGCTATAGGGATAGCTCAAGAGGGTCTTCACAGCATAAAAACCAAGAAGATGAAAGGGGCTATTTTAAAAATTGATCTTTCTAAAGCATTTGACAAAGTGAGCTGGTTATACATCCGATTGCTGCTTACTCACCTAGGCTTTGAGATTGGCATTATCAGGTGGATCATGAGCTGCATAACCACTGTGTCCTTCTCAGTCTTGCTAAATGGTGCGGCAACCCCTTTTTTCACTCAGGTCGAGGACTTCGTCAAGGTTGTCCCTTATCCCCTCTTTTATTTTTGCTGGTAGCTAAAAGTCTTAGCAAAGCTATTAAGGAAGCAAGAAGATCGGGTCTATTTGATAGAATTTTGATAGCCCCGGGAGTTCTTCTTACCCATCTACTCTTTGTGGACGATATCCTCATTATTTGCTCTGGTTCTCGAGGGGATGCACAAAAACTGAAGGAGATCCTGGATCTGTTCTCTCTTGCTACGGGTATGGAGATCAATGCTGAAAAATCTACCCTCACCTCCTCACTCCTGTCTGAGGAGGATCTGCTTACATACACAGGCCTTTTTCCCTTCTCACTTCTTACTCTCTCTGAAGGTATAAAATATTTGGGATTCAACTTGAAACCTAATGATTATCTTAAACAGGATTGGGTCTGGCTATTGGAAAAACTGGAGAAAAGGCTGAAAAGCTAGAGCTTCAGGTGGCTCTCGAGAGCTGGCAGACTGGTGCTGTTTAAATCTGTTTTGGAAGCCATCCCAGTTTACCGGATGTCATTGGCCTAGATTCCCAGGGGTATTCTGGATCAGGCTAGGAAAATTTGCTTCAGGTTCCTTTGGAGTGGCAAGGAGGATGCTCATGTCAATCTCTAGGTTAAGTGGGACCGTATAGATGCTCCAAAGTCTTTGGGTGGGTGGGGGCTAAAAAATATTTTCCATTTCTCTAAATCATTGCCAGCAAAATGTGGATGGAGATTAATCAAATCTGGTGGATTCTGGGCTAGGGTCATGCTCCACAAATACATAGCTCCTGACTCTATTGAGGACTAGATCCGCTCTCCCAACAAATCATTCACTAGGGGTTCTTGTAAATGGAAGGCCGTGGTTTCCTCCTTTCTAATCATTGAACAGAATTTGGTCTGGGATGTTGGAAACGGGCAGAGGGTGAGGATTGGGAGGGATCCCTGGGTTGGCTATGTTGCACAACATATACTTTCGGAAGGAACGGTTGCAGCTCTGAACCAGAGGGGTTTTCACTTTCTATACCAGCTAGCTGATTTGGGAACTGTGTGGATGGGAAGTCCTGTGTGGAGACTGGCTGCTTTTTTCGCACTGGAAGGGGATATGGAGGTTGAGCTGGGTCTTTATCTGCAGGCCCTTGGACTGGATCATATCTTCTGAAAGGATCATGAGGATGAGCTGGTCTGGGATGGTGATCCCTCCGGATGCTATACTCCAAAAGTTGGTTATCTCTGGATCAGTGAGGACCGTGTGCCCCAGATACCGTTATGGTGGTGGAGAAAACTGTGGAAACTTCACTGCCCACATAAGACGCGCATCTTTATGTGGTGTGTTTTGGCAAATATAGTCCCGACCTGGGACTTTCTTCAGAAAAGAAGTCTGCAAGGCCCAGGTAGATGCTATCATCGCTGTCAGGGGGAGGAGACTGTGGCTCATCTATTTCTTTCCTGCTCTTTTATATTGGAGGTGTGGAATATTGTTTCCAGGATTATCAAGGTTGCATTTCAATGGACGGGGACATCGTTGGAAGAAGCGTGGAATCGTTGGTATCATAACCCACTCTACAACTCCTACAGGGCTTTACCTTTAATTGTAATTTGGGGGGTGTGGCTTTCCCGCAATAAAAGCCTGTTCTCTGATAAGGCAGGTCTACCAGCCTTAACAGCAATCAACTATTGTGGGATCTTTATGTATTATCAACACATAAAACCTCACTCTCCTCCTCGTGTTATTCAGCCGGTGGATATTGATTTCACGCAGCCTTGGGGCTTCTTTGATGGAGCATGTCAAAATGATTTGTGTGGGGGAGGAGCACTACTGTTTTTGTCAAATGCACATTTCTTTTTCATGTCGTTGGGACTTGGGAGGGGGAGCAACAACTGGACAGAAGTTTTAAGCCTAAGATACCTTCTTTCTTTTGCTTTAGAACGTGGTCTCAGGAACATCAATGTTTATGGTGACTCTTTAAATGTGATTAAATGGGTCTCTGGTACTCAACAATGCAACAATCGGAGGATATCATCGGTATTGGAACATATTCACAATGCCTCTCACTCCTTTGAAACTTTTACTTGCAGGCATATATTTCAAGAAATCAACACAGAAGCGGACAGGGCCTCAAAAGAGGGGTTGCTTCTGGGGACAGGATTTTGGAAAGTGTGAGAATTTGTGGATGGGGTGGGTAGGGACCTCTTCCACCGACCGTTCATAAAGTGAAGACAGAATCTCATTATGCTCTTTTTTTTGGTACACAATTTTTTTAGTATCATTCTCGGTGGCAGGCATACTGTATAATCACAGTTTATCTCTCTTGCTTACTTTTACAGCTTTGTTTTATTTTGGTTCAAACAAATGAGACTATTTTTTGTAATATAGATGTTATTACTCACGTGGTGGGAACATCAGGCCTCACAAAATCAGTTCTAAGACCGTTTATGTTTTATAGCTATCTTACGACACTCTACAAGAGTGCAGATGATCAATGTAATTTCGTACTCGAAAGATGAAATGAAATTGTGTTTTTTTTCAGGGAAAAAAACATGAAATTCGCATTGTTGCCATATAGATATTGCTATTATTATTAACCCTTAAACAAGGGTATTGATGTAGTTCGACGATTAATGGAGAACGGATAGTTGAGTCTTAAAAAAGAAATGTTAAACATTAGTACACAAATATCCAAGACTGACAAAATACAATGGTTATTGTTGTTGTCACACAAATATCATTACTATTATAAACCCTTACTATACAAATATTATTGTTGTTGCCACACAAATATCATTATTATTATTTGTTGATTTTTGTACCTAGGAAAGTGTTCCCCTAGGTGATTTTGCCTTAGTCACCTAAAAGGGGGAAATAAAGTGACCCTTGCATTAAATGACTTGAGATGAGCATTTAATTTAACTTTAGAGATTAAAGTGACTTTTTGATCAATTTAAGTGAAGTGGGTGAAATTAATTATTATGAGAATTAAATGTGCATTTATTCTCATCCACACATCTGATTCAATTTGGGCTCTTGGATCAGATGTCTTTTCACTCACCCTAGGTTTTCAAACAAAAAGGCAAGGGAAGGCATTTTTTACTCCACTTTTTTTTGTGAAGAGCAGTGGTGGCACAAATTTCGAGAGAGCCAGCTAGGGCATTTAATGCACAACGTGAATCCCAAGGCAGCGAGTAAGTTCAGTGGGCACGAATCTCGAGGCCATACAACTGAGAATCTGGAAATTTTCGAGGAGAGAATATGGGCGTGAATCCCGAGGCAAGGGCATGAGTTCCCAGGCAGAAAATCTGGGCGTGAATCCCGAGGCAATGGGCACATTTTTCGAGGCCGTACACAGCACGGAAATCAAGGAAAGTATAGGCACAAATTACGAGGACAGTGCAGACCATACTCTGTCCTCTTTGGCATGATTTTTGAGGTTTTGTTTTTGCACAAAAATCGAGGCAACAGACAGCACGATTTTCGAGGCAACTTCTGGGTGAATTTTTCGGTGGAGATAAGTTTTATGTTGACTGTAAAATTGTTGTACTGAATTTATTTGAAGAAATAAAATCATCCTCACTCTCTATGACAGGTTTTCCCCTTGTGGGTTTTTCCTAGGCAATTTGCCAAAAAATTATGAGTACTGTAAATTTCTTGGTGTGCATTCATTGTTATTTTTCTGCCTGTAATTGTGAATTTCAATTGTGTTTTCTAAGTCTAAAAATGAAATGTAATTTCCAGCCATGATGAAAACGAGGTTGGGCATTAAACTCCAAATTTGTGACTTGAAAACCGGGTTGGGTTGTTTCTCTGAAAACTTTCATGGTATCGGAGCTTGGGGGCAGAACAGTGAACTGAAATTTCCAGAATTACAGTCAACTTTTCTTTTGTCAATGAGCAGCACCTTGTTCGAGTGTGAAATTGCATTAAAATGGCTACAGGACTTAGGTTGGAAGGTAGGCTAGATGGGACAGGGAATTTTGTTCCATGGAAGGCTAGGATAATGCTTATTTTGGAGAAAAATGAACTTTGGGATGAAGTGGTAAACAATACAACAGCAAAACCAATTCAGATTCCTGCTTCCACTGATGCACAAGCATTAGCAACTTTCAACAAGAAGGACTATAAGGCTAGAAGGATTGTTCTAGTTGCAGTTAAGGATCATATTATTCCACATATTTCAGGTAAAGACCGTGCATATAAAATGTGGGATGCTTTGATCAGTTTATACCGGAGCACAAATGAGAACCGGAAGATGGTCTTAAGAGAGAAGCTGAAAAGTATAAAGATGAACAAAGCTGAGGGAGTGACATCCTACCTTACTAGGATATCTCAGGTTAGAGATGAGCTTGCAGCAATCGGGGAGGTAGTTTCAGCCACTAAGCTAGTGCGGACAACAGTGAATGGTGTGACCAAACCATGGGTTGTTTTTGTGGAGACTATAGTTGGCAGGGAGAACATACCTTCATGGGATAGACTCTGGGATGACTTTGAGTAGAAGGAGACCAGGAGAGGTCTTATACATGGCAGCTCTTCACAGAGTAGGGAGGATGAAGAAAATGTGGCTTTGACTGCAAAAGGGAAGAAGAAATCCAAGAAGGACCCCAAGCAGGGTGGGGCCAAGCAGTGGCAGCAGGGTGGACAAAAGAAAGACTTAAGCAAAGTCAAGTGCTTTGCTTGTCAGGGGTTTGGGCACTATGTATCACAATGTCCAAATAAGAAGAAGAAGCAGCAGCAGATAGCAGCCTCAGCAGAGATTGATGATTTTGGAGCGATGTTTGAGAGAGAGTTTTCTCTTTGTGCTGGACATGTTGAGAGAGAGAGAACTTCTATCATCACCAGCACTGATTTAGATATTGAAAGGGAGCATTCTTTGTTGACTGGCCATCAGATGGGTGCATCTACCACCAGCACTTGGTATATTGACAATGGAGCTTTGAGTCACATGACAGGTGCTCGAGAGATGTTCTCTGAGCTTTCACATATAGGTGTAGATGTGGAGGTTATACTGGGAGATGACACAGTTGTCAGAGCTGTTGGTCATGGGACCATTACTTTTCAAAGGGACTCCATGAATCATATGATTCTAAGGGATGTGTTGTTTGTCCCTGGGCTGAAGAAGAACTTGGTGTCAGTTTCCATTATTGAGGATAGAGGACTTGGGGTATGCTTCCTAGATGGACATGTGCGTATATTCCCCAATACTGCAAGACCATCTACCTCTTTTGTCATTGGAGTTAGATGTGGGAAACTATACAAGCTCTTATTTCAGCCCCAGCATGCTTTGGCACATAGCAGCAGCAATGCGCTTTGCGAGCTTTGGCATCGGAGGATGGCTCATTTGCATCATCCAACTCTGAGATTGTTGAGGAGTATGGTTAAGGTTTACCATAGTTCAGGACTGAGCACAGTGATGTTTGCAGAGGGTGTGCTTCGGGAAAGTACACCAAGACTAATTTTCCGAGCAGTGACAGCAGGTCAGCAGGGGTGCTTGATTTGATTCACTCAGATTTATGTGGTCCTATGTCATCTATTTCCTTGACAGGATTTGAGTATTATGTGACATTCATCGATGACTATTCCAGGAAAACCTGGATCTACTTCTTGAGGAGCAAGAATTCAGTTGATGTCTTGCGGATCTTCCAAGAGTTCAAAGCTCTTGTGGAGAATCAGACATGGAGGAGGATTCGGGTTCTGAGATCCAACAATGGGAGTGAGTATACCTCCAATGAGTTCGATGAGTTTTGCAGACAGGAGGGCATACAGAGATAGTTGACAGTACCATATACTCCTGAGCAAAATGGAATAGTTGAAAGGAAGAACAGGGATATTGTGGGCGCAGCGAGAGCTATGCTTCATGATCAGATTCTTCCTTTCTTTCTTTGGGCAGAGGCTTGTAGTACAGTTGTTTACCTTCAGAACAGGAGTCCCCACCGTGCCTTGGGGAGAAAGACTCATGAGGAGATGTTCACAGGCAAGAAGCCTGAGGTTGGTCATTTTCGCATATTTGGTTGCTTGACTTACTCTCATATCCCTTCAGAGAAGAGGACAAAGTTGGAGCCCACTGTAGAGAAGGGCATCTTTGTGGGCTATGATGAGACTTCGAAGGCTTTTCGTATTTATCTTCCTGCACAGAGGAAAGTTGTTGTGAGGCGGGAAGTGAGATTTGAGGAGGAGAGAGCCTTCAGGAAGTCTAGAGAGTTGGAGTATGAGGAGCCACTGGCTTCCACACCTCAGGTGACACAGGTATATTCAGTTCATAGTACTGGATCACAGGTTTCCAGTGTGACTCGGCCACAGGTTACAGGCACAGGTTCTACAGGTATAGTGGTATAGCCAACAAGTATTTCGGGGACAAGTTATGGATATTAGGTCACAGGTTCACCAATTGCAGGTACCGGATCACGGGGTTCACCAGTGGTTGATTCATCAGCCACAGGTACACAGGTTGTTGGGCCATCTACTTCTAGCAGTTCTTCAGAGGATGAGAGACCAGTTTGGGAGCCACATTCAGGGAAGAGGAAGCCTAAATGGCTTCGTGAGACCTTGAAGGAAGCAGAGTCATTTGGTAGGCCCCAGGAGCCAATTAGAACAGTTTTGATGCCTGATAGATTGGATATGGCATTAATTGCTAGTCTTCGTGATTCGGAGCCTTCTACTTTTGAGGAGGCCTCTCAGCATCAGGTTTGGAGAGATGCCATGATGGAAGAGTACCATTCCATCACGAAGAATGATGTCTGGGAGATTGTACCGAGACCAGAGGGGAAGTCAATGGTGACTTCCAAGTGGGGATTTACAAGGTGAAGCATGTTGCAGATGGCAGTGTGGAGAAGTTCAAGGCTCGTTTTGTGGCACGAGGGTTTTCACAGATAGAGGGATTAGATTATGATGAGACCTTTGCGCCGGTTGCTCGATATTCTTCTATTAGAGCAGGATTTCCATGGCAACAAAGATGGGTTGGAAGATCCACCAGATGGATGTGAAGACCGCATTTCTCAATGGTCTTCTGCAGGAGGAGATTTATTTGGAAGAGCCTCAGGGCTTTGAGATTCATGGGAGGGATTCTCATGTGTGCAGGTTGAAGAAGGCCTTTTATGGTCTGAAGCAAGCTCCTCGAGCTTGGTATTCCAGGATTGATGCTTATCTGATGTAGATGAGATTTCATAAGAGTGAGGTTGATCCCAATCTTGACTTCATTATGGTTCATGGGGATCCACTCATTCTTATGTTGTACGTTGATGATTTGTTTATCACAGGGGAGGAGCGTCTCATTGCAGCTTGCAAGAGAGATCTTGCTTCAGAGTATGAGATGACTGATATTGGGCTGATGCATTATTATTTGGGGATTGAGGTTTGGCAGGAGCCTGGTCATATTCTCCTAGGACAAGGAAAGTATGCTGCAGATATTCTGAGGAGATTTCGGATGGAGGATTGCAGGCCTATGTCCACGCCTATGATTACCAATTGGAAGAAGCTTCATGCTTCTGAGGGAGATTTGGTAGATCCTACATTATATTGTCAGCTCATTGGTTCATTGATGTATCTGGTCAACACCATGCCAGACTTATGTTTTGCGGTGAACACTCTTAGTCAGTTCATGGTGGACCCTAGGAGAGTGCACTGGGTAGCCGCTAAACATGTGTTGAAATACCTTGCAGGAACAGTGGATTATGGTTTGGACTACAGGATTTCGGTTGGAGTTAGTTTGGTTGGCTTCACGGATTTAGATTGGGCAGGCAGTGCGATGGATCGGAGGAGCACTTCCGGTTGTTGCTTCAATTTGGGCTCGGCAATAGTGTTGTGGTTCGGTCGGAAACAAAAGTCTGTTGCTTTGAGTTCTGTTGAGGCTGAGTACATGGCAGCCAGTCAGGCTAGTTGCGAGGCACTGTGGCTTCACAAGTTATTGGTAGATTTATTTGATCAGGAGCTGAGGCCCACAGTGATATACTGTGACAATCAGAGTTGCATTCAGCTATCTGAGAATCCAGTTTTTCACGACAGGTCAAAGCACATAGAAATCAGGTACCACTTCATTCGAGACTATGTTCAGAGAGGAGCTGTGGAGTTACAGTACATTTCCACTGATGAGCAGGTAGCAAACATTTTGACAAAATCCTTGGGGCGGGGCAAGTTTGTCTTCTTCAGGGACAAGTTGGGAGTGGTGCAGAACACCTTCCTCGAAACGAGGGAGTGTTGATTTTTGTACCTAGGAAAGTGTTCCCCTAGGTGATTTTGCCTTGGTCACCTAAAAGGGGGAAATAAAATGACCCTTGCATTAAATGACTTGAAATGAGCATTTAATTTAACTTTAGAGATTAAAGTAACTTTTTGATAAATTTAAGTGAGGTGAGTGAAACTAATTATTATTAGAATTAAATGTGCATTTATTCTCATCCACACATCTGATTCAATCTGGGCCCTTGGATCAGATGTCTTTTCACTCACCCTAGATTTTCAAACAAAAAGGAAGGGAAAGGCATTTTTTACTCCACTTTTTTTTGTGAAGAGAGAAGAGAGAGCAGTGGTGGCACAAATTTCGAGGGAGCCAGCTAGGGCATTTAGTGCACAGCGTGAATCCCAAGGCAGCGAGTAAGTTCAGTGGGAACAAATCTCGAGGCCGTACAATTGAGAATCTGGGCACAGTTTTCGAGGAGAGAATCTGGGCATGAATCTCGAGGCAAGGGCACGAGTTCCCAGGAAAAAATCTGGGCGTGAATCTCGAGGCAATGAGCACATTTTTCGAGGCCATACACAAGACAAAAATCGAGGAAAGTATAGGCACAAATTGCAAAGACATTGCAGGTCATACTCTGTCCTTCTTTGCATGATTTTCGAGGTTCTATTTTTGCACAGAAATAGGCAGCAGACAACACGATTTTCGAGGCAGCTTCTGGGTTAATTTTTCGATGGAGATAAGTTTTTTGTTGACTGTAAAATTGTTGTACTGAATTTATTTGAAGAAATAAAATCATCCTCACTCTCTCTTACAGGTTTTCCCCTTGTGGGTATTTTCTAGGCAATTTGCCAAAAATTTCTGAGTACTGTAAATTTCTTGGTGTGCATTCATTGTTATTTTCTGCCTGTAAATGTGAGTTTCAACTGTGTTTTTTAAGTCTGAAAATGAAATGTAATTTCCAGCCATGATGAAAAACTGGGTTGGGCATTAAACTCCAAATTTGTGACTTGAAAACCGGATTGGGTTGTTTCTCAGAAAACTTACATTATTAACTCTTACTATACAAGATATCAATAATTCATTCTTCTTAATAAAAATGAAAAGTAGATGGAAGATATAAAATAGAAGAAATATATTACCAAAACCAAAAACACTCAAGATGAAATTAGCATTGTTACCACATATAACGTGAAATTAGCATTGTTGTCATTAAGATATTACTATTATTATTAACACTTAAACAAGGGTATAGATGTAGTTAAATGATTAATGGAGAGCGAATAGGTGAGTCTTAAAAAAATTGAACATTAGTACATTAATATTAATCGAAAAATAAATGAGCATGATATATTTTGTGAGAAAACAAAAATTCGTGTAGGAGAGTCAAAGACCAAGATAGACAAAATATGAGTGACGCTTCATCGCATCCTAAATCTTCCAGCATACTGCTCAAGATTTTGGCAGACTTCGCCACATTAATACTTGTAGTTAGTAAATTTGGAAGATTATCATCATTTTGAAACATGAACATGCATACTAAATGTTAGTGTCAATTTGACACATTACGTTATAGTACAATGACTTCTTGAAATACAATAAAAGGCAATAGCTAATAAACTTTTATTTGCCAAGTAAATGTGACCACGAATTTAATTCGTGGTCAGGATATGCTATCCATGTTAGAATAAGACTAGAAAATCCACATAGTGTTCCTCCAGCTAAGAAATCAGGGGAGGAAAGGATCAAATGTAACGTAAATTCGTGGTCAGGATATGCTATCCATGTTAGAATAAGACTAGAAAATCCACATAGTGTTCCTCCAGCTAAGAAATCAGGGGAGGAAAGGATCAAATGTAACGTGGTATCACCCTGGCATCGTCCATCCATATCCAATGAGTTAACCTGTCCAGTCTTCATCACTGTCATCACCAGACTGAATGGAATGAAATAGAATTGTCAATATCGTATCTATATAGGTTGAACATGTGACCAAAATTCTTACAGGACAGACATCGTCTTATTCTTTACCATAAATAAATGTATTCCATGTTGGCTTATATGGACATAAGCAGTAAGAACATCAATTGTAATCATCGGCCAAAAAAATTATACAAGAAAATTATCTCATAAACCACTGCATAATGTGTTGCAGCCTAGACAGTAGCATAAAGGTATAATTTTTTTATTAAAATTTGAATATTTTATTATTTTTTACTTGATTTCTTTTTTTATCTTATTTTATGTACCATCGCATCACATCACAAAGTACTTTGAAGGTTATTTTTTATTAAATTTGAATATTTTATGAATTTTTTGGTCGGCCAGTTTTTTTACATGTTCTGGTTCAGTTCCAGTTTTTGGCGTCAACCAGTTCAGTCACTTTAAATGTAACAACATTCAATACACTTTTCTTCTCATTATTTTTATTTTATTTTATGATCATATCAAGCTTAGATATATTTGTCACGGTTGATGCATCAAGCACTCCCTCATTGTTTATATTTTACATGCTGCCTTTCTTTTGGTCTTTCTGAATATTTTCGGTGTAACAACTTCAATTATGGTTTTATTTTATTTCTTTAAGAGAACTGATCTAGTAAGAAATCTACAGAAATTCTACTGCACATGAAATACGTGTCTATAATTTTAAAATTTTTACTGAAATTTTGTCTGAAAAATACATATTGTCAATCATAAATAGGAGTTTTCCACTTACTTCAGCAAATATGAAATACCATTGTATAAAATATGAGAAATCAACATTTACCTCTGTTTCACTTGACATTTTTTCTTCATCAGAACTCTCCAGCTTTATTGGAGACTGCATATATGAGCAGTAAATCAATTGTCAAAATGAATAGTTCACCTCCCTAAATCATTGACTCTTCCATAGTATTATAAAGCAAATACTAGAAATATTCATATCTAGTAGACCATGAAGGAATGGACATTTTTTCTTGATACAACTCCCTCACATACAAAACTAAATTCCTAGTGTGGTCAATCTATCATGTACACTGTGTGCAATGCAAACAGAAGACATCTGGAAATAGCACAGACCTTAATTTGTTTTCCTTTACTTGCACTTTCTCCCCTTCCTACATACAAATGAAACAATAGAAGTTTAAAACAGAAAAGCAGTTACCTCAATGGTTTTGTTTCTAGCAAAAAAATTGGTCAGTATAAAATTTATCATATTGCTCTAGAGTTTAGAAAAAGATAACTAGAATGACTGAAAGCTTTTAAGCTAGAAAGAAAGATCGAAATGGGAAAAACAATATCTCTCATGAAATTCAGTCCCTTTCTCACAAGCAATTGTACATTCCAAATCTAGTTCAACATTTGATTGCCGTTCTTTATTTATACCTTAAGGTGAAGTTGGATTGAATATTCTTCTTCACATTCACATAAGCTAGGAAGGCATCTTTTTCAACATGCACATCATGCCAATTTGAGTCTAAAAATATTTATAGCGCAACTAGAGAAAATTACAAACGGTTTGCACTTTGCAAATATATTCCTCTTTTTTATTATAATCTAATACAAATGGTTTGCAAATATATTCCCCTTTTTTGTTATAATCTAATACAAATGATTTGCAAAGATATTCCTCTTTTTTATTTTATTATAATACAATGTTGATAGATCATTGTAATATAGATACACAAGCGTGATACATCACTATCATCCACAGTCCACTTTCACAAGTGTATAATATTCAGGAAAAGCAGACACCTAGAATAAAAAGGACAGTATTTTGTGTACATATGAAGCATATATATAAAAGGCAACCTTAACGATCATAACCTATCTCCAAGAACGAGCATAATTCAGTCCTACGATTAAGGAGAAACTCCATTATAAAACTGTGAAATAAAGAGAAATTTTATTAATATGCTACAACATAATAGTATTTCCTTTGTAAAGTGGTGAGAAGGCACATCATCAAAATGGGCATGAGCCCAAAGCATGAGGGTGCCCAAACAGTAAAACGGGAATGAAAATAATGCACCTTAGGTGTAATGATGTACATAAATATTTTACTGAACACGTAAATCTGCTGCAAGGAAGGAACCTAGGAAACAGTAAGTTGCGAGCCTAGAAATTTTCTCGACTTAAGAACAATGCATCATTTGTATCATATACGCTTTTAGTGCTACAAGTTCCACATTATCAACTTTAAATTCAGGGTTAAGGTTGAGGTAAAACTGTAAAAGAAGGAATTCTTATTTGTAGCCTGGAAAAAGATGTGAATAAGCTTTCACTGACACGTGAGGCAAATAGAATACTATGCTAGAATACATCAAGAAGAATATTCTTAGATCTATATCACAATCACAACAGAAATGCTCCAATATCAGACTCATGAATGAACTAAAACTTCATGTTACAGCCCAAAAAATTACCAAAATGTACAGGCATTTGCCTACATGTAAAAGAAATTGGTGAACTGGTCCAAAACTAGGTATTAGCCCACATGCATATGTAATTAGTTTCTTACATGTAACAGATGTTAACTGCGCTTTCACTATTAACTATGGTTCAAGTGCGTAGAGACCCAGGAAACAATGGTTAAAAGCTTAAATGGTTATGAAGTAGTTGAAAATACAAATTATAGTGTAATGGCTTGAACAGTGAGGAGTCAGGACTTGTATATGAGAAAAAGGGAACAAACTCACAAAATACAAACTAGCCTTGGAAAAACTCTTGTTGGCCATGGCAATGTCATATCTTCCACTTGTCAAGCATGGGTAAGTGGTGGGTGCCATTCTTAGAGAACACCTACTTATGTGCCACAGTAAATGGTAGGAGCCACTTTATAGCTTGTGTAAGAAACTGCAAACTAGGGTATTTAACAAATGAACAGAGTACATGAAGAAAATGTGCCCAAAGAGAGGCGGGGGCAGGAATTGCACTTAACCCATGCACATCAACCAAAGCCCAAGTGTGCAAAAGTGCTATCAATACCTAATTATTATCATTGTCCACTCAAGGTCATTAATTACACCCTAAAGGAGAAGTTGCTCTCGTTTAAGTATCGTGACTTGCCCAAGAAGAGCAGCAGTCTTCTTATTTTCCTATATCTGCATTAGTTCAGCATTAAATGTTGCCTGTGTCCTTCAGAAAGCGGCAGTCTGAACTGTCAGTGCAGCAGCTAGGTTAAGAGGCATAGTTTTGAAGATTTTAGCAGTTTTCTTTAACTTTTTTATTAAGGTTTATGCAGGAATGCGCAATCAGTTTAGCTTGCATACAGGGCATTTGACTTAGTAAAAAAGAAATCTAAAATAGCAATAGTTTGCATTTATTAACAGTGGTTCAGAGTAGCAACTGAGATAAGGATATCTTCTATGTGTTCAGTCCAAATTTTTCCGTGATGAGACAAGGATCATCCTTGACCTAAACCTATCTTAATGGCTGAAATGTAAAAGTCGACTGGTCTAATTTAATGGCAGAGATATGATGTGGCAACATGTTACTTGCAACCATCTTCAGGTACATGTAGCACATGATTGTTTATTAAACGCATATTTCATCATTATCAGCTATAGAAGGAAATTCCCTAGAGTGATGCAATAAGCTGAACAATCACTGTGGGGCCATCCAAGTCACATTGAAACCTAGCTTGTAAAGTAGTACACCTCTGTATTTTGTGTTTATTGGCACTATGCTTAGGCCGGGCTGTTGCTTAAGCTTTCATTATTTTTGTTTAATATAGCTCATTGCCTATAATTTATAAACAGATATTATACAGATTTGCAACCAATCTGACTCAGGTCTCAACGATTAAATCTGTATGATGCTTTGTGGCATAGTAAATAGCCTAAATGTGGAGTTTGAATAGCTACTTGATACTAAGGTTGCAAGTTTTCAAGAGGGCTGCAACACACAAAGCAAGAAGGATCGTAACTCCTTGCTGCAGGTAGACCACAACCACCAAAGAGGTCATAACTCGATTGTGAAGACCAGCGAGGACTCTAAACACAAGTGAAAAAGCACTGACGTTGAAGAGGAAGTGGCACAAAATGAGACGAGTTGACAAAAGAGTGTTACAAGTATGCTTCAAGAACTTCCATCATTGAAGACTTTAATCCAACAACCTTCATTTGATTTTATACACATGTAAATATAAGCTGAGTCACATGGTTCAAGTTTGTGCTTGAATTAAGTAAACAATGGTGCTCAAAAAAACCACCAATGCAAAAACATATGAGAAAATTGGCTATTATGTTGATAATACATAATTCAAAATTTCAAATTTATGTTATAAACTATATGATAAATTGGCAAGCTAAATTTGAGATAATACATAATTCAAAATTTCAAAATTATGTTTTTTAATAATACCTCTTATTTTCAAATAAATATACTACAACATAAAAGGGGTATATACAATGGTGTTAAAGTACATGTTAGAATAATAATAGACAATTAGATATTAGACATAGGAATTAATAAAGTCATTTTGACTTTGGTTTACATTATGCTTTTATGTTTCAATGGTGTTAAAGAACATGTTAGAATAATAATGGTCAATTAGATATTAGACATAGGCATTAATAAAGTCATTTTGACTTTACATTATATAATGCTTTTATGTTTTATTTAACTTTTGTGTGTATCTCAATCTATCCCACAATCATAGAGTGGATTGAGTCACTAGTATGTAACCATTTATAAGTATTAAGGAGGCTTTCATTCCTCATTTAATCAATGGAATACAAAGAACCCTCTTGACTATTCTTGGTTTTCTTTATGTTTTTTATCTTCATGTTTTCGTGGTATGGTATCAAAGCTCAGTTAGAGCCACAGAGTCTATGACAGCGTGAAGACATAGGGATTGCTGCCGGTAGAGATGGATAGAGGATAACCAACATAATAGATAAAAGAGCCAAAAGGATTTCGTCAAAACCAGGGATTGATTTGATTTTCGATCAAAGAAAATCAAGTTTTTTTCAAGAAACCTTACAAGTTATGTTTCCCAAATTTTGAAGGTAAAGACAGTATGGAGTCATGGACCAATCCATATTGGCTGCCAAGGAGATCGGTATGCTGCCAAAGAGAATCAAGCAGCCACATGTACTGTACAAACGAGTTGCCAAGGAAAATCGAGTCACAAGCCTGCACATGAGATTCCTTACGACTCTACGGTACCAAAAGTCAAGTCACCAAAGATAAATTGGACTGTATGGACACTGCCAGGGAAGTTTTCATCCAGAAATTGATCTGTAGAGTCTGACTGGACAATGAATCAGTGGAATTTCTCAATTTCTTAACAGTATAGACGAATTGGAAGTAGTTTGAAGTTGTTCCTGCCTGTATTGCTGCCTAGATTTGCAGATCTAGAAGATTCAACTGTTGTTTCACTGTTTTCCAGCAGATCCAAGGAAAATTTAACTGAAATTTGTGTGTATGGCTGCTGTTTTGGGGCAGATTTATAACAATCTATGCATCTTGGTGTTGTTTTTTGGCAGATTTATCAAAAACTGTATTTTCAGCAATATGTGGCTACAACAGGTGTTTATAGCCAAAATATCCAAGTGTTCTTACTCCAATATTGCAGATTGAGGGAGGGAAGAATAGGTATTTTCACAATTCTACTCTGTTTCAGTATATATTTCTACATTTTTTACTAGTAGCAATGGCCTCTTTACCCAACATCATGCTGGAAGGCAATGAGAGATTCTCTAGTAAGAACTACAATATGTAGAAGCAGCATATGTTGGACATAATCAAGTACAGGTGCTTCGTTGATGTCATCCTAGGTAAAGATACCCAATCAACAACTGCAGGTAGAGACCAGGACAAGAATGATGAGCAAGACAAGGAATCAGTAATGCTGATTAAATTGTCCATAACAAATTAAATGCTTCTTAAAATCCAGACTATTGATTTTCGCCATGGTTCCAGCATCGGGCAAACATTCTGCAGATCATTCTCTTGGATTGGTTCGCGACCCAGAGAGAATGGCCCCCTCATAGCCCTTTACAGTGAGTCTATGGCTCAGATGCTTAGCCTCGTCCAGTCATGTGTTGACTAAAGTGGTAGTAGGCTAGAGGTCACATTGCGTACTCCACGTGGGAGTGCTCCTTAGCAGGAATGATCTATTCTTATAGATTGACATGACTTGTCTAAGTTACAAGAAGATCTTATCTCCTTGTATATTAGACAAAGTCTAATCTAATGTTGAATTGACAATTGGCTCTAAAAATTGTCCGGGACTTCTTAGAGTATAGTCAAATCAATATTAGAGATCTTATCTCCTTGTATATTACACAAAGTCTAATCTAATGTTGAATTGACAATTGGCTCTAAGAATTGTTCAGGAGTTCTTAGAGTATGGTCAAATCAACATTAGAGATCTATTTAAAGAATGTGACCGCATATGAGAAGATATCAATGAGGAGAACTTTTCTATGATAAGAAATAACCAAGGAGTCAAGACAATCCATTGAAGAAGTCCCAGAGAAAGTGGAAGGCAAGAAAGAGCACAACTGCCCCAGCAAAAGGGGTAAATTGACCCTAGAAGACAAAAAGACAAGTCGGCTTGAAAGATAAATAAAGAATAAAATAAAGTACAAGTCGGCCTCAAGAGTAAAAATCAAGTCAACTAAAGAATATAAATAGAAGTGTTCTCACACTTCATTTCACACATTCAAGCAAGCTCATCTCTTTCAATTCGTGCGCACTTCTCAAGGAAGACAAGTGAAGTTCACTAGAAGCATAATTTTGAGGTTTCTCTTATTCTCTTATTCTCTTGGAAGATTATCTACCCTCACTGGGGTTTCATGTGGAAGAAGAGCACACTATTGTGCTAGGGCTTAATCTTCATGTTTGGAATTGTTCTTGTATTGGATTAGTTTCTTCTGATAAACGTTTGCTAGGTTTTCTCCCTATTGGGTTTCCAGGGATAAATCTGTGTGTCTCTTGTGCATGGTCTTCTTTCAATGATTCTTGTTTTATTTTCCGCTACAAATGAATGATGCTATAATTGTGGGATGAAATGAATTATGAAATTAAAGTTGAAAGAGATGAAAATTATAATGTTAAGTAAAAAAATTCAACACAGACAAGCAGGACTTTAGCAGTGATTTGCAAACATTTGGTAGAGTTGCATTAGACTTCGAAAAAAGGTGGAGCGTTCTTGCTAAAGAATATGTTGTCTTTGATCACGATGGAAGAGAATGAATCATTACAAGAGCATTTACTGAAGCTCAAGCATATCAAAGAACAGGTGTTGGCCATTGATTGAAAAATAGAAGAGGAAGACATGGTGGTATTTGCACTAAAAAGCTTACCACATGCTTATGAGAAATTTACTAAGACCCTGAACATCACCACTACGAATGTTGACCTAAAGTTGGAAGAGTTGTGCAAAAAGCTCTTATAATAGGAAAAATGGAAGAAACAGTTCGATAGTAGCAATGAGGACAGAACGAGCCTTTGCAACGATTGTCAAAGGAAAAAGAAAGTGGGCAAAGAAGAAAGGGCAAGGCAATGATGAGGATGCAACCAAGATTCTGAAGAACATCGCATGTCAATACTGTGGCAAGGTGGACCATATGAAGAAGCACTGCAGAATGAGGTTGGTTGATCAGAAAACCAACCAGGGAAGGCCTCAAAAAAATACTCATGTTGCAAAGCATGCAGAGGAAAATGAGTTAGCTTTCTATGTATTCATGGCCAAAAGACAAGTAGATCATCCCCAGTCATCTACTTGGTACATAGATTCAGGAGCATCTCGACACTTCACTAACAAGCAATACTAGCTCACAAAGCACACTATTTGTAATTTCTCTAAGGATTCAATGATCTTTGATGGTGGGAAAGAGTTTGATAGCTTTTGAGCTACTCTGAAAGTGTTTACTGTTAAATTTTGGTTAGGGTTAGGGTTTGATGCAGAAGAATAAAAAAAATCAATATACTTTAATGCAAAAATTACTTTTAACAAACTAATATTGAAACGAACTAGTACAACAGTAAATAGAACTGAAACATAATTTTCATCCCTTTCAATCTTTCATCTTTAACAGTACCAATTGGTCACCGTGTTAAAGTAATCTTCAATAACATGTAACCAGCAATAACAGAATAGCTAACTGGTTCCACTTGATATCTACTATGAGTCTATGATTTTTCAAATTTTCAATGTGAATATGTTCATTGTTCAATGAATCATTGAATTTAGAATTATGAATCATGATTCATAATTTATGAAGAAATCTCAAATATGCATGTATAATATGACTATGACATGTTTTATTTTTATAATATATATATATATATATATATATATAAAAAAAAAACATGTCATAGTCATATGTATAATATGACTATGACATGTTATAATATAACATGTCATAATATGACTATGACTATATATAATTTTTATAATATATATATATATATTATAAAAATAAAACATGGCATAGTCATATTCTACATGCATATTTCAGATTTCTTCATAAATTATGAATCATGATTCATAATTCTAAATTCAATGATTCATTGAACTATGAACATTCACATTGAAAATTTGAAAAATCATAGACTCATAGTAGATATCAAGTGGAAGACTGGAAGTTACATAAAACTTGATAAATAATTGTACCAGGTAGTTGTAACAAATAGTCAAACTGTAATCCGAAGGTACACTTGAAATCTAATTTTAAACACCTATTTGTACTGCTATTATAGGCGATAAAAAGTTGCAAATGAAATACTGGGTTGATGTGAGTGTATTTCTTAGTATTAAATACATATGTATATTTTTTATGTGCACATTTGGTAGTCAAATTATGTTCCATGTGTGTTGAACGCAAAACCATAAAAACATTCCTTTTAAATCAACGCAAAATCAGTCTACCATATTTGGATAATATTTAGTGAAATTTGAACAGTGTTGCAAAGTGCTTGATTTAAGTCTTCAACCAGACTCCATACACAGTTAGCAAAAATTTAGTTCAAATTTGGTTGAGGGTCATTATATTTTCCCCAATGGAATTGCATTTTGTTGAGTCAGACATACCCCCGGAGTACCCAAACACGGGGTACGCCATACCATTTAGCCTATAAGTACCTTTTTTTATAACGGCGCCTCTGATACGTGGAGCCAGTATGGCAGGGTACGGCAAGAGACGTACCTTATGTGCACCCAAATACCCGGTACGGGTACGCATAACCTACCCCCGGGTACGGGTACCCATGTTACATAGATTAACAATAAAAGAGACAGGTGAGGATACTTACCTGGGGAGTGGAACCCTTCTTGTTTTATACTCAGGAAAATTTACTTTCGGAAAAGGACTGTGCCTCTTAGAGGCCAGTCAATACTAGGAACCAGCTGACCCTTACAGAGGTTGAGTACAAATCAGAGAGAGAGAGAGATGAGAGGACTGAGGTTTAGTCAAACAAGGGTGATCAATGACAGTCAGAAAACACAATGGCAGTCACAATGTAGTCCCAAATAATAGATGTCCAATAAGTGTAAGCACAAGGGTTCTAAACCCTGAGTGATGACAAAAGATGTGATTTTAATCAACACAAAAATCAACATAAAGATCAAATCTCAGCAATCTGGTCAAGGTAAGTCTCAGCAGTAGAACAGTCAACAAGAAGCAGACCTTAACACGTGATCAAATCAATGAGGGTTACAGCCACTTCAAATGTACCCACAGTAAGTAGATTAAACACCACATCAGGCAGGTCTGATCCCTAGTCCTCACAGTCCCCACAAAATCAGACAAAGTCTGACTCTAGGCCTCACAGCCTTCACAAAACAGTTAAGGTATGATCCTAGGCCTCACGGCCTCCTCAAAACAGTAGCCAACAGGCAGAATTAGGACTCACAACTGAGTCTAAGGATCACGGCCTTCTTAGTGAGCAATTTGGAGGGTATATCGGAGTTCTCAGAGGCAGATCGAAACTCAGATGAACCAGAAAGAGCAGATCGGGACATATAACAGCAGATAGGAACATATAGTAGTAGATTGGACTCTTAACTAGCAGATCGGGTTCACATTCAAGCAAATTGAATTCCTTTTGCAACAGATCGAACCTCATACAGGCAGATTGTGCCCCTTCAACAGTAGCCTGAACCTCAAACAGGGCTATACCATGTAGATCGAGTCTCCACAGAGATGGAACCAACAAAAGGGCCTTCACTTCATCCCTTAAACCATCAAAATAATCAGATCTGGGCTCTAACAGATGGGCAGCCTCAACAAGCAATCAGCATGTAACCTTAGAAACCATGACGTCAAGCAGAGATCAGACCGATCTGAGATGTAGAGCCTTGAGCATAATAAAAGTGAGGAAAGACTTCATTAAATAGAACATTAAAGACTTCTAGAAGAATCATAAATTATTCTTTAATTAATTTAGGGTTCCATAAAATAAGGTTGAGTAGGTACCAATGAGTAAGGATTATATTACCAAAAAATAAAGTCACAAAATATAAGTATAAATGACTTAGGTGGGTACCAACACATTATGGTCAAAACAATAAAATCACATTTAATAATATAATTAGGGTGACAATAGGTGGGTACTAGGGTCAACATAAGATAAGTGTGGGTACATGACCCATAACCCCCTAGGACCAAGGGGTGTACCATAAGGTGGGAAAACAACCATAGTACCCATAAGACCAAAACATCAAGGTATAAATCAAAACAACTCAAGGTGGGTAGAAGACCTCACTAACCACAAGTCAAAGACAAGGTACCACAATACCAATAATCAACAAGGTGTAAAGACAAAGGATGAAGAACCAAGGTGGGGTTAACCAATCATCTCTCTCTCAAATGTACAAGTGTTCCATGCTAACTGAAAGTTCATCATCACTGTATAAGGAAGGGTCCACACTGGATGATGTGATCATGTGGTCCTCTAGACTGCTCCTCGGGTCAAATGCTAGTGGCTCCATCAAGGGGTGGCCAGTCCCTTGAGAAGACCATCTAACTCAACCATCTCGAAGACCTAGGAGAAGAGGGCATCACACATCATCATCTTGGTCCACTAATCAAGATCCACCTGGTTAACTAACCAGGTATGTCACTGTAGGAACTACTTGGTCCTCGTGACCAAGAATCTACCTGTTCGCGGACCAGGAGGTCTCTGTCTCAACCTGCAGGACCTACTTGGTCCTCATGACCAAGAAACTATGTGGTCCCAAACCAGAATACCCTAGAGACAAGTAGGGGCCCTAGCCACATGCTAGAGACTTTGCCATGGCATCAACCTGCTTGGTCCCTGACCAAGAACCCCAGGAGACAGTTGGGGGGCCTAGGGTACCTTCTAGACTCTTTCCTCTTCCTGGTTAACTTAACCAGGAACCCTAGTTAACTGACTAGGGTTCCATCCTCTCTGAGAATGGGTCTTGCAACTGCACTAACTTTAACATTTACACCATGTTTGGGGGTGCTTCACGAGATTTGGGGTACATGGTGTATGCTCAACCCTTGGATGGTCTGAGATGGATTGGCACATGGTAGATGGTCTACGATGGTTTGGCACATTGGAGATAGCTTCCTCAGTGATTGCTTGACATCAATTGGGTGCTTGATTGGCATTCTTCCCTAGGGCATTGGAGTTCTCTTGATAGCATGCGGAATGTCCTTCATGATGGCCACATGGAGAGGTTTGTTTGCTTGGAGAATGTCCTACTTAGAAGGAGGAGTGTTGTGCATCTTGGAGGAGGGTGTCAACCCCTAGATTGCATGGGGTAGCTTGGATTACTATATGGAGGCTTGGAGTTGGCTCAAAATGCATGGGTTGCGACAATGTCCACACAAGGGGAGTGGACCCAATGGAGTACATGGCTTAGGAGGAGTGATAGAGTCTGTGTGGGCTTGTGGCAAACCAATATGGACACACCTTGAGTAGCTGCATCATCTTGGAGGCCTTACTGTGTACATCACCTTGAAACTTTACATGTGTAACCTTGGAGTGTAGCGATTGACTTGTGTGAGACTGCATGTGATTACTGTAGGTTGATTGTTAAAGCATTGTCTCACATTGTATTGTTGGCCTCCCTTATGTCCCATATATATAGAGGAAGGAGACAGTCGATTAGTACACATACAGAGTAAGATAATAAGATTTTTTTCATTTCTCTTAGCATGTCCTATATTCCACATTTGAAGTGTGCCCCACCTTGTACTCACCTTAACTCCTATAATCTAGTCCTTTTTGAAGGTGATACAATACAATCCATCACAAAATGGCATAGACAGATGTTTCTCCAATCAACTAGCAAAATAAAAGTGTGGTTTGGTTCTCAATAGAAACCAATTGTCTTATTACTATGGGAGTGTTAAAATCTTGACTATGTATGTTAATAGATATTTTAGGAGAAGTTAACAAGCTAACTTGTGTCAAAGTATGTATGGTATTATGACGATAGGTTGTGAGCAATATCAATCTATTAGAGGAAAAGTTGTTCACCCTGTAAACAACCACAAATTTCACACTAACCTAAAGTCACATTTCTTGCTAGTTTTCAGGCACACAATATCATTTATACGCCATCACAAATTTGAGATCTATAGTCAATGTTGTTGAAACAATATATATGTCAATTTTTAAAGTTTGTGTATATTGTACCTACACTCAACTCTTTGCAATTTATGATGACAATGATTGGAATGTATAATATTAAAAAGAAGTCGTAAGCATATACTTTGATTAAGTACATACCAGAGGCACGCCTTACACCTTTCTTGGACTCTTTGGGCACTTCTACTATAATCTGCAATTCCAATCTTTAGCACTTGCATCATTTCTAGCAAATAACAGCAACTAAAATTAGAATTCAAGTAGTTAAAATAGATTAAAAAGGCCTAAAAAGCTTACATCCTCATCGCTCGATTTCTCTTCTACATCCTGAAGAGAAAGACAAGAACTCAATAATCTAAGACAAAAGTTAAAAGTGCAAGAAATGGTTGTATAGAAGAGAATATTAAATCAAACTATTATTTCAATTAAGTCATTCATGTTTCCATAGCTAGAATTTGAATCCAGTACATCTTCAATCAATGAAAAAAAAATAGAAAGTTCATAACGTCATACTCATACCTTGGTTTTTTTGGATTTTCCCTTCAAATCTGTTGACCGTCTCCTCTGAGCTGATCCTGGCAACACACTCAATACTTTAGAAATAAACTGAATTTTGAGACAAACTTTATGCTTGCCATATTCCAAAACAAGTCGATTTATAAACAAACTACCATTAACTTGAATAATAGAGATTGACCATAAAAGAAGCACAAACCTTTGGTCCCTAGTGGAGTCTTTTCACTTTTTTGTGAGCTCTGCAAAATGATAAGCATCAAAAATGACTTCTTCCATTACGAAGAATATAATGTGTGTTTTCTATTGCTAGCAAAACAATATACTCTATCTACACAAAGAAAATAAAAATAGAAAAGGGTGAGCATGAAATGGTCTTTTATCCTCTTACAATAATCAATAGCTCAAGCTTGGTCAATATTCGACTTGCAACACAACATGGCCAAAAATGTGTATAACAAAAAGCATGGCATGCATGGATTGAACTCTATTTAAGTACTTAAGAGAAAGGTTTGTCAAAACAACAGAAATAGGATGTAAAATCACTATAATATTCCCACAAGTAGAATCAGAATCAGGCAATTAATGAAATTCAGAAATTTCACCTCATTTACTAGATGTTTCCCGGATCTAATCTCTGTGAACTTTTAGACTTACGACTGATCTAGAATATTAACCAATTCAGCTCTACGTTGTGTCAAATCTGCATTTTATCTTTCAGATGTGTTACATCACTTAACCAATTAAGTTATATGTTATGTCAAATCAGCATGAACAACAAAGGCTAAAATCTACTCAATCTTGAAGATAACCTAAGCTGAAAATCAAATCTGCAAGTACATATTTGGAGTCTGGACAGTTGGAAATCACAGCTTTATCACAAAGCTAGTACAAGTTGTTACCCCTCATATTGTATGAGGGTTACCCTTGTGATTTTGATCACAAAGATCAAGCTTGCTGGATGATTCATTGGATGGACTAGGGTACATGTGAGCCTTGGCTTAGACTTTTTGATCTCATTTGATTGATTTGATAATGGGCTGCCGCTACTAGCTATTGGATGATGTTAGACTTTCTGGTTACTCCAAGAGTGTTTCCACCATGTTGGGGGTGCTTCATGAGATTTGTGGTTCATGGTGTATTTTCAACCCTTGGATGGTCCAAGATAAATTGTAACATGATGGATATGTGCACACTTGTGATAGCTTGTTTAGTGGATGCCAAACTTCAGATGATCATTGATTTAGTGTTCTTCCCTAGGGCATTGGAGATCTCTTGCTTGGATGGTCAATGCCCTGCATGATGACCACATGGAGGATTCACCCGGTGGGAAAACACCCTACAGAATATGAGGAGCATTATGCATTGTGAAGAAGGGCTACCAGCCCTAGATGGCATGTGAAAGCTTGGTTACTTGTTTGGAGGATTGGAGATAGCTCGGGGATGCCTAGGGCTTCAATAGTGTTCTTGCAAGGGATAGCTTCCCCAGTGGAGTACTTGGCTTTGAAGGATGGATGGAGGTCCATGGAGGCTTGGGATGGAATGGTGTGGACTTGCCTTGCATAGCTACATCACCTTGGGTCGCTATTGTGCACAACACCATCATTGGAGCTTGACACTTGTACTCTAGGAGTGGATCGCTTCACTTATGTGTGGCTTACTTATGTTTAGTAAGTTGTCCTGTAAGGCTTAGGTCGACCTATGTTATATTGTTGGTCTTCTTTACCTCTCATATAAATAGGGGAAGGAGAGAATATTTCCAAACAACAAAATACATTAGACATTCATTTGTATGTCTTCTTTGGAGTGCTCTCTTAATGATACACTAGGGCTCGTGAGGAGTACTTGGCTTTGAAGGATGGATGGAGTCCATGGAGACTTGGGATGGAGTGGTGTGGACTTGCCTTGCATAGCTACATCACCTTGGGTCACTATTGTGCATGATACCATCATTGGAGCTTGACACTTGTACTCTAGGAGTGGATCGCTTCACTTGTGTGTGGCTTACTTATGTTTAGTAATCTTTCTTATAAGGCTTAGGTCAACCTGTGTTATATTGTTGGCCTCCTTTACCTCTCATATAAATAGAGGAAGGAGAGAGTATTTCCAAACAACAAAACACATTACACATTCATTTGTATCTCTTCTTGGGAGTGCTCTCCTAGTTATACACTAGGGCTCATGAGGAAACCCTAATGGAGCATATGAGGAGGTGGATGATTTCTTGAGATTCTTCTATCCACATTTGATGTCTCTCTTGGGTGCTAGGGTTTCATGGTCTCTTGCAGCATTTTGGATTCTAGGGTTAGGGTTTCATCCCTAAGAGATTAGAGATTAGGATTTGGAAACCCTTGGACGTATTTGTGGAAGAAGAGGGGGACATCTTGCCTTGGAGATAGTGTTCAAGGGATTCTTGCACTTGGAGGAGCTCGAGTTTGTTGACTAACCCTAGGTAGGGCATCTTGGGTGGTTGAATTTTGTCCTGGCCTTAAGAGAAGGCTATGGTATGTATGTACTTCATTCTAGGAGCATATATATGTGAGGTTTCCAGCTGTCCACATATTGTGTATATTGCAGATTTGATTTCAGCGTTTTGTCTTCTTGGGATGGTTATTTCCATCTCTTAATTGTCTAGTTGATTTGACACACTTAAGAAAAAATTGTTAAGGGATTTAACACTAAGATTGAAGATAATATTACACCCATTTATTGTTGTTGTGTTTGTTTCTATATCTATTATATAAGAATAGTTTTCATATTTGGTTTATGCATGTGAAGTGCCCGATGCTGGAAACTCATTGGAATGATTGGTATCTTTTTTTCTTGAAATGCCGTGAATTTTAGGGCTACTAGAAGTGAATTATTGTGATTGTTCCACTATTGTTTTACACATTAATTTACTACAATTCAAAAGGTTAAAAAATCTAGGGTTAAGATCCAAGGAACCTTCTCAGAAGGTGAATTTTCAGATTTGCATTAATTGCCCGCTGCAAATGAAATTTCAACAAATGAGATATCTTCATGGTGTTTTCATGATATCTTGATGATGATGTGTTCTCCTCCTTGGTGATATTGGCAATCTAGGAGGGTTTTGCTTAGCATTGCTACAATTATTTAACATTTTATGCATTTTATGGATTGGGAACCCATCAACTTAGGGTCTCCCTAAGTTTTAAAGTGTTAATAATTGTGTCTTGTTTTGATTAAGGGGTTTTCCGTGGTTTCTAAGGATTAATTAAGAGAATGATGACCCAACCTAGTGATTGATGTCCTTACTTGAAGATCCCCTACTTGTTGGCTCCATTTTGCATGGTTCAAAGTGGATAATGTATGTATGTTGGAATTTGAATTCTCCCAGCTAGAATGCCCTAGGAGAAATGGAGGTGATCCACACATGTTCCACCTTCTCATGACACATTGATCAACCCTTGATTGAGAGCTATTCTTGTACACACATGTTGGAGATGATTAGGGGGGTATTTGTCCTTGGTGTGACTTTATTTGACCACATGGGAGCCTAACTGCTAGAGCACCCTAGCTCTTTGGAGTTGTTTCACGTTAGAGTTTGTAGCTCGAGAGGTACTTCTGCGTTGGCAGTGTAGCACGCAGAAGGACTGAGCAAAAGACTTTCTCTCTAACTTAACTTTATTAAAGTGATTTTAATAAAGTAAGTGGGTCTCTTTAATTAATGATAAGGTGACTATTATAAAGTTGAGTCACTTAAGTGCTTTAAGTGATCCCAACGAGAGATTATATAGTGACCGTTAGTTCATGGATAGGCAAGATCAAATCTTAGCCCTTGAGATCTTAGTTTAGGGTTTTATCATTATGAGTTTATAAAAAGACATTTAGAGAGAGGAGAGGCACATTTACCAAGAAATATTTTGTAAAAGAGAAGTGTGAAGGAGCAAGAGAGCAGCTACATTGGGCACAAATCCCAAGACTGTTTGTGAGGACGCAAACCAAGGAGAGTTCCAGCATTTACCAGACTGTACAGCAGTGAAAGAATGAAGGCTGTACAGTATTTCTGAGAGCCGTACAGCAGATTGGAGGTGCTGATTTTAGTTGCTGAGTTATATGCACGAAAATCAAGGTAGTTTACTGCTGGTTGAAGGCTGTACAATGTACCTGTAGGTTACAGCAGTCTGATACTATAGTTCTGGGCACAGAAACCAAGAAAATTTGTTGAGTTTGAGGGCCATACAGGCCATACAATCCTATAGGCACAATTTTCTATGTGTGTGCACTCTTTTAAAGGAGTTGGGAGTTGTACTTGAGATAAGTACTGACTTTTTAATGGTGGAAATGTATTGCTGTGCATGCTTTTGTATCTTCTTGAGATTATAATAAATCTTTCTTAGTGACTGGTTTACCCTTCGGAGTTTTTCCAGAGGCTTGGCCCAAAATCATGTGCCAAATGTGAATGATTATTTGTTGTTCCTGTTCATTATTTCCACTGCATGTGTACTTAGCATGCGTATTTCAGCTTACCAGTTACATTGGTATGTGTGCATGTGACATGCATGGACATGCATGAATATAGATGACTGTAGAAGACTGAAATCAGTGTATTGCTAGGGTGTTTGAGAAATTTCTGAAGTTGCATGTAGTTGGTTCCTGAAATTTCTACATGGTATCAAAGTTGGGGCTCTGAAAGATCAGTGGATAGTTGTTTGTCACAAGTGCAAGTGATTTGCGGGTGATTTTGACTGAAAAAGAGAGAAGGGGAAATATAGTTTTCTGCATCAGGTATGAGGATAGGTTGGAGGGAATCTCCAACTACCTGCAGTCGAAGGTTAGGTTTGTAGTTGTTCTCAGGGAGAACAAGTTGTGAAATTTTGTGAATACCATCGTGCATGTACCCATTTTAGATCCTATTGCTCTAGACCTTCATGAGGTGAAGGAAGCAAGGGTGCAGAGGATAATCTTGGATGGAGTAAAAGACCACCTAATTCCACATTTGGATGAGAAGCAAACAACCAAGGAAATGTTGGATGCAGCGGGGAAGCGCCCTAGGGCCCCCCGCTTTGCTCTAAATTCACGCTCCCAAGACGGAGCGGCAGGAATCGCTGAGGTAATTGCGATTCGCGATCGATTCCAATAGGGAGCGATTTGTAATTCGCACTCCCATCCACCAAAAAAACGATCCCTGGAAATCACGGAATTGTTGAGGGAGCGACGCTCACTGAGCGATCCCTCATCGCTCCCTCAACAATCCCGGGCTAAAAAGATCACTCCCGAATTCGCTCCCCAGGTGCTTCCGTGAGTTTGACCGGTCAGTTTGCCTTTGGATGAAATTTGCTTGGGTTAATTTCGTTTTTGATGATTGGCTAGCCTTGCTTTGGGCTATATAAACCTAATGTGACTTCATTTGGACTCATTCCACTCTATTTTCATTGATTTCATCTCTTTGCTAGGGCTTTGAGAGGGCTTGCTACTCTTTGCAAATTGGTGAGAGCTTGGAAGTAGGATTGAAGGGGTGATTGAAGGAGAGCTTGGAGAGGAGATTGAAGGCTTCCCCAACCACCATTGGAGAGCTAAAGAGGTAAGCTCTCCAAACCCCACTCTTCGTTTGTTTTTGAAAAACTATTTCACTGTGTTAAAAATTTTAAACCTTGCAATGTTCTTTTCTCCTACTCTTTCCAATTTCTTCTTCTCCATCATTCTATTGCAGGCAACAAGTGATTCTCATCTTGAGTCAAGAAACATGATGGGTATGTGGTTTTGGCTTTTGGTTCCACTTCTTCTCATTATGATGGTGTTGGGAAGCAGATATGGTTGTGGTAGTGATGAGGGGGAAGAGGTAGAGAGTGACACATACAGTGGAGAAGAGGAAGGGGGAGAGGGCGATGATAATGATGAGCTTGAAAGTGATGAGGGGCAAAAACAAAAAGGCACAACACCTTTGTGGAAGTATGTGACAAGGCTTGGGGGAGGGAGAGGGGGTAGAACCGCAAAGTTTATATGCCCCCATTGCACTAAAACTTACACTAGTTCATGTACCCAGGTGAGAAAGCATTTGTGTGGGCTTATGCCATGTGATCAAGGTAAGGTTGTTGGAGTCAAAACCTGTGACAAAGTGCCAACTAAAGAGAGAAACAAATACAAGATGGAAGAAGAGGACGCTCAAAACACTTCCAAGAGATCAAGGGTTGAACCTGAATCCTCTCACTCACATAGAATGTTTGGTAGTGGATCATCATCGACTCCATCGGGATCCTCTCTTGGATTCTCGACTATGCGAAGAACATTATCAGATTTCCTTGACCTTGGTTGTAGAGATGATGTGGATTCAAAATTTTACAGGTTTCTCTATGCATGTGGTGTGCAATTCAATGTTCTTCACTCACCTTATTGGCATGAAATGGTACAAACCATCAATGGTGCCCCTAAAGGATACAGGAGCCCTGGCTATGACAAAGCCAGAACCGTGGGACTTGACAAGGAAAGAGCCAAAATCAATAGTGTTCTTGGAAAGTTTACAAATGATTGGTCCAACTATGGGGTATCCATTGTATCTGATGGGTGGACAAATGTTAAAGGAAAGCCATTGATAAATATTCTTGGTGTGTCTGCTAGCGATGCGGTCTTCCTTTCAGCCCATGACTACTCAGATCGCTACAAGACAAGTATTAATATTGCACAACCTTTACTTAAAACCATTCAAGAGATTGGGCCATACAATGCCATTCAAGTCATCACTGATAATGTTGCTAATTGTAAGGCAGCAAGAGAAATCATTGAGGATAAGTATCCCAACATATTTTGGTCAGGTTGTTTGGTTCACACATTGAACCTTTTGATGCATGATATTGTTAAGATGAAGGACCCTACTTACCGACGGATTGGTGCCTTGTACAAGAGAGGTAAGAAAATGATCAAATTTATTACCAATCATAGCATGGCCCACCACATTTTTCACAATCACTTTGGAGCTATTGAAGATTGCAAAGACTAGATTTGCTAGCTACTACCTCACGTTCAGGAGGCTTTTGAAGGTAAGAGAGGCATTGGCTAATATGATCTCAAGTGATCCATGGCAAGAATTAAAAGACAGAGCTGCAAGCGCATCTGATAGATAGGATTTTCAGGAGGTGGACGACACCGTTCTTGATGGTCAGTTTTGGGCACAGGTTAGGTATGCTCTGCAGTTCACCAAGCCAGTATATAATATGATTCATTTTGCAGATATAGATCAGCCGATGATTGGGGAGGTATATGAGTAGATGGATAGCATGCTTGGTCAAATCAAAGACATTGTTGAGCAAAGAGATGCAATCTTGTATGACCATATTCATAAACATGTGGTCAAAAGGTGGGATAATCTAAATGTTCCACTCCATGCCCTTGCATATGTCCTTACCCCAAAATATTATTCTCCAATTTGGTTGGCCCAACCTGCACCTGGGGGTGGAGTTGGGAAAAAACCACACACAGATCCAGAGGTGCAAAATGGGTATATGCTTGCATTAGACAAGTTGGTCCCTGATGAGGAGTGTGCTCAAGTACGGAGTGAATTGAGCAAATACATCAATGAGCATGGAGTCTTTGGTACCCTACATGCAACCAAAGATCGAGATAGATTGGATCCTATCCGTTGGTGGAACATGTATGGCTCCAGTACCTCATATTTGCATAAATTGACGATGAGGGTGCTTTCACAAGTTGTTAATAGTTCTTCTGCAGAGAGGTGTTGGAGCACCCACAGCTTCATCCACAGTGTCAAGAGAAACAGTTTGAATGTAGAACGCACAGAAAGATTGGTTTATGTGCACTACAACTTGAGGTTGTTGTCCCATTATTGTGAGGCGGCCAAGAATGATAGAACATTTTTGACTTGGGACAACAATCCAGAGGAGGCTAATGTGGAGGATGGAGCCATAGCATTAGAGAGCTTGGAGGTTGAACTATTGGGTGATCATGATGGTGATCCAATTCATACTACAGAGATGCCACCCCCAACCAGCAGCAGGTTTCTAGATGCAGGAGTTTTGCCTTTAGCTTCACAACATCCAGCAATCCATGGGGGCCATTCATCTTCTTCTCATGTTCCACGATCATTTCCAGCAACTCCTATTCCACCTAGACCACGAAAAAAGAAATTGGAAGTTTCTCGTGGCAAGCAGAAAGCTTAGTAAATACTAGATAGTATCATAGTAATTTGTATTTCATGTTTATTATGGCCTATTTTGTCAACATTATGGCCTACTTTGAACTTTAGTCTTTGACCTTTGAATCTTGAACGGTTGAACCTACCTTTGAAGTTTAAACTTTAAATTTTTTATTGCATCCTACAACTCTTTTGTATTGAATATGATATTATGATGTTTTGTTTCATTTCATGGTTGATGTTATCTGTTAGAGTTTGTTGATGGCAAATATTATATGTTGAAATTTGAAGGTTGATGTTGTTGATGATTGATCATTGATCATTTAATGACAATGTTAAAAGTTATAGCTCCTAGATGATTGATGTTATATCAATATGTGTACTAAACAGTTATATGAATATCTATGTTTTCATGTTTTCTATAGCTAATTTGGCATAATACATGTTTTTTTTAATAGATATGCATCAAAATATATTAAAATATATATTATATAAAAAACGCTCCCAAAACGGAAGCTTTTGAAAATTGCCCTTTCCGCTCCCACTCCACGCCGCCAACAGCATAGGTTAAATGCACTAAAAAAATTGTATGAGGCAAAGAACGAGAACAGGAAAATGGCTCTCAAGGATAAGCTCCACAGTACTAGGATGGTCAAGGGAGAGAGTGTGGCCTCCTACCTCACCAGAGTTGCACAAGTGAAGGATGAGTTGGAAGTTGTTGGAAAAGTTATTCCAAACTCGGAGTTGGTGTGCATAGCCTTAAAGGGATTCGCCAAAAGAGTGGGATGTTTTCGTGTGTGTGGTGGGAAAAGAGAAACTTCCAAATTGGAGCAAATTGTGGGATGATTTTACATGGGAGGAGATCCGAGAGAGTTCTCAGAGCAAAGATCAGGAGATGGCAAAGGGTGGTGCTGACGAGGAGAAT
The DNA here is from genome assembly GCA_027924585.1 of Larix kaempferi. Lineage (NCBI taxonomy): Eukaryota > Viridiplantae > Streptophyta > Pinopsida > Pinales > Pinaceae > Larix > Larix kaempferi. Next base: position 11,023,722 of record BSBM01000616.1, on the reverse strand, counting down.
GTGGCTCTTGTTGGGAAGAGCAAAAGCAGGAAGAAGGGGAGTGGGGGATCCACTTCCAAAAAAGACATGAGCACAGTTAAATGCTTTGCATGTAAAAAATTTGGCCACTATGCACGCCAATGTCCGAACAAAAGGAAAGGAAAGGAGGACAAAGGACATGCAGCAACATTAGTTGATATTGATGAGTTTGTCGAACAGTTCACGGAGTTCTCCTTAGTGAGTTGTCTCTCGAGTAGCGATGTTGCAGAGTGTGAGGACACAGGTGCATGGTTTGTGGACAACGGAGAATCATATCACAGGACAAGGACAAGAGCAATGTTCTTGAGTATTACAGATATCGACTTAGACATGCATGTGGATAGTGAGGTCGACACCACGCATGCAGTGGAGGGGGTTCGATGGGTTAGATTCCAATTGGAATCAGGAGGATATATGGAGGTGGCCAGATTGTTTCTAGTACCATAGCTCTGGACAAACTTACTCTTAGTGTTAGCTCTGGAAGATGATGGGTATGCGGTCCTATTTTGTAATGGGCGAGTAGTTATCTATCCGATGGGAGAAAGCCTGGATGCGGCACGAGTGCTTGGCATTCGATATGGCGGGATGTACAGGTTGTTGGGACAACCTATAGATGGTGAGTCTGGGTGGATCTTGGATTATACGGTAGTGACTGAGATAGCTGGGTGTGAGACTTCATGCAGTTCAATCAGGAGACTGAGTTGGTATGAGATGACACTGGAGGATACTCAGGAGGGTGAGGTGACTTCTCAGGGCAGGTAATGAGACAAGCTTCAGAGTCAAAGGGAGAAACTACTATGGATAGAGTGTTGGGCTTGGAGACAGATATAGGAGGTGGTGGAGGTGCCAGAAGTACCTCCCTAGCTAAGAGGGAGTGTTAGAGTTTGTAGCTCGGGAGGTACTTCTGCGTTGGCAATGCCTGGCACGCAGAAGGACTTATCAAAAGACTCTCTCTCTCTCTAACTTAACTTTATTAAAGTGAGTTTAATAAAGTGAGTCTTTTTAATTAATGATAAAGTGACTTTATTATAAAGTTGAGTCACTTAAGTGCTTTAAGCCTTTAAGTGATCTCAATGAGAGATTATATCATGATCGTTAGATTATGGATGGGCAAGATCAAATCTTAGCCCTTGAGATATTAGGTTTAGGGTTTTATCATTATGAGTTTATAAAAAGACATTTAGAGAGACATAAGAGGCACATTTACCAAGAAATATTTTGTGAAAAAGAAGTGTGATGAAGGAGCAAGAGAGCAACTACATTGGGTGCAAATCCCAAGAATATTTGTGACCATGCATACCAAGGAGAGTTCCAGCATTTACCAGACCATACAGCAATGAAAGAATGCAGATCATATAGTATTTATGAGAGTCGTACAGTAGATTGGAGGTGCTGATTTTTGTTGCTGAGTTATATGCAAAAAAATCGAGGTAGTTTAATGTTGGTTGAAGGCCGTACAATGTACCTGTAGGTTACAACAGTCTGAAACTACAATTCTGGTCAAAGAAACCAAGAATATTTGTTGAGTTTGAGGGCCATACAGGTCGTACAATCCTGTGGGCACAGTTTTCTATGTGTGTGCACTGTTTTTGAGGAGCTAGGTGTTGTACTTGAGATAAGTACTGAGTTTTAATGCTGGAAATGTACCATTGTGAATGCTTTTGTACCTTCTTGAGCTTATAATAAATCTTTCTCAGTGACTGGTTTTCCCTTCGGGGTTTTTCCAGGGGCTTGGCCCAAAATCATGTATCAAATGTGAATGATTATTTGTTGTTCTTCTTCATTATTTCCACTGCATGTGTACTTAGCATGTGTATTCAGCTTACTAGTTACATTGGTATGTGTGCATGTGACATGCATTGACATGCATGAATGTAGATGACTGTAGAAGACTGAAACCAGTGTATTGCTAGGGTGTTTGAGAAATTTCTGAAGTTGCATATAGTTGGTTCTTGAAATTTCTACATTTCACACTTGGAAGATGATAATTGTAAAATAAACTTTGGTTTTCCTCGGAGCACCCTCTCTTCTAGCATATATCTTGAGGCACGCATATATTCTATTGCTTGAAAGGATTAACACGAATCTATAGGGCACACTCTTCTTCTGCTCATTGCTTGAACTTTCTTGCTTGTATGGGGACACTTGGCACATGGATGGCATCTTGACATGGTTGGCTTTCATCTCTAGTAGTGCACTCCCCTTGATTTTCTTCTTGGCACAAATTTTGATGCATGGTGATATTTTATTGCTTGTAGGATGGGGGTTGTCCCTTCCCTCATGGAGTTAGTTGAGTGTTGTGATGATCTTGCACATGGATCAATGGTTTTTTCTTCATCGGTTGACTCCCCATTCCATGGATCTAGCATTTGCTCATTCTTTGAAGAGTTAGCACTTGCGGATCTTGAGCCATTTGGAGGTGACGTCCTAGTTTGAAGGACTATGGTACTTTTGGTGATGCATGCTATCTTAACAGCAACTATCTTTTGACAAAGTTCTCTGATTGTCACCAGATTGACGCCAGTAGATGCAAAGTCGTCGTGGGATTTCTAAAAAGTGGTTATAATAGAAAAGGAGAATCCAATAAGTATGAAGGGAGTTGGGAATTTCAAACTTGTCATTTAAAAACCCACACCGAACTTTGACCACACATGCCACTTGGAGGATGCATTTTTGCTAGATAAGCACACTTCCCATTTTGATGAGGTATCTCTTGTTTCATTCCCTTGAAAAAGGAGACCTCCAACTTGGAGAAGACAATTTGCATAACCACCACATATTTTATTCATTGTTAACTTCGCAACATGGGTTGGTTATGATCTAGCACTATTTTATTGATTTATTTTAAGAGAAAAGTGGATCTAAAGCCCTTTATGCTATATTTGAAAAGTTTGTTGAGCAAATAGTGGATCTAGGAGAGGAAACTATTCTTTATTGTAAAAGAAGTTGAGCTACAATTTATATAAAGAGTAGCCCTTCCTCATTCATTTTCATGGTTGATTTGTGAGGATTTCTCTCCTCTACGAGCTTTGTTGAATATCTATGGAAGGCTTGTGGAAATTCTTGGATTTTCTCTCTTTAAAATGTGAAGCAAATATTATAGTTTTCTAACTATTGTTGGTGCATGCTGGAGTACTTGCAAAGCACATGCTTGAGAGGCCAAAAAGAAGAGTATATCTACCACATGGAAGGGGTTTAATGTGAGGAAAGTTTACCTCTTTTCCCCCTTTGATGTCTTATTTTTTAATGTGTTATCTCACATCAATCATCATTTTAAGAGTTGTTGCTGGCTTATGGTCGGCGCTGTCAAAGTACGGCAGGGTACAAACTGCTATTCTTTGTGTACGGACAAAAGTAAAACTGCAGCAAGTGTGCATACTACTGTTCGTACAGATTTGCACAGAATTTGGCAGCTGATATTATCATACAACAACTATACAGCAGCACATACGACGTATGGAACTGAATGTGGATTGGTGCCTGAGTGCAGAAGTGTCGTACAATCGAATTTATAAAGTGGTTGTACAACGGTTCGTACAATTAATGTGACAGTACTCATAACTGAATAGACATCAATGTCGCTAAACAATTAAATATTTTTGTGTACCCCACCAAGGACCTTATTGTTAAGATTGTTGATGGACATCAAGTCAACACCATAGGACGATGTCACAAAATACATGTTCGAATACAAGAACTAGAACTACAATCAGGATTCTATGCACTACCACTCGATGGGATGGATACAATTGGGCACTTATACCACCAACATCAAAAAACAGTTCATGGAATTTCACTTACACGGTAAACATTATAAATTATATAGTAACAAAGGGTCCATTCCCAAGGAAGGAGAACTAGGAGCATGGGAAAAAAAGGAGGCGGTGCAAAAAGGCATACAACAACAAAAGCAAGACAAGTTTATACCCAAGAAGAATCAAGATTTTAAGTTAAATAACCAAGTCAAAAGAATTCAAGGTATGATGGACATCATACAAAAGAATCTTGCCCATGTTCAAATTGGAAGCCCAACCAAACTTCCACAAGTAGACAAAGATAAGGATGTTGCCACCGGGGAAGCATGATCAGTTAGAGAGAATCCAATTTATTATGCTTTGAGGACAAAGCATTCCTTGAGAGGGTGGCAACATAAAAATACATAATAATACTCAGAAAAGATAATGAAACAATAAATAAATAATAAATAATATTAATAATTAATAACTAAATAAATGTAAAAATAAATATTAAAAATAGTTATGAACTAAGAAATTGGACACGTCCAAAACCCTTTGCGTGTCTCGTGTCATCATGTCGAACACGAACACAATGCCAACACGTGTCGGACACGTGTTTTGATCGTGTCCTCAATTAGGACACGATCAAAACACATGTCAAGCACATGTTGGCATTGTGTCCCGAACTATGTGAATCGTGTCCCGATTCCAGGACACGAAAAAGGCACATCAAAGGCCCGCGGGGGTTAAAACCTGTATTTTCCCACTCATTTGAACATTTGCAAGTGAAGAGAGAGGGCTAAGGGTGAATGTTTTTGCAAGTGAAGAGGTTTTGAAGGATTTGCAAGGGTTTCCAAGTGCATTTGAGGGAGGATTTCGTTGGGAGGATTCAAGCTCACCATCAAGCAAGAAGAAGAATGTCGCAATCAGCTAGGACAACAGCTAAAGGGCAGAGGAAAGGGAGAAATGGCCCATCTGGTATCTCCCCTCCTCTTCCTCCTCCAAGCACAGGCTCTTCTACTCCTACTAGTTCTCTATCTACTACTAGTGGAGCTCATGCTCAATTTAACCCTGCTTTAGCAAGACAACAAGCCCAAGAGATAAAATACCCTTTGTGGATTTCGTTGGGAGGATTCAAGCTCATCATCAAGCAAGAAGAAGAATGTCTCAATTAGCTAGGGCAACAGCTAAAGGGGAGAAATGGCCCATCTAGTGTCTCCCCTCCTCTTCCTCCTCCAAGCACGGGCTCTTCTACTCCTACTAGTGGTCTATCTGCTGCTAGTGGAGCTCATGCTCAATTTAACCCTGTTTTAGCAAGACAACAAGCCCAAGAGATAAAATACCCTTTGTGGAAATATGTGACAAGGAAAGAAGGGCTGGAGCAAAGCTTGGTGGGGGAGGCAATGTGAGTTGGAGTTGCAATTTCTACAAGAATGAGTTCAAGAGCACATATTACCGGGTTAAGGACCATTTGTTGGCCTTCCTTGTGGGATTTCTTCATGTAAAGCAGTGAGTGTTACCCAAAGGAGGGAGATGGAAAGAGAGGATCATGTTGGCTTAGGGAAGGTGGCAACAGCAAGCAAGACACAAAAGAATGAGGATCCTCTTCCATTCTTGAGGAAACCCTCTAACACTAGGCCTCCACCTAGTAGATATGGGAGTGAGGTTGATACTCATCCAACTAGAAAGAGGCCAACTACAAGTGGTCTAATGGACAGGATTTTCCAACAAGAGGCACGAGAAGAGGTGGACCTTACCATTGCATTATTTTTCTACCACAACTTCATTTCATTTAATGTTGCACGGTCACCATTGTTTATTGAGATGTGTCGAAGTCTAATTGAACAAGCTCCAACTGGTTATGTGCCTCCTAGTTCGGAGAAGCTTAGAACCACATTGTTGATTAAGGCAAAGAAGGAGGTGGATAAAATTCTTGAGCCAATTAGATCAGCATGGCCCTCATCCAGTGTCAGTATTGTTTTTGATGGATGAACGGATGCAGCACGTCATCCACTCATCAATTTCATGGTGTCTTCCCAAAATGGACCAGTGTTCTTGAAAGCGGTAGATGCTCTTGGGAAATACAAGGACACACGGAATATGGGTGCTTGTTCATCAAAGTCATTGAAGAAGTAGGTGTGGATTCTTGTGTACAAATCATCACAGACAATGCACATGTTTGCAAGGCTGATGGCATGATTATGGAAGCTAAATATCCACAGGTATTTTCATTTTGGACCCCTTGCATTGCTAATTTGTTCATTTTTTGAATTTAGCACAAGACTCATCTAGGCCCTAAGGGAAAGGTCATTTAAATTTTATACATTTATCATTTGAGTTGTTAATTGTAGAGTCTAGACTCGTTTATACTTGCTTTTATTGCACTTACAGGTATTTTGGACACCTTGCATTATCCATTCTTTGAATTTAGCACTGAAATCTATTGCTTCAAATCTGACATGGATTGGAAACCTTATTGATGATGCACACCATATCTGTAACTTTGTACAAAACCACACCAATGCCCTTACAATCTACAAAGAGTACACACATATTTCATTATTGAATATTGCAGATACTCGGTTTGCTTCCTCATTCATCACGCTGAAGAGGTTGAGGGAGGTCAAAACTGCTCTTGGGTCCATGGTTATTTCAAAGTTTTGGTCTTTTGGGAGAAAAACGGATCAAATTGCTTCAAAAAATGTAAAGGACACGGTGTTAGATGATGGTTGGTGGGAGAGGGTATATCTTACCATTAAGATCATGGAGCCGATCATTTCTTTGTTGCAGTTTACAAACACGGACCAGCCCATCCTGGCAAGATGTTTATGAGGGGTGTGATTCCATGATTGAGTCCATGAGGACCATTGTTATGGAGAATGAGTGTGTCCAGTATGAGACATCAGCAAAGAACTTATGGTCCACCATACAGGATATTCTTATCTCCAGGTGGGATAAGAATTGCACACATTTGCATTGCTTGGCCCACTCATTGAACCCCAAGTTCTACAGTTATGACTAGCTCAATTGTGGGCCAAGGCCCTCACACAAAGTCCCTCCTCACATGGATGGAGAGATTTCACAAGGGAGGAAGATAGCATTTAGATGGCTATTTCAAGAAAGAGACTTACTTGATGAGGTGTAGGAGGGATTTGTAGAGTTTTACACTACCAGTGGGAGATTTGGAAGCTATGATGTGCTCAGAGACAAGGGGGTTAAGAAACCCTATGTTTGGTGGGCAACTCATGGGGAAACATGCCCCATTCTACAGAAGTTAGCCTTGAAGGTCATCTCTCAAGTTACATCATCCTCTTGTTGTGAGAGGAATTGGAGCACATATGGGAACCTGTACAGTTTGAAGAAGAGTGGGCTTGAGCAGTCTAGGGCAAAAACGATGGTGTATGTGCACTCCAACCTTCATCTTATTTACAGGAAGAGGGAGGAGTGGGTGAAGGGAAAGACAAAAATGTGGGATTTCTTTCCTGATGATATGGGTTTGGACAGCAGTACTGAGTTGGCATTAGCCAACATGGATCTTAATGATCCAATGCTAGAGCCAGTCACTTTTGATGATGGTGATCCTTTGGAGGGATCATCCTCCACACCAGCAGATGCAGATCGTCAAATGGGCAGAGAGGAGGAGGAGGAGGAGGAGGATGAAGAAGAGGGCAGCGATGAGTAGTTGATTCAGGCATGGAGGAGAACTATTGAAAGATGCGATTCTTCCATATTGTTCGACCCCTTTTTGTATTTACTATTTTCCAGTGGCATTCTGACATATATGTAATACATTTTGATTTTGATGACTTAATGAGAAATATGGTTCTGACATCTTGAGCTATTGCCTATCATCTATGTGTCTCATTGTGATTTGCGAATGTGTAATGTGTATTCATTCTAATTTCTATTGAATATTTGTTAATGTTCTAGTTTCTAAAAAAAATTGGATCTACATGTCTATAGTTTTAATATATTTTTAAATATATATATATGTATATAAAACGTGTCCTCCATGTCTTGATTCTAGGGTTCACCGTGTCCGTGTCGGACACTCGTACTTTCGTGTCCTCTGTGTCCCATGTCCTCATGTCAGGTGACTTAGGTTATTAAGCATCAAGGGGTACATACCTTTTCACCTCCTGACCAGTCAATTCGTATAACTTACAAGTACACCATCACGAGGCATGTTGTAAAGCATTATATTTATCAATTATCCTTTATTCAATATTTTATTATATTCTTATTGCAGAAACCTTCTGCTACTTTCATAGTGAACAGGGACTGTCCACTATGTTATTGCAAATTACTGCTCTGATTTTTACATTACAGCAAGTATTTTTGGCAGTTTGGCAGCATTCTTTGGTCTCTAGGGCTCATACTCTATTTCCACATAGCATCAGGATTGCCCCCTTGAGGCTAGCAAGCACTAGCCCGAAGTGAAGAGGGATTGTGCAAGATGACATTAGCACCTTCTGTAGATGCCTTTAACTCTACCAGTTCCAAGCGTTAACTCTTCCAGAGTCAATATTTGGAACCGTATGGTTTTGAGTGTTAACCAGAGGAAACCAATTCTTTGAGTGAATTAGTGACTTCATCCATTTCTGCTCTATCCTCATCTCTCATTTTGACTATTTCATCATGTTTCTATCTAGCACTAATTTTGCTAGATTGGCACTTAATTTCGCATCATCAACCATCCTAACAGATCTAAGTAGTTCAAATCTTCCAAAGATCTAACTTTAATGATTACAGCTTGTGGCTGAGTATAGGTTTAAGCTTGATGCCTGCAACATATTCATTAGACTCGTGATCTATGAAACAGAGGATGTATGCCTCTGATAAAGAACCTTCATTTGGAGGGGACTATAAATATAACCCCACAAATTGATGTCTACCACAACATAACAGATGGACTCACACAGAAAACATTCACTGAGAAAACTCGATGGCTAGGGACATTGAGAATAGTCTACCATGAAATCGGCAACTGCTGAATCAAACAGACATACAGCAGCTTGATGCAGTCGAACCAATGGTGGCCAATACCCACGATAGACTCTGATAACACTGTAACATATAAGTTAATATGCCACGATGTAGAAATAGAAGGTTTTGTTGAATAAAATGTATTCTATATAAAGTCTGAGTGATGATAGCTGCAATTACAATTGTATGGTTATGTTATTTATAAAGGTTGTGAGAATCAGATGGCAAAACTAGGCTAGCTTGGGACTTGCAAAACTAGATGACTCAAAAAACTCTGTTCAAGACTGCAAAATGCATAAATTAGGAGAAAACTCAAAAATATTGGAAATTTTGTGTAGAAAAAATAATGACATTTCTATCCAATAAAATCTATAAAACAACAGTTTATCCATCCATCTCATCAAATTACCAAATGAGAGTGAAATGAGCCTTGTTTTGGGGTTACAATATATATGCCTTTAGGGTTTCAGTACAGATCTGTTCCTACTCTTTTTCCTCCCTCCAAAAATCACAGTTTACCCTTTTCTCCAAGACATTTACGTGTGGGATTCACCTTTGCTTGCTAAACGGTTTTTGTTGAGTTTTGTTGATGGACTTGACAAGACTCATAGGTTTTGGTAGAGTCTCACGACACTACTATTTATACATGCATTCTTGTCATCCATCACCTTGGAAAGGAGGCGCCTTTTGGTTTAGAGCCTGTTGCCGCCTAATACACGCCTAGGGGGAATGCGACAAGAAACCTTCAAGCCGCTTGGTGTGTCCTTGGGGGCAAGTCAGAGTCAAGTGTTGTCACCTGATTACTCGACTCCTCCATCTGGGCTTACTCTAGCGAAGCCAAGGGGGGTGGTACCTATAAAAATAAACTAAGGCTTTTAAACTAAAACACAAGTAAAAAAGTCTATTCTAGGAGTTAAAATGATGAGATGGAAAATAACTCAACAAAGCATCATTTGCAAATATTAGATTAATCATTCAACACTATACATGATTGATAAAGATGCATTCACGACATTTTATAAATTGACTTAATCATAAAAAAATAGATGACCAGTGCCGAGAATGAGTGCAATTGCTGTTGTGTAGGGTTGTGAAAGTATTGCAAGAGGCTTGTTGGTTTGTTTTAAATTTATTAGATAAGTATTAGAGGAATGGGTAAAATTCTTGGTTTGGCCCAACCAAATCTAACTTCTAGGACTGAGTGCTATAGCGATTTAACCGAGTGTCCAACCAAGTGAGAATGAACCTTCTTAAAGTAGCCTGCTGACTCTAGAATGTACACCCACGCAACCTCCCGAATCTGCAAAGGTAAATTAGATTGGATTTTCCTATTAAAGCTAGTTACTTTACGTCCTTTCTGATTGAGCCAATCTGTTCAATCTAAGCTGCAGCGGTTGAGAACATACTTCGGATTTCAAGTGTTGGTTTGTTTTATTAAATGTTGAAAGTGGATGATTAGCTAAGCTAAACCCAAGAATATCTTTTCTTCACACCACAAAGTGATGGAGTACTTAGGTAGAGCAAGGGGTAAACTTTAAGATTAAATTTTAGGAACAAATAGTAGTTGTAGCACAAAGCATGAAAAATAGATTGAACAATTGTAGTAAGTCCTTTGAGGACGCTTTGTGTGCTTTGTGATGTTATTTAATTACTAATGCTTTAAAGAAAACTAATCTAAACAAAGAATGAAAAAATCAAAAGAGTGAAAAATATGCAAATCCCCCCAGGGGAGATTGGGGCCAGGCGCTGGAATTGCCTGCTGAGCTCTTTTTATTTTGAGTTACAAATGAAAACTTAAAAGGAATTATGCTTGCCCTTTATCAATAGGGAACAAGTCGGTTTACAATAGTTTTGAGAAACAAGAAAAGTAGTGCTTTAAGATTGGTTCTCAGGAATCCAGGATGGTTCAAGAAGCTTCCAAATGCTAATCTTATGAGTTTTTTAGCTCCAACCTGTTAGACAAATAAATCAGACCAGCAAGCTATGTTGGTTAGAAAAGGACAATCAGAATGCTAAAAATTAATGAAATCTAGTTAAACTAGTATGCAAGAAACTAGCTTTTTGGTAACTTTTTATGTCTCTAACTGATTTTTAATTAACTTTTAAAATCAGAACTGATGTGCATGCAATAAAAACCAGCGAGCTAATAATTTTATAAAAATGCCTAAACAACTCAAAACTGGCCCTACTTCTAAATGCAAACTATACCCAAAATTTAGCTTTGAATGATGAAACAAAAAGAGAAGAAAAATAACCAGTAAGACAAGCTAGAGAGCTTGCCTTGCTAGGATCTTTGGCTGCCCTCTTTCAAGTTGCAAACCAAATCACGCAAGCCTAAAGAGCTGGATATTTCTTTATAATCACTCCTCCTTAACTAATCTATATCTTTCAATTTTTAGGATGCAAACTTAAGGAAAAGATTTTCACTAATGAACAATGAGATTTAGACTTTTAAAATTATATATCATTAATGAAACAATGCTAGATCTACTTCTTTCAAATCAGATCTAATAGAAAATAAAACAAGTAACCGAGAAAATTTTGAGAGAGAGTTTGAACGAAGGTGATATAACCTGTTTTGAGTGAGAAAGATTGGGCGAATGGAGACCACATGCAAGTGAACACGCGAGGGACTATGCTTCGCAAAACTACCATGTATGCATTCTCTATGGGATCTGGTTACCTGCAGGAACACTTCACAACGAACCTTGTACAAGCAGATTAAATGGTACCGATAGAAATCATATAAAAGATACTAAAACATGGACATTCAAACAAGATATGCACAATGTTCAAGATATGCTTCATATAATTTATAATGAGATATAAAATGTAAATTCTATTCCTTACCCTACTGAAATAATAAATTTCCTTCAAAGGTCAGCACAAATCCGAACAATAAACAGAGTTTTATGAAGAGACAAATTACCTCCATGGGATTTGAAACATTAAACATCCACACATTTGATACAAGTCCACAACATAGCCTCCAAAGCCTTCTCTTTATTCTCAAGAACACAAAAAAGATTTAGAATACAGGAGCAGAGGTTCCACCTTCATATCTCAAGATGAAGGAACAATGCTTCTCTTAAATAGGAATTTAGAGAGTGAGGGGGGTGCATCAATCAAGGGATGGGCGCATGAGTGATTGAAAGGGTTAAACCATAGGTCAAATCCTTGATGCATGGATTGATGGGTTGCCAAATAAATGGGGATGCGCCACCTCTCAATGAGGTAGGCGCTCCCTACATTGGTATCATCACAACCAAACGCAAGCTGTTGTGTGGAAGGAGCCGCCAACGTGAGGGATGGGCGCATTGGTTTGATTGAGGAGTCAACGTGAGGAGCCAAGCTTTGATTTTGGTGATTGGCACACGATTGGAAGCCAAGCCAAGAGCTTTGCACCACCTCTCCATGAGGTAGGCGCACTACACATTGGAAATATCACCTTAAAAGTCAAGCAAGCAAGTCATGATGCCCACGTGAGGATAGAGGGCGCACTTTGAAATACTCTCCCATCATACATTCGCCCACCATTTGACTTTAGAACATAACACTTTATCCTTTTAACATAGTCGCCCACCATATGTGATATGATGCCATGTCATTTGGCATGTGTTTTAATTCATTTTTTAATATTTTTTTTTGATAATGGTGCAATTTGTAGCATCATTAGCATTAAAATGCTATTTTGTAGGCCTGATAAGCAAAAATGCTCCACAAGATGATTTGATCGCCCGAAACATAGGAAGACTGGGTAATAGGGTAAAGAGGATGCTCTGAGCATGAAAACGAGCATCCCTGCGCCAAATTCTGCCTCCGGATCACTCTTTTATCACCATTGAAATTTTTCATTTAAACCATTAAAAAAATGGCCTAATTTTGCGGAAACAAATTATTTTTCTCGGAACTGACTCAAACTCCTGGGGGACCTAGTACATGACCAAACGACTTTATTTTAGTGTCTAGCATGTTTATATATGTTGAAAAATGGACTCTAATAACCCCCCAAGGCCTAACCACCACTTTGGGCATTCCAGCTTTGGAGATGTAGGAGAAAAACTCATCGATTATACTTGGCTAAAGGCAAAGCATAATTGACAAGGGAAAAAACTCCTTGGAATACCTTCATTGGTTGTCAAGTCCTAGGGAACCGAGTCACTCAAAAACCACCATGCTAGCACAGTTTATTACAAACCCCGTGGGGCATGGTCATGCATTACAAAAATTAAAAATGGGCCCTGAAAAGGCCAAATTTGGATCTTCTGAACTATGAAAAGCACAAGTAATTGTGCAACATTGGCGGCTCTCTGAATCCAACTGAAGTGCAAGTTTAGTTGGTAACAGAGCCTACTTCAATTAATAAACCTTACGCCTTAATATGTTATTTTATATATTTGAAGTTTATAAAGTACTATACTTTATGTATATTAAAGCTCATTGCAATTCAATATTTGTATACTGCTATCATAGTGCATGTGAATTATGATAGCACTGAGGGCTAGCTCAAGGGGTGATGAGCCAGAGATAAGATCTCTCCCCAGAAGTCAAGGAGATCACAGGTTCAACTCTCTTGTTCCCTTGGGGTTAATCTCCGTAATCAAGACCAGTGGTTTACCCGATTTACCATCCATGGATCATGGGGAAGTACTTTTTCTGAGGTTTTCCCTAGAAAACAAAAGTATATGTGAATTATGAGTAATCTTCAACTTTGTGCTTGGCTAACATAGACAGTAACAAAATATGTCAACAGTAGCTAGTTATTCTGATAATGCAGCTATATCATCCTTCAATATTGTGAAAATATGCATAAGACATCATAAATAAATGGAGACTTTTGCTCTAAGGGGAAACACTATAGCTCCATCCTCGATAACATAAATTACAAGCAGCAGTCTTAGAACGGAAAGTTGACTGGTTGCACACTGAGAGTTTGTAGATGCAACTTGCAAGCCTCAAATTGGAGAGGGGTAGGAAAAACATTAAAAAAGCTCAATGTCATAAAAGCCAAACCATCAAAGTCCATAAGGGCAGGGGTAATAGCATCTGTGGAAGTAAATGCCAAAGGCTATAGTGAAAGGAACGAGGACAGGTTACTAAGGCATCACAATGGAAGCCTTCTGCAAAAAGACAGGAATTTCCATCCACTGAACCAAATTAAACCAGTGTGACTACAAAGGTTTACTATCACAAATCCTTTTAAACAATTATTCCAACTGACCAACAACAGTGGTGAGCCCTGATATCAATGCTGATTATGTTTTCCCTTTCTTCATTTTGGATACTAAACTTTCAAGACCATGCTAAAAATTTTATTCACTTATAGAGATAAGATAAGATAAGATGAGATAAATTTATTAATGTCCAACAAATGACCACAAAAGTAGGTCAATGGGACTGTACGGAACCATGAGAGAAAAAAGAGAAATTGCCAATCCTCCGAACTTTTTGTGTCCATCATATAATCGTAGTCTACGAGTACCATGCTAAAAATTCCATTTACTCATAGAGAGAGAGAGAGAGAGAACACGAATTCTGACAAAGATTTTCTACATATCATGGATCTACTAGTACCATGTAACATAAAATGGAAGACACATGAATAACTGCAGCATACAGCTATAAGCCCTCCATATAAAACGTGCATAAGGACTGTTTATGTTAATTGAGAAAAGACTAGAGTCCAAACATATAAAACTAAGGTGCAATGTCAATCACAGGCAGATTCTAAGAGACATGTAACTGAAAACTCAAACCACAAACAACGAAAAATAAAACAGTACAAAGTAACTTCTTTTCAAGAATTTATCACCTTTTCTTCAGGCTTTTGTAGAAAGGAAGACATGCTGGATTGAACCAGAACCCCTTTAGCTGTGCCCACCAATTTACTTGGAGTTTCTTTGGATTTTTTTTGTGATGATGCAACCTTCCGAGCAGATGAGGAAGCATTCTGGACCTCATCTAATGTTGTGTTGTTTTTCTCATGTCTAGTGTCAATCAAAGGAGGGGTAAAATCTTCAGCAGCTGCTTCATCTGTGCAAACCAACCGTCAACAAAAATTAGTACAAGCATGGAAGAGAAAAATCATAGGTTCTGCCAATCAAAAGTATAGCAAGAACTACAACCAAGGCCTTGATTTAAACATGATTAGACTTAGAATTCCTTTCCAACAATGTATGAGGCTTCAAAGAGGCTGGTGAGGCAATCATGTTTGAGGATACATCTGGCATGAACTTACCAAGCAAAGTGCCAAGATTACGATTCACTTTCTGTTTCTTTGCTTCATGTCCCTGTCCTGAGTCCGATGAACTGGAATCATCTCCGGTATTGTTTAGATCATCTTCAGAAGGAGGATCTGCAAACCTGGGTCAGAAAAGTACAGAACTATTAAAAACTAGTCATACAATGCTTGCTTATTTCTGCTCTCTTTGACTTCAGCTATCATGCATTGTTATTAAATTTATTGGGAATATATTAAAAATCTATCATCTCAGAATAGCAACACTAGCATTCTATGAAAAATCATTCAATAAAAATCCATACTTGAATGTCTTTCCTGCTGTCCTTGCAGAAGACCGTACCGGTGTCGGCTTTGGTTCTTCTTCCAAAGTCTCTATCTTGGGCTTGCTAGTGCGAGATTTCAGCTGTTCAGCATCTCGCAATTGATCCAGCTTGAAATCAGTTTCAAGTTTTAGTGCTTCATCACATTCCTTCGAAGGAAGTTTTACCGCAGCAACATTTTTATGGTCAGCAATTCTGCCAGCTCCACTTTTAAAGTCAAACTCTGCATGCTTCTCCTGAATATATGAAAGAAGAATAATGAATTCAGCAGCAGCACAGAAGAACTATTTTGAGATTTTCTTATACCCAATATTTAAAAAACAACCTGCTAACCTGCTTTAGTTCCTTTGGAAAATCTAGTTGCACCTCTTCTGGGTTTTCTTCCTTTGTTCCAATCCACCATACATCAGAAAATACAACCTACCACAAAGACAATCCACCTTTGTCATGCATTGCAAACAGTCTGGCTAAATCCATTTATAACATGATGAAGACTGCTAAAATCTGAATTTCATTTGAATCTTGTAAGTGTTTGTGACGCACTATGTATGATGTCCAAAAATACAGTTGGAAGGGAAAACAGGTTCTTATGGAGGCTTGTGATATCAGCAAGTATATAGTGGCCTCTACACCTCCAGGCTCTCAGATTAAATAGGCTTCAATAAAATGGATGTTCTCAAACCAGAATGCAACAGTGGACTTCTCCAGATTGGTATGACATCTATTGGAATGATAATTCTAAGACTAATTCATACAAAGCTCATACCATATGAAAGGATCTGGAAAAAGACAGTAGCCAGATTATGAGGTTCATCTTGATTAAACAGATTCCAGATTAATGGTATGAAAGCTACATATTGAAACATGCATGCTCCATCCTTACGGAAAGGGTTTACAAGGAAAACTGAATTTTATCAACTATAAATTGTTTCGAAAAATATAAAAAACAGAAGCAAACAACAATAACAATAGAACACGAGATTTACGTGGAAACCGCAATGGCAGCTTTGATCTGTTATTATTACTCGGCAAAAAACTTAAAATGCTTTCTTCTCTTGTCATACAATGCTGGGGGTCACTCCCCTTTTATACAATGCATATGAGTGTTCCAGAAGGAACCAAAATACAATAGAAGGGTATAAGAAAATTCACCACAGGGCCTTTTATCAACTATAAATTGTTTCGAAAAATATAAAAAACAGAAGCAAACAACAATAACAATAGAACACGAGATTTACGTGGAAACCGCAATGGCAGCTTTGATCTGTTATTATTACTCGGCAAAAAACTTAAAATGCTTTCTTCTCTTGTCATACAATGCTGGGGGTCACTCCCCTTTTATACAATGCATATGAGTGTTCCAGAAGGAACCAAAATACAATAGAAGGGTATAAGAAAATTCACCACAGGGCCTCCGCCCCCAAACCCCAAGAGATTTGGATATTGACTCCATCTCCTAACATAAATAAAATAAAGAACTAGAAGTATGTGTGCCTGTTGTCACTCATAACTGTCCTTGCAAGATTCAGCCACCAACATCGCAAGGATCAAATGGAAAAATCAGGAAGAGTGCTCTCTCACTCTGGAACTAGTGCATGCTAGTTCCAGGGGGTATCCCTAGTGGTATTCGCTGAAATCTGCAATTTGGGTCAAAGATATATGCCTAGAAACCAACAAATCAAGTCATCTTTCAAGTAGAAATGCTCAAATCTGCAATTGAAGGTTGCATATCTGTGTCCTTGCAACTAAACAACAGAGAACTGAAAACAATTCAAGAGCTGAAATAAAAGTTCTTGAATGTAATTTGACCAGTGCCATAAAGCATTAATGAAATGGAGACAGGAAAAGAAAGGGAAAGTTGATAAGGGAAGTGATATACTCAAGTTTTTCAACTCAGAAAACCATCATTATAAATCAAAGAGTACACATGAAACATCAATTGGCTGCCAATAAAGTATCCTTCATTAATAATGTTGTAGACAAGTACAAGGTCAGTATGCAGAACAACACTACTTCACAAATCCCAGCATTGCTCAAGATTCCTACTAATCAAAAGTAGGATACTAACATATTAATAGCAAGATCAAGGGATCAACATCAAACAAGTGCATGCTCAAAGTTATCCAGTATAAAGAGGAATATGGATGAATGGAAAGCAAGATGGAAGACTTAAAAATACCAGTGATTTATCGCCAAGACCTCTACCAACTTAGACTTGAGGATGCACTCATACATAGAAGATTTCCAATAATACCCCAGTCCAAAGTTAGGTTCCGTGCAAAGTCACCATATCAAAACCCTAAAAGCAGGTTAAAGATTGATCAAGAAAGACACCTAGATTTGGGTGGCTTGATCGGCATCTCATCATGCTAAAAGCTCATCAAATAGAGTGCCTTAGCACACCATGCATCATCATCCAAGAATAGCATCCACCCAAGCTTGAGAACAGCGGCATCATGCATGAAAAAGTAAGGGAATTGGCTCAAAATCCTGCTCAAAATATACACGCACTAATCAATCTGATAATAGGATTGCAATTAATATGCAATTCAAAAATCAGCATGAGAAAGCAGTAAAACAAGGATGTCACATCCAAAATCAGCGGTTCTCCAACAAAAATAAGCACAAGCACCTATCAAAGACAGACATCCTGAAAAGGCACAAAAGCAGCTCCAACATAGACAGCTCCTCTCCAAAAATAGAGCTCCAAATTAGCACAAAAGGGCATGCCAAAGCAGGTTCTATCTATTACTGTTGAGTCTTGACAACTAGTATGATGTCTTAGAAAAGTGCTTTACCATGCACATCATCCAAGAATAGCATCCACCCAAGCTTGAGAACAGCAGCATCATGCATGAAAAAGTAACTAAATTGGCTCAAAAACCTGCTCAAAATATACACACACTAATCAAACTGATAATAGGACTGCAATTAATATGCAATTCAGAAGTCAGCATGAGAAAGCAGTAAAACAAGGATGTCACATCCAAAATCAGTGGTTCTCCAACAAAAATAAGCACAAGCACTTATCAAATACAGACATCCTGAAAAGGCACAAAAGCAGCTCCAAAATAGATGGCTCCTCTCCAAAGATAGAGCTCCAAATTAGCACAAAAGGACATGCCAAAGCAGGTTCTATCTATTACTGTTGAGTCTTGACAACTAGTATTATCTCTTAGAAAAGTGCTTTAATGGGCCAGAATAGACCCTCCAAATATATCTTCAAATCACCAAAAATAGACCATCTAAAATAAAATAAAATTCTTCCATAAGAAAAATGTATATTTGAGCTATAGAATAGATCCTATCCACAGCTGATATAAAAACATAATAACACTTACATGTATCGTCTTCAAGAATGGTGCTTTGTGCACTGATGATCCTTTTATAGTACCTCACTTCTCCATTGACCTTCAACACATTAGATATCCATCTCATACCAAGGCACACTAAGTGATCATGCATGCAACTCAAAACCTCAAAGAAATAGTACCCCACTCACTGGAAGATCACATACTGCTGATCCAAAAGTACAAAAAGCCGTACATAACCTGCCATCATAACCACTAGTACAGGATGCCCTAATTCTGGGTTCTCCTTGCAATCCCTATAGAATTCTGGCTTTTCTTCACAAACACTGTCGTCGGATCCCTGTATGACCACATGCAACCTAAAACACCTACCAAAGCACCAAAAATCAGAGTTTCCTTGTTCATGAAGTAACCACATGTGTGTCAAAAGTACATGTGTTTCTGCCAAGGCTCATTAACACTGATAAAATATGCAGCAGAACAAGAAACCAATCACACCATGTACACAGTAATTTTTACCCTGGAAACCCAGTTGGGAAAACAAGCAAACATGGAGCTTTCTTCAAAATCGTGCCAGTGAGAAAAAGGAATTATTACAGAAGAAAATTCTCAGATTAAAAGGAACCTGTTGCCTTGGAAATCATGCCAAATCTCTTGGCCAAAACCTCGCTGCAAAACAGTCTGCAAATACAGTGCTTTGGGAAGTGCGCCTCTACTCACACGTGTGTCCCAGCTCTGCCAGCTGTACAACTGTTGTACAGCCTGCCTTGGGATGTGTGCACCCTCTCTCTGATCTGAAATATCCTGCTGAAATCAGCCCTCGAGACTGTCTCAAAATTTGTGCCCTCCTTTCTTCTTCAAGACTAAGTAAGTGTGCCTTCTCTTCTCTGTCCTCGCACCCAGTGAAGTGCACCCTCTCTCAAGAATTTGTGCCTTTCTTCTCCTGCTCTTGGCTGCTCAAGAAAAATCACTCCCTTTCAATCAATCTCTGAATGAGCGAATGTGTTGTGTCAAACCTTTACCCCTTGTCTCTCTGTTATAACCTTTCAGTGACTTTTAGGGTTCCAAAACCCTAATTTTATTTTTCCAAACTCACATTAGAAAAATAAAGTTAAATTAATAAATTTACTTTTTCACTAAAAAAAATAAAGTCACTTGCATGGAGTTTGGACATCTCATGCATGCTTCTGACACTGAAGCCATGTAGAGCACTTGTCCTCGATTACTTCAAAAATCAACACTCACTACTATGTCAAGGCTAGCTCCCTCAAGATGTATGAGTACTTGCCCTATCCTAAAGATAACGATAGAAAAACCCCTATCCTCTATAACTAAGACTAAGAGCAAGTGTTTCTTCAGTCCTGGTACAAATAGCACATCCTGGACATCGAACAAACCTCCTAACTCAAGCTGGAACAAAATTGTTCCCTCTCCCCTCACCACATACTTGGCGTCATCAGCAAGCTCCACATGGATCCCTGAATCTAACTCTATCAATCTGCTGAATAGCTCCTGTGCTTTTGTCATATGACGAGATGCACCACTGTCCAAGTACCATGCATTCCTAGCAACTATGCTGGTAGAAAGGCAAGAAACTAGTGAGAAGTCACTCTTGAACTTTGCAGCAAACTTACTCAACTGAGTCTCTGCAAATGCTGCTACCTGCTACGTCTTTCCCTTTCCCTTCTTCTCCAAACACTGAGAAGCACAATGCCCATTCTTGTGGCACATGAAACACTTGATTTTACTCAAGTCTTTCTTCTTCCTAGACTGTGAGGCTTCCCTTTGGTTGTTACCCTTCTTGCTAGAATGCTTTCCTTTTCCCTTCCTTGCCTTGCTAACAAGGGCCAAGTTCTCATCGCTACCTCCCAAGTTGTGTGCCCTGGACTCCACCTAGTGTCTTCCTGGATGCAATCATCCCAAAGTCTCTCCCAAGTGGGGAGTTTCTCTCGAGCACAAAGTCCTTTTATGAATGGTTCCCAAAGGCTTGGTGAATCCACTCAATGCCACACTAACAAGCTCTGCATCAACTAATTTCTCCCCAATGGCTGCAAGTAGATCACGTATTTGGGTGATCTTCATGAGATAGCTGGTAACATTGTCAAATCTGATCATCCATACATCTCTGAGCTTACCTCTCAGAATCATCTTCTTGTTCACGTTATCACTCTGGAATAAATCCATTAGAGCTTTAAACATATCTTTGGCCAATGTCTTTTTTGCCACAAGGAATTAGGTGATCCTTTATAACATCTAGAATCATCCTCTAGGATTTGATGCCCTTCTTCTCATGAGTTGCCAAATCTATTGACTCTATCAGTGCAGGAACAACTTCTCAATAATCTCCCAAAGGTCATGTTCCTTCAAAAGCAAAGTTACCCTTGCTTTCCAAAACAAGAAGTTAGATACCCCATCTAACTTGTCTTCAAATCTAAAAGATTGGATGTTGCCATAACTAGTTTTGCACAAAATAATTATCGTGTGCTTATCTACTACTATAGATTTCAGTTATGCTTCCCTTTCAGAGTGTGAGCTCTGATACCATGTTAAATTTTACTAACCCCACCACTAGATAAACAATTCCTACTGATTTTTCCTTACTAAAAGTTAGTTTTCAGCTCACTAATTATTTATACTTGTTGAGATCTATTAACAAAAATTTAAATAGCAGAAGCAATACCAATGAAAAAAAGATCTACTCAATAAGAAAACACACAAAATTTTGCCCTTGAAATCAACTTTCCATTCAATAATTTCCAAGCTTACAAGGGCTCCCTTACTGGGAAAATGGCCTTGAGAAAATACAACAGCAAACCTAGCAAAAGACCCTCCACAAAAATATCCTCCAACTGCAAAACTTCCCAACAAACCCCCACTGCCTGCTTTTACGACATTGTTGTACTTTCTGTATGGACTATACAGATGTGCCTGCCCCTATGGATCTACACATGTAGTCCTACACGGCTGCATTGTGCACCCACGGCTCCGTCTATACAATCACAACCTGCTTACGATGCTCCCGCGGCGCTGTCTGTATAGCAACGGCATTTTGTTTGATACTCCTACGGATGGTACGACTTATGTACAGACTACACGGACAGTTATCTACCTAGCTGGTACAGTCCACTTGGAAGATCTTTGACTAATGCCATCTCTCTCTCTGCCAAATCTAACAAGTGGAAGTCCTTCTCCACTTTCTCTTATGTCTCTCTTGTTTCTCTTTCTTGTGTCTTTCTCCACTCACCTTGGTTGTCTTTTATCTTATTGAGATGAACCAAAACCCTAACCCAATGGTTGAGATTAGATCTCACTCACTTGAGATCAATGGCTAAGATTCAATTAATTAACTTAAATCGCTAATGCCAAAAACTTAGGCATTTTTCAAAATTAACCTCAATTTTTCTAAAAAGACATTCCCTTTAATAATTACTTTAATAAAGTGAATTTCCAAAGTTCCTGAGAGGTATTAATGATGATTTCCATAAGTAAGACCCAAACTCATGGAAATACTTATCTGAGCTACAAACATCAACACACCTTCCCTCACACAAACACATAGATATAGAGGCACTACACCTAACAAGATTTGAACATGGGTTTTTTGCATGGTGATGCCCCATCCCAACAACTAAGCCATGGCTTGACGGATTAACTTGTTAACCTTCATCAGTGGAGCTTTTCCCGAGTCAAACTCTTACTCCTTTGCCTCATTGAGGTTTTGGTCAAGCTGAATTTTGCACCACTACTTCAAATCACACAACTTGTGAACAACAAGAATCTTATTACACACACTTCTTCTTGGCCTTGGAAGTTAGAAAAGTTGACAACTAACTATGTCATTGGTTTTGTGCTCTTCCTTGGCAACCTTGCTAACCTTCATCAGTGGGATTTTCCCAAGTCAAACTCTTACTCCTTTGCCTCATTGAATTTTTTGTCGACCTGAGTTTTGCAATACTACTTCAAATCACACAACTTGTGAACAACAAGAATCTCATTACACACAGTACTTCTTGGCCTTGGAAGTTAGAAAAGTTGACAACTAATTGTGTCAATGGTTTTGTGCTTCTTCCTTAGCAACCATTTAACCCTTGCCCATTTTGTTTTTTTTGGATTGCTAGAAATCAATGTTAACTATTTTGACACTCCTTGTACTCTTCTATTTCTTTAAAATTCTTACAAGGATGCATTTGCACTTCTATTGCTTTACTCAATGTTGAACTTTTAGTCCCATTGACCATTTGTGGCCACCAATGGAATGCACTTTCATATTTAAATTAAATCAAAATATATTTCAAACTCCCATACTGCTTATTTCATTGTCATTTGTAAGTGTGGCAATCATCTGTCTGTAGGACAGTACTACTCCCTTTTTAATGTATTAAAAAAGTGCAAGTGCTATTATAATATTACTCAGTTGCAATCAAGTAATGTGCATAAGATGAAATAGAGATGCATTGCTTAGTTATTGTAGAACATGACAGTATGATCAGTGCCAAAGGAAATTGTTAACCTCCCCGCTAAGTTGAAATCCTACTTTCTGACATGTTTGTACATTCACCAAAAACATGTTGCTAATAGGAGGTCACAGGTTCCAATTTGGTAGAATCCACCAATGTTACCAATAACTCTTGTCATTGGTGGTTGAAGCCATAAGGTTTAGTGCAATCAGTTGGACCATTCACCTATAGTAAAAGATGCCAAGGTATGCCGCCATATCTTTATGGCACCCACACTGATATTTCATGGGGTCAGCTACAAATGCTATCTATAAATATAAGAGGGGAAGAAAAATGCTAGAGTAGATTATGTAGAAATAGGCAACAATCATGGATAGTTTCCATAATCTTAGCACAAAATTGGCCTCATTTTTGGGTGAACATTAACTTCCCCTTGGTCATGCCTGCAACTGATCTAACCACTAAATCAACGTTTTTTCTTCAAAGATGGCAAAATGATGCAGGGTGATATGTAATGACCCTTTTTCAAAATTTTATTAAAATGCCAATTTTTCCACTTTTTCCCCAATTTCAACCTTTGACTAGTTTTACTATTTTGACCTCCAAATCAACCCAAATGCTCCCAAATCTTTTGTAGGAGTGTATGAATGGTATTTAGACTTGAATATTAGGTTATGGGATGTTTTATGGCCCTCCAAATACTGCTGCAAACTTGATTTGTATTCTGATCAATATATGTAATTTTGACTAGTAATTTGTGCATCAAATCCCCCCGGGGTAACACTGCAAATGGCCTTCCAAATGCCTCCAAACTCCCACGAATTTATGAACAGAGGTATGCAATGTGTTAAGTATGTGATTAAGGTCTCATATGCACCATTAATTGATTTTTACTACTATTCTGACTCTCTCACATTCAACAGCAAAAACCCCCAATTCGACCCTTGGGGAAATGGCACTATTTCACCTCTCAATACAAACAAACTGAGTAAAAATGCTTCAAATGCTCAAGTACAGTACATGAAACTTGTAGAATATATCCATGGCAGTATATGAATCACAAATATATCAGAGAATCATCCATCCATTCGAAATAATCAACCTTATAGTGTCATACATCAAAGCATTGGGGAAATGGACATTGTTTGCTCATTAATCAATAATTTTGCATACAGTCAATGGGTATTTCGACCTGAGAGTTTCTGAATATGAAGAACAGAGGATATGAAGCTATTACAATCAGAAAAATATCATATGAAACTCTCCAATGAGTGCAAGATCTCACCCAAAGCGCAATCCCTCAAGGAGCCCAAATATGCCTTCAAAATTGGAAATGGTGGAGAGAAAGTGCTGCACTAAACCAAACCATGAAACTTCCTGTAGCTGCTACCTGCAAATAAAACTCCATTAAAGCACCATGAAAGACCTGAGTGGCCTCTCCAAACACCAACTTGGATGGGAATCTTTCACCCTCGAAATTGGCTAAGGCAAGAAACTAGTCATCCACTAGTTCTCTCTTCACAAATGCAATTTTTCTCAAATCATCAAAAGCCATTCTCATACTTGATTTCTACATTTTATAACCAACATTAGCCTTCAAGGGGTCGAAATCCTCTCAATAGATTCAATAAATTTTCATTTAGAAAATATTCCTCATTTGCCACTTGTCTCCTAGTTCCAACCTTCCATCTTCTCCCAAATTCGAATTTGAGTCTCTTTAGCTTCCCCCAACTCCATGAGCGCCTTCCTTGAGCCTATTTTTGGGGCTAACATGTCATAATGGTCAGGTGTAAGAAGTCAGGTCTGAATTTTGTCATAAATGTCATATATGCTTCATTATTGTTGTCATAAAACTAGGGAATCTAGCCCAAGTGTCCACTAGTCTCCAATTTGACTCTCCCTCTCCCATGGAGGTTACTATTCCATCCCATTTCGACCTAAGATGCTCAATGCCATATGTTATGACTTACCAACTCACCCAAGAGTGTTCACCTTCCCATGAATTCGAATTGGCAAGAGAAAGCTGCCATGTGTCATTGAAAAATCAAGCTAGTGTGGGTCCCACCACCTCCATATGTCTCCAAAACCACTTGCCACTTAGAACTTCTCTTGAATTTATTTATTCACCATATTTATTAAATGCTTGAACCCTTCCAATGTCTAAATATCATTTATTAGCTTCCTTTTTACCATCCCACAAGTGCCCATCCAACCTAGGAAACTAGTAGGATTGATGGGATTGTCTTACTATGCACTTATTTGAATGGGGACATTACAGTGAACTTGACTTGCTCACTGGCACAATTAAAACACTCGGCATGCTTATCAGTCCCGATTTGGCTCAATCAACATCATCTCACTAATCTTGCTAGAATCATGACTCCACCATTCAAAATCATCTCACTAATCTTGTTCAAATCATGAGTCCACCATTATGATCTGTCTCATTGTTGACACAGAGAAATCCTTTTTCGATAACTATTATCGATATACTCATATTCCTATAGAGATCAGTTATGGACTGAGTTCTTCAATCCTGCACTCCAATCCTTTGTGGCGCTGGTGCTTTCTCTATCCTCCAGCTTCTGTGAATATTTACATGAGGGCTTACTTTACACTAAACCTGTTCATCACTTGAGCTTCAATAGTCTACATAAAACCATAAGTTAAACCCTGGCGCTAACAGTTATATGTATACAGCTCCAACGTTCATATGACTAAATGCTAAGACCTCACCATAGAATCAGAGGTAATTCCATTAAGAAAGACAACTATCAAGAGTGCAGCCCTTATTCTCTGTTATATGACAAACTAGGCATGATTTCACCCTCAATCTCTCTTGGAATGATGACTTGGGCAGTGTTCGATCTCTCCTAACCTGTGTATCTATTGGTAATATTGCAAGTTCATTCTCCTTTCTGAATGTGACGTATCCACAGCCCAGTAGGGGGTGGATGTGTAACTCCTTCTGTGCTCATCCTAGAGCTGACACGTGTCTTTTTTTTAAATAATAAAAAATAAAATGTCGGTTCAAATTAGATTTAAAACATTTAGGACGGCATATATATAAAACTACACAAATTAGATAAATTAAAACCACAAACATTGCATTACACACTTGAATAATGCCCAGAGTGCAAATGTTCAGAAAGGGTTTGCACCTGAGAGAGATTTGATCCCTCTCGGTGCTTGGTAGATCCCCTTTTAAGATGGATCTATGCTGGTGGTAATATTGCAACTTCATTCTCCTTTCTGAACGTGACGTATCCACGCATTTTCAAGCTGTGACTACAGAAATTGGGGTTCGATGTCTCTATGCTGCATAATCATTACAAAGGAATCAACTACAGAACCATAGACAATGAATTTCTGGAACAGGTTATGAATCAATGACTGTAAAATTTTATCAATTCCTTGTGAATACACACCCAGACTCACTCAGACTTCACACACTACCTACTCTCTGCCCTCTCTCTTGTTTCAATAATAATACCAGATCCACATACATCTGGCATTTGTTCAGGTAACTACAACCCTCGATTTCAATCCACTTTCACACAGTATGAATTCAATAATATGCAAATATTAACAGAGAATTACACACTAATTTCACGCTATTAAGGTATGCCCTCAACAAAGAATCACCGCAGATTTTATCAATAATTCTGGAACAAACATTCAACTAGAAATTGAGCCAGATAGAAGGAGAATATTACTGAATGGAGTCTGCAAATAATATTTGATTAAATTCCTGAGACTTCCTTCACAAAGCATTGCTGCACACATCCTTCCTATCTACACTCTACCTGACCTTATTTCTCTTTGCCTGGCCACTCTCTTGGCCTAATTTCGCTCTGTTTGGCCACACTTGTTAATTACTTGCCAGAAGGCTTACATATATACTTGGGGAAGATCTAACCACCTCCATAATTCCTGCAACTAATTACTTAATTTAGAAACCCTAACTACTCGATTCTGTCAACTAACCACTCATTGACTAAATTTACCTTCTAGACACTTGATTACATACACACGCAGATCTCATCCTCTTACAAAGACTTCGGCCCCCTTGAGGCTCGAATTACAAGTTTGTTTGGGAAGAGATGCTCCTGCATCAGACTCCAAGTGTACCAAAACTTTCATGGGCTCCTGGCCATGAGTCTTCTACCTGCTTCATTCCACCTGGGTCCCATACTTGTGATGCTCCTGTCTACTTGCTTGGCTGTAATGTTGCTTTGCTGCTGCCTGAAGTCTTCTAGGATCCCATACTGTCTTCTTGCTGCTGTTCATTTACTTTCTCTTCATAGCTACTTGTTGGAATGATGTTCCATTTCTTCATTCCTTTGTATTTCCACTTGGGCCTCTTCTTGAAACATACGCATATTCTTTCCATCTCATTGTTCAGCTCTTTCTTCTGCTGACATATGCTATCATTTTTCATTGGCTGTCTTAATGCTTCATACAAATCTTGTATAGCCTTTGCTATTCCTTCCACCTTTGCATCTTCCTCCAACATCTTCAGCTCACATAGTTGTCTTTTCAATGCTTCAAAATTCTGCTACATGTACCATTTACCAATTCTTGGTTTTTGTACTTTACTGTACAATCTTGAGTCTACTACATGCTGACTCAACTTATGTCTCTCAACCATCATCCTCATACCCTGCTGAGGAACATTCATCCAAGAATGCTTCCTTGAGATCCTGCTGTTCATCAATCCACAATGTTGTACCAATTTTTCTGTTTTCATGATGCCTATTACTCTGCAAGGCATTCATCTCCTCTTTGTCGTCTCCTATTATCCTTTTGTTTTCAGATATGGGTGGGCTCCTCCCAACTCCAAAGATAATAAATTCTTCATCAAATCTGAAATCATGCACCCAATACTTCATATCCTTAAGCTCACTTAATGAACTTATGATCTGGTGACAAGTACCATTTAAATCCTGCTGTCCTTCATGTGCATATCCCTGAACTCATTGAACTCTGTCCTCTTTTACAATATGCTGAGTAGACCTTAAACTTATGCTGATTTCAACAGCATCTCCATTCTCCTGGGTGGCCTTTAAACCAACTTTTGGTTCTACTTCTACATTTACTTGCTGTGCATACTTTCCACTCAATTCCTTTTCAACACGCTCTCTACCCAGATTTCTGCATCATTCTCCATCATATTTTCCTGCCCATGCATGCTTGTCTTCCATTTACTTGACACTCTTCTTTCATGCCTCTCTTCTCAAAGCTGTAAGGCACTTAACTGCCTCCTCCATCTTACAAACTGTTTCAAAATTTCTTCATCTCTAGAGGCTGTTAACACATACAACCACTTACTCATCTCTTTTTGTTGGCTGCCACACCTATAAGCCTGTAAATGTTGCTCTTTCAATTTCATGACCTGCTCCCAATCTGTTGTCATCTTCCTTATCCAAAGGCTGTTTCCTTAACTTGGTTTTATCTCTGCTATAATCCTCTTGATCTTCAGCCTTCATGCCTGCCACTTGTTCATACTCTTCCATATGCTGTCCAAAACCCTTTTTAGCTAAAGACTCTACTGGCTCCTTATCAAATAACCAATCACACATCCAATGATTCTTAACTTCTTGTAAACACTTCTCAACCTGCTTCTTGGCTGTTTCACTCATCAGAAAATCTTGGAAAAACTTTCCTTTCACTCCCCTCTTGACATTATCTTCAAACTTCAGGCTTATATATTCATCATTCTTATTTTGCTGCATATTCCACTTCAGGAGTCCATACACTTCATCATCTGAATTTCCTTCAAGCCATCTTGTGCCTTGACTTTGTTCAAACTTCAGAATGTTGTCCTGATTTCCTAATTTCTCCTTTATCCTTATATCCCATGATCCCTTCTGGATCCTCCGGTGCTGAATTCTCCTTCTCAGCCAGTTCATCCCAACCTTTGCTCATGCTGCTATTATTCTCACTTGGAGTTTTCTCCCTCACAAACCTTTTGTTGTCTTTCAGGACCACTTCTTTTTCATTACTTGCCAACTTGCTAGTCATCATATACTCATGTTCATTTATCGAAATCTGATCTGTTAAAGGTAAACTAATTACCTTAATGACTGTAACATCTGTCCTTGCATGTCTTGCTTCAACATTTGGCAAATTGCTTTTTCCCTCCACAGGGCTGTCTTTTTTATTGTCTTCTATTCCAGCTTCTGGAATCTTGAACTCTCTCTTTAATCTATCCTCCACTTTATCTCTTGGAGTCTGAAACTCCTTGGTTTTGCCTTCTTCCAGTACTTTATGAGCTTCTTTGCTTTTGTCTTCAGGAGACAATGCTGCATCCTCCTCCTTTGTGACGGCTTCCTATGACTGCCTATCTTCAAATCCCATATAACCTGCAATCACACACAAACAATTGACCCCTTGGCCTCAGTTGATGCTTCTAGCACCACTCCTCCGTGTTGGTCTGAATCTTCCATGCACTCCATGAGACTCTCTTTAGGTCTCTCATCTTCCTCATCATCATCTCCAAGCATTGTTCCCTGCTCTGGTTCACAAATGTGAACTATTTGTCCTGCTCCCAAGGATTGCTTCCTGTACTCAGCTTTTCTGAGTTTCTCCTCTGTCTTCATCCAAGCACTCAATCTGTGTCTCAATTTCCTTGCAAACAATTGCACAATAGACCGTCTGACCCTTCTCAGCTTCCAACCACATCTCTGGTCTTCTTCAGTCCTTTCTTGAAGCAGCTTCATCATTCCACCGAACCTCCCTTGATCTCAACTATCTCACACTATTAAAGTATGCAATAGTATGCAAATAATTAGCAAATATTAACAGAGAATTACACACTAATTTCACGCTATTAAGGTATGCCCTCGACAAAGAATCACACACAGATTTTAATATTTTATCAATAATTCTGGAACAAACATTCAGCTCGAAATTGAGCCAGTAAGAAGGAAAATATTACTGAATGGAGTCTGCAAGTAATATTTGATTAAATTCCTGAGACTTCCTTCACAAAGCATTGCTGCATACATTCTTCCTATATACGTTCTACCTGACCTTATTTCTCTTTGCGTGGCCACTCTCTTGGCCTAATTTCCCTCTGTTTGGCCGCACTTAATTACTTGCCAGAAGGCTTACATATATACTTGGGAAGGATCTAACCACCTCCAAAATTCCTGCAATTGATTTACTTAATTTAGAAACCCTAACTACTTGATTCTGTCAACTAACCACTCATTGACTAAATCTACCTTCTAGAGTCTAGACACTTGATTACAGACAAACACGGATCTCATCCTCTTACAAAGACTTCGGCCCCCTTGAGGCTCAAATTACAAGTTTGTTTGGGAAGAGATGCTCCTGCATCACAAAATGATGTATCATCATTTGTTTTACCTAAAGAAAGACAATTACACTCCAAAGGAATGGTCAAAGAGATAAAACACAATTGCTTGACAGATGACAGCAGAGCTTTGGATTTCGTTAATTATTTTAGCCAATCAAGTTGAAAACTGACAATGATCCTCCAACCATTGGCATGGTGACTGCAGCAGCATAATCTTTTCTCTATATGAAATCGTTGTTTAACATTGTGTGGACTGTATTTGCCATGGTGGTGTTTTTATTTTTGTACTCTCGCCTTTCTCATGCTAGAGGGTGTTATGATATATTTTTGCTAGATATGATAGGCAGGGGAATTTTGCTTTAGATTTTGGGACGTTTACTGCTCTCGGAGCTAGTGACTGTGGTATGCCCTTACAACCCTATTTTCTTCATATAAACTACTCATGCACATACAGTGTTCCATTTATAGTTAAAGCAAACATTTAAAAAAACAACAACAATTTGAGAACTGTGGCAATTGGCAGGCAGTGCCTTTAGGCAAGTTAGACTTGTATGTTCCTTGTGCTTACAGATTACTAAAAAGTTAGAAGAAAGCAAGAAAGTTATATCCTCGGTGATTGCTCTACACTCTCCTTTCAGTTTAACTAGAGTCTGCCCAGATTTCGTACCAACACGTGATGATGAAGATTATCCATCTCTTGACGATAATTTAACCACTAAAAATATAATTCACACAACAAGCACTTACTAGACTGTCAAAAGAATCCTCGCAGACAACGCTTCCTGATCCCCTCATGAAGTGTAAGGTGAGATACTTGTTCTTTGGATAGACGATCGTTCCGAAAAACTTCAGCCTCCCCTGCCATAAAAAAACACAAGTAGCAACCACTTTAGTCATGCAAAATTTTAAGAATCTATTTAGTAAGTCTTGAAAACTTGGCAAATCTTTATAATTATTAAAATGTCACTTTGCTAAACTTTTTAATGTAAAACTCTAGCCAATTTTTCTAAAATGATTTCCTCCCGCAGAAATTTGGACAAATATTAATCTGCCTTTTTTTTCAAAATTCGAAAAAATAGCCAAATGGAGAGTGTGAGGCTTTTTTTCAATCGTTCGATCACAAAAATGTGAAAGCCTTATTATCTGGTCATCTTCCTTTTGTCTAGAGCCAGAATTGCTGACAGTAGCCTTGAACTCTAAAATAAGCTCCGCATCTCAGACTTTAATGAAAGATGTTTTTTCTTATTGAAATCGCTCAATCAAAAACTAATCTATAAATTTTACAGTAAGGAGATGCTGCAATCGAACTTTAGACGAGTAGGGAGTTACCTGAGGGAAATCGACGTAAAGAACAGGGTTTTTAGTGTCCAAGTGAACCAATTCTCCCATCTTGCCACCGGAAACAGGAGCTACCAAGCCAGGGAAGGCAAAGAGGTATTTGTTTTTCCTCTGGCCTTTCTTCACGATATCTTTGCCATCGCTGTTGACAATAATTTTCGTAGGTTGTAATGGACGGCTAGGGTTTGATCTTGTCTGAGAGAGTATTTTCCTGCTAAATGCTAGTTTACGCAACCTCTGCCTCTCGCGATTCTCAGCGTTATCCTCCGTCTTGGCATCGTTAGCGTCTTTCTTCGTGGATTTCACCATGTTTAGCCTGCTCTCTCTGCGGGATTTTATGGTCGCGTGAGAGAGCTGGGAATTCAGGTGATAGAAACGGAAGTATTTAAAGTCCCTTTTCCTTCTGCGGGTTCCGGCCTGTCGGTTAGTCGGTATTTCTCGTTTGGCATTACAAGGAACAGAAGAGCACGGAGGTTCGAACCATTGACCGCGGACACAGCCATGGAGGGGCGTCAGGAGTTTTATGAGATTTAGTTGGGAGTGGGACTCCAAAATCTGAATCAAAATTACTTTATTATATCATAATACTGATATAATAAAAAGTATGATGAAATATTATCCACAATACATTAAACATGGAAACTTAGAAAATTACTTTATTATATCATTAAACATGGAAACTTAGAAAATTACTTTATTATATCATTAAACATGGAAACTTAGAAAATTACTTTATTATATCATTAAACATGGAAACTTAAAAAATTACTTTATTATATCATTAAACATGGAAACTTAGAAAATTACTTTATTATATCACAATAAAGAGTATATGAATATTATCCACAAAACGTTAAACATGAACACATAGGGTCATTGTTATCCCTCAAACATATTTTTATTGAAAAGTCGTAATTTTTTGGGTCATGAGGCGCTCTACAACTCAGTACGGGGGAGATCTTGTTAATAAAAAAAATAATACAAAGTAAAAAGTAATAAATATTATGTCGATCATAAACAAAAATAATAATACAAAGTAAAAAGTAAATATGATACTTAAACTAGAGACTTTAGAGCTTAGGATTAGGTGGTAAATATTATGTCCACCATAAACAAAAAAGAATAATATAAAGTAAAAAGTAAATATGAGACTTAAACTAGAGACTTTACTTTTTACTTTTAATACAAAGTAAAAAGCAAATATAAGACTTTAGAGTGTTTGTCGAGTAACAAAATAATAGAAAGTAAACAAAAAATAATAATATAAAGTAAAAAGTAATAAATATTATGTCGGCCATAAACAAAAAAATAATAATACAAAGTAAAAAGTAATAAATATTATGTCGGCCATAAACAAAAACGAATAATACAAAGTAAAAAGTAAATATGAGACTTAAACTAGAGACTTTAGAGCTTAGGATAGAGCCTAGGATTTGGATCTAGGCTGGTTATAAAGTTTATAGATAAATATTTATTCAACATAATACTTTAAAATTTGAAAATATTTTTGATAATTTTCAAATTTTCATAAATCTTTTTTATAATTGGTGAAAAAGTATAAAACTTTGGGTATTGAATATCATATTGGTAAATAAACAAGTCTATGTTTAATTGAATTGGCCAGTCGCAAGTGTTATCATCCTTTATTGGAGTCGCAATTAAATCATGCATCCTTGGATAGGATTGGAAATCGTGATAAGTGGATCAGAGACCCTCCTAAACACCAGTGAATCAAAGCACATGATTTCTTATTATGTCCTTGCAATTGCATATAGTGTATGTGGACTTGCATTTGTTTAACCATACAAATATGCAATGAACTCCAACGTTATAATTGTACTTGGAAAATATTTGCCTTGATTTATTTAATTCTTTTTTTATACAAATTGGATTTGCAACTACTAGTGTCTACATTGGGATTTGGAGACCAATGTGTGGTGGTGAGATGACATCATCAACAAGTTAAGTTGTCTATAAGTCACAAGTGATCTCTAGCCAATCTCAAGTTGTGAATTGTTGAGCCTGTCGCATCCTCCTTGTGAGTTTTTTCCTCCTTATCCTAGTACAGAATAATGTTGTTTTGTCTATTGATACTATTGTTCTCTTCCTTTTGTTCCTACTTTATTTTGTCCCTGCCATGTCTTACTAGAGAAGATATAGTATGCCAAGTTGACAATGGAGAAGAATATGATATATAAGAAGCCTAAGAGCCTGGAAACAAAGGAAGGAGCCACAGAAATCGAATTACAAAATAGGAAGGATGTTTTTTATTCTTTTTACCAAAAGACGAGGAGGAAGATTTCTTGAAGCAATAGCAACAATAGTCGTCATGTTGTGTTGTGCTTGTTGCAATTGGAGGTGGAGGTCCCCAAGTCTTGTTAATTTTTTTATCTTTAATTCATAGTTGCAATAATACTTGAAATCAAATAACAATCATACACATAAGCAATCACATTCGACACATGAATTTACCCTGGGGAAACCCTCTATGACTTGAGGGAGAAAACCCCACCAAAACCCTCCTTAGTATATTGATAGATAGCATAGAATGTATTTTACATCAAGCACCCCCGGTGCAATTACAGAGCAAGAGAAAGATAAAGAAGAGAAACTCACAATAATATCCTGCACAAAGAAGAAGCGCATTGCCTTCAAGGGAGAAGAGAATTCGCTTCAGATTGGATTCATCAATCCTGTATAACATATTTTTATATTCTTCTCATGCATCGGCTTCTATTTTTATCTTCTGACTTCAGGATGAACTCGCCCTCTAACTGGATGCATCAACCTTTCATGAAGAAGTGCGCCCCACTTCTCATGCAATGCTATAACTCATTGAACTGACTCTTAGGATAACTCGCCCCTTTACTGAAAGCTTTCCCACTTAGTTAGGTTCCTAACTTAAGTGTCGCAACTCAAGTGTCGTCTTTTAGTTTAACATAAGTGTCGTCTTTTATTTTAGCATAAGTGTCGTCATGCAATAACACTTAATTAACTAGATCTTATTTGTTATCAGTTAGTTATCTCTCTTAACTGATTCTTTCTTGTTAACATCATTGTAGTGATCAATTCAAGTTCTCCTTTGATTGACTGAAGTCTTCATTGAAGTTTAACAATTCAAATTTCTCTCTTAATTAATTATTTATGTGCAATTTGAATTCTCTCATATCTTATCACGTCTTATATTTATTTCTTGTCGTATATGCATGGTCCACATGTGCCAACTTAATTATCATGTCAAATATACTAAGGATATTTTCCCAATGATGTAATCATATTGTTCTACTATCGTTCCAAGTGGTTATATGCTAAAGTAATTCACTCTAGAGGTTCTCAGTCTCTAAAGGAGACTTAATAGCTCAACCATGGTTAGTAGTACCTCACACACCATAAATGCTTCGACATGCAAAGCATCACCTCAACACACAAGGCACCACCTCAACACATGAGGATTTGTCTTGACAAACAAGACCTTAGCCTTGACTAGCAAGACTGTATAGCATCATCACTTTGACATACAAAGCACTTGCCTCAACACATGAAGCTTATCCATCCTTAGTCGAACTCAAGATTCTTCTCCAAGTTTCGTAAGTCCAACTGAGGCTCCTATAAGGCACTACCTCAACACACGAGGCACAATCTTGACACATAATATTAACTTGGAGAATGACTCATGGTGTTGTAACTTTAACACTCCCTCTTAGCGAGGGAGGCGTTCTCTTCCATGCCAAGCTTGTCTCAAAAGTACCTATAATTTGTCACAGACAGAGACTTAGTCAACATATCTACAATCTGCTCACCAGTAGTAATGTACTGAAGTCTTATGGCACCTCTCTGGACCATGTCTCTGATGTAGTGATACTTCATCTCAATGTGTTTTGATCTGTCATGAAGCACAGGGTTTTTAGCGAGCTTAATGCAGCTCTAGCTGTCAGAGCGAATGATAGTACTCTCAATCTTCTCACCGAACAACCCAATAAGTAGTTTTCTAAGCCACACAGCTTCTCGGCGGGTGATACTAGCTGCAATATACTCTGTTTTTGTAGTACGTTGGGCTACGGAGCCCTGCTTCCTGTTGGACCAAGAGATCATAGTTGATCCCAAGCTAAAACAAAATCCATATGTACTCTTTCAGTCCACAATACTACCACCCCAATCGAAGTCTACATATCCAAGTAGCATCACTCCACCACTGGAAGCATATCTGAGTCCATAAGCAATAGGACCTCGAAGGTATCTAAGCACATGCTTGGAAACAACCCAATGTCCATGTCTTGGCTCAGACATGAACTGACTCAAGATACTCACTGCATAACATAGTTCTAGTCTACTATGTATCAAATACATCAAGGAACCAATGAGTTGTCTGTACATGGTAGGATCCAGTAGATCCGATCAGGAATCTGATTCATGTAGCTTATTTAGATTAAACACCATTGGAGTAGACATGGACTTACAGTCCATCATACCAAATCTACGCAACACATCAACTATGTACTTGTTTTGTGAGAGAAATATCTCATCTTTCCTTTTGCCAAACTTCCAGACCAAGAAAGTAGTGCATAAGACCCAAGTCTTTCATTTCAAACTCAGAAGTGAGCTCCCTCTTGCACCAAGCTATATGTTTCTCCTCTCCAGTCAGGAACAAGTCATCAACATAGAGAACCACTTCTCACACATCATTCTTCATGATAGATTTGTATTCTTCTACCATTGCATATTTCCATACTTATTGCTTAGAGGCTTCTTCATAGGTATAGGGTTCCGAATCACTGATGTGAATAATTTGTGCTACATATCCTGAAAATATTTCAGGTCTATTTCACTCTCTGGATGAGCCTGGTGGTGCACCATGATTTTCTGCCTCTTGCAGAATGCCTTGACACCATGCAGATCTCCTCTTAGCAAGAAGTTCATCAAGTGATCTTTCTATCAAATCTTTTGTCTCTTCAGGATCAAGCGGATCTACGAACTCTTGTTGGGTGGAAGATCACCTTCTTCAGG
This sequence comes from Larix kaempferi, assembly GCA_027924585.1. Classification (NCBI taxonomy): domain Eukaryota; kingdom Viridiplantae; phylum Streptophyta; class Pinopsida; order Pinales; family Pinaceae; genus Larix; species Larix kaempferi. The sequence goes on along the minus strand of BSBM01000616.1, from coordinate 10,986,986 downwards.
TTTCCAGTGTAGACCCAGGTACTTCGCGGTTCAAGGAACCAACAAAACCTCAATTCACTGGCCCTTTCGGCAACAGGCTGCGCGCAGCCTGAGGTCTCACCCGAGGCGAAGTTGAGGGGGTGGTTGCGGAATCAAGTTTCCACAACCGGGTGATGCGATGGGGGGAAAGGTAATAAGCAGCGCAACGCCTTGCGGGTTGCGTGGATAGACAACTGCGCGAACCTTCTGTTCCGCGTTGAGTACTTCGGCGCGCAACTTCGCTTGCGCACTTACGCCTCTAATGACTGTGCAATACAGGATACCTTTGCGTTACGACAGTAAGCTATCAAGAGCTTACCTCGCAGCAACCTTCAATGACTCAGCGCATCAATGAGACTGCGCGTCCTTGCCACAGTGTCCAATTCTAACCACTCTACTTAACATTCTTTATCCCTTTATTTCGTTCAAGTTCTTATCAGTAAATTGTGGATGGTTTAATAACATACGTTACTGCGCGCTCCAACGCTGCGCTTAAACTCAATGTTCACTACTTGACCAATAGATAGCTTCATACATTCCAATCGACAAATTCATACATGTTGAATACTTAACGTTCCTCTGCGCATGCATTACTTAACATATTATTCCCATTCACTGCGGCGAATACATATAAAAGCAATCACATAACAGAAGTTTCCAGCACTAAACATTCATACCAAGCAATTAAACAATCATAAACACACATTGGTCACACAACACAGAATTTAACGTGGTTCACCCCCCGGATGGAGGCTACGTCCACAAGAACGGTTGTTAATATTGCTCTTAATGGGAAGGGTACAACCGTTCTTAGTCTGCGCACTCAGCTGCAGAGTCTCTTCTCTCTCAGATAGGTCTCTTCTCACTCAGCTGCAGAGCCTTTACAATGGCTTTCAAGCTTAAGATTCTTCAATAATCAATACTTAACCAAATGAAGAGTCTAACCCTTCCCTTACAATATTGTGCCTTATTTATAGATCATGCCCATAGGTCATGTCTTTACAATCATTAGGCTGAAACCCCAAGGTTTCCAAAACTGGCGTGGCTAACTGCCACCCTAGCTGTCGTCGTCGACAGCCTGCTCCGCCTGGTCCAGTTGGGCCACTCGTGGCTCACACCCTCTTCTGACAGCTGCAGTCCTCAAAACGGTTACAACTACATCATGGCCTATCCCTTTCCACTCCTTCGCCTATCTGTCGCCATCGGCGTCGTGACCTAGCTTCTCAACTGCTTACTGCCACATGTTCGAACAGGTCGCTTTCATCTATCATCCACCTGTTCCTTACCCAAACTAGGTGATATCCTTGTCTGACCTTTACCCATGTTTTGCCCAAAAATAGCTTATGCGCTACCATGCGCATCATCCTACTACACGACTGTGCCTTAGTCATTGCCATCGCGCGACACGCGAAAAACCTCAAAATTGTTCGTTGCCTGCCGCTGCGCGCAATGCACTTTCTCCAAAACTGCTTTCTCTTCCTGCCGCAATGCGCAATTATCAAAATTGCCTTTTCTTCCTGCTGCAGCGTGCTACACGCGATTTTCCATACTTATATATTTTTCCAACCCACTTGGGCCCAGGCCAACAACTCTTCTGGATTCTCCCTCTCAACATTTGAAAAGGGAGAATCATAAATTGGATCCTACATCAAGGGAGTCTCATGATCCTCCATATCTGAATCACACTGAAGTTCTTTAGAGCGCTTGAAGGTAGCCTCTTCATGAAATGTTACATCTTTGTTGACTTCAATGTTTATTTGTTCTAGAACATAGATTCTGTAAGCTTTGGAGGATTCACTATATCCAACGAATGTTCCTTTCTTTCTGGATATATCCATCTTTGTCCTCTTCTCTTTTAGAACGTGAATGTAGACAGGACAACCAAAAATATTCAAGTGTCCAACATCTGGTTTTTCACCAATGAAAACCTCTTCAGGAGTATTTTCTCCCAAGATAGCATGAGGGATTTTGTTCTAAATATAGACAACAGTGCTAGAGGCTTCTTCCCATAAGGATGTGGGAAAATCCTGATCACATATCATGGATTTTGCAGCCTCACATATTGTTCTGTTCTTTCTTTCAGCAACCCCATTTTGCTTGGGGTTGTAGGGTACAGTCATTTGTCTTTTTATTCTTGCATATTGACAGAAGTCATTGAAGTCATGGGACTCAAAATCTCCTCCATTATCAGATATCAAAGCACGAATGTGCTTTCCAGTCTGGTTCTCAACTAGTGCTTTAAACTCTTGAAACTTGTTAAAATTTTCACTCTTTGCTTTCAGAAATAAACCCATGATGATTTGTGAGAGAAGTCATCTATGAAAAGCACATAATACAAATAACCACTCGAGGAGGGTGCAGACATAGGACCACGTAGATTAGAATGAATTAAGTAAAGGATCCCTTTGGATCTTTTGGTACTACTTGGAAAACTCTTCTTAATGTTCTTTCCAAGAGCGCAACCTCTACAAACACTATCAAATTCAAATTTAAATATGGGCATACCTTTCACCGTCTTTTGCAATCTAGGTAGCGCTTTGAAATGGAGATGACCAAGCCTTCTATGCCACAACTAACACGGACTGATTGTGTCATGGATCATGGCTTGAATGAGCTTTCCAGGAACTTTGTAGAGGCCTCCCTCTCTAACTCAATCACATATGCAGAGTTCAAGTCTTCATGCTTAAGCCACAGGAGGGCTTTGTTGTCCATATATATAACTCTGAATCATTTATCTTCTAAAACCGAAACAGACAGGAGGTTCTTCTTCAATCCATGGACAAACAGAATTCCATCCACATGCAGTACATCTCCTGAATCCAATTGAAAATAAGTGGATCCAATACCTTGTATTGAATAGGTGGTATTATCTCCGAGCTCCACCTTACACGAAAACTTATTTTCCTTTAGATCTGTGATACCGTTCCTATATCCAGTCATGTGCTTGTATGCACCACTGTCCACCAACCATGTCTCAACACTAGTGGTAATGGATCCAGAAAGGACTGAGACAAGATAGTACTCCTTCCTCGTCTCTTGATCATAGTACTCCTTCCTCGTCTCTTGATCATCGAAAGGATTATTTCTTGTAGTTTCATCTTCTGTAGCAGTAGAAGCATGAAACCTACCCTTGAACTTTCCTCTTTGCTTTGCATGACATTCTCTTGTATAATGACCCTTCTTATTGCAATTGAAACATTTAACTTTAGACGTATCAAAGTTCTTGAAATCATTCTCCTTTTGATGAGATAATTTCTTGTGATATTTCTTACATCTTTTCATCTGTGCCGCAAGAGCACGGTTCTCTTCTTTGGAGGCAGCATACTTGCTTTGAATTCACCCTTCTTCTTGTAGGCAATCATGCCGTAGTCTCTCAAAGTTAGGTTGCACTTCTCTACCATTTACTGCAGCCAATAATGTCTCCCATGAAGATAGAAGACCATTGACAACGGTCTGTATGAGATCATCATCATCGACCGTCACACCAATGCTCATGAGTTGATCTCTTACTTAAGAGATCTTATTGAAGAAGGAAGCCACGACTTCGTCCTTTTCCATTTCTAGATTTTGAAGCTTGTTCTTCAATGCTCTCTTTTCATTGGGTGCCTTCTTCTCATAAAGATTTGTCAAAGTGTCGAAACATTCCTTCGCGGTCTTCAATGGAGTCATCACGGGCATCAAGTTGACTTTCACAAAATCATAAATGATTCTCTTTTCTTTGGCTTGATTCTTCTTGAAGGTAATGCGCCCTACATTAGAAGTAGGCTCTTCAATAATACTAGATATATATACATCCAAATCATGATCTTCCAGGATATTCATGATCTTGGCCTTCCAAGTATTGAAGTTCGAAGTTCCTTCAAGATGGTCTTCCGGTCTTATTGATATTGAAGCCATAATTCTTCAATTACTATGCACACTCAGGATCTACGTAGGCTAAAGCTTGATTGTTGAACTTAGTTCTTTCACGCCTCGAGCTCTGATACCATGTTAATTTTTTTTCTTTAATTTGGAGCTACGATAATACTTGAAATCAAATAACAATCATACACATAAGCAATCACATTCGACACATGAATTTACCCTGGGGAAACCCTCTATGACTTGAGGGAGAAAACCCCAACAAAACCTTCCTTAGTATATTGATAGATAGCAGAGAACGTATTTTACATCAAGCACCCCTGGTGCAATTACAGAGTAGGAGAAAGATAAAGAAGAGAGACTCGGAATAATATCTTGCACAAAGAAGAAGCGAAATGCCTTCAAGGGAGAAGAGAATTCGCTTCACATTTGATTCATCAATCCTATATAACATATTTATATATTCTTCTCATGCATCGACTTCTATTTTTAGCTTCTGACTTCAGGATGAACTTGCCCTCTAACTGGATGCATCAACCTTGCATGAATAAGTGCGCCCCACTTCTCATGCAATGCATTAACTCACTAAACTGACTCTTAGGATGAACTCGCCCCTTAACTGAAAGCTTGCCCAATTAGTTAGGTGGCTAACTTAAGTGTCATCATGCAAGTGTCACAACTCAAGTGTCCTCTTTTAGTTTAACATAAGCGGTGTCATGCAATAACACTTAGTTAACTAGATCTTATTTGTTATCACTTAGTTAACTCTCTTAGTTGATTATTTCTTGTTAACATCACTGTAGTGATCAATTCAAGTTCTCATTTGATTGACTGAAGTCTTCAATGAAGTTTAACAATTCTAATTTCTCTCTTAATTAATCCTTTGTGTGCAATTCAAATTCTCTCATATCTTATCACATCTTATCTTTATCTATTGTCTTATCTGCGTGGTCCACATGTGCCAGCTTAATTATCATATCAAATGTACTAAGGATATTTTCCCAATGATGTGATCATATTGTTCTACTATTGTTCCAAGTGGTTATATGCTAAAGTAATTCACTCTAGAGGTGGCCAGTCTCTAGAGGATACTTAATAGCTCAACCATGGTTAGTAGTACATCACACACCATACATGCTTCGACATGCAAAGCATCACCTCAACACATGAGGCACCACCTCAACACATGAGGCACCACCTCAACACATGAGGATCTGTCTTGACACACAAGACCTTAGCCTTGACTAGCAACACTGTACAACATCATCACTTTGACATACAAAGTACTTGCCTCAACACATGAATTTTATCCATCCTTGAGTCCAACTCAAGGTTCTTCTCCAAGTTTCTTGAGTCCAACTCAGGATCTTATAAGGCACTACCTTGACACACTAGGCTCAATCTTGACAAACAAGATTGACCCCAAGAATAACTCATGATGTTGTAACTTTAACAAGTCTCTGCTTTTGCAGATGTAAGATAACCAACATAGATCCATCTTAAACCCGTATCTATTAAGCACCGAGAGGGATCCAATTTCTTGAGGTGTATTTCTTTTTTTAAATTTAAACTTAAGAAATTTGATCTCTCTTGATTGATAGATCCGGGTTTAAGTTTTAAGTTTTTATTTTATAAACAAACATCTATTTTTTAATTACTTTTCATAATATTTTATTTTATGAACCAACATGGATTTTTTTAAATACTTTCCATAATTTTTTTTTATGAGCGGACATGAATTTTTTTAATTCACAAACGTTACAACATCTCCCCCATACTGACTTTACTTTACTTTACTTCTTTTTACTTTACTTTACTTTACTTTACTTTACTTACTTCTTTTTACTTTACTTTACTTTTTTTTACGCGCAATCACTTTTTACGTTTTATTAGATGTAACGCTACATTTTTACGTTTTATTAGATGTAATGCTACATGACGTTAGAAGATCTCCCCCATACTGGGCTGTAGAGCACCTCGTTTCACTCGGTGCAATTAACCCCATAAGTACAATAACAACAAGAACAATAAATTGATACATAAAGAAGAATCAGAGGAATTGAAGAAGACAAAAAAAGATGCTTTTCGTCGATGGCATTTGCCTCGCCTGCAGAGGTAGAGGATATGTGTGGTGGTGGAGAACAAGAATGTGTGACAAGTTTCAAATATCATTGTGAAGAGGGATTGCACACAAGGCTCCTTATTGGATGTCATTGGCACTCTTCTCCTCCCATCCTAGCTCATTGTTCTAGTAGGTATTTCTAATTAATTTTTTATTTTTTTTCTATGAAAATCAAGGTCCTATTCACTAAGTAGGTCTTAAAGGAGCAAACATAACCTAGAACACCATCTTTTACACATTTAAATTCCTTTGTGTCTCCATATATATATATATATATATATATATATATATTTTTTTTTTTTTTTAATTTTTTTTTTTTTTTTTTTTGAAACTATGGCAAGGTCAATTAGACCCGAAAGAAGAAGTTTGAAAAAAAATCTATAATAGTTTTTGAACTCAAGGATAGTATAGACTTGAATCTCAACATGGATCAGACCAAGATTCTAAGTCATTAGGCTCTCGAATGTATATTTTGATTTCATACTTGAAATATCAAATACAAGATGTTTTATTTGGAAAAAAAAAATAAAAACGAATAAAAATTACACACACACACTTGTAGTTGTCAATTTGATTTAGCCTAAGTGGTTGTGGGATGGAGTGTTATCCTCCCCACCAGAGTTTTATTCCTGTAACTGACATGTTGAGCTCATAATGAGTATATTGTTGTAATGGATTTGTGCCATGTTGCAATACCCCTAGTTTTGTCTTGGAATGTATTTACCCAAAATTATGTAAATGATGTAAATATGTTAGTGCGAATTCGTAGTGCGGAGCTCAAAGCCAAGGCCCGACTAGTGAATTTTAGGCATGTATGATGTATATATTTTATTTGGACTATTTGGTCGGTTTGTTATGCTCATTTAGAAAATATGTAAATATTATGTGCATAAATAATAAAATGGTCCAAGAATGGTTGTGTAAAGAGCACCAAAGGGGCTATGATTCCACCAGAGGGGAAGAGGAAAGGGGGTCTATGGGAGACTAAATCCTTGCTGCCAAGTGTCAACCTTAGAACTCACCCAAATTCTGTCATGTGCTTTGAATAAGCCAATTATCTCCTTTTTTGACTATTTTCCAATCATTAATGCACATGTGAGGTTGGTGGGAAAAGTCACCTCATGCAGTTATTGAAGCATGGGATTGACTGCACTTTTGTGACAGTTCTATCATAACAGAAGTCAGTTTGCAACTGCCATGAGTCCTTTATTCTACTGTCAGAAGTTATGTCAGTTGTCTTTTCACTATTTTCTCATATCCATTGGAGTCAACCCTCATTCTCTCATTCTTGCATGCAGATTTAGACTATGCATAGCTCTCCATTGTTGTCCATGAACTTACCATATTGTTTTTAACCCATAAATTCAAATTTGGAGACGATACTACAGATTTGGAAGTGAAAATCGATGGTTGTAGGTGAGCAGAGAGGTTGGGCAAGCTAGGAACCCTTACCCATTGAGTTCTGCTGCTCGTAGGTGCTTGAGAAGCCACGAATTGAAGCTACAGGTGGTTCTATAGCAGCATATATTAGATTGGACTTCGTCTATGCACACACTAGAAGCACTAGGCAAGATGGATCACCCAAGAGAACCGTGGATCGGTGAAGGGGATGCCTGAGCCAAGAAGAGTGTTGTGTGGGGTAAGTATTCTGGAAGCCAAGGTTGTTGTGGCCGAGTGAGATCCTTGTAGAGCTCTATATGAGAATTTAGCTAAGCATAGAGAGCAGAATGGGTTGTGGTCTAAGAGATAGAAGCCTGTAGGTGTTTCCTTCGCCCTGGTGGCCTCATATCCCGACTTGGGGGTGGCCTCTCAGCAGAAAGACTATATGTTGGACGGAGTGCCTATGGTTGGGTGGAAAATCATTCTTACATAGCCAGTTGCTTGGATCTACGTTGGATAAAGATAAGTATTCTCATGCATTTGAATTTGAAATGTTTTTATTTGATGCATGTAATGTTTATGCTTGTCTTTGCATGCTGGATGTGTATGGATAGATTTTAATTCCGATGTGCATTTTTATTTACATTTATGCACACATTGTATATGTTGAATTTCGTATTATGGCTTTGGGGCGAAATTTGAGAGCCTGAATTTCGCTAGCGTCCCCTTCCGATGGTCGAATTGGGTGAGGGGGATGTTACACATGTTGTTGATATGGTCGTGTGCCCTATTTTTTATATCGCCTTGTGACCTTAAGAATATAGGGTTCACCTTGGGTACCATCCTCAAAATGAGGGGAAGTGCCCAGGGGTTTGCCCCAAGATATTTACCTAGAAGAGATTAGGATGAGATGTTGATTTTTTACATAAAATAAGTAATTAGGTTCTGAGATATTAGGGGTTTTTGATGTTGTTTTTACTGTTTTTGTGTTGGGTTCAAATTGTGAATGCAAAGATACGAAAAAAAATTGGCCTTAAATACGGGGTCGGTTACTTAGAGGATGAAATTTTGGGTCAACACCTTTGGGTTTATCAACAACCTTGGCCTAACACTCGCTCGGGGTATTCATGTATTTATAAACAATAATACCTTTCTTTTCATAATCTATTCATGGGCCTAGTTGGTTATGGTTTAGTTATTGATTGGGATAGAAAACAATATACACGTCGTTTACTTTCAATACTTTCTATTTTGGAAAGCAATGGGACTACATTTTTATAATAGGAATCTTACATCAATTAATTGATTTAGATTTCGACAGTTGTAAGAATTCATTTTGTGCTTTTGGATTTAGAGCTACATTCATTTTTGGGCTTTTGGACTTAATAATAAATGTAACTCTAAATCCAAAAGCCCAAAATGAATTATATACCACTTCAATCTTTAAAGCTCACCCGGTTGTATGGAATTTGAGGTGTGGAAATCAATGCTCAATTTGTTCCAAATTCATGGATGATTCTAGACCTTTATGACAGTTTGTTGTATATAGTGCTACAAGCTACTCGGGATTCCTGGTATTTTACAGAGCTTGATGAGTATTACACTACAAATCATTTATTCATTTGCATTTACTTTTTTCTATTGAGAGAAACATTGGACCATTTTCTTCATAGTGTTCAAATTCTTCTTGACTATTCTCTTATACATTATAGATGGTTTCCTGCATGGGTTCAACCCTATATTCCTCCCTTTTTATCTCTTATGTTGTTGATAGCCTAGATTTTGTACTTGAGCAAGAGTAGGTCATTTTATTCATTGTGTTCCAATTCTCCCTAACTATCGTATACATCATAGAGGATTTGTTTAATTGGTTCAACCCTTCATCCCTCGCTTTCTATCTTCCTACACTGGCAATAACCCAGAGTTATTACTATTTAGGAGAGGCATTAGGCACTCCTTATTTTGCTATTTGTTTTGACCTTACTCTTAGGTCAGAGCCACCATTCTTGGGTCATTTGTGGACATGAATATAATTTCATTTCATTTCTATTCAATGAATCATATCATGTTATTTTGTTTTGAAAATGATTGGGCACATCTAATTGCCCAACCTAGTCTTTTCTATTGAGTTGAGATGCATTCACTAATTTTGTAGGCTTGGCATCTTTGTGATCCAAAAACAAGGAGAGTATTTGAAGCACTAAAAAGAGTTAGAGTAAACCTAGCAGCAGTTTCAAATTTTGATATTTTCCTTAGGCCTTTGTTGTCGACTCTTTAGTGCGAACACTGGTTTGACACATTGGTTGTATTAGTCAAGGTATTCACACCAGTTTCTTTAGCCTGGGTACTTTAATCTACATTTACTTTCCTAAAATGTGTATTTTGTACTTAAAAACCATAGTTTATATTATTTTATAAATTTATCGTTGTAGGGGTCATGAGATATTTTCTATGTAAAATTTTGGTTTTTGCTCTTGGGGCTTCGGTATAGGTGGAAGTAGATGATCCCAACCCCACTATTCTAAAAGGCATGTGTATTTCTAGGAGTGCAGCCAAAGGATGCAATGCATGTAGGATATCATTGTTGCAATGACATTTGGATGCCATAGATGTGGGTTGTGATGCCTGGATTTGGGATGTTGATGTATAATACTTTTTTATAGAGGTGAGTCTTCTATCATTTTTTTTACATTGTTGTCTATTTATAGTTTTAATATAATCAACAATTGTAAAGAGATGCAAAAATCATTGCAAGATACCAAAAGGATTAGTATAGAAATTTGAAAATAATGAGACTTACATGGCTATGCATTACATTTTGAAACATCGATATGTATCATACTGGGTAGGTATTGTTTGATCCTATAAAAGTACTTCTTGTATTAGGAAAATCAAATCTTAAGAGTATGTACCTCATTTGTTCATCCTACTATCAAGATTCAAAAGATGTAGGGGGAATTAAAACCAACTTTATTCCTTTGTCCACGACTATGTGAAGGGGGTGAATTATCTTTCTAAAACAACATAACTTCCAGACTACAAAGAGAGCTATGCATAGAAAACAACAATTCTTGGAAGTCACCAAAACTCAATGAACAACTAAATGATGGACAAGCTTTACATAAAAATTACAATGTAAACGTAGTACTAACAATGAGTTAATGATCAATGAAAATCATCAAATTGTGTTTGTTTAATTTTCCCAAGACTTGAGTTTTTTTGTGCCCATGTTTAGTACATTTTTATGTTCACAATTTTCCCTTTTGTTTTATATGTATATTGTCCTTCCTAAGTACCTACTTGTCGTTCAATGACAATATACATTTTTTCCCCATTAGTTAAATTCAATACTCAAGTTTTAGCTCTTTTTTGTGTAGATTTGGCAAGAAAGTCGTATTGTCTTACTAAATTATAGGACCACAATATTTTTTTGTTGAGTCATATGTTCAATCTAAACAAACATGGGGTGTTTATTAGGTTATAAGCACGGTGAGGATTGCTCCCTTGTTTAAACCAACTTTAGAATATAATGTCTTGACTCTATAGCTCTATAGCATCCTTGCGCTCCTTCTTTTCTTTTGTTTCAATTCCTCAGTCGACCTTCGCCACTCTTTTAACATTCAGTTTTGAAAGGCATAGGGACATTGCCACTATGTGGTTCTCGTTGTAAAAGTTATATTGCTTTACCTATTGTGAGAGTCAACGTGATTAGTAAGAAAATTTAATCATTTTATCTCTTTACAAATTATGAGTCAATGTGATTAATGTGAAAAAATGGTTTTAACAAGAAAAATGAGTAACAACACTTATTCTTGGTCTTCATTTTTGTTTAAATAAATAAATATGCAATGTTTTCCTAGAAAATTAACTAAAAATGAGTGGTTTTTTTCCCTTGGAATATAGACCCCTTGGGAACTCCTAAGCACTTCCCCTCATTCCAAGAATGGCTCCCAATGTAACGTGGGTGCTATAAACTAGTCAGCCTAACCCAACAAGGACAATAAATGAGGCCCATGACATCAAGTACATCATAGAGGTAGTGAGCTCAAGGAAAACATGACCCCAAGATCTCTTACATGTAATTCAAAGCAGTTGACCACTTGAGTTAAGCCAGTAGGCTAAATGAGTGGTTATTTATTTGTTAATATAGTTAGTAGCTAAAGGGTAACAAGTGTTGGGGGGGGTTACCAATGATTCTAAAGAAAAAGGAAATGGAGTATGTTTCAAGGATTAGGTGCTCTAAAGGCCAAATGTGACAAGTGACAATGGTCGATGATTGAATAATGATTTTAAGATCATTTCCATGAATTCCCTCTTCAAAACTTAGAACTCACCCAAATGATCATCACTTTGACTCAAAACTTTGAGAAGGTAGACTTCTTCCAAATTTTGTGCAAGTAGAATGGGGAGGTTGATGCATAGGTCAACCTTAAAGGTTTTTTTTGTAAGTAAGAAAAACATTATATTATTTATGAGGAGAAAAGGATATACACCAAGCCGTCTAGCTTAATTGGGTTGCCATAACAATTAATCAACCCAATACAAGTTACCATAAAAAATTACAAGTATGCAAAAATCCAGTTTAGGCATAGGTAAACTACCACCCGTAATAAAAGATACCATGACTCGATTGAAAACATTGATCATAACTAGAGTTTAAACACATAGAAAAACAAGTTTCCATAACAACAAAAGAAGACTAGCTCACCCGGAGCTGCACTAACTGGAGAGGCGTTCAGGTTGCTATAGGCTAACATTATGGGCTCATTCAGGAGAACAAAATTCTGAGCAGACACTGCACACATTTGTCGATGGAGCCCTGGAATAACCAATTCTGAATTATTGGGGGGCATCTGCATTCCCTAAAGGAGGCGTGTCACAAGAAGGATCCGACGGACTGTTCTTCATCCTGATCATAGCTGGGCTACCAGGAGCACAAGCAATTCCCGCAACCGAAGTCGCACGAGAGGTCATCAGGAAGCCATTGAAACCCATGGAGTTGCCATCCCCATCAAACCACTCCATTGTTCATCACACTGAGCCTCTTCGACTTCCATGACAGGAAAGCTTGATATTTCAACCTTGTCGCCATAAAAGGCCGCAGCAACACGGATTGGAGTCCACACTCTTAAAGTAAGTTGACCCGACAAGTCATCCTAATGAGGACGCACTCCCCTCGCCCGAACAGAATGCCCTCTGAGATGGAGGAGAGGCATGAAGAATGAAACACACAGCTCCGACACGAAGAGGAGACCTCGAGAATAATCACACTAGAAAGGGGAGGGAGCATTTGCGAATACCCCAGAGAATTCCGATCATCAAAGATAAACCTCCGGTCACGAGCCATCATCAAGGCTTCATTACTCTGCTGATTAAGGCTTCATTACTCTACTGAGGGAGCCGAGTACCATTCTCATTGCAAAAATGCAATCAACATTAAACTCTGTCAGATCGTGGGTACACGAAATCTTGCATACCAGCTTAGTCATCGAAGAACCAGGCGAGTGCCGAGAGTCGAGGATGACGATAGCCGCATGTAAGCATTGAGGTTTGGGTCACCACTTGGCCTTTCCTCCAATCACCAAAGGCAATTAACAAAGGCATAAAGAAGATTTGGGATGGAGCTAGGGTTTCTGGGAATGGCACTGCAGGTTTTTGCTAGGGTTTTGGTCAGACTGGAAACTACGACCAGGGAGTTAGAATCGAATGCAGACTTGGAGTCCTCCATTCGTCAAGAATGGATTAATACCAACCAAGACAAAAAGTGGGAAGTATTTTTTATTCTGCAGTTAGTTTTCTAGTTTACTTTGTATTCATCTTTTGGTCTCGGGCCAATTGATGGTTTGGCACTTTATCGGTACCACTAGTGTGGTTCCTTTTTGTCCTTACTCTGTTAGATGGAGTGGTTTGAGACCACATGTTCGTCTAGACAAATGACGAGCCGAGGGAGGTGGCGACGAAAACCCCAATAACCACACCTACCCGTGTTAGGGTTAATCCTTTATGTGATGTGGTCTATTGTTCATCGACCTCCAAAAACAGGTCAAGTTCGAATACTGTTTTGGGTTCTCTAGTGCTGGGTCTTTCTGGTACTGAGATTTTGTGTAAGGGTAAGCTCGAGCCTCGTCAAAATATACATTTGCAGGGGGGATTGCCAGAAGGCGCAAGAAAATCAAAGCTGAGAAGGCTAAAAAAGGTAGGGCTTTGTGCGTCCTTGGCAAAGATGTCACTTTGGACATGGTGCAAAATATTTATGCTAGAGCCCTAGTCGACAAGTTTGAATACATTAAAATGCAAAGCGCCGAGCTTATTGACTGGATCACTAGGGTCTGGAAACCCTTGATTCACTATGTCCCCAGGGTTATAATGCTTGTTAATGGTTGGGTTTTATTTCATTTCCTATCGGAGGACTCGTTGCAGCTTATCCAGTTCAGGTTTTGGGTATATGGTATGGGGTCTCTTGTTCTAAGTCGATGGCATACAACGTTTGATCCTTGGAAGGAGAAGCTAAGTAAGAGGCACTTATGGGTCAAATCATTGGGCTTTCCTCTTTTTTGTTGGTCACTCACTCCAAACTTTCATGGCACTAGCAAACTCTATCGGACGATTTATTCTTATAGAAGAAGCTATGTTACTGGAAAATGATCGTCGGTGCCCTAGGCTACTTGTTGAGATTGATTCTTCTGAAGGACTACCATCGGAAGTTGAGGTTCAATGGTCAGATGGTGTATTTGTTCAACAATTGGGTTACTGGGGTTTGCCATTTAGGTGCTATAAGTGCCATTCCACAGGACACCTAAGGCAATATTGTGACAAATTACATGCCCGTGGGGACTCTGAGAAGGATGAGGATACTTCTGCATGTGGGGCTTCAGAGGACGAAGCAGATCCGACACATAACATCTCCTTTCCTCTTCCTATGGACGAATTATCTGCCAAAGAATTCATGGATAAGTTTAATATTTTTCTCCCACTGCTCTTAAAATCCCTATCTGTAGATGATATTTTAGATTCGATGAAGATGGTTGTGTTTTCCCCTAAGGATCCTTTGAAACTTCCCAATTCAGCTCAAAGGTGTCTTTTCCCCACAAGTCCTGACCCAAAAAACTCTACTTTGAAGGAGGTAGTTTCGGTAGAGTCCTCTAGCCCAGATAATGTTGGTAATTCTACGGGTTTGGATAAGGGTAATCAGGAGGTTTCTCCCAATAAATTGGGCATTAACATTACTCTTTCCCCTGTAAAGGATACCTCTGATACCTTAGAAGCATGATTACTTGATAAAGCCCTAGGCATCCCTGCTTCTTTCCATGTTGGGTCAATTAGGGTTTCAGAGGGAATTACATTGGATAACCCTAATTCTGTTCTGACTCCCACTTCTATGAATGCCCTTATTCAGTCGAATCCATAGTGATCTTTAGTAATGTTGGTGATGAATCTGAGAATATCGTGCCAATAAATTCCATTCGACACAGTAACGTTATTGTTCGAAAAAAGAAAGGAAAATCTAAAAAGGATAAAGGAAAAATGCCCAATTAGGACCAAAAATGGGTTAACCCTAAAGCTTATGAGATTTCCACTATTTCAGCTATGGTTGACTCTGTATCTCCATCCTGGCCTCTTAGAGTAGATGTGGGCCATGACAATGTTCTGCAATGATTATATTGTCTTTCAATATTAGAGGGCTTGGCGGTCAGCCTAAAAAGACTGCATTCAAAAGACTCTTAGATCGAACTTGTCCTGATATCATTATGCTACAGGAGACGATGTGTTCTAGTGTCAGTGCATGTGAATTTATGCTCAAAATTAGGCCGAATTGGCATTGTAGTGGTGTGGATGCCATTGGGAACTCCGATGGCCTATTGGTTGCATGGAATCCTTTGGTTTCTAATTTTATTGCTTTCAATACGCCCGCAGGTATTAAGTTGACTGGAAGATTCAGGGGTTTCAATCAAGTGTTCAATATTATCAATATATACGGACCCTATAGCAATAGGAGGTCCTTCTGGGATAATCTCATTGCACATGGTATACTCACCGATCCTTTTCTTATTATTGGTGGAGATCTTAATCTTACTATGTCTGAGATGGAGATTTGGGGATCTAAGAAGATTATGGATCCTTAGGCATTTTACTTCAAAGATGTTTTTAATAATGCAAGATTAACTGACATTATACTGGCAGCATTGATTCCAACATGGTCTAATGGGCGGACTGGGAATGCGGGGGTAGCCAAAAGGCTAGATTGTTTTCTTATAAATGAGGAATTGATAAGTAGGTTTGGTAGATATCCCTCTTGGAGCATACCTACGGGGATATTTGATCACAAAGCGGTGGCACTTCAGGTTGATTTTGAAAAGGAACATTTTTACTATCCTTTCAAGTTCAATAGCACATGGCGGGAAGATAGCTCATTTAGTGTTTTTGTCAAAGATTGTTGGGCCAAACTGGATGGTATTGAACATCATTCTCCTTTTCAACAGCTGAATGTCAAACTCAACAAGCTCAGGAGTGAAGTCATTAAATGGGATAAGGAAAAGAAAAAATCTCTTAATGTGGATTTATGTAATATTGAAGAGAAAATTAGTGAGATTGAAAACTCCCCGGGGGATGACCTTTTTTATTCAAAGAGGAAGATGGACCTTATCAAATTAGAGAATAAAAAAGGGGCTATATTATACCAATAGGAGAACATATGGAGACTGAAAATTTGAGCATTATAGGTTGCCTGCGGCGATCAAAATTCCAAGTTTTTTCATCAATATGCATCTCATCGCAGGAATATCAATTCCATCTGGGAGATTTGCAGTGGGGATGGAAATCTTGTTAAAGTTGAGGTGTCTATTATGAACTCGACGGTTTCATATTTCTCTAATATCTATAAACAGGATCAGTCTCAAAATTTGGTTGAACAACTAAAGATTATTAAGCTTTTTCCTAAATTCTTCTCTGATGAGGAGGGAAACAAGCTCGGTAATGAAGTATATGTGGAAGAAATAAAAGCTATATTGCAGGGTTTTGTGACGGAGAAGAGTCCCAGTCCAGATGGCTAGACCGTGGAATTCTTCATTCATTTGTTTGATTTGTTTGGGAGTGAGATACATGCCGTGGTTGAAGAATCCATAATGAAGGCTTACATTCCTAAGATGGTCAATTCTACCTACATCATACTCATTCCTAAGAAAGACAAGCGAGAGAATTTTAATGATTTTCAACCTATTTCATTGTGTAACCTTCTTTATAAGGTCATCACTAAATTAATTTCTAACATGATCAAGCCGATTTTGGACAAATACATTTCAATGGAGTAGTTTGGATTTTTGTATAACCATCAAATACTTGATGCAGCTGGGGTCGCTTAGGAGGGATTGCATTCAATCAAAGCCAAAAATCTTCAAGCTCTGATTTTGAAAATGGACCTAATAAAGGCCTATGATCGCATTGATTGGACATATCTTCAGTTGATCCTAATTCAGATTGGGATTCCAGTTGCAATAACAAATTGGGTCATGGAATGTGTTTATGGTAAATGGATCCCCGACAAAATACTTTGTTGGTAGCAGAGGAATTCGTCAAGAATTCCCATTGTCTCCATTGCTCTTCATATTGGCAATTGAAGGACTAAGCAGACTAATTGGGGAAGCAAAGACTGCCAATAAGATTAAAGGTATAAAAATTTCTAGGTTTTTATCTCTCACTCACTTATTTTTGTTGATGATGTATTGATATTTGGTGAAGCGTCTGTGTCTGAAAGGAAGGTTTATAAGGGGTTATTTGATATGTTCTGTAAAGCCTCATGGATGTCCATTAGTGTTCAAGAATCTAATTTTCTACATTACTGTTCGGATGAGGCTTGTCTTACTGAGATTGGGTCTATTCGACCTTATAAAATGGATATAATAGAACAAGGTATAAAATACCTTGGTTATTTCCTCAAGCCCAACAACTACAGGTCTGAGGATTGTGGATGGTTATTGAAGAAAATTGATAAGAGGATAAATATGTGGACATACAGATGGATCTCTTTGGGCAGGAGACTTATTTTGTCTCAGTCGGTCTTGATGAGTATTCCCACATATTGGCTTGGGTTGATGAAACCTCCTGACAATATTCTCAACGCTATATGCAACAAAATATTCCACTTCATTTGTTCTGGTAATCAAACTTCTAGGAAGCTCCATTTAACAAGTTGGGAGTCTATCTCTTGGCCAAAAAATCATGGTGGTTGGTGATTACTTAACCTTGATATATTCAATGAGGCTCTTAGGACAATTTTTTTATGGCGGGCTTTAACTAATGAAGGATTGTGGAGTACTGTAGTAAGAATAAAGTATTTAAGAGCTTTTACATTTCTTCTTTGGATTAGAAATCCTTCATTTCACTACAAGAACACTTCATTAATATGGAAAAGCATCGTTCTTACTTTTCCATACATCAATAAATTTTTAAGCTGGAAAGTTGGATGTGGCGATCATGTTCATGTGGGTATTGACCCCATTGTTTGTTGAGATATTGTAACTTCAAAGAATATTATATTTATACTTTATTATTCCGGAGATGATTCATTCCTCTGTGAAGATCTTATTGTATATCCGGAGATGTTTATTCCTCCGTTGGAATGTGGTAACTTGGGTTATTAGACATCCCTAGTGGGGGTCGGCCCTGTATGTGTTATGTGGGTCAAAGGGCTATTAGACCACCCTAGAGGGGTCGGCCCAGTCAGTTGTAGTGGGGTATTTAACCCATTGGTTAAATACGAGCCTACATGATTTGTGTAAAAGACAAGTCGGAGTAGTGTATAAATAGAGGAGGTGTATTCCTCACTTTACACAAACACTCACTCACTTGAGAGTAGCGCACTTGTGGAGGAGAGGTCTGCTATGGTGGAGGAGGATATCATGTCTTTGGTTTGCATCTTTGTATATTGCTGGTCATCTATATTGAGGAAGATTTGCTGGGTTTTCTACCCCATGAGGGTTTCCCAGGATAAATCTGTGTCTCTTGTGTTTATGCTGTGCTTGTTGTTTCTTCAGTGATCCTGTATATGCTATTATTGTGAAATGGAATGCAATGCTTCTATTTTCTGTCTTAGCATATTAAATCTTAACATGGTATCAGAGCTAACCTGAAGGAAGGCAATGTATGGCACTTACGACACTTGCTTCACTTGCGACAATTTGAAGGTTTGGGTTTTACATAGAAAAAACCAGTCATCGTGGAACTTTCGCTATAAATCCATTTATGCAAAGGTTCAGGATCTGAAAAGTTTACAGGTCGTAGATAACATCCCCAAGTACCTTGTGTCCAAAGGGCACCCTCAGATTCATTGTACTTTGTGAGTTATGATCAATACAAGTTAGGGTTTCTGCCTCTTCCAGATCTCAGTCAAAATCAGGTGACCTTGAAAAAAAGGTCATAACTTGGGCTAGGAAGCTCCAAATGAAATTTCGTAAAAAGTGACAGGTAGTACATAGACTGTACTATCTTAGGAAACGTTTTCAGAGGCCGAAGCTGAACTAGTGACACGTGGCACGCCGTACAAGTTCGCTCTCCTGTATTATCCCATAAACAGGTCACGTTGCGACACTTGGCATAAATCTCTCTCAGAGAGTCCAATTGAGGTCAGACCTGTCAGGATGGAAAGATAACAGGGTGAGCTATCTCAGGAAAAAAATTTAGAGGCTGAAGTTTAAACATTGACACGTGGCACGTCGTACAAGTTCGCTCTCCTGTATTATCCCAAAACAGGTCACGTTGCGACACTTGGCATAACTCTCTCTCAGAGAATCCAATTGAGGTCAGACCTGTCAGGATGGAAATATAACAGGTCAGGCTATCTCAGGAAACTTTTTCAGACCCTATGGATCAAAAGGGTTTGGAGTTACACCAGAAACAATCAGGTACATATTTCTGTCAAAACAGAATTTTTTTTAGTACCTTCATTCATGGCTTCCGAAATTTAGGGCTTCGGAGAAAGTTGGAATTTTTGTAATCAGAGACCACGGCTGGATGCTACTCATCAAAATCTAAATTTAGAGACCAAGATCAGAATTTTTGGTTGGGTAGAAGGCCAGGCTTGATTAGACCCTAGTTCAGGACTTTGATCAGAAAAGTGGAAAATTAGGGCTTCTGCAAAAGTTGGAATTTTTGAAGTCTGTAACCACGGCTGGAAGCTCCTTAGAAAAATAAGAGTTTAGAGCCTTGGATCAAACCTTTTGATTGGGCAGAAGGGTGGGCTTCATCAAACCCTAGTTCGGGATCCTGTCCAGAAGATCCAGAAATTTCGAAGGCAAATTTTGAGGGGTCAAATTTTGGAAATTTCAAAATTGAAGTATGTTTGATCAGCTCAGCAAGACACATTCTTCCATCCATTCGAAAGTGTGAAAGTCAAAGATTGAATTTTTAGGGTTTCTCTAGCAAACCCTAATCAAGCTCCAGATCAAGTTACAGGGGGAGTTGAGGCTAAGGCCTTATATAAGAAGACTACAAGAAGTCTTGACAGGTATGACTTAAGGAGGTTCAGGTATGTCTTGAAATCTGATTCCTAATTAAGTTCATAATATGTTTGTCTTCATATTATTTATTAGTACAATCTTGATTAATGTTAGAATTGTCTTATCACCCTAGTAACAATATGAATGCATGTGAATGATAGAAGACATTCATTGATTAGGGTTATATGATTGTACTAATGCACTGTGATGTTGTATAAGGTTGATGTTGTCTGCTAACAAGATACAGGTACGTCACGAAAGACAAATCAAGTTCCATGACCATGACAACATGAAGATAAAGACTTATCCATAATATTTGATCACATGGAAGTTCTACTTGCAAGGTATGTATGACTTTGTTCTATTATGCTTAACCTATGAGATATGCAGGTTCCAACATAGGATCCCTAAATCATTGAAGAGAACAAAGAAGATATTGATTAGGTATGTTAGACATAACTAAGCAGGTATACTAATCCAGGAATATTTTCCTATGTCATGTATTAGGATCCCTTATATAAGTATACTTGGTATGATTGGTTATGCTTATTCATAAAGTTAGTAATCAAGGGTTTATGCATATTATGTCTCTTATCTTGATGATTTAATTAACCAGAAGAGTACTATGATCAAACAAGAATATGCATGAGTAAAATAAGACTTCCTTGAAACCCTTAATACTAATGACTATACATATTCAAGATTATTTAGAATTATGATGTTTTGATAATATTGAATATACTAATGAATGTATGTTTGTGTATGAGATCATGAGGATGACACTAGTGCACACTTGAGCATGCACAGTGGTACAGAATGAATAGAAGTTCAAAAGACATATAGAAGATCAAGCGGGAGGCAACCACACAAACATAAAAGATAAGTATTTAAGTTGTTATTTGAAATAGTAAATGATATTGTCTGTAATAGGTTGTATGCATATTTGTATTCCTATAATATATCATGCTGAGTGTAAACATTCATAGAGCATTGAAACAGTATACTACTAATATGCATATGATTGGTAAGTTGGACAAACATTCCATTGTTGCTTGTCTAGAATGAAACCTCTTTGCTGACATGCTAAGAGCTGTGCACACTCTCGATAGTATGTTCTGGTAGAGATGGAAGGCATCTAGATAACCACTGTATGCATACAGGATATGGAAAAGTGTTGTGCCAAAGTATTGGTCAAGATAGTTGCATAACTATGTAAATGATATCTGTATGCATAATAGGTTATCATGATTTCATGATTATGAAGCATTACTAATCATGTACTTAATTTTAATTTGTAGGAAAGATCATGAAGAATGATGAACAAGTGATGGATGTTCAACAAGAAGATTTACAAATAAAACAAAATATAGAAGGCTCGTGGCTAGAAGATTCTCTTAGAAAGAAGAAGAGAATCATGACGGGATGTTTGCTCCAAGTGGCTAGATAAGACCATTCTCTGAATGGTGTAATTAAAGAAGAAGTGTGAATCAGGTCCTGTATGGGTACCCAGGATCGATAGTCAATTGATGAGCTTAATGATCATCATGGGTGATGTGGATCACAACCTTTGCTACAAGGTTGAATATGGTTTCCATACACAGATGAACTGGATGCAAGAAGGAACTCACCACAGAGTTCGAATGATGTTGAGGCTTATATCAGTAGACCCATCTGACGAGAGATAGCACAGATAGATGGATGCAGAAATGAAAATGAAAGATCTCATATTGATGCATTACTTCCTAGGTCTAGAAGTATGGCAAGGATCAGAAGGAATCTTTCTCAACCAGGGAAAGTATGTCGAGAAATATTAAAAGGACTTGAGGTGTTGGAATGGCCACTCTTATGGATTCCAACTTGAATCTGTTAGGGGATGACTCATTAGAGTTAGTGGATATAACTCTATACAGTCAATTTATTGGGTCATATGCTTTGTTGTGAACACCTTGAGTTAGTATCTAGTGGAAACTAGATGTGTTCACCTGATAGTTGCAAAGCATGTGATGAGGAACCTAAAGGATACGATAGACTTTGATCTATCCTATCTTGGAGATCATGACTTCAGATGGCTACTCAGATGTTGATTGGGCAGAAAGTGTATTAGATAGGAAGAACACATCGAGAGGATGTTATTATCTGGGATCAACCATGATCTCGTGGTTTAGCAGGAAACAATCTAGTGTGGCTCTTAGCACAAGCAGAATATATGGCTGCTTGCTCTACTAGTTGTGAAGAAGTTTGGCTTCAGGATTGTTTGACTTAGAGATAGAACCAACTGTGATCCTATGTGACAAATAGAGTTGTATGAAGATGACAAAGAATCCAGTGTTCCTTGATAAGTCAAAGAACATAGGGATCTAATAAGATATGATGCAGAAGGAACTATAAAGTTTGAATCTGTAACAGGTTACCGAAGTACTAACCAAACCTCTACCTCAAGTGAATAAGTTACCAACATACTAACCAAACCTCTACCTCAAGAAAAGTTTGAGTATCTCCGAGACAAGCTTGGAAGGACCCTCCTCGAAAGGGGGAGTGATGTGGTCACTGATGATGAGATTGCCTCATCGATAGCAAGGTCGATGATGTGGATACTTGTTTACTACACTTGGATACTTAGATCATTTAGACTTAGGACTCTTATACTTAGAATATTTTTACTTGCTTTTACTTTGATGATATATGTATCGATGAGGATACATGTGTTGTTGATGTATCGATGAGGATACATGTTTTGTTGATGTATCGATGAGGATACATGTGTTGTTGATGTATCGATGAGGATACATGTTTTGTTGATGTATCGATACATGTGTTGTTGATGTATCGATGAGGATACATGTTTTGTTGATGTATCGATGAGGATACATGTTTTGTTAATGTATCAATGAGGATACATGTTTTGATGATATCTGTATTGATAAGGATACAGGTGGGGATTGTATTATCCCCGTACTTTGGTCCCTTGAATTGATTCGTAGACGTATGGTCTCCGAGAATGAAGTCCTTAGTGGACAGGTAGGGATTGTATCATCCCCAGACTTCGGTCCCTTGAATTGATCCATAGACGTATGGTCTCCGAGAATGAAGTCCTTAGTGGACAGGTGGGGATTGTATCATCCCCGGACTTCGGTCCCTTGAATTGATCCGTAGATGTATGGTCTCCGAGAATGAAGTCCTTAGTGGACAGGTGGGGATTGTATCATCCCCGGACCTGGTCCCTGAATTGATTCGTAGACGTATGGTCTTCGAGAATGAAGTGATGGGGATTGCATCATCCCGGAACCACTAGTTCAAAATGTACGTGATGGGGATTGCATCATCCCAGAACCACTAGTTCAAAATGTACGTGATGGGGATTGCATCATCCCGGAACCACTAGTTCAAAATGTACGTGATGGGGATTGCATCATCCCGGAACCACTAGTTCAAAATGTACGTGATGGGGATTGCATCATCCCGGAACCACTAGTTCAAAATGTACGTGATGGGGATTGCATCATCCCGGAACCACTAGTTCAAGATGTACGTGATGGGGATTGTATCAACCCCGGACTTCGGTCCCTGAATTGACCCGTAGACAGATGTCTTCGAGAAGTGGTCCCTAGTGGACGAGAGGGGATTGTATCATCCCTGGACTTCGGTCCCTGAATTGACCCGTAGACAGATGTCTCCGAGAAGTGGTCCCTAGTGGACGAGAGGGGATTGTATCATCCCCGGACTTTGGTCCCTGAATTGACCCGTAGACAGATGTCTCCGAGAAGTGGTCCCTAGTGGACGAGAGGGGATTGTATAATCCCTGGACTTCGGTCCCTGAATTGATCTGTAGACATATGTCTCCGAGAAAGTGGTCCTTAGATTTTGTCTAAGTTGACGAGTGGACTGTATCGTCCCTAGACATGTTATGGTGTCTTAAATGAATCATGTGGTTTGCAGAGTAGGCTGTTATTGAGGATACTTGTATTGGTGTGGATACTTGTATTGATGATTTGTATACTTGTATTGTTGTGGATACTTGTATTGATGATGTGTATACTTGTATTGGTGTGGATACTTGTATTGATGATATACTTGTATTGGTATGGATACTTGTATTGATGATCTGTATACTTGTATTGGTGTGGATACTTGTATTGATGATGTGTATACTTGTATTGGTGTGGATACTTGTAATGATGATATACTTGTATTAGTGTGGATACTTGTATTGATGATGTGTATACTTGTATTAGTATGGATACTTGTATTGACAATGCTGCTAATCGTGTTGATCTAGATGACGATGCTGCTGATCGTGTTGATCTAGATGACGATGCTGCTGATTGTGTTGATCTAGATGACGATGTTGATTGAGATGATCCAGATGCTGTAGATCGAGATGATCCAGATGTTGTAGATCATGATGATCCAGATGCTGTAGATCGTGATGATCCAGATGCTGTAGATCGAGATGATCCAGATGCTGTAGATCGTGATGATCCAGATGTTGTAGATCGAGATGATCCCGATGCTGATGATCGTATGATGACGATGCTGATGATCGTGAGGATCCAGATGTTGATGTTGTTGTAGCTGTTCAAGTGCTGCAGAAGATAAAGACTCAGTACTGAAGATGTTGATGTTCCAGTAACTGCTTGAGTTACTGATGATGTTGAGAAAGCTTCCAATGATTTATAGATGTATCATGTATGATGTTGATGACTCCTTGCTCGTGCAGATGCTGTTATAATATCCTTCTCGTTAAGGGGGAGTGTTGAGATATTGTAACTTCAAAGAATATTATATTTGTACTTTATTATTCCGTAGGTTATTCATTCCTCTGTGAAGATCTTATTGTATATCCGGAGATGTTTATTCCTTCGTCGGAATGTGGTAACTTGGGTTATTAGACATCCCTAGTGGGGGTTGGCCCTGTATGTGTTATGTGGGTCAAAGGGTTATTAGACCACCCTAGAGGGGTCGGCCCAATCAGTTGTAGTGGGGTATTTAACCCATTGGTTAAATACGAGCCTACATGATTTGTGTAAAAGACAAGTCGGAGTAGTGTATAAATAGAGGAGGTGTATTCCTCACTTTACACACACACTCACTCACTTGAGAGTAGCGCACTTGTGGAGGATAGGTCTGCTATGGTGGAGGAGGAGATCATGTCTTTGGTTTGCATCTTTGTATATTGCTGGTCATCTATATTGAGGAAGCTTTGCTGGGTTTTCTACCCCATGAGGGTTTCCCAGGATAAATCTGTGTCTCTTGTGTTTATGCTGTGCTTGTTGTTTCTTCAGTGATCCTGTATATGCTATTATTGTGAAATGGAATGCAATGCTGCTATTTTCTGTCTTAGCATATTAAATCTTAACATTGTTGGTGCTAGTAATTATTATGCTCTTTCTCTGTTGGTTTTAAAGCAACTAAGAAATAAGAATATCATGGTGTTGTCGCAAGCATATCATAAAGGGGACCAATACAAAAACCCACATTGGGTAACGACTAATGAATTGGGTCTTGTGGATGCCGAAACAGATGAATGGAAATTTTTTATCAGGCATTTATCTTTATCAGGTATTATGCTTTCTAGGGAACGCGACTTATTAGTTTGGGACCATCCGGATGCAAATGGAAATCTTACTGTTAAAAAGGTGTATGATTCGATATTAAAAAACCAGTTGATTCCATACTACCATTGGTGGTATCAGAAGGTCTGGAGTTGGAGGATACCAATGAAAATCAAGTGTTTCATTTGGATATGTTTACATAACAAAATACTTACCTAGTCAAATCTAGTGAAAAGAGGTTTTAAAGGGCCAAATGTATGCATATTGTGCATGAACAATGAGGAGGATATACCTCATTTATTTATATATTGCCCATTTTTTCAGGTATATTTGGAATGAGCTTAATTATTTATTGGGAATCTCAGATGACTGGAATGGATTGAATCTTGATGATTGTCTCCTCAGATGGCTACAAAAAAAGACGAAATATAAAATGCTGCCCATCTTTACTATATGGGTGAAATGGAATAGCAGGAACAAGAAACTTTTTGAGGGCAATGAGTATCCCAGTTTATACATCTGCAGAAATTTTTTGCTTTTTCTAAATGAATACCCATCACAAGTCAAGTCTACTTCTATGAGTAATATTAAAAATTCCGAGTTTGATTTTGGGACAACTTGTGGTTTCTTTGATGGTGCATCCAAAAGCAACAATTGTGGTGCTGGTATGATACTATGGATCAAATATGATCACAAAATTTAGATGAAGATGGGGGTTGGATTAGGTACAAACATGAAGGAAAAGCTCTTAGATTTGTGGGGGTTACTGTGGTTCGCCTCCAAAAGATGGATTTTTAGCATCAATATCTTAGGAGACTCCAAGGTTATTATTGATTGTGCTATGAGGAAACATGACATTCATGTCATTCACTTACTTCCATGTCTGCAACAAACCTCTATGCTAATCAAGTCTTTTTTGGAGATCTCGTTTCAACACATCTATAGGGAGTTTAATTCTAAATTTGACAGCCTTTCTAAAGAAGCGATTGGTCCATTTAATGGATCTATCATATATGAAGAATGGGTTGATGGAATCTTAGTTGACAATGGCAATGTTAATGCCATTT
Organism: Larix kaempferi; assembly: GCA_027924585.1. Classification (NCBI taxonomy): domain Eukaryota; kingdom Viridiplantae; phylum Streptophyta; class Pinopsida; order Pinales; family Pinaceae; genus Larix; species Larix kaempferi. Next base: position 10,960,495 of record BSBM01000616.1, on the reverse strand, counting down.
AATCTTGTGTTTTGTATCAGTTTTGTTTGGCATGTAGATTCTTCCAGTATAGATGCTTATGGTTTTGGCTGCGAAAAGGACCTACTGAGATAGGATTATGGTTTTTTGTTATGTAATGATCAGGAAAGATGATAGATTCAAAAATGGAATCATTTGAACCATTATATGTCGATATCTATGTAACTTTGATTTTCATATGAAAATAACAAGTTACTGTTTTTTCTACTGAAAAAAATAAAAAATAAAAAATAAAAATAAAAAAAAAATAAAAAATAAATAAATAAATCTTGGTATAGGTCAACCTCAAAGTTAAGTTTAATGATGGTTTATTTATATAAAGTAAATGGGGGGTCTATATATATCTTTCCCCTCCCATGAATTGGCAGTGCATTATCATAGTGATGACATATTACAACATATGTCCCCTCATGCAATCAAGAATGGATGATGAGTTAAGGATCCTCCATTGCTCACTTTAACTCATAGCTCCCCCTTTAGTGTTTGCAATTAAGTTCAGTGCGATGGAAGGATTATGGTATGTGTGTGGGTTTGTTGAGAAGGGATTTGTGGTCTTGTTCAATGTTATTATTGCTAACTTTTCTCTCAACTCTAGCAATTAACGAGTGTTAGAAGTATATCGAGGTGCTCTATTTGGGGAAGACCTTGCTTGCATTCTATGTAAATATGAAGCAACAATGGTACACTTCCTTTTCATAAACAAATGCTACAATTTGTGTAATATAAAGGAGGTTCAAAGGGGAGTTAAACATTGTAAGCATGAGGTTTCTAAAGAACAATGCAATGTAAAAATCCACCATCCATTGGATTCATTGGCAATAATTGGACAAGAAGCTCAAGGTATAAAATAGGGTTAAGGACTCGTGTGCAGTGGAAACTGTAAAAAATATTCTAGAACACAAAGGAAATGGAGGAGGAGGTTAGTGCATTAATGAAATCCACCATTAGAAATACCTAGAGCTACCACATCATATGGGTTATTTGCAGTCTCTAGTTGGAATTTTGGCCCATCTTAACCTACCCTAAGAGGTTGTCTCATCTTCTCACCTACTAGACTTTGTTCCCTCTAGGGACACCTCCTTTTGGAGTTTTTTCAATATAGTGAGGAGGATTTGGACACTTTGCACTTCCAAATCAAGAACCGCTGGACACCATAAGTGAAGTCAACCTTGTAGCTCATGTTGAAGGATGTTGCAATGGAGACTTTGGTGGGCTTGATAGTTGAATCCCTTCAAGGGCACAGTTTATAGTTTTTATTATTCTTGGTATCCTTTGTCAAACAAGTTTATTGCTATTTTAATATGTAAGGCAATACACCTACCAACCCTATAAAGGGTGGCATTGGAAGGCCAGGAATAGGGTTTTTTTTGCATGTTATATTATATATTTTTTAATGGCATGCTGCAAACTGATTCTTCAATTTTGTATTACAACAATATTCAACTTGATCACAACATTTTATGATATAAAATATCTCGTTATATATCTATTAGCTACTTGTTTATTTATTTGATATTATTATCTAACTGTATGTTATAAAAATAGCTATCATAGTAAAAGGTATAGAGAGACATTGAATGGCATTTGAACCACTACATCGCACTAAATAATAAATGCCCTGACATCTCCATTTATGTTCATGATGCCTTGCCTTGCTACCACATACCCTTGTTATTTATTATTAATTTTGTTGTAGTTCCAAGTTATTAAGTATTGGGTGTCAATTGGGTCTAGCCCGAGTGGTTATGTGATGGAGTGTTATCCTCCACACCTAGGTTCTATTCCTGTAAGTGACATGTTGAGCTCATAATGAGAATATTATTGGAACAACTTTGAACCCTATCATTGACATTCCCTTGTGCCCTGAATAATCTTGCATCATGTGGCATCAAGCTTTTATTACTGGTCCCTTCCTCCTCTACATGTTCATAGAAGTTCCTTCACCTCCCAAGTTTCCACTATTATCACCTTCTTCTCCAAGATTCTACCATCAATAAGTTGAATCAAGATGGCAAGTGCCTAAGCAAGAAGATAAGAACATCCCTAATCGAAGTGAGGTGGATATCACAAAATGAAAAAAAGTAGGTATGGCTTAGACGATTACAGAACAAGAAAGTGAGTCATGGAGGATCCTCTTGTTGTTGTCTCATTCACATAGACACCAATGGTATTTCGACTCATTCAATCTTGTAACGCCCCATTTTGACATTACTACCTGAACTACTATTATATGTTGTATTTGTTTGATTGTGAGACTTCGTCGATTTGACGACACTGTGGACATATGCTTCTATTATTTTGCCGATATATATATATGTGTGTGTGTGTGTGTGATGTTAGTATTATGATCGGTAGTCATGTTTAGATATGTATCATGTGTTAATTATGTCTCATATATGCAAATTATTGAATGATGGGTACATGGATACCGTTACAATTATATGTTGAATAAATGAATGTTATGCCAGGTGCATGGCGAATAAATGAATTTATTGTTGTTATGTTATGATGAAATGTATGTGTACATGTTGATGATCTATGCACGATATGCTAGACTGTATGTCAGAGACTAACTTACAGGTTAAAAGGCTAAGTAATAGCTGCCTACGAGGTGGGAGAGCCTCGGGGACATGGACTTCGAAAGATAAATGGTATGCGAGTGATGCATTATTTACTTTCGCATGATTATTATTATGATGTATATTATGACATGGGTGGGGTGGGGTTTCAGGAAACTCAACTGCCCAGATTGGTTATACGATGACAGACCGAGTACAAGTGCAACGTTGTTCTTATGTCGGGTGGACATAGTCCCTTGTTCCATTAGGGGGGTGGAGGCTTTACCCACCGTTTATCCCCGAAACCCAGAGTCATGGGAGGGCTGTGCTACGACGCGCTCCCCAAGGTGTGTGATGATGACTGGTGGTTTCCTGCTGGGGAAGCTTGGTCGATGTAATCGACACTTCCGCTTACGGGTTCTAGCTGGAGCCGATCATGGCTTGACACTTCAGGGTAGTTCAACAGAGGAAAGGATAGGATGTGGAAGTCAATAATGATGTAGGTAGATAGTTGTAGCTTGAAGTCGGGATAAAAATAGGACCTAACTGTATGTGTGTAAAACCCTTGATTGATTATGTGTCGTAACTTAGTAATGTATGAATTGTCGTAACTTAATAAAATGCAGTTAGGTAAAAGGCGACACCTTGCAAACTATGTTAAAACATGTGTCAATAAACAATAAGTTTCGTGATTATGATTGATGTGTGTGAATTATTACTGTTACTGTACTTACGCGAGGTATGTAAGCAGTAGCTACGCTTACATAACTCACCTACATATTTATAAATTGTGTGAAATATTGTTGAATAATAATGTTAGTTATTGTCGATTAACAATTAATTATTGTTGACCAATGTTAATAATGTCGATTAAAGTTAATAATGATGATTAATTTTAATGTTGTAGATTAACGATTAATTATTGTCGATTAAGGTTAATGATGTTGATTAATGATTAATTATTGTCCATTAATGATTAATTAGTGTTGATTAACAAACAAGTTATGGTTAATTTAAGTAGTAAATAATGCATTTGGTTAGTAATGCTTAATTGAATGTTAATGAGTTTGATTAGTAAAAACTAAGGGTTAACACGTTAAATGATTATTGTAATGTTAATTAAAGTAGTATTAAATCGATAAGTTAATATTAATTGCAAGGTTAGTTAATTAATTAAAATGTATGGATAAGAATTAATTTATATCTATTAAATTTTATTATGATCATGCAGAAGCTAATCAGAACATAGGATAATTTTTTAATAGATGTAATATGAAATTGATAAACAAGTGTCAGGTACACACTTTGGAATTGTTCACGAAAATGATAAATTAATTATGGATCAATTATAAATTAATTAGCAGCTGATTATGAATTAATTGTGAATTAATTGTGAACTAATTATGAATTAATTATGAACTAATTGTGAATTAATTATAAATTAATTAAGAAGCATTTAATTATGAGGTCACCAAGGTTGAATTTTAATATTGATTAAATAAAATATTATATTTTGAAATAAGGAGGGAATATTAAAATATTGGAAACTAATGGGAGTCAAAGTTGAGGGCTCGAGGACTGACATGGGGGTTGATGGATTTATGTTAAAGATAGGGGTATTAATGGTGGAGGAGAAGAGTCGGCAAAACAGGGGGATAAGGGGGAGAAGTGAGGAGGAAGGGAAGGCATCTTGACCTTAGGTTATTTTGAGAAAATTAGAGAGAGCAGAGATAGCAGAGGAGAAGGGGGTTCTTGTTGGAGATTTTCTGAAGGGATATAACAGGTTGGCTTGTACTCGGTTTGGGATCGTGGGTCCAAATGGGTACCTTTGGAGCTAGGTGGTCGGCGAGACCTCGCCAGTTGGCAGGGTGGCATACTTGTTTGGGCTAGTTGAGTTTCATAAGGCTTGGGAAAATATTTTGGTTGCAGGGCAGCAAGTAGGGCAACAACAAGCAAGGCAAGGGAGCAGCAACAAAACTAAAGGGGAATCTACTAACTAGTTTGAGGTATTTTCCTACATGTATAATTTATCACTGCTACCCTTGTCAATTATTATTTCCAGTTATGAATTTAAAACTCATATGCTGTTACACCTGCACAAAACAAAATTGGTTAGAGGTAGATAGAATAGTAAATACAATTATTTCAAACCTGTAAATGTAAATGTAAATGTAAAGGTTATATTTTTGTTGGCATGAAATTTAAACAAAACTGGAAATGAAAACATAAATAAAACATAAATTTTTGACAAGAATGTAAACAGTGAATATATTTGATTTTATTCGGAAAATGGAGACCCAGGTTGGGGTCGCTACAAATCTCCTTGTGTATAAATTTATTGTAATATCTGATCATGTAGAAGGGACACCAATTATGAATTTGCACATGAAAATTTTATTTTATTCTGGAAATATAGTTTTATAGGAAATCAAACACATGAGTGTTGTTGATAGATGTTGAATATTATGATATATGCTTTGGTAAGTCATTGAAATATAGATAAATTATGTAAATCTAACATGTGTTGTAGTTGGTGATGTAAACAACTTTTGGCACGAAAATGGTTCTCATATCAATCTCTAGTCGAATATTCCCGTTCTCTACATTCACACATGTGCATGTATTTTTGTATTGGGAGGAGTTGGAATCAGAAGAGGCGCTTATCCATACAATCGCTAACTAACAGGAAATGATGTTTACACCCATAATAATTCTCTATAAGCTAAAAAAACACCAACTATCTATATTTAGTTTAAAATGTTTACTAAAATATGTCCCGCGATGATGAGGATGTTAGTCAACTATGTAAAGTGCAAAAACAAAAACTTCATTATTATTATTGGAATTGTGATCAATGATATTATGATTATTATCATTGGACGAACTCAAAAGCCAATCCAAAGGGAAGACCCACTAAAGGTGGAGTTGACATTGTTGTTGGACTCTTTGTCATTGTGGATTGCCCAAGAGAAGGCACGATCGTAGGAGAAATAACAACTAATGCTAAAAATCACAGCGAATTAAAATCACATAAATAGCTAGTGAGTATTAAAAGATAAATGAAACACAATTGCAAAAGATTGCTGAAAGCATCATTGAGACCTAGGAGTAACGAACATTGGCGTGAGAGGCACACCAATGGCTACAACATAAATTAAAACTTGGAACTGACTTGATTAAAGTTTACTTTGGAATTTTTATATTGGATTATGCATGTACTTGCATAATGCAAGAAATACCAAAAGTAGGTTGTTTGATTTTAGACGGTGACAAGAACAAAGGCATTGCAACATATTGGAGTTGTTATTCCCTGTAATGTAGTTGAGTCAGTAACAAAGTGATGATGGTGTCTATGCAACATACGACCATGGATTCCATGAATGCAACCATGATTGATGCATTAAGTGTAGTTGTGGCCATGGGCACTGTTGTGACTATGGGAAACCTCCATTTCGTAAAGGCCTTCATCACCATGGTGCTTATGATGGTGATTAACAAATTGTAATGGGGAAGAACTAAAGAAAGAGCAGGAAAGGAGAACATTAATCATTTATAATCAACATGTTAAAGGGCATGAAATAATTGATATGATGTATAATTATGGAAAAACTTGTTCATGAATATCATGTCCTAATTGGTGTCAAAAGTGGTGGAAGAATCTACTGGTATGCAGTTTTGATGCTTTCCCCTCCCTTTTCATATATGGTCTATGGTGGGCAAGGAACTCTGTCATTTTCTTGAAAATTCGTCCGTGCTGAGGTAACTTCGGCCCTAATTATGCAGTGGTCAAAGGAACATAAACAAGAGGAGAATCATAAAAAACAAAGAATACTGATTCATCCTAGCATTGACAAAAGTGTTCCATGGGCTTATTTTGATGGTGCAAGTCAAGGCCACCCTCAACTTGGAGGCTCAGGAGGAGTCATATATTTAAATGATCACAGTAAAATTATCATCCTCTATGGAACTGGGCACGGCACAAACAACAAGGCGGAATTGCCAATTCTTTGGGCAATACTCCATACTGCTCTCAGTCATCACATAACGAATCTTCAAGTGTTCGGAAATTCAAGAATGGTAATTGATTGGGCAAATCAAAGGCTTTAGATCAGAGCTCCGCATCTTCAATCCTTGTTGACACAAATTCAGAACTTGATTTCCCTCTTTAGCACGATCTCATTCAGTCATGTCTACAGGGAACTCAACTCAGAAGCTGACTTGCTTTCAAAGAATGCATTGCTGATTCCACCAGGAGAAATAAGAGTGGAATTTCAGCCTCTCTCTCAGCCAACATTCCTGGAAAATTAGCAACATGAAGTGATCGTTTTTTAGGGTCATTGTAGACGCTGTTTTAGGAAGTATGGGAATGAGATAACAATTACTCTTCCCTTTTATGTATTGAGTCTATATGTAATATAATGATGGTTGGGAAACTGTTGGAATACAGTGACGAGTCAGAACATATTCATGACTTTGATTCAATTTTGGAGATGATGCCAAAATGACGAAAAAGTATGGGACTGAAATTTTAACTTCTGTACTTTCAACATATGATATGATAGTCCTTCAAGGGCAGTTTATGATCACTCTTTATTTAGAGTGATAGATATTTTCCATACAGAAGAATATCATGTCCTGATCATAATACAATTTTGGTAGGAGGATGAACCCTCGTTGTTACAACTGTTGGGCCATAGGATTCCAACAACTCCACATCTTCACCTTACACTACAAGGAAAATACCTTCTAACAAAGGTTTTTGTGGATGCTCCTATAAAAAGAGCCCAAATATCCATTTATAGAAGAGGTCTCTAGTGGAGGTGAGCGAGTAGATCTTTTAGGAGGTTTTTATACAGTGCGTTCATACATACCATTAGCACTGGTGCACACTTTATATAGATGAACCGATGCAGACAAAAACACAATCCACTGGCATCGAAAATCCTTGTTCAATGTGGATTTGTTTTTGTACTTCCACCAACAACACTAACTGATGCGTTTCAAATAACTCAACGCATCGATGCGTCAACATACATAACACACCGCTTCCAATCACAAATACACACCCCTGGCTGGAAAAATATGTTTTTTTTCAAAAAAACATTATGGTGTGTTCTACATAAGCTAACACACAAGTGCATTAATTAACTCGATGCATCGAATTCAACATTCCTCGTTCATTGGCGCTTGATTTTATTTTTATTTTCACCAGCATTCCCTTACGGCGTGTCAACATATATGAAAGCATCAGTGTGTATCTATATTTGGAACATAGGAATAATGTTATATTCATGTTAGGTGCGCTTGTATCTAACGAATGCACCGACGCGTGCCATTGTAGGGCGCACCGAAGTAGGGTAAAATTAGAAAAATTCCATAGGGAAAATATTTTTTATATTTTTATTTTCATGAATGGTGTGTTTCTATCCTTTCAATGCATTGGTGCATCATGTAATTGGGAGCACCATAGGGTAAAATTAAAAAAATTGCCGGATTGAAAACTATTTTTTATATTTAATATTCACTAATGACGCATTTATGTATTTTCAACGCACCGGTGCGTCATGTAATAGGGCTCACTGGAGTATGGTAAAATTAAAAAAATTGTCAGATGGAAAACTATTTTTTATATTTTTATATTCATTTACATTGTGTTTCTATCTTTTCAATGCACCAATGCGTGCAATCGAGTGCACTAGATTAGGGTAAAATAAAAAAAATGAATTGTATTTTTTATATTTTTATATTCATTAATGGTGCTTTTCTATCTTTTAAACACTGGTGCACTAGGCACTTTGGCGCATCGAAACATGGTAAAATAAAATAAAAAATTACCACACGGAAAAATCATTTTTACCAACCTTAAGTGTTGTAAACCACTTAAGCAATGGTGCTATAGTTGACTCCTTGAGGAGCCCTACCATCAATGTTCTCCCGTGGTTGGATTTCTCCTATTTGTTGCTTCCTACTTGGCTTTGGAATTTCACCAAACGGTGGGCAAGTTTCATTTTTTTGTGTACGTGGGAACCATGCCTTCTTGGTGCGCAAGTGTCCACATAATGTCTTTGTTACCTTCTAATTTGAACTTTTAGTGGATTAAAAATTGAAATCAAACTATAATTTTCCCATTTAAAAAAAATAAAAAAAATATGTGCATTGCATTTGAACTATACGGATCGCTTTGCACACTTTGGTGCTCCCATAAAATTTACAAGGTGCACCGCTTGCGTGGCAACCAAGCCTTTTACCATATAGCGCACCATTTTCCTAGTGGGCTCCATATTAACTAACGCACTACTACGACTAAATAAAAAAATTTCACAACATCCCATAATGGTGCGTTGCACTACTCATAGAGCACCATAGGCGGTATGGTAATATTAATTAACGCAACAGTGTTGATAGTCACTTAGAGCACCGTGTTATCAATGTTGTATATATTTCTGAATGCACCACAAGGAGCAGGAACAAATTTTGTTAAATTTTTCACCACATAGTCCAGTGTGTGTTAATAATAATTTTGTATCGTATACGGTGCATAATTTTTATTAACACACACCGGTCATAATGTGTAATTAGCGCATTGTCACGCCGGTGTGCTTATTGTTAACACACACACTAACCTACCTTTTCAAAAAAATATTTGTTTTCACCACATTCCGTAATATTTTCACACATAGCCAAGCCCATACCAGTGTATTGTATGAAAACGTGCACATCATGGACGGTACAAACGCATATTTGTAAAGCACCAGTGCTCCCTATTGTGGGACACATCGATTTAATATATTACATACTAACCCTGGGTCATTGGTGCGTTGTAGTATCACATACGCATTGTATGTGGTGCTTATAAATCATATAACACATCGATGCAATGTAGTTAACTAAGCGCACTGCTTTTGTTTCTTGTTAAAATATTTTTCCACTAAACGATGTGTTATGATGACCTAATAACACCATTGGCGGTGCTTATATGGTATATAATGCATCGAGGGTTAAAGTTATTATAGTGCATCGATGTTTATGTAATGTTATTGTATTTGTTTTGCATCTTCAGTGTGTTGTAATTATTGAAGTGCACCATTGTCGGTGCGTTATAGTTACAAAAGCACCGCTTACAGTTCTTTCCTATTATGTGGGTACACCGCTTATGAAATTCATGTATTTTGAGAAAAAAACATTTTTTGATCTTATTATATAAAATGGTCATTTAATTAAATTTTTATGTTTTATATATACATGTGTGTGTGTGTGTGAGAGAGAGAGATTGATGGAAGTTATATGTGAATTAGAGATGTCAGCGACAACAAAAGCAACAGGAGCAACAAGCGCCAATAGATCTATACAATGTTGTATGGGAGTGGGAGACCCAAGAGAGGGAGAGGGATTTGTACCCTTGCTGAATTGCTACACAGACCTGAGTCCTCTTAAGGGGTGTTTTCGTCCTCTAGTTCTATGAGGAGGATACATCCCTAAAGGGGAACTCGACATTACTGATGCAGTTGGTCCATCAATACGATCAACGTAGATAGACATTTTGGTCCAGTCCCAATTTGTGGTTCCAGTCCCAATTTGTGGTTCCAGCCTACAAAGGAGTACATATATTTCATCACTGGGCTATCCAGGAGAGGGGAGGATTTTCCCAGTTCACTAATGTCCCACTTGGTGTTGCAACAGAGAATCAACTCACTTACTCTAAGAGATATTTTAATCAGCACGTCAAAGGATTTTTAGGTTTGTGGTGGACAGCTGCAGATAGATTCTTTTGGTGCAAAGGAGGTTAGGTGCCTCTCACTTTTGGTGACAACATTGGCCCACTTCATCACCGATGGGTAACATATTAGTTTCTTTCTATTATTTTATGTAAATTCTTTAGCACAGAGACCTAGATGCATTATTAGGTCGTCTACCATTTTTTTGCTCTAGATCTATGTCGTGCACAATTTGACGGGAGGGTCAACTTCCCTTTTTCTTCGAAGTTATTTTGTTTATTTTTTGAGAGGTTTCTGGTCACTAGGTCGTCATTTGACTATTTCCCTCCTAGGCCGATGACCGAGGTGCGTATGTACATATCGAGACAAATGCTGTCAAAGAGGGGCGAGCCGGAGTTCCCATGTAGGATCACCTCATAGACATTGGAGTTACTTGCCAATGGGGAATATCACACATTAGATCTTCTGTTGTATCCATATGTGGGGATGGACTAGCGAGGATGTATGAACATCCTTTTCACCCATGATGAGTCACAAAATGCCATAGGTAATATTAGTGTTATGTTTAATTAATCTAGTTGCATTTTATTGTCTTACTTCATGCAAAAGTAAATTTTCTAACATTTTCTTTAAATTGTTTAATTATCATATTATACTATTTTTCAGATATTGGCACTTATGTTGGGGACGGGCCTCCCCAAGTACATGACAAGGAGATGGTTGAGGCTAATGTAGTGCCTAATTTATAGAGACCCAGCTTGTGACATAGGCCAGATGCTAGATTTTGTTAGGAGTTGGCAGATTGTTTATTTGGATTTTTGGCTCGACAGGGAGTGCACCTTTTCCATTTTAGGGTGATCATTTAGGACCCTGAGCTTGTAGAGATATGGAGGAACCTTCCACGTGATATGATTTCATTGATGCACCATATTGTTGGTATGGCCATTCTACTAGCTAAGAGGCGGAGGGATGGCCATGACAGTCAACATTCTCCTGGTTCATCTGGTGGCCATGATAGTCAACATTTTATAAGTTCATCCGATGGCCATGATAATTAGCATTATTCTAGTTCATCTGATGAGGGTGGTGATCCTCATTCTCTTCACTGAGCCAACTGACCACCATCTCCTCCACATTCTCCTTCTCCTCACCTTCACAACCAACCACCATCTCCTCCTCAGCAAGCCATCCCACCACCATCTCCTCATCCACAGGTCAACCAACCACCTTCTCCTCCACCTCCTTCTCCTCACCTAGTAGACCGACTACCATCTCCTCATCCATAGGTCAACTGACCATCCTCACCTCCTCACTGAGCTGACCAACCATTCCCCATAGTTTTTGATAGGATGGTCGCATTGGGTGAGCTAGATCTTCAAGGAGAGATATATGATATGCTTCAGTCTACAATGTTTCATGACAGAGGCATTGATGCCTCTGGTTCTGCTGATGGAGGTACTAATGCCTTTGGATCTGTTGGCATAGGTACTGATGCCTCTGGTTCTAGAGATGGACCAACTATCTCATAGCAGTTATTGGACTTGAGATGTATATTTGACATGTATCATGAGTTTAATATTATTGTTCACACACACCCACACACACACACACTGCATTTTTCATGTTGATGTTGATGTGTATGTTAGGTCATGTTAGATATGTTTGCTAGATGGCTTGATAGATGTGTATGTTAAATGATGTTTGTTAGATGTGTGTGATGATGATGTTATATAATGCTTGTGTTTTGTTAGATGTGATTATTAGATTTGTTTGTTAGATGATGTTTATATCTATTATATGTATATGTTAGATGATGTTAGGTAATGTTTAGATGTGTATGTTAGGTGATGTTTGATGTGTATGCTACATGATGTTGTTAGTGTTGATGTTTCTCCAGGTTGCAGCATCGGGAAAAAATTCACTTACAAGAAATGACTGGCTAGTGGCGAATGAGACATTCACTCATGGGAAATGGCTGGCTAGTAGTGAATGATACATCACTCACGGGAAATGGCCATTTGGAAGGTGGTGAATGGATCAGGAAGGGATAGTGCTTCTCCCAAGTCATATGGTGTGGAGATGGGCCCTAGGGTTCTCTCACATTCCCTGCTCTAGGATGAAGTGATCTTTCCATGATATTTTTGGATTTTTCACTGCGTTAAGAATTTGAAACAGATGTTTAGAGTAGAAACACTGCTCATCTTTAGGGAAGCAGAAACCGCGAGAATTTTATGAAGAAACCATCATGATAACTTATGTCTAGATGCAAAGGTAAAGATTAATGACTAACTTTTTTTACATTGTGAATAACCCGTCTTTCCTTTGCATCTAGACATAATTAATCATGATGGTTTCTTCATAAAATTCCCATGGGTTATGCTCGAAATGTTGGTTTCAAATTCTTAACGCAGTGAAAAATCCAAAAGATCATGGACAATTCAGATAATTGCAAAAGCCCGAATCAACTTATGGAGTGATCTATTCCATATTAGAGTGAGTTGACTTGTTTATTTGATAGGGGATTTCATTACCTTGTGAAATATACAAGTTTGATCTAATGTTGAATTCGACATAGGCTCTAAGAAGTGTCCAACACTTCTTAGAGTTGGTCAAATCAACATTAGAGCTCTATGCATGAATAGACGTGCATGTGAGGAGATGATCATCAACAAGGAAAATTTTTCTATGATGAAGAAATAACCAAGAAGTCAAGACATACCATTGAAGAAGTCCGAGATAGCATTAAAGAAGTTCCAGAGAAGATTGAAGACAAGAAGACAAGTCGGCCTAGAATAAAGAACAAGTCTACCCCAGCAAAAAGACAAGACGACCCCAATAGAAAGACAAGTCGGCCTCACTAGTGAAAATCAAGTGAACTGAAGAATATAAATAAAGTGCTTCAACATTTCATTTTTTCAATCATCATCCAATGATCCAGATCTTGGGAGTTGAGAACCGGAAGGCTTGAATGCCGAGAGAGAAGGAGATTAAGCATGCAAATCTGTCATAAAATTCACATGAAAAACACTAATCTTGCATGAGAATAAGCATGAACAAAAACATATGAAGTGAATGGGAGGTGAGGCTCAAAGAGGAGCCCCACCTCTAAAACTAATTACCAGTAAGTCACTCAGATCTAATTAATCTCACAATGAACAATAGAAAATAGGAGAGAAACCAAATGAGTGACTTGTTCTTATGAGAAGGCTTGCTAGGCCTTTATATAGCATTATTACAATGTGTCTTGAGGCCATACCTTGGGCCAAAACTATGTGCTACCAAATACCATGGATATGAGAGGGTGGCCTCTTCATTTAATGCTTTTATGATAAATGGGAGAGGGTGGCCTTTCCATTTAATGCTTTTATGATAAATGGGAGAGGGTGTCCTCTCCATTTAATGTTTTTATGGCTTATACATCTGAATTTAGACCATATGCACCCTAAAATTCGGATCATTCTCCCCCCTTAGAAAATGATGGCCCCCATCATTTCATGTTAAAAAGAGACCCATGATTACAATGTGCTAGTTACCAATGAAGAGAAGGGTTTTGTGTGGTTAACCCATAACCGTGGGTTTTGCGAGGTTGACCCATAACCATGGGTTTTGCAAGGGTGACCCATAACCATGATGGCAATGGCAAGCTTGATTCCAATGAAGAGAAGAGTTTTGTGTGTTTGATTCAGAACCATGGGTTTTGTGTGGCTGACCCATAACCGTGGGTTTTATGTGGTTGACCCATAACCATGGTGGCAATGACAAGCTTGTTTCCAATGAAGAGAAGAGTTTTGTGTGGTTAACCCATAACCGTGGTTTTTGTGTGGTTGACCCATAACCATGATTATGACCCATAACCATGGGTTTTGTGTGGTTGACCCATAACCGTGGGTTATGTGTGGTTGACACATAACCGTGATTACATAAATGTGGGCTTTGTGTGGTTTCCCCCATAATCGTGGGTTTTGTGTGGTTGACCCATAACCATAGGTTTTGTGTGGTTAACCATAACCATGATTACAATAAGATTTTAAAAATTGAAAATTCACGATCTTTGGTGCAGTTGATGTCTTGCTGCAAATCCATTCATAGCTTTTGATGCATGTAGTGAAAGTGAATTCCCTTGAAAACCCATTTTAGATATCGAAGAGACCTTTCCATCCATATAACATACTTGCTCTGGGGTGGCCCAGAGATTGAGAAAATGTTTGTTGAAGCTTAAGAGACATGCGCACACTATTTTGCAGACATATGTTGCTTCAATAAATGATATATATCAAAACATAAATTGAAATGAAAAAAAATCGAAATACCCATTTTAGCTGACAGAAATATATTTCCAATGACTTATGGTAGAGCCTCTGAGACATTATGGGAGTCTGTAGCACGTGTTTAAAGTTGTTGTACGTCCGGCCGCATTATGTACAAACATGTGCTACTTCAAACAAACATATCTCACAAACCAGGAAACGAAATGAAATTCCGTGAAATACCCATTTTAGATATTGAAAAGATATTTCTATCGATATGTGGAAATTTTTCTGAAGTTTCCTGAGCAGTGAGAAAATATCCATGGAAGTATGGCTACGCGCGACCTCCTTGGCACAAAAATATGCTGAGATACAATCGATGATATCTCTCAAACCAGGAAGCCAAATGGGATTCCGTGAAATACCCATTTCATATCTTGAAGAGATCTTTATAGACATGTGTAAAACTATTTCTGATGTTTCTTGGGCAATGATAAAGCACAGCCACGCTGGTTACAGATATGTGCTGCTTCAAATGAGGATATCTCATAAACCAGACAACGAAATGAAATTCCGCAAAATACCCATTTGAGCTGATGGAAATACCTTTCCGATTAGATATGGTAGAGCCTCTGAAACATCCTGTGGAGTCCATGGAATCTGTTCAAATTTTGTTGAATGTGAGAGTGTTGAGTGTAGAGATATCAAGGGTTTGTAGAGTAGCATGGGTTGTTGTAGAGGTGGTGGAACCTCTGTTGAACTCGCATCATGCTTCAAACTCTTGTCCCGATGGAGAGGGTACCCGCTCTGATACCACGGATCCGGATCTTGGGAGCTGAGAACCGGAAGGCTTGAATGCCGAGAGAGGAGGAGATTAAACATGCAAATCTGTCATAAAATTCACATGAAAAACACTAATCTTGCATGAGAATAAGCATGAAAAAAAACATATGAAGTGAATGGGAGGTGAAGCTCAAAGAGGAGCCCCATCTCTGAAACTAATAACTAGTAAGTCACTCAGATCTAAGTAATCTCACAATGAACAATAGGAAATAGGAGAGAAACCAAATGAGTGACTTGTTATTATGAGAATGCTTGCTAGGCCTTTATATAGCATTATTACAATGTGTCTTGAGGCCATACCATGGGCCAAAACTATGTGCTACCAAATACCATGGATATGAGAGGGTGGCCTCTCCATTTAATGCTTTTATGATAAATGGGAGAGGGTGGCCTCTCCATTTAATGTTTTTATGGCTTATACATTCGAATTTAGACCATATGCCCCCTAAAATTCGGATCATCCAACATCTTCTTTGCTACATTGGTGCACACTTTCCAAGAGGGCATAACAAATGTCCAAGGAGTAATTATTAGGGTTATCTTATTGTCTCTAAGGTTCGCTATCCTTGCTAGGGTTTCTTGCGAATAAGGGCACACCTTTCCACATGCTATGGTTTCTCTTCATGATTGGTATTGTACTTGAATTGGATTGATTTCTTCTAAGGAAAGTTGGCTAGGTTTTCTCCCTTATTTGGTTTCCAAGGTAAAATTCTTGTGTCTATTTTGCATGGCTTTGTTTACGTGATTGTTTGTTTCTGCTGCAATTTAAGTTGAAATTTTCAATGTGAAATTATTCAATGAAAGATATGGGATGAAATGAATGCTTGAAATCATTAGGAAATAATTGTCAAGATCTAGAAATATATAAAATTCAACATGGTATTAGAGAATTTTTGAAAGACAACCATTTAACTATTTTTTTCCCTAAGTATGGAAACTAGGGCTTCCAAGTTTGGAATCTTCCATCCTAAGTTTGGAATCAATCCTATTGTTCTGGAGGTCACCTTGGTAGGGCACATCTCTTTGTGGAGTCGTATTTCAGTTTTGATCTAATTTTTGCCAGTACTACGGTTTCTAAATCAAATTTCATATTTCTGTCAAGATGGTGTCCAGTCTTAGAGTAGAAGATAAGTTGGATGATGTTGAGATTGCAGATGAACTCCAGTATTCTTTTGTATCCACTCTTAATGGCACATTACAGATAGTAGTGATACCTGGTCAGTGGACAGTGGTGCTTTTAGGCACATGATAGTTCAAGAACAGAAGAATGATCCTTCAAGAATCAAGTGCTACAATTGTGATGGATTTGGTCACTATGCTTATCAATGTCCTCAAAAGAAAAGGAATGGAAAGTAGCATGCATCAACAACTGATGTTGATGAGAATCCACCACAGAAGAAGACGAAACTTGATGTTGAAGCATCTTGATTGATAAGAAGAAGTCTTGACAAAGAAGACAAGTCTACACTTGCATACTAGCTATCACAAAAAGGTCTTGTAGAGCTCCAAGTAGAGCTTGAAGATATTAATAGGGGCTATACACTTGGAAAGAATGCCAATGGATATTTTCAAGCAATGATGGTATATCCAAGGGGATTTTGGATCTAGTGCATTTAGATGAGGTTCCAAGAGTTCAAGGCTCAGGCAAAGAACTTGACAAAGAAGAAGATCAAGGTTTTGTATACCTCCAAGGACTTCAATGATTTCTGCATGGAGGCAAGGATCAAGAGGGAGTCAACAACAAGATAAGTATTTAATGCTTTTGTGCAATGAGTTTAATTTACTTAAATCTCATGGACAATTCTATCATGTATTGTAGGATAGGTTCATTATAAAGGCTATCAAAGTGATGATCAGTGACCAAGATTTACTCATGTTCTTATGGGAAAAGGCATCTAGTACAACAGTTTATGCTCACAAGAGTGAGTCATATCTCTTGTGAATGACATAAGTGAGACACATCTTCTGTAAGTCAAGAGTGAGTCATATCTGTTGAATGGGCAGAAGTGAGTTATATCTCTTGTGGTGGTCAGTACAAAAAGAGAGTCAGGAGTCTGATATCTGGTGAGTCATATCCAGAGGTCTGTCGAGATGCGGAGAGGCATGCATCTCCCAGTAGTACTTTCAGGGATATAGTTCTAAGATCAGAGGGGGAGTCAGTGGTGACTTCCAAGTGGATCTATAATATCAAGCATGCAGTCTAGATGACACATTATATAAGCTATGGAGTCAACCAATTTGTAGGATTAGAGAGAGTCATGGATGGTATTCAGTGTTCTAGAGGGAGCAACATGCTCATCTCAGTAGACCCACTTGGTGGGAGATGACATAGATGGATACACAGGGATCAACAGTGCAAAAGGTAGCAGGTTGCTTTAGTATAGGATACTTAGATGCATAGTGTCCATATGAAGAGGGAGTAGGATACTCATATGCAGAGGGAGCATAATGTCTAGATGTAGATGGAGAAAGATACTCAGGTGTAGAGGGAGCAGGGTGCTCCCGCACAGAGGGAGTAGCTGCAACATATTTTGTTGATGATGAAGGAGGTGCCCCAGTCAGGAGTACCTCAAAGTTCAAGATGAAGGATATTGGCCTAATGCATTACTTCTTGGGATTATAGGTGTGGCAGAGACAAGATGAGATCTTCCTCAATCAAGGGAAGTACACAATTGAGATCTTGAGATATTTGAGATGATGGACTGAAAATCCATGGCTACACCTATGGAGATAAATCTGAAGAAGTTGAGTGATTCTGCTTCATAGTCATATTTGGTGGATCCCACTATGTACAAGCAGTTGATTGGATCCTTGATGTAACTGGTTAACACTAGGCCAAATATTTGCTTTGTTGTGAGCACCTTGAGCCCAATCCAAGGCATGTACATTGGGTTGCGACATGTGTTGAGATACTTGCGTGGTACAGTTGGATATGGTCCGAGATATGTATCAGGTGGTGAAGTGAGGCTACAGAGATATATGGATTCTGACAAAGCAGGGAGCGCAATGGACAGAAAGAGCACCTCGGGGTGCTGCTTCATCTTGGGATCAGTTATGGTATCCTGGTTTAGCAGGAAACAGACTTATGTAGCACTCAGTATAACAGATGCAGAGTATATTGCAACTATTGTCGGCAAGACACAAAGTAGTGTAGCTTTGAAATCTTCTTACAAGACTATTTGATCAGGAGATCAAATATCACTTTATTCGAGACGTGGTGTAGAAGGAAGCAATGCAAATCTAGTACATATCCATAAATGATAAGTATGGGGCAATAATTCACTCACAGGAAATGGCCATATGATTTAGCTAGTGGTGAATGGACTAGACATACGGATGAGAAGCATCGGGTAGGCATTTATCCACGAGAAATGGCCATGTTGATTTGGCTAGTGGTAAATGATATATTCACTCACAGGAAATGGCCATGCTGATTTGGCTAGTGGTGAATGGCCCATGCGCAATCTTTATCCAAATAGACATGCTGATTTAGCTAGGACTGAAAGACTCGAGATGCATATGCAGTACATATACGAGATGGATTACAGAAATTATCACCAAATGTGATGCTTGGAAGTGATGCAAAATGTCTCCCAGAGACATTTTCACCAAGTGTGATGCTTGGCAGTGATGCAGAATGTCTCCCTCGCTGAGAGGGAGTGTTGATCTTTCTCCAAGTTGCAACATCGGGTAGACATTCACTTACGGCAAATGGCTGGCTAGTGGTGAATGAGACATTCACTCACGGGAAATGGATGGCCAATAGTGAATGATACATTCACTCATGGGAAATGACCATTTGGCTAGTGGTGAATGGCCCATGCAGGGGCGGTGCTTCTCCCAGGTCAGATGGTTGGGAGATGGTCCCCAGGGGGATCTCACATTGCCTGCTCCAGGATGGAGTGATCTATTCTATATTAGAGTGATTTGGCTTGTTTATTTGATAGGGGATTTCATCCCCTTGTGAAATATACAAGTCTAATATAATGTTGAATTTGACATAGGCCCTAAGAAGTGTCCAAGACTTCTCAGTGTCGGTCAAATCAACAATAGAGCTCTATGCGTGAATAGACGTGCATCTGAGGAGATGATCATCAACAAGGACAAATTTTCTATGATGAAGAAATAACAAAGAAGTCAAGACATACCATTGAAGAAGTCCCAGATAACATTGAACAAGTTCCAGAGAAGATTGAAAACAAGAAGGCAAGTCGACCTAGAAGAAAGAACAAGTCTGCCCCAACAAAAAGACAAGCTGGCCCCAACAGAAAGACAAGTCGACCTCACTAGTGAAAATCAAGTGAACTGAAGAATTTAAATAAAGTGCTCCAACATTTCATTTGTTCAATCATCATCCAACATCTTCTCTGCTACATTGGTGCACACTTTCCAAGAGGGCATAGAAAATGTCCAAGGAGTAATTATTGGGGTTATCTTATTGTCTCTAAGGTTCACTATCCTTGCTAGGGTTTCTTGTGAAGAAGGGCACACTTTACCATGTGCTAGGGTTTCTCTTCATGATTGGTATTGCACTTGAATTGGATTGATTTCTTCTAAGAAAAGTTGCCTGGGTTTTTTCCCTTATTGGGTTTCACAGGGTAAAATTCTTTTGT
Source organism: Larix kaempferi (assembly GCA_027924585.1). Taxonomy (NCBI): domain Eukaryota; kingdom Viridiplantae; phylum Streptophyta; class Pinopsida; order Pinales; family Pinaceae; genus Larix; species Larix kaempferi. The sequence continues at coordinate 10,940,501 of BSBM01000616.1, read as the reverse complement.
CTATTGTGCATGGTTGTGTTTCTATGATCCTTTGTTTCTGCTGCAATTTAAGTTGAAACTTTAGTTGTGCAATTATTCAATGAAAACTGTGGGATTAAATGAATGTTTGAAATCATTAGAAAAGAATTGTCAAGATCTGGAAATAGATAACATTCAATAGTTAGATAATGCTTGTGTTTTTTTAGATGTGTATGTTAAATGTGATTGATGTACTGTATGTTATATTATGTTAGCTAATTTTTTATGTGTATGTTAGATGGTGCTAATGTTTGATAGGTGATGATAGATGTGTATGTTACATGATGTTAGCTAATTTTAGATGTGTATGTTAGATTATGTTTATGCTTGTTATGTGATGATGATGCGAGATGATGCCCACTTTGAGTGGTACACAAATGGAGCAAGACCCTAAATCCATCAAATATTCCCCGCAAGAAACGATGATGTGTCCACAAGACCATGATGATTAGAACTATGAGGAAGCCCCTAAAGTGATGATGATGTGCCCACATGACCATGTGAAGTCTAAAGAATCCCCTAAAGGGGCAATGAAAAGTGTGAAGAAGCCCCTAAAGTGATGATGATGTGTCCACATGACCATGTGAAGTGTAAAGAAGCCCCTAAAGTAATGATGATATGTACACATAATCATGAAGTGGTAAAGAAGCCCCTTGATGAAGCCATGAAGTGGTCATTGACCCATTGAAGAAGCCCCTAAAGCGTGGAAGACAAAAATAATAATAAGTTAGGGCCGACCTACCCTAAAGTCATTTAAAAAGTAACTTGGAAAAGTATAAATACAAGTTAGATCATTTCATTTTAATCATCCACGTTATTCTTCTCTCATGAGCACTTTCAAGGAGTAGAGTGAAATTTAGAGGAGGATCTTATGAAGAGTTTGAAGGATGATCTAGGGTTTTTCTCTTAATTCTTTATCTTGAGGGAAACTTGCGTAAATTTCTCATACAATATCAGAATCATGAAATTCTTAGCTTGTTGGAAAGCTTGTTGTAAGGGCTATGTGATGACACAATCTATGGTTTCTTTTGATGAAGGAAATGGTGCAGACTACGGTTTCTCTCTTATTTTTTCATCGTGTGATCTTGACAAACGTATGGATCTTGCATATGTATTAGGGTTTCTTTTTTGGTGAATCATGGTGAAGATATTGCATATATTATGATAATGTTATTGCCATATATTATGGTAATATTGGCATAGATTATGGTGATTATATCGACATAGATTATGGTGATATTGGCATAGATTATGGTGGTGATCTTGGCATAGATCATGGTGATATTTGCATAGAATACGGTGATATTGGCATAGATTATGGTGATGATCTTGGAATAGATCATGGTGATATTTGCATAGATTATGGTGATATTGGCATAGATTATGGTGATGATCTTGGAATAGATCATGGTGATATTGGCATAAATTATGGTGATGCCATAGATTATGCTGATGTTATTTCCATATATTATTGTGATGTTAGGTGATGTTATTGCCATAATCTAGGGTTCCCCTCTTCGAATGACCTAGGGTTTGAAGATGATGATGATGGTAAGGGTTTGAAGAAGAAATTAATAAATGAAGTATATGGATGATTGCTTCATGAAGGTTATATTGCAGATTTAGAAGATATGTTTTGGTCCTCTTCATGAAGGTTTTATTGCATATTTGGAAGATACGTTTTGTTCCTCTTTATGAAGGTTATATTGCAGATTTGAAGGGCTAGTTTGCTACATATTTGAAGGTCGTATTGAAGACATGTTTTGGCCTTCTTCATGAAGGATTTAATTGCATATTTGAAGGACACATTTAGGCTTGTTTATGAAGATGTGGAAGACATCTTTTGGTCTTGCACAAGAGGGTTTTGTTGCAGATTTGAATACTATCTTGGGGGATGTTTCTTCCATATTTGGAGGACATATTTGAGGCATGTACAGGTTGATATGTTGAAATTCAATGACAGTGATTGTGGTAGTGATAGTGACAGTGAAATTATAGTGACAATGACAATGTCAAGACAGTGACAGTGTGAAGACAATGACAAGGACTGTGACAGTACAATGACAGTGACATTGTGAAGACAATGACATGGGCAATGGAAAAGATAGTGACAATGATGGTGACAGTGACAGTGACAATGATGGTGACAGTGACAGTGACAATGATAATGACAGGTTGACACTCTTATTCATATTAGGGTGGCAAGGTGGTGCTAGTGCAGTTTGGTGCCCTTGATCTCAAGGAGTTGGTGCTCGAGAAATAGGGTGGCAGGATGGGGCAAGGACATGAGATTGAAGTCCCCTTCAGGTTGGTGCTTAAAAAGTGTGAGTTGGTGCTCACAAAGGGGGTTGGTGCATCCTTCTAGTTGGTGCTAGAAAAATCAGTGGGTTGGTGCCTCATTCCAGTTGGTGCTAGTAAATCTAGGGGGTTGTAGCCTCCTTCTAGTGGGTGCTAGATAAATTAGGGAGTAGGTGCTTCCTTCCAGTTGGTGTTGGTAAAAAAATTGAATGCAATCTTGTTATTATATAAGAAAAGCATTTTGTGGTTTTCTCCGGTTTGGGTTTCCACGTAGAAATCTCTTGTGCACTGTGTTTGATTTATGTGATGATGAATGACATTGTTAATGGTTAATGTTACATGATGTGATTAAGGTTAAAATTGGTAAAAAGTGCTCAATACTAATTCACCCCCCTCTCAATATTGGTGAATATTCCAACAGATGGTCGATCTATTAATGGAGGAAATGATGGAGGTGCAAGAGGAGGAGGAGTTGGAAGATCACCATCCTGAATAGATGAATCTGAAATGTACAAATATAAAGAAGAAGAGCAATGGAAATGGTGATCCCTCAACCTCTCTAGTAGGTTAACGACATCGACAACATGAGGCATATATAAATTCATATCATTGGGAAGGGTCACCCATATTAGTGCAAGGTCAAGGTTTGAAATGTTTTACCTAGCTCGTACAATGACTATTCCATGGAAATCCATAAATGCACATATATGATCCATCATACTTTGATGGAATCTGTGATTTGGCTTGCTTCACGTGTCGTGTATTTGTATTTGCGATGGCTCATTGACCTCACTAAACCAAAAATATTTGCCACCCTTAAAACACACCAGAGGGCCATGAGCTCAACCTTCATATTGGTTCCATTACCACAATTTATGCGCATAGTGAAATAATGATCGTCATTTAAGAATATAGCCCCACCTGCTGCACAAATACCATTTTGAGTTGCTCCATCAAAAAACAAGGCAAGTTGACATACATTATAAGAAAAGTGACTAATTCTATCAACATGAAGCCTTTCCTTGTCATCAATAAAAGTTTGGAACATCTTCAAAGCTGTCAAACTGCAAGCCATTTACAAACACACTAGAAAGCGCAAGAATATTTTTTATGTAAACAAAACCTATCGATGTACATGATATGTAGGGAGTCACTATTAACAATGCAACTGTACATTTCCTAAATCATCAATAAGCTTAGGATATTTTTATATCAAAGACACTCCATTGTGCATTTATAATATCGAGAAGCATTGGATATGATGCCATCTATTATTATGTCCTCGATATGAAGTTTTCAAGTGGAGGCATTAGTTTGGTTGATGTTATCAAATTTTTTTTTAAGCTAAAGTCTAAACATTGGAATTTAGAATTTTTTAATTAAAAGTTTTTTAAAAATCTGATTTATCTTCAATGTGATTGGATGTACATGATGGGCGTGGGATAACTGGTACTCAAATCGCCTCGCTTTTCTGGCGATTTTTCCCTAGATCCGGTTATAAAAACCGGCGGAATCGTAGTTCCACCCCATTTACTGAGGAACTATGCCCCTAGGGATTTTGGCCCATTTTAAGACGACCCAATCGTCGAAATTCCAAAAAAATAATGAGAAGGGGTGGAACTGTGCCTCGCCGAAAAATTTTCTGTCGCCGACAGGGGGAGATTTGAGTGCCAGTTATCACATGCCTAACCTTTGCCTTGTTTTTCCCTCCCCAAGGGGAGGCGGCCGGCTGACCTCACTGGTTCCTAACATGCATTAAAACACAGCTATGGCTATCTACTGGTTCCTAACATGCATTAAAACATAGGTATGGCTATCTACAGGATGCTCATATCTTAGCTTTTCCTTCCCGAGAGCCTAGTCCAGATTATTATGTTTAATTAGAGCGAGCCAAAGAGTGGAAAACTAGGTATGTAAGGATGCGGGATCAAAATGCTAAGGTCTTAGTGGTTCTGGTTCTGTTTTGTGAACTATTCCTCGGTGTTTCGTGCTTTCACGACTGGTTTTGTTGGCGGGGGCATTTGTTTCGACGTGGTCATTTGCGTGGACATGGTCGTCGATGTTGTTCTATTGTTGTTCTTGTGCTGGAAAGCAGGTTCCTTTGCATCTTTATCGGATTTGTGCCTACGACAGTTTCATAGGTTGGTGGTTCTCTGCTTATAGATTGGTGCGGTCTCTGTTTTTTTCCTGGTATGTAAGTTTTTTTGGTTGGTGGTTCTTTGCTTATAGATTGGTGCGATCTCTGTTTTTTTGCTGGTATGTAAGTTTTTTTGTTGTTTGTTGTCTGGTTGACCGGTTTCAGAGGTTGGTGGTTCTCTACTTATAGATTGGTGCGGTCTCTGTTTTTTTGTTGGTATGTAAGTTTTTTTGGTTGGTGGTTCTCTGCTTATAGATTGGTGTGGTCTCTGTTTTTTTGCTGGTATGTAAGTTTTTTTGTTGTTTGTTGTCTAGTTGACCGGTTTCAGAGGTTGGTGGTTCTTTGCTTATAGATTGGTTTGGTCTCTGTTTTTTTGTTGGTATTTAAGTTTTTTTGGTTGGTGGTTCTCTACTTATAGATTGGTGTGGTCTCTGTTTTTTTGTTGGTATGTAAGTTTTTTTGTTGTTTGTTGTCTGGTTGACGAATTGTTATGCGGGTTTGTGCTATGGTTTCTTCCATGCTAAATGCTATGGTGTAGGAGTTGGTTTATTGTATCCTTACTATGGTAATAAGGAGGAAGGATCGACCCCTCAGTCTGACAGTTATTTAGTTAACATATTCTCACTTTTGGCATTTCATTTCGCTTCTTTTGCAGAGTGACACAGAAGAGGCAAATTCATGCTTCGGGAATTTTTTCATGCCTTTGGCTTTGGAGGGTAGAAAGTCGGAAATCCGTCAGCCTTAGAGGTCAGATGGCGTGTGAAAAGGAAAAAAATGGAAATATTTTCATTGAAGAGGAAGAAGACATGCAGAGTAATGCTCCAAAGGCATAGAAGGCGACGAGCATCTTAAATCATGCTATAGCAGAAGATTGTCACCATCCTCTACATGTCGTCTTCTTTCGCTTTGGCTTCGTGTGCTTTCCAGACCATGGAGAGATTTGGCATGTGTATATGTCATTGTTGATGGAAATTGTTTTTTCAGAAAAAAAAAGCAGTTTGGGATGTCTTCTAGTTAATATATAACCTCCCTTTGGCCACCTCTGGCTTTCACTCTAGTCTTTCCTCAACTAAACACAGTCGCTTTCCTTCGCCTCGTAATCGTCGAAGAGTAACGTGTAATGGAAACTTTGAAGAGGCATAGAGTCCCAAGGCCAGAGCAGGAGAAAGATGGAAGGAATTTAGTTACCAATATTAACTCATTACTCACCACATCCTTCCCATGTCGGACCAACACCCAAATGGTGAAAATCTCGAGGCACCTCATGGTGTAGCAATTGAACGTGCATGACGCCTTGTGTCACAATCTACACATTTTGACTCCTTCAAGGACGCATTTTTTAATACAAGTTAGATCATGGATAGTGGACACTATTCTAGGATTCGTCGTCTAGAAAGCCAACACATGGTTGGTTTTGGTTTCTACAGATGAGGCACATGGTTATGCCTGCGCGGTCTCATGCACGACCCCCCGTGTTTGACCAATGATGCGAGAGACGGCCTTCACGAGGAGGTCATCGACCCCCACGAGGGGAAAATGTTTGCAGAGCAAGAGTAGGCTACTGAGGTTCATACATATAGATTCTACAGTAAAAAGATCGTGCCTACATTTCCTGTAAAGAATTATTACGGATTTATATGGACTCTGCAGATGATGAGGATGCCAAGGAAGTTTTATCCTTATGTGGAGTGCAGGTCAATGCAAAGCCCAAAACGTTTTACTGTGGTGACTAACGAGTTGTCCGCTTTCGCTGCAATAACTACAATCGTGCAACAAAATTACTAAACTAACTTGTTACCACTAACGAAGACAATTTTCTTAGAAAACAGAACCAGTGAAATTAAACATCTAAGCCTCGATGCGACAAGGTCTTTACAAAGATCCAAGAAATTCGACATATGAAACACAAGTTATATTCATTGCCGCAGAAATAAAATAGTTTCAGAGGGAAATCTCAGCAGGATAAAGTCTTCTAGGGAATCTGCTCCCGAGAGTCGAAAAACTTGACAATAATCTTGAATTGGATCGAAGTATTCCCCAAACAGTAAAATATGAAACAATAATTTTCGTCAATATAAAAGTTCTGAAATTTAAGACAGAAATTGTGAAAGCTTTGCAGCTTGCAGTCAAGAGCGTTCAACAGCTGCGAAGCAAGAACATAAACTTTCTTACAGCAAAGTTCTTCGAAGCAGAAAACTGTTCCTAAACTATTCGAAAAGTAAGTCAAGCTCCTCAGAATACAGTAGAGGAAAATGACAAAAGGACCATAGAAAAGCCTCGTCCATGCCAATAAGATCAAATCTAATCCTATTAACTGTGATATCCACTATCTTTCCTAAAGCTTTAGAAATATTCAATAGCATAAACACACTGGTGATTTCACCTCAAATACTGAAGCTTGAGTGCCGATTTTGACAAAATTTGGAAGAGAAACCAGGGTTCCATCCTCACTGTAGTCTGCCCCACTTCTATTCAGATTGTACATGATACACCAACATAATTAAAGGCGTTGAAGTGGCACGAAGATGTATCGTGAACCTTTTCAATCATCAAGCCAGTCCAAATTAAAGCGTTCTTCAACAACCTCAATTGTGAGATTAGGCATGGCAGAGGCTTTGATAGCCATCCATTTTCGTTTGGAGTTCTCATCACAGATTACACATTTTAATGATTTTAGTTTAGCTAACACTTTTGGCAGCTTCTGCAGTCCAGAGCACTCCCCCATGTCCAGCACCTTTAAGTTTGATAGCCTCTCAAATTCCATGGGAAGCTCTTTTAAAGACCTACGCAGTGAAATATCAAGAAATTCGAGTTGCTGAAGTTCACAAATCGGAGGAATCATTGACAACGAGGAGCATGTGATACATGTGTTCATCGAAAGAAAACAACAAAACCAAAAAATTCTACCACGATCTAGAAGCCAATATGTACAATAATTTTCACTTCCTTTTTTATTAGGGTTCGATTAATGGCTAAGCCCTTTGATATCGTTTTAAAAGCATCAACATGGTTATACCTTCCTCTATTTGGTATGATGCAGGATAGGTCAGCTGCCATTGCTGGTTTTAATGCAGGATGCAGGATGAAAAATGTGAATGTAGAATCTAGTTGTCAAGACCCGTGAACCAGAATCCAACAGAGTGTCTAACTTGTTATTCTTTATCCAAATGTTGATACGGAACAACATTTCTTGTAGCGACATTGGAAACCAACAAATGCAACCTCAAGGATGACACCTTTATTGCATGTAGGAGTTTGCTATAATCCCTGAGCTGTGTGCATGGGGCCAAGGTAAACCTGCCTAGGGATCATCCTCGTTTACTCAAGACTTGCCACAGAGCTCATGTTGCCACCTCATAGGATTGTAAATGGAACAAGTGTAACCTTTATGTGACTCATGCACAAACAAATCCCCCGGCACAAAACACGTAAGCATCAGTTTTATGTGGCATCTGGTTACCGAGAATAATTTTTAAATGGTTTCATTCATAGCCGCACAAGTTTTGACAATAAGTTAAAATTTGCAGTTTTTTTATAAAAATGTTTATGGTAGTGTTATCAATAATATTGTCTAAATGTTTAATTAAACAAATAATTGTCATAGTTTCAAGAAAAGAATAAAGTTATTATTATTCAAATGTTTAATTAAACAAAATAATTGTCATATAGTTTAATAAAAGAATAAATTGTATTTTCGACTATGGTTGTTAGAATTAGTCAACGATGTAGACAAACTTTATTTGATCTTTTAATTAGATGGTAGAGCAAAGTGTAATGATTTTTTCTTAGTTTACTTTGCTTAGTGATCATATATTCTAGTGCTTCTATTTTAAACAAAGCATACTATCCACTAAGTTTCTTAGTGGGTAGCCAACTACTCTGCAATGCATTACCTTCTATATAACTGTTTTTATTCACGAGACAACTTTCAAGCCAAAAGTATAGGTTGCAATGCCACTTTCAAGCCAAATTTAGTAGGTATGCGTTATGCAACCTTGTTATAATTTAATTTTAAAGTGGCATTTTTATTAGACACAATTGGTATATAACACGATGCAAATTTCACCTTGAGAAGAATTATTGGTTCTTTATGAGGTTATTGGTTCTTCAAATAAAACTCTCTCATGTTCTAGAGTTATTTTATTAGCATTTTCACTTATGAAATGGTCATATGAAAAGGAGACTTGTATATTTTAACATTTTATTGTCCCAAGCTAAAGATTGGAGTAAGTGGGATTTAGAATCTTTTCATATATTCTTTCAATGCCATATCACTATAAATTTTGATCTTATTCAAATGGGGATGGAGACCTATATTTATAGATTTTTTTGGAGTTGAAACTATGCTTGAAAGAAAAAAAACATTTCAATGTGAATCCAAAGTGATGGCCAAAGACACTGTGTAATGTTATTAATTGGTTTAAGTGGTATGGGAAACAATTGACCAACATCCATCCTAAATTAACTATCTCATTGAATGGGATATAGAACTGCACATAATCATGGTGCGATAATGATTTCATGATATTTGAAGGAATAAGTGCATGACTACATTCTTCATAAAGATATAACTGTGTAAGTCTTCCAATAGTGAAATTGATGTTCAACTTCTTATTTTTGTATATAATTAATATTTCACCCATTGTTTTGATCTCATAAGATGGCTTTGAAAGTAATTTGGGATGTATCGACAAAATGCATATAAGTGTCACAAGCTAAAATTGCTATGATAATAATATAGTGGCACATATCTTTGCTATGGGTATAATATAGTGTCACTTATTTTCATGGTCTCCATATTGATGGTATCTATTAAAATATGATAGAAAAACTGGTCCACATGAAAAGCATTTTCCATGAGAGAGATTCATTGTTTTGTCCACTTTTCCGTCTCATATCTCCATAGTAGATTTGCTAGTCACAAATAGGTGTCAACTTGCACCTCTCTAAAGCCACGAATAAAAACAATTTCTCTCCAAACAATTAAAATTGTCCTTCCAATAGGAAACTACTTGATCTAATAGCATGGAAAGAACTGTAACACCACACTCTTAACATGACACCAAAGAGAAAATAGAAAATGAATAAATAAGGAAGAGTTACTGAAACCTATTACTGCAACTCATATAAATTCTTGTTCATTCCATATACTTTATCGCTTTTTACCTCCCCACAAATAAAGTAGGTGGCAATGTCGAGGACATTGCCACCTCGTGGCTCTTGTTATAAAAAGTAGAAACAAGTTTGAGATATTTTTTCATATAAAATGTCTTTGAAATGGTGTGTTTTTAATATGGAGTAGGGTGCCACCCAATATTATATAGAGCACTAAACAAATGCAAGTTTTTATTGTTTTTAACTTTTTTTGTATTGATGCACTCAATGCAAAACAACACGTCAATAATGGTGATTTGTGTAAATTTACAGAACACACCGCATAGTCCAATGTGAGTTGAATGGCTTGAACACATCATGCAAAATATTTTATTTTTTTTGGAAAAAACAAATTTAAGATGGATTCTACAATTTTAACTAAAATAGTAAATGAGGTAAGAAACAATTTGCATAGTGTCTTCCCTGCCAAGCAGGCATGGTTGCCACATAGATAAAAACGTGAAAATATGTTACCATTTTTCCAAATTCAAAAACCAAATTTACCGACGAATCGAAGGAATTAAGGAATCCGACAACATAATAGCATTAACAACGAGGGTGGTCATACAATGATGGTGATCTCCGATGCTTGTATGGTTGGAAGCACTAAAAGAAAGGTAAAAATTAAATAATGTTTTGGTAATTTTTTTCCCTTCCTTGGTGCGCTCAACAATTAGATACACCGACATGTTTAAGTGTTCATAGAACATTGGTAGATTTTTTTAAATCTTGTGGATAAGTGTGTTTTTTTGGGCACACCGGTACATGTCTACCTATTAAGCACACCGATTAATTTTTCATTTTTTTAAAATTAAAACTATATTTTATAAGAAAATGTCTAAACCTTGTTCAATGCTTCTTAGGATAGACACAATAGTCAAATAATTGTCTAACAACGCACTGATGTTTGTTATATCACAAAATAATGAAACGTTCTACAGTGTGCCTATATAAGGAATGCATTAGGATGACTTCTAGGGTGCACAAAGATACATTGTTTGTAATTATTTAAATAAAAACCAATATTGCATAGTGAAATGTGTAAATTCACTTGGTGTGTTGTAAATAGTAACACTTTGGTGCACTTATAAGTTTAGGATGCACCACATAAGGTTGTTTAAAATTAAAGTAAACTCATGTTTTTGTGAACTAGTTATAACGATTTTTGGAGCACCTAGTTATTTAATGCACTAGTGCACCATATATATGGGTGCACCGATGCGCTATATATGATTTAAGCACACCGATTAAAAACTCCACTAAAACCTTGAGCCACTCTCATTTGCTAGCAAACTTTGCTATAAATGAATAAAGAAGTAACTTTGAGGAGTTTCGACAACTTCACTAAAAAGTGTTTTCCTTGTACTGATAGACAACAAGGAGAAAATCACCTCTTTGGATAATCTTAGTACTAGGATAAATCTTTGGATCACAAACACATATTTTATGTACAACAACTTATATTGAGTAATGGAAGGCTCTAAATACTACCTAAATAGATATTTTTAGCATTTGTTTGTTTAGACTATGAGTAAGTATGACTACTAAGTATTTATAGAGAGAGGGAAAGGCACAAATAACCATCATTCTGATTGATTATAAACAAATGTTGCAATTCCTTCCATTTGACACCATTGTTCTACTTGATATTATTATTGGTTTGTACTATATCCATTTTAATTGGTTTGTACTAACTAATAAGCAATGTCAGTGGTGAAAGTTGTATATGATCCAATATCACTTCAAGAGAAAACAATTTCATTCCCTGGATCCTCGATCTGTCCAAAAATTGCATCAATTTATGAGAAGCATAGCTAAGAGTGTTGGTTGAGATCTAACCTAAGAGAGGGTAAACTTGGTTGATCAAAATTCATAATAGAAGTCTCCATATGCAAACTTATATCATCCTCAATGGTGAATGAGCGTGGTTGAACTAGATCATGAGAGATATCAAAGGTATATTTCCCAAGGTATTTGAAATTTAGATTTCCCTTACTGGAGGAATCATGTATGGGTTATTCAACCAATTTCCAACAATCCATGCCCACATCACCATCATCAATGATCATAAGATAAATGCACATCATTATATCCATGAAAACCTTCTTCTTTAACTGAAATATCCTTGAACCTCATCTTTAAAAGATCCATCTATATGAGCGAAAGAGATAAGGAGAAACATCCACCACACCTTCATCATCCATATCTTCATTATTTTTCGTAGCTAGAAGCGACACTTTGATAGATACCTCTTCATATTGATTTTAAAACCTGTATGAAAATCCGGCTTGGCTTGATCTAGGTTGAATCCTTCTTCTCTTTTGAATGGCAAGCAAGGCTTGTATATTTCATCTAAATTTTCTGATATAACACTGCTAGGTCTCGAAGGGTCATAGATCAGAGGAGCAAGGAACTTCTAATAATCATACTCTTCATGAATCTTGCCATTTTATTTCAAGAGGACCAATAAATCATACGAATTTTTGAAATGAAAGTAAGGAGAACTCACCATTTTCTTGTGGTCTTCAATTCCTTCAATCAGGCCTACTTCGTCTTCATTTTCTAAGTCCCATCATATTCATCTTCAAGAGTACCTTCTTCTTTGTACATAAGGCCTAGAATGTTATCAACAAGATATTGATCAATGGTTTCTTCAAGCAATATTTACAAGGCGCGATATTCATCATGGATTTCTTTGACAAGGTATGCTTTATGCTCTTCAAGGATTAGGATGATCTGATAATATTTTCTATGTTTTCCTTCAAGATTTTTCTTAAGGTATTGGTTTTCTTCATGGATTTCTTTATTAAACAAACTCTTCACTTCTTCAACGTAGGGAATACATCTCTTGCATATTTATTGTTAAATTTTCAGAATTTACTTCAATCTGATCTAGGATCTTAACTGAGAGAACAACATGTACAACATATCTACAGCATATCAATCATGAAGACAATAATGCAAGCACACAAGAGACACAAAGATTTACTTGGGGAAAACCATAAAGGTGAAAAACCCCAGTAAGTTCCTCAGAGATAGATAGAGCAATGATACAACCCAAACAAGAGATAGACATATCCTAGCAGCAGATCCTCCTCCTCCATAAGTGCGCCACTCCTCCTTGAGTGTATGAGTGAGAAGTGAGTGAGCAAATAGAGTGCCTCCCGCACTCTATTTATACTTGACTTGACTTGCCTTTTTACCTAACTCATGTAGGCTCGAACTTAACCACATAACATAATGCTGACTAGGTCGACCCCCAATAGGGTGGTCTAATAACCCTTTGAAACACATGGCCGACCCCCAATAGGGTGGTCTAATAACCCTTTGACCCACATGACTTATATAGGGCCGACCCCAACAAGGTGGTCTAATAACCCATTAAGAATAAGTTACGACATTTACAATATAAATGACGACACTTCCTTATAGAGGAATAATACCATCTCTATAGGAATACAATATACATATATGTGAAATACATTCCGAAGTTACATATACATCAACACTCCCTCTTAACTAGGAAGGTATTTCTCAGCACAGTTCTTCTAGCACAAGTCATCTTCTCTGGATCATCGTCACTAGATAATCATCATCGAGTCATCATCATCGTCACTGCTGCTGCTATCTCAATCAATCTCTGAATCTACTCGTCATAGGAAGTTCTACAGAGCCAGTCTTTTTTCATACTGGATGTAGGCCCACCACCTGCAGGTCTTCATCATCACTGGCCATACTGTGAAATCCTCAGGACTTATTACGTGCGTCACAAAACCTGGCTGCAACATCCCAGGCTATTACGAGCACACAGCTCTACCTGTAGGATCTCCCAGGAGCACATTACATGTGACCCATCACAAAACTTGGCTGAAGCATCCCAGGCTGTTACGAGCACGCGGCTCTACCTGTCGGATCTCCCAGGAGCACATTACATGTGATCTCACCACAAAACCTGGCTGAAGCATCTGAGGCCTTTTTCATCCTGTCCATATCTCCCAGGAGCAAATTACATGTGGTCATGGCAAAACCTGGCTGAAGCATCTGAGGCCTTTTTCATCCTGTCCAGATCTCCCAGGAGCAAATTACATGCCATAGGACAAAACCTCGCAAGAGCATTTTCCAGATATCCCAGGGCACTGAATTACATGCCATAGGCAAAACCTCGAAAGACTATCTGCAGATCTCCCAGGGCACAAATTACATGTCCTCCCAAGCAAAACCTCGCAAGAGCATTTGCCAGATGTCCCAGGGCACCGAATTACATGCCATAGGCAAAACCTTGAAAGACTATATGCAAATCTCCCAGGGCACAAATTACATGCTTACCTGCACAACCTGATCCACGGCCACAAAGTATCATCTGATACTCATCAAACATCATCCTGATGTACACATGATCATCCTGATCATCATCACTGCAACATCCTGCTGCATGTCATCTAGAGAAGCTCGTCATCCACGATCATCCTGATCATAAAATGCATCCATCTGATGCACACCAAGTATCCACCTGATACATACATAGATACATGATCCACACAATGTATCCATCAGCATACATGATCTACCTGATCATACAAAGATACATGATCCACATAATGTATCCATCAACATACATGATCCACATAATGTATCCATCAACATACATGATCTACCTGATCATACAAAGATACATGATCCACACAATGTATCCATCAGCATACATGATCTACCTGATCATACAAAGATACATGATCCACACAATGTATCCATCAGCATCCAACATGATGCATACATACATAAGTGATCCAACTGATCGTATCCAGCATCCAACATGATGCATACATACATGAATGATCCAACTGATCATATCCAGCATCAACATGATGCGTACATACATATAAATGATCCAACTGATCATATCCAGCATCCAACATGATGTGTTCATACATACAAAAAAAATTATCCAACTGATCATATCCAGCAAAAACTAGAACATCATCCTGATGCTCATCATTCAACGCTTACATCCACAGCTATGTGAAGGATCCTCCTTCCTCCATGCTTGGAATGGCTTCAGAAAATGTGTCCATCACTTCTTCCTCGAAGTGTCCTCGATCTGAAGAACTCCAAGCCTCTCTCTGAAGTACTCAAACTTCACCCTGGCTAGTGGCTTCGTCAGCACATCTGCAATCTACTCGTTCGTCGCAACATACAGGAGCTTCACAGCTCCTTTCTGCACCATATCCCTGATATAGTGATATTTGATCTCTATGTGTTTCGATCTGTCATGAAACACTGGGTTCTCAGACAACTTCACACAACTCTGGTTATCACAGAAGATACCAGTAGCATCCAATGGGAGATCAAATAACTCAGACAGTAGCTTTCATAGCCATACTGCCTCACAACTAGCTGAACAGGCTGCAACATACTCTGCCTCAGCTGTACTCAATGCTACACAGGACTGCTTCCTGCTAAACCAAGAGATCACACTTGATCCCATATTGAAGCAGCACCCCGATGTTCTCTTCCTATCTGCAGCACTGCCAGCCCAATCTGAATCAACATAACCCTGCAGGTTAAACTTTTGATTCGCTTCATACTTGAGCCCAAAATCCACTGTACCCTTCAGGTACCTCAGAACATGCTTTACAGCAACCAGGTGAACACTCCTCGGATCCGTCAGGAACTAACTCAATGTGTTCGCTGCAAGGAAAATATCTGGTCTCGTGTTCGTCAGGTACATCAAGGACCCAATCATCTGATGATACATAGAGACATCAACCGGCTCAGATGAAGCATCACATAGAAGCTTCAAATTTGATGCCATAGGTGTGGCCATGGCTTTGCAATCCATCATCCCAAACCTCTTCAGGATCTCTACTGCATATTTCCCTTGTCCAAGGAAGATTCCATCTGCACTCTGCCACACCTCCATGCCAAAAACAAATAGTGCATCATCCCCAAGTTTCTTCATATCGAACTCGGCAGCAAGCTTCCGCTGCGTGTCGGCAATCAATCTATCTTCACCTGTAACAAACAGGTTATCCACATACAAAAGTAGTATCACTGGATTTCCTTCCTCAACCTTGTAGAAAAGGTTGGAACCCGCTTTACTCTTGGTAAAGACCAAACTGGATAGAAAGCTGCCTATCCTACCATACCAAGTTCTGCACACATATATGACTACACCATGTTGTCTTGAAATCCAACTGGTGCATCTTCTATTTCATCACTTTTATATTTCTCAATGCTGCCATCTGCAACATGCTTGTTTTGATAGATCCATTTGGAAGTCATAACAAACTTCCCTTCACGTCTTGGGACTACATCCCAAACATCATTCTTCATGATCGACGGATCATGGCATTCCATTTCTACATCCTAGATCCTGGGAACTTCAATATCTTTGCTGAACAAATGTTGTAGTTCTTCTTTTGTAGGAGATGGCATACGATCTTTCCTACACAACAAGTTAAATTGCATGATTAGAAAACATCTCATAGTTTTCAGAACAAATTCTTACACATAGAGAAATATGTCATACAGTCATGCAATTATCTTAGCCAATGCTTCAATACAACATTTATCCATATCCCGTAACTTTCTAGATGCCTTCCAATCTCTACCAGAACATTGTTAAGAGTGTGCACAACTCCCAACATGTCAGCAAAGAGGTTTCATTCTAGATAAGTAGCAATGGAATGCTGTACAGTGCCATAGGCCACTTACCCATGCATATTAGGAGTATACTGTTCATCAATGCAACTATTCTAATATGCATAATACACAACCCGATTCTAGGAACATCAGTATATACATTATTGAATAGTATTATTTAAACAATAAAATATGCAAGTAATGACAATTCAAATACTTATCTTTGTTTGTTTGTTGGGTTGACTCCCTCTCAGTCTTTGCTTCTTTTCTGCAACTCCATTCCTATGTGGATTGTGAGAAGTGGTCAACTCCCTCTGAATATCTGCATCCTTGCAGAAACTACTAAAGTGTGCTCCTTTGCTTTCTTGCAGGAACAACTAGAGTGTGCTCCCTCTTGATCTTTGCTTCCTGAATTACCTGTTCTTGAACTCATATTCATCCTTGGTCCCTATGCATGCTTATTAGTATCATGATTGTGTTATCCTTGTGAACTTATATAAAAACATACATTCATTAGTATACTATTAAAACACAATAATCTCAAGCATGTATAGTCATGATCATTTCAAATAGAAAATAATAATCATTAGCATTCAAGGTTTATGTAGGATTCTTATGGTTAGTCAAATCATAAGAAACATAACATGTCTAAACCTGTAATTACTCAAACCTATGACTCTTCAGGTTAGTTGAATCATCAATCAAGATAAGAGATATAATATGCATAAAACCTGTGATTATTCAAACCTATACCTTCATGATTCTTCTGGTTAGTCATATCATCAATTATGGTAAGAAACATAATATGCATACAACCATGATTATTCAAACCTATGACTTCATGAATAATCATTATCAACAACAATATAAGATCCTAACACAAGGTAGGATTCTAGCTTGATATAGGAAAAACATACCTGGATTAGCATGCTAGCTATTTATGTCTAACATACTCACATGATGTCTTCTTGTTCTTCTTCAATGACTTGTGCTAGTAACCTGTAAATCTCATAGGTTAACCATTATAAAACCAAGTTATACATACCTCGTAAATGGATCTTTTGTGAGATCCACGACAATGGATGAATCTTTGTCCTCATGTCATCATGATCATATGTTCTTGAACAAGAACATGATTTGTCTTTCTTGGTGTACCTTTCATGTTAGTAGACAACATAAACCTTATACAACACCATAATGCATTAGTACAATCATAAGTGTCAACACCCTTACCAATGAATATCTTCTATCACGCATTCATAATTTTGTTAAGGTGATACGACAAATCTAAAATCAAGATTGTACTAACCGTAATAACATGAAGACAAACATACCATAAACTTAATCATGAACAAATCTCAAAACATACCTCGATGAGTCAGACCTGTCGAGATCGCTTGTAATCTTCTTATGTAAGGCCTTAGCCTCATCTCCCTCTGAAACAGGAACTTCTTCACTTATGTAGGTGACCAATCCATCTTCTTCTAGGATTAACCCAATCCACTTGATTTGCAAGAATTGGACCTGGAGCTGGACATGGGTTTGTCAGAGAGACCCCAAAAATTCAAACTTCCGAAAGGATAGAAATATGCGCCTTGATGAGCTGATCAAGCTGGTATATTCAGAATTTGAAAACTGCAAAGTTTCACTTTTCAAATTTGCCTTTGAAACTTCCGGATTCACTGGACGTGACCCTAAAGTGGGGTTTGATGAAGCCCACTCTTCTGCCCAATCAAAGGTTTGATCCAAAGCTCTAAGCTTCTATTTTTCTAAGGAGCTTCCAGCCGTGGTCACAGATTTCAAAAATTCTCGTTTTTACAGAAGCCCTAATTTTTCACTTTTCTGATCAAAGTCCCGAACTAGGGTCTGATCAAGCCCAGCCTTCTACCCAACCAAAAATTCTGATCTTGGTCTCTAAATTTTTATTTTGATGAGTAGCATTTAGCCGTGGTCTCCGATTACAAAAATTCCAACTTTCTCCAAAGCCCTAAATTCCGGAAGCCATGAATGAAGGTACTAAAAAATAATTATGTTTTGACAGAAATATGTACCTGATTGTTTCTGGTGTAACTCTGAACTTTTCAATCCACAGGGTCTGAAAAAGTTTTTTGAGATAGCCTGACCTGTTATCTTTCAATCCTGATAGGTCTGACCTCAATTGGATTCTCTGAGAGAGAGTTATGCCAAATGTCGCAACGTGACCTGTTTTTGGATAATACAGGAGAGCGAACTTGTACGGCGTTCCACGTGTCACTGTTTCAACTTCGGCCTCTAAATTTTTTTCCTAAGATAGCTCGGCCTGTTATCTTTCCATCCTGATAGGTCTGACCTCAATTGGATTCTCTGAGAGAGAGTTATTCCAAGTGTCGTAACGTGACGTGTTTATGGGATAATACAGGATAGCGATCTTGTACGACGTTCCACGTGTCACCGGTTCAACTTCGGCCTTTGAAATTTTTTTGTGAGATAGTATAGTCTGTTTACTACCTGTCACTTTTTACGAAATTTCATTTGGAGCTTCCTAGCCCAAGTTATGACCTTTTTCCCAAGGTCACCTGATTTTGACTAAGATCTGGAAGAGGCAGAAACCCTATATTGTACAGATCATAAATCACAAAGTACAACGAATTAGATGTTTTCCTTTGGACACAAGGTACCTGGAGATTTAATCTTCGACCTGTAAAGATTTCAGATCTGAAACCTTCGCCAAAACGGATTTATAGCGAAAGTGCTACGACGACTAGTTTTTGCTATATCAAGCCCTAGCATCGTAAGTGCAACAAGTGTCATACATGCTATATCATGCCTTCTTTCAGGCTAGCTCTGATACCATGTTAAATTTTTAGAATTTACTTCAATATGATCTAGGATCTTAACTGAGAGAACAACATGTACAGCATATCTACAGCATATCAATCATGAAGACAATAATGCAAGCACACAAGAGACACAAAGATTTACTTGGGGAAAACCATAAAGGTGAAAAACCCCAATAAGTTCCTCAGAGATAGATAGAGCAATGATACAACCCAAACAAGAGATAGACATATCCTAGCAGCAGATCCTCCTCCTCCATAAGTGTGCCACTCCTCCTTGAGTGTATGCGTGAGAAGTGAGTGAGCAAATAGAGTGCCTCCCGCACTCTATTTATACTTGACTTGACTTGCCTTTTTACCTAACTCATGTAGGCTCGAACTTAACCACATAACATAATGCTGACTGGGCCGACCCCTAATAGGGTGGTCTAATAACCCTTTGAACCACATGGCCGACCCCCAATAGGGTGGTCTAATAACCCTTTGACCCACATGACTTATATAGGGTTGACCCCAACAAGGTGGTCTAATAACCCATTAAGAATAAGTTACGACATTTACAATATAAATGATGACACTTCCTTATGAATAATACCATCTCTATAGGAATACAATATACATATATGTGAAATACATTCCGAAGTTACATATACATCAACATTTATGGGCACCAATAGCTGCAGACTACCTCTATCATTTCTGAAAGAGAGGATATTGAACCTTTGTCTAGGCCTTTAAACCAAGCAAGGTCCTTTTCTTGCAAATTCAACAAAAATGACTTCATGTAGGCATCTTTATATTTATGAATATGAAAATATAGAGCATTTTCTAGAAATTGTTTGACGTGGTTCAAGGAATCATCATCATGATCACATAATTCTATCAAAAACGTCTTTGGAAACTCATCTGAAGTGCTCAATAAATCAAGAGGAGCAAAGAGGTCTTCAAGGATTTCTTCAACATGCTCCTTTTTGGGAAGGGAAATCACGACCTCAATACTTTCTTTGTCAATATTAGGATCCCACTCGTTCCCAAATTCCTTAACAAATTGCAAGAGTGAAGATATCCCGTTAGGAGGAATCTCATCATACCAATCTCCCATGCCCTTGTTATTATGCAAATCAAGAGAGTTTACGAACCTCTTCATTCCGATATCTTCCATAATATCCCATGCCACAAGAAATTCTATGAACATAATAATATGCTTTGCAACTATATATTCATGTTCATGAAATATTGGGATGGACTTGATCCACCCAAGTTCATTTGGCCAATTTTTCTATCCCATTTTAGAAATCCAATGGAGCATATTGATTATGCATTTGTGTTTCATCAAGGGACACTATATCATCTTCTTACTAATAGCTAAGGCTCGATCTTTTGAATTGCACTTCCTTAATTTGTTTTCTTCAATGGAGTCAGCAAATACGACCTGCAAGGTTATCCCTTAACAATAATCCTATAAAAGTACAAATCAAAACTTACCTCTTGCACTTGTTCCTATAGAGTAACTCTTTATTTTTCTTTGATGGAGTCACCAGGTGAGACCTGCCAAATTAGATCAAAACAAATCTCACCAAAGTACAAAACAAGAACATACCTAAGTAACATGAAATACATTGGATATATATGAAATATAGATGGATTCAACTCGGGAACACCTCGAATGAACTATCGCCACTTTTCCATTGAGTCCCCGACAACGGTGCTAAAAATGTTACCATTGAAACTAACACACCTTTTCAAATCAAGGATATGTAAACCTAATGTGAGTGACGGTAATCTCGAGAGAGAGAGTTAAAGACAATGTCACCACAATTTAACCTCTCAACACTTTTGGAAACTCCAAAACCTAGGGGGAGACTCTAATCAATAAAAGATACCCGCAACCACCAACAAACCACAAAACCTTAATAGCTATGATTAGTGCCTTATCAAAGTCAAACAATATCAAATCAAGGCACAATAATATGCAATAATGGAGTTATTCACTTTATCACAAATTCCAAATGACATCACACCTTTCAAGGAAATTTCACGTCTCCCAAGGCAATATCACACTTCCCAAGGTAGCCACTCCAAAAAGTGTGCCATCAAGGGAAAAAGGACAATTGGACTAAGGAAAAGTTGGAGGGTAGCCCATAAATACCAAACACCCTCTAATTCTCCAATTATGAGGGTTTCATGGATCCCAATGCACTTCCTCAAATGAGGGTTCCCTCTAGGGTTTGTGGCTAAAGCCCTATGGAATTTTTTTAGGTTAGACGAGAAAAGCAAATTCATGACTACATTTTGGGTTTTTGAATTTATTTAGATTTTTAGGGTTTTTTCTAGTTGTAAAATATTTCTATGCATAAAATAAATTAAAACATGTAAAATTTTATTAAAAAGAAGAGGATGAAGGATATGGTATTAAATTATTGTCTCAAACCCTAGGGCTATGAGAGGTTGAGGCTAACGTCCCTCCTCTTAAGATTGTTTCCACTACTTACAACTAGGGAAAATCTAGCAATCTCTACGGTTAGGTAGATGAAACCCTAATTAGGGAAAATAAAGAATTCCAAGGCCCAATAGAACAATGGAGAGCTCCTTGGTAGGAAGGTATCCTCAAGAAAGTATACAAACGGCTAGCAAACAAACCCTACCTTAGTCCAAAGCATTTCAAGAATGACGTTAAACTAGGGTTAGGAGATAAAATTACCAACATTAATCAAGAATGAGCAAGGAGAAGCACCTTAGGTAACCCATGAGCACGAGTTATTACAACTATTCTTAGCATCCACTTAGCATGTGACTATCAAACCCTAGAAATCCTTCCGTCCATCCTTCATGCAACATAAAAAGACATCCAAAGAGAAGTGCATGTAGCTTCAAATGATCCAATAAACTAGTAGGAAAAGAAGAGAATACATAATTTGAACCCTAGTCCATGATTTAAAAATGAGGTGAGGTTGTCTTATTTATATGAGACAACCCTCGACCTTTTACAAATTTGAGCGTGCAAGTTAATGGAAAAATATAAAATTCTAGGTTAGTGCACCCACAAACTTGGGAACTAAACCATACAATGACATAAAATAAGAATAAAAATGCGCAATTAGGCTCCACCAAGTGCAAGGTGAGCCAAAAGTAGGGCGTTATGCCCCAAGTAACCCCAACATATACTTGTCCGTCAATTCCATCCTTTTTAACAATGCAGGTTGCTTCTTTAAGGAATGACATCATGGGTTTGGAGACCAGGAGGAGGGGTTTTGTATCAAAACAATAGGTCCAAGTTGGTAGAATGAGGTGTGCTAAACCGGGTATGACAACCCTTACTCGCGTAATCACCTCTACAAAGAAAAATATGAGTGTGGTCATGTGTTCTAATGAACCCATCCCAAGAAGCACCATACACCAACCCAAGGCCCAAATGGCCCAACATGATGGGGTACTTCCACCCATCAAGAGGCAGTAGGCAATGCCAGTAAGACAACACTTCTTGGAATGAAAACCAAGAGGACCTTCCATGACTTGATCAGGGGTATTTAGCCCCAAAACCAACACTCTACATAATATAGCCCCAAAAACTTGGCCTTTACAAAAGAAAAAGAAACTCCTCACTCTGGCACATTTGTAAGGAATGCTTCAGACACTTTGAGGATTAATAGGGATAATGTTGGGTGTGTTGTATTCTTTTCATGGAAATCGACCGTTGAAGTCAATAGTCAACTGGTAACAAGTCAACTAGAATTGAAGTCGATAGACAATGGAAGCCTGGTCGGCTAGAATAGTTGATTGGTCAATGACCACAATTGGTCGACGAGCATAAAGTGGGAAAGAATTCAATGAACACTTGGATGGAAAGAAGATCAACTAGTGGTTGACTAAGGTTGGCTCAGTCAAGTCAACTATAACATAAAAAAACTCTATTCAATTAGGAAGTTATGGATCATCATTAATGGAGTAGTTGGCTGTAACTAAATCGGTTATCATGAATTAGAGTATTTGCATCTATAAATATGATGTAATGTGAAAGGCTAAATGTACTATGAAGTACCACACGTAGTGAATGAGTGTAAGTGAATTCAAGCTTGAGCTATTGCAATCTAGTAAATCGTTGTTGTAAATGTTGGTTAAGAGTGTTGATAATAGATGAGTGGTAAAGCCACGGTAAAGCTCATTGGTTTTCTAGTTTTTCCCTATAAAGGGTTTTCCAAGATAACTTTCTATGTATTATGTGACTATGTTTTGTGCCATTGTTAAATTCTTTTATATATAATTGTTAGAATCATTATGCATAATCATTGTAAAAGGTATCGATATCCTTGACAATTCCACTATAGGGTCAAATCCATGGCGCTACGATGGGCATCAACTACATCCTATTTACAACTCTTCAACCCTCACTACATGTTTTTAATCTCACACAACACACAATATTTGCTACAATAATCATAGTGTTCCATCTCTTACATAGCTCTTAATGGAAGTCCAACAATGCCAAATATATTTTCTATCAAGAAAGAAATGCACATAATTAGTGGATGCCACCTTCCTTGCAAGCCTTTGTCACTTTCTTTGGACTAAATGCAATGCGGGCCTACCACAATTCAATAACATACAGATATATCCCACACACAACTTGCATTTGCATAATCATATAGATCATTAGGGTGCGAATTGGTGGGAGTTGTATACAAGAATGGGGGGACAAAAGAGACTTAATTTCCTCTCCTTTCATGCTTGCATGAAAAACCATGTAGTAATGAGTGACAAGATTTCCATGGTACCCTGACACATCATCGAAGGTGTATGATGGTACTTTGGTCAATCAACCTCCCATTTATCCTATATACCCCTTCTTACAACTGTGTCCCATGGTTGGCCTATGAATCAAAGCCCATGTTTTTTCTTGTCATAATGTGGAAACAATTTATTTACTTAAATAATTTTATTAAAAATAAGATCATTTGGTGTAGTTAGAGAGATTAATGTTTTGAGGAGGGGTCTAATGATAATACATGGATCATTCCCCACCGTGGGTGATGAGCATGGGCCTTCCCACGGGGACTAGTGCCAACCCTGATACAAGACTAGCACCCGCCACCGCCAGCCAAGAGGCCAGGCACGTGACAACCCATGCAGCCCACGCATCCACCTAGCATGCCCACGCGTCCGAGACACTTGCCTAAGGTTTTCATGTTAAGACACATCCCCCCTGACCCGCTTCATTCTTCGGTTTGGGCTTCATGCTGTCATCATTCTCCGGTCAGGGCGTTAATCGTTTGATGGCTCCTGCGTGTGTGCACTCTCGTCCATGTACTCCACCTCCAGCCCGAGTTACTACCATTTTGGATTTGGAACCCTGCATGAGTATTCATAAGCGCAGCAGAAAGAGGAGGGCACAAGGTCCCCAAGGTTCACAAGGTAATAGAAGCCTGGAAATTGCTAGACGTCTCACCCTCTGCAGCACGATCTTAATTTGGGGAGGATCCTCCTCCAGCCTGAACTCCACATTTGCTAAAATGTCGCCTTAGAAGAGACTGTATATCCGGCAAAAAACAAAGCCGACCGACCCCTCACCTGGAATGCTGGTAAGATTCATGAGGGGGGTCGTAGGAAAGGCACACAGGTTCAAGTAGGAAATTTCGTCGAAGGCTCAAGCAGAAATACAGGAGGCAGAGGATGATGGACACTGAAATTAAAAATGAATTTGAGGCTTTAGTCTCAGACCACTGGAACACTAGAGGCCGAACTACTCTGTACCATAAAACCTTAGATTACCATTAGCAGCAGAAGGCAGTTCTCGGGAAGGCTTTAGTAGAAAGAGGGGAAGCACATGCTGAAATCCTCCTCAATAAGACGAAATGGTTCTCCTCCTCACGCAGATCATTTAGAACCATAAGCAGATTGCTAAGAGACTGGGCATCGAGCTCGCCGTTTGCCATGTCGGCAATACTGGTTAGAACATTAGTCTAGTTTTAGACTCCGTCTTATTTAGTTTTCTAGTTAGCATTTCAGACTCTATTACGGTTATATTAGATTTATGGTTAAACTGAAGGTTGTTCTCAAAACTCACAGTTGCAGTCTTAGCTCTGAATTTGGGTCTGGTTTCTCTATTTTGGGAAGGCCCTATAAACTTTTATATTTTGGTCCCGGGTTTGTTTTCTCAGCTATGAGAAGGCCCTATAAACTTTTGTTTATTTTGATGAATAAAATATAAAGATCCATACTAACTTAAAAAAAAAGATAATACAAGGATAAAAAAAAATTGTTGAGTCCCCAATCATTGTAGCCTTTCTTACTCTTTTTTTCACAATTAAGCTTAAAGCATTGATAATGCTTCTGCCTCATTCTTTATTGAATCCTAAACTTTAAACCAACTCTATTTCATTTTGTCACTCGAAATTACAAATAACCCTCTCACCCCTACCCCTCACCTTAAGATATACTATTACTTAATTATTTAAAATGCAATAATGATGATAATGAAGCTAACTCAATGAATTTAAAACAGTTTTTTTTACTTTTCTGGTTAGTTAATGGCTATAATGAAGATAACTCAATGAATTTAAAACATTATTTTTTACTTTTTTGGTTAGTTAAGGGCTAGAAAGAGAGATACATGTATTGGAATATTGAATATTGGAATTTGATGAAAGAGAGATACATGTATTGGAATATTGGAATTTGATGAAAGAGAGATACATGTATTGGAATATTGGAATTTGATGAAAGAGAGATACATGTATTGGAATTCGATAAGTAAACGTGTGTTAAATTTGGTTTAATTTTATAATTATTTATACAAAATTAAAAAGATTTTATAAATTACATATG
This sequence comes from Larix kaempferi, assembly GCA_027924585.1. Taxonomy (NCBI): domain Eukaryota; kingdom Viridiplantae; phylum Streptophyta; class Pinopsida; order Pinales; family Pinaceae; genus Larix; species Larix kaempferi. The sequence continues at coordinate 10,914,614 of BSBM01000616.1, read as the reverse complement.
ATAATATTGCTAACATCCTCATTTTTAATAAATAAATATTTTTTAAATTCCAAAATCATGTGGCTACCACATATATAACAACAATTATCCATTGAACAAAGTTCATGCCTAGAACCTTCACTTTTAGGGAAGACAAATTGACACTAACATTTCCAATTAATGGTAATGGTAAGAAATAGACATATATGTATTGGAATTTGATGAGTATACGTTTGATGAGTATACGTGTGTTAAATATGGTCCAAGTTTATAACTATTTATAAAAAAAATAAAAAAAAAATCTAATAGATTTGATAATTTCATATTTCTCATCAATAGAATGCTTTTTAAATTCCAAAATCACGTGGATACCACATACAGAACAACGATTATCCACGCCTAGACCCTTCGCTTTATAGGGAAGACAAATGGACTTTGAGATTTCCCAATTGGATATTTTTTTTTAACAGTTTCACGTATTAGTACTATATAGGAAATCAAAGGTTAACATGATTTATTCTTTTATAGAAAATAATTTAATTATAATAATGAAATAGAGAATAACAAATATAACAAGTAAAAATAGCAGCAAAGTTGTTTATATTTGCCATTAGAAATTAGTTTATAAATAATTTAGTCAATAATTGTACTTTAATAATAATAGCTAACTCTTATGCCAAAAAGTTCATTAATAGTAATAAGTCAAAAAAGTTTATTAATAGTAATAGCTAACTCCAAACCCAAAGAGTAGGAAGCTAATAACTAGGCTATGCGTGAATTTAATATGTTAAATCAATTTGATTTTTCTAATGGATGCCTTATCCAAGGAAACTCTGGATGGAGATCCCGGTGTTCTTCTTTGAGAAGAATGAGAAGTTTAATCATTATGATTCTTTGTGTTCCTTTTTTTTTCTGAAGTATGATAGTGTCCCTCTATGTATTGAGGTCTGTTTCTTGTTTTGGAAGTATGGGGAGTGTATGTCTCTAATTCTTTTTTGCTACAAGTCACTGTATCTATGAAGTGAATAGTTTTGTATGTGGGTCAGTTGTACTGATTAGTCCGGGTTTCTCTTTCAGATACGGTTTTTTTAGTGAAAAAATTAAAATTCTAAATTATATTTATATAAAATAATTTACATTAATAATTATTATTTTTTAATTTATATTAACTTATTCAATATAAATTTTTAATTTATATTTAATAATAAATCTAACCTCACAAATATTATATTATAATATAATATTATAATATAATATAATATTATAATATAATATTATATATTTTAATAATTTTATAATACTACATATATTTATTATAGTATAGTATAGCACACTTTATATTAAGTTATAATAACTTTACTAATACCTTATTTATTATAATATAATATTATTTACTACAAACAGCTATAAGATGGCAATGGTCGCTACTAACAACTAACAAAAACCATAGCAAAAAACCAATTTGTTTGCTCTTTAACTAACTTTAACTAGACCTACTGAGTTTAGAGCAAATCACTAATTTCTTTTTTGGTATAAACATCTTACCTAATAATGCAAACAAATTGCACTTTCTAAACATAACAATATTTTTAGAAATGAAAATTGCACTTTCTAAACACAACAATATTTTTATAAACGGAAATTAGAGTTTAGAGTGATAACCTCCAGTTTTGACAAAATGAAATGAAAACACTAAACTGTACTTACTACCAACCAAAGGAAGCCAGATAGGAAGCAATGAAACCTTGATCATTGGAATTTGGGATGACATCAGAACGTTTGACATTAATAATTTTTAAACTAATTAATTTTTCATAAAATTGAAAACATTTTGTACAATGTAAATGATATTTAAAAAATCAAAAGAAACAAGAAAAATAGCTGCAAAGCAGCTAGTCACTGCCATAAGAAATGTTTATAGATTGTTTAATTGTATTTTTTGTATTTGAAATAAAATTCAATATTGACATAATAAATTTGTTTTACTATTTAATATAAAATATGAAATTTCTTGACGATTAGGATGATGGTTTTTAACGTCTGCTAAGACTAAATTTGGTCTACCAAACCTTAAGAGAAAATACAAAATAAAGATTATTTTATTTGCTTTTAAATAATATTTCTAGGCTCAAAAAGATTACAAAGGAGTGTAAGTTTTTTTATAACTATGTATTTATATATAAATAATCATTTAAATAAATATTTAAACATTATGTTTTAAAATTAATTTTTAATTTTAATTATAAAATTTATCCATCTTTTATTTTATCATTATTTTTTAATAAATATATAAATATTTGTTTATTATTATTTTTTAATAAATATATAAATATTTCTTTTGTATTAAAAAATAGTTTAAATTTGTCATAATTATAGATTTAATCAATTTTCAATATGAGATAATTATATATTTTATACATCTTTTAATTTTCTTGTAGATACGTTTTTTAATTCTTTATCATAATTAAAATTAATAATAATTTTAATTTGAAAACATTGAAGTTTTTAATGTCTTTTATTTATATATAAATATTTTATTAACGTGTAAAAAAATTAAACATCATATGTACCCTTTTTGTAAAATTAGGTAGAATTGAAACAAACTAATTAATATAATTAAACATTATTTATCCAGCTAAGCAGTAGAAAAAGTTGATGTGAAACATTAAAAATATAATATAGACTTTAAAGTTACTTCTGAAACTGTATTCCAACCTATGGTAAAACAAAACATTAACATGGAAATAGTAATTTTGTCCACTATATTGTTTCTCATTGGCTTTTTAGAAGTACTAATTTTGTCTATCTACCTTTAAAAAGCTTAACCATAGAGGTCATGAGTCATGGAGCAAGCAAATATGTTATGTTTATCAATGAAATTAATTACTTAAGAGACTTGCAACCCTAGAGAATAGTGGTGGATTGGCCTAGACAAGTGCAAAGTCTCCATGCAAGTAGAGCAAGTAAAGCATGTATGGCCAAGTATATAATGGCTGCAATGAGGTAAGCTACATGACAATGACCACGATTGAACTCTAGGACAATAGACCTTGACACATTAATTACTTACCCTGTGAGAGCTCATAATTCAACACCGTAAAGCACACTCATATGTGAAAACAGTCAATTAGATTCTCTGAGCTTAAGGACTTCCAAATATCTTAATTCCCAAAACGATCTATAATAATGATAATTAAGTAAAATATTACATCATATTACGTGAATTTGATTATTTATTAATTTAAGTGAAAAAAATATTTAAATTTCCATTATGATATATCTCTGTTTTTTACCTATATTAGGTTGAAGATCGTAAATTATTTCGAATCCTTGAAATTAAAAGATTTTATTATAAACTAGAACATGAAGTTGTGGTCCAACAAATAGATTTTAATAACGAGTTAGGGGAAATTTACTTAAGCTTTCTTTATTCAGATTCCATGGTGGTAACATTGGGAATGGCGAATTTATGCCTGCCAAGAATAAAAAGTAAACGATAGCAATTTTAAACACCATCGAAAATATAACTTCAACCAGTCTTGGAAATATACCATTGATGTTATAACTTCAACAACTCTTGGAAATATGGTTTCTACGTATCAGCCATTGAATATCATACCGTGAGGTCACAAACCCACTCAAACATGAATTTTCTAATGAGCATTTCTGCTTTTTTTATATAATTAAATAAAAAACACGTAAACGTTTAACAAACCAACATAGACGTGGAGCAATTCTCGGCTTCACCGAACGTTTGAAAAGTTCATAATCTGCACATAGAAATTTGATATCATTTTCATTATAAAAAATGAAGTATTCAATCAAACAAAATTTGTTCATAACGTTTGTGAATCTGCAATATTCCAGATTCATAACCTGAATCCCATCGCTGTGCAAACAAAAGAGGAACACCAAGAACCAAAATAATGGAAATTAGGTTAAGCAGAGCGATGCCAAATGATAGTGAAATTTCAAAGAAATTTTTATAATCCACGTTTATGCTTTTCATTAGCTGGACTGCAATAGCTGGAGATGGCAGATTGTTTGCTATTTGGCCATAATTGATGCCCACTACATGTGAATTAGCAAAATCTGCAACAGGAAAACAATAACATAGAAATCATCTCCTCTGTAAAGAAAATGAAGCTAACTAATATACAGAACTAATGTATATATATATATACACAACTACAATGCATATATATACATAAATTTATTGAAACATACAGTACCTGCAAAGACAATATCCAGCGCTCCAAACGCAAAACAGAGAGCAGCTGAAATCAACATTGAACGAAGCATCGAGCGATTCCGCGAAGACTCCATTTCCGCGTTGTTTGATCAGGGAAATGAAGTCTTTCAATGTTAATTTCTCCACAGTGCCCGGTGTCTAGCAATATACCCTGATGGATTACGTGCAGAGGCAGATACGGAATGCGGGGAAGGTGAGCTAAGATCGGTTATTTAAGGGAAGGATGGAAGATTTCTCTTTTTATATTTTTTTTCAAAGGTGGTTCGCAGTTTGTTAAAGTGCTAGTCAACTTGGAAAATGGTCACCACCTGCTATTCTAGAGAATCAAGGTGGCACGAATTACAATCATTACAAGATGGGCTCAACAAGAACAATATGTCACTTACAAGAATTGAGTCTGGGTGGAAAGGGTAACAAACATTCCTCCCAACCACCCAGGCAATCAAACAGATCTGTTTCAAATCTCCTGATTATCGGTCCCGCCCTTTGGTTGCCGATAAAAGTTAGTTGGATTAGCCAATAAAAAAGATCGTGTTTCAAAGCTCCTAGTTGTCGGTCCCGCCCTTTGGTTGCCGGTAAAAGTTAGTTGGATTAGCCGATCAAACAGATCGTGTTTCAAAGCTCCTGGTTGTCGGTCCCGCCCTTTGGTTGCCGGTAAAAGTTAGTTGGATTAGATTCATGCTTCAGCTACATGGCCGCTTCTGCCTCCACGCGCCGGCGTTATACGTGCCGTGTATTCAGACTTAACTAACCATCTCGAACGGTTCACCTATGAATCCTACGTCCTTTGAGTAATTGGGAATTGGACTTATTGGATACAGGTCTTTCAAATCTGAACGCAGACACGGTCACACTGTAAATTAGAGGCCGCAATCCATCTTTTCTGGCCGAAATTGTTGATGTTCCCATCGCCGCAATCGATCTTTTCGGGCCGAAATTGCTGATTTTCCCGTCGTTCGGATCATATTTCCGTAGCTCTGGTTCATATCCAGATAAACTTTGATTGGATTTTCATAAAGGCCGATCGAATTTTCACGCATGCCCGTCATGATCTCATGATTCAGAGCACGCCAAGCGTTAAAGGGGCTGGACTTTGTAGATTTAATTGTGGAAGGTGACTCACCTCCATACATATAAGTTTGAAAAAAGGACACTCCATTATTGAAAACTATGGCAAGCAAATCATCATATATGAGATGTGATCTTTCAAGAAGGCAACTCATTGCTTTTGTTGTAAAGACAAATAAAGATCATGTTAATGCACAACGTTTTATTTCTTGGTATCAGCTCCTTCTTTCACCACAAAGTCTTGTGATAGGCACCTTTTGAGGTGGAGTCTTTCCATGCAGCAAGCCGATGGGAAACAACTATGCATCATTGAAACGATTCCAGCTACGTGGCCACATGCATGTATTGCAAATGTGAAAATTATGTGCTTGTTTGAGAATGCATCTACTGCTAAGCAAATCAATTGTCATTCTCCAGTTTCTTCAGCAACAAGCACTCTTTAATTCTGAATATGGCAACCTTGCATCCGTTTCATCCTATTACGGCCATGGCTATCTGGACGCATAGCTCAATGCGTACTGGACTCAAGCTTTTGTGCATGGGCTTGATGACACTGCTTTCCTCTTCCTCCACAGGATATCTAGCATATCCAAGTCGATTGCCATGTATTTCAGAATATCCAGGTGTATTGTTGTTATTGTCAAATATTCTAGTCTCTCACTTGAATTTGTTATTAATATTATTGCATTCAATAGATGGCGTCTAAGCACCAACGTAAGTTCCGAACACAAGAATCCAATCAATCATGGCACATGGCAGCAAGAGCAGGCTCAGGGTGTCTCAGGGTGTCCTGTTGAGTTTGGTACGTGTGCTCTGTATGCTCCATATGGTAATACGGTAATACGATCACACATGCAGAGCACCATACCCTTTGGCAATGGAATTTGGTGTTTAACCTTGGCAGTGGGAACTTCGACTTGGCAAATGTAAAGCGTCGCATCCTCAGTTGTCTCTGCAGGTCCTCAGTTGTCTCTGCAGGTCCTTGATACAACTGCTTTTGGTATTTTGGAACTCAGAATTGAGGTGGCATTGAGCACAGATATCTCGGCCGGCTTGGTTTTCTCCTGGTCATGGGACTTGGTACTTGAATACATTTTTTTATAAGTTTGTGTTGTACTGCCTTTAATTTATGTTTTTGAAAGCCCTGAAAATGGTGGTTTCTACTTCAAAATCCACAAATTAATGTAAATATGCATAAAAATTGTTGCAATTTAGATTCTTATGCGATTATGTTGTTTGGTTAGTAGGAATCTCAACCTTGATTTTTTTTTCTTTTTCATCTTTCAGGTGTATCAGCAACACAAGCAGCTCAAATAGAACTGCCATTTTTCATTGTTGTGTAAGTTGTAAATAAAACGGATACAACGAAATGCAATTTCATGGATGTTCAATGCCCTTACATTGATGGCAAAGCATCAAAGCAACCTGTAGGCAGAATGGAAGACAATATTGGGTTTATGAGAAGTGGAGATAGCAGCACGTGTTCCCTTCCCTTCCCAAATGAAAAAAATACATTATATTGTTCAATTCTGTGTTATATTGTTTAATTCTTGGTGGAATGTAGATAAGAAGCGAACAAAGGTACGCTCGCTGTCTCCTCTGCCGCGAACTGGGATTGCTCGCCAGCTGGGTCAGATCTGAGCAACATTGTATGGAAACATATTACCCATCTTATGACTATTGGGGACAAGGGACGGAACGACCTCTCGATCTACTGCAGCCCAGGACGTCGTCTAGCCCGTCTTTGTTGCATTTACTCACCCACAGGACGTTGTCTGGGCCTTGTTAAGGATATGAGTGATAAATATGCAATAGTCTGCGTTAAGGAGGAGAAAGAGGTGACTCGCCGGGCCCATATTTCCTAACGCCTAAAGGAAGGAAGGTAAGCCCAACAAGTAATGAAGTCTTCCCTAGTATACTATTCCTATACCGGACTTTATACCAGTTTGGACCTTATTCCTGTACCCTTATATACATTATATTGTTCAATTCTGTGTTATATTGTTTAATTCTTGGTGGAATGTGTAAAAACGTTGTTTCAGGTTTGGTTAAAGCCATAAATGTCATTGCAGACTTAGATATGTTCTAGGGTTCGTTAGCACATAAACCTTTTACTGAAAGATTTGAACGACAAATTAATAATTGAATCTGCAGACTTGAATTTGTTGGACTCTCAACAGTTCCATCAACATTTGAATAAGCTATTTCAGGGGCAGTGTTCTCATCAGCATAATTCCCAGTATAAATTCCAAGAGCAATTTGGAAGCCAAGCGGAGTAACCAAGTACCATGGAGATGGGCGGAAGTTGCAGAGCAAAAGCTGCAGAGAAGATGGGGATGAAACGAGGGTGGTTCCTCAGTACACATATGCCCCATGCTGGTCCGATGATGGAGATGACTCATATGCCTTCGACCCTAGATAAACAAGGGTTTGCTTTAGAAAAAACCTGCATTTTATAAAGTTTTGTTAATTCACGGACAGCCGGACTGGACAAGACAGTTTTTTTTTTAATATTTAACGTCTTTTTTAAAAATATTTAACGTCAATTCTGTTAATCACATTAAATGTATTAAATTAATGATCGGTGCCAAGTGTTTACTTGGCACATGTATATTAAATGAATGACTGTGGCCAGAATTCACGTGGCAAGTTTTTATTTTTTCTCAATTTCATATTTTTAATTAATGTTTATAATTCATTAATTATTTTGCACAACAGAGAAAAATTGTCAAATCTCTGCAATGCACCAATCAGAAAAATGATTAATCTAATTTTAAAAAATTTAAAAAATATTTTTGATATTTGGAAAATTCATTTTAATAATAAAAATTTGAAAAACTTTAGTAAACATTGATTAAAAGTTTTGAAACAAATATGGGTCAACGGAATTTGGCGACCAGTCAATCGCTATAATCCCTGCGGAGCAGGGACTAATAAATACATAAAATACATAGATAAATTTCATAAAATATATACATAAATTTCATAAAATATATACATAAATTTCATTTTTTTTTTAATAATTTGTATTTATTATGTATTTCTTTCTAATAATTCTTAAGTACTTATTTTAAAAAGTTATTCAACCATATATACATTTCCTTGAATTGTAAATACATTTAACTGCATAGTCCCTCCGTCCCCAATTTTCTTTAAAGTTCAATAGGTTTTTGATGATCTGATGTGACAGTCATGGTAGCCTCGGTATGCGGTTTGTACCTTCTTTACTCTCGCTCTATCAAATCGCCTGAACTTTCGAAATCTCTCTTGCCCTAATCTTCTTGGGAATAATTAAACAATCTAGAGCTTAATGAAACAATTAATGCAAATAACTTGATAAAATTTTACAAGATCCAGAGCTTTGCTCTGTAAAATTTACGTGGCTCATTTTAGTTGGTTTCTGTGTACTAACCATCATCATTATTATTTTTTACCTCTGTTTAGCCTTGGATAACATGAATTCCCAAGTCCAGGTATCTCTATTTCTCAACAATATTCTGAATTAATTTCACAATCTAGAGCTTAACAAGGCAAATATACAAAACATAAGTGGCCAACCAACTGCCATGTCGCCTGCTCCAAAATACGAGTAAATTTAGTTTAATAAATTTTTTTATCTCATAAACAGTTTATTAGACCAAGGACCATAATGAAGAGAGATAGATGTCAAATAAGTGTTTTTTTTTTTTTTTTTGACAATTAGATGTAAAAGCAGGGGAAAATAGTCAATTCAAAATTTTAAACCAATTACAATTAAAAATTTAAATTTATTAAATTTAAAAATTGATTTTTATTTTTTAAAATATTCAATTTAATATATAAATATTTAAAAAACTTTAAAAAACTATAGAAAAATTAATTTTGGAAACAACAAATTAATTAAAAGTTGACTGCAAATCCATTGCTATATACCTTGCCTTCGGCAGGTATAATAATTAAATAATTTGTGAGATAATGATATTACGGAAAATATATCACTTAACTAAGTTTATTTCAGATTTTTTTTTTAGTAGTTTTTATATTAGAAAAAAATTATGATTGAATTGATGGCCAAAACAAAATATAGTTTACTTTTGTTGATTCATTATTAAAGTTTTGGAAGTATATTGTTTTACAAACTACATATGTAAAAACCAATTACAATAAAACATACTAAAACAAAAGAAGAGATTTAGAGAAATTATTGCCCTTCACAAGCTTTAATTTGCACATCCACTTGGGGCTCTGATCATGCATCCTCTGAGGACATCGTTCTAGAAATGACATTTATGGCTACGTAACTCGCTTATGCAAAAGCTTCCATTATCTCCAAATATTGGGTGTGTTGAATGCCCATATTATCCTTTATAGATAGAGAAAGGCCACACAGGGAAGAGTTCTAGGAAGATTCTATGCTCCTTAGGGTGGTTATGAAATTAAATCTAGAAGGAAGTTAAGGTGAGACACTATGTGACTAAACAAGGATTGTAGGGACATTAATTGAGATGTCATTTCCAATTGTTTTTTGCTATTATATATCAAAATGAAATACCGATCACTTCCTCCTCCCTTTCCCTTAGTTTTAGAATGTGGTTTGGTGTTCCCATCACACACTAGTCTCTAGCATGATTCAATGTCTAATTTTTCTCCTCAAAACCTTCTTTCCACTGAGTCCACATGGATGAATCCATGAAGCTACAATGGGCCTAGTCTACCTCATGTTCATCACCCTTCAACCGCATTACACTTCCTTAAGCTCACACAACACAAAGAATTTGCTAAGATAATAGTAATGTGTTATCTTTCACCTAGCTATGAATGCAAGCCCAAAAATTCCAAATATCTTGTCTACCAAGAAAGAAATGCCCAGAACACGTGGATAACACTTTTCTTGAATGCATTTCTCACTTGGTATGGACATATTACTACTTACCCGATACCTTCTTATTTGATTGTTGCATCACTCGCCTCTCCATGCCCACCTCCACATCTGACCCACATAGTCGACCTAACCTTTTAGTTAAACAAGCCATTGTATTCGATGCTAGGAGTTTGGATTCCTACCAAATACCGGGTTGCTTGTAATACCCCGGTTGTTAAGCCCCAGACATATGTTATTATTTTTTTTATTATTGTGGCACTAGGTGCTGATACTATGGACTTTGATATTATTATTGTTTAATCAAATAACTAGCTCAACATGGACAACTAACGAGAATGGGGGGCCATGGATTGCACATGTGAGGGGGTTGGGGACTAGGAGTTGTTGCTCTCCCTAACATTACTCTTTGGACCCTTTTTATTATTATTTTGGTTTATGGAGGAACTATTACACCCTCTTTGATGTTTGGTGGGACCCTCTTAGCTAGTGCACCCTCCTTGGATATTCAAAGCCTCTTGTGATGCTCCTCATGTGCTAGTGCACCCTCACTGACTATTTTTAGCCTGCACTCCTTGAAAAAGTGCAACTCCCCTATCTATTTCACCTTTTGCTATTCTGGGAAAGGGAATATCTAATTGTAACCTCGCACTCTCATGAATTGAGTAACCCCTAGTGAATTTGAGTTACCTCTCTTGGAATTGGAGTCACTTCCTTGGGAATTTGAATGGCTATAGAAAGATTTGAATTGTCTCTCTTTCATTCTTCTTCTTTCTCTCAGAGCTCTCCAATGTAAAAAAATACTCTCTTGTATGGGAAATACAAGCTCTCAAGTAGGAGATGCATTGTATTGCAGGAAGATTGAAGGCCTTGTAATGAGGTTTGAAGACCCTGCAATGGGGATTGAAGATTGATATATGCTTAAACAACATGAGTCCTTCTTCCATTGCTTGTCTCTGTCCAATCTAGCTCGTAAATCTCGGGTGAGGGTGGTGATATCCTAAGGGCTTGTGTATCGAGGGGATTCACAACTCACCAAGTAGTGTAGATGGAAGGGAAAGTTGATATGGTGAAAGGTGTAGTTGTGGTATTCTCACGGTGTTGAGAAGGGTGCAACCATATGTTTTGGTTCAGATATTTCTGAGCATTTTTGGGTTGTGAGACCTGTAAGGAATACTTTTTGTTTCACTAAAAAAGGTTTTGTATGACTGAGATACAATTGTTTTTTTGTGGCAGTGTTCCCGGTGTTGAGATGAGCGCACCATATTTTTTGGTTTGAGAGTACCTCTCCTATCGATCTATGGCCTCAGATCAAGGGTGATTGTCATGTTGAAATATGCATGAGCATGGCATGTCTATGTATGGGTGGAACATTGTCCCGTTGAAACTAGTTGCTTTCCATTAAGATGAGTATTTTGTTATATATTTATTTACTGCTATATTTGATATATATGTGCTCATGGATCTTATTTTATTGTTGTTTACATGGATTTAGGTGACAACCATGAGATTTGATGTTATTATCATTTATATGGTTGTAGAAGGAAGCCTTCATATATGAGTTCCTTTTTGTTTATATATGGTTGTAGGTGGTAATTAGTAGATCTGATTTTTAACACTGATAATATAGTTGTGGATGGCAGCCTGTAGATCTGATTATTACATTGTTTATGGAAGCTTGCAGATTTGATTTTATTAGTGTTTATATGGTTGTATTAGATACGGCATTTAATGTTTGAAACCATGCTAATAGCTTGCTTAGATATGGTTGCATTTCATGCTTGCTTTTACCTTGCATCGCATGCTCTTTGGGGAATGATATGCATTTAATTTTTAAAGGTTGATTGTTTTATTTTATTGGATTTTGGCATGCTGGCCTAGCCTTAGTTACCCTTATTCAGTTGTGCATTACCTTGATTCAAACTTCCCCTTTGGTTCCCATGTGTCCTTGGCCTTGGTTTAGGGGATGGGGATATCACATTGCTACTGCAAAATGGATCCACCACCTGCTAGGGACTTAACACCCAACTTGTTAAGGAATGAGTTGGATCTATTGGGCCCATGTACTAGCATACCGACTACTAGCATCCCATTCATAGTTGATTTAGACCTTTCATTAGCCCATTAACATAATTAAGTATCATCGTGAGAAATCCACACAACTTGCATGCCCACCATCATATAGATCATAAGGAAACATGTTTTGGGGAGTTGTATATAACAATGGGGGTACAAAAGAGCCTTAATTCCCCTCCTTTCATGCTTGCATGAAAATCCTTGTGTAGATGAGTGATGAGATTTTCATAGTTCACTTACACATCATGGAAGGTGTATGGTGGTACTTTGGTGGGTCGACCTCCCTTTCAGCCTATATACCCCTTCTTGCAACTATGCCACATGGTTGGCCTATGGGTTAAAGCCTATGTTTTTCCTTCTCATGGCATAGAAAAATTGATTTAATTTAGATTATTTTTATTAACAGGAAGATCCTTTGACAAGGTTCAGAGAGATTGATGTTGAGGAGGGGTCTAATGATAATATAGGGATAGTAAAATAATCATTAAGTCTGGAATCATTGTAGCCTTTTTTACTCTATTTCTTGTAAGCATAATTAGGACATGAAACACGACTAGTGCTTCTATTTCATTTTTTGTTATGATTTCTATCCCCTAGACAAACTCTATTTCCTTTTGTTCTTTTGGGTCATAGATGACCCTGCTCAAACCTCCCCTGACACTTGCTACCCCTTACCTTAAAACATACTATTACTTAATAATTTAAAATGCAATATAACAATGAAAGTAACTCATATGAAAATGAATTTATATATTAAGTATACTATTGTGAAAAATTAGGCAACCAACTCAATTTCAAAGCCTCATTAATTAAATAGAACTATAAAATCTTTATACAACATGAATTCTATGTGAAATTCCCATAGAAGATCTAAGAGCTGATGAATACCTCACAAGAAAGAATTGCAGAAAGAATGAGTAGCAGAACAAAGATGCAATAGAACTCAGATAGGAGCAAAATAATCACACATGTTTCATTAATCTGAATAATAAACAATAAAAGATACAATGCACATGATTCGAATACCAAGAGTGTAATTCGAATTAGCCTGCATGGATAGATCAAAAGATCAGTGGAGTGTCATCAAAGCACAACTAGGAGTCCTGATCATCATCAATGGAGTCATCAATGCACAAGTAACTGTCAACCAGGTGTCAAACTGAGTCTTACTGAGTGTGGTAGGTGTAACTGGCACATGGAAGCACTAATGTAGTGAAGGAGGCTCAATGGAGGGCGCATGAGGAGTTAACTGGAGTCAGAATAAGCAGTCTAGTCTCACTGGAGGTCCATCGGAGTGATACAGTCAGTTGAGGAGTCAATCTAGCCTTAAATCAAGGAAAGATCTAAAGATAACTCAACTAACTGAAGTGCAACTAAGTGGTAGGGAGAGGGCACCTTTCACAAGTGGTATGTGAAAGGAGGGTACACTAAGCACTAGGAGGGATAACAATGATCAGAAAGAAGCTCTTGGGGCTAGCTAAATGAGGACAAGGTGCTGGGACTGATGACTGGGATGCATGCATGCAATTTCATGACTGCATGCAAAAATGCATTCATGACTGAAAATGAAAAAATGGAGAATGCTGTTAGGACTAGGATGGAGTATAGGAAAATCCCAACACCTCCCCTTAATCCATCCTGGGCCGTGGTAACTAGGACCAAAGGTCACCCATACAATCAAATAAATGTTAAAAAATAAGAACTGTCTATAAACCAAGGAAATGGGGAAAACTTCATGGGAAAAATACCCCCCCTCAAAAGAACAGTAAATAACTCAAAGAATCATCATACTAAGCAGAAAAGGAAGAAGCTTTCCTCAGTGAAAAATTTTGCAAAAAACTTGGCAATCTGATCCTCTATAGGATGCCAATGCAGGTGCTAGATTTGGATCTGGTCTCCTGATGTGCCTCCCACTATGTAGAAGATGTATTGGACGAAGCAAGTCTTTCAGGAATCCTGTTTGCTACTGGAACGAATGGATCATGATGAGTCTTCCCAAGGGATGGAAGAGTGAACCCCACCATCATGCTGCATCTCTCAGGAAGAGGTAGATGGCATAATGCAAGGTTGGCATGATGTTGAAATCTGGTAGTTCTGTGATTAGATGAATCCTCAACTGCATTCCCAGTAGCTGCAAGGACTGTGTGAGCCCATATTGGCCTTGGCTCTTGATTGAGAACATGTGTTGGTTTTGGATCTGAATCTGAATGTTCTTGAACTTTGATCTCAACATCAAGATCTTGATCTTGATCTTCATTAGAAGAAGAGTCACTCGGATCTTCATCAGATTCCGATGGAGTAGGAAGAGAGAAGGGCAGAAAATGTGAGAACTCATATGCCTTGGAGGTATGATTTGCAAACCCTTTCGTTATAGTCTCCCCAGTAGAGATCTCTATAATCTCAACTGTGTCGGGACCAAAGGTTACCTTCGTTGGTGATCCAGTGTGATTCATTTGATATACAGACAAAAAATTTGCTGTCAAGGAGGGAACGAATAAAACATTCTTGAACTTGCCATTCTCCATATGTACTGTACCCAACCCTTTGGCAGAGATATGAGAGTTGTCTCCCATGTGAACAGTAGTCCCATCTTTGAGGTCTAAAGAAGAAAATGATTCTTCAGAGAAAACCATGTGGTTGGAGGCTCCAGAATCTATGAGGAGGGCCTTTGATTTTGAAAATCCGGCCATTAATGCATGGAAATCCTCATGACCATTAGATCCACTTCCAGAATCAGACACTTTTGCATCTTTTGGAATAGCAATTTTGTTCTGTTCAAGAAGCTTGGTTAGTTGATCTATTTTCTTGTGCATGCAATATCTCTCAAGGTGGTTCCCTTTCTTGCAGTAGGGACACTTAAATCCATCAGATCTTTTATGTTTGTCCTTCTTGGAGCCGGAGGCCCCTTTTGATGGACTTGACTTGGCATTTGTCTTAGGTTCAGATGGATTCTTGTCCTTGCTTTTTTGCCTCCCTTTCTCATTCGCACTATTTTCCTCTCCAACTAAAAGAGCTTGATCCTTGGAGGCATTGATGGCACCCATTTGGATCAATTTGTCTTGTTCTTGGATGAGGGCTGCAGTAAAAACTTCTAAGGTGGGCATCTTCCATCCAGGGATTGACATTCGTCCAGAGTGGAAGGTAGATACAAAGACAAAAAATTCAAATCCTAGTTTACTCAGAATGGGGAGCACCAATTGCTCTTCCTTTTTCTCAATGCAACACTGCTTGCATTGCATAACCAAAGATTTGAATTTCGAGAATAATTCTTGAATGGTCTCAAAACTACTTGGTTGTAGGGCAACCAATTAATTCTCCAGAGCATGGCCTCTTAGCTCATCTTGTTTGCCAAAGAGGGCCTCTAACTTCAACCATAACTCTCTTGGAGTCTTCAACCCTTCGAGATGAGATAGTAGATCTATAGAAATATGAATGCACATGTAACCAAAGGCTTCATCTAATCGATTCAGATGCTTGGTTCTCTCCATAGATGAATTTTGTTCGGTTTCTCTTCCCATTGTTATCTTGTGTAGAGATTTGCTTCTCAAGGACATTTCCATATCAATCTTCCAATCAAAGTAATTGAAAGGAGTCAGGATTCTAGGAGTGAGAGGAGTGTTCAAATTGCTCATCTCAACTGTTGGAGTGAATGCAAGGTGAAACTGCTGCTGCTGTTGCTGGAACTTCGAATACCTGCAAAAAAAACTCTGAAGAATGGAGATAGACTATACTCTCAACATGATCTGATACCATGTGAAATTCCCATAGCAGATCTAAGAGCAAATGAATACCTCACAAGAAAGAATTGCAAAAAGAATGAGCAGCAGAACAAATATGCAATAGAACTCAGATAGGAGCAGAATAATCACACATGTTTCATTAATCTGAATAATAAACAATAAATGATACAATGCACAGGATTCAAATACCAAGAGTGTAATTCGAATTAGCCTGCATGGATAGATCAAAATATCAGTGGAGTGTCATCAAAGCACAACTAGGAGTCTTGATCATCATCAGTGGAGTCATCAATGCACAAGTAATTGTCAACCAGGTGTCAAACTGAGTCTAACTGAGTGTGGTAGGTGTAATTGGCACATGGAAGCACTAATGTAGTGAAGGAGGCTCAATGGAGGGTGCATGAGGAGCTAACTGGAGTCAGAATAGGCAGTCTAGTCTCACTGGAGAGGTCCATCGAAATGATATAGTAAGTTGAGGAGTCAATCTAGCCTTAAATCAAGGAAAGATCTAAAGATAACTCAACTAACTGAAGTGCAATTGAGTGGTAGGTGAGAGAGGGAGCCTTTCACAAGTGGTAGGTGAAAGGAGGGCACACTAAGCACTAGGAGGGCTAAAAATGATCAGAAAGAAGCTCCCGGGGCTAGCTAAATGAGGACTAGGTGCTGGGACTGATGACTGGGATGCATGCAATTTCATGACTGCATGCAAAAATTCATGCATGACTAAAAATGAAAAAATGGAGACTACTATTAGGGCTAGGATGGAGTATAGGAAAATCCCAACATTCTATACTACCACAAAAAGTCAACTATAAAATATCCAACCAAATAATCTATTTATAATCTTGACACAAAGTGTAAATAATATAACTAAGGTAAAACAAAACTTTTCATTTCTCCTTTATTTATATATCTCTTTGTTGTATTATGCACATAAATATGGAAGAGGTAGAGATGTAGAGAAGAAGATGATCTCTCATCGCATTTGATATTTTGGGTGCGATAAACTATCAATTTGTCGATTTGCACTAACGTCATCGATTTGTCCATTTTTTTCCTCGAAAAAAATGCACAATCCATTTATATTGAAAATAAACCACCTTGTACATATGCCAAAAGGCCTTACTTCCATGTAAAATTTTACATAAAATTACATAGTGATATGTCATGAGCACAAAACTAAGATCCTATCTTATACATTCTTTGAACTTCAAGAGACCAATCAAATTTGTTTCAACCCCCTATTACATTTGTTTCATATAATATCCATAAAAATTTGTCCTTCATAAAAATCTATAACCTCAAAAAAATCTATAGGTCCTCTTGTGCCCCTTTTGACTTTACCCTGTATGTGGTCCTGGGTCATATTATGTCAGTGTGTCATTCTCCATATCCCATCTATGCTAAGTACCCACTCCAATCTGTAGACCAGTCTTTGACAATTGATCTTCCATTTGATTCCTTTCTCTAAAACTGTGCTCAAATTTTATTTCCTGAAAAAGACCAACAAATCTATATATCTCTTCATAAATGGGATTAAGTAATATGTTCATTGGGGGTCTCCTCTGGCTCATCCAATCAATAACCTTTTTTGGACTCCCCAAATACCTGCAATTTCAATGCACCCTTCATATTAGCCAACCCCAAGGAAAGCGTTAAATTCATTAACTCTGCTATGTTGTTAGTACTATCCCAAAATCCTACATAAAACTTAATACAATGTGAATCAATTATATAAAGAATGCCACCTACCCCACCCTGTGTTGAAGTGCCCCGTCAAGCACCATCAAAATATGACCAACATCCAGTTCTGTCAACTGTCTCCTCCACTATCCTCTTTACTTTATGTATCTCTACACCCTGTGGGAAATGGCTTAGAATAGAAAGACCTTTCAAAGCATAAATTGAAGGAGGAATATGTAAATTCTCAAAAATGGATTTATTTCTTGAGATCCAAACCTCCCATATGAGGATAAAAGGTAAAGCCACATGATCCTTAAGGGCTAAATTGTTGGTCCAAGACTCCATATCTCCTTCAAGATCATGTCCTTCCCATATGAACTATATACCACAAACCAATGATGCAAATTCCCACATCTTTCTAACATAAGAACATAAGATAAATAAATGATCTATATTCTCACCACTGTCTTTGCAAAGAGGACATCTTCCAGGACCACAATAGATTTTTTTAAGCATGATATCCCAAATAGGGACCTTTTTAGAGAGGACCAACCATTAAAAAATATTTGACTTTAAAGGGCACTTATACTTCCAAATAGTTCTGAACCACCAACAAGGTTCAGGTAAATCTTCCTCTTCTTTGATAACATTGTATCCAATCATGGGGGTATTGTAACCTCTTATAGCATTCCCAATCCATAAAAATACATCATCATGGTCCACCAATCTAACATGACTATATTGTAGATCCTTTTCATACCCTTTCTAGTTATCTTTGTCCACCTCATCCTAAAACCACATGCCTTCTTCCTTTAACCATTCTTGTCTCATAATAGTAGAGTTGACTAGATCCCCAATCTGCTCCAGAAATATATAACCTTGATCCCTCAAATATTCTACCATAGCTACATGAAGCATATGAGCCCCACCATAGCCTATCCATTTGTCCTATCCCAATCTTACCTTCCTTCCATTCCCAACACTCCATTCCAGCCAGTCCCCTATATCTTCAAAATCCATTATCACGGCTTTCCACATAATTGAAACATTCCTAATAGATTTTTCTTTGCTTCTGATCCATTCCTCAATAGTTTAAGGAGATACATATTTTTTATGAACAACTTTCACCCATAATCCCTCTCCTTTCAATATTCTCCAAGTATCTTTAGAAACTAATGCCTTCGAAAAACAATGTGGATTCCCTAAACCGCATCCACCCATTTCCTTTAGCAATGCTATCTTATTCCAGGCAACCTAGTGAAAGGAGTTACCCTCTTGAGTACTCTTCCATAAAAAAATTATAACTCAACTTCCTAATTTGATCCAGTACACATATAGATACATAGGCCAAAGACACCCAATACACTAGGATGGATTCCAAGACAGTTTTGACCAGAATCAAGTGCCCCCCTCTGGATAACCATTTATTGCACCATAATGGTAATATTTTATCAATATTACCAATAAGCCAAGCCTGGTCCCACCTTTGATATGCATTTGGATTTAATACAAATCATAAATACTTGATACCACTCTGAATATCAACCTCGGAAAAGACAAACTGAGTACATATCTAATCAATGGAATCCTAGTCCATATTCATGAAAGACATAGAATAATTCCTCTCATTATAGATCATACCTATAGCCACAACAAAAATATCCAATATACCTTGGATATTGACAGCTTCTCTTCTAGACCCATTGAAAAAATCATAATTTCATCTACAAATAACATGTGTGTTACATTAGCTTGTCCTCCTATAGCAATTCCTCTAAAAGATCCATTATGTTTGGCTTGTAATATATTTCTACTCAGACCCTCCACCACTAAAATAAACAAAAGAGGAGCCAGAGGACATCCTTGTCGAATGCCGTTTCCTGGCCTAAAGAAAGGGGAAGCATACCCATTTACCAAAATAACAAATGAAATTGTTTGAACACAAGACAAAATCCAATTCACTACATGTAAGTGGAAACCAACTTGAAGCAGCACCAGTCTCAAGTAGAGCCGATTGATCATATCGTATGCTTTTGATAAATCAACCTTAACGATCATATATGACAAATTCTTCACCTTTATTGTATGCATGACTTCTTGTCCAGTACCAATTACATAATGGATATGTCTTCCAGCGATAAAAAGCAAATTTTCCATGTGATACAGAGCAAGACAGGATACCCCTAATCCTTTTGGAAATAAATTTTGCAATCATCTTGTAAATGCAATCACTTAAAGAGATAGGTCTATATCCTCCAAATTTCCAGCTCAATCATATTTTGGAATGAGAGAAATGAAAGTGGTATTGAAGGCTTCCAGAAACCTACCATTCACCCTTGATTCTTCAATTACTCTAAGGAGATCCTGATAAAAAAATTCCATAAAACCCAAGAAAAACTCCACTAGCCATCCATCAGGCCCAAGGATTTTATCCTTCTGCATAGAATGGACAACGTCATTTAGTTCCTCAAGGGTTACCTCCTCCATAAGATTAGAGATTTTCTCCTCATACACATAAAATGGATAAAAAGAAACCACTCCCATCATCTATGCCACATATGCTCTATCATCTTCCTAAAAAATCCTACTAAAGTGGTTTACTCCAACCTCGACAAGATTCTTGAAACCAATCACCTGAGCTCCTTCATCATCCTCCAAATGCCATAGGGGATTGACATTCTTCTTATGATTGACATAGTTATGAAAATATTTTGTATTATCATCACCATTCTTCAACCATATAGCCCTACCTTTTAACCTCTAGGTAGCCTCATTTTCTTCCACAATCTTCCTTCTTTTAGATTCTAAATCAACAATCTCCATTTTCTATTCCAATGACCTAAATCCTTCAAAATTTTTAGCATAAAATGTTTCCAGTAATTTCTCTATATTACTCAATTCAATATATTGTACCTTTCGCCTCTCTACAACCCAAGATATTGATTTGAGTTTTATGATCTTTAAATTTACAAATATTGTATCCATGTTGTCTCTCTTCTATTGCCATCATATGGGATCTACAAGTCTTTCGCCATTTGTTTGTACCCCTCATCCTCAAGCCATGTAGAATTAAACTTAAATGGGTTGGGGGTATTTTCATGTCCCATTACCACCTCCAACAAAACATGGAAATGATATGACTCCCCTCCCATTCCAACCCACTGCTTTATATTGACTTCCAACTGTAAATTTCCTTCATTAATTAAAAATATATCAAGCCTTTTAGCAATCCTTTTTGGTCCAGACCTCAAATTCCTCCATGTGGGCCTTATCTTAGCTAGAATAATATCATATAAACTATTTTCTTCTAATCTCTTGGAATAGAATCCAGAAAGTATATACCTATGAGAATTACATCCTTATGTCTCTGCATCTCCCATAGTGAAGTTTTGATCCCCTCCAAGGATCATCTTATCCTTTGTTAGCAGACAAGAGTGAAAAAGTTGCTCCCAGTAGGCAACTTTTTGTTGATATGGACCATATATATTAACAAAAGTAAAATCCTATCCAATCTCCCTCAAAAATAAATTTGTACCCAAAACTATATAATAACCCAACTATTAGTACAATGAAATGACCTCATTTTCCATCCCGTAATGAGTCCTTCGTATCTTCCTTGTGCATCTAGAAAAAAAATCCCACCGGGAAATAACAATTTTAAGCCATCCATAATAGAATCACCACATGCAATAGTTTCCTGAATTAATATCACCATAGGTTTATGAGTTTCCATGATCCTTTTTAGGGCTCACTTCTTTGAGGGGATCCCCATCCCTCTACAATTAAAATTCACCACTATCATGGGGAAACAATTGTAACGAGATTTCTTGCTCTAATATCCCCTTTAAGAGTTTTATGTCTCCCTACTCCAAGATCCAAAATAGCTTGATCCCAGGCAGATGTTGAGGCTGACTTCTGCCCCCTTAATTTGGGAGAGGCATAATTTGAAACCTAATAAATACCCCCACCAAAACTAGACTCCATCAAGGGTTTGTTGATTCTACGAGGCCCGAAGTGATATCTCAACCACCCCAATGAAATTAAGTTACATGAAACCCCACCGGCTGGCCTAGCGTCAAGGGTCGATATGAAATCTCTAAACAAACAATCATAGGAAGGAGGAGCCAAATCCGAGACAAGTGCGAGACTATGCACCAAAGGCATATTAAATATGAAATATGAAATCAATTTCACCTTAGTAATAAACCTATACTCATCATGGCATTGAACTTCCTTATTCGGTAGATCCACTCTGACCTTAGGAACACTATCTACCTAGGAAGAGTGACCTTTTGCTCGAACACGGGTATGTCCCAAACACTCGGGTGTTCAATAGACACAAAGACACTCCCCCAATTGGGATAATCAGCCATGGATAGAGCATCAATTGATGTCTCTCCTTCTCCATAAATAATTGGCGAAGCCGAAGAATACCCAACCCTCTCAATTATATTCTAAAAACCAAATCGAGATTACCTAACTGGAATTAGACCTAAGGAATTACAGCTCCTAGGTGGAACATGTATAGATTCCATCCCATCTGATACAGTCAAAGTTGTTTTAGTCCCGCTTCCACTAGTAATAGTAGTGGCCCAACTCCTCCCATTCAATGAATACAAGAACGAGACAAGTGCATCACCCTCCATCCCACCACTTCTATTAACATAGGGTCCATAAAAGTATATAGAAATTTAGGTATTATAGGCTCTAGACTTTCTCAGTACAGCCACAAAATTAATCCCATAAAAAATCACATCAAGAATAAAAGCCTTAGTGGATAGGTGACCATTATTATTAAACCTAGAAAGATGTGTATCCACCAAAGATCCTTTAGAATATAATTCATAAGAAGGTGACATAAGCTTACCTATCTCAAATAGGGAGGTCTCCACTTCTCCTCTGTGTCCATCAACTCCTCGGTCCATGAAAGCCTTAACTGATTTCTCCATTTCCTCCTCGCCCAACGAAACACCTTCTAATGCTAGGGAATTACTCATTGTTGATAAAACAACCTCACTTTCCTAAACCCTCTCTTGAGGCCTATTTCCTAACACTTCCAATGTCCCTCTTCCTGGAAAGGATGTAAAATGAAGTGATCTTTTTTTAAACCCTACCATATCCTTATACCTATCCTCCTCCATAAAATCATTAAGGGAGTCCATTGAAACTGAGGGGTTCTTCTGACCTCGATAGCCAGAATTTTCCTCCATTTGGTTCCCTTTCCATTTATTTCTTTTGAAGGGTAAAACACATTCCAGTACCAAATGTCCATGTTCATGAAATTTGTTACATTGGAAAGGGACTCCCATATAGCCTAAACTTCAAATATGAGAAAATTTCCCCAATAAGATAGACATTTATGCAAACCCTTCTCTCAAATCCATATCAACCAAAATATGCGTTGTATACATGACACCTGAATCCATAAAGCTGAGGTCAACATATATGAAATCACATAAAGATGCACCTATATGCTTGAAAATATCTGGAGACCAAAACTCTGCCGACAACTCGGGTAATTTGACCCAAATAGGTTGTTTGTATAGTTTCTCCTTTTGGGCATCCAAGAAAGGGGTCCAACATTTCAATTTTAAGGGTACTATACCCCACATCCAAATATCACCCAAGACTATCAAAGCATCCTCTAGGGACCATAGAATCACCCTTAACCATCCTTTGCCCAGAGTAAAAAGGCACAGGATGTAACCCAATTTTCAGCCACCCAAATCCTGTAGGTAGCAGTACTCATGTTGCACCCAACAAATATTCCTACAAGGGCCTTCTCTGACATAGATACCATGTTTCTCGTATCTACATCTACCCCTACGGAAATATTTTTCAGTGTATTCTTCTTCTGAATGCATTTCAGGATTTATGCTTACCAAAATATTTCTTCAATTGGTCGATCGACTAAAATAATGTATTAACCTCCACGACTACTACATTCCCTATCCTCATCTGAGAAAATGGAATGGTACCTCTGCCTCCCTTTGGTACTCCATTTAAATCCTCTGATAAGCCACTCCATGAAAACCATTCTGAAACATATGTTTTTCCCATCTATTTGTCCATTTGTGCTTTCTAGTGTATCTTTAAACTGTGTTCATGACAAAGGTCAATGTATCAAGGTAACACAATAACATACTAATGTGATCTAACTTTAATGTTTCACAACCAATTCACTATGTTGGCATTCTATGACTATAAATATTAGCATGTATGTGAAAGTTTATCCATTCACCACTCTAAATTATGTAGAAGTTACTCAATGTAATGAGCATTTTACATTGATGCTTATGCACTATTATAATATTTTGATCAAATTTATACACCTATTTACTCAATTAAAAAAAATTAACATAATGCCATCATGATGAACTTAGTAATAGTCCACCTTGATAGTCATAAAAAGTTATATGTAAAATGGCACAAGAGTTTTATGGCTTGAATCACTTTTTTAAGGAATTGTCCTCAAACATAAACACAAGTATGCTAAAAATCCTTGGTCTTTTCATTACTTTTAATCAAGTTGTCACATGAAAGAAAGAACATACATGGATATTTTACTTTTTCCTTTAAAAGAGAGACCATAGAGGTATTTTTACTTCTCCATTTAATTAATAACAAGAAAGAGACACATGTGTACATAGCAATAAAGAGACACACATGTACATACAGACAGGCTTGTTGGAGCTCTTGTGGTTCAATATTTGAGGGTTCAAGATTTGATGAAGAATGGTTTGTGCAAAAACCCTATACAGGTTTACTATTGATGGTGCCATAGGTGGATTATGGACTAGACCCATATGAAAAAAGGTGCTCCCCATCTAGAGACATATGCGAAGGGGAGGAGAAATTTACAGGTGGAGTAAACCTTAGGAATTTTTCAAATGGGTCCAGTGGCGACTCGTCGGAAGATGTCCAAATATTTGGATTAATAGCAGCATAGGATCAATTAAATGAAAAGGAATGACGTCAGGAGCGATCATATTCTATTCTCTCAAGAAGTAAGTTGGTCCAATCACAATCTAAGAGTCACACGGTCTTGGCGGGGGTAGATGGGGACTCTCACAAGACTAGTAAAGGCCAAAATAATGCTTTGGAAGTACCATCAATACTCGATCCACCCATTCTCGCAAGGACCTTCTCGATGGTTATCCCAACTCTAGCAGAGATAACGTTGGGGTAAGTTACAAGCAACGACAAGGGATCTTTCTCATTTGTTGAGCTTGAGGGTCAAATTTTGGAGGGTATGAACAGTTCCCTGGAGTTGCAAATAGGAAAAGACAAAATTCCATCAAATCAGAAAAGGAGGAAGGTGGTGAAGAGAAGAATAGGGGTCCTCAAAATGATGGTGGGGGAGGACCTATGAATAAAAAAAATTCTGGAATACGCTGGAAAAACCCTACTAGGTTATTTCTTTGGAGTTCGTATTTATGAAAGATCCTTAAAATATTGGATACATAAGCAATGGAAACCATGGTTGGGGTACAACCCATGTTTCTTCATCTTGACCCTGGGCTGTAGTTTTAAGTTAAAATCTGAGGAGGATGTTGTTAGACTTCTGGGTGGAAGGGGGTTGTGGGGAAATAACTATCTTACCCTCAATTTTTTGCATCCCTAATTTGATCCTCGCCACAAGGTTTCAAATAGGTTTTCTATCTATGTTAATATTATTTCTCTACATATTGAACATTGGAACGACAGACTCTTGTTGAAGCTAGGGAAATCCTTGGGGAAGATACTATTTGTAGATCCCTCCTATAAATTTTAGACACAATGAACAGTAGCCAAAATATTGGTATCTTTCGACCTATTGGAAGGACTCCCAGATTGTATAGAGGTTGAAGTTGGTGATTTGGTGATATCTCAGACACTAGACTACAATAATATCCCTTTTTGTTGTGCACATTGTTGCAAATATGGCCATACTGCTGAAGATTGTTTGCTCCCTTTCATGAAACAATTCTAGATGTGGAAAGGAAACACTGTATCCTCTCCAAAGGCATTGGATGTTAACAATGACCGAGGGTTAGAATTGAAGAAAGTGGAGGGGATGTCAAGTGGTAAAGAGGCTAGAGGACAATTTTCTTCTATCACGAATATTTTGGGATGGGATGATAATGGAGGGACTAAAGCATCCAAAAAACTAGAAAAAACACGACATGAGGGGAATTCAGGTGAACAAAACTATGGGATAGACCATGTGTCATCTTAATCGGATCAGGGGTCAACAATATTTTATGGTCTCAAGGAATTGGACCACCCAATACTAGGGTCTGAAGAACTAATTGACAAAAATGGACCTTATTTTGGCTACGACAAGAAGACGATGGGTGTTGAAGGTTCTATAAAACAAATTTCAATAGTGAAATATCTCAGTGACACTACCGATAATTCTGGAAACCCTCACACTCCTCATACTTTTACTAAGGATCCGGTGGTACATGTGACAAGCCCCAATAGGAAACCCCTTCACCTAGCATCTCCCCCCTTTGCTTCAGACCTAGTTCCAGCAATAACTAGGGACTTAAAGTAGGAAACTCCCCATAAATTCGTACACTACTTGGCCATAAAAGATTAATTCGAGGTATTACTCCTCGTAGTAAAACAAACACATTGGAGTACAATAAGGCTTCAGACCTGCCAATGGGAAAAACACTTTATTCCTTGATATCAAAGGGATCTATAGCACTTGATGGGGAACTATCCCCAATACAACTAATACCTTTTAATGAGAAGCAAGGGATTTTAGCTTCCCCGGGTAGGAAATCCTTACTATGGAACGCATAGTCGAAGGCAATTGTGAATATAGTGCAAGGAAAACAACTATGTATCCATAGGGCGCTTAAAGATCAAACCAGGTTCAAGAGTCAGAAATGAAGGTTCTCTCCCTAAATATTTGAGGTTTGTACAATCCCCTCAAAAAATTGGCATTGTGCAGGCTAGTAAAAAAGGATCCACCTGACATACTGTTAATCCAAGAAACAATGTGATGTGGGTCATTGATCATTGAAAATATTAGAAAATTATTCAAAGGGTGGGAATTCATTTGGATGGATGCATTCGGGTTGTCAAGCGAAATTCTCACGGGGTAGAGGAACTCTTATATCCTCACTAACAAATTTTCAGTGCCTTTAGGACTCAGGACGACCTTTAGATGCGAGGATTTCAACCAACAAATCACCATTTTGAACATATATGGGCCATATATGCAGAAGCAGGAGTATTATGACAAATTCTTTGGCCTGTGATTCTTGAGAGACTAGGATCTAATAATTGGAGGTGACCTAAATTTTACTTTGAGTAGAAATTAAGTATGGGGACAGAACGACAAGGTGGAAACTTTGTTTAGGTATTTCCTATAGTAGCTGGATAATTAGATTTGATAGACGTCGATCCTATAGAGCTAAAACCCACTTGGCACAATAAAAGGGCAAGTGCGGCTATTGTCTCAAAGCGTTTGGCCTAGGTTTCTAATGACTGGCTCATTGATGAGACAAATTTATAGAAGTAGAACATGGATTGGCATAGGGGAAGGATCAAACCACTTACCCATCTACCTACAATTGGAAAAATGGGAGAAAAAACCATAAGCTCCTTACAAATTTAACCTGGAATGGCTAGGGGAAACGGATTTTATATCTCTGATAAAATATGGCTAGGTGGCTTTTGATCCCAAATCCAAACTTTCTCCAAGTAGACAATTCACATATTCACTTAAGACAATGCCCATTTTATCCATACTTGTTCCTTCATGTGATGGAAGGTTTAAGCAAGGCACTATCGACAACAAGACAGAAAGGAAAAATACACAGTCTTACATTTGCAAGGGAGGTAAGTGACACATAGCTTCTCTTTGTTGATGACGTCTTGCTCTTCTTAAATGGACCAGACTCAAAAGGGCAGGTGGTGATGGAAACTTTACAATTGTTCAATGAAGCTACATGCATGGTGATAAACATAGATAAATTGACTTTCTATTATAATGAGACAGATGAAGGAATACTTCAACTCTTATATGAAATACTTCACCTAAACCATTTAGAAATTGAGGAAGGCATCAAGTATCTGGGGTTTCTATTAAATCCCAATTGTTACTGAAGTCAGGATTGGGGATGGTTGATAGGTAAGATTGAATCTCGCATTAACCTATGGTATAATCATTGGATTACACGTGGAGGCAGGATCACATTAGTGAAGTCGGTATTGGAGGCCATACTTGTGTATTAGCTCCCACTAGCTCATATACCGAAAGGAGTTTTGGAAAAAATCTGAAATCTTTGTTTCAATTTTCTATGGCGAAGAAGGGAAGATTAAGTAGTGCACTTGGAGATGACAATGATCCTATAGCAAGGATGTAAAATAGGAATATCATTAATATTATGTGTTATCTAGGCTAGGGAGTGGGACATGTGGAGAATAGAGTTGAGGAAAGGCCATGTTAGGCTATGTGAGGAGCCAGATGTGTTGGTTTTGGACTGGAAACAAGATTGAGGGGATCAAATATACTGTAAGAATGGGATACCAAATGGAAATAGTAGCAAATGAAATTGAGGATCCTCTGTGGTGGTGGGTGGTTATATGGAAGGTCAAAGCACCACTCAAAATTTGGATCTTCATGTGGCTTGTTCTTTGAAGTAAAACTCTTAACTTAGGAACTTTTTAGGAAAAGGGACTATGTTATGCAACCAAGTCCCAAAAAGAGCATGAAAAGAGGATAAATAGACTGTAAAGAGTAATCCACGTCTTAATAATGAAGAAAATAGATGAATAGAAAACCTCTTCGAGAGGGAAACCTCCTTATATAATGTACTAAGTATACAAGACAAGACAAGACAAGATGATTCAATGAAAAGGTCTCCTTCCTATATATAGGAGACAAAGAGGTACAATTACAATTAATGGACCCAAACCGACATAACCTATATATTAATGCTAATGACAATTATCACTAATAGACGCAAGTCGACATCAATAATGTGTAATGAGCCACAATATAAGGGGTAATGTGCCAACATTTAGGGCTTAACATGCCCCTTCCCTTCGGACAAGTGTTGTCCTCAACGCTTGATTAGTTTTGGATGTTTTTGTATGAAAGACTTATCTTCTCATGTCAAATATACAACTGGTAAGTTCTTCCACTTGATGAGGCACTTAGCAATAGCCCGATTGCATAGTTTTTTTTTCCTTGTTTCAATGATTTTTTCAAGTTCCAATATGACTTTTCCTTCTTCATCAAGCTCTGGCATGATAGTTTGAATTGGGATCTTGTCTCCTATTACCTTATTTAAACAAGAAACATGGAAAATTGGGTGTACCCTTGAAGATGAAGGGAGCTCCAATTTGTAAGCCATACTACCAATATTCTGTAACACTTTATAAGGACCATGGTACTTGGGTGATAATTTATTGTTTTTATTTAGTTGCTTGAGGGACATCTATTTGTAAGGTTGCATCCTGAGAAATACCCAATCCCCTTCTTCAAAAATCCTTCACTACGATGTTGATATGCTTGTTGTTTCATCCTATTTTTTCTAGGTTTTCATTTAGTAACTGGAGAACTTCTTGTTGGTTCTCTAGGTGATCTTCCACAGATTGAACTTTATATTTTCCTTTTAAGGGAGATGTGATAGATGGAGGATGGTACCCATAAATTTACATAAATGGAGACATTTTGGATGACATATGGAAGGAAGTATTGTACCACCATTATGTTAAAGATAACCATTTCACCCACCATGTTTGGCAATGAAGATAACCTTCCAAACATTTGTTCACTATATTAGTTTTCCCATCAAATTGAGGATGATAAGAAGAACTGTGAGCCAACTGGGTACCCAAACAAGAAAATAATTATGTCCAAAATTTTCTAGTGAAAATTGGATATTTATCACTTATAATAATCTTCGGGTTTCCATGTAACTTCTGAACTGATTCCATGAAGGCTGTAGCAATCTTACTTGCATTAAAATGGTGAGAGAGTGCACACACATGTGGATACTTTGTGATTCTATCAATCACCACCATAGTAACATTATTTCCTTCTAACTTGGGTAGACCTGTAATAAAATCCATTAAGACTTCCTCCCAACGCTGACATGGTATTTCTAATGGTTGTAAAAGACTTGGGGTCTTAACTGTTTCAACCTTATTTTGTTGGAAAACCAAACATTCTTCCACGAACCTTTGAACATCGGATTTAAGACCTTCCCAAAATAATTCCTTCTAGTTGACCTCGTGGTACGTTTTTAGGAATATTGAGTCCCCACCTATATGAGAGGTGTGTAATTCCAAAAGGATATTTTGTTTGAGTTGGGAGTTCCTACATATATATAAGCAATCCTTATACCATAGTGAATAATTTTTCCACACAAAAGTATCTGATACACTGGGATCCTTTTGTATATTCTGAATGAGTGTCCACATAGATAGGTCATTCTTTCATTCTTCCCTTGCTACCACCACTACCCAATCGAGTTGTATAATCGAAATCGCACAAAGTAATGCCTCAACATCCTCATCTTTTCTGGAGAGTGCATCTGCCACCACATTCTGGTTCCCTTTTTTATAGATGATTTTAAAGTCATATCCCAACATCTTGGTAACCCATTTTTGTTGATCTTCCAAATATAGTCTCTATTCCAAGAAGTATTTAAGACTATCATGATATGTGCTAACCTTGAAGTGCCTACCATTTAGATAAGGATGTCGTTGCTTAAGTGCATGTAGTATTGCCATCATTTCCTTCTCATAAATGGGTTTCTGTAAGTTATTTTCCTTTATTGGACAAATTTTGAAAGCAAGGGGCCATCCTTGCTACATTAGAACAACACCGATTCCATTTCCCGAGGCATCACATTCCATGATGAAGGTTTTTGTGAAGTTTGGCGTGGTCAAAATAGGAGCTTCACACACTACCTCTTTAAGTTGTTCAAATGCTTGAGTTTCCTTTGGAGTCCATGAAATGATTCCTTCTTCAATAATGTTGTTATAGGTGTTGCTATTCTTCCATAGTTCCAAAAAAACTTGCAGTAGTACCCTGTCAAACCTAAGAATACTCTAAGATTCTTCAAGGTTTTGGGAATCATGCAGTCCATCATGGTTTTAATTTTGTTAGGGTCTACCTTGACACCTTCATGAGATACAATATGACCCAAATAATCTACCTCCTTTACCCCAAAGAAACATTTGGAGGGTTTTGCATATAGTTGTTGCTACTTTAGTGGTTGTAGCACCTTGTCAACATGTTCAACATGTTCTTCCCAAGACTTGCTATAGATTAGTATATCGTAAAAAAATACCAACACAAAGTTTCTAAGGAAGGGCTTGAAAATGGATTTAATCAAACCTTGAAATGTGGAAGGTGCATTCGTAAGGCCAAAAGGAATGACCATAAATTTATAATGACCTTCACGAGTTCTGAATGTTGTTTGTTGAATGTCTTCTTCCTTCATTCTAATCTGATGATACCCCGAATGAAGATCCAACTTTGTGAAGTAAATTGCTCCATGTAGTTCATCTAACAATTCATCAATGACATGAATAGGAAACTTGTCTTTAATGGTGATCTTGTTGAGCTCTCTATAATATAGACACATACGCCATGATCCATCCTCCTTGTGTACCATTACCACTGGTGCAGAGTAAGAACTTTTGCTAGACCTAATTATGCCAGATTATAAGATTTCTTCAACCATAGCGGCCCAATTTCACTCTTCTGGACATAGGGGTATCTGTAAGGTCTGATGTTAGGAGGAACATTTCCTGGAATTAAGTGAATAACATGATCAAAATATTGAGTAGGTGGAATACCTTTTGAAATATCTTCAAATACCTTAGAGTGCTTATCAAGGACCCTTTGGAAATCTAGGGGAATAGGAAGCTTAGATGTTTGAACATCTACTGAGAATAATTGTGCAATTACACATTGATGTCCCTTTTTCAACAATTTTGTCATACCATTAGAGCTTATCACATTGCGTGGATTCCCTATGATACCCCTTAATTCAAATTATTTTCCTTCCTAAGGAAATTTCATGAAAATTTATCGAAAATTAAAAGCCATTGTTCCCAATGCTTGTAACCATCGAACTCCTAACACAACATCAACACCACCCATTGGGATAGCAATTACATGACTATTCAATACATATTCTCCCATAGTAAGATAGCTCCCTGAGCAATTGATAGCTCCTTCATCTGCAATCATTACTTGAAACTCTAGTGTTGGGTATACAAAGCAATTGAGAACTTTGGCTAATTTACAATGAATGAAATTATGAGTACTACCAGAATCAATCAACATTGTTACCTTTTCCTTTTTTATATATCCTTCAATCTTGAGAGTTTGAGGAGTGCTAATTCTAGCCAATGCATGAAAATATATGGTAGGAGTAATATCTTCAAACATAATCTCTTCTATTTGTTCAACTGGAGATTCCTATTCTTTTGCTTCTTCCTCTTCACAATCTATGTAGAATAATTTCTTCTCACCACACTTATGTCCCTTACTATACTTGCTGTCACAATTACAGCATAGACCTTTTGCTCTTCTTTCATCTAGTTGTTGAGGTGTCAACCTTTGAGGTGGGTTAGAAGAAGGAACATTATTCTCTCTATATGTGTTGGAGGTGGTTCTTCTAGTAGCCATCGCCATATCTTTGTTTTCAACCTTCCTTGCCAAGATGAAATCCTTCTCTAAGTATGTTGGTTCGAAGAGGCATACCTCATGTTGGATGTTATCCTTCAAGGTTCCAATAAATAGATCCAAAAATTTATCATCTAGTATTCCCTCTACTATGAGACTCAACTTTTTAAATTGTTGAATGTGCTTACTTACTGGACCATTTTGCCTTAGATTTATCAAAGGGGTAAAGAAGGAATTGCTCTTAACATCTTCATGATATAATATCAATTCTTCTGTAAAAATGGACTAAGATATAATGGAATTTTTTTTGTGTTCAGAAATCCATCGCTACCACAAAAAATGCTCAGGTTCTAAATATAAAGATGCAATAGGTGTTAAATGTACAGGATCAGGAGACATCCTCCAAACCAATCTTGTGCAGCCAAGATCGATCCTCCCATATAGAGGTGAGCACTTTGATTGCCTTCCTTGTAAAGGTTATTCCTCTCGTATAGAGGTAATTGATCAAAGTAATGATGTTGTAAAGTATTGTTGGTCAAGGCTCTGGATTTGTGTGTCAATTCATGATTCTAATGTGAACCTTTTGTATAAAGGTATCCATAAGATGGACCTCCCGTATAGAGGTGAACCTTCTGTGTAAAGGTATATACCCATGAGATGGACCTCCCATATAGAGGTGGACCTTCCATATAAAGGTCATGCTTTACTTGTTAAAAGCATTTAATGTTGTGTGATGTATTATTAGCCATGATCATAGTTGCTATTAAGTCTCCTTTAGAGATTGATAACCTCTAAAGTGAATTACTTTAGCATATGATCATTTGGTCCGGAATAATATAATATGATCACAACATCCGATAATTCTTCTTAGTATAATGTAATGTGATGGATAATTAAATTGATCACATATTGACCATGCAGTAAGAGATAAAGAAATAAAAGATAAAGCATAAAGATCAAGATAATTTGAAATTTCCCATGCAAACACTTCAGCTAATTAAAGAGAACTCAAATTGTTAAAGCTTCAGTTATAAAGCTTTAGTTAAGTATCAATGTATGCCTCAATCAATGCTTCAGTTAAAGCATCAATTAAATATATGCCTCGTTTAACTAAAGAACTCCCAGTGGTCACTTCAAGTAAATCAATCAACATGATTTTAGTTAACTAAGTGT
Source organism: Larix kaempferi (assembly GCA_027924585.1). Lineage (NCBI taxonomy): Eukaryota > Viridiplantae > Streptophyta > Pinopsida > Pinales > Pinaceae > Larix > Larix kaempferi. The sequence goes on along the minus strand of BSBM01000616.1, from coordinate 10,881,135 downwards.
TAAATAAGAAGGACTAGTTAACTAAAGTGTTTTCACTTTAGTTAAACTAAAAGATGACACTTTAGTAAATCAAGAACTCGAATTGATCACTAAAGTGATGTTATCAAGAATTAGTTAAAGAGAGTTAACTAAGTGACAACAAAGAAGATCTAGTTAACTAAGTGATGACACTTAAGTTAGCCACCTAACTAAATGGGAAAGTTTTCAGTTAAAAGGTGAGTTCATCCTAAGTGACAACTTAGTGAGATAAAGCACTACATGAGAAGTGGGGCACACTTATGCATGCAAGATTGATACATCCAGTTTAAGGGCGAGTTTATCCCGAAGTTAGAGGATAAAAATAGAAGAGAAGAATGTATAAATATGTTATACGAAATTGATGAATTCAATGTGAAGTGAATTCTCTTCTCCATTGAAGGCAAGGTGCTTCTCTTTGTGTGCAATATATTATTATTGAAGGTAAGGTGCTTCTTCGATTGGTCTCTCTTCTCTATTGCTTTTGTATCTTCACCAAGAGTGTTTGGTGATCTCTTATCTTTCGAAAGCAATCTGCTATGTTGTAAGAGAAAGCATTCTCTGCTATCCATTGTATTATACTGAGAAGAATTACTGGGGTTTTTGTTCTCATAGTTTTGAGTATTTTCCCCAGGGTATATCTTGTGTTATGGATGTATGAATTTCATGTGATTGATTTGTCTCATTGTTTCAAGTTTCGGCATCTAAAATAATTAAAGATCAAAGCTCAACCAAGTATTAACATGGTATCAGAGCTTAGGATGTGAAGAAGATTAGTTTTGCATGCCATTTAGAGCCTATATTGATCCTGAGAAGTTAAGAACAATATTTGAAGACTATGGCATCAGTATCTGTACGATCGGAAGACCGTCTTGAGGGCACCTCAAACTTCAACACTTGGAAGGCTAGGATTCTCAACATCCTAGAAAAACATGACTTGGATGGTTACGTATCCACTATGGTGGAGGAGCCTACATATAATGCAGGGCTCATCAACTTCAATAAGAATCAAGCTAAGTCCAAATGGATCATCTATGATTCGGTAAAAGATAACTTGATTCCCGTGATCACACCACTGAAGACCACGAAAGAATGTTATGATACATTGACTAATCTATATGAGAAGAAAGCCCTGAGTCAAAAGAGGGAATTGAATAATAAGATTCGAAACTTAAAGATGGAGACAGATGAGACAATGGCCTCCTTCTTCACCATGATCTCTCAAGGAAGAGATCAACTTGCTAGTATTGGAGTAGTGGTGGATGAAGATGATCTTCTCCAAACCGTTATTGATGGTCTACCATACTCATGGGAGACATTCTTGGTTGCGGTAAATGGATGAGAGGTACAAAATAACTTCAAAAGGTTGTGGCATGACTTCCTCCAAGAGGAGGGGTGAATCTAGAGCAAGTCAGGGTGCATCAAAGAAGAAAACCTTTCTCTCACGGCAAGAATGAAGATATGAAAGAAACCCTTCTACCAAAAGAAGTTCTTTCATCCAAAGAAGAAGGAGTTCAACAAAGGCTTTGACAAGTCAAAATCTAGATGCTTTAATTGCAATAAGAAAGGCCATTTCTCAAGAGAGTGCAAAGCAAAGTGAAAATGAAAGTTTCATGCTTCTACCGCCATAGAAGATGAAACTACTCAAAAGATTGCATCCGAATAAAATGAGACAAAAAGGGAGTTTTAACTTGTCTCATACTTTTCGGGATCCATCTTCACAAATGCAAACACATGGTTGATTGACAATGGTGCATCCAAACATATGACTGGTTACAAGAGTTCCATCATTGATCTAAAGGAGAGGTTCACATGCATGGTAGAGTTGGGGGAAAACTCAACATATTCAATCCAAGGAGTTGGATCCACCTCATTCCAGCTGAGCACCGGTGATATTCTACATGTGGAGGACATTTTATATGTTCTAATCTTGAAGGATAACCTCCTTTTAGTTTCAGTTCTTGAATACAAAGGCTTCCGAGTTATCTTCATGGATAACAAAGCACTTTTATGGTCGAAGAACAAAAGCCTATAATCTACTGCTGTGATTGGAGTTCGAGAGGGAGGACTTTACAAGGTTTCAAGATATGATTCACCCCAAGAAGTACATCCAAGATATGATTCACCACACTATCAGTCCATGTGAGCTATGGCGCTAAAGTCTTGGACTCCTACACTACAAATCACTACTGGGACTTCAAAAGATGGTAAAAGGTATGCTCGTATTTGATTTTGAGCATGATAGTGTATGTCGGGGTTGTGCATTTGGGAAGAATGTTAAGAAAAGTTTTTCTAGCAGTACTACTAAATATAAAGGGATTTTATATTTAATACATTCTAATGTATGTGGTCCCATGTCATCCCCCTCCCTGAGTGGCTTCTTATATTATGTACTATTCATAGATTATTTTTCTAGGAATTCGTGGATTTATTTCATGAAGGATAAAAGTGAAACTCCTAGCAAATTTAAAAAGTTTAAAGCCCTAGTTGAAAATTAGAAAGAAAAGCACATTCGTGCATTAAGGTCTGATAATGGAGGTGAATTTGATTCGCATGAATTTAATGAGCTATGTAGTGCTGCAGGAATATGTAGACAGTTAACAATACCATACAACCTCAACAAAATGGGGTTGTTGAAAGGAAGAATAGAACCATATGTGAGGTTACAAAATCCATGATGCATGATCAAGATATGTCTACCTCATTATGAGCAAAAGCCACCCATATAGTTGTGTACATATAGAATAGAATCCCACATGCCATTCTAGATGAGAATACACCAGAATAAGTGTTTACCAGTGAGAAGCCAAACATCTCACACTTGAGGATCTTCGGGATCCCAGTATACATTCATGTACCGAAAGAAAAGAGAACAAAGATGGAGCCTTCTGGAAAGAAAGGCACTTTTGTGGGTTATAGTGAGTCATCCAAAGCATACCAAATATATGTACCTGGTGAGAGACACATTGAAGTCAACCGAGATGTTACCTTCCATGAGGAAGCTGCTTTCAAAATATTGAAAGAGATTCAATGTGATTCAGAGATGGAGGATCTCGTGTCTGATTCTCCCCCTTCAAAGTTTGAGAGGGAGAAACCAAAAGATGCCTCACATTCACTAGCTCCTGAAGAACCAATAGAACTAACTGAGAGGTCACTTGATGAACCTCCCGCTAAAAGAAGGTCTGCTTGGTGTCGAGACATCTTACAAAATTCAGAGAAACATGGAGTGCAAGCATGCTCATCCAGAGAGCGCAAGCAACCTAACAGATATTCAGGGTACGTGGCACCGATGAGTCACATAAGCGATTCAGAACTATCGTCATATGAAGAAGCTGCAAAGCATCAAGTTTGGAAAGATGGAATGACAGAAGAGTACATCTCTATCATGAAGAATGATGTTTGGGAGGTTATTCTCAAACCTAATGGGAAGTCCATCGTGACTTACAGATGACTTTACAAGATAAAGCATGTTGCAGATGGTAGCATTGAGAAATATAAAGCAAGATTCATTGCTAGAGGTTTCTCTCATAAAGAAGGAATCGATTATGATGAGACCTTTGCCCCTGTGGCAAGGTACACCACAATCTAAGCAATGATTGCACTCGCATCTGTTCTGGGATGGAAACTTCACCAGATGGATGTGAAGACATCCTTCCTCAATGGTGAGGTTGAGGAGGAGGTTTATATTCAACAGCTTGAATTATTTGTGGTGCATGGGAAGGAGTCCCATGTTTGCAAGCTAAAGAAAGCTCTATATGGGTTTAAGCAATCCCCCATGGATTAATAATTTAGAATTGATAGCTAGCTTCAGATCTAGGTTTCTGTAAGAGTGAAGCTGATCCAAATTTGTACTTCAAAGTAGTGAAGAACCAATTGTTGATATCGGTTCTGTATGTTGATGATTTGTTTCTCACTAGAGAGGAACATCTGATTTCTTGGTGCAAGAGGGAGCTCACCTCACAGTTCGAGATGAAAGACTTAGGTCTAATGCACTAATTTCTTGGCCTTGAGATCTGGCAAATAAAATATGACATTTTTCTATCTCAAAGGAAGTACACCATGGATATATTGCGCAGTTTTGGCATGATATATTGCAAATCTATGACTACACTGAGGGTTTCTAATTTGAGGAAACTTCATGAGTCAGGCTTTGGATCAGATCCAGTGGATCCCACTTTGTAAAGACAACTTATAGGCTCGCTAATGTACTTGATACATTCGAGGCCTGATATATGTTATGCCATGAGCATTCTGAGTCAATTTATGTATGATACAAGACATAGACATTGGATAGCTGCTAAGCATGTGCTTAGGTACCTTCAAAGTACAATCTCATATGGACTCATATATGCCTCCAGTGGAGGAGTCATGTTACCTGGTTATACAAACTCAGACTAGGGAGGAAGCATTGTGGATCGTAAGAGTACATCCAGCTACAGTTATATCCCAGGATCATCTATGATATCTTGGTCCAGCAGGAAGCAGGGCTCCGTAACCTAGAGCACTACCAAAGTAGAATACATAGATACTAGTGTTTCTTGCCGAGAAGCACTATGGCTCAGAAATCTACTTGCAAGGTTGTTCGGTGAAAAGCTTGAGCTTATAGTTATTAGGTGTGACAATCATAGTTGCATCAATCTTTCTGAAAACCCAATGTTTCATGACAAGTCGAAGCACATTGAAATGAAGTATCACTTCATCTTAGACATGATCCAGAAAGGTACAGTGAAACTTCAGTACATTGCTACTGATGAGTATATTGCATATGTTTTAACAAATCCTCTGTCAGTGACGAAGTTCATGTACGTCCGATACAAGCTTGGTATGTCAAAGAATGCCTCCCTCGCTGAGAGGGAGTGTTAAATGTACATCATCAAGAGACATTCTCCAAACCAATCTTGTGCGGCCAAGATTGATCCTCCCGTATAGAGGTGAGCACTTTGATTTCCTTCCGTGTAAAGGTTATTCATCCTGTATAGAGGTAATTGATAAAAGTAATGATGTTGTAAATTCTTGTTGGACAAGGCTCCAGACTTGTGTGTCAAGTCATGATTCTAATGTGAACATTCCGTATAAAGGTATGCATGAGATGGACCTCTCGTATAGAGGTGAACCTTCTGTATAAAGGTATCCATGAGATGGACCTCTAGTATAGAGGTGGACCTTCTGTATAAAGGTCATGCTTTACTTGTTAAAAGCATTTAATGTTGTGTGATGTATTATTAACCATGATCACCAATTGTTATTAAGTCTCCTTTAGAGATTGATCACCTCTAAAGTGAATTACTTTAGCATATGATCATTTGGTCCAAAATAATATAATATGATCACAACGTCCGATAATTCTTCTTAGTATAATGTAATGTGATGGATAATTAAATTTATCACATATTGACCATGCAGTAAGAGATAAAGAAATAAAAGATAAAGCATATAGATCAAGAGAATTTGAAATTTCCAATGAAAACACTTCGGCTAATTAAAGAGAACTCAAATTGTTAAAGCTTCAGTTATAAAGCTTTAGTTAAGTATCAATGTATGCCTCAATCAATGCTTCAGTTAAAGCATCAGTTAAATATATGCCTCAGTTAACTAAAGAACTCACAGTGGTCACTTCAAGTAAATCAATCAACATGATTTTAGTTAACTAAGTGTTAAATAAAAATGACTAGTTAACTAAAGTGTTTCCACTTTAATTAAACTAAAAGACAATACTTCAGTAAATCAAGGAGAACTCGAATTGATCACTACAGTGATGTTATCAAGAATCAGTTAAAGAGAGTTAACTAAGTGTCAACAAAGAATATCTAGTTAACTAAGTGACGACACTTAAGTTAGCCACCTAACTAAGTGGGCAAGATTTCAGTTAAAAGGCAAGTTCATCCTAAGAGACAGCTCAGTGAGATAAAGCATTACATGAGAAATGGGGCGCACTTCTGCATGCAATATTGATACATCCAATTTGAGGGTGAGTTCATCTTGAATTTAGAAGATAAAAATAGAAGAGAAGAATGTATAAATATGTTATACGAGATTGATGAATTCAATGTGAAGCGAAATCTCTTCTCCATTGAAGGAAAGGTGCTTCTCTTTGTGTGCAGGATATTATTATTGAAGGCAAGGTGCTTCTCCGAATGATCTCTCTTCTCTATTGCTTTTGTATCTTCACAAAGAGTGTTTGGTGATCTCTTATCTTTCGAAAGCAATCTGCTATGTTGTAAAAGAAAGCAGATCTCTCTTCTCTATTGCTTTTGTATCTTCACAAAGAGTGTTTGGTGATCTCTTATCTTTCGAAAGCAATCTGCTATGTTGTAAAAGAAAGCATTCTTTGCTATCCACTATATTATACTGAGAAGAATTGTTGGGGTTTTTGTTCTCATAGTTTTGAGGATTTTCCCCAAGGTATATCTTGTGTTATGGCTGTATGAATTTCATGTGATTGAGTTTTCTCATTGTTTCAAGTTTCGACATCTAAAAGAATTAAATAGCAAAGCTCAACCAAATATTAACAATAGGTACCTTTTGGATATTTGGCACCTGGTGTATATCAAATAATTGCTCCATCTGGAATATCCATGTTATGGGGTCCTTGTCATAAAACTTCCTAATGTCAATCTCAGGGAATTGGATACCCCTTGGGGACCATCCCTGGTTACTTCCATTACTAGAATCCATTCCTCTTAAAATATTCTTATTAATGGAATGTTTCTCAACATGGACATTATATTTATCTTCTTGAGTACCCTAGAACACATTATCACCTGTAAGGAGATTATCCTTTGAATTTTGTATGAGCTTAGAAATATTTTTCATATTTTCCTCCATCTTAGTATCCATATGTCCCATCATATTCTCCATGTGTCCCATCATTTCCTCTAAATTAAGTAAATCAACCGTTTTCACAGACCCTTTAATCATATATTCCAACTTGGACACTCGAAAAGATAGGTCTTCACTTTCATCTTAGGTCAGGGATGAATCCTCAAGTGGTTTGATTGGAGTGTGATTTTTTCCACTACCTTTTAGAGGCATTTTGAACAATATAAATAGGTATCACACCTTGGTTTCACCTCAAATAGATCCTTCTACTAAAATTTATTCAAATTTAAAATGGTGTACCTTTTTCAAACCCTGATTTGAAGACTGATTTGCTTTTCGACATTCCAACTGAGATAACCCTAAAATTTGGGCCCCTCTAAGTTTGAAATCTTAGCATGTGGTAGCCTAATATGTCCTCTTTCCAATTCCATTGTTTTTTTTGAATTTGGATGTGCCACAAAAAAGTTGACACATCTTACCAACACTTGTTATTTTTGGCCTTTTCAAAAGAGCGAGAGTGTACGACCTACCATGTGTCCAATTTTTTGAGTTTGATTTTGAAATTTATACCCAATATATTGTGGTATTTATTATTTCTAATGCAATAGGTCTCACTCAGTTTTTATCTTTCATGCTTCAGATATAACCGTTTTTCCTAGAACACCTGTTTTAGACTAGTTTTTGGACTAGGAAAAAACCCTAACTTCCAAAGGGTATATCTTTGAATATGTAATTAATTAGGATCTGAAAATCGGACCATAGATAGTTTGATATGTCCTCTACATATCATACAAGTTTCACTATCTGAAACTTCGTAGAAAAAAAATTATAGCAAAAATTCCAAGATGACTTGTTTTGGAAGCGTCCAAGCTTTGGTACCAAATGTCATGCAAAAAAGTCCCAGAAAGAGCATGAAAAGACCATAAATAGACTAGAAATAGCAATTCACACCTTAATAATAAATAAATAGATGAATAGTAGCAAGCCTTTTCGAGGGGGAAACCTCCTTATACAATGTACTAAGTACACAAGACAAGACACGACAAGATGATTCAAATGAAAAGGTATCCTTCCTATATATAGGAGACAAAGAGGTACAATTACAACTAATGGACCCAAGCTGACATAACTAATATAATCATACTAATGAAAATTACCACTAATAGACCCAAGCCAACATCAATAATATGTAATGATATACGGGGTAATGTGCCAACATTTAGGGCTTAACAGATTACCAAGGGCCAAGCTTCAGTTACTTATGCAGAAACATAGAAGAAACCATGGACCACTTTTTTCTACAATGTGAAATAAAAAAGAAAATATGGAAGGAAGTGGGTAGATGGCTATAGATCATAAATATATGGGATAAAATTACAGTGGTTGACTATTTATAGAAGTGGTTTGAAAGACCAGAGTTAAAGCTGGTCAGACGTGTGCCCTTCTTAGCACTGTGGGAGATATAGCTAGCACGAAATATGAATATGTTTGAGGGATCTCAGTCACAAATCTTCCACATCTCATCATAGATATTGGCAATGGGGAAATACTTCAGAGATGATATCAAACTCTTAGTGTCACGGAGGATCGGTGAACTAGTTATAAATAAAAGAATCAGGTAGAGCTTCTTCAGTGGGGCCTGTCAAGGGCCAGAGCAGACGCGTGGATTATGATGAATACATCATATAACTATTACATCTCATTTAGAGCAAATTGTGGTAAAGGGACAAATAACACAATTGAGTTGTTGGCACTGAGGATACTTCTTAAACTGTCTCTTGATGAAGGAGTATGCGCATTATAGGTATATGGGGACACAAAGCCGGTAGTTAATTGGATGAGAGGCTCTCAGACTTTAAAGAATACTTCACTAAACAATCTTGGGTTACATCTGAAAGAGTTGGTCGATGCTTTTAATGCATTATGAATCTACCATATATTCTGTGAACTGAATGAAAGTCCAGACACACTCTCAAAGGAAGGGCTCACTTCCCCACATGGAGTTGGCTATATTACAATATTCAAGGTGAGACTTGGTAAAGGAGGTTCACCTTGGATTTTTTTTAAAACAGTTTTGCTTTTATTTTCATGTCACCATATTACTATTATGACGTTGTTTTTTAAACAGTTTTGGTTTTATTTTTTGGTACTATATTATTATTATGAAATTGTTGAACTCAAAGTTGAACTATATAGAGGGAAGGGAGATGATACATATACATTTTGTGTCATTTTGAAATTTTCAAAATTATGTGACATTTTTACACTTTATGTAAAATATGGCAGGAGGAGAACTATCAATATCTATGAGGCATGTATTTTTGTTTCCAATCTTGTTAATAGAAATAAAAAAATTCCTAGAAAAAAAATATACACAATACTTACAATTATCCATTTAATATAGCTTGTATTCAAAATCTTTAGTAAAACACAATAACTACTTTTAGTACAAAAGTAACATTTTAATAATAAAATGTTTTTTAAATTTCAACATTATATAAATACCACATATAAAACATTAGTATTTTAATAAATAAAATATTTTTTTTAAATCTCAACATTATATAAATACCACATATAAAACATTAACATTTTAATAAATAAAATGTTTTTTTAAATTTCAACATTATATAAATACCACATATAAAACAAGGATATATCTATTTTATTTCAAAGAACTTCATTGACAAGACAAGTGGACATAGATTTCCAAATTTTCCTATACTCTACATAGGGGCTTTTCAATCATTGAAATTTAAGTGGGAAAGAGATTGCTTTTTTTTTCAATCTTAAAAAGATTTTTTAATCAGTGAATTTTAAGTAAGAAAAAAATTTCAATCTGAAAAACCATTTTTCCATTTTTTAATCATTAATTTGGGTTAAATTGAATTTTGTTTTTTATATTTATTTTTAATTTAATCTTTCTTCATTTCTTTTATATATATATATAACTTTATCTTTTAAATTGTTTTAAAGTTTTTATTTTATTTATAATTTTTTTATATAAAATAAGGATTATTCATTTCTACACTTCAACCTTAAATTATAATGAGGCTCTTAAGCCATCCAAATGGATAAAGTCATATTCTAGATGAATTAAGTGAGTAAAACTATTTTTTTGGGATGATTTTATTAATATAAAAATCTTGATATATATTAGAGGAGGAATTATAATGAGGTTCTTAAGCCATCCAAATGGATAAAGTCATATTCTAAATGAATTGAGTGATTAAAACTATTTTTTTGGGTGATTTTATTAATATAAAAATCATGATATATATTAGAGGAGGAAGAAAGATTGAATTTGTAAGCAAATGAGAATGGAAAAAAAAATATGAAAAAAGAATATTTTATAATTATAAAAATTATTTCAAAATATTAAGATATTCAATATGTATTATGGAAGATTGAGTAAGCAAACATAATCTCCATCTTCATATGATTATTATGAAGAGAAGAGTCAATTAAGTAATCATAATTACTTTTATATAAATGATTATTATGACACTAAAGTCAATTAGATATTCATGTGATTATTATTTGGGTTTATTATTCACACATAAAAGTTATTAAAAAAGAGAAAAGTAAACTAGCATAATTATTAGTAAACCAATCAGGCATATTATTAGTAGGGGACCACTATATTTATAAACACGCAAAAGTTATTAGAAAAGGGCAAAGTAAACAAGCATAATTATTAGGCAACCAATCAACACCCTATTGACAAAAAAATCATAACATATGGAAATTATTTCATGATAAATGTATTTATTTGTTATTAGTTTTATGATTATTATATTTATTATTATTCAATTATTTGTTAAAATTATGTGTCTTCCTAAGAAGTTATAAGTTCAAATCGAACAAGGTAGGGTATGTACACCTTGGTAGAGTTTAGTAGTTGAATTGGTGGAGGGATTCCTTGTTCCATAAATAAAAGGCCTCATACACCAAATTGGTGGTATAGGCTCAAATTGAACAAGATAGGGTATGTACACCTTGGTAGACTTTAGTAGTTAAATTGGTGGAGGGGTTCCTTGTATCATAAATAAAGGGCCTCATACACCAAATTGGTGTCGTGCTTGTTTGTAACCTTAAAAATTGGTGTCGCCCTTCTTTGTAAGCTAAAGGTTACTTCACTTCAACATTGGTGCTATAGGATCAAGACTAAAATGCGTCTGTTCAAAAATCTCTCTTTTGAGCATATCTATAGACAACACAACTCGGATAAATTATCTAAACAAGCTATAGAAAGAGCTGAAGGAATTACATTTTGGAAAAAATTCTAGGAAAAACACAAATGGGATGACGATCTGTGAACATATTTGAATTTTGAATTGTTTTATGATAAATCTTTCAAAGACTAGAACAATCATATACTATTTGATTCATAATAAATATTAATAATAGTATTTTTTTTCTGCTTAAAAAAACCTTAAAAATAAATCATTATTATAATAAAACATACAAAAATATTATATAAAAAGTATAGTTATTATCTTTATTATCATAAATACATAATTAAAAGCCAATCAATATCTAAAACATCAACCCATTTAGTATCTTTTAAATAATAAAAAACAAAAAAATTAGATCCCTCGGTGGTTAAAAAATCACGGATCTAGAATGGTATATACTGGAGCGTCATATCCAAAAGGCAATGGACATTAGAGGTAGAGAATTAGATTTCAAAGCTTCGAACTGATTTCTCCAGAAACGTTTGGTGTTTGACTATGATAACCCAAAGAGTCTAATATGAAATGTTTGTGGTACACGTAATTTCCTGCTGGCATCTATATCGCCACAATTTTTGACTTCCTTCAGATTGTACAAATGGATTCCATGGGATCCTAAGAATTTTGTACAAAGGTGCTATGGATTCCATGCAATTCGGCATCCATCTATGAATTGTAATTTGTAAGCTCTCGAGCCCTATAAATTGCCACTAGTCGCGAAACTCAGATACAGCACGCAGAGAAAGAGCCAAATAACGATGCTGCAGCGGGGACGTTGGAGAAGAAGGAGATGACAGCAGTAATATTTTGCAGTCTTGGAGGTGCGTACGCGGCAGCAAAGATTCTCGTCTTTTTCAGAAGAAATTGTAATAATTAGCCGGCAGGAATGGGAAAGTTTGGCTTCTTAAAGCGTAAGCGGTCGAAGGAATCGAAACCTTCGTTCCCCAAATCAACTGTAGTTTCAATTTACAAAATGGCCGCCAGAATGTTAATGATTACGGAACCACCTTCTTCATCTTCTTCTTCTTCATCTTCGTCGCCATCATTATCGATGAATAGCAGCATAGGTAAACTGGAAGGCGAGAAATGGAATCTGTTCGAGCTGATCAGGTATATGCTTATGCTCATACTTTGGCTCTCTGCGTGGGGTGTGAGACTGCTTTTGGATCTCTTCCCCTCCCCACTGCCTTCTTCCGGCTTCTTGGAAAGCATTGTTCCTTCGGCTCCTGCGCTGCCCAGTTCCGAGCATGACGATATCAACTCTAGTTTCGGTGGCCCCTCGGGAAAAGCCATTGGCAGAGCTCTTACACAGGTATGGACTCCCTTCATACTGATTTCTCTGACAAATTATAGCAAATAATACAGATTTCTTTGACAAATGATAGCAAACAAATAGCACGAATTTTCTTTTATTTTGAGTTTGGGATTAAAGAATCTTGGCTTTGATTTTTAATTGGGATCTTTGGTTAAGAACCGGTATCCAAGATGGTTTCGGATAGTATTGCATAGTATCCTGATCTTCCAAGCGTAAATCCTGTTTCGAAATCGAGTTGTGTAAAACGGATACGATTTTGCTAGGAGAAAATCGTATTTTCAGATGAAATTGGGGATAGAATTTTTAGAATCTCAAATAAAAGTATTAATCCTTCATAATTTGGATGTCTTGGGGTTTTCTAGGATACTGAATTCATCTACATGTTCAAAAAACGATTTAATCAACACAAGTCGTGGGATTTTTAAATTTCATATCCCTAGATTCCAATCAAGTTTTGGCAGAACTGACGACATGTCACACTTTTAACAGCTTCTTTCAAAATTGGTTTAGGGTGGTTTTTTATTCCATCTTCACCTAGGCGTCCCAAGCTATTTGGATTGAAAAACTAATGACTCTGGGTACCTTGGCTGTTCTCTGAATTGATTCACGGTGGTTTTTATTTTCATCCTTGCCTCGGTCTCTTGAGTCTAATAACAAGCTACTAGAAAGAAAACTTAATTATACTGGGTAGCTTGCCAAAGCCCTGGTTTTAAATTGGTTCATGGTGGTTTCTAATTCCATCCTCACCTAGGTGTTCCAAGTCTATTAACAAAGTATGTTAACAAGCTAGTGGAATGAAAAATTAATTATATTCGGTAGTTGCCAAAGCCCTGGTTTTAAATTGGTTCATGGTGGTTTCTAGTTCCACCCCCACCTAGGTGTTCCAAGTCTATTAACAAAGTATATTAACAAGCTAGTGGAATGAAAAATTAATGATATTGGGTACTGAAGACTTTGGTCTGGCCTTTTGGCTAAAGATTTATAACCATTGGTTAAAGGTTTTTCTAGTTCCATCTCTATGTCAGCGTCTCTGTTCCATATCAAGCCTATCAGCAAGAAATAAGAATGAAGAACTAATACTATTGGGCACCTTCCGAAAGAACTTGAAACACATATTATTAGGCACCTTGCCAAAAACTATGGTTTGGTTTTTTGGTTTGAGAATCCATATCCAAAGTTTTTTATGGTTTTTTTTATGAGGATAGGTGGAGTCCCCACTCAAAACATCGGTTTCCTTAAACTCTAATATAGTTCTTTTTCCAGAAATCTAAACTACTATTATGGCTATGAAAACATTCATTTTCAGGTTTTGAGTTGTGAATTTGAATGAATAGGGAAATACAGTACTCCATTAATCTTAAAAGGTACTAATTGTTTTTTTTTCAGTAGAAAAAAAACATACTATTGATATTCAATGGTGAATCAAATAGTACATGAAGAGAGTCTCATCGAGACTGATCAAGGATTTACATCAAAACTAGAAACTTGTCCAGAAAGAGCATAGAAAATTCCAGTACATAGCATAGACCAAAAAAGTCAGAAGAAACTGAGACAAAACTAGATCTCATATATATCTACAGAGCCATCCACAACTCTGCAGCCCTCCTGAAATTCTTCCCACAAAATGAAACCTTCATCACTAGCCAAAGCCAATTTAGATAAGATATCAGCCTCCGAGTTATGCTGACGATAAACATGTTCAAAAGTGATATTTCTGAACAAACTTATCAAAGATTTGATCCGGTCACACCAGTCAGTGATTAAGCTTAGCCACCTGCAATGAATACTGACCACATTCCCTTTTTATGGTAACCCGTGAGTCGCCGAAGACCTGTAAATCATCAATGCCAAAGATGTTGACCACTTTCAAAGTGCACCAAGAAGCTAAGAGTTCAGCTTTCATATTTGTCCCCCGACCACAGTTAAATCTGAGAGTGAAGAACTGAGCATCATTGATATAAATAACAACACCTGCTGCACATAAACCATCCTTCGAAGCACCATCAAAAAAAGCAACCATCTTCTTTATCCGAGGCACTAATTGCTTGTTAGGAGGTTTTGCAGCGTCCAGAATATATATTTTTATTTTAGTGGCATTGGAAAGGAGTTTTCTCCATTAGGGTTTGTCACAGGGACAAAACACACATGGTTTTTAATGAAAATGGCTTCTTTGTGAAATTTAAATTCCAGCCAGCAGTAGTTAAAAACTTAAAACCATTGACCTAAATATTAAGGAGGCAATGCTTTGACTGCAATTTGAAATTGGGGATTGCCCTTCATTTATGTCTCGAATCATGAAGACCATGGATTTATGGCTATGAAAATCTGCAGTGTTCTAGAGATATTGTCTTTCTTTTGAATTGAAAAAAATTCATCCTGCTTTTCAGCTCAAGAGCTGCGCTTTTCAACCACTCTTCTGCGAGTCCTAACAGAACCTCATGACTGCCATTGATATCTTCAAATATGATATCTGCTTTACTGCTAATTGCTGTAGAATGTGGCCATGGAAATCTTGTTGGAGCCAATAGATTAAAGACATGAATCTATTGAGCTACTGTTTGGGAATTCTCAACTTGTCCAGTCGTACACTTTCACTGAATTCATTCTAGTCTGATTAGTCATTCACCTACAGTTCCCTATTCTAACAGTTGGAATTTGGCTTAAATTGACGTGGCTGTTTCGGGGGAGTGTGAATGTATCCATTGGCTTTGTGCAGCTATCCTTGGGTGGGATGTGGCGAAATATTATCCTGGAAACAATTACATCTAGAGCCACTTTGGCCATGACCTTTGAGCTGTCACTGCCTCTGAGCCATATATTCTCACTGCAAAATTAAAGGGCCTAGCCGATTCACAGGACTTATTTCCTTTTTGGAATACTGAGGGGATAACAATTGCTTAGGATTTAGGTGCTTTGTATGTTGATGCAGTTGAGCTTTGTGCAGGTTTTAACGTTAGTGAATGATATACCTGTTACTTCGAGGAAATATGAGTTTGCTCGCGATTTGGCTGACAAAATAATAGAAGAAAATACAAAACAAGGAGGATCTACATTGCAAGAGATTAATCGTAAGGCTCTTTCTGCTGGTTTTGCTCGTACCCTGAAGCTGTTAAATTCATCACTGCATTGTATGCAAAGGCAGCGGAAAGATGTAGATACATCTAGCTGGCCATGGAGGTTGATGCGCATGATTCCTCTCTCTTCTCAATTGATGCCATCTTTTGAAAACCTTCAGGGTTCTTTAACAAATCTGTTGCAGCCCCAGCCCCAATCTACGGCGACATTACCTACTTCACAGTCCCAGCTTGTGATGGCCAACAATAGCAGTATGTTGGCAGAAAAATTAGCACAAGAGTTGTTGTGGATAACAAACAAGTTAGGGATGTGTTCAGCCATGGAAGAAGCTCTTTTGCAGTGGAGCACAGCAACTCACTTGGCTGCTTTTTCAATATCTGCACATCCTCGTGTGCAAGGATCTCTGGTCAAGATGTCAGGTAGGCTCTTAATCTATGAGTTTTTTCATGGCTCATCTCTGTGATAGGTCATCGTTCACAGAAATTATGATTGATAGTTGATTGCTTTGCATTTCACAACACAACCCTTTCTTTAGGATTGTCATAAATTTACTTGTTTTGCAGCTCTGTTGTTCAAAGAGATGGCAAAGGGGGATTTTGATATTTCAGACCAGGCAAGGTTCAAATCACTTATCCTATGGTTGCCCCTATTGTGCTATGCCATGAATGGAGTTGATAGTCCAGTTCTGTCTGCCTCGGAGAAGGCAGAAGTAGAGAGAATGATTGAAAAGACAATTTCAAGGTTATCAACGCTGGATCAAGAGGTGGTTCTTGCCAATTGGCTTCATGACTACACATTTTCAGCTTCTGACTGGCCCAATTTACAGCACTGTTATGATGCTTGGTGCGATGCTTCTCGCAAGCTAATTTAAAGTTAATGTGTTCCATATACTATAATTAGTGTATATCCATCTATGTATTTAGATCAAGCTGAAACTTTATGTAATATACAGCTCTACAGTTGGCGGCTGATTATATAACACAAATTTCTTCTGTATAAATGTTAATGCTTTTCATTTCCACTGGCCAGAATTGGAGTGCAGGTTGTCATCTCTAACTTGGAGAGTAACTTAGTATTTTAAGTATCATGCTTGGAAATTGTAGATTTCAAACTTCAATGTTACATTAGAAGTAACCAATGCTATGTGTGGACAAATCTGCAGTAAACAGTTTTGAAGAATGAATTATCTATTATAGAATGGAAATTTATACTCGAGATTGAACTAAAGCGTATGAAGGCATTTCTTCTTTCTTGAGTTTGGAGGTTTGTTAAGAGTGAACCTGGCTTTTATTTTGTCTTTTTTCCTTTTAATACTTTAAAAAAAAAATCCTATCTATTTGTTATTATTACATTGCATTGATCGTGTTATAAATTCATTGTGGAGAAGATAAATTAAAACTAAGATAGATATGTATTAACCCTAGATAGGGAGAAAAAGTTTTAAGTGTAAACATCATTGTTTTCATCTTTAAATACTTTTAAGGAACGTTGAGATTTTCAATTTCATTTTTAATTTTTCACGGTCTATAAGACATCTAAGGTTTTACGATAGATTTATGTTAGTTTATGTGTATTTGTTTATTTTTTTTTGCCATTATCATAATGTATAAATAAAATGTTAACTCTTTTTTTTTCATTTTATTTTATTAGTATTGTATATGCACAAACATCTCTCCCAATCCAAGGTATAGAGCAATTCCTACTATTGCAAATTATAAAACAAACCTCTAGAGCTTGGTTCATCTAGTAATAATAAGTAACCTTGCCTCATTCCCATTTGCTTTTTGGAAAATTTTAAGGATCCATAATTTTTTTGAAGTGTCAAAACCTTGGCGAATCTTACTAGTTCTTAAATTCGCAACCATAAAACGTTTGGCGATTCTTTAAAAAATATTCAAATTTCTAAGGACTTTATATAGCTTTTGGACAATTTTGATGATTTTTAGAGTAAAAAAAATTATTCCATGGAATTTGGGCGAATCAACTTTGAAAAAAAGGCAAATTGACAAATCTTTTTTTGGAAAAAAAGTCAAAAAATAGCCCATGGGCTAAATTTTGCCCCTAAAATTTTCCTTGATTTGCTCCATTCAAATCTTTGTAGGTTATGATGATTGCCTATGTTTGCTTCTTCCATTGCCTATATTTTTCACAGTCCTTTCCCTATGTGTGCACTTAGCTCCACAAATTGGATTTGCTACTTGGCATTAGTCTTAATTAAATGGTGTTGCTCTTTTGCTATGTTTTCAATATCCACTCATATCCTCACTTTGTTCCTAAGCAAACTAAATAGTTCTTTGTAAAGGAATTGGGAAATTGTTGCCCAAACCTTACAAGAATTTCATTAGACTCATCTTGAGTCTTTTGCCATGATGAAGATGTTTCTCTTTGTCCTTTGAGTCAATCAATCATTACAATTGAATTATTAAACTTTCCATATTTCATGAGCCTCATCTTGAATATGTTTTGCCATGATGAATATGCTTCACTTGGTCCATGAGTCAATCAACCCTTACGCTTGAATGATTAAACTTTCCATATCTTTGTTGGCCTTTTTGTCACCTTCAAGATAGATGTCCTCATTGATATCCCCTTATTTTGTGGAGCCTTACATTATATCCTCTAACTTTCCTTTGCTTCTATTTACGATAAGAATACATTGCAAATCCTTGCAAACCTTCTTCCTTATAAAGCTCCTTTGAATTTCAAGTAACATCTTTCTAAAAAACTTTTCTATTTTTTTCCTTGGAAAAAGTCGTAATTTTATTTCATTTATGAACAAAATTACATTCTGTACATGTATTAGAATCTCAGAGATCCCTACATTGTCAATATATACAGCCCATATGACTGTCCAAACTGTCCTTCTATCCGAGTACATATAACTGTCATAGATTAATATGACTGTCTATTGTCTCATACAGATCAAATATGTCTGACCAAACAGACCTCCTATACTACAAATCACAAATCTGTGTCAAAAAAGTTCATAATTCTGTCTCAAATTCTGTCTCAGAAAAGTTCATAATCTGTCTCAAAAATCTGTCTCCGCAGAAATAAATCTGTCCATACAGCTCGAGTAAGTAATTATATATGCAGCCCAGTATGAAAATTTTGTTCTAATCCTCCATACGGTTCTCATTGTCCCCAAAGAACGGCCTGTGTGTGTAGCTGTAGATGCCTTCAGTGGAATGTATCATGATCCTCCATGTGCCAAAATGCATAGATTGTTTTGTCGATTCTTTAGATAGCAGGTCAGCCATCCCATTTCGCTCCCTGTATACATGTGTGAATGTGATATAGTTAAAAGCCTATTTTAACCGTAATACCTCCTCCAATATAGGTGAGAGAACCATTACATTACATTGTGTAATCTCCTTGGCCCATTCAATAACTATCAGAGAGTCGCCATAAATCTGGAGAGATAAACAACCTTGTTCAAGTGCGAAAAGCATCAGTAACTTAAGTGACATCAGTTCAGCGTAGTTATTTGAACCACTCCCCAAACCAACCATTATATGAAAATAATGGGACTCTGATTTGTGAAGAACGCCACCTCCACCACACACCGATTGGTGGTTTATAGATGAGCCATCAAAGTAAGCCCACGGCATGGATTTATCAATTTTTTCCAAGCTCACAGGTCTGATGCGTGTCACTTTTATAGATGGCTTGTATTGGATTATAACAGCCACAGATTGTGCCACGACCTGTTCCAAAGGTACCCGGGAGTCCTGAAATATGATCTTATTACGGGTGATCCAAATGCCCCAAGCGAGAATACAGGGGACAGCCCGAAACATTGAAAGTTTGTGATCTGTCCACCATAGTTGGAAGGCTTCATGAAAATCCACTCCCCACCAATTCACGTTGAGTTCCAAAAGTTTGCAGATGTCGGCCCACACAGCTTGTGTAAAACGACAGTGTACAAAAATATGTGAGCTTGTCTCAGCCGCTTCCATGCATAGAGGACAAAACCCCGGTCCCTGGATGAAACGCTTCTGTAAAATGTCCCATGTCGGTGCCTTATCTTCCAAGATAGCCCAAGAGAGTAGTTTTGCTTTCCCCGGGCACTTTAGTGTCCACAGATGTTTCCACCACCACACCAATTCCCTGTTATGGATATTCACATTCAGCTGTATATAACCATGTTTTGGGGTGTATCGACCAGAAGGATGGTGTTCCCAGATGAGTTCATCACATCGATTAGTAAGGCGAATATGTGAGTATCTTAAATTCCGAATATATTCCTCCCAGGCTCCAAGCAAGTCATCAGGAATCGCAAGACTCTGTGCAGAGATCCACCCCTGTTGCCAGAGAGTGGATGTTCCCAGTAGTTCGATATCAGCTAGATAGTGACAGCCTCTATCATCCAGGTGATTCCGTAAGGCCGCTGGTAAGATATGTCCACCTCTGCACCCCACCCAAGGATCCAGTCCAATACGTGTGTATCTCCCATTACCAATTCGCCACACTAATCCAGACCCAATCAGATGAAAATGCTGCACCACTGCTTTCCAGACCAACGAGCAATTGCCCGCGTCTTATTGCCCTGCCTAATCCATTCATTAAGAGTTAATGGGGCAATGTATTTATGGTATACCACTCTAGTCCAGAGGCTCTGAGTTTGAATGATACGCCATGCCACCTTAGCCCCCAAGGATTTAGCAAAAAGGAAGATATTCTTAAGGCCCCAGCCTCCCAGTGCCTTGGGGACTGCAATCATATCCCATCTGGCCCACACCAAAGCCCGGTTATCACCCTTACCCTTCCAGAGAAAGGCAAAACACAGCCGCCGGATCTGCTCCAGGACACCTTTGGGAATCCAAGCGAGGGACATCCAATACACTGGAATCGCTTCCAAAACTGATTTTACCAGAACCAGCCTCCCTGCCCTCGAAATCCATCTGTGACTCCAACCACGAAGTCGCTGTTCTAATTTAGCAATTAGCCAGTGCCAATCAGCTTTCAAATATGCATTAGGTTTCAGGTGAAAGCCAAGATACTTTAACCCAGCATCAAAATCAAGAGTCCTGTAGGGTAGTCTCATAGCCATTCTGTTAATCTCCCCCTCGGTTAAATGCGAGCATGTGATCGTTGATTTATCAATGTTTACTAACATACCCGCTGCCTCTTGCATCAAATTTAGTCCTTCAGCTACCTTATCAATATCCTGTTTCGAGCCATCACAGAAAATCAGTATGTCATCAACGAACAGGAGATGTGTGATATACATTACCTGGGATATGGATATGCCACGAAATGAACCATCTGCTTTGGCTTTCAATATAAATTGACTGAGGCCTTCAGCAACAAGGAGAAATAGCAGCGGGTGACAGTGGGCATCCCTGTCGTAGGCCCCTGCCAGCATGAAAGAAAGGACTCGCTGAACCATTTATCAGGACAGCAAAGCTCACTGTGGTGATGCAGGCCATAATCCATCGTATAAATTCATAACAGAAGCCCAGGTGTGTTAGAAGCATCCGGATATAAAGCCAACTAACCCGATCAAATGCTTTGGTGAGATCAATTTTGATCACAGCACCCTTCTGCTTCAGCACCTTCATAGTGTGTATGCCTTCCTGTGCGACTCCAATTGCCTCGTGGATTTGACGGCCTTCCAAGAAACCAAACTGTTCACTAGATATATTCTGAGACAGGATAATCTTGAGTCTCCTCGCCATCACCTTTGATATAATCTTGTATATGCAGTTGCAGAGTGAGATAGGTCTGAATTCATCAAAGCTTTCAGGCTTGTCCGTTTTAGGAATGAGGGCTAAAAAGGTCGAATTGAAGGGTCCATGTATAAATCCAGCCTTTCTAGATTCTTCCACCACATTCAAAAGATCTTCTCCGAGCAAATCAAAGAAACCCAAGAAAAATTCAATAGGCCACCCATCAGGCCCCGGACTCTTATCTTTCTGGAAGGAGTGCATAACCAGCGAGAGCTCATCCGGCAACACCTCCGCCATTAACATAGTGTTCTCCTCCTCTCCCACAAAACGAGGGAAGAGCTGAGCCATCCGAATAACCTCAGTGATAGTGGCCCCAGGTTGAGCAGTGAATAGATCTTCAAAGTGTCTTACCCCCATATCAGCCAAACCATCAAAGCTGGATACCTGTTCCTCGTCAGCAGAGGATAATTCCCAGATAGAATTTGTGTCTTTTCTCCCCTTTGCATAGGCTTGAAAAAATTTTGTGTTCTCGTCCCCACATTGAAGCCAGAGCGCTCGGCTTTTCATTCTCCACATCTCTTCTCTCTCAGACAGAATCACATTTCTACAGCATTCCCACTCCAACAGCTCACCTTTCTGCACTTCATCCAGAAATCCCATGCCCCTGCTGTGTAGTAAGCGATCAATATTCAGCTCAGCATCCCTCAGTTTCTGGTCATCATTCCTGCGTTTTTCAGAGGCCTAGAGTATAGTGGCCTCTTTTATTCACTTGAGATTTTGTTGAAAGTGTACTCCCGCATGTTCCAGAGACTCCGGTGGTCGATGAACCCACTGTGCCTGGACTAATTTAAGAAATTCCTCCTCCTTCAACCAGCTAGGATTGAATTTGAATGGACTGGGAGGTTTTTCTCGATCACCTCTTAATTCTAGCAGGATTGGGCAGTGGTCTGAAACCCCCCCTGTCCCAACCCATTGCTTGACCACATCAACTCCCATGGCCAGCACATCAGTCACCAGAAACCTATCCAGCCTCTTAGCCACCCGTTGATCTCCAGTTCTCTTATTCCTCCATGTGGGGGATAACCTGTTAGGTAGAATGTCAAGAAGGTCCTTCCTTGCAAAGGCTTGTATAAAGTAATTAGCTAGTGTATCCGGAACAGCCCGAGGCCCCCAAACTTCAGAAGTCCCCAGTGTAAGGTTGAGATCCCCGCCCAGTATCACATCCCTTCCAGCAAAGATGTCCATACTAAGCAAAGTGTCCCAGAATCCTACCCTATTTAAATAGGGCCCATATATATTGAGAACAGTGATCCTCCTCCCCATCAATGCATCCCAGACTTCCAATCCAATACCAGAGGGAATGCCCCATGAACAGTCATACCTGCAGCTATTCCTCTTCCAGCCTGTGGCCAGCCCTCCAGACCGTCCACGAGCATCCACACCAATAAAATTCCAGCCAGGTAGCAATAGTTCCAAAGCCCGAACAACCTCCTCACTGCCTCCCAAAGTTTCTTGTAACATTATAACATCCGGTTGATTTAATTCTACCAACCTCCGTAGTGACGATTTTTTAATGGGACTCGCCAACCCACGACAGTTGAAAGATAATAATTTCATATGAAACCCCCTTCCTGGGTTTTCGCTGCTCTAAGTGCCCATTCGATAGTGGATTGTGTACCCATAACTAAATCAACTTTTGCCCTCTCTTGAGCTATTGACAAATGAGATTTGCGGCCCCGCCCTTTCCCCCCAGCACTAAAAGCCACTTCAGAAAGTCCCTTACCCCCCGAGCCATCAGCAGTGATCACCCTATTTCGGAGAGCATATCAGATACTGCGTCCAGAGCTGGGAGAGTGTTGTGTAGAAACAATGGACGGTGTGTATACACTATCCGAAACACAAGGAGCTACAGGACCAATAGCAGTTCTGACTGGATGAAGTGTCCCAAGACAATCTTCCCCCAAACCAATAGAGTCATTAAGTAAAGATACAGCAGAGGATAAGTGAGGAGACAAACCCGAATTGTTCGAAGTTGAGCCCCGACGGATAGTTATCAGCTCCTGTTGCTTGGAGGCAGCCCGCGTCAATGGAGTCGTGGTACCCAAATTTGCCCCTGCTGCAACCGATTCCTTGTGCCCAAGTACATCCAAACCAGTGTTTGCCATAACCGGAAGTTCCTTGGATCCCTGCTGCCCACACAGTGCGTCGGGTACCACCGTAGAATGTTCTGCCCATTTGCCAACTGGAGGTTCGAGAGTATCATCTCCCATCGCCATTGTGCTCACCACCTTCTCATAGCATTCAGCATCTGCTGCCACCACCTTCGGTCTGCTGCCCCTAAATGTTAATGGACAACCGGCAACCAAATGTCCATAAGTGTGACATCGGTGGCACCTAAACGGCACACCCACATAGTCCAGAATTTGTACGAAAGCCCCATCCTTCGTTTGTACATTGATCTCAGCCGTTAACCCCAGTCGAAGATCGATGTTGACCAAGATCTTTGCCACTGTATAAATACCAGTTTCAATATGGGAGTAATCCGAGCATACATAGTATCCAAGGTAGTTCCCAATCGCTGCAAACCTTGTTTCATTCCAAAGGTGCATGGGAAACCCGGGAAGCTTCACCCAGATCGGTTCTTTGTCGATTTTCTCCTGTTTGGAATCGAAGAAAGGAGACCAACGTTTCAGGATGATAGGGACGCCCAACATTGTCCAATGTCGACGTAAGACTGCATCAACCTCCCCCATATTCGACAGTATGAAGGAGAACCATCCTTTCGTTAAGACCCGAACAATGGGTGCAGTAGCCACGATGTCTTTCCACTGCTCGGCTGCCCATTTCTGGAGGGTTCCTTGTCCCAGTCTCTTACCACGGGCATGTCCAACTACAGCAATTTGTGTGAAATCCTCAGCCTCCTCAATCGATACATCCACGCCCAGCAAAAGCTTATCCTTCCTCTTCCGTTCCTTGACCTTTTTAGCAGTATTTTTGTGTGATTCTGCCTTCTTAGAAACCCCTGCTCGAGGAACTAGCAGGGCTGCATCAACAGGTAGAGTATCTCCACCACCAGTAGCTCCATGTCCACTGGAGGAGTAACCCAATCCTCCACTACCCTGTCCCCTGTCATCAGAATCACAAAAATCCCCAGACCTAACCAAATTCCCATCTGATAGGGTGTCCAAACCGCCACCCTGGTCCATCCTCCGTCTGCCATTTCTATTCAGTGTATCAATCCCCTCCACACATGATGCTACTGTACAGGTTGGGAAGTTTGTGAAAGTCCCCAATTGTGGTTGTAGTGTCCTCCCTAATAGATCTGCCAAGTCTGGCCTGTCATCCGAAGGCCCAGGAAATACCCCTGCCCCCCTACCTGTCAAGAGTGATCCCATTGATGTCCTCGACCCAGAGGTCGCAGTATTGTTTGTTCCATGGTCGAAAATCCCTCTGGCACAATCTCCATCCGATGTGTAGTCCACCTCCTGCTCATAACTGCTCACCATAATGCCCCAGATCAGCAGGGCTGAAAACCCTAGATCCCAATCCCCAATCCTCCTTACAAAATGTCCACTGTCTTCACCACCCAGTCCACCAAAATCCCCAATCTACTCCAAATAGCCACAGTCACAGCAAGGGCATCTGCAATCCCCTTCAATATTCCACCCAGCTCCATGGTTCAGTCAAAGATCTGCATTGCCTGCCAAGACCATTGTATTCTCCCTGTAAGTCAAGCAGCCGACGCAACCCTCATAGCCTGAAAGCCCTGCGATCTTGTATTAGCAACGCTCAGCTACCGTAATCTTGGATTTTGCCATTCTATCAAAGGTCTGGGCGAATAAGAAGGAGATCATCTGCATATGCAGTACAGTACGCTCTACAGCATCCTCCTCCACTGTGGATAAATGTGTGTAAGCAGGTCATCCAGCGCCAGAGTTCCTCCAAACTGTTCTGCAACGTACCTTCACTGCACAATCTTGGAGTTCAAATCGAGTCCCTTCCTCGAGAACAAAACCAAGATCCCAACTCAGAAAAAAGAACCTCAAAGAATAACCCACTCGATAGCTCAACTCCCACGCAGAGGAGAGCTGGTCACCAAGAAATCAGAGGGCTCGTCTTCAGGAACAGCTTATATCCATGTCTAATCTCAGAACAGTCTGCACAGCACTGCTCTTCTTGATCAACACTCCAAAAACAATGATATTTCTACTCCAGCGCACAGAAGTCCTCCACCGGTCCTAGAAATGCTCCTGGGGGAAGCACAAATCAACCCTGCCCACCACTATACGGCCAAGCTCGATTCTGGTACAAAACTTGGAGCGATTTTTGCATTCATCCAACGATTTTCAGTACAAGATCTTGATGAAAGGCTTGGGAAACTTGATGAGAAGCTTGAGATCCTTGATGTTAAGCTCCAGAGGGAAGCACTACACCTCAGAAAAACCCTGCACACCACTACACAGCCGAGATCGGCTCTGGTTCAAATCTTGGAGCGAAAATTTGCCCATCTTTCAAAAAAAAAAAAAAAAAAAAAAAAAAAAACTTTTCTATTATTAATATATTGAAAATATATATAGAAATTATTTTTAGAACAAAGGGGCTGCACATGTGACTTAGTAAGTATCATCAAAACTTAAATCAAGTTGGTAATTTACTAAAATGTTTATATTTCTTATTATAAAAATGAATTAGACCCACTTAATGGCAAAATACTTACACATGATAACACAATATTATATGAAGAAAATACTTTAGTGATTACAATAACATTCACTCCTTTTTTTAATCCTTGAAATACAATTCCCAAGAAAACCCCTTGGCACTTCTCCTCATTTTGAGGATGGTACCTAGGGTAAAATGGTCAATGCAAGTTTTGGCAATCTAATGTAGCAGGGACATTGAGTGAGGCCCGCAATATCTTATAGAGCCAATTTTCCCCAAGGACTTGACCTCAAGACCTCATGTTTGTAATTCAAAATACTCAACCATTAAAGTCAATCCATTAGGCTATTCACCTCTTATATAGAGGTTGAGTGGTGAAATTTGTTCAAAACCTTGAATGTTAATAATAACTAGAACACCCTATGTCACTAAGGTGAATTTATTACACATGTAAGCCTTATATCTAACACCCTCTCTTAAGTCATACCAAACTAAAAACAAAATTCAATGAAAGAAAACACACTTTGATTGCAAACATATTTACTAAAACTAAACATTCTTCAAACGCTTCTTTTGTGAAAACAATGCTTGAACTAGTAAGACTCCTTCTAGTTGCTCATTATTCTTGTGAAGGGTAGTCTCCTAGTTGTAATCCAAGTTCCCAGCATCATTGGACACCATTTGCACATGAAATGCTTCATAACCATCATAAATATATGATATTGAACTTCCAGATAATGGATTTCCCCTTAACTATACAACATCAATCTCCACATGCATTTCGTATAACCCCAATGAAATATAGTTTCTTCAATCCATACGCATCTCGAACTATTGAACAACTATCTATCCTTCCCTACATCACTACATTCTTCAAATTGTGGACTTCTTAAAATGTAGAAGTCTATTCTTCTTTAGTGAAGACATCACCATTATTAGCATTTGGGGGATCTTCGGTGATAGCTACATCTATGTTGATAACTACAAGGGCACATGTTGTGTGACCCATCTCGTAGATCTTTGACTAAAATCCTCTTCGGCGTTAGAACTTGCATCATTAGTAATTTCAATGTTATAGTTCTTCCCTTTACCATTTATCAAATTATTAGTTTTTGTACCCTCAAACTCCAACCCATTGATTTGTAGGCTTTTTCTCTAGTAGTATATTTTTCATAAAATTCATATTTGTTTTAAACCTACCCTTTCAAAAACTAGGAATCAAATTCCTTCTACTAGAAACTAATTGAAACAATTGGAAATTGAAATGAAACTAATATAACCACTTTTTTGGAAATAGGTTCTTTGGATTCACAAATTCTCTTATGCAAGTGGTGTTATGAATGACGGGCTACTACAACAATTAGGGCTTTCTTTCCTTTAGCAACATCTTCTCTCTTCTATGGTGGTGGCTACTTTCCCTGATACGTCGAGTCTTCCTTTAACACAACAACACATTTGCACCAACAATAGGGCATATTATGAAAATGAACTAGAACCATTAAATTATGAAACCCTAGTTAGGGTTAAGAAGAAGATACACATAATAACACAATATTATATTAAGAAAACACTTCAATGATTACACAAGGATTCACCTCTCTTATATAAACGTTGAGTGGTGGAATTTGTCCAAACCCTGATTGCTATTAATAATTGGAAATTAATAAAGCCACTAAGGTGACCTTATTACACATGCAAGCCATATATTCTACAATGCTAAACCATCACTAGAAAGGATTTATATAAAAAGTCACAATAGAGAAATTCAATGAAACAACAAACAAAGTGGCCCTATGCCTAAGTAAAAACAAAGTGTCATTAAATTGCTACAAGGAGAATCCCAACATTGGGTGAAGGATCATCATCATTGTTGGGGTTTGGCCCCCAACCTTCACTAGTGGGATTTTCCTCCACGAGTATTGACATCAGACCCATCATTGCCCACATTGTGAGGTTTCTCTCTAAGAGTGGAACTTTTAGTGTGGGAAACTTATCATTGCTCTACCTAGGAGAAAGATACCGGTTGTGCCTCCTTTTCCTCCTCTTCCTAACAATGTTATCAACTCTATGGCATGGTGGATCCTCTTTATATGGATAGTGTGGGAGAGCATATTTGACAAGAAATCACTTGGTGGAACCCTACTTAAGTTGTGGGGTGTGCCTTTCCAAAAATATAACAATTGGCACAGAGGGTCCATGTCCATATCAATGTTTCTCACATGTACAATGATCTGCAAAGACATACTCACATGCATATTAGGGAGATGTGAAACCATGGAAATCATCTTAAAAGTTCATTCTTATTGAATTACACTCCATGATGCTTCTTGCCTATGAGAAATAGGATTTCAACACAAATCATTTCCATGAGATTTGAAATTATACAACCCAAGGTAGTTTTTACCTAGGACTTGGCCAAACCTTACACAAACTTGGAAAGGGGAAAAAACTAGAAAACGTGTTTTAGCTTTTCAAGCTAACCACATTGTGGGAAACAAGGTCTTTGAACTCCCAGGCGAGTAAGTTTCTTGTCAACAAATAAGTCTTCCATAACTAAGGGACATCCAGAAAAAACGTTTTTAGGTTCAAGCATTGGCTTCTAGAGGCTACACAACTTGAATAGACATGTTTTAGTTTAGAGTTGATCTTCTAAGGTTTGTTCAAACAACCATCCAATTTGAACAAAGTCACTTATACTCATAAAAAATCTTACATTTGGTACAGTTAGTTTTATTCTATTTCCAATCCCTCCATCGAACTCGAGACATCTACAAGCCTCACTTAATTAAAAGTGAGTCAAGGATCTGATTTTGGACTATTCAAAATGATCTTATAATGATTACTTATTTTGAACTTGGCCTTCAAAACTGGCCATGGAATCCACTCACTTGTGTGAGTATCAAATAATCCCTTTCTATAATGCCTTTTTTATAGAACCTATGAGTTGAGAACCATGGAATCTTGACAATTTTTTTTTCTTTTTTGTACTAGTATAGGCATCTAATAGATGCAATGACTGAATTTTAGTTCTATATGTTTAATCCCTTCAATCCGAGAAGGGTTTTAGAGCTTCCCACTATTTATAGATTCTTTAACTACAAAATATTCTTTGTTTTTTTACCACTGCAGGGGTAGTGAACAATGACTAAAAATTAAGGTCTTACTAGGAGTTTTTTCCTAGAGGGTCTCCTTGAGATATACAATTTTTAAACATAACCTTCCAAACCTCTTTTCCTTCCAAAGCTTAAATCACCCATTTGCATAGAGGGATCAAGCCTACTTTCAAGTTTTTTGGGTCCCCATACATTCCCATTGTCTCAAAGTGTACTATACCTAGAAGTTAACCCTATGAAAATATTTTCCTCTAGTGTTGTTGGCCCACATAAAATTTTATGAGGCCTGTAGCTTTTGATAATCCTTCATGGAGAGGACCCAACATGAAGGGTAACAAACATGGGTGGTATCCATGGATTTAATACATATTCATAATTTAGTTATTAAGGCCAAGGGTTTGGTGATCCCTTGTGCTATTTTCCAACTCTATTCACAACTACATTCGGAATCTCTTTAGGTGGAGCCTAGAAGGAAAAGGAATGTCAAGAAATTTAAATACCTAACCTAGCAAGATTCAAGATCCATTCTAACCTTCAAGTCACTCAGGTATTTAATTTGTTTGTAGCACTGAGTTTTTCTCA
This sequence comes from Larix kaempferi, assembly GCA_027924585.1. Taxonomy (NCBI): domain Eukaryota; kingdom Viridiplantae; phylum Streptophyta; class Pinopsida; order Pinales; family Pinaceae; genus Larix; species Larix kaempferi. The sequence continues at coordinate 10,851,647 of BSBM01000616.1, read as the reverse complement.
TTGGATATTGGACCTGGAGATGTCATGAAATATGTACAAACATTCCATAGTGTTATCCAAGGAGGCAAGTTCTTCTCTGATGGTGACAAAAGAATTATTAGAAAAATTCCTATTGATAAGTTGTCTTGCATTTATCTAAATGGAAATCATTCGATAAGGCTTTGGATTATCTTGCTATAGAGAAGATAGCCCAAGGATTTAGTAACCATGACATATAAGGCAATGGCTATTGAACGACCCTATCAAAGAGAGTTTCAACAACATTCATATGGAAGGAGCTATTTCCCAAAGCCTCTGGCATAGAACCAAGATAAAAATTCACTCCACAAATGGTCACAAGCTTTTGTAATGTCATTGTTTTTATAAAAATGATCATTGAGGCCTTGGAATAACAATAACATTATCTAGAGTGAAGCACTCCAAAATGAAGTTGTTTTCTCAATCTGTGAAGTTTTGGGTGAAATGTGCTCAATACAAAGAGCTAAAACTTTCACTAGAATCTTGTGAAGGACACTCAACAAAGTGGTAGGCCTCTAATCTATGATATTCTAAGGATCTCCAGGTTTGGGTATGAACCAAATGAGGCCCTAATTGATGTAAAATCCCAAGGATTGTTTTTAGTGATTCTTTATAAATATGCATGATGCTTGACCCAACAAATTCCCACATTTATTTGTAGAACTCACATGGCAATCTATCTAATTGATGGGCCTTATCATCGATCAGTGATTTTAGAGTCGCATTCAACTCAGCCAAAGTTAGTGCTTGATCATACATCCTTGCATACTCCTTTAAAATATGGCATATTTCTATGTCTAGGCACTTTTGCATGCCCACCTTAGATTTCTTGGTATGCTCTTGGGATTGAAAAGCTAGCTTGTAGTCACTGACAAATTCAATTTCTATTTTTTCTTGACTGGTTACCTTACCAATTATAGTTTTGAGAGGAATCATTCTGCCCTAGCCTACTTAGTGGTGAGGGATTTGAAAAATAAGGATATGAGTAGCACCCTTCTAACTCTAATAACCTTTTCCACTTTAAAAAATGGCCTAATATTTGTTGGATGACCTTGTTATTCTTCATCATAGGGATTATTTTATAGTATTTACGAAACATGTTCCACGATCTCCTTGACATATTTGCAGTATTTACATTACATAAAGGCATTCTTGGACATATTCTCATAAAAAATCCATGGTTTTAGAGATGGAATTCTCCCACCATGGAATCAATAATTTATGCCCCCCATGCTTAGGCAATAGATTTCATATTTGTTTGATAAATGTAATGCAAGTAGGGTTTTAGAGATGTAAAATATTTAGAATGAAGTGAGTCCTTTGAAGCCTCTATTCCCCATGAAATTGAATAACAAATGTGTTGGTGCTTTGATAAAGTGGCCTCCCTCGGGACATGGACTATTTGACCACCATTACAACAAAAGTAGAGAGAGTTTCTTAGATAACACGGTTGTGTCAATGCTATTCAAAATCAGTTTAGGGATATTTTGGAAACTACTCCATGTGAACCACAACTTGGGGGAAATCACAACAACTAAATTTATTAGGGTCATATAGCCTGAAGATGGCTTTTAGGGAAATAAGCATCTTCTTCTCTATAAGGAATCCACATAGGTAACATGCCTTCCTTGTCTTCCTGGATTTCAACCATATTAAATGTTCCACATACCATCCATGGAGCCATTGGTAGATCAACGACCATCCACTTTGAATGTTTCACTATTTTGACCACATCATTAGATGCACATGTTGGCCAAGTCAAGAATATGACCATACAATTTAAGTAGGGTCTAAACAAGTCTCTAAGAGGGGTATGGTCGTTGGTCGACAACAATATAGGATAACTAAGGGGATATCAGGGTTTCAACTCCTCTCCTTCCATCAACATGATTAGAAAAAATAACTTCTGAGAAAATAGCATGTAAGGTCATCCTAAGTAAAAACAATGATTTTAAGTTTGTGCAAACAAAAAATTCAAACTCATAGAGCAAGGTTTGAATACTCCAAATTGTGTATTTTATGTTAGGTTCTAATAAGTATCAAAGATTCCATGAGGAAACTTTCATTAGGAATTAGTGGGAATGATTTCCATGTTCTCCACCTTATCCCTAACCCCGTCTAAGACTGTATATGGATTTGAAGTTTTTGGGCCTTTCAACATAGCAATTCATTGATCCAACATAACAATGTTCGACCTTTTTCATGGGCCATCAACCACATATTTTTCCAATGGATGAAGGATGGGGTTGGAGAATGCACCCTATGACCACTCCTAATGAGGAAGTTTTCTAGATGGGTTGTCAGTGTTGTGAATATTTATTTAATATTATTATTTATAAATTAATAGATTATTAGGTTACTAGTGAAAGGGCGTGTATGGGTGTGCTGCAGGAGTGTGTGGACGGAGGTGGATGGGGAGTGCACGCAAAGGAAGAGTCAACAGATGGGAGGCGACGGAGGGCAGAGGGAGCAGGTCTGGCGCGGAGGCGTGGAGGGGAGGATGTGGGAGGCGGAGCAGAAGGAGTAGAAGGAGGGAGTGGAGGAGGGAGACATAGGTGGTGGTGGGGGAAGGCAGCAGAGAAGGGAGAGATGGAGGGTGCGAGCGTGGGAAGAAATGGAGGGAGCAGGAAGTAGCGTGTGGAGTGGAAGCAGCGCGCGAGGAAGGAGGTAAGGGCGTGGATGAGGGAGTAAAGGGAGGAAGAGCGGGAGCAGGCGGAGGGGTTGTACGCGGAGTGGGACGCAGGAGGTGGCAGAAGGGGAGAGGAAGAGCGGGAGTCGAGGATGGGGGTGGAATAGGAGCAACTAGAGTAAGGGAGATGGCACGTGAGTAAGTGGGGGAATGAAGCGTGAAAATGGGTGAAAGTAAGTGGATGAGCCGAATCCGAGCTCAGTGTCGGAGGAGTGAATCCTCTCTGATACCAAATGCAGTGAACGTATCCGTTCACTAGGTTAATAGTCGCATCCGACTCTCATACTGGATAGTAAGTAAGAATAATATATTAGATGATAGGATAAAAGATACAATAAGATCGCCTTTTATAGGGCTTGATCCAACATTGTGAAGGGTTACGCCCTTTCACTAGTAACCTAATAATCTATTAATTTATAAATAATAATATTAAAATAAATATTCACAGTAGTAAGATTGATTTATTTGAAATTGACATCAATAACTCGCTTCGGTTGTTGCCACTGAATGGAAGAAGTTTATTAGCAAGGGTCTTTAGAGCATTTGGCTAATCTAGACAATGTGTATCGATCCTCCATCATTATCATTATTGTATTAGGAACCATTTTGAGCTTGTTTTACCTAAGTAGAAGCTACTTGGTGGGTGGGTTGAGCCGTTAGAGGGGAGCCATAAATCTTTTGGTCTAGACTCTAGCAGTGGAAGTAATTGTTGGGTTGGTTAATATACCTTATTGGCAGTTTGATCATCTTCACCCCCATTTTAATAAAGAGAAACTCTTTTAAATATTTGGACAAATTGACATGAAGGAAAACCCTCTTTTGAATTCAAGGGTTGAAAAATTTCATAGCTTCACGACAAATTAAGCCTCTAACTGATGTAGAAATATGCTTAAGAAGATATCAAAATTTAATGGGAAGGCCAAGGAATTGTACCCACATAGGATTTGATAATTGAACAATCTACTTTGTGGAAAAACCCTTGTCCCACTAGGAAAAAGAACCAAAGTATTTTTACTTACCCAAGGCCTAAGAATGATAGCCTCCTAGACATGGTATTTTTTAGTGAATTGGAACATGAAGAATCCTTTAGTGTAGTTCCTGGAACAAATGCAACCTTGATTGTGGCAATCCCGCACATCTTTAAGTCAATCCCTATTAATAGTTTCAAGAGGAACTCTGCCCAAAAAATAACCCTGTGGGATTTGTTCCTTAAATGAAACACAAACATTTTTCTTATTCAAATATAGTAATATCAATGGGAGTTTCATCAAACTTGGGAATACCTCGCAATATACCTTAGGTATCAATGCTATCACTACTAGTTGCAATAGTAAGATTAACAAATTTTCTATCGAGCAGAGGGAATGCCATTTAAGGGTCCCTAAAGCCTTCTGTCAAAGTCAACAGGTCAGATAAGTTAGTGCAAGATCAATGAATATGGAGAGAACACTTAGCAAATGTGATAGAGACATAAGATTCAAGTTTGACAAGATATTCTAGTCTTTTTTGACTTATAAGAACCAACAATTGAAATCGTATACAAAAAAAAACCTCATTCCTTATTTTCTACTTTCATGGTACAAAAAAAACTTGAATTGGTTTGAAAATTTTTGAAGGCTTCTTACAATTGCTTGGAGCAACTTCCCTCCTCTCATCATAACCATGGTTTTGTATAAATATTCAAGCTAGATAGATTTTTTACAATGAACTCTCTAATATTCTCACCTTTGACATATCCCAAACCATTTATGGGAAGAAAACACAATGGCTTTCTAACTGGCTCTTGACATTAACATAGATCATGATAAAAGCCCCAATATTGTTTATAATATGGTTCATCCCTTACACTTGAAGAACAAGAACAATATCTCGTTTTTTTCATTTGGGTTTTGATGTCTTTATTTAACAATATTTAGACATGATATTGATGGATCTTTCCATATTTTAACATAGCATCATCCTTAAATGTTAATCTAGGCCTATCCATTCAAAAAAAGAATCAAATCCACTCAAAGGGCTTCCCTTATTTACCAATAAATACAGAAACTTTTAAATATAGGTATTGTCACACATATCAACTATCCCAAGGGATGGCCAACATTGTCCTTATTATAGTTTCCGACAATCAGTGTATATTGTGTTAGATTAGGCATTGACAACATATTACTTCATGTTGGTATATTCATAAGTAATATACCACCATATTCATAAGCAGTCAACACCATAGATACCACCCAGAATACAAAGTAACTAATCAATGAATAAGGAACAACAAATGGTTCTTTTCAATCTCAAACATTCTTTTAGAATAATGGCAGCAAGACTAAAAACAAAACAAACCATTCATGCAGTAACTCCAAACTAAGTGCTTTCAAAACCAAAAATGGAAGTTGCCTACGTCTCATTCATACATATTCATTGAGTTGAACCAAGAACCTTCTTCTATTAAAGGTGAGAACACTACAACATTTGGGTTTTTAACTCTTATTTGAGTAAGAAGCGGGCAATTTGGGGAGCAAACAGGTTTTGTTTTGTTTTCCTACCTGTTCAAACTGAAGGAGGCTAATTTTACAAGATTACTTCAACAAATAAGACTGTATAGTGCGTGCATCGTATTGATCAACAAGTAAGATAGTATTACAGGATTTGAAGTGTCATATAGGCGCTAACTTGGACTCACATGGGAATTGCCATTGTGGTGGGAGACAGAAGACCAACGCACACTATTGTTTTCCAGTGCAGCGGTTGTTTGGTTAGAGGTTTGTCTTAACGCTTACGCACCAAACAAATGTAGCATTGTAGGCATGGGCAAGGTTTTCATCATGCGCTACGAGGCATTATTTCTCATTGGTAGTGTGTAACACAGAACCAAGAGGATGCGGTCTTGCCATATTGGCTCTTAAAAGCATTCATGAGGAAGGTGGCCTGGTTTGACGTTTTGGGGTACGTCTTGAGGAAGTTTTCTTCAATAACAGTCTCAAAGGTAGCGGGGATGAATGATGCTGCGTACACAGAGGGAGGTTATCACAAGTCTACACCGAAATTGGCATGGTGACTTAGTGTTTAAGGGCCTGCGGGGAAACCACACCGAGTGTATGGCCGAGGAGGAACACAAAACACCGTGGGTGACTTAAACGACTGTGCATGAAACAAAATTCACCCTTTAAACTATCAAAAGACAAGCTTGAAACAGAGTTATTCCTCATAACAAGCAAACGGAGGAGAAGGATGCCTACCTGGTGCTTTCGAAGTGGTCTCCCGTGATCGACGCGTCTACCCAGGCGAATAAGGAGCTGACAAAATGTCCACTGTCTGATACTGGAAGCTTTCTCGGCTTGAGAACAATGAGCAATTTGAAACTCCGTTCTATGCGTATATAGTAGGAGAGTTAATTCCCGTGGGTGAATTAATGCGTGTTTGGTGGGCAAGGGGCTCGGCGCAGAGGTGTATTAACGCCACACAAGTCGCATTAAATGGCATCACCAACCCGACGTTTTCGTAACTTTCGGGCGTGTAGCGGTAGCGATTTGAACAGTATCTTCCTGCGTCGAGCGGCGTTTTACGTTTAAGACTTGCGATGGCGCGGGGAATGACACGGCGGCACTCTTAATTACAGAGCTTGCGACTATGGTGGAGAAGTTAACATTAGGCTTTGCGCCAGAGAAATGCGACGATGGTAAAGTTAACGGGAAGGAGAGTATGGCGGCGATTTTGAGCTTAGGTTCTGCGCAATAGGCGGGGAAGCGAAGGTTAGGTCTTGCACCCAAAAGATGCGCAAATGGGAAGGCAAAAAAGGGTGCGAAAGTCAGGCAACGACTTTAGGTTTAAAACCACGCGCAATGGCGGAGAGTCTAGAATTAAGTCTTGCGACGAGATGATGCACCAATATGGTGCAGATTTTACGTCTAGAAATTGCACAGAAGGCGGCAAGTTTACGTCTAGAAACTGCGCGGAAGGTGAAAATTTAAAGAACTTGTTGGCGCAACGGCGGTAAGGTTAAGACCAACACTTGTGCCTTTCGGCGCAAAGTTAAACTTGCGAGTTGCGCTTTTAGCGCACATTTAAAAAATCAAATTCCGCTTTGTATTAAAGATAGAGAAAATTGCTTTAGTCGAAAAGATAGAAAAAAATTTGGAAAATATCAACACTTAGGAAAAAGTTGAAAAGAAAAAATGGCTAAGTTTGAACAATAAGCTTCAAAACAAAAATTAGAAGGAGGGGCCCCAAACATTTACAAGAATTTTTTTTGGGGGGATGTTGCAGCAACAACAATTGGTGATTCGCTGGTGAAAACAGATCTCTGAAACAAAATCCTGTCATGATCAGAATGACTTTTAAACTGATAGCTCCAAGCGTAACAAAATGCCCCACAATTCAACTTTTAAGAATGCAGTGATCTCTTTATCATATTGGTCATTTGGGAAAGGGGACTCAGAGTTATACTTCTTTCAAACTCTCTCAAGGCCGGATTATGGAGTTAATTCTCTTCAGATCTGTCTTTATGGTGTTTTGAATAAAAGAGGACTCCACAGGATCGTAACAGTATCTCACAGGGGTATTCGTTTGTTCCCCATTCCCATGCTATTTTCATCCCTTTTGGATGTTCCTATAACTGACAACTTTTGTTATTTGATCCCCCCAAAAATAACTTTCTTAAAATTCCAATCCTTTGATTTGGGTTCTTCAATCCATAATGTCCTTTTGAGTGAGCAAGAGATTTTATTTGATTACCAAGCTTCACGGACGAAGAAGAACCTTGCTTGAGCTGAGTAATTTGAACAACTTTTCTAGATTGAACATTTTGCTTTATCTCAACCATGCTTTAATTGAGGCGAGAATTTCTGGAAATCAGACTCTTTGATGTAAGCCCTTTTGGCTTGTATTTGTAGCATGGAATCATTTTAAATACCATACACCTGTGAGGCATGCTTCCTTTCCATGGGTCCATAATAGCAAAAGAACCTTGCGACAGGCATTAATGTTAAATTGGATGGGACCTCAAGATAGTGAGAGAGAAATACTGAATCATTAGTCATTTAACTGGGTTTATTTTGACCAAACAGGAAAGGATCTCTACATTATCAGAGGCTGATCAGTGGAAGCAAAGTTACAGAGCTATATTTTCTTTACAAGAGAGATTCTGTCTTCAAGACTTCGAGGTTTGCTGGGAGTTCTGTCCTACCGCTAAGCCATGAGCTGAGTTGGGTTTTATTAGTAAAGAAAAGAGGAAACTCAAATGGAACGTACAAAAGACAAATAACCGACTAGACTACTGAAAATGTTCATAAAACAAAATAAGAAACTAAGGAAAAGAAAAGGAAACAAAAGAAACTATTTATTTATGTACAAAAATCTTACTAAGATTATGCAAAGTATTGCTTCAAGGCAAGGCCATTGAGGGGAAGGATTACTTCCTCTCCTTGGAGGTCTTTCAGCTTGTAAGTGGATGAGCCGAGCTTTTCGGAAATTAGATAAGGGCCGACCCATAAATGTTGAAACTTCGTATGCATTCCTTTACCTTCATGTGGATGATCCCATTTCAGAACTAAGTCACCTACTTCAAAATTCCTTTTGCCGAATTTTCGTTTATCAAACCATCTTTTGACTATGTCTTGGTGTTGATGGAACCGGTCTTTAACTTTCTGCCGAGATTCTTCAAGTTTCAGTAAAGTGTCAATTCTAGACTGTAAAACTTGACTACTGGTACCTAGGGAGGCTTGGGCCAATTGCAAAGATGGGAGTAAGAGGTTAGGAGGGAGGATGGCTTCTCTACCATAGGCGAGGGTATATGGGGAAACTCCCAAAGCATTCTTTGGAGTGACTCTATCTGCCCATAAATCATTTGGGAGAGCAGTGTACCAGCTTCTCTGGTTTTCAATCATAGTTTTCTTAAGGATCCTGATGAGGTTTTTGTTTGAAGATTCAACTAATCCGTTTCCTTGGGGATAGTAATTGGCTGAGTAATGTAACTTAATTCCTCTTTCATAGACAAATTCATTTATCTTAAAGGACGAAAAATAAGTTGCATTATCAAAGACTAGGGAAATTGGAACCCCAAACCTGGTTATGATGTTCTCTTTTAAGAAGCTGATAACTGCATCTTCATTAATTTTGCGCAACGGGATAGCCTCTGTCCAGCTTGTAAAATAATCCGTGGCTGTCAAGATATACCGGTGTTGTAGAGAAGAATTCGGCTTTATCTCTCCAATGGCATCTATGCCCCATTGTTTGAAAGGTTTTGAGATGATAACCGGCTGTAATGGTCCTGCCACTTTGGGTAATTTCCTAGCACTCCTTTGGCATATATCACAATTCCATGCATAGGCATGAGAATCTCTGAACAAAGTGGGCCAATAATATCCAACCCTTCATATTTTGTGAGCTGTCGTATCTCCAGAATAATGTCCTCCAACAGGGCCATCATACAATTCTTTAACTACCTTACTTGCATCTTCCTTCTCTAAACATCTGAGAAAGACGCCATCATAATTTTTTCTGAAAAGTACTCCATCAATGATCTGATAAGCTGTTGATTTCAACCAGAGTGCTCTTCTTTGCTTAGAAATCCAATGCTCTGGTAGGTACCCTTGTTGTAAGTAATGCACTAAGTCCCTGTACCAAGATTCAGGCGCTGTAAAAATAGGGCATACTTCAACTGTATTTAGCTCGGCTTCATTTTCCCAGTATCGCTCTTCATCAATTGGATGTTCAGTGAGCAATTTACATAGGCCTTGACCTTTAATGATGGTAGTTGGTTTAAATTCTAAATCATATTCTTGAAGAGCGGTGACCCAATTTCCTCTTCTTTCTCCCAATTCCTTTTGCACGAAAAGGGATCTGACGGCTGGATGGGGAACTGCAACTTTAGTTATGTTCTTAAGAATATATGGCATGAACTGCTTTACTGCTTTACTGCTTTGAATATGGCATATGCCTATTTGTCTACAACGGGATAGTTCAGTTCAGCACCTTGCGGACCAGTGCTCATAAAAGAGATTGGATATTCATCTCCTGATTCTACCTTTTGTGTAAGCACAACTGCAAGAGAGTCATCTGAAGCAAAGGTATATAAAATAAAATCTTTGTCAAAATCTAGACTTCTTAGAGAAGGAGCATTGGCTATGGCTTCTTTGATATCCTTAAATGCATCCTTTTCTAAATCTATCCATTTGAACTGCACACTTTGCTTGACCATTTGCTGCAAAGGTTTGACGGTCTGAGCGAAATCAAGGACAAATCTTCGAACAAAGTTAATCGTGCCCATAAATGATTGCATAACTTTTTTGCTGTGGGACATGGGAATTTTGTTGATAACTTGCACTCTCTCTTGATCTATCAAAATTCCCTTTTTTGAAATGATGTGACCAAGAAGCTTTCCCTCAAGGACCACAAACACACTTTTCTTGGGGTTTAGAGAGATACCATATTTCCTGCATCGGTCAAAAATCTGTTTTAAATGGAAAACGTGGTCCTCTCTTTTCTTTGAAAAGACTATCACATCATCCAGATAGACTACAACACAATGACCGCCCAATCCTCGAAAGGCAATGTCCATTGCTCATTGGAAAGTAGCTCCTGCGTTTATCAATCCGAACGACATTCTTCGGTATGCGAATGTTCCCCACTTAGTGCGGAAAGTAGTCTTAAGACGGTCTTCTTCTGCTACCAATACTTGATTGTAACTAGAGAAACCATCTAGAAGAGAAAAAAGTTATGATCCCGATACCATCTGCAGAATTTGTTCCATTGAAGGAACGGGATAGTTATCTTTATCAAAGGCTCTGTTCAGATTTTTGAAATCTACACATAATCTTATTTCCCCAAACTTCTTCCGTACGGGAACTAGATTAGCAACCCATTTCGAATGCTGGACCTTAAAGATGATCTTAGCTTCAAGCAATTTCTTCAACTCCTTTTGAATTAAAGGTTCGAGAGTAGGGTGCATTCTTCATAGCTACTGTTGAAACGGCTTAATGCCTGCTTTCATTGGTATGACATGCTAGATGATACAAGTGTCACATGTTTTCAGATCTTCATAAGTCCAAGCAAAAACATCTTTATATTGACGAAAAATCTTGATGAACTTATCTCTTTCACCCGGCGAACAACATCTACCAAGATTAACATATTTTGGTTTAGCTTTTGTGCCCAAATTTATCAATTCATGCTGCATAGAAGAGCTATGAGTTTTAACATTTGCTGGTTTCTTGAACTTGCTCTGCAGATCGAACAAACTTTCAAGTGATCTCTCTCCTTTAGGCATGAAATTCCCTTTGATTGCGTCCTTATTTTGCAGATCAGCGTCATGTTTTTCTTCATCTATAACGGCTTCTTGAAACATGTTTTCACTTGTAAGGAAACTAATGATTTGATCGTCATCATCGAACACTCTGAGATTTGTGATATTATCTGGAACAGAAGGTCTGAAAATCAGTTCGATAGAACATTTATTATTAGTAGGCACTAATCTAGAAGCAGAGGTAGCTAATAAATCAGCTGCAACATTCTGTAATCTAGGAACATATTTTATATTGAAAGCTTCAAAGTGTGTAATTAAATCCCATACCTTAGACTGATAGCCTTTAAAATGTAGCGAAAGACAATGAATTGTATCTCTTACCTGTCTAACGACTATTTCCGAGTCACCAAAGACTTTTAGGTATTTAACGTTCAAACCAATGGATTTCTTTAATCTGTGGACTAAAGCTTCATATTCAGCAGTATTGTTAGTACAATCAAACTCTAATCTACAAGACAAGAAGTGTTTGTTCCTTTCAGGGTCCATTAGAACACAACCGGCTCCGGATCCTTCCTGATTTTTGGAACCATCAAAGTACAAAATCCAAAAAACATTATTTGATCTAACTGAGTTAGTATCTGTACCATCTAAATCAGTAACTAAGTTAACTATGTTATAGTCGATATCATCAGTCCAAGAAAATTGAAGGAGATCGGACTGTTTGTTTGATTCATTGCTGATATCTTCTAATTGATAATTACCCGGCTCGATTTCTAAGAAATAATTCCCTAGGATGGAAGATGAGAAAGCTACGGCTTCATTCTTTTCTTCCAGCTAAGTTACATTATGTTTCATGTGTGGTTCTCTTAGCACTTTGATCTGGTTTTGCCTATTCTGATAAGGTAACTACAAGTGGGACCAGTCTGTGGCGAAATAGCCATCTAGTTTTGCAGACCAGTCCCTGCTCAAGATCAAACCATAAGCTTCAGGAATATCAACTATCATTATATCAATAAACTGACACACTCTAGAATCTGTTGACAACCTAATAAGCACATCTTTCATTTCCCCAATTACTTTAACAACAATTCTATCTAGCTGAATAATCTGGGCTAGGGATGGAATTGGATACCCATTAATCCTTTTGCAAAGAGATAGTGGCATGACATTTGAGGATGCTCCGGAATCTACCAAACAATTATGCACATTGTGATTGAAAATTTCAAAAGTCAAAAGAAAAGGGAGTGTTTAGGATTTAGATTTCCCTCCAATACTAGCTTCATTTATTTCGGGATCTTCTTAAGTATTTGCTAACGGAGTGCTAGATTGGGGTTCGAGAGCTTGCAACAACTTCTTTCGTTGTTGAGGCAAACTACACATATCAAATATAGACACATTTGCTTTTACCTTCTTTATGTCTTCAATGATGTCATATCCCATGTCACATTCCTTTACAACTTTGGGCTGATTGTCAATTTTATTCAAAGTTACTTTTGGTTGCTGAATTGTTTCCATGTTTGGCTGCTTAGTAGGTATTTGGTTAGGTTTGGGCTGAGGTGGAATGACTGTGATGTGTCTTTTAGGTATCTCTTTGGAGGCTTTAGGTTTGGGTGTGGTTGAGATTGGAATCGGATCAACGACTGGACCTTTACTGCGAGTATTAATGTTTACAGTTGAGAGTTGACTTTCCTCGAGGTCATCTTCAATCAATTCGGTTAAAGGCACCCAATCCCACAGCACCATAGTGGTATCTGGAGCGGGATCCTCAACTTCAAGAGTCTGCTCTTCAGGGGGATTATCTTGATATGGAATTTGTGAGTCCAGCATTTGGTTCATCACCAAGCTCATTGAATTTATCCATTGCGGACAGCTTTTTTAAGAATGTGGTTCCTGATGAAAGGTGCACAAATGTTCCATTCCTACTTCATTCAAATTTAAAACAGGAGAGTTGTTCATAGGTGGGTGAGGCTGATCATTTTATTCCCTTTTCTTGTATAAAGGCTTAAAAGGCTTCCTCGATGTGCTAGTTGCCTTATCCTTTTCAAGATCTACAATTTTATTGGACAACTTTTGCATCATTTTGACTACATTTTCCATATCGGCTGATGGTTCTTCTTTATTCCTAGTAAGCAGCAATGGTTTCTTAGTGGTTGCTGGTTTTGTTTCTGCATCAAGAGCATGCTTAGCAATGATGTCTGCTTCTTCTTCTACCTTCCTAGCTTCTTCGAAATTTTCTATTAAGGTAGTTTTCTTAGTTCTTTTGACAAACATTGCTATTGGAGGATCAAGTGCTGTTGTGTAATATTCCACTAAAGATTCTTCTGCAGGTTTAGCAGCCTCACTAAAATTATTTAACAGCGTAGTGAATCTTTGGTTAAATTCTTGAACCTTTTCTTTCTTTTCCATTCTCATGGACAACAACTCTTTCATGAGTGTAGCTACTATTTTTTGATTTCCATATTTCTTTAAAAAACATTTTTCAAAATCTTCCCAATTAGCTATTGAACTGGCTTGTAAACTAAAGTACCATGAAGATACCTTAGGCTCGGAAGTATAAGGAAAGAGTCTGCAGACTACATCTTCATGCTGCACATTCAAAAGGATCCAAGCTAAATAATAGCTCTTATGGTGATATTCAGTAGAAATACCTTTCCCAGGATCATACTTAGGCAAAACTTTTTCAGGATTCTTAGGCAGATTGTGAAAAGGAACAGCCAAGTTCAAAGCTCCTCTTGCTCTCCATGCAGGTACGGCCATGGCTCCACGTGGAGAATTTGGTGGAGTATCGTGAGGAGTATGAGGTGGAGAATCCTTTGGAGTGCACAGTTCTTCAAGATCTAAAGGATTTTCAAGTTCTATTTCTCCAAGAGGTTCTGTAATTTCTTCTAAAGATAAGTCTACTAATTCTTCAAATCTTTGAACAAGAACTGAATCGCGTGTGTACTGTCTTTCCGTTCTAGGATCCCTTTTTCTAAGGAGAAAAGGAATCGCATTTAAACCGCCAAGTTGCTTAACATAAGCACGGGTATGTCTTCTTAAGTTTGCTACTTTAGCAAAAGGTATAGCATATAGTGTTTCTTGATTTTCAAATTCAGATTTAGGATTTTCTTGATTTGTTACTTCAAGATCTGAATTATCTGGGATTGTTGTTCCAAGCGGGTTTCCAGTTGGATCTCCTCTTAAAGAAGAGTCTCCTTTATCAGCCATGCACTGGTGGCCCTCCTTCTAGCGCCAAAAACTATTGATGCCTCGAAAATCGTAGCATCAATCAACAAGGGATTCTCCCCGGTAAACAGTCCCAATAAGATTATTCACCATTTGGTGTGGGAAATCCATCCGGTTAACGGTTCCGGCTACCGTGAGATTTAAATATTCTTTCCCTTTGCACCGGTTACAACCCGATCCACCGTTTATGTATTTTATTTTAAGTATGACATGCAAGTGCCCTAAGCTGCTAAATGCAGGTAATTAACCTAAATTAATCTAAGACTGTATAAGCAAATTTAATCTATCCTTGCAAGGAGCAAATTGTAAAGATGAGTAATGCGCTGAAAGAAACATCTAAAGATCATACAGATAGCCATTTAATCATAAAGATATAGTTCCAGCAGAAGACAAAAGATATTAAAGATAGCTTTAATTCAATCAATACATTCCATTACTCATTTGAGAAAAAACAGCTTTGCACAGGAAAATATAAGAACATTCATCACATAGAAGCAATTCATGATAGCAAGGAATGATCTCACAACAATGTGCAGATGATACAGAAATAATCCAGCACACATTTGACACATTCTCCAGGAAAAAACGCCTTCTCCCAGGCTTTCATTAGGCAAAATCCATTTCTTGGAGCATGTAGTAAAATAGTTCACATACAAGGAAGAAAAATTCTTTCACCTGCCAAAAGTCCTTTTTCTTTCTTTTATCCCTCTATATACAGCTTTACAAATTGCTCCTTGAGCTGCCAAGTGTACCCTAAATTTTGGAACCTTCTAATTTGATTTACTGCATAACTACAAAATTGAATGATTCATGAGGACCTTTTCACAAGAGACAAAATAAAGGATAGTTGTCTCTTAATGTGTTTATACATGAAAACTTTCCAGCTTATTTTCCTAAAATATAATAAGGCAAACTATGGCCCACATGGTTATGCTGACTCATTAGGTCACTCTTCTGCTATTAGCTTGCCCTTTTCAACCGGCTCGCTTGATTGTGCTGATTTATCTTCCTTCTGAATGTAACTTGCCCACTGTCCAATTTCCCTTACAATGGTTTTCCTTCTTAATGATATTGTCACATTCCAAGCTATCATGTGCTTGTGTAAATCTGATTTGACGATCGTTGTCCCTGTTGCAGTATTCTGAGCACAGATTTCCATAAAGTGAGTGTGGATAGCAATCTGCCCAATGAACTAATTAAGGTCTTCTGAGGATATAGCCTCTATTTTCTTTAAATAATCCAACTCTGCATTCTAATTATTCTTCAACTCTGTCATGCGCTGGTCTCTTTCAGGAAACTCGAAAATACTCTGTGGTAGAGGCATCTGACATGTCTCATGAGCTTCTCAGATTTTGGAATAGATAACGTAGCACTTTTTTACTGTCCTTTGGATTTCAACACTTAACCTGTTTCCACAATCTCTGCAAAATTTGAGGACTCCTATATCCATGTCCAGCTCCTCATCGGTTAAGGCGTGCAGATTTGAGGGAAAACCTGATTTTCCTTTTCTCCATTCAGACTGCTCCTTAATCTCGACCACATGTTGCACATGCCTATCTTTAATCTGAAGTGCTTCAATCTCAATGCTTGTCATCTTTGTGATCATTTCTTTCATCCCGCAAACCTCTTCAGAAATTAGTACCAACAATTGATTAATCCTCTCTTGCATGTCGCAGGCATGCTTGTGAAAGGTGAACAGATCTTGTCTCTTTTCATTTGATTCTCTGAGTTGTTCCAACAGCCCAGTCTTTTCTTCTGTTAGTCTTTCCAACTCTGATATGTGAATTTTCAGGTCCTTTTGTTCATCTTCTGAAATTGCTAGTTGCATTTCCAATGAATTCTTCTCATTTTCAAGCTACAGGGCTTTCGAAGTGGTTTCTTCTTTCTCTTCTACGAGCTCTTTGTATTTCCTTTTTAGTTCATTACTTTCTAATACCGCCTTCTTCCTGTCAGCTTTTATCTTGAAACACAGCTCTCTGTAGTTCTTAACAATTTCCATTAACCGATCAATATTGGCTTTACTTGCCTGGGCTGAAGCTACAGTGCATCCTGCCTGGAATGAAGGATCGATGTCGGTCCCTTGGACAAGCATGGTCTCCGATACTCTAAATTCATATAAGTCCTCCCCAATCTCCATTTTCCTTACTCTTTTCTCAATGATAGCCCTCTTCCATTCGTGAAAATAGATGGAATCCAGGTTGGCCACTTGGCGCTGCTTTCTGGGGTTGTATGGGATCAATGCTAATTATTCAGTAGAGACAACCCCTTCATGAGCTATCCCTAGTTGGTTTATCTTTGACATACCTAAGTCCATGGCCTGTGGGCTGGGCGGGTTTTGGTTCGCATCTTTTTCGGCTTCTTCCTTTTATTGCCTTTCTGCTAGCTCTGCTAACTCTGCTTGCAGCCTATTTGCTTCATCTACCAAGAGTCTTTCCACTTCTTCTTCTTGAAAGTTAGTAGCTTCCTGCTCCTTTTGGATTCTAGCGGCTTCCTCTTTCTCTCGCCTTTCGATTAGCACTACTATTATCCTGTTTGCTTCCTCCAACAAGGTTCTTTCTTCCTGCTCCTTTTGGATTCTAGTAGTTTCCTCTTCTTGCTGCAACTTAATAGCTTTCTCTTGCTGAATTCTTGCCGCCTCTTCTTGTTGTAATTTGGTAGCCTGCTCATTTTGAAGCCTTGCAGCTTCTTCATCTTGGTGTTGTTTGACAGCCTGTTCTTGTAGGACTCTATCTCTTTCTTCTGGTTCTATGTCTTTTGAACCTCTTGCTTGGGATGTTGCTGCCTCTTGCTCCAGTTGTATGAGACCAACAGGCTTGGGAGTAGTACTCTTTCCGCCTTTCTTCTTGTAGTGTTTCCCTAACTCTGTTAAGTTCCTGGCACTACGAAAGAACTTTTCATTCAGGTCGATAAGATGGGTGTACTCAAACGTAGTTTTGACATCAATAACATGCCTGGCAACTTTACCACAAGGGTCATGCCTTCTGAAAAACTTTGTACCAAAATGAAATATTTCCAAATCCTGAACATAGTTTTCTCCCTCTTTTTCCCTCGGGAGGCTGTATGCGCCAATAGTGAAAGGCATTAGTAGATATATCCCTTTGTTCCTTTCGATGAGGATTCTACTGATTCCACCGATGTTGAAGAGTTGCCTTAAGGCTTCCCTCTATATCACAAAATCTGTAGCGTATCTGGGAAGTAGAAATGGAGCTATGGATCCTCCACTCATGCGGATGTAGGTGCCTTCTTGGGCATGGTAATAATCGCCAAATACTTCAATAATTGGCATGGCGTTTTCTGACATGCAATTCGGTTCCTCTACAAAAATAAGCTGATATAAGGGCATGCTGAATTTCTCGCAAACCTGCTTGTAGTAGTTTGCATACTTGCTTGCCCATGTGGGTTGATAGGCTATGAAGAGAGGTGTCTCCTTTCTGTTCCATGAACAACCCAAGTCTGGGAAGGCGTGCTTGCTCAACAGGCAATCTATCAAATAGGAATACATAAGGAAGTCTGCTTTCTTTTGAGTCATTCCTCCTTGGGTGGTGGTTAACTGCGATTCCAGGCTTTCTGAAATTATATCAGCCCAATTGAAAATGGTATCGGACATGGCTACATGGAATATTACTGGTACCCAGCCAAGCTTGAAGATATTACCATTAGGCATGCCGAAGATTCAGCTCAGCATCAAAACAATGAGTCTATAGGGGGTTTTCAGGAGGTTGATTTCATATTCATTGGTCTACCTTTGTCTTATTTGTCTGTCAGCTATCATCATTTTCCTAACATAGACCAAAGGGTCAATAGGGTGTTCTGCTATCCAGTTATTGTCCAAGCAAGCTCTTTCCAGGGGCAACCTGTAAGTGGTTGTGATATGTTCAGTTGCGAATGACGCCAGATTCATTCCATTCTTATCATTTATGAACCTGGTGTTAGTTTTGACAGGAGGGATCAACCAGCCAAGGACCTCGGAACATGGAAATAACTCAAGTCGAGTTGATGCCTTATGGATACAGGACTTCTTGATGTTCGTGTATACCAAAGTATCTTCTAGGGGGGCATTAGGGTATTCCTGATCCCTGATGAATCTATATAAGTCACCCCACTGAAACTTTGGGGTAGAGCTTCCTGGGGGCATATTAGTGGTGGCTTGCGTATCATTGAACATGGTTTCAAGTGAGGTATCTACCAGGATCTCCACGTCTGAATCTGACTCTACCTTTTGCGTGGCTTTCTTCCTTGCAGATCTTCTATGAATGTCAAACCTGTGTTGACGAGATAGCACAAATGAGAAGTTTGGCATATTCATAAGCAATCGACACCATAGATACCACCCAGAATACAAAGTAACTAATCAATGAATAAGGAACAACAAATGGTTCTTTTCAATCTCAAACATTCTTTTAGAATAATGGCAGCAAGACTAAAAACAAAACAAACCATTCATGCAGTAACTCCAAACTAAGTGCTTTCAAAACCAACAATGGAAGTTGCCTACGTCTCATTCATACATATTCATTGAGTTGAACCAAGAACCTTCTTCTATTAAAGGTGAGAACACTATAGCATTTGGGTTTTTAACTCTTATTTGAGTAAGAAGCGGGCAATTTGGGGAGCAAACAGGTTTTGTTTTGTTTTCCTACCTGTTCAAACTGAAGGAGGCTACTTTTACGAGATTACTTCAACAAATAAGACTGTATAGTGCGCGCATCGTATTGATCAACAAGTAAGACAGTATTACAAGATTTGAAGTGTCATATAGGCGCTAACTTGGACTCACATGGGAATTGCCATTGTGGTTGGAGACAAAAGACCAATGCACACTATTGTTTTCCAGTGCAGGGGTTGTTTGGTTAGAGGTTTGTCTTAACGCTTACGCACCAGACGAATGTAGCATTGTAGGCATGGGTGGGGTTTTCATCATGCGCTATGGGGCGTTATTTCTCGTTGGTAGTGTGTAAAACATAACTAGGAGGATGCGGTCTTGCCATATTGGCTCTTAAAATCATTCATGAGAAAGGTGGATTGGTTTGATGTTTTGGGTTACATCTTGAGGAAGTTTTTTTCAATAACAGTCGCAAAGGTAGCGGGGATGAATGACGCTGCGTACGCAGAGGGAGGTTATCACAAGTCTGCACAGAAATTGGCATGGCGACTTAGTGTTTAAGGGCCTGCAAGGAAACCACACCGAGTGTATGGCCGAGGAGGAACACAAAACACCGTGGCTAACTTAAATGACTGTGCTTGAAACAAAATTCACCCTTTAAACTGTCAAAAGACAAGATTGAAACGGAGTTATTCCTCATAACAAGCAAACGGAGGAGAAAGACGCCTATCTGGTGCTTTCGAAGTGGTCTCCCGTGATCGACGCGTCTACCCAGGCGAATAAGGAGCTGACAAAACGTCCACTGTCTGATACTGGAAGCTTTCTCGGCTTGAGAACAATGAGCAATTTGAAACTCTGTTCTATGCGTATATAGTAGGAGAGTTAATTCCCCGTGGGTGAATTAATGCGTGTTTGGTGGGCACGTGGCTCGGTGCATAGGTGTGTTAATGCTGCACAAGTCGCATTAAATGGCTACATCAACCCGACGTTTATGTAACTTTCAGGTGTGTAGCAGCGGCGATTTGAACAGTATCTTCCCGCGTCGAGCGGCGTTTTATGTTTAAGACTTGCAATGGTGCGGGGAATGACACATCAGCACTCTTAATTGCAGAGCTTGCGACTATGGCAGAGAAGTTATCGTTAGGCTTTGCGCCATAGAAATGTGACGATGGTAAAGTTAATGGGAAGGAGAGTATGGCGACGATTTTGAGCTTAGGTTCTGCGCAACAAGCTGGGAAGCGAAGGTTAGTTCTTGCGCCCAAAAGATGCGCAAATGGGAAGGCAAAAAAGGGTGTGAAAGTCAAGCGGCGACTTTAGGTCTAAAACCGCGCGCAATGGTGGAGAGTCTAGAATTAAGTCTTGCGACAAGATGATGCGCCAATATGGCGCAGATTTTACATCTAGAAACTGCGCGGAAGGCGGCAAGTTTACGTCTAGAAACTGCGTGGAAGGCGGCAATTTAAAGAACTTGTTGCTGCAATGGTGGTAAGGTTAAGACCAACACTTGCGCCTTTCAGCGCGCAAAGTTAAACTTGCAAGTTGCGCTTTTAGCGCACATTTAAAAACTCAAATTGCGCTTTGTATTAAAGATAGAGAAAAATGCTTTAGCCGAAAAGATAGAAAAAATTTTGGAAAAATTCAACACTTAGTAAAAAGTTGAAAAGAAAAAATGGCTAAGTTTGAACAATAAGCTTCAAAACAAAAATTCGAAGGAGGGGGCCCCAAACATTTACAAGAATTTTTTTGGGGGGGATGTTGCAGCAACAACATGTGCTCACCATGCCTACACATTGAGACCCAAAACCCAAGCATGCCATCATCTCTAAAATGAAGGACCAACGTACTTGATCATATGCTTTGTCAAATTCATCCTTTACCATCATACATTATTGACCTATCTCTCTAGCCCACTTCATAGCCTCTCATGCTAATATCACTATATTAGAATGAACCTTCCCCATATAAAAAAAGTATGCTCCTAACAAACCACCTACTTCACCACTGCAAGAATTCTAAGATCCAAAGTCATTTCCATGATCTTATATGAGAATGAAAGAAATGTGATAGGCCTCAAACCACCTATGGAGTCCTGTGTTGCACTCTTGGAAATTAACTTAATCAACGCTAGATTAAGAGAGTCATAAAGCTGACCAATAGTGAAAACTTCGGTCGCTAATTAACAAAAGTAATATCTAATGCATCCTACATCGACTTATAGAAATCACTAGGAAAACCATCCAACCTAGGAGTTTTTCCATTCTTCATGGACATCAATGTAGTTAAAAACTTATCTCTAGTAATATCCAAATCCAATATGTCTATGTCACCACACGGGATTTTGAGGGGGACCAGCTTGTACCAAGCATTTTGATTAGCAATCACACCATCTATTAGTACATAAGGAGCAAAGTAGACTGGGAACAATCACTGAATTTACTTCTAATCTCCATAAGATCCTCGACCAGTTAACCATTTGCTCTATGTAGACCGAGCACCCTTTTTACCACAACCGCCCTTTTCAGGAAATCAAAGTAGAATTTGGACCACTCATCCCCATCCTATATCCATTGAACCCAAGACCAAAATCTATCCCCATGAGCAAGGTATTCTCCCCATGCCTCATTGTCATCTCTATCTTAGTTGATTCTTCTTGAAGACTTACAATATGAATGTTCTCCTCAAGAAAAATATGAACCTCCTTTAACCTCTGCTTGGAAACCCACATCTCCTTCCGCCTTTTCCAAGCCAACATCTTACCCCAACTCCTCATAAACTTAACCATATGTCCCATATCAACCTCCCATCATAACACCCACCACCGATGTCCCACGGGATGAGGACAAAGCTTCCAAACCCTCTAAATGAGAGCGTGTAATTCTATAGATTCTAAGTGAGACACATTCAATTTAAACATTGACAATAAGGGTGCATCTAAGGATTGAGAGATGATTTGAACTTGTCACATTCATCAAAACATCAATCAAATGAATCTTTCCTGAAAACACAATCTCCCCTCTCAACCCATAATCTATCCAAAAGCGCTTGAACTCTATCTTGTCCTTCACAATAATTGGTCCATGTGAACCATGCCCCATAATCTAAACCCTCATTTTGTTTCCAATTGGGATAAAAAATATATGAACATATTTGCACCTACACCACACTTGCTTCTCCAAACCATTGATCACCACACCCATGTCATCACACATGTTCCCATCCCACTCAACCATGTTAAAGTCACCTCCATCAATCCACTCTACCATTGGAAGAGAAGAAGCCTTCCAATCCCATAATTGATCCCCATATGAGCTAGAATTCAGAGCATACACTAA
Source organism: Larix kaempferi (assembly GCA_027924585.1). Classification (NCBI taxonomy): domain Eukaryota; kingdom Viridiplantae; phylum Streptophyta; class Pinopsida; order Pinales; family Pinaceae; genus Larix; species Larix kaempferi. The sequence continues at coordinate 10,829,541 of BSBM01000616.1, read as the reverse complement.
GTAGAACCCAATCAATCAACCCTAAATCAAAAGAGTAACCTAGATACATATGTAATCTATATTTGACATAGATGTAACAATTAGAGTCTAAAGTGGGGATGAGATAGCAAGCACTACACCACCACTCTCCTAACAATGATCAGAGGCCCAGAAAGGTCCATTCCAACAATAATCCATCCTATTCCTAAGCTCAAAACCTGTTGACTTGACCTCCCATAGGAAAACTACACCCATCTAGAATATCTGCAATACCCCTCGGACACACTATTTGTGGTTGGGAATCATCATCCCTGTCATGTTCCATGATAATAAGTTGAGTTCCATTCCAATAAGAATGGATTACAAGTCTACTAAAACAAATAGCCATATAAAAATCATCTCTTGAGAAAATAGGAGGATTCATTGATTGAACTATCATGTCCTTATAGAGCTTCCATTAAGGGTTCATCAAACTAATGGTTTTGTCTAGATGTGAAATCGAGGATATCACCTTCCTCTTGGAGGACTTTACCTTCCACCCATACTCAACCTCCATGTTAAAACTAACCATCTATCACACCTCAATCTGTAATCTAGGTTCTCTGGACTTGGGGCTCTTGGGTTTCCTAGTTGTTGGTGAATAGCTGAGAGCTATTGTCGGGTCGTGTCTACTAATCTTCCTAGGACCAATCTCTCTTGGAACTCCTTACCCTTCTAGACTAGCCCATTTTCCTATACCTAGGCTAGTTCCCTGATTGGAACCCTTGCTTGAATCTTGAAACCCCCAACTCCATTTCTAGAGCCACTAGGGTTGAAGCCCCCATAATTTGTGCTAGCATGACCCCTTCCACCATCACCTGACCCAATAGAAACTCCACTAGTAACACCTAGATTTGACGTCACAGATGTGACACCCATACCTGAGCTTGGAACTTCGGGAGATTTCCCCTCACCCTTACCATCTCCTAGTTTAGGCCGATGATGAGGGAAATATTAAATCAAATGATGATCTTCATCCTGACATGAAAATCATGCAGTTGGTAGGTTCATGTATCAAAATTTCTATTGTCTAACCTCATCTATAGTGCAAATTGAGATAAAGGCAGGTAAATTCTACTTCAAGTCCACCTCGACACAAACCCTAGGAGAAGCTCTAAAGGAGTTACATTTTCCATCTAGGATAATAATTTTTCCAAACTGATGGGCAACCAAATCAACAAACATATGCATGTCTACCAGAGGGGAGGGGAACTCTATCAAAAGTGGATAGTTAGCCTGCCCTTGATCCTCTGGGTTGAAATCTGCATGTTAGGGATGAACATTAGCAAGGTAACCAACAATGTTATATGTATCAAATTGTAGGATATGACAAGTTGTCACGTCATGGTTGAACAAGGAGTACACATACTTCACCACCATCCCCCAGTACGAGTTCAACAAGATTCCTTTGGCTTCCAAGTTCAATAAGGTCCACCTGTTAAATGCTTCCTCATCTGGCATGTGACGAAGGAAATACATTATGACTCCTCTAGATTCAAGGTGCATGCACCCTTCAAAGTATTCTCTATTATTTGCAAAGAAAAACTTGAAGTCATCTTGTTGTTTCTTTGGATATGTCATAGACGACTCCTCGACCTAAGGCTCAACCACAACACATTGTATACCTGGGGATCTACTAGAGTAAGCACAATTTCATCCATATCCAATTCCTCTACCTTCTCCCCATGACTGATCAAAGTAGTAGTGTTCGCGTGTAGCTTTGATGAGTGTAAACCGTCTGCCATTGGAATCTCACTGAAGTCTCAATCGACCCTATGTTCTCCCACCGAAAAATTCATTTGGTCCTTCTCAACGACGAAGAAACTAGCATTTAATGATTGAATGATCGTTCAAACTACGCCCTCTCAGTCAACATTTAAGGGAATGTAATTAGGTTGGATGTTCCCTAGATGAAATTTGATGATGGTAAATGTTTTCCAATCCATGTGAGTGCTCTCAATCTAAAAAATAAGAATTGTGTTCCCTCTAACCCCCCTTCTTGAATCATGTTCATTCAGTGAAAATTCCATATGTACAATTCATAATCATGTTTGTACAACCTATAGTCATACATGTATGGTCCTCTGTCATGTTCCCAATTTTGTCTCATTTAGTTCCCATGGGTAAAGGGGACAAAATAACCCCTAAGGATATAAACTTATTTCATTTTTTTTGTATGCTTAGAATAAAAATTATCCTAAGTCTAGTATAAAAAATAATTTTAATTATTTTTATAAATAATTATTCCTAATATTGAACAAGTGGGCCAAGAGGGCGCCCTTATGAGGATAAGGTTGCTAAAATGGAACTGGAGGCAAGAAAATAGCAAAAGATGAAAAGCAGGGAAGGTGTAAGAAGTTTCGAAAAGCAGAAAATCGGAAACATCCAGAGAAAGCCAAGGGAGGGCACAGTTTCCAAAAGCAAGTCAGTTAACAAATCAGGAAGCATCTCAAAGGGTGCAGTTTCCAAATTAGAGGCCAGTTTACAAAGAAGACAACTATTTTACAAATCAGGAAACATCTCAAGTCAAGGAGGGCATAGTTTCTAAAAGGATGAAAAGTTGTAAGAGAGGAAAAATAGGAAAGCCTATCCACTCAAGGAGGGCGAATTTGGAAGGGCTCTCACAGGTCACCGAGCACGTAAAATTGTTGATTAGTTCATCATGAAGTTTATAAAATAATCCAAGAAACTCCTTTTCACAACTTTTGATCGTTATTAAATTTGTGTGTGAGCACTTTAGCTTACTAAGGCAAGGAGATCCGCCCTATCCAACCAGTGGGAGATGAGCCCCATGACTTCTCTTCATTCTTCTTCTATGATATTCTTCCTTCTCTTGAAGCCATGGATACTCTTATTTCAGGTCCAAATCATTACATCCTATGAATAATTCAAGCATCCAGAGATTCCATCAATGCCAGTGCAATTGGAGTGAGTTATTGAGGATGATTTGCTAGGAGGAAGAAGATCCAGTCTAGATAATGTGCCCTGATCATATCCATAATCTTGATGCACATTCCATGAGAATACCTCTTCTATTTACTCATCATTATTGTAGACCAAGTGAACCATTCCTCTCTTATTCTACTCTTCACAGTCTTACACTCTCATTATTGTAATAATCCTATGTATAGGAGGATTTCTGACAAGTCTGAGTTTAAAATACTTATATTTGATGGCCAGTGTTATTAAATTCGATTTGAATATGTTGTTATAATCATGTCTGAACCATATTATACTTCAGGACATAAATTTGGAATCCTAAGAGGTATATTAAGCTCTTTCAAGACTAGCTCTCTCAGCACTTAATTTTAACTAGTTTTCCATTTTTGGGTATTAAAAGTCATTCTATGAGTCCAATTTCAGTTCTGATGGTCGTATGACATTATTAATACATAAATGAACACCCTCCATTACTTTCCCTGATATTTCGAAGGCCTCTCATCCATTTTGGGTGAACTTGGAAATTTACTAGTGGAGCATTCCAACATAGAGCCCTTACCTCATTTGCTCCAAACACAACCAAAACATCCAAAATTCCCAGAAGAACTTGTCTAACACATGATTAAAACATTAATTACTGATATACTCCACTTGGTTACATTCAGGTGTAATCACTGAGTTTAGTTTGCATATACCAGAGTGCCCAGGAAGCCTCAAAGTAGACATCAGTCACCATTGTTGTTGAAATGTAAATGGCCCCAGTAAGTTGTGCATTGGACTCAGAAGTTGGCCCTGAAAATGATACCCTTGATTATGCACATCCACCCATACACTTTGCAGATCCTAAACCTTACCAAGTCCTAACCCTGGGGGGAAGCCAATTGTGTCCAAGACTAGTTTTTTTGCAACTAGTTTTGGTACAAGTCTATTCTGATGTTAAGTTTTAAATTATGAATTGAGATAATATATTTTATATAAGATCAAGGATATTATAGTGGTATAATAGCACTTTCCTCCACCCTTGTGGGAAAGAAGCTCTTTGATTGAAGAATATTACAGATCAGACCTTCAAGTTACAGAATAAGGCTCATACAAGCAGAAGATGAATTTGATTTTGAGTCATATGAAGAGGAGGAAATGACCTATGTTGGAGATTTTTATTTACAAAGAATTGATGATGGTTACTTTAGTGACCAATTGTTTGAAGAGGACATAGGATCTGATCTACCTATGTCTAAATGTGATGATGGAAAAATTTCATGTGGAAATAATTTGAAGGGGTCATTCTAGTATCTCATGGAATACACTGCCTTGAAGAAAGAGATAAGGGAGGTTTTGTCTTTCCAAGACTACTACTCTTTGGAAATTAAGAGATTGTTCAAGGACCTCTACTAAAAAGAAAATGAAGTAAATATTTCACATATGGTTGATAGTGTGTGCAGAGAAGTGGGAACAAGATTTTTGCTCCCAGGAACTTAGATTGAAAAGAAGGACAAGGATGTGTTCTGATAGCCATGCAAAACAATGGAGGAGACCAAGAGCCACCTAGTTCTTCAGGTGGAGAAGAAGGAGGAAAAAGTGAAGATGAAGTTGTAGCCATGCATGTGGATCCATCCCAGTCCCATAAATAAGTGAAGCATAAGGAAGCAAAACTTATAGATGTGATTTTTCATGGGGACTCCGAGGAGGAAAATCATGCCTATGCAAATTTTCCACTTGGAGAGGATGAAAAGGAGCCACAAAGGGGAAGTCAAAATTCTGATTTTGGCAAGGTTCACTCTTCATGGAAACCCCTAGAAGGACCCTCCACCTCATGCCATGAATAAAATTCTGAATTGTTGCATCCATAAGAAGAACAACACAACAAAGAAAACAGAGCAACATTCAGAGAAATTGTTGGAATCTAGGAAGGTGAATTCACCTCCAAATTATTCATGGGTGATTTCAAGATAATTTGAGAAGAGATTGGGCATGTTGATGATGGTGATGAATCTTTTGGATCTGATACAAAAGAAGAACATAAATAAGATTCACAGTCACCACTTGAGCTTCATAATGAAGGAGAAGACAAACACACATCAGTTGGATGTGAACCATAAGATTTGGTGGAAGGAAAATCCACCATAGCTCCGTCACATGAAGAGAAAGACATGATACAAAGGTATTGCCACATTTATGATTTTTGTATCCCTTTGTTTCTTTCCGAGATGGAAGACACTTACAGTGAGAAGGTTGGCATGGTTGAGTCCTTCGGTATGGAGGCTCAAATTTTTGGTGTTAACTATGAAGGCAGTAATGGGGATGAATCATTGGAGGAGCATGAGTCACTGCAAGGTGATATCAATGGGGAAGTAAGATGTGTAGAAGAGTTTGCTGCAAGAGATAGTTCCCATGAAGATGAAGATATTGCAGTTGGTAAAGATGAACAAGGGTCAACTTCTCATTCACCACCTGAGTTTCATCATGAAGTTGATCAAAAGAAGGAAGAAGAGGATGTTTTTCCTCAAGAACCACATTTTGTTACAAGGCCTTTGAATATGAGTGAAGTGAAGATCCATGAGGCCTTGAAAATTCTGCATGAAACTACTGCATGGGTGTCAAAATCTTGTTGGAGAGTTGCATCGATGGAGAAGCCATCATCCATTGAAGACTTGGAGACCATTCAGAAAGCAATGACAGACATCAGAGGTAATTTTCTGCTTTTGCTTTTTGATATAGATCATTTATTGGAGCTTGCAGAGATGTATCATAGTGCTTCATTGGAACATGAAGAATAGGTTAACGAGCTCACTCACATGTTGAGGACCACCCAGGATACTTTGAGGAGTGCTCTTTGTGCACTTCAAGAATCTGAGCATCAGATTAAGCAGCTTGATGAGGAGTTACAAGGATCACCTTTCACTTCTTACATAGTAGACAATCATTTTCATATGGCTGATTGTATTCATGGTGTAGAGGAGGAAATTCATGTGATGATGGCACATGAATTACATTCTAATTTGCATGTGCTTCGGGAGTTTGAATTTAAGCAAGATGAAGGCCAAGCACCTGTTCTTATGCAAAGCGATTATGAATTTCCTCTAGGATATTGCTACACAGTTTTGGAGGAGGCACATGATCTCACTATAGTTAAGCCAACCTCAAGTCTGATAGATGATTGTTGCAGAGAGTTGGTTCACTATTCTCCATCCCACAAACATATGGAAGCCATCACACATAGGGATGAAGATTGGGTAAAGGGATTTTTTCTTTTGGTGCCACATGAGGAGAAGGAGGCTCACACACTCTTTATTGATGACTTGATGGTTAGAAATTTGGGTTTGACAAGCGCACCAAACCCTTACCAATTTGATGAGCAGCAGCAGAGGGATCTATCTGATCTCGCCATCATGCATAGCAGTGCATGGGAGTTACACTTGAGACAGTTAGGTGGAACAAGTAGCAGAGTGATGAGCTATTGCACCAAAGTGAAGATGGAACATGGGGAAGCTACAAGCTTTCCATTTGGATCATTAAGATGGAATGTTTATTCATCTACTGATTTGGTGGATAGATACATGAGGGAGTTGAGTACCCCAAGGGGTAAGTTTGTTGTTTGCATCAGTGGTAGAGAGTTGAGCCACTGGATGAGTTCACATGGGGAAGCACTTTGATTTATAATTGGATCAGTTGATTGGAGTTTCCTTCCATTCCCTTATTGGATAAGGAGATGCATGTTTGTATTTCATGTTTGCACTCTTGGATATTTCTTTAATGCATCATTTTCCTACGAGCAACATGAAGATCCTTATTTGTTGGATGATGCCTTTCTTGTGGTTCGACATGGGATTTTCACCCTTGTCACTTGATATTTATTGATTTCGTATTTGATTCTTATGTGCATTGGACACATAAGAACCATCCTATGAGATTGGAGAGATTTGTTTGGGTACAGCCCTACCCAAAGGATGAATTTTTCATGATGGATGATCTCTCTATGATTTGTCCTAGCATTGAGGGTGACACACTTTCACTATGGTTGCATGATCTTGTCATTCCTCATTATGGTTCCTTCATCCTTCCTAGTACCCTTCATGCTTCCAGCTTCTACATGGTTTTGATGATGTTTGGGAGGATGCACACTAGACAGTGGGACCTTGGCATTCCTTGGAGTGACAGATTTCCAAAGGTGGCAGAAAAATTTGGGTCCTTACAGAGGAAACAGTGGGATCCAGGAATTCTACTCAATTATCCTAATTGGATTGAAAATTTTATTTAAAAAAAAAAAATTAGTCATTTTGAGAATGACTATAATCAGAGTGGAGCAGCAGAAACATGATGGACCCTTGGTATTTCAGCTTGGATTGGAGGACTCCAATTCTAGACAGCCAACAACATATTTTGAGAAGTGAAGTCATTGGTTGGCTTCATAGTTGGTTGGAGGTGTTTTCACTTGCTTGAGGACAAACAATTTTGGGAAGGGAGGACTGTCATGTTCCCAATTTTGGCTCATTTAGTTCCCATGGGTAAAGGGGACAAAATAAACCCTAAGGATATAAACTTATTTCATTTTTTTATATGCTTAGAATAAAAAGTATCGTAAGTCTAGTATAAACAATAATTTTACTAATTTTAATTATTTTTATAAATAATTATTCCTAATTTTGAACAAGTGGGCCAAGAGGGAGCCCTCATGAGTATAAGGTTGCTAAAATGGAACTAGAGGCAATAAAATAACAAAAGATGAAAAGCAAGGAAGGTGTAAGAAGTTGCCAAAAGAAGAAAATTGGAAACATCCAGAAAAAGCCAAGGAAGGGCGCAGTTTCCAAAAGCAAGTCTATTAAAAAATCAGGAAACATCCCAAAGGGTGTGGTTTCCAAATTAGAGGCCAGTTTACAAAGCAAGAAACTATTTTACAAAGCAGGAAACATCTCAAGTCAAGGAGGGCACATTTTCTAAAAGGATGAAAAGTTGTAAGAGAGGAAAAGAAGGAAATCCTATCCACTCAAGAAGGGTGAGTTTGGAAGGGCTCTCAAAGGTCACCAAGCACATCAACTTTCTCAGTAGGTCATCAATAATTTTATAAAAGAATCCAATCAACTCCTTTTCACAACTTTTGATCATTATTGAATTTGTGTGTGAGCACTTTAGCTTACCAAGGCAAGGAGATGCGCCCTATCCAACCAGTGGGAGATGAGCCCCATGACTTCTCTTCAATTATTCTTCTATGATATTCGTCCTTCTCTTGCAGCCATGGATACTCTTATTTCAGGTCCAAATCATTACATCCTACGAAGAATTAAAGCATCCAGAGAGTCCATCAATGCCAATGCAATTGGAGTGAGTTATGGAGGAGGATTCACCCGGAGGAAGAAGATCCAATCTAGATAATGCGCCCTGATCAGATCCAGAATATTTATGAAAATTCCATGAGAATACCTCTGCTCTTTATTCAACATTATTTCATAACCAAGTGAACCATTCCTCTCTTATTATACTCTTCACAGTCTTACACTCTCATTATTGTAATAATCCTATGTATTGGAGGCTTTCTGACAAGTCTGAATTTAAAATACTTATATTTGATGCCCAGTGTTCTTAAATTTGATTTGCATATGCTTTTATCATGTATGAACCATATTATACTTCAGGACATAAATTTGGAATCTTGAGAGGCTGTTAGATTAAGTTCTTTCAAGACTAGCTCTCTGAGCACTTAATTTTAACTAGTTTTCCAGTTTTGGGTATTAAAAGTCATTCTATGAGTCCAATTTCAGTCCCGATGATTGTATGACATTATTAATACATCAATGAACACCCTCCATCACTTTCCTTTATATTTCGAAGGCCTCTCATCCATTTTGGGTGAACTTGGAAATTTACTAGTGGAGCAGTTCAATATAGCGTTGTTACCTCATTTTCTCCCAAACACAACCAGAACCTCCCAAATTCTCAAAAGAAATTGTCCAACACCTGATTAAAACATTAATTACTGATATATTCCACTTGGTTACATTCAAGTGTAAGCACTGAGTTTAGTTTGCATATATTGGAGTGCCCAGGAAGCCTCAAAGTAGACATCAGTCACCACTATTGTTGAAATGTAAATGGCCCCAGTACGTTGTGCATAGGACTCAGAATTTGGCCCTGAAAATGATACCCTTTTTTTCTACACATCCACCCATACACTTTGCAGATCCTAAACCTTACCAAGTCCTAACCTTGGGGGAAAAGCCAATTGCGTCCAAGACTAGTTTTTTTCCAACTAGTTTTTGAACTAGTTTTGGTACAAATCAATTCCAGTGTTAGTTAAAGTTTTAAATTATGAATTGAGATCATTTATTTGATATAATATCAGGTATATTACATCCTTAACATCCCTAAGGGGTCGAGATCCATGTTTCTCCTCCCCACAACCCTCACTTCCATGTCCACAACTATTGTTTCCCTACCCATCGACCTCATTGCATTGCCCCTAACACAATTCACCTTGCTCATGTATTGAATCGACATGTCCATGTTGTATCCTTCCCATTCTTCCCTGCCTACAGGCATCTTCCCTCTCCCTGTGGACTAATTACCCCTAGCCATGACCTATTTTAGCTCGCTAACAACCTTATTCTTCCTACATACAAGGTAGGTCAACTTCCACATCATCTATGCTCTCATCCTTGCTTATCCCCCATACCTCTTTCCTCCCTCATTCGTCGATCTCTTTCTAGGCACCCTCCCTATAATGCACTTCTCCTAATCATCATTACCCTTCCCTTTTCCTGTCCCCAATTTCCCTTCACTTCTTCGTACCTCTTCACACCCCTCTCCATCCCCTATCTCTATTATAGTCCCCTACCCACTATCCCTTGTCACCCTTCCCATATTCATCCTTGAAGCCTACCCCCATCGTTGTCCTCGATACTTGTCCCCCGGCACCCATCCCATTGTCGTCCTTGATCCTTGTCCCCATCACCCATATGCATATCCCTATCCCCATCATACCGATGCCTATTCCCATCACCCCAATGCATTTCATCTGCTATCATCCCTAATGGCATGTCCTATCATCATCCCCGATTGCACTTTGAGAGGGTTTTTCAATTGTGCTTTAGTCTTATTATTATCATAATCGTCAACATGAACCTTGGCTTCTGAACTGCACATAACAATTAAATTTGATCAAGGAATGCATCCAACGTCATGGTTGTGGGTGTATGGTCTCATATTTGGCTCCTAGCCTATTATATTTTTTCGTAAAAACAAATATCACATAACATAATCAACATAATAAATATCGAACTTAACATTACACAATCTTATAAGGCATTAATTAGGGTTTAGAAAGCATCCTTATCTTATAAGGCATCTTGTAAGTGCATCTATTGGAAAACAATATCCTTACCCTATTTTATAGTGAATCTCCATGAAATTAAATTGATTATGAACATAGATATACATTTATTTACATTCATGCATAAACCCATAAAAATGGCATTGTGATTCCACCATTGTGATAGCTTGGCATTTACAATGTCTGTACCATGTTTAGCAATGTTTCTCTCCATTTTTTCATGTATTTTACATAGAATGAGTGGTCACCATGAGCACTTTAATCTTTTTTATATATATATATATATTTGCATTCATGCATATACCCATAAAAATAGGATATTGTGACTCTACCATTTCGTTAGTTGGAATTTACAATCAAACTTAACATTACATGATCTATTGAGGCATCAATTGTGGTTTAGAAAACATTATTATCCTATTTGCTAGTAGGGGCATCAATTGAAACACAATTTCTTTGCCTATCTCATAGTTAATCTCCATGACATTAAATTGATAATGGACATAACATACATTTATTTATATTCATGCATATACTCATAAAAATATGATATATCATACGATATCATGACTCCACCATTGTGTTGGCTAGCATTTACAATGTCCATACCATGTCTAGCAATGGTTCTCTCCTTTATTTTATGTGTTTAAAATATAACGAGTGGTCACTATACGCACCTTACTCTTATCTACCACTAAAATATACCCAATTAATTATCATATATTTATGTTCATACAAACGCCCATAAAAATATGATATTACGACTCTACCATTTTGTTAGATGACATTTACATTGTTCTTATTATGTTGTAAGTGGCTCTCTCCATTATTCATGTGCTTATCATACACTGAGTGATCATTATGAGCACCTTACTCTTATCAACCACTAAGTTTTTTTTTCTCAAATAACTTGATAACACTAAGATAGACCTAATCAACTATCATACTCATACATGAATTAAAAGGGATATTGTATAAGGTGAAGAGCACCGTTGTTCCCAAAGGCATTCTTTCTGTGATTGTAGTTAACAACCTATGCACATATCTTCGAAATGTATTTTTTACGTTAGTTAGTATAGTATATTTTCTCCATATGATAGTAGAGATCAAATACATAAACCTATAATAACATAGATATACATTTCTTTGCACTTATGTATTCCCATAAAATTATGGCATTGTGACTCTAAGTGTTAGAGCTCCTTGCTTCCTTGCTTCATAGGGTAATAGAGCTCCCCATTCTTGCATGGTCTTAATATAGAATGAGTGTATTTGTCTCCCAAGGGACTATTTCCTCTCATTGTAGTTGGCAGCTTATGCACATACCTTAAGAGTTCATTTTGTGTTCAATTGGTACATAATGTCCTTACCCTAGCTAGTAGTGGAGCTTCATGACATTACTTTTATAATAAACACACATATAAATTTATTTGCATTCATGCATATATGTGAAAATATCATTTCATGTTTATAGTATGTTTATCTCAATCTATAATGGAGTTCCATTATTCTTGTTGCAAATGTGAAACATAGATTGAATGGTTATGTAACACCCCAGCCTTAGGGATTGCTATAAGTATAATAATAGTAAAAAGGGCAAGTAATACGCAAAAATAAAAAGGAAATGAGCACTTGTAATTTAATTTAAATGTATGGGTGACAAGTCTTTCACCCATGCATAATTAAGAAATTGAGTAAAACATGAGAATTTAGTAATAAGAGTAAGACCAAGAGGTCAAGGCTCTAGGAGAGCTTGATTGTTTAGTGGGATTTCTTCCTTGTTGTGTCGGTTTTCTATTGTGTGTGCACATGTTAAGAGGGAGGATAAGGAGGAGGAGAGGGTGGAACTCATATTCATAAAGAAATAGAGAAAATAGTTAAGGTATTACCTGGTCTGGTATAATGTTAATTGTTGAGGGCTCAGGGGCCACAACTTTGGCTAGGGATTAGTTGGGTGGAGAGTTGTACCCCCAAATGTTGTTGTGGAAAGAGGATGGTAGTGAAAGGAGGACAAGTTCTGCATGCAAAACCGGTAAATTTGGTCATCCATCAGGTAAGTAGAGATTCTTCTCCTCAGATTAGAGTTTCAACTTCTGCTAGTTATCTAATATTATTTGACTATGTTATACACTTGATGCACCCAATTCTTCCTGAAACTGCTATAAAGAAATCTGTATGTAAATGAGGGTTAAAAATTTTAGTAACAGGGACGTTACATCTTGTATTAGATCTGAGGTTCAAACACTCGAGAACCTTAAGGGCCACAACTACCTAGATCGTATTTGCCCATAAATTGTATTGTGTCCCAATATTACACAAAAAATTCATAACGGATTTGAACTATTTTATTACCATGGGTGTTGGGATTTTAACCCAAATATCTTACTATTGAGCCAATACCATCCTTAGTCCACATCCCCATTATTTTTTATAAAAAGAAACTAATTTGAAATAAACATAGTCTTTTAAACCCATCATTTAGTTGTATGAAGATCATTGTATCTTTGTGAGCCAATACCTTTCTTAGTCCACACCACCATTATGTTTTTTTGATAAAAAGAAGCTAATTTGGGATAAACATAGTCTTTTAAACCCATCATTTAGTTGTATGAATACCATTGTATCTTTGCGGTAGACGACTACCATACAAATATGTATCATTGTTGTTGTTCAAGTAGTTGCATGCAAAACAAAATATGAAGAGAATTATTTGGTGACCATGTCATTCGGATATAGTTCGTCATATTATTTGGAAATGAAATGGCTTCAAAGGAAGGGTGTATATCTAGCTTACATTACATCTATTTTGAGGCATTCCACATGTACTATTTTTAAGTAAATCGTTATATGTATATACATGGTGAAAATGAAAAGTGGTAATCTCATCAAATAACGCAAGAAGTTTTGAGAGTAATTTAAATGGTTGGGAAATTAATATTTTTTTACTTGTTTGAAACAATTCGGTGTTTCTAGAACGAGATCCATTTAATTTAGGATTTTTAAATATGCATAGATTATACATATTTATTTTTATATTATTTTTATTAATATAAGTTAATATTTATGGGGGCAATTAATGTCAATTCTATCTTTTAATATCCGTGGAGTCGGAGGAGTTGGAAAGGTTAGGGCTCTCTCCATACTTTTCAAATATACTAACCCTAACATCATTTTAATACATGAAACTGTGTGTTGTGATTCTCACGTTGTTGAGACCTTTTCTAGAATTATATCTAGTTGGGAAATCTGTGCCCTTGACTCTTGTGGACTCTCGAGTGGTATTTTGTCATGTTGGAACCCACTGGTTACATAATTTAAACCTTATAGGTTTGGTGGGGGTGTTTTGATGGAAGGAAAGTTTAAAGAAAGCAAATGATAGCTATCCTTAATTGCCATGGACCTTACAAATATAGGCCCAATGTTTATGGAATTATATGGAAACCAACGGTCTTCTAAGGACACAAAAGTTGATATTATCAGGGGACTTAAATTTTACTTTGACAACTTCTGATATTTGGGGTAAATTGGCTCGATTGGATCCTCTTTCGGTATTTTTTTTAGATATGATTCAAAATCTAATTTAATTGATGTTCTCCCTTTAAAATTGGGACCTACTTGGTACAATTGGAGAAGTGGGGCCTCAGGTATAAGCAAAAGACTAGATAGATTTTTAATGGTTGAGGATTTGGCATCTACCCTTCAGAGGTATAGAACTTGGGTTATAAATTCTACCATATCTGATCAGTCTCCTATCATGCTACAGATTGATGGGGTAAAATCTAGAAGAAAATACCTTTTTAAATTTAATAATATGTGGTTACCAGATTTGAACATTTGCATGATGGTTAGGGATTGATGGCACAATTTTAATGTACATGAAGGTGCCAACCCTTTGGATAGTTTGTTCTTTAAACTCAAGTGCCTTAAGAAGAGAGTGGTAAAATGGGAGAAAGAAAAAAAGGATAAGGCTAATGAAGAACTACAAAAGATTGAAAGTTTGATGGAGAAGATGTTTGAACTCAACCCTAATGGTATATTCTCGTAAGAAGAGAAATTGGAGTTATTGGATCTAGAAAATAAAATAAAAAAATTTCTCAAACAGGAGGAAATTACGTGGAGGTTGAAAAGCATAGTAAATTAGGTTTCTCTTGGCAACAACAATACTATATTTTTTCACAATTTTGCAACTTTTCGTAGGAACATAAATTCCATTTGGGATCTAAAGGTAGATTGAGTTCAATATGTTTATACTCAGCATGATCTAGAAGTTGCTGCTAGGTTTCATTTTTCTAACCATTGTAAAGATCCTGGGAATAATGGGATTGATGCTCAATTAAAGGTCATTAGTCATATTCCCTCCTTCTTCTCTCAGGAAGGAGTAGTTGTTGGTGATCTTATTTCATTAATAGAAATTGAGAATGTTTTGAAGGTGTTTGCAAAAGACAAGAGTCTTGGACCAGATGGTTGGCCAGTTGAACTCTTTCTGTCTTTTTTATTTGATGGGGGATGATCTACTGCAGATGGTGGAACAATCTCGAAAGGATGATTATGTTTCTGGTGCTCTCAACTCTACTTTTATTGCCTTCATCCCCAAATGTAATAATCTAGATACCTTCAATGATTTCAGGTCTATTGCACTATGCAACCTGGTTTACAAAATTATTACAAAAATTATATCAAACAAGCTTAGACCCAAACTTGCAGAGATGATGTCAAAAGAACAGTTCAGGTTTTTAGCCAATAGACATATCTTGGAGGCTATGGGGGTCACACGGGAGTGTATTCAGCCCATCAAAGATAAATATATTGACTCTGTGATCTTGAAGATGGATTTGGTGAAAGCATATGACCATGTCAACTGGGTTTACCTAAGGTTACTTCTAATTTAGATTGGCCTGCCTATTTGGGTGAAAAATTGGAGTATGGCTTGCGTTACCTCTGCACATTTCTATGTTCTTGTCAGTGGATCTCCTACCATTTGTTTTAGGAGTTCTAGGGGACTTAGGCAAGGATGGCCCTTATCCCCCCCTGTTTTTTTTGCTAGTTATTGAAGGCCTGAGTAGAATGATCCATGCTGCTAGATATGAAGGGAAGTTAAGGGGAATTAAAATCTCTACATCTATTTTCATTACACATTTATTATTTGTTGATGATATGGTTTTATTTGGTAAGGGATTGATTGTTGAGTGGCATCACTTTGTTGAGATTATAAATGTATTTTCTGTAGCTTCTGGGATGGAAGTCAAAATATTTAAATCTACCTTCATTTTTCATAATGTTGATGATCATATCTTGGGACAGATTACAGATTTCCTTCCTTTTCGGATTATTGTTCTGGAAAAGGGTTTTAAATATCTTAGTTATTTTTTGAAACCAAATTGCTACAGGGTTATGGATTGGATTTGGCTAGTTCAAAAGTTTGAAAAGATGATTGGGAATTGGACATACAGGTTGTTGTGTTTGGGAGGAAGACTGACTCTTGTTAAAGCAGTTCTTGTTGGCATTCCGATTTATTGGTTCTCTCTGTCTCAAATTCCTAAGATTATTCTCAAAATTTTGAGGAAGTTGATGTTCAATTTATTATGGTCTGACTCTGCATAAGGTAAGAAAATTCATCTTGCTAGTTGGATGGGATATCAAAAACGTATTTTGGTTTAGCACTACATTGAGCATGAAAAGTATAGCGTGGGTTATTTTTGGGAATGGCTTGTGGTGTGAGGTTCTTCATGGCAAATAGATTAAGGGGAACACTTTGCAATGGATCAAATATCCAAACAAGAATGTCAGAAATTATTCAAACATTTGGAGTGGTTTCATTAATGCTTTTTCTTGGATTAGTAAGGGTATTTCTTGGAAAGTTAGATCTGGGTCTAATATATTGGTTGGGATTGACCCAATTATTGGAAATGAAGATAACTATTTGCTTTCGGCATATCTTTTAGAATATCTGGCTGAGTTGGTTTTTTTACTCTAGCTCACATTAAAAGACCTCATTGGATCCAACAATCTAATACTTATCGAAAAAAGATCCATATTACAGGTTGAAAATATTTAATAAAAATGGGCATTTAAATATCAATGGATTTTTCCATTTTTATTAAATCTAATACTTATTGGTTGTTTGTCGTGGATCTTAGACTGGGTAGTATTTGGGCATAAGAATGGGAACAATACTTTTCATATTTGAATGTTGTAGGTGTCATATTAAATTCTAGGGAGGATGAACTTCTTTGGTCCTTCAATTAGGTTAATGGTCAGGTTACAGCTAAGATGGCATATTCTGCTATTGCAACCAGTGACAATTATTGTGTTCCCAAATGATGTATAAGAAATTGTGGAAATGGCATATGCCCTTGAAAATAAAACATTTCATGTGGTTGGATTTTGAAAAATGTTTTCTAACATGGGACAACTTAATGCATAGAGTTTGGATGGGGCCTAATATTTGTACACTTTGTAGATCTAGATTGGAATCTATTGATCACCTTTTTATAAATTGTCCATACATTGTCCAGCTATGTAAATCTATATGTGAAACATTGAATATTTCTCAGGTTTGGGGGTTGGAGACTATAGATAAGAATTTCCTTTATTGGTATAAGGGAAGTCAAGATCACAGGGTGCTCCTGGCCTTCATATGCTGGGAATTTTGGAAGACCAGAAACTATGTTATTTTTTAGGAGAATCCTATGAACATTTACACATGTGTCTTAAGGATGTCCAGCTTATATAAGGATTACAATTCTATAGAAGTTAAAAGCAGGAGGATGAGACAAATTGATGAAGTTCCCTCTCTCATGCTACCACTGGATTTTTTGACGGGGAAACACATGGTGGTAGATGTGATGTGGGCATCTTACTAAAAATAAACAATGAACACAACTTCAAGTTAAAATTAAAGTGTGGGAGAGGTACAAACATGAATGCTAAGCTTTTGGCTCTATGGTGTTTGGAAAACTTTGCTTCCTCCTTGGGTATTGACTCTTTAAGGATATTTGGTGATTCCTTGGTTACTGTCAACTGGGATAAGCACTTGTGCAAGCTATAGGTTATCTCTCTGCATCAGTAGTGTTCAAGAACCGAGGCTTTATTGTCATCTTTTTATGACCTATTCATTGAACACATCTTTCAAGAAAGGAATATTGTGGTGGATTCTCTCTCTAAGGAGGCACTTTTGGAGACTTAAGGACTTCTCTTTTGGGAAGAATTTGTGGAAGGATCTGTTGAGAACAAAGGCTCGATCTACTACTTCTCTTGATATGGTTGTTGCTACCGTCTTGTTTTTTGGATGTTTCCTAGTTACTACCTTTGGATTGTTTGTATCTGAACATTTTTGGTCTAGTTATGCATATTTGTCAGCTTTCTTGTTGATTTTTTCCTTGTTGCTTAGGTATTATGGTGTTTGATACGATTGTGTTATGGTGATAGTTATTTTTTTTAGGCCGTTTATTCTAGCTTGATGGACAATTTTGTCATTGGATATACTTTTTGATTCACTAAATAGCAAAAGTACAATTTACAAAATGTTAATGTCATATCTCATTTATGAGATATGTAATTAATCCAAGAAGATTGAGATGAATAGAAATGTTGTGTAGAATTTGTTTTTAATAGTACTTTTGAAATAATGTGGTAATAGTCTTTAAGGCTTTCAATTGTAATTGAAATGCATAAGAATTTTACAATTTAGATTCATTAATAATATTTATTTTAAAAATAAAAATAGTTTTTGCATTTTTTTTAAGATAAAGTAAATGATTCATGCTAATTCATGTTATGAAAACTATCATTACATTTAAAAATTTTTAAAAAAGGGGTTGATAGCTTCTAAATTACTATTGTGAAACCAATTAGAATAATTGATAGTTTCTTATGAATTTTCTAGAGTTATATATATATATATATATATATATATATATATATAAACAAAATCGTAACTTAATATTTATAATAATAGTAATCCTCCATTATGAATTAAATATTATAATTGTTAAATTATTGATAATTCAATGTTTGATCCACTTAATCTTGTTTGTGTCAATGCTAGAGAGTAGATCCTAATTTATGTGGATTTAATTTAATTTTTCCACATGGTTATTAATACATATAATGATATAATAATCTATGGCGATATGCAATGATTGTATATGGTCTTATTGCATAATGACTTCATGTTATGGTTTGTTAGCGGGTGATACTTTTTTTTTACTAGGGGAATCGAGAATTGGGGCGGGGTTTCGTACTCGCATGACACGGGGTCAATTCTCATCAACTACCAATATACCCGTAGGTGCACCCACACAAAGCATGGGGCATAGGATAATCGAGGTTTGAACCTCTGACATCTTTATAATGTGTCATATCATTTCACTCCTTTTCCAGTCGGTATACACCCCTGCAGGCATTGGTGGGTGATACTTAGTTATGATATCTCATTATGGTATTTCATGAGGATGACATGAGAAACTCAGTTTGATACTTAATATTTCATGTTGAGAAGGACTTCTGATGCCCGAGGCTACTTCCTTAAGGGTGCATAGGAAGGGAGTATAGGCCAACATTTCTATATGCCCGAGGTATAATTATCCTAATATTGGGATCACGGTACCGGTAATAAAATTTTGGTTTATACCGATGAGACACAGGTTTTGGTTAAATTCTAATGAGGCTGCACATTTATCGAAAGTTGGGAGGGTGGCTATGTCACAATAACTTCCTAGGGAACTTTTGATGCCTGCTATATGATATGTGGACAAGTTACAGTAGAGGGACCGTGCCATGGCAAGCAGGACCATCCAAAGTTGGCGAGGAGGATTATGGAGGTGGTGGATGGTATGATTCTCAAGGAGAGGGTGAGTAAGGAAGCAGGAAGTTTCATGAATGTGTACTTTTATTTTTCCTTTATTGTCTAGATTGATGTTTGTGTGTGTAATGATATTGATAAAAAATTGTATGATTGGGTACATATTAGACACTTAGGGAATTAATCAAGAATGTGTTGCAACTTAAGGCGCTTTGATTGTAAAAATGCAGGTGAAATATTTATGCATGATGGCCACATGTATAATTCTCTCATCTTCACAATAATACTAGTTATCTATATTATATATTATCTACACGAGTAATTGAGTAAGTCTTTGTATTTGTTGCTACGGGGTTATAACTTCAGGACGAAGTTTCCTAAAGGGGGAAGTATGTAACACCCCAACCTTAGGGATTACTATAAGTATAATAATAGTAAAAAGGGGAAGTAATATGTGAAAATAAAAAGGAAATGCGCACTTGTAATTTAATGCAAGTGTGTAGTTGATAAGTGTTTCACCCATGCATAATCAAGCAAATGAGTAAAATATGGGAATTTAGTAATAAAAGGGAGCAAGACCAAGAGGTTAGGGCTCCATGGGGATTGATTTTTTAGTGGGGTATCTTGCTTGTTGTGTTGTTTTATGTTGTGTGTGCACCTGTTAAGAGGGAGGATAAGGAGGAGGAGAGGATGGATTACATGAATTTGACATTAGCTAAAAAAATAAGAGACCTTTGGTGATGTAGGGGCAAATTTTTGAAGAATTTTGGAGACATTTTGTATCTTTGGGATATTCATATCATTACATAATGTGAGATAATTTCATTCAATCATCATCTCCTTGATCTTATGTTCTATAAGTCTCAATTCTATATTACGCTACCACTGAGGGTTTCTTCATTTCCATCTTTTGGACCTTATTCAACTTTAGTTATAGTCATGTTGTTGCATTGCTATAGGGTTGGGAATCCTAGCTCTTACTCAAACATTTTATGAGGACAATCGTCATGACAAATCTATCCAACCATACATCAACACATGGCTTGGTGAAGGGGGACTCAGAAACTCCATCAAATTGTATTCGGATCATTCTAATATTTTTTACAACATCGTTGCATCAACCTCCTTTGGAAAGCACCTTTTCAACTTGTTTCTCACTTGAAGATAATGTCTATCGTTGTCTTCATTTAGTTTGTTTGTGCCCTTCTTGGAATTGATTATGGAAGTTTGGTTCAATTGTTTCCTTTCTTATTTCTTCGTTAGTTTCCACATTGATTAAGGAGGAAACTTGAATGCAAATAACAATGTGAAGGTTCCATTACTATCTTTATTTCTCCCAAATTTGGCATCCAAGTAGAGGTTGTATGTAATTATTGTGTTTTTCTTCTCACTTGGTAAGATTGTAATAACATCTAGGATTGTTCTTGTGAAAGTGCTTGGTTTTTCTTCTCTTATCATTTAGGATATCTAAGCTTGGGAAGTGGATTTCTCATTATATTTTCTTGTTTTAGTTTTTGTTATAATGTATGTCATTAATTTATCTAAGACTAATAAATTAAATTTTTATCATATAAATCATTTTATTGTGTCAAATGACAATGTATGAAATGTATCATTGTGTAATGTAGAGATGGATGGATTTGTAATGTATGATGTGTACAATCCTCAAAAAGAGGGGAAGCACTAGGAGGTTTTCCTTGGGATAATTACTTGGAAAAAAAGGGATGAATGGATTCACATATTTGAATTTCAAATTGTCTTCTCATCCTTTAAATTTAGTGAAACGTAGATTCTTGCTAGCTTCCCTTCCCCACATTGTACACTTGTACATATTTATACAAGTGTTTTCACAATTAGATTTGAATCTCAACAACTATTAAAGTGTATTGTATAAATAGTTTCTTGGCACAAAGATGTTGCAAATCTTACGCTTCCTTTTCTTAAGGATGTTGTGAGGATCTGAATTTCACACGAGTTTGATTTCTTATGAACTTTTCAACCAAATCCATAACATGTTCTAGTGCTTTGCAACCATGTGGTGGAATTCTTGGGTTGTCCAAAACCTCAAGTTCACAATTGATCACTCCATACTTGCTTCCAATACATTTTCTTCCAAGCTTTTTGTGACTTATTTTGTAGGGTTTTTTAGTGTTGTTATATTTGTGACTTCTCTTGGACTTGCAAAGTTTCTACAACTTTCCTCTATAGAGTTTTGCAAATTTCTCTCACAATTGTATGGTTGCAGGTCTTAAGTTCTGTACAACCTCATGGTCTCTTATGCTCTCACGGGTTACTCTTCTAATCTCCAAAGAGAAATTATTGTAGATAGAGTAGTTTTTTTCCCCGACACTTGAATGTTCGCAACATTTTTCCTTCATGATATTCTCTTAACCATATTTTTTATTTATTTATTGTGGAGTCAATATGGTATGGGATCCATGGTATTTTCTCTCTACAACATTTTCCTTTTTACAGCATTATATGTATGTTCCCTGATAGCATTTCACATGTTTGTAGCTTAACCTCTACAAGGTGCACAACTTTGGACACCATAATTTTTTTTTGGATTTCTTCTACACTCTAAAGCTTCATAAGTTTAGGATTTATCATCTAACCCAAATAAAATATCCTTGAACTCCTTCAAGTTATTTTACTAGAGTGGCGAATTTTAAGCCTCTTGTGGTCTAAACATTTAACATATAGCCCTTCTCAAATATATATTTTTACAAGGGATTTTTATGAATCTAGTCCTTTCACTAGTACAGTTTGGTTAGCCATAGGTTTAATTCCAAATTGATAAGGTTGCAAAATATCAATATATTACCATTTTTTTGTGTTAACAACCTCTCATAAACTAGTAAGAAATGTCACCTTTATTTGCAATGATAAGATTCCATTGAGTGATTGATCCAGTAAATTCAAAAGACTCTTGATTGACTTGATTGATAACCTTAACTTATCCATTTGGTATGCAAATCGCAATATATGTGACTTGAGATTAATTTTCATTCATATTTGGAAGATTTAGTTGAGAATATTACCAATTATGTAAACAAAGCATTTTTTATGAGTAAATAGTCATCATTTTGAGAGCAATAAAACTTTGTTGAAGTAGTGATCGATCCATTGGTCCAAAGGAGCACATAAGGTGAATAAAGTTAGAGGAGATGATAAAATAAATGTCAATTACTAATGTTACTCCATTAAACCACACTAAGGGGCACACATAATTTTTTTAGAGACATGCACCATATATTTTTTTTTCCTCGGAAAAAATTCATCTATATTCAAAAAATGGTGAATACACATAAATTGTCATCCTGATCCATAAAACACCACTCCCTTAAGATATTTACATATTTTTCATTCCTCCCCTTTATGGTCTAGTACTGGCCACTATTATCTATGCCAAAAATCTATGAGAGTTTTTGAAAGTATGAATTACACAACCTTACATTCCCAGTACCAAAAAAGAGAGACAACGAGGCATAAATACATATTTCTTTAAACCATATAGATACGAGAATTAATAAATAGGGACTTCAACCTCATATTGGAATCATTCGTCCTTGAATTTCTCTTCCACCAAGGTGCCTTCATTCAATAAGAGGGCTCATTTGGATAATTCATCTGCTTCACTGTTTAACTCCCTGAACACATGGGTAAAAGAGATCCAGTCGAAAGAGTCAATTTCTTCCTTGACCAAAATCATCAATTGTCTAAGTCCTAAGATCTCAATTTTTTCCTTTTGTTGGCCCATTCTATAACAACTTTTGAGTGACCTAAAGTTTTTCCATCCATCTTGTCGAGCACTATTGAGCAATATCCAAAGTGCACACAAATCCAGGTGTGTATTGGTAACCCTCCTTGTTGCATATTTGACTGAAAATGGATCTTGGCATTCAAATGTAAGATTTGTCCTCCTTCGCAAATTGTTGGGTGGCCTTGAATAGCCCTATCAAAAATATCCCATGGAATCTCATAATTTAGACCAGGCATTTCCAATATTCTGCTTTTTTCCTTCGAGTTGATCTAATGTTCTTTTGTAGTATTTAACATTAATGTGCAATTACTACAAGGGAGATGTTCTTACTTTGAAAGAGTGAAATATTGCATGCCCACCAAATCCAATATAAAAGCTAACTAGGCAAGGCTTTAAATTGTTTCACAGCACCATCCACGAGCCAAGCCTAAACAAACCCTTCCATGGAAAACTTATTCCAATTCACCACCGATTTTAGTGTAGATTTAACCTCTCTCCAAACTTATATTGTAAACTTGAAATTTACAAAAAGGCAATGAATGGTTTTCAAGTCTTGGGAACATAAGATGTATTTGCTTGGTATGATCCACCCTCTCTTTATTCTATTGTCCCAAGTCATAACTTTATTGGCCAACACCAACCACAGAGGATTTTTTCTTTCAAAGGACCTGGAAGCTTCCAAACCATCCCCCACCACCATCTCTTTTCACCTTCAAAATCCTCCTCTTCTTTGGTTGTGTATCCTAACTTCACTATGAGCTCGCATGAAGAAGGATTTATGGACCATCATAGCTTTTATTCCTCCTTTGTTGATTTGATGTCCCCATGTGTCGACTTTCTTAAATAAGACTTCCTTTCTTTTTCCTTTAATCCTTCCAGTCCCAAGACCTCTGTTATCTTCCATTCTTGAGTTTGATATGAAGGAGCATCAGTAGCTTCTTTCAAAGAGAAAATACCAAAAGAATGTAGCTTTTGAATCATAGCATCTAACAAGCTGAAAGACTACATGCACCATATATTATTTCATGGAACAAAGTGAATTACAATGATCCAATCTTAGGGTTACAAGGGATATCTCCTCCACTTTATCATTTTAATTAATCATGATTCATATGCATTTCAATGCAATTCCTCTATTTTCCAAATGTAACCGCATGCATGTGAATTTGTTCTCTTTGATAATTATTGATATATCTCATCCTAGGGAGAAGAAAGGAGGAAGAACATAAAGTAGGAGGGATATTAAGTAGAAGATAATCATTGTCTTTTTCTTCCCATTTTTTTCGTTTCCACGTTGTGATACCCCACACCTCGTTCCTTTGTTATTATAGATAAAGCTTAGATATATCTGCAACTCCAACGTCAATGATCCAATAGCTAAAGTTCAATTATCATATGTATAGAATTTGCATTAAGCATAGAAGCGGATAATAACATTATGTTGGTCCAAAATGATGTTTGTTGAAGTGTCTAGAAAACAAACCTATGGGTTTCAACATATGCCAAAGTTATGATAGTATTATTGTTTTCAATAACATTTAATTATGCATTGTGGGTTGCAATAACAATAAAAGGAACACATGCAAATATAAAATCAATCAAAATACCAGTGCTACATTATAAAAATAGATATGTTAAGCTAATATTGTTATTGAGAAATTAAAATAGTGCATTAGATGGAATTTCTAATTCTGACAAAAAACGATTGATAATGAACATTGATTTGGAGGAGCACTTAATCATTGGGCATGGACTTACTGTGGATTGGGAATCTACATGCACATCTTGGGAGCCAAGTTGAAGGGATACCTCTTAAGTAATTATTCACCTTGGTTTAAATGCATGTAAGGTAGTGTTGAGTTGAAAGGAGGAAGCTCACCCAACTGAATATAAGTTGCTAATTGTGTGAAGCAAATCATGAGACTCTAATTAAATTTCAAACCAAATGACCAACTAAATGGATGAATGGAAGAAGGAATGACAAATATGACTCTAATTTGACCTTGAAGAAAAGCAAAAATACATTAAAAAACTAAATCAAGGAGGAAACTAAAGCAAGAAAGCGTCACCCCAATCCACGTGGAACTTTTGCCAACCCGTTCAATATTTTTATGTGTTTAGGATGATATTTTGGGGAAAAACAATATTGATTTATGTGTTCATATTGAATTGTGTATAGTAAGTCATCTTTGATATGTCTAAGAATAATAGAAAAACACAAAGCATCATGTTCCTAACGTAGAGAGAGGCAGGGTGAAAGGTCTTACTAAGCATTATATATCCAAAATCCAAAAAGGCCAAAGAAGTATCATACAAGTATTAACTAAGAAATCAAGAAGGCTAATTGATCAAGACTCTTAAAAAGCCATATATATGTGAAGCACATTTAAAAAATCTAAAATTTGAAATTGCACTTGCCTCCTTGACCTGAAAAATTCATATAAGGTATAGAGGTTGTGAATTGTAAAAAAATAGCAAACACCTCAAAATAATGAAGAGAGAACTTATCTATAATGGGTTTCTTCACTTTTAATGTTGCGAGGAAGCGTGATATGGAATTATTAAACTATGAAGTAAGATATGCACATGAGAAATGATGCTCTTAGCTTGGAAGGTGTTAGGAATTCAATGAACAAACATACATGTCTCATAAAACATTAAACTTGGTGATTGGCTTGGAGCTCAACTCTTCATAGTTTTAGTATATATGTGTTTAAAGGTTTTATGATGTATCTATATGGTATTAATAATGGACTAACTAATAAAAATATGTACCATAGTATTATGTAGCTTCGCGTAAATATAGTAAGGATTGATGATTGCTAACTCATGCCTATTAAAGTTGTTCAATTTTGTTCATTGCTTACAACACATGTATGTGTTCATAATTCAATATACATATGCATCAACTCCTCCACTTTCAAATCTCAAAATGCAGAGCACCCAATTTTGTTGAGAACATCAACAATAATAATATAGTTATAATACTAGCATTTGCCCCAGGAGGGGCAAAAGGAACGCCGAGAGGAAAAGAGCAGAAGAAAAGAAAAGTAGTTTGGACAGATTAGCGTCGACACTTCTCAAATTTGTTTTGGGTTTTCTGGAATGTTGGGGAGTCGTCCATTCTCTCTCTTTCTTGTCCTTGTTTTGGGTTAGTAAATGTCATACCTACATGATCATTCATGTTTTTATATGCCAACCAAAGTTTATAATATTTCAAGTGGTTATAAACGATTAATTACACGGAAAAGAGAAAGGGATTATACACAACGATTACCAAATTTGTCTATGTTGTATATCTTGAATTTGATTTTTCATTGAAATACTAACATTCCAACATTATAATGAACTAATCATGTTGACTATTCTTAATCAATTCCTATTTTAACAGTGCCAACCTATCTTTATTTTCTCACTTTAGTATGAATTTCAATTAATAAAAAAAATTCAAAGATGAAATAAGCTTGTATGTGTAAAAAAAAATACTCATTTTATTGTTGTCAATCACTTGATCACCCCAATTAGTGAATTTTTTTTTCAAAGTTAAAAGAAATGTTTTATAAACTATCCAAAGTCATAGGAAACCATTTTCCTGTTAAAAATGAAGCCCTTATTTGCTCATGTGTTCCATTCCAGTCATTCCAACAAATGATGTAATCTTGAAACTTATCAAGCTATATTTCTGACTTTTTTCTTTATTTCTTGATCTTTGCATTATTTACGTGAAAAGTGACATTTAAACATTAGTCATAATGTCGAATAGAGTTCCCATGTTTTGTTGGATATGCTTATGCACAATGTCAGCCAAGCTGGAAACTTTTTGGCAGAACTGTCCTTCAATTTTATTCTATGCAACATTTTTATTTTTATTTTTTAACATTGTGGTCTTAATATTTTGTTTTTCCTCACATAATAGATAAGCCAAATATATTGCAATGATGTCTTGGAAGTGCACACATTGTATCATACCCATTTACAAGAGGGATGTTAATGACTATTTTTTAGGGCATTGTCCAAACATTAAGTAAAGTGCGCATAAATTTAATGTCCAAACCTTCTCCTCTATCCACCTTCATCCGGGCTGAATGAGTTTGACGGACTGCCGTGTAATCCAACAAGTTAACACATTCGAACCCTTCTTGTCAAAACTCTGGCCCACGTGCTCTGCTTAGATCACAACCTCCTCTCTCTGCCTTGTCATAATACAACCTTTATGTATGAGAACCGGCAGCATGCAATAGACACACGTGGTAAGATGGTTAAGGTAGTGATGTCCAAACAAAGCGTGGAGGATTTGTTCTACGTACAAAAGTTTCAGAGGTAGCATGCAGAGCTACTGAAAACCACTCCGATAGAATTTTCAAAAGGTAGCATGCAAAGCTGCTAGCCACCACGTCGCCAAAAAAATGAAATGAAACACTTCCACTTAATCACGCATCAGTTTAAACACGTCTCCACTTTCTTTCTATAATAAAAGTTTCATTTCATTATTTACAATGCAACAAGGTACATGGGACCTATTTTGGTTCAACGTTGTCTTCTTCCTTCCTGACCTAACCGCACTACCATGTATGAACTCTAATCTCTTCCATCTATATATTGATAATGTTCTTTAAGATCGTTTATATATTGATAATCTTCTTTAACTATATATGTTAGGATGATGGCTTGTTCTTTAAGATACGTTAGAAATAGATGCAGATAAATAACGATGATAAGCTGCTCTCCATCTGTCCAAAGGAAGCAACCGAAACTAAGAAATCGTAAGTTGGTGCTGATGAATCTGCTATCATTTTTTTTAATTTGCAAGGGATGTCCATATTTCAAATAACAATGCCATAAAAAATAAAATAAAAAATCAGTGCAAGTCCTCAAAAGAACAAGGTAAGCAAGTTTCTAATTCAATTTTTATATAATTTATTCCTCCCTACCGATTTATTCTTTTGCGTTAATTAACCGTTTTCCAATGGAATAATATCTCTATGTAAATGATCAGGCAACGTTTTATGCCTCAAAATGCAAGAAATGCGGGAAAGAGGGCATAGTATTCTATTAATAAATATAGAATAAAATAATTGTTAAGGAAGTTGAGAGATATCTGAAAAGCATAACCTAACCCAAACCATTACACTACAATAAACTTGTGGGCTGATAATTACTTTGACCGAAAGAGCCGGTACTTTGATCCATGCAATGTGGTGGTTAAGGGTCATCGTGTCCTCATCTGCTGAGAGTGTTTAAGCCCAAGAGACAAAAAAATGTGTTGTAATGAGCGCTTCGTCAGGATGAAATCGCCATCTATGATACTAAGGGTTTGCAAAGGCTGATGCGGGAAACCTTGAAGCTCGCCCAGCTTGTTGAGAGAGATGAATTGATGGCAGAATTGAGGGAATTTTTTCCGCGATGGCATCCTTGGAAAATTGCAGACCGCAATTCAACGGAAGATCGAGTCTGAGAGTCTCCATGCCATTCTTGATCTCACCGATAACGTTCAGACCTTATTTGCTCAAATGGTTCTTCAATGGCCATGGGCTGCGAAAAAATGCAGACGCAAATCAATTCCTATGACCCCAGAGCTGCATCCCATTCCTTCCAGAAGCAAGCATGTAAGGTCTCGCATCCCGAGCACGTGATTTTTTTTTTTTTTTTTTTTTTTTTTAAAGCTTACCAATCCTCATCCTTATGTAAGTATATGTATCCAAATTCATGTTTAATGAAATTTTCGTCTCGAATTAAATACATACTTCTTTACAATATAAGACACATGAAATGATGTTCTCCTCTACTACCTAAGGCAATAATTTCTTCCCTTATGTATCTCAATTACAAGCATTTGAAGTAATCACAAGAAGTAATATCTCTACATTCATAAACCAAACACTTTTATATATATGACAATTAAATTAATTACAAATATAATGCTTCTTTTCACATACACTTAAATAATTCCTTCATTCATCATTAAGAAATATAATCATAACTATAATGCTTCTTTTTCACATTAGTTACTACACTTAAGAAATTCTTCCATCCTTCACTAAGAAAGTTAATTTTAAATCTAATAATTATTTAAACATCAGTTGCTATACCAAATGTTCCTCCCATTTCTCACTAAGACAATTAGTTATAAATCTAACATTTCTCTTAACCTTAATCACCATATTAAATAATTCCTCCATTCTTCAATAAAAGAATTAATTATAAATCTAATGATTCTTTTAACCTTCCTTAAATGGAATATCATTCTATAAATTCAACTATCAATTAGAACCTAAATTCTAGTAACTTCTATCATTCAGATTAAGTAAGTACTTAACATTAAATTTCTCCACAATAAATTTATTACTTATGCATCAAATCATCCACACTACTAAATATATATACAACAACACAAGCGATACATCTTAGGCAAACTAAAATGTATATATATATATATATATATATATATATATTAACTAAACATTTTAATAATTCCTATCAGCATAATCACTTCACTTTATGCTTTTAAAAAGTATATTTAAGTTAATTGAACTCTTAATATCCTTGAATATATATTTCCTATAAATGTATCAAAATATTCACTTTATCACTTCGTAATGTCAAATAATTTCCTAGTGTATATCCTTCTCATCCAAAGTAGTGATCCTTTAAAAAAAATACAAACATGATTACATTTATCTAAATCACAAGTTATGGATGTACTCTATCTCACACATCACCATTTGTTTTAACTATCATAAATTAAAACATATATTAATTAATACATTTATTTGGGAGAACGATACATGACATATTTCTCAAAAAGAACATAACTTAATTCGGCGAAGAAAAGATATGTATGAATACATATAGGCTACTATACTTGGACAACTACTGGCACACTTCTTAAATAAATTACTGTCAATTAATATTGTAACCAGAAGTCGGTTTAAATTAATATTTCACTACAATCCTTTAAGTAAATCTCTGTCAAATAAAATTGCAAACAGAGTTTAATTAAAACAAAATCGACTTCTCATAAAATCTGGAAACGTCAATCAGCAATGGTTACACAGAGATCGGGGATTAGAAAGGCAGAGAGCCTTAAATCAAAGAATCGATTTCTGAATATTAAAAGAGAAAAATTGAGCCAGACATTTAGATCATCACAGAATCGATTTCTGAATAGCCCCAAGAAGAACAGATTTCTGGCTGAAGTATTGGGCACCGTCGGATTTGTGATAGCTAGACAGAATCGCCATTTCCAGATCGGAAGTTAGAAATGTACAGAGAGCCTTAAATCAAAGAATCGATTTCTGAATATTAAAAGGGGAAAATTGAGCCAGACATTTAGATCCTTCCGTTAATCACTAGACGATTCTTCAATAAATCATAACCAAATGAATTGCTAGGTCAGCCTATCAGAAGTGCGATCTATGATCAAGATCGACTTCTGAAAACCATTTAGCAGTAGCACGAATCTTCAATAAGATTGACCTCTATGATAATACAATTTATAAACAGTAAAAACAGTTTCTGGAAATCGAAATAGGAAATGGATCTCATGATGACAGACGTTACTTTCAAGGATCAATAGTTTTCACAGGGCTGAAATAAACAATGCTCAGGGATTTGGGATCCACGATCTCTCCTTTTAACAGGGTATTATGGTTTCCAATGCCAGAAATAAAACGAAGAATGTAAATCGTGTATTGATACAGAATTTAAAATTGCATTATCGCAGATTCATTAGATCGACCATATAATATACAGAAAACCATATTGAAAGGCGATACCCACAAAAATTGGTATAACGTTAACTGAATAAAGGAATCCGATTGACTTTGAAATAGAAATAAGAATCGAGCTAAAATTTTAACATTCAGAATTATTGGATTATGAAACCGAGCTCTGTAATTTAAATAAGCAGAGTCGATCCAGATCGTTTTCCCACAAAAGAAATTGGTATAACGTTAAACTGAAAAAGAAGTTCGATCTAATCATCAATGTCAAATAAATTCAGTAGCGATTCTCCTACTTTTAAACCGAACACTGTTTTCCAGTATTCCTTTCAAAACGATTTATAGTTGTAAGCAGAACTATATTCAAATAATATTATTCAATTAAAATTTCAGACTGATATAATTCACAATTTACTGCACATACCTTTCCGGCAGCCGCGTACGAAGTTCTGAAGGCGTGTTGAAGCTGTCCTCGCTATCCTGCTATTGGAGATCTCAACAATTCACCGGCGGACACCTCGGTTAACCACCCAACCACTCTGGAAGTACTCTACTTCCTTCCAGACCCCCGAGCTATAAGGGCCGTAGAGTTCACACAAGTATTTCAGAAATTCCCTTGGGCTTCCCTACCCCCCAGGATTTCTTAGCCAAACCCTTAGATAGAAGCAAGTCTCGAGGCATTCGAAAATTACGACAATCGTCCAAATTATGGGCCCCTTACCCATTCCTTAAGCTTTCCTTATAAAGGGAAATCTCTTGCGACACATGTCGCTTCATGCATAATTAAATATTTTTAATTATTTAATTATTTAAAACACTCACCCATCCAAGTGTCAGTTTCTCAAGGAAGTGCACCTACATCCCTAAGATTGATCTAGTTTGTCCCCCAGATATTTTAATCAGCTCCTAGCTTTTAGTTGACTAGGTGTCTAATCTATTTTGCTCCTAAATAATAATTTCTATTATTTTAAATGCTCAACAAAATATAACTATTCATGTGCAAATGTCTTAGCTATTATTATGCATTTGCTAAGTAATAATCTAGAGTTATTCTCCTAAGTTTTTATGCATTTTAATTTAACAATCAAATTCACTAGGATCACGGTGTCGCGTCGTT
This sequence comes from Larix kaempferi, assembly GCA_027924585.1. Lineage (NCBI taxonomy): Eukaryota > Viridiplantae > Streptophyta > Pinopsida > Pinales > Pinaceae > Larix > Larix kaempferi. The sequence continues at coordinate 10,797,855 of BSBM01000616.1, read as the reverse complement.
GGGCTCATGGTTCCTTAATTTTTAATTCTCTGACATGGCACCACTCCGTCGGGTCCAATCATCCAAGATTTCCATTCCTTGGCATGGTACCACCTCGTTGGGTCCTTGCGTCCATTCTTTCCGTTCTCGACAGGGTACCTCATCGTTGGGCCCTTCTGCCATCATATTTCCGTTTAGACTTGCGGGAACTCTTGTAGGGATTTTAGGAATCGTTACCATCCATCCTCCGTCTACATGCTATCTAGGGACTAATGGCGCTGAGGAGTGAGTCCGTTCTCACTGCGCGCCCCTCAACTCGTACGTGACCAGCTCCGTCGTGGCCCACCTCGTACGCCCTCACGCATTCCTCTTGAGCAAGCGGATCAATGCTTATCTGCTCGTGCGTGGTATTCTCGTCGGAAGTCGACATCGTCGTCGCTTCCCTTGTGTGTGATTTACCCGTACTCTACGACCCTTCAAGTTCCTTTGTATGTCCGTCAGTGAACCGTCTCACTTGTTTCTACACACACTTCTCACAACAAATTATTAGTAGCACTGTCTTCAATAATCATCATCTGATTTCTAAATCTAGCATTGTTAAACATTTATGATTTATTCAACTTCTTATTTATCTAATCAAATATACATCTCGTCGACAATTACATAATCACCAAACAGCTAGTCGTTAAGCATTATTTATCCGCATAATTTCCATAGTCATAGCTAATCGTTTAACATATGCAATTATTCATTTAACTCAACAATTCAGATACACATACTCAAAAATAAGGTCAAAAGGTTTTTAATTAATGTTTCAATCGGCCGGGTCACTCAGCAGGTGCCCTCAATGTCTACAAAAGTCTAGGGGCACTACATACACCCCTACTTATTTAGAACTTCGTCCCGAAGTTCAGAATAAAAATGGAAAACTACGACGCATCTCAGTTGCGTCCTCCCAAGTCGCAGAGCTTGGACTATAGCTGTCCCACTGTACTTTGACTTGATCAATCATACGGTGCCTAAGCTGCCGCGTTCGCTGGTCTAAAATCCGGATCGGTTCGGCCATCACGGCCCCGTCGTCCGTTATCTGCACATTACTCAAGTCAATGATATGTGAAGTATCGGGAACATAGTGGCGCAATACAGAAACATGAAAAACATTATGAATTCTACTTAATGATGACGGCAAGTCAAGACGATAGGCAACCGGTCCTATCCGCTCTGAAATTCTAAAGGGTCCTACAAACCTAGGCGACAACTTGGCTCCCTTTCCAAACTTTATAGAACTCTTCTGTGGTTTTACCCGTAGAAATACCCTATCCCCAATTTCGTAGCTACGATCAGTCCTGTGTGCATCCGCATAGCTCTTCTGGCGATCCTGTGCTTCCTTTAGTCGAGCACGAATCGTGACCATCTGGTCTTCCATCTCTTGTATCACCTCAGGACCAAGTAATGTCCTATCCTCTAGTATATCCCAACTTATGGGAGTCCTACAAGGTCTCCCATAGAGAAATTCAAAAGGAGCCATCTGGATAGAACTCTGATAACTGTTGTTGTATGCAAATTCCACCAAGGGTAGATATTCTTCCCACTTCTTCTGTTGATCCATTACATACATTCTTAGCATGTCCTCCAATACTTGGTTCACTCTTTCCGTTTGTCCGTCCGTTTCAGGGTGGTAGGCGGTGCTAAAGTTAAGTTGAGTACCAAGAGCTTCTTGAAAGCTTGTCCAAAACCTTCCAGTAAATACTGATCCTCTATCAGAAATAATTTTCTTTGGAATTCCATGTAGTCTTACTACTTCGTTAATGAAAACTCGGGCTATCTCCGGAGCTTGATACGTATTCTTAATCGGCAGGAAATGCGCACTCTTGGTAAGAGTGTCAACGACCACAAAAATTGTGTCGTGTCTCCTGTTGGTTAAGGGTAACCCAACTATAAAATCCATAGAAATAACCTCCCATTTTGATTCTGGGATTGCATGTGGTTGCAGTAATCCGGCTGGGTGTCGATGTTCCGCCTTTACCATCTGGCACTCCATACACTTCGCCACAAAACTTACCACATCCCTCTTCATACCATGCCAAAAGAACAAAGGTTTCAAATCCGCGTACATCTTTTTTATTCCAGGATGCGCTCTATAGACGGCTCGGTGAGCCTCGGACAGTATTAAACCTCGAACCTCTTCATTATCAGGAACATACATGCGACGGTTATACCGTAATAAACCATCCATGTCCAAAGAGTACCCTTCAAACTTGGGTATCCTCATCTGTTCATTCTCCAACTCAGCTTTTACTTCATTATACCATGTGTCCTTCTGTTGTAGTGTCAAGATCTTTTCTCTTAAGTTGGTCTTTAATGGTATGACAGAGAATATCCTAGGTCTACGACTAAGTGCATCTGCCACTTTGTTCAAGGTCCCTTTCACATACGTTATGTCGAAATCGTACTCACTGAGTACTTCCGACCATCTTCTCTGTCTTGCATTAAGGTCACTTTGGGTGAAGATGTGTTGTAACCCACAATGGTCAGTCTTTAATTCAAACTTTCTCCCTACCAGATAGTGTCTCCATAACTTCAAAGCATGCATCACCGCAGTCATCTCCATATCATGGGTCGCATAGTTCTCTTCATGCGGCCTAAGTCTTCTGGACGTGTACGCAATTACTCTCCCATCTTGCATCAATACACAACCAACACCATCCTTTGAAGCATCCGTGCATACCAAGAAATCTTTATCCATATCGGGAACTTTTAGGATTGGTGCCGTAGTCAGTAATTCTTTTAATTTAGCAAAGGCCTCTTCGCATTTCTCCGTCCAAATGAAAGGACGGTTCTTCTTTTGCAATTCAGTAATAGGTCCCGCTACTCTAGAGAAGCCTTCCACAAAACGTCTATAATACCCGGCAAGCCCCATAAAGCTTCGTACCTCATGTACATTTGTGGGTGCCGGCCAATCCCAAATGGCTTCAATCTTGGCTGGATCTACAGCTATCCCTTCGCCGGATATGATGTGTCCAAGATAATGAATCTCCTTCTGGAAGAACGAACACTTTGATAATTTTCCATAAAGGTGATTTTCTCTTAAACATTTTAAGACTATTCTCAGGTGTTCCTCATGTTCTTCCGGTGTTCTTGAATAAATCAGAATGTCGTCTAAGAACACCTGTACAAACTTGTCAAGGTGTTGTCGAAACACACCGTTCATCAGGTTCATAAATACACTGGGTGCATTTGTTAAGCCAAAAGGTACTACGACAAATTCGTAGTGTCCAAATCTAGTTTTAAACGCTGTCTTGGGGATATCTTCATCCTTGATCCTCAACTGGTGGTATCCCGACCTTAGGTCGATTTTTGAGAATACCGTCGCACCCTTCATCTGGTCAAAGAGGTCATCTATTCTGGGTAGGGGATACTGATTTCTTATGGTCGCTTTGTTCAATTGACGGTAGTCAATGCACAAACGCCAAGACCCATCCTTCTTCTTCACAAAAATAACAGGTGCTCCCCAAGGAGACACACTAGGTATGATCAGTCCTAAGTCTAACAACTCTTGTAGTTGAATTTGCAATTCCTTCAGTTCTGGTACAGACATTCGGTAAGGAGTCCTAGCTATGGGCTCGGTTCCAGGTTTTAGTTCTATTGTGAAATCCAGTTCACGCTGTGGCGGTAATCCAGGTAATGCGTCAGGAAACACGTCCATGAATTCTGAGAACAAGGGGTGGTTGATTACTTCTACCTTATCTCCTTCCTTGTTCAATGCAATCACCGCATACAATTGGCACCCTTTCCTCATGCTTTTCTTAAGTTGCATGGCCGATATCATTCTCAAGGAAACCTTCTTCTTCTTCCCTGTTATCATTCTCTTGTAACCTTCATCGTCGATGAAAGTTAGTTCCTTACTTCGGCAATCCATCACCGCCGAGTGTGCTTCCAGCCAATCCATCCCCAGGATTAGATCATATGTACCCAATTCCGTAACATAAAAGGATATTCTAGAAGAACATACTCCTAGGTTGACTTCGCAGTTCTCTACCTTAAGACTCACACTCTGGACACTACCGGATGCCATCTCGACAATGTCGAAATCATCTTGACTTATTGCCATCATTTTATTATTTTCTACAACTTTTAAGGAAATAAAACTTTCAGTAGCTCCAGGGTCTATAAGCAAGGAAAATACATTACCATGTATCTTACCAGTAGTCTCGAGGACGGTGGATTGATGTTCAGCTTGGCGGTTGTTGACGGCAGCGTGTATACGATGCGCTCGTCCTAAATCGGCTGCGGTAGTTTGTCGCGGTGCTTGGGTTCTTTGGTTTCCCCGGTCCTGCTGAGGACATTCGCTTTGGAAGTGTGGTCCTCCACACCTCCAACATCCTGCTTTGGGCCCTCTTGTTTTGTTTCTAGCTGGTGCATCATTTCTTCTTGGTCCAAACTGCGCCGGTTTTGCAAAAGGCTTTGCATGATCATTCCGTGGTGGCGGTCGGTATGGTGTTCTATCATCTCTGTTAGACCCTCCGTTGAAAGGTCTCCTCCCAAAATTCTTATTCCCATACTGATGTTTGGGTGCATGTGAAGGTTGACTTCCTCGGTCTATATTTGTAAAGTTCTTATTTTGCAGCATCTTGCCGGGAAGCTCTTCTTCCGCTATGAGGGCCTTCTAGACCGCATCGTGCAAAGTAGAAGGTGTCAGAATACGAACCTTGTATCGTATGACTGGGTTTAATCCGTAGATGAACTTATTGACTTTTAGTTTCTCCGTGGCAACATGGGGTGCATATCTTAGTAACTCCATAAAACGGATTTCGTACTCTTGTACTGTCCGTAGTCCTTGTTTTAGTGCATGGAAATCATTCAGCTGTCGCTCAATGAATTCGTCTGATAGGTAATGCTGACGGAAATGTTCATCGAACAATTCCCATGATATCTCCTCAAGCTCTAGACCTAGCTGAGGTCGCAAGGTCTTCCACCAAAGAAGGGCTTCCCCCTTCAGTTGTAGTATTGCCATCCGTACCTTCATGTTAGACGTGTAGTCTCTCAAAGAAAAACACATGGCCATGTTTTCTAGCCATGCCTCAGCGGCAGTCCCCTCAGTGGAACCCCAAAATTCAGGAAACTTCACCTTTTCTAACTCTCGGTGTATGTTGACCGGAGGTGGCGCCTGTGGTACAGCAGTGACTTGAGAACCAACGTTCTCGCGGTCAAGTCGTGTCATCAATGCTTCTGTCATTCTGTGGTAGTTCCTCATCATTGTCATGACCTCGTCCGCAGGTAGGTTAATGGTTTCCTCCGCTCTCGGAGGGTTATTCACAGGGGTTGTTGGGGTTGACGGGCGTGCAGCTCGTCCTCGTCCCCTTCCGACTCTACCCTGGCGAGTTCTTCGATCCATGACGAAGTCTGTTCAGATGTAAAAATAAAATTTATTAGTCAACTAAACATCATAAATTGTTTTGCGCGGAATTATCTAGGTCCGAACTAAGTTCGACCTTGCTCTGATACCAAATGTAAGGTCTCGCATCCTGAGCACGTGATTTTTTTTTATTTTTTTTTTTAAAGCTTACCAATCCTCATCCTTATGTAAGTATATGTATCCAAATTCATGTTTAATGAAATTTTCGTCTCGAATTAAATACATACTTCTTTACAATATAAGACACATGAAATGATGTTCTCCTCTACTACCTAAGGCAATAATTTCTTCCCTTATGTATCTCAATTACAAGCATTTGAAGTAATCACAAGAAGTAATATCTCTACATTCATAAACCAAACACTTTTATATATATGACAATTAAATTAATTACAAATATAATGCTTCTTTTCACATACACTTAAATAATTCCTTCATTCATCATTAAGAAATATAATCATAACTATAATGCTTCTTTTTCACATTAGTTACTACACTTAAGAAATTCTTCCATCCTTCACTAAGAAAGTTAATTTTAAATCTAATAATTATTTAAACATCAGTTGCTATACCAAATGTTCCTCCCATTTCTCACTAAGACAATTAGTTATAAATCTAACATTTCTCTTAACCTTAATCACCATATTAAATAATTCCTCCATTCTTCAATAAAAGAATTAATTATAAATCTAATGATTCTTTTAACCTTCCTTAAATGGAATATCATTCTATAAATTCAACTATCAATTAGAACCTAAATTCTAGTAACTTCTATCATTCAGATTAAGTAAGTACTTAACATTAAATTTCTCCACAATAAATTTATTACTTATGCATCAAATCATCCACACTACTAAATATATATACAACAACACAAGCGATACATCTTAGGCAAACTAAAATGTATATATATATATATATATATATATATTAACTAAACATTTTAATAATTCCTATCAGCATAATCACTTCACTTTATGCTTTTAAAAAGTATATTTAAGTTAATTGAACTCTTAATATCCTTGAATATATATTTCCTATAAATGTATCAAAATATTCACTTTATCACTTCGTAATGTCAAATAATTTCCTAGTGTATATCCTTCTCATCCAAAGTAGTGATCCTTTAAAAAAAATACAAACATGATTACATTTATCTAAATCACAAGTTATGGAAGTACTCTATCTCACACATCACCATTTGTTTTAACTATCATAAATTAAAACATATATTAATTAATACATTTATTTGGGAGAACGATACATGACATATTTCTCAAAAAGAACATAACTTAATTCGGCGAAGAAAAGATATGTATGAATACATATAGGCTACTATACTTGGACAACTACTGGCACACTTCTCGAGTAACACCAAGTGCTTACTTAAGTGACACCCTATTAACTGTGTATACTCCCATCCACAACTTCTAGCTTATTCCCGCGAGACACCTAATGTATGTTTAATAAATGCATAGGGAGGACAGCTAAACACCTTAGTTCTTTTCAACATAGTCATATTCACTTTTAACATTCAACCGACCCTTGCGGATGGTCCAACGCTTAATCAAGCAACTATAACAAAGGATTCGGCGAGGTGAACTCGTCTCAACCCACACGCAGTAGTAATGCTTACAGTTCATCGTGTAAATCAATGAGGTAGGGTGGACCAGACAATACGCGCTGATCTGGGAATTTAAACTTTTGATAGATTTCCGCTGTCATTAAAAAAATATACAGAGCAGAGTAATGCTTCCACGATCCGAGCGTTTAGAGTTTAAAAATAAATTTTGATGGAGGACAGAGATCTAGATCCCAAAATGGGTGTTATCTTTGATATATTCCAGGGTTCAAATAAGAATAAAAAAAATCACATAGGGACAAGTTTAAACAATCCACCTTTGGGGATGCCCGATTTTTGATATCGATACTCATTTAGCGTTCTTAAATAAATTACTGTCAATTAATATTGTAACCAGAAGTCGGTTTAAATTAATATTTCACTACAATCCTTTAAGTAAATCTCTGTCAAATAAAATTGCAAACAGAGTTTAATTAAAACAAAATCGACTTCTCATAAAATCTGGAAACGTCAATCAGCAATGGTTACACAGAGATCGGGGATTAGAAAGGCAGAGAGCCTTAAATCAAAGAATCGATTTCTGAATATTAAAAGAGAAAAATTGAGCCAGACTTTTAGATCATCACAGAATCGATTTCTGAATAGCCCCAAGAAGAACAGATTTCTGGCTGAAGTATTGGACACCGTCGGATTTGTGATAGCTAGACAGAATCGCCATTTCCAGATCGGAAGTTAGAAATGTACAGAGAGCCTTAAATCAAAGAATCGATTTCTGAATATTAAAAGGGGAAAATTGAGCCAGACATTTAGATCCTTCCGTTAATCACTAGACGATTCTTCAATAAATCATAACCAAATGAATTGCTAGGTCAGCCTATCAGAAGTGAGATCTATGATCAAGATCGACTTCTGAAAACCATTTAGCAGTAGCACGAATCTTCAATAAGATTGAACTCTATGATAATACAATTTATAAACAGTAAAAACAGTTTCTGGAAATCGAAATAGGAAATGGATCTCATGATGACAGACGTTACTTTCAAGGATCAATAGTTTTCACAGGGCTGAAATAAACAATGCTCAGGGATTTGGGATCCACGATCTCTCCTTTTAACAGGGTATTATGGTTTCCAATGCCAGAAATAAAACGAAGAATGTAAATCGTGTATTGATACAGAATTTAAAATTGCATTATCGCAGATTCATTAGATCGACCATATAATATACAGAAAACCATATTGAAAGGCGATACCCACAAAAATTGGTATAACGTTAACTGAATAAAGGAATCCGATTGACTTTGAAATAGAAATAAGAATCGAGCTAAAATTTTAACATTCAGAATTATTGGATTATGAAACCGAGCTCTGTAATTTAAATAAGCAGAGTCGATCCAGATCGTTTTCCCACAAAAGAAATTGGTATAACGTTAAACTGAAAAAGAAGTTCGATCTAATCATCAATGTCAAATAAATTCAGTAGCGATTCTCCTACTTTTAAACCGAACACTGTTTTCCAGTATTCCTTTCAAAACGATTTATAGTTGTAAGCAGAACTATATTCAAATAATATTATTCAATTAAAATTTCAGACTGATATAATTCATAATTTACTGCACATACCTTTCCGGCAGCCGCGTACGAAGTTCTGAAGGCGTGTTGAAGCTGTCCTCGCTATCCTGCTATTGGAGATCTCAACAATTCACCGGCGGACACCTCGGTTAACCACCCAACCACTCTGGAAGTACTCTACTTCCTTCCAGACCCCCGAGCTATAAGGGCCGTAGAGTTCACACAAGTATTTCAGAAATTCCCTTGGGCTTCCCTACCCCCCAGGATTTCTTAGCCAAACCCTTAGATAGAAGCAAGTCTCGAGGCATTCGAAAATTACGACAATCGTCCAAATTATGGGCCCCTTACCCATTCCTTAAGCTTTCCTTATAAAGGGAAATCTCTTGCGACACATGTCGCTTCATGCATAATTAAATATTTTTAATTATTTAATTATTTAAAACACTCACCCATCCAAGTGTCAGTTTCTCAAGGAAGTGCACCTACATCCCTAAGATTGCTCTAGTTTGTCCCCCAGATATTTTAATCAGCTCCTAGCTTTTAGTTGACTAGGTGTCTAATCTATTTTGCTCCTAAATAATAATTTCTATTATTTTAAATGCTCAACAAAATATAACTATTCATGTGCAAATGTCTTAGCTATTGTTATGCATTTGCTAAGTAATAATCTAGAGTTATTCTCCTAAGTTTTTATGCATTTTAATTTAACAATCAAATTCACTAGGATCACGGTGCCGCGTCGTTGGGCTCATGGTTCCTTAATTTTTAATTCTCTGACATGGCACCACTCCGTCGGGTCCAATCATCCAAGATTTCCATTCCTTGGCATGGTACCACCTCGTTGGGTCCTTGCGTCCATTCTTTCCGTTCTCGACAGGGTACCTCATCGTTGGGCCCTTCTGCCATCATATTTCCGTTTAGACTTGCGGGAACTCTTGTAGGGATTTTAGGAATTGTTACCATCCATCCTCCGTCTACATGCTATCTAGGGACTAATGGCGCTGAGGAGTGAGTCCGTTCTCACTGCGCGCCCCTCAACTCGTACGTGACCAGCTCCGTCGTGGCCCACCTCGTACGCCCTCACGCATTCCTCTTGAGCAAGCGGATCAATGCTTATCTGCTCATGCGTGGTATTCTCGTCGGAAGTCGACATCGTCGTCGCTTCCCTTGTGTGTGATTTACCCGTACTCTACGACCCTTCAAGTTCCTTTGTATGTCCGTCAGTGAACCGTCTCACTTGTTTCTACACACACTTCTCACAACAAATTATTAGTAGCACTGTCTTCAATAATCATCATCTGATTTCTAAATCTAGCATTGTTAAACATTTATGATTTATTCAACTTCTTATTTATCTAATCAAATATACATCTCGTCGACAATTACATAATCACCAAACAGCTAGTCGTTAAGCATTATTTATCCGCATAATTTCCATAGTCATAGCTAATCGTTTAACATATGCAATTATTCATTTAACTCAACAATTCAGATACACATACTCAAAAATAAGGTCAAAAGGTTTTTAATTAATGTTTCAATCGGCCGGGTCACTCAGCAGGTGCCCTCAATGTCTACAAAAGTCTAGGGGCACTACAAAGCAAGGGATGGAATGGGGTTAAAAACGCTACACACTATCACAATGATTCCTATATCATCCAGTTCCATATGAAGCTTGTGCATTAACTCATCAACTGCACCATAAATGACCCCGCTTGTTTCCAACATCAAGAACAACCTTCCAAACAAGAGTGTTGCACTTGAATCCAGTGCTAAAGGAGACCATCCATATCCTGTCCCCTTTCTTGATCATATTCTTGGCCTTCATGTAAGCCAACTCATAGAGCACCAAACTGTAGGAAGTGTTGCCAAATTTGTGGAGGACCATTTGCCCCAGCTCAAGTAGATAGTCATTCAATCGAAGGTGCTTGCCGATGGAGTTAATGACAGCCTTGCCTCCAATATGAATGTAGAAATGCTTGAAAGCTAGAGTCAATTTGCAATGCACAACAACCTTGTCTCATATACTAAGGATTAAATTCATCAAACCTATACCCATTTAACATGGCATTGCAAAGTATGTCACTAATAAAATTGAAATGATCAAAAGAAAAAAGAAAAAAAAAGTTTAGGTGTAACTTGAAATTCAAGATACCTTGCCTTATTTAATTAGCCCCCTTATGTACCTTCCAACATAAGTTAAGGTTTTTTTTTTAAGGTTTAGTAGAATGGTAATTTGCACAAACTTAACAATTTGGGACCATGTAATTCAAACTGATCCATTTTTCTAGTTATAAATTCAACATTTTTTTTACCTAAATTATTGTTCAAATTGTTAATTAATTATTTTTTTATTAATTAATTTTTTATTTTTCCTTATTCACACACATATATTCTTCTATAATAAACCTTCTATCCTCTTATAATAATGTCATATCACTTATACATGTCTTTTTTTACTTACTTATATTAATTACTATATGTTTTTATTACTTCTTTATCATTCCGCAATAACTTTGTTTATTTCTTGATAAATTCCTCATTACATATTTCTCGCATTATTTACTTTAATATTTAGTAGTATTGTTTTGTTATTATTATAGTATTATATGTACATGGATTTACCCATTAACTATGTGATACTCATGCACACTCTTTTTCAGCGAAATACTCATGCACACTTATCTCTCACTTATACAAAACACACAATTATTTTATTGAAAATTAGCCATAAGCCACAACTGTCTAAATTAGTTTTCAATATTTTAGTGAATTAGTTCATTATAGTTTTCTTTAAATAATGAAAACTATTTGTCAAATCAGGTTTATGTTTTTTGTTTGTTTTCATGATCGACCAGTAATTTGAATCATTCCAGTATAGTGCCTGACAATCAAATAGTTTAAGGTCTTTGGAATTCGCTAAAAGTTTTTACGAGTAAGTAGACATTGGCCTACTTCTCTTTTTTTTTTCTTTTCTTTTTGTATGATTTTTTTTTATAATATCCTTTTCTAAGAAACTCAATTGTTTAATTCAATTTGAATTCGAGCTAAGGGGCAACTACCCCTGACTTCAAAGACTGCTTCGATAGCTCTGCAAGATTCAGATTGCAAACTTAAACACCCTGTAATTCTTTTAAAATATTAAAAATCAAATTGCCTGTACGATATGGCATTGTGGACTTAACAACCTATATCTATCATAGATTCATACCAAATTTATTATCACGTTCACGACTTTCATAATTTTTTTAGTGAGTGGCACATTGATAGTGGTTTTAGCGGTTCCACATAATATTTTCTCAAGTATTACTGCTTACGTTTCTCCTCTTTTTTTTCTAAAAAAAATTAAAAAAAAAAAGAGTTGTCATTACACAGTTCAAAGAAATAACATAAAATGTTTTATATAAAGGCAACTTAACTTCATTTTTTTTTCCGATCCATTTCCGTCATTTTATTTTTCCTTCCTCAGTACAAAATTTCAGAATTAAACCAAAATTATATTTCCAATTAAATTATCACTAACAATCCGTAAAACTTAAAACTATTAATTGCATAATACAATACAAAGATTAAGATATCGGTGTGGAGTATTTTTTTTTCTATAAAGAGTTGGTTTCTTCATTTTAAAATCGTTGTCAAGAATTTGTTAATTGTTCTTCTGCCATTCCAAAATAGAACTTATTAGGAGAATTCACAATTTAATTATAAATCTAACCTAATATACATAAAATGTAATGGAATTTTGTAGTTTAAGTTTAATCCTCATATATTTCTAGACGCGTTTTAATTATATATAATAATTAGGTGCATTAGCCTTTGTGAACTAATTTTAAATATATATATATATATATATATATATATATATATATATATATATATATATATATATATATAACTGCGAGTGATCGCTTAAGAACAATTGTTAAACATCAATAGCTCCAAAATACACATCTGCTACCGCGTTGCATGGTTCGTTACAATCTACGTGGCTTTTAAAGACTAACAAATATATAGTATCTTACCACGTATTCGAGATGACACCTGCCCCATTCACTGAACCGAGGCCATTTTGTTTTACTACTTCTCAAAGTCATATTTTTTTCAAAAATATGAGTGGGATGCGGCCTTTGCATGAGGGCCACATTCCCTCACCTAATCTAATCCACTTAAAAGAACAAGAACAATATTAAATTAAATTAAGGGAGAACAAAACTCCACAACTAATCATTTCTCATTTATTCTTGCACCTTTTTTTTCTTCTGGCTAGCCCGAACTTCAGCAGAGGAGGGACATCCTAGAAAAACTTCAGTAGAGATTGTGAACTGCCAAATTTATTCACTGCGTGTCAGAACTTCAGAAACATGGCTTGGCTGAATGGTACGGCTGGAAGAACTGAGACAAATGGGAGGGATGGAAGAACCTAAAATGTTGCGCATTCATTTCATTCCTAAAAATATGATAGTTATCAACCCCAATGGGAAGAGAATATGCTTCGGACCCCAGAGACATGAGGATTCGCTTTAGATAAACATGCATCCGATAAGGGCCTGGTCATCTTTATTCTTGCTTGATGGCACAACAAAGGGTCAACAATATAGCGAGCACTGCATGCTGCAGTTCGTATTCAACTGTCCCCTGGGCACCTCAACAGCTTTACCGTCACAACGTCCATTACCATGACAAGAGGTTTACAATGGGGTTTCATTTCTGCTTCTATTTTCATTATGGCTGCCATGCAAATTTTTTATTTTTATTTTTATTTAGTTTTTCTCTGTTTGTGCATATTTATTGATTGATGCCCCTTTTTCTTTTTATTACAGAATGTGTTGGGATTTACAGTGGCCAACAACAGCTGCAACAAGAAATTGACAACACAATTCATTTTTTTTCCTTTAGTTATAGCTTCCATGCATATTTATATATTTCATTTTTATTTTTTTTCTACTGTGAATTTTTTTTTACCCCTCAAAGGTCTTCTCTCACTCTGGTTCGAAATTGCGGCCTTAGTTGGCTCTCCTTCTTCCTCCACAAACTGGGTGGCCCGTCCCTTCTTCCACTGCCCACGGTCGTGTTCCCTTTGGTTGTGTGACGACATTTCCTTGTAGATTGACCATGTATAGAAACACCAGTATTGATGCCATGTACGATGGCCCTTGTTCCATAGCAATATTGTATAGCTAGAGATTACAGTTCCCAACCCCACCATTTGTTATCTATAATTTTGTTTGAAATTTTTTATTTTTTTTTCTTTCCCTCATTTTTGTTGAAGCATTCTACATCCTTCAAATTTTACGAAGGCTAAGGAAGGCGTGGTGCATGTAGGCCATGCACCATCTCCACGCAACACAAAGAAAATTAATTAATTAATTAACAGGACTGAAGGACAAACAAAGTATCACCCCTTTTGCATGCGATTCATGTTTCAAGTTGTTTTCTTTTCTCTCTTTTATTTTTTATTTTTTGCTCCACCGGGTGGCTCTCCCTTCTGCTGGAAACACTCACCCTCGCAGCCTTCTTTTTTTTTGTCAGTTGAGTCGGGGTACACTCTCCATAGTGGCGGGTCGTGCCTGTTTTTTCTTAGTACATGAGCTACCAAGTATGAGAACATTGGTATTCCTTGGCAAAGTTTCATTTTGCAATGTGCGCACAACAATAGCAGGGCAATACATTCATTTTTTTCTTACATTTGTTTTCGGTGATATTTAATAGTTCTATTATGGAGGGGTTTTCTGAGTTGAAGAAAGAGGGAAAACCAACCGTTGTTTCAACAGGGTGAGTTGCAGTTTCCACAGGGGAATCGTAAGCATGGTAACGTTAACTTATTCTTTATGTCTAAGTTTCAGAATATGAATTCTCAAATATACAAATAATATTATTAGACATTTTCTTTGCTTGAATTGCTTATCTATCGAGGGTTTACGAATCAAATGAGGATGTGACCCCCTCTTCTTGTCCATTTCATCACTGCCAGCAAGTTTCCTCAGCATGTCTGCGGCCTACATGGGGAAATGGGTGTGTGGGATGTGCGCGGAGGCTGTGAAGGATGAGTTGTGCAGGGTCGAGAGTGGCGACGGAATGGAGGTCAGAGCAGCTCTAACCTTGGCGAGGAGGTGGCGGTGGGGCACCCCTCTTCTCTGGGTCGCAGCACTAGTTGTTTGAATATGTTTGAATCCTCCTGTTGTAGCTGCCAAGTATAGATCCATTGACATCTTTGGAGGAGTTGTGGGCAAACCGAGTGTGTGAAGATGAAGAGAGGGGGTGTGTGAAGCTGAAGAGTAGGAAGCTATACCGTAATGGTAAAACAACGGCATAAGGGTAAAACAGCGGTGCCAGAAACAACCATCCACGTGGCAAGATTCCATTCACTCCATGAGCGAGGAATCTTGTTGACGTGGAGGTAATGCTTCTCCATGGTGAAAACGCCTACGGCGTAAATATGTGTGTTTTGGATGTTTTTATTTGTTTTTACAACAATGGGTAACAAATTTTATATTAAAAATAGATGAGATTACATAAAAGATGGGAAGACTATCTAACTATTAAATATTAGTATGCTAATTTAATGAAAAATAAATATGCATTATGATAATAGAGATGTTATTAATTTTAATTTTGTTAACATTTCAACTATATATATGTGTGTGGAGTATTTTATTTTGGATTTTTCAATGAGTTTTGATCGAAATTTGGTAAAATCTCAATTTTGAAGTGTTCGACTTATGTTTTTGAATCTATAAATAAATTTAGCACCTTCAAATACCATGGTACCACTTAGATTATGCAATTTCCATAACTAATATATGTGATTCTAATTTTTTTTTTTTAGATTTCCAACAAACTCCAAACAAAACAAGACGAAATATTTAAACTGCAAATACAATTAACAACTATTTTTAAACGCGTCACCCTTCAACTCTCTCTCTTTATATATAAAAGTTACAAAACAATGAATTATTAAATAAAAATATAATTCACTAATTCATTTTTAATTTTAATTTTGTTAAGAAATCATGCTACTAAAAAATAAATTAATAATTTATATCTTATTTCCTTTTATGTAAAATATATTTTTTCAAATGGGAGAAGGAAAAATATTAAATTTAATAAAAAGATGACAAGGTTAATATCATAGAACATTAAATTTCGTAGAATTAATCTCCAATATAGTACTTAATAATGTAACAATGTTAAATCTAGTATTCGATGATATAGTACTTCCATTTTGTTATTTGAATAGCATTAAATTTGCTAACCATTTACATCTTCCTTTCTTTAACAATTTACATCCTCCTTCCTTTAGTATAAAACAATTTTTTATTTTTTATATGGAAAAAGTTGTTAATTTAAATTTTAAAAAAAAGTTTAATAATAAGTGAATATACTTTAATATATTAATCACTAAGTTTGTTACATCCAATATAATACTTTTTATTTAATAACGTTAATTTTATTATTTAATGATATAATAATAGTGATCTCAAACTTTCTATTTTGTTAATTACAAATTAATTTTCATTTTTATTAATTAATTTTTTTTTGAAACTATGTATTTAAAATAGATTAAAAAATATCTATTTTTATTAATTACAAATTAATTTTCTATTTTATTAATTAAAAAAAACTTGATACTATGTATTTCAAATAGATTACTAAATATCTATAATGGCATAATAATTTAGAATCTAAGGTATGATGTCTAATGGAAATGAGTATTGCATAAGTAGTGGAAGATAATAATTTAGAATCGTATGGTGTTTAGTGGAGTAGTGTACTGGAAGATAATTATGTTGGATTTTAATTTTGTTATATAATTTTAAATAATATGATTAGATAATTGGTTATAATAATATATAAATTTCAATATATTATATTTTTTATTGTTATTTTTATTTTTTTTAAATTGATATTTAAAATAAAAATTATTATTTCTATTAAATACAAAAGATTTTTATGATCTTATGTTATAAGGGATATTAAAAAATATGATAATCTTTTTGTCGATTAGTTGTAAGATGATTATTATTGTTTATTTGATGTTCTCCTCCTTGTACAATATTTTTTTGGATTGAACTGTGTTAAATTTTAGCATCCTCAATGTTTTGAGAGGATACTCTACCCATCATTATGGTTTTAGACAAATTTTATCGAAATGTAGAAAAGATTGAGATTTAGGTAAATAAATACACTCTAAGAATTATGATTGTCAAATATTAGTTAGGCATTATATATTAAATTAAGATTATTCATAATTATTTATATGTTTGCTTGCAAATTTGATGTGAGCATTGATTTGTGACAACATCTAATCCCTAATATAGTATGACCCTTATATTAATGTGGATGCCCATGGAGGTAGTGATCTATTGACAATATGATTAATTGGTTGGAGGGTGATTATGATTACTTGGTTTACCTTTCTTTGTATGTCATGTGTGTAATAATACTCGTTGCAAGAATTGGTTAGCTACTATCACATCCACGACGGCCTTAGTGGCCTCTCGCAACCACAGGGGATGCTTTGTTTCTGATACGAAGACATGTATATCTCTTTTACTGAGTTTATTTAATACGCAGTAGTCTGTGCCATACATTTTTACTTACTAAGTGATGCATGTGTTGCACACATCATAGACTATGCACAATAATGGTCACACTAAGTTAACCTTCTAGGTACATTGCACGCGTGAAATCTAACTGTCACACAATTCTATCACGCAACAACCGTATCCTCTACGCGTCAATCAGCATGTGCGACAACCACCGTGTGGCAACTTTAACTTCTAACAACCATTAGTCATTGAGTTCCTATAGAGTTAGCATTGTATGCATAATGGGACTGCTTCATATACAAGACGTACATCTATATGCAAGCATTTCATATAACCAACACTTAGATGTTAAGAATCATGATTACTACTAAGTAAGAAATTTGTATTCACAATCACTAATTACAGCATGTATCCTCATAAATTCTTATCAACATTCATACAATGGAATTGAATAACCACAATGAGGCATCAAGTAAACACTTATCTTTAATGTAGTTTCTCCAAGCAACTAATTCTGCAAGAGCAATGTTCTACCCAGCCATAGGCACTATGTCTAGCATGTACTATTTCTGCTAAGAGGCCACCCCCACACTGGGCATGATTTCCTTGAGGAAATGGGAACTATTCAAAGCTCACTCACAATCAAATATGCACACGACCATAGCCAAGCCAACACACAGTTGGGTTAACAAGTTGTCCACAATCACATAACCTCAATCTCAAGCCAATCCAGTGCACAGTTGGGTTAATAGGATACATAGGTAGTGGAGGAAAATGCTAACTAGTGATCTCACCACATGGTTACAAGCACCTCTATTAGACTCAACTAATTTGGGGTCCACAATACCCACCCCACACAACACCAAGAAGGCACCCTTTCACTTCTCAATAGTCCCTCGAGCGTCACCTTCCTCCATGTGCTATTTAGTGTGTGCATAGAAAGACCACCCAAACCCGATTATCTTCCAGGAGGTCTCAACCTTCACTAGTTTCATCAACCAGTTTCGTGATCCACACTAATCTTAGATTCCATACCACTCAATTAACACCATAGAGATTTAGACCACTCAAGAATGGAACAAACATTCATATCTAGTTTACCATCAGAATTACAAACACCTCGCATAGACTCGGCTAACTTGGGCTCCACATTACCCGCCCCACACAACACCAAGAAGGTACCCCTTGACTACTCAATAGTCCCTTAGACATCACCATTCTCCATTTGTTATTCAATGTGTATGTAGAAAGATCACCTAAACCCCAAATCATTTGCCAAGAGGTTTTGTCCTCTTAAGGCCTACAAATCTTGGTTGGGTACAACCAACTAGCTTCAAGGGATTCACTCTAGTTGTTGTCCCACTTAACACTCAGGTTATAACAAGACTAACAGACGACTATGCTCGGTATGACACCAATGATGAGGAGCAATGGATATCAGGCATGTGAATGAAACTAGGAAAGGATTCAACAGTTCTAGGGTCTGCTTATGACAATAGGGCACGCTACATAGGATTCACAAGTGAAATCCACCAGAGTTGAGCAACTCAAATACTTCTGGAACAAACTTGTAACACTGGCATACAACACGGATTCTAGGAATGTAGGCACAAGTTAACGACTCTGCAATCTCTACTACCACTATGTACATAAGTAGCAAGGGAACACGTAGTAGATGTGCTCACAAACTCCTTCTTTGGACTTCAGTCATGACCACGATCCAAAACTCAAAACCATTCTCAACTGCCAAAACAAAGGGGTAGACACACCAGAAAATCAGGTTTGACTTTGCCCCCCCAAAACAAGGTGAGAGATAGATAACCAGACATGAGGGGTCGAGTTACTTAGACTAAGGAATTGTTTGACTGATTGGAAAAATGACACTTGAATGGCTACACCAACCCCCAACTGATAGGTAATTTAAGGATGAATTCAATTCAACTAATAGCTTACCTAATAAGAAATCCCCATTCCCATTTCTGTAGAGTGACTAACACAAGAAATGAAAACCCATGCATTCCTTTCCCCAAGATAATAACTATCTCAACTACCTTCTTCTTGGAAGCATTAAATGATTGGGGAACCTGAGTCAACGTTGATAATTGATGGTTCATAAGTCCACTCTTGGATACTTAGCTTTCATCTATTGGATTCATCGCTTAATATGTCCCTTCCTAACCTTAAGAAAGTCATGCCCTATGCTCGTTTTTCCTTGTACAGTTAGTTTTGGGTTTCTTTATTATCATCATGCACATGTACATCAATACAATTCTATTGCAATTGACCAACGCATGGTTCACTGACCATATTTACTTGTTGATATACATTTATATGTATCTATATATTTTGGATGTCCATGGTAGGGCCTTGCTTCTCACCATGTTCCTTACAATAATCAATGATATTACATCATTTTCATATCATATGCTAAGGCGTCAAAACTGGGGACATTAAAACTACAGCATATAATCTAACTATACGATGATCCTTATGTTAATGAATATGTCCATAAAATTAATGGCATCCCTAGTAAGATCATGATTGATCCATTGATATTCTCCTTCCTCCTTCATGTTCCATGTGTGTTAAACGAACATAAATAATACTAGTGAGATACATCCATTTCATGGCATTTTGGAATAATTTGTATAACATTTATTTCCTTCCTTCTACCATACCCCTAGCTGTAATGCTACCAATAATAATCCCAAATGTACCATGATTCATCTACATTGGTACTAACATAATCGTTATTATACCTGTCAATAGGCATTGTATCCTTGTGTTTGATACATCGTTGACCACTTATTACTACTACAAGGAAAAGGCCTTTTTGAGGATATTATACCAGATGCTACTCTAAAAAGAGCCAAAATATTTGTTTATAGCGAAGGTCACTACCGGAGGCCAGCGGGCGAAGGTTTTAGCGGATGTTTTTTTTCCGGTGTGTTTATACATAATAAATGCACTAGTGCATACACAACATAAATGCACCAGTGTTGCAAATAAAACATGTAGCCCCACAGCTGGAAACACCATCAAGCAAACAAAATAAATTTTGTAAAAGGTGCATTTATATTAACATAGTGAATTGGGGTGCCACATAGTTGAATGCATCAAAGTATGGTAAACAAATAGGCGAGAGCATTGAATTACCATATTCTCTTGTTTTTTATTTCCAAGACCAGTGCGGTTCGTCTAATACACCGCACTGAGGTGGTATATCCTAATCCACAACACATAAGGTTTTAAAAAATCTGAATCTAAAACCACAAACTATATTATTTTTTATTTTAAATGTTTATACTTGGTGTGTTATATATATTCTACCTCACCATTCCATTATAGTTTATGGCACACTGTGTCAGGGTTTAATTAATTTATTTTACATGTGGTGCATTTAAATGATCCAAATGCACAGGAGCGCAATGTAGTTGAAAGCACTGAAGTAGGGTAAATGGATAGTCGAACACTAGATTACTATTTTTTTTTAATTTCCATCACAGGTACGGTTCTTCCAATTAAGTGCACCAGGGCAGTATAGCCTAAGACGCACCACGATAGGGTTAAAAAATTTATGAATTGAAAATCGTGGACTATATTATTTTTTATTTTAAATTTTTATTAGCGATGCGGTGTATATAACTGACCGTGCCAGTGCGTTCTAGTGTCGAGTGCATCAGAACATGGTTTTATAAAAAAAAAATACTGCATGAAAAAATCATTTTTACCACATCAACATTGCTTTTGAGCCCTAGAGCACCGTTGGCATACATCCCCTGCTTAGACACCCTGACATTTGTGCTCCATGTTAAGCATTACTCGCTTTCGATGGTTGCTAATTGTATTTTGAATTTTTCCAAATGATGGACAAAATTTCAAGTTTGACTTACATCACAACCATGGCTCCCCAATGCCAAAATGTCTAGGTAAATTCTTTGTTACTTCATAATTAATTTTTTGTAGATTAAAATTAAAAATTAACCTTTTTTCTCCTTAATTTAAAAAAAAAAACTAAAAACCATGTGTGACGCATTTGAGCCATTCATCTTTCACTATGAACGGTGCACCCGGTAAATTCACGAGGTGCACCATTTGCAGTGCATTTCAGTAGGGCGCGCACCGCACAAACAATGTGCTATAATTTCATAGCGCATCGATGAACTAGGTTTAAAAAAAAATATGAACAGGAATTGGTGCGTATACTAAACCAAAATGCAACATATATATGATGCACTGATGTGTGCTAAGCGCATTGCCAAACCAAACATTATTAAAAAAATTCATTGCGTTAAGTAGTGCGGTCCATTAAACTTTTTGTACCAACGTCTTGGTGCACCAACATGTATTCGAAGCACTACTGCAAAATTTAATTTTTGAATTAGAGGCGGCTATAGTGCACTCTAAGAACAATTACACACTATGAACAGTGCGGTGACATGTCCACAACGCACTGGTTTTGTTTGTGCAAAATTTTAAAATATAAAAAAGAACAAACATTTAACGATGTAGTTTTATAAATGAATCACACTGATTTGTCAGTGCACTAACGTGTATATGGCGCACCATAAATGATACAAAATTTAAAAAACTTGCAAACGGCTTCAACAGTGCACACAATAAACCCAAGCGTATCGTATATATGGTGTGCTAATGTGTGCCAAGTGCACTGCATAAACAAACGTAGTTTAAAAAAATTATTACTTTCAACGATGCAGTCCATTAACTGTTATGAATCAATATAACAATGCTCTAATGTGAAAATGGTGCATCGTTATCACAAACAAATTTTGGAACACAACAAGTGAGGCTATGGTGCACTCTAAGAACCTGTACACACCGTTTACGGTTCTATGACATGTCCACAATGTACTGGTTAAGTGGTGAAAAAATTTAAAAATTCCAAATAAAATAAAACGTTTAACAATGTGCTACGTTAAACTCTTTGCATCGATTTCTCAATGCGTTGACATATAATGGTGCACCATTAAAGCATAAAAATTAAAAAACTCACAAAATATATTATTGGTGAGGTTTATGAACATTTGTGCATCGCTTTCGATGCGATGATGTTTAATAAAACGTTTAACAATGTGCTACGTTAAACTCTTTGCATCGATTTCTCAATGCATTGACATATAATGGTGCACCATTAAAGCATAAAAATTAAAAAAACTCACAAAATATATTATTGGTGAGGTTTATGAACATTTGTGCATCGCTTTCAATGCGATGATGTTTAATGGGTGAATCGTCATCAACCATTTAAAAAGTATAAAACTCCCAATGGTGCACTCTGTTAATTGGTGTGCATGTCCTCCAAGAGCACCGTTAGCGGCGATCTTGTTGAAGAAAAGCATCGGTCGCAGTGCGATACTATAATTTAGGTGCATCGTTGGTCAAAATTCTTTGTTTTGAGAAAAAAATTATTATTTGATGTTATGAAATAACATGATAATTTATTGAAATATTTAATTTTTTTATATGTCTATTTATGACACTGTTTCATGTTATATGTGAAACAGAGACGTCAGCGACGAGAGGCTGCTGAGTAGCAACATGCATGGGTTGATCAGTACAACATGGTGCGTGAGTGGGAAGCGAGGGAGAGGTATTTGTACTGCCATTACTTCTAAGACCTGAGACCTCTCGAGGATTGTCATCCTTCTGAAGTTCTATCAGGAGGCTACATCCCCCAAGGGGAACTCTTCATTGTTGGTGCAATTGATCTGACGTTGGAATCATCACAGGTAGGAATTTCGTATTGGTCTCGATCAGTGGTTCCATACCACTGAGGAGGATGTTTATTTCATCACTAGGCTATCCAAGAGAGGGGGGTATTTTCCCTAGTTCCCTGATGTCTCAGTTGGTGTTGCAGCAGAGAGTCAACTAGCTTACTCATAGAGATATATCAGTTACCACGTCATTGATCTTGTTGATTTTGAAGCGTGCAGTGGCAGGTTAAGATTTTTGCTTTTGGTCTAGAGAACATTAGGTTCCTCTCTCTTTTAGTTATGACAGTGGCACACTCCACCAGTGATGTGCAATGCATTAGTTTCCTTTTATTGTATTATGTTTATTCTTTACTACAGAGAACTAGATGCATTATGTGGTCTACCATTTTTTTGCAGCGATTTTGTTTTTCTTTCGCTAGATGTCGTGCACAGATTGATTGGAGGGCCAACTTCCCTTTCTGTTTAGAGTTTTTTGTCTATTTTTTGAGAAGTTTCCATCCACCGGGCCATCATTTGAGCGCCTCCCTCCTAGGCCGATGACGGAGGTGCATATGCACATGTGGAGGCAGATGATTCCCAAGAGGGGGAAGCTTGAGTACCCAGCTAGGATCACATCAGATGTGCTCGAGATGTTATCCAGTGAGGATAACCATGCATTATACATTATGCCATATCCATACACGGGCTTGGACTAGAGAGCATGCCACGACATCTTCTTCACCCCGGATGAGCCACCAGATGAGAGAAGTAATATTAGCATTATGTTTAAATTAATCTAGTTGCATTTTATTCTCTTAATACTTAATCCAATTGAAATATATTCTAAATTGTTATATAAAATTGTTTAATTATTTTTGTGTACTATATATTTTGCAGGCGTAGGCACATTCAATGGGGAGGGGTTGCCTCCTCCTGCTCAAGATTATGAGGAGATGCAGGAGCCCGAGGTGCCACAATTGGGTGACATACCTGGCCTTTGACGCAAACCTAATCGATAGGAGGTGGCATACAGGTTATCGACATTGTTGGCGAGTAAGGGGTTGAGCTTGTACATGTGCGCGACATTGTGCGACAGCCTCACATCGCAGAGCTATGGAGGATGGTTCCTCGTGATATGAGGAACTTGATGCAACATATTGTCGGTGCATCCATTAATTTAGCTGCTAGGACGTATGACCATCATCCTCTTCCTCCACCTCTTGAGTCCATCGGCTCCAACATCTCATCCACCTCCTCCTCCATTGGCTTTGGCATCTCATCCACCTCCTCCTCCATCAACTCCTTCATCTCCTCCTCTAATCCCACTCAACCAAATAACCTATCCTACTCATCAACTTGACCATCCACCATTTCCTGCTCCAATCACCTCTATTGTAGAGATGATGCTCATAGGAGGTACGATTCAACTTGATGGACCTATTTATGCTTGTATCCAAGATGGTTTTTTTCTTTTCATAGGTATTGATTCCTTTGTCTCTAGTGGTGGAGGTGTTGATGCCTCTAGATTTGTCGACAGAGGTGTTGATGCCTCAGGCTCTACTGGTGGAGGTGTCGATGCCTTTGGCTCTGGTGGGAGAGATATTGATTGCTTTGGTTCTTGAGGTGGACCATATATGTTATAGTAGTTATTGGACTGGAGATATATATTTGGCACGTATCATCAATTTGATTCTATTATTCATGTATATATATATATATATACTGCATTTTGTTATGATGATGTTGATGTTTATCTATATGTTGATGGTGATGTGTATGTTAGGTAAAGTTAGATGATGTTTGTTAGATGTGTGTGATGGTTATGCATTTTATATAATGCAACTTGTGTTTTGTTAGATGTTATTATTAGATTTGTCTGTTAGATGATGCTTAAATATGTTAGATGATGGTAATGTAATGCTTATGATGGTACGTTTATGTTTATGTTTATTTTTATGTTTATGGTGGTATATTGATGATCTTTATGTTTTACGTTTGTTAGATGGTGAAAATGAAGATGGTATGCTTATGTTTATGCTTAATATGATTATGTTTATGATGGTATGATGATGTTATGTTTATGTTTGTTAGGTGGTGAAAATGATGAGGATGGTATGTTTATGTTTATACAGTGAAAATGATTATGGTGACATATTTATATTTATGTTTATGGTTATGTTTATGATGGTATGATGATGTTTTTGTTTATGTTTATTATGGTATGATGATGTTTATGTTTATGTTTGTTAGGTGGTGAAAATGATGATGATGGTATGCTAGATGATGTTAAAGTATTGTTTTAGATGTAATTACTAGATGTTTATCTTATATGATGCTAGGTATATTAGATGTGAATGTTCATGTTTGCTTATAGATGTGTCTATTAGATGTGTACTATCAAAAACAAATACCTCCAATATAATATTGTGTATAAACATCATGCATATTTATTTAGAAAAATTGTGAGAGTTGTTTATTAAAAAACATCAATAATATCTTCTTCCTTACAGTGCAGTTACTATCTTATTGTTACAATAAATGTAAACAATTTTGTCAACTTATATATTGATAATTAAATGCTTAGCATTTATATTAATACTTAAGTTATAAATTATGGCATTTATTAAAGTTTCATTTTTTTCCATGTGGTTCACACCTCTATCTTTCAAGGGGCCGCTACATCCACAGTAATTCCTCGTTATCCCATGAGGCATGTGGGGAGGCTGAACATAGTCGGAATATTGGGGGCTCAACAACAAGAGCATCGTATGTCAATTACAAGGAATTAAACTCGAGTGGGGAGGTTATCAATTAGTACTCCCAACCACCCGAGCTACATCCAATGACATTTATTAAATTCTTATTATTTGATATATGTTTAAAATTATAAATTAGGATATTTATTAATTTCATGTGATTGATTTCTTATTATTTGATATATATTTAAAATTATAAATTAGGATATTTATTAATTTCATGTGATTGATTGATCATGTGCTTAAAATAGTGAGATGAAAAATATTTCAACACTTAACAAGTGGCATTACTAAAAATAATAACAAAACCAACCCACAAATTACAGGAAAATATTTACCTAAAAAATAGATCCCCTCCAAGAAATATAGAATACAATGAAAATGTCATACTTTTATTTTAACACAATCCCATTTGTATAATATTTGAATTCTACAAATTTAATGTATTTGTAAGCAAAGTAAGATCTCATGTTAACTTAATATTGTTCATACTCTTCTAATTTGTATGTTTAATAGTTTTTTATATGAATGAACAATTTGTGTTGAGCTAGCAATCACTTTTCAAAAAAAAATGTGTAAGTGAAGTAAGGTGTTGTGTAAACTAAACACTGCTCAAACTTTTTTAGTTTGATTGTTTAATAGTTTTTTAATGAATGAACAATTTTTATAAATACAGTATCGAGCTAGCAATTACTTCTTTAAAAAATCAATATTTTGAGAAAATAAATATAATATATTTTTCTCATAATTAATACTAGGATCGATCTCTATAGCAATTACTTCTAAAAAAATCAATTAATTAATACTATGCGATCTAGCTCTATAAAAACTTATTTTATTTTCTATGAATATTTGTTAAAAACACAAATATTATCTCTATGCATACTTATATAACTTCATATAATTTAATTATCAATTATTTGATAATTAAATATTAAGATATATTTGATTGTACAATTACTTAGATGATTAATATCACTTCATCATTTATTTTAAACATGAGTTGAAAATTATTTGAATGCTCATGCTTTCCCTTTTCACAATCTACACATTATTTCCTCTAATATGTTCATGTCCACCTTGTTATTTCATTTAAAAGGAACTCGTATGCTTCAAATACCACACTAATGCAACGTATAAGTGTCTATCTAAGTATAATATATTCATGAAATCCATATTGTTATTCAAATGAGAGTAGTTTAAATTACAACAAATAATAAATATGATTAACATCAATGATAATTTGCAATCTAATTAGTTGATTTTGATCCACTTGTAATTATAATACAATAAATTAAATGATAAAAACCACACTAGAATGAATTAAATGGAAAGCATGAAAGATCATATCTAATTATGGAGAATCATATACAATCATTCCATACAATCACAAATATCTTGATTGACAAACACATTTCGCATCAGATTGATTGTTACCAACTCAAATTGTTTAAAAACATCTGGTGATCAACTTTCCATTTCCACCTTCATAATGCTTAAAATTAACAATATAATTCAAGAATTAAACATAACATTAATAAAATGATATATTAAAACTGTAAATCATGAAATAAAACATGTACATATCACTCTATGTTTCCATCACCCTCATTATCTTCCTCGCTTGGCACGATAGCATTGTTGTTCTCAAAAATATGTTTAGATCTAGGTTCATGTTTTAATACGAACCACCAATCTCTATCCAACACATCCGAGTAAAAAAACACTTGGTTGCAATGTTTTGGGAAAACATGCGGCTCCTTAGTTTCATACCACATTCTTCTAGAGTTGATACATATCAACCCATTCCTTTACATTATTCATGTCGAATGTGTCCCACCACTTGCACCTAAAAATAACTCACTAGAAATATGAGAAGTCCACTTGAATGATCTCTTGTATCTTTCTGACATAACCCAACTTCCCCCCTTTTAGGTTTTGATTGTGGGGTCTAGCATGAATAGATTGGTCGAACTCGACTTCCACTCCACATTCTTGTGTAAGGTGTCCATCATCGAAATCCTCGGTGCAAAAATGATGCCCATATGCATACATAGATGGGAACAAATGCACTTGTAAAAAAGTGAACAAATGTCGATGTCATATGTCTAATAACCCAACCATTAATATATAAATATAATGATATAATTCAAAGGTGCATTATAAAGTTAGAAATGTATAAAAGAAAGATATTATTACCGAGTTGCTACACCCGATCCCTATGGTTAGCGCATCCTCCTCAACATGCGGGTAATGACCAGATGCATCATATTTCTCTCTAACTTGGTTAGCAACCCAACTATCAGGATAGATCATTAGATATTTCATTTAAATGATATGGACAAAGCATGATTCTACCATTCGACTGTCTGAATTATTTCCTATCAATGTCTCATTTCCTCCTCTTCTCTTCATACAATGCAACCCACTATTGCATTGCCTCCGCGTTGTAAAGAATGAATTTATTGTTGGCATCAATTTCTGAATTTGTTGTTGTATTCATGAAATCAAATCAAAATATAGTACATAGGAGATCAAATATAGACTATGAATTTCATTGTGAATAAAAGTGACAAAAGATAATTGGCTTACTCTTTATCATGTGTATTTTTCCATTCGTTTGGAGTAGGTCTCCATCCTTTTTGTCCTCATTGCGTTCATCATCCCAAATCACTACGGCTAGTGTGTGGTTGATTTGCTTGATGTACTCACTAGCATAATAGAACGACTCGTCTACTATGTACCCCTATGCCATAGACCCCTTGGGTTTTTCTCTTTGTCGAACAATTCCCTTCAATTTTTTCATGTACCTCTCCAAGAAGAACATCCTACGACATAAGACCACCCCGACTAATTCAACCTCGTCGACAAGGTGAATTAGAATATGAACCTACAATTCCATGAAACTCATTGGCAGTTCCTTCTCAAACATACAAGCAATCTCAGCTATCTCTTGACGCCACCATGGAATGATAGCGATGTCAATCTCCTTTGATGTGATCCACCATACAAATGCAAATAGTTTAGATATGGCACACTGCAGGTCATTGGGAAAGTCATGGTTCACACACCCATGCATGAACAATGAATAATGACACCATAGAGCAAACACAGAAATTTAATTGCATTTTAACTTGTTTGTTAAAATATATAAATAAAAAATAAAAACATTTTGTTGACATTATACATACCCTTAGAAGGTTGAGATGGTCATGTGATTTCAAAACTGACAAATATCCGTCTACATTGAAGCAACGTCGTAGAGCATACCCATATAAAGAAGGCATCTTCACACCCGATATAAATTCATTTTCCAAATAAAGATCATCTTTCTTCAAAACCCATGGGACATTGCCTTCTTTAAATGACCAATAGGGGCCAACCTCTCTATTTGCTTGTCTTGGCCAATGCTTCTTTTTAGTATTTGAAGAAATAAGCTCTCTCATGATAGACAATGTGTCATTCTTTTTCGACGATATGGTCCAACACAAAGAAGATGAAACATTTTTAAATTATGCATGGGATCTAGTAAGTGGACAATCTTAAGATGCTCCCCATATGGGAGCTCATAAAATACTGATTTCATTTTCTTCCCAATGGGAATTTTCTCAACATAGGTGTCAAAGAATTCAGGATCATTGAACATACGTACCCCATTTTAATCGAACATCTATACAATTCCCTTCTCCTTCTCTCTATCATATGCCCTAAGATAGTCATCCGGTTTCATTATTTCATGCCTTTAGGCTCTCTTTGGTTTTTTGGTAGGAAGACCCTTGAGCAGTCGTACACTGGATTTCACATGTCACTAGACCACCTAGCCTTCATAGAAGGTACAAAACATTTACATCCATGATAACCTTTTGTTACAAGACTTTTGGTGTTGTGATATATAGAGCACGTTAGTATTGAAGATCAATACAGTCGCACTGAATTAAATATGCCAAGAAATATTGCTTTGAATATAAACAAATCAAACAACATAGTTACTAGAGAAAAATCCTAACCTTGGATAATCATGTGTGGTGTATGCAAAAATTCCATACAACATAAAACTCCTCTCTATTGGGATGAGTCTTGATGCATCATATATATGTATCCATTCCCATAATTCCTTCAATTCATCAATCAATGGTTGTAGGTAAACATCCATATTCTTCACTTGTCTTCTACCAGGGACTATAAGTGCCAACATAAGATGTTCATTCTTCATGGACAACCATGGGGGGATATTGCTATTGATCACTACTACAGGCCAAACAAAATAGTTGGTGTTTTGGAGGGAACATGGGTTGACGCCATCCATGGCCATGCTCAATTGAAGGCTCCATACTTCATCCTTGAATTTATCAGGCCATGCATCCTCTATATGCTTCATGGTATTGAATTTGTTGGGATTTGCATAACACCTTCCTCACTTCGGTGTGAGGCATGCCGTCCCTCCAGCATAGCTAATTCTTTGCAAAAGAAGATCCTTTGAATCCATGGAATTATAGGCATGTGCCTCAACATCTTATGAGGACCATTTTCTTTAGCCTTGTTTCTCGATTTTTGGTACATTTCATGCCCACATTTTGGAAATATATCTTTGTCTGCATAATTTCCTCTATATAGAATATAATCATTGGGACACACGTGATATGATATGTACTCAACACCCAACATTTTCAACATTTGCTTTTCCTTTTTGCAGCTTCCGAGAAAGACATTATCACTTGGAAGTACCTTATATTTGAATAACATACAGTTAGTGGGAAATATAAATGTACAATTTCATTTAACGTTCATAAAATCAACCATTTTCAATGTTGATTGCATGACAAGACCCATCAAAATATAAGGGACTTGATGGTCAGTTACCTCAAAAGTGTTGAGAAACACACGTCTGACATGCCATATAATGCTTTCAAGCTGTATAGTAACATTGTTGTCCCCAATTGTCTAGATTTTGACCGGCCAGGTCCAAAGAGAGGGTTGGTGGAAGCCAATTTAAGGATTTCGAAGAAGGTATCAGTGATATGAGCGTCATCCCCTAGCTCATTGTCCTGGAATGTATGTAACAACATTGCATCCATGGCACTCCTATGTCATAATAAATCATCCATACCAACCTCTATTTCATTGCATCCATTTCCAACATGTGAAGAACTACTATTATTGTAGGCATTCCTAATTGGTGAGTCTGGACACAATGGGAATTGAATAGGTGGTTGATTCAACCATGCTTGGTAAGTTTCCTCTCCGAGTTGTGTTATTTTTGCATCCTTCTCTCAATTTGACATTGTAGTGGGGTGCAACGGAAGATGGTAGACAGGTCACTCATCATCAGAATCTTGATTTCAAAAATATTGAACATTACATCAATGATATTAGTAAGCACAATGCAATTGGTTTGTTCTAACATTATACCAAACAATTATTACAGAACCAGGAGAATTTATTCCAATATTAAATGTTCAGCCGCAAATAATTTATAAAACAAAAGTTCAATTTGAGAAATACATTAACATCAATCCCATTAAAAATAAAAATATATAGTTAATCAATGTTTTTTGTCTTACGCCCAAGGGGATGCCTAAAGGCAGTCCCAATGCAAGGCGAATCCAACAAGCGGTTGGTGGTCTACGAAATTTATAATTTATTAACAACTCATCACCAAGAGACAAATTATATATTGCATGCACAACAACAAATATAGATGTTTTCCCTTTCATAAATAACTCTTGTACATTTAAGTGTTCCTCAAATGAACAATTTGCATAAAATAAAGAGCACCTAAAACTATTTATGAACCCTGCAATGTTCCCATGAGTGCGTGGAAGACCATCGATATATACCAGGTTCTTCTTGTTAAAGTTTTCATAAACAAAACCATTCATGCACATACTATACATGGAAATGTTATGTTTGTATTTAACAATATTCAAGTAATCTGACCGACAATAGATAGGACCACAAAATGGCATAAGTGCTACTAACTGTTTTGGAGGAACGAGTACATATGAAAGGATAAACAACCCAGGATTTGTAGCGTCTATGTTAGGCTTAGCAGTCATAAAACTACTAACACAAAAGGAGAATTGGTTCCAACATCAGGCACAGGTAAAGAAGACGGCCAAGCGCCATACAAAGCTCGGCTGTAACAAGTTTGATATCTACTTTGCAAATTCATGGGAAGAGAAAATTCATCACTACCCTCCAACAATTGGACAGACTTTGGTGTGTACTTAGACATTTTTGCTCTCAACTCATGCAAATTTTTCGATCTCCTAGTAGAGATGTTTTGGGTGGCATTTATATCATAATTTGGATCACTAGAACTTTCAATTAACTGAACAGAAGCAGAGGGGTTAGTCAATTTATGAAAAAACATAGTTGTTTTGGATTCCAAATTTTCCGAAAATGAGCATAGGGAAGTGTTCCTATGTGTCTTTTCTATATCACCCATTGGATTTTTTACTGCAATAAGAGGTATTTGACCATCAACATTGGGCAGTCAATCAATAGTATAATGGGTTAGTGTGACACACCGAGGGTTCTCCTTCAATCCTTGGAATTTTTAACAACCATGTACTACTAGGGTGTAATAAAAGAGATCTATCTCACGATGAATTACCATCGATGACCCATGATTGTAGCTAGAAGATGGCATGTTACAATTGGCAGGGTAAAGCGGCTGCCCATTTTCATCTACTAACTGCTTGCAGTATCTTGCTCTCGATAATAAATTAGTACGTTTTGGAATTGGTAGAATATCTTGTGCATCCAAACTCAATCTTGAATCAGGATCATGCAAAATAGAATACAATGTTATTCAAATTTGCATGGATAAGTAAAATAAATTCAATTAGATAATCAAAATATAAATAAAATTTGAACTTACTAGAGATGGAAAGGGAGAACTCGCTGAACTTTGAACAATAAGCAATGAGCTGGATTTGAAGAATTGGACATTTATATTATAACATTTTCTCCCTACATTTCATCCAAATTAGTAATCAATAGATGTCTACAATCCGAAAAATAAATTTTGAGAACCATATTACAATCTTACTTCCAATATAGTTTCGAAACCATTTTGTAAGAATAAGGTGAGTTTAAGAAACATATGTATAATATGAAATATTGTAGTTGTTGTGGTTGAATCCTAAAAGAACATTTGAGATGAATATACCATTATACATTGAAACATAAATTCATTTTTTAATTAAGCCAGTTCATCATAATAATATAATTGCACCAATGCGTTCTAACTACAAAAATGCATTAGTGCTGCAATTCCATGTGCGTGCCGCTTGGGAACATCCGCAAAATTATACGGAAACGAAATTATTTGTTATATTGGAAAGCAGGTAGTTATCGATGCATTTTTCAATATTGTTGATGGCAGTGTGCTTTGTAAAACAAGGCGCACAGGTGCATCCATATTCTTAATATGCACTGCAGCACGATATATTTTTTTAAAATTTTATGTTGTATGCCACTACGGTGCATCTCGAAAATAGAAGCGAACCGATGCATGCATATCTTTATGGTGCATTGGTATGATGGAATTTTTTTTTTAAAATATAGATACGGTGTGTTCCATGCTTGGATGCTCCAGTGCGCCAGTGTAACACGTGCACTGAAATCCGAGAATAAAAAATAAAAAATCGCATGAATTATTTTTCCATAAACTGAAAAAGGAGCGGAAAATTCATTTTCAAAACCTAATTCTATAGAGCGTTTATAAAAAAATTCCAAATCACTATTTCATTATTTTGCCAAAATTTTGAAGGGAAAGTTCTGGAAGAGAGACTTCCGGGGAGGAGTTTGGAGTAACCAGAGTATTTTGAATACTGAAAATTGTAAGGTATGATGAATCAAATAAAACACTGCATAGTAAAAGTTTGAAGTATGTAAATTTTTACTATTGATCACAATGCATGATTCATTTATTTTCCTATTTAAATTTCAAATTAATTCAAAAAAAAATCATAGTTACTTTCAACATTGGAACCTTGGTTTCCTTATTGCTTCCTTTTGTTTTATGTGGCTGCAAAATTATACATTTCGATTTAAATCCCACTATTGTCTCAGAATTATGATTTTTCTTTTAGGGATTTTAGATTTAAGGGTTTGTGCTTTCATATATAAAGTGTTGCGTGCATTGGGACCACTTCTTGGGTCTAATCTGAAACGTCGTTAGCCTGTAAGGCTATTTTTTTCAAAACGCTTACAGAATTTTCGATGCATACTAGTTGCTCTAACACACCAATACATTTTTAACTACAGTGCACCGATAATCTCGGTCATATTTTTTTCATATTTTAACTTTATAAAATAACGCTTATGCATTTTCTAGTGGAGGAGTGTTGCAATAATGCACCAATGTGTTAAATGTACAAACACGTTGTTTAATTATCGATGCTAAAGAACAAATATATTGCACTGATAATTGTGTATGTGAATATTTTTTTTTTTGTTCTTGTAAACGGTGCATTCAAGTATGGTGCACCGGTGCGTGCCGGTATTTGACGCACCATTGCGTTTGGTGTACTAAACGCACCACAAAGACATTATGTTTTTTAGTTCGAATATATGTATATTATTTGTATAATATATTTAGTAGCTTCTCTATTTAATGGTCCATGTTGTTTATTGATAGAAAATGCGTGATAATAGTTCAATGAGCAATAATTATAATCGGGATGATGGACACACATCCAAAAATGTGAAGAAGTCAAGCTCTTTATAATTTCTATATTAAATCAATATGTTTGAATTATATGTAAGTTTAACTAATATGTATTGTTTAATGTGTGTCATGCAGAGCCAAAAAATGAGGAAACTCAATAAGATTATTTGCAATCTAAGTGCATAAGAGCGTAAAACATTGATGGAAACGTTGCAGAGGGATGAATCAAAACGAAATCAATATGATTTTTTTCTTGAATTTGTAGTAATATTGTACTTGAGAATATTCACTAATATGTTTTAAACAATCTAATTCACATATGTTGAATGTTATGCGGGACTGATATCAACCGAATCGAATGTCTTCATAAGAAAAAACTAGTTATGGATGATTTAAATCATGATGAATTGGTCCTTAGCTCATTTGAAGTGGTGTTAGAAGTGAATGAAAAGGGAGACTTTTATAAAAGTATGAGGGATATAGTGGAAAGAACCTATAGACGTACTTTCCACTTACAGTACAAAAACCAATCAAATGAGTCCAATAATTGTGTAATATTTAAACTATAGGAGGAATAGCCAGAGCAATGGTCAATGAGACCTGTTAGACTTGCAATAGAAAAAACATACAACAACAAAAAAGAATCATTCAAAAAGTAATATTCCTAAACATGTTTTTATAGAATATGTACCTACTACTACAAAGCATTTATTTATTAATATTAATTCTACTATATTTATTTTTCATATCAGCATAAAAATGCTTTAATGTCATTTTACATTTTTAGGAAGATTATTAAAATCCAAAAGGATGTACGAGGTGATATCCGAAATATGCTAGTAGGGATGTCCAAAAAAATCTACAAGGAGATGGTCAAGGAAATGGATGTAATTGCATCGCAGGAGGAGCCATCTCAACAACAACATGCTCCAAATGTATGAAATCATTAAAATTTTCTATTATGTACATCTAGTGAATTAATTTAGCATTAAATATTAATTTTCAATTGTTTTGTTGTAGAAAAGAAAACAAAATGGAACCCATTCGACACATAAGACAAGACGACAAGGAAAAAGGGGGTTGGTAGCAAAGTTTGTGAGTAGTTGTGATTTTTTTATAACAACTTACGATTCCATATTGGTTGTGATCTTTATATTCTAATTTTTTTTAACACCCTCCATCATTGGATGTCTTCAAATAGGTGTTAGCATACAAAGAAGAACCATCAAAAGAATTGATTGACATTAGGTTAAGTATGGGTTGTGAGTATATGTTGGCGTATCAAAAATTAATTATGGAATTTGTAAGTATATATGTTGTGTTACTTCTCTCATTTTATAAGTGATAGAACAACAAAAATCCTTTATATTAAATCTATGATTTCTTACGGGGTATGAAACTTGCAGGAAATAAAGTATGGAGTGGAGCCAACATAAGAGTTGTTGGGAAAAAACAAGAGATGTGGTTTTGAAAGAATGTGTTTCATTCAAGACTCAATTCTTTCTATGGCATGTCGCTTTTCGATTAACATTCATGTATACTATCTATTTTAATTTTCATTATTCCCACTAACGTAGATACACTCATTACATTTTATTTTTATGTTTGTAGATGGAAGTTGAAGAAGAGGAAAACAATAGAGGCAATCAACAAAACATTCGGCCAAATAACCCAAGTCATGCAAGTGGCTCAAGCACTGACAACAATTCCATCGAAGAATGATGATCCATACCTTTTGGATGTTAATGCAATCTGCTATATATTTTGAAATAATTGTCTGTGAAAATCAGACATTTTGTATAATGTATTGGACATAGTGTCCCAATTGAAAGACAACAGGTTACCAATAAGCTTAACAGTTACATGCACGCTGACATTTTGATTATTGTGGAGTTTATGTTGTCACATCTCGTATGACAAAGGGCCTCTTATTGATATATAATATTATAAATTTGTTTATTCTATTGCATTCTCTAATGTCGTTGTGAAATGTTACATTGCTAATTAAATATATGGATAATTAAATATTGCAATAGATGTGAAAATTTATGATGTAACAAATTATAATCCAAACATCATATCCAAACGCAATAATAAAATTCAAATGAATACTGCTATAAAAATTATTTCAATTTCTGATGAATAATAGAATTAACCAAAATAAAAATAAAATATAGATATTACAGTGCGATGTCAGTAGTCACTGCTTACCAAATAGAAAATAATATGTAGTGCTTTCGATCGTTCCAATCACACTGATGCATTTAATACCATGTTGCAGCGGTGTGTTTTAAGCAATGTAGCATCGTTGTGCATAAAGCAGCAAGGGCCCGATGCAACATAATACTTGTTGCACGCCCCAATGCTTTTTGTGATGCTACACCCCAGTGCGCTACAGTATATTAACAACACTGTTAAATTGTAAAAACATAGCTACAGTCAACGTCTCAGACAACTTTATCGATGTGTTTATATTCACTTATCACATCGGTGCTTTGTAATAGTTAGGTCGCACTGATGTGTTTTAAAAGTTAGTAAGCATTGGTGCTATTTTTTGGTATATAGATAGCACCGATGTGTTTTGAAAGTACTTAAGCACCGGTGCTAGTGATGGTAAAATGCATTGGTGCATATAATGTTATAAAGCATCAATTCTTGTAATAATTTTGGTGCGCACCGGTGCATATAATGGTTTCAAATTTTCGTGTGCACCGGTGTTGTATGTTTATTTTAAATGTACTGATGCGTTTTTCTTTTTCTCTCATCGGTATGTTTGTTTGAATAAATCGCACAAAAAAAAACTCCACAAAATCCTCCCTCCACTGAGTTTTTTTAGTTATAATACATATCCGTAAAAACCTCCGCTAAAACATCTGGTACCATTTGCGGAGGATGTAGTAGAGGTTTTTTTGAGATTTTTTCCCTCTCTTGTAAAACTAAAAACCTCCGCTATAACTTCCACTACAAGGCCTTTTTCCTTGTAGTGTACTTTGGTTGACCGACTATTACTTTGCATTGCATTTTTACATTTTAACCAAACTTTCGAAATCCATGATTTTATGTGTTGTCATTATCCTAAGTTTTTTTATACTTCGCTTCCATGTGATTGGATGAGATATTTTGTGTCTTATTGCCAAGCCGATGACATGATGCTCAATTCCCATTCTGAGCATTGAATGAGAGCACTGCCTTCATGTAGCTTCCTGCACCAGTGCACTGCCTCATCCATACCGCTACTTTCACCACCTCATCCATATCCCTGATATTCGTTGCTCTTGCAAAGTTTTAATTAACTGAAGTAGCTGCAAAATTGTAGATGTTCATCATGGGAAATCGAGACAATATTGATCAAGTGCCTGTAGCAAGTGTCAAATGTGATGACCATTGTCTTGAAGCTTATTGATAAGTATCACAAGCAATTAGAAGTTATTGATATATATAGGATTGTTGCAAAAAACCAAGGTTTATAATGTCATACTATAAAAGAAACTATCCATTATTGCGCTTCTAATTGACATAAAATTTGAAATGATGATGATGTGTGCAGCAACTTCAATGGTCGATGAGTAGAATCTACTAGTGACTCCTATGAAGCAACAACAATAGATCTTGGTACTCTAGCACCGTCGGCATACATAGATCTCGCTATATAAATGTACAACACATTTATAAAATAAAAATATATTATAAAAAGATAAAAAACAAATTATTTATGCAAATGATACCTCTCTCATTGATTGATATTCATGTTTAATAGCATGAGGTGAACCCTTTAAATGTTTATTTCAAGGTTGTTTCTAAAATGTCACGTTCCTTTTCATATCCTAGACTTTGTTGCAAAATCCTAAAAAGTTGTTATCGTTGTCCATCATTTGTCTTCATAGCTAAGGATTGTTGCATTGCATTTGGGCAACAATGCATTTATTTGTCAATAGCAAATTAGGTCAACGAAAAAGGTGTCGGGTCAAAAAAAGGCGCAGTTGGGTTGCCCTAATTTGACAAATATTTCTTTTAATTATTTCATACTCTTAATTATTTTCAGAGGTGAAACTATATTAAATTATTGGTGTTAATGTATCATAACCACGACAACCCAATAATAACTATACAAAAATTTGTGGCAAATGTAATGCAGAGTATACTAACCTTCATAAGACGTGCTTTGCCCAGACATGGATGAAGGACTTGAAGGTTTTCGTATGAACATTAAAGACCAATTTTTGTTACGATTCATTTTGAGGGGAAATATGGCAAGTTAATTGCAAGTATGTCCAAATTCACATCTAAAATATGAAGCATTTAATTGCAAGTATGTGAGGCAGTGCTTCAGCATTGTTGTTGGACGCTCCTTTGGCAAGTTATAATGAACTAAAAAAATAGGAATCACAATCCAGGCAAATATCATGGTGCCAACATAACTATAGTCTATAATTGTGGTGAACAATGTGGTTGTTCAAGTCATGAAGTGTACACAAATAGTGTAATTGTGAGCCTTCTATTTTGGCATGCCTAGTTCCAAAGAACATTTAATGAAACTTTTTTTAAAAGACAAATTACAGGGAGGCGACCTGATACACAAGGAGTGGTAGCAGGTAGTTAGTATACCGTAAAAGCAAATGTAACCCAATGCCAGTAAGATCAATGGGATTGGTGTTAAAAGATTATTATGATGTCGTGATTTCATTAGATGATATTCCATGCATATGTTACAACACTACATATTTTCAAAAGTTAGTTGGCTTATGTAAAGTGCCTTTTGAGGGTGTCTCAGTCATTGTTACAAAACCTTATATGACTATTCCATACATCTTTTCCAAGATCTCTTGATGCATATTTTCCCATGAAAATCTTTAACGTGAAACAAAATGTAAAACATACCATGAAGTTTGTTTTAAAATGATAAAACCTTGTTGTCAGAATTAAGTCGTTCTTGGCTAAGCATATTTCTATGGAACAGTTCGGTTTTCTCTTCAATCGGCAAATACTTGATGCCATGGGGGTCACACAAGAATGCTTCCATTCGATTAAAGTCATGGACATTTAGGCCTGTGTCCTTAAAATGGACTTAGTTAAGGCATATGATCGCTTGGATTGGACATATCTCATATTAATCCTCATTCAGATTGGGCTTCCGGTTTGTGTGGTTCAGTGGATTATGGCTTGTATTTCCTCCTCCAATTTTGCAATTTTGATAAATGGCACACCTACTAATTTCTTCTCTAGCAACAGGGGTATAAGACAAGGCTTCCCGCTCTCCCCCTTATTGTTTATCCTTGCCATTGAAGGATTGAGCCAGCTCATTCATGAAGCAAAAGAGGCACACAAAATCAAAGGTATTAATATCTCACGTGCTCTTTCAATTACTCATTTATTATTTGTAGATGATGTTTTGGTTTTTGGAGTGGCTTCTTTAACTGAATGGGGGATATATTCAGAAAGTGCAGAGTAAGTAGCTCACTTGGTGAGTGAAGGAGGCCCAGGCTATTCAGAAAGTGCGGGGTGGGGTAGGGTTCAATCCCCCCACACTACAAAAATATTTTGAAAAATAAGAAAGAATGGGGGACATATAAAAACATTTTTGATGAGTTTTGTTTAGCCCCGAGCATGACTATCAGCCCTAGTAAGTCTTGTTTTTTATTTAATTGTAAAGAGGATGGATGTATTGAAGATTTGGATACTCTTTTCCCATACAAATTGGATCCCATTGATTCAGGCATCAAGTATCTGGGATATTATTTGAAGGACAACAACTACCGGGTGGAGGATTGG
The DNA here is from genome assembly GCA_027924585.1 of Larix kaempferi. Taxonomy (NCBI): domain Eukaryota; kingdom Viridiplantae; phylum Streptophyta; class Pinopsida; order Pinales; family Pinaceae; genus Larix; species Larix kaempferi. The sequence continues at coordinate 10,757,842 of BSBM01000616.1, read as the reverse complement.
AGATGGTTAATCCAGGAGATAGAATGAAGGATAAGTAATTGGTCTATGCGCTAGCTCTCTATCGGAGGTAGACTTATTCTAGCCCAATCTGTCATCCAAAGCATACCAGTTTATTGGTTTGGGTTAAGGAAAGTGCCCACTTTTGTTATTAATACTATTCGAAGCATGTTATTCCACTTCATTTGGTCGGGCAAACCTCATTTGAGGAAATTTCACCTATCCAACTGGAAAAGTTTATCTTGGCCAAAGAAGAATGGGGGTTGGGTCCTGATGAACTTAGAGCTATTTAATCTGGCTATGAGAACGAAAATCCTCTAGAGAGTCTTGGGAGATGGAGGCCTTTGGAGCAGGGTTATCAAGCTAAAATATTTGAAAACTTTCTCCGTTCTTCAGTGGATACAAAATCCTGTGTTGTGGATATTTGAAAACTTTCTCCGTTCGGCAGTGTGGTGCAATCTTATCAGCACCTACCATCACATTGGTTCTTGGCTTAGTTGGAAGGTTGGTAATGGTTTTGACATCTTTATTGGCATTGACCCGCTGATTGGATGTGGTAACAACTATGTGCTTCCAGACAACGTTATTATGGAACTTCACAAAAAGAAACTAGTTGTGTTTTCCCAGGTTTTGGTTCTGGTAGTATTAAACCACATTGGAGATGTGCACAAGAATTGGATCTCCCAGAACAAATGGCCCTTGCTTGGAATAGTTATATTGATCAATTCCATTTCGCAGGAATCACCTTAACAGACACTTCAAACCAGCTGGTTTGGGATGGCCCGGGTGCAAACAGGACCCTGACCGTCAAAAAGGAGTATGAACTTCTTTTGAACAATGTTTCACTACCAGACCACTACTGGTGGCACTCGAAGCTATGGGGTTGGAGTATTCCGCTGAAGCTGAAATGCTTTCTTTGGCTCTGTATTAAGGACCAAATACTTGCATGGTCGAATCTACAAAAAAAGGCTTCATTGGCCGGAGTATATGCACCTTGTGCAAAGATGCAGCTGAGGATATTCATCACCTTTTTATCCATTGCAAGTTTATCAGGTTCGTTTGGGCTGAGTTAAAAGCTCGGCTACATTTCTCTGAGGATTGGATCGGTGCTTCTTTTATTGATTGTATCTACAGGTGGTGTCACAATAAGGTAATTTAGAGGACATTCCCATTCTTCATCATTGGGTTTATATGGCGCATAAGGAATGCTATGATATTTGAAAATGAAACTCCGTCTATTTTTTGTGCTTGTAAGTTGATAGTTGGTGCACTTAGTGGTTATCCTGTTGCAAGGACAAAAAAATGAACTAGATTAGTCAAGTATCTTATGATTGACATGAACTCTATCTATGGCTTTTTTTACAGGGCCTCTAGGCATGGTCTTTGTGGTGCTGGAGCGGTCCTGTATATAAAAAGGAACCACTGTATTTAGATTAAAATGAGTATCGGGAAGGGGGATAACATAAGATTTGAACTCTTAGCTGCTTGGTGTCTTCTCTGGTTTGCTTTAAGGAGAGGTGTTATTTCTATGTTTGTCTATGGAGACTCATAGATAATCATAAACTAGCTGAATCAGAAATCAAATCTTGAGGTTATGATTCTGGAACTGTGGCTAAGGAATATGAAATTTATGATTTCCTCCTTTGCTCATATGGATTGTAATCATATCTATCGAGAGGCTAATAGGGAGGCAAATCGGCTCTCTAAAGAAGCCTTTGGTCCTATGAATGGTTATCTTCTTTTTTGCGGAATACCTAGACAATGTGCTGATTGATCAGGGTTCTAAGTGGGCGATTTAATCCCCCACGACTCCTTTCCTGAGTTTTTGTACTGTTGGTCTATAGATCATAGGTTTTTATTATCACTTGGTTTTTTGCCATAAGTTATTGGCTACATATGTTATCAGATACCTACACACAAACTTTTTGTTTGTTTGTTTATGTTTGGAGGTCATATATCCCGTGGAAGGTTATATACAGGTAAATTGATCTACTGATGTAATTTTGATTTTCCTACTGAAAATATCAAATTACAGTTTTTTTTCTCTGAAAATATAAAATGATAAAACCTTAAAGTAGCAGTGTGGAAACAATGATGATATGCGGAATCCCAAAAAGATGTACAACCATAGTGAACAAGATGACCAACATTATTCATCAACCCCCTAATTCATTATTTATCAACCTCCTAATTCAAGTGTAAGCATTATATAAGATTTATTTCAATGTATTTCGTGGTTAGGGCTACAATTGTCATCCTCGTGAAAAATAATTAGTTTCCTTGAACATAACTTTGCCAACAAATTTATTTTTACAAACATGTTAATATTTTTCTAACTTCATGTTATACATTGTGGGAGGATGCCTTTCTTTTTTAGAGGGATTAGGGAATATAGAAAATAGTCAAATTGATTAAAGCTTCAACCCACCTTCAACTAAGCTTGGGATCAATCTAGACAAGACTGGAATATTTTTATTGATTAGTTAGGTCGAATAGATTAGTGTTGCTACTAGGTTACCAACATGTAGTGCAGTGTAGTTCATGTAAAACTAGCTTGACACAAATACTCCTACCATTTGCATATAACAAACATAAAAATGCCAACACGACTTCATTAATCTCCATGTTGGAATCCCTTATTCTAAAATGTTTCTAACCTCAATAGGTATTGCTACCCGACCACTCACATTTATGCAAGGGATTTTATGGTAGGTTTCTGCTACAGGCCCAGAGAGTATTTGTTACTACATAGGGCACATGATAGGTTACCATTATTTATTTATTTTTTAATCATGGGGAATCGGTAACTACGTCGGGATTACCTGGGCTAGGCCCATGTTCAAATCCAACGGCTTCCACTATCACCCCAAGAGTATATCCAACAACAAGCAATCCAGATATACTAATAACTTATGACTTAGCAAGAGCCAAGACGTCTGAAGACACACCGAATGGGGGTCCCACTCAAGGGGGACATCTACCCTTCTAGCCTTATCACAACGGGCCAATGTCTCGATGGGGTTTGATCCCTAGTGGAGAGAGTGAAAACCACTCAACCCCACTATTACCATTATTACTATATATATCCTTCCACCTTAAGGATGGGGACCATGCAAATTAAGCTTATTTGGGTTTGGCTCAAAAGGCAGAGCATCAAAATTAAGCTTATTTAGGTTTGCCTCTAGAGACATAACATGTACGTTTATTTTAGTATGCATAAATGAATGAAATCGAGGGCCTTCCAAAGGTATGCCTCAGAGTTATGCCTACTTTTCTGATAGCTAGTGTTGGGAGGACTTTATAGACCAATTAAAATTGATCTTTCCCTACAAGGTTGATTATTTGGACTTTGGATTCATCAAAGGTGTTTCACGAATTGGGACAAAATTTCTCGTCCCAAGTGCCTGGGAGATGGGGCTTTTTTGGCATTATTTCAGTGCCTAACCCCGAAGGACCCAAAGAATTGAACCCTCGACCTCGACCATGTGTCGTCTTGGTCCCGGAAGATCCAACCAACCGAGCTACTCCTTGCAACTTATTGTGGAGAGAGGTTATGAGAGTAAAGTATCTTCAAAACTGTACCATTGTGGACTGGTTGCGCCGGGATCATCATACCCCATTTGGGGGCTCTAATATTTGGTGTTGCTTTTTAAAATCACTCGATTTGGTCAAAGAGTGGCTGGTGTGGAAACCTGGAAATGGGTTGGAAATAAAGGTGGGTGAGGACCCTATCCTTAGAGGTGCATACTACTATATCCTATCTAATAATCTAGTGATCGAGCTAAGAGCAGAAGGAATAGTTGTTTTGGATCAAGTTTTCAAAGTGGAGGCAACGGATCAAGGACACCACAGATGGATACAAGCTACAAAATTGAATCTATCGATCGAGCTTCAAGCTGAATGGGGTCAGTATATCAAAGAACTCCTTCATTCCGACATTTATCTGTCAAGGGAAAGAGATAAAGCTGGTGTGGTCTTGGAATGTGGAGAATGCGCATATACAACAAAGATGGGATATGATGCAATTACAATCAATAAATGGGATTTGGAGAATAAATGATGGAATTCTCGTCTTTGTAACTGGAACTGTCCACTAAAATTAAAATGCTTTTGCTAGTTGGTCATGGAGAAGAAGATTCTGATGTGGGGACAATTTTATTAAGAGGGGTGGGCAAGGTCCTGGCTATTGCATCTTATGTAAAAAGGAGGAGGAGACAATTGCCCATCTCTTGGTCCATTGCGAGTTTACACAACTAGTTTGGAAAGTGGTGGCTAAAACCTTCAAAATCCAAAAACGCTCGTGCGCGAGATCCTTCGAACAATGCATTCTTCTTTGGTTATTAACGGATAACAAATGGGAAGATACTCCAGTGTACATCAGTTCGTCGGTCTAGAAACATAGGAAGGTTGTGCTTTTCGAGAATTGGAATAGAAATATTGACAGAGTGGTGCTTATCAAGAAATTCATAGTGCAGAGAGAACCAAGAAAGCCAGAATTATTACTCAGGCGGATTTTGATATTCAGTTGTCGTGCGGTCATTTTGATGGAGCCTCTCAGGAAGATGGAATAGTTTATGGGGCTGGGATGGTGTTAGATTTAAGCAACAACCACTCTTTTAAATTATTATGGATTGGCTGTTGTAGAGGCAAATTATTATGGATTGGCTGTTGTAGAGGCACAAATACCAAAAATGAGCTATTAGCTTTGGGAGGCTTTTTGTTATTTGCTCAGGAAAAAAACATAGTTTTACTACAGATCATGGGAGATTCATGTTAAAGATTAATCATTATTAGTTAGCTAAACCTAACTGTTATTCGGTTACATGACAGTTATGGTGGTTTGTGTAATATATATGTACATCTTTGTGCATATGCTAGATAGCTTAGCAGCTCATTAATATATTGCATTTTCTGCCATATTCGTCTTCATGTCTCTGCTTATCTTTTTCATATATATTTCATGATGTGTTGTCTAACAGTGGTATCAGAGTGGAAGGTCTAAAGGCCTGGACATAAAAGGAGGAAGCCTGCTGTCAGTCAAAGGAGCAGAAAAGGATCTGCATATCCATTGGAAAAGACGTAATGAAGGAACTGTGAAAATTTGCTGATTGTGGAGATTGTTGAGAAAAACCTGGATAAAGATCCTGCCCTAGCCGTATTCAGAACATAACCGGTTTTTGAAGAATATGTGATTGCATGCTGCGGGAATTCAGTAAGCCAAATTAATTACATGAATTATGTCATAGTTTTGTGAAGATTAGGTGCAAAATAGTTGGTTTGCTCAAAAGAATTTATTTGATTGAGAGGGGGCTTCCTTTTATTCTTCAAAGATGACTGTCATTAAACTTGTTATGATGTTTTGAAGTTTCCACATCAAATACTAGACGCAGTAGATTTGGTATATGATTATTTGGGATGATTGTTGTAGCTCTATTAAAATTTAAAAGCATGCTAGAGTTTGGCTGATGACGATCCAAAGGACAAGAACCAGAGTTTATCTGCAGCGTTCTGCATTGAAATCGTTGAGGATAAAATTGATTGGTTATGAATCTGCGCTGGAAGAGTTCCCAAGTTGTACCTGTGAAGGAGGAGTTCTGGTAGACCCGTGAAAGATGGAAGCCTTTTCTTAGAGGATATGCAGTGAACGGGTTGTAATTGGATGCATTATTGGTTGAACCCAACACCCTTCTGAGTTTAAATTTTCTATTATTGAGTTGGATTATTATAAATGGGTGAAAGAAGACATGCAACAAAAAGAAAAGTGCACATTCTGAACTAGTTTATGTTCGGAAATTTCAGAAGTTATGAATGAAGGACCAAATACTCTAAACTTGTTTATGTTTAGAGATTTTAGCAGCCAAATGAAGTTAATGCCCTTGATAACTTGTCACTGACAAGGGGGATATCAATGGGGATATCAACGTCATGTTCCAAGTTTGTTTTAAAGCCTGTGAACAGATCATCAAATAGGAAACAAGTAATGAGGCTTGTTTCTAAACATACTCATTGATTGACATGGTTAGTGGTCATCCTAAAACCACCAGTTATGCAGAAAAATGACGGTTTTGTTTGTTGCAAATTGATTGACATGGTTAGTGGTAATCCTAAAACCACCTCGTTGTTGTTGACATGGTTAGTGGTAATCCTAAAACCATCTCTTGGTTAGTGGTCATCCTAAAACCACCAATTAAGCAGAAAACATGAAGTTCTGCTTGTTTACATTTTTAGAGAAATTCTCCTCTTTCAACTAACAGGGGGGAACACAATGATGATTGTCAGACTTCAAGTTTCAAAGTTTGATGGATTGCAGATTGACACAATGATGATTGTCAGACTTCAAGTTTCGAAGTTTGATGGATTGCAGATTGATTGATAGTTCAGTGTCGAAGCCCTATCAATCGAGAAGGAATCCAGAACCTGAGCCAGAGCTAGAACTTGTGCCAGTAGCCAAAGTCAGAGCCATGTTGGTTTGTGGTCATCCTAAAACCACCCATTTAGCAGAAAATTGAGGTTCTGCTAGTTTTTATGTTAGAGAGATTTTCAGCTATTACTCTCTGAATTTGCTTGACACATTGTGGATTGTCAAGTAGAGGCAGTTTTTCAGGCGCTAACTAACTTATGATTAAGGGGGGATGTTAAAGATTAATCATTATTAGTTAGTTAAATCTAACTGTTATGCGGTTACATGACAGTTATGGTGTTTGTGTAATATATATGTACATCTTTGTGCATATGCTAGATAGCTTAACAGCTCATTAATATATAGCCTTTTTTGCCATTGTTGGTCTTCACGTCTTCTTTATCTTCTTCATCTATTCTTTCATAATGTGTTGTGTAACAATTCCAAGATAGTACTGGATTGAGCTCAAAACAAAGGCAAGTTGCAGGTGATCCATCTTGACTGGTGGCAACTTAGGATCATAAGACATCAAGCTTCCTTTCACTCACTTTAGTATCACCAGGTCTACAGGGAGTTCAACTCTGAAGTGGGCTTCCGGTCTAAGAAAGCGTTGTCTTCAAAAAAAGGTATCATCTATTTTTTTTAACCATGGGAACAACAACCTCCCAACAAAAGGTATCATCTATTTTTTTTAACCATGGGAACAACAACCTCCCAAGGATATATCCAACAGCCCGCAAACCAAATATACCAGTAACTTGTAACTCGGTAGGAAAAATGAAGTGGTTTTGTTTTGGTTTCACATAGTTCACTTTCCTTTTTGATTTATAGATATACTATAAAATCTTCAACGCAATTTGTGTTTGTGAGGGGCAACTCTTTGCAACAACGTTTTGTTTCAGGATTTTGGCACTAAGCTGCCTTGTCTTTTAAATAGTCTGTATGCGTTTTGTTACCAACAGGTCGTACGCAAGCACTGTGTAAAGTAGAAGTTGGAACCTTTTTTATTAACTTGTAAAGAGTACTGTCTTGAAGTGTTGTTGTTGAAAGTTATGACAATGTAATGCTGCTGTACAAAACTATGTATGCTTTGATTCCTTTGTAAATAACAAGAATAGCAATTTTCTTGATAAAAAAAAGGAAACACAAATTTCTAACCAAAAACAACTAGCATCAATATTTTAATATATCCTTTATGCAAAATATTGATGTTTTGGACCACTCTTTAAAAAACAACAACTTGTCAATCACCAAAACATAAATCCATAGAGAGAAGTTTAACATGTAGTGCAACATAGGATAAAAGGAATGTGGGGAAGTAGAACCATAACCGTTAATTTTATATTGGAAAATACACCATGCGTGTACTTGTTTTGACTAACTTTTATGTCCCCAACATTTAGTATTTGGTCAAGGGCATTAGTTAGGAGAGCGCTTTGCAAATTTTCTGCTGGTGGCGAGGGTTTGTGAAGGTTTTGGGGTGGTGGAAGATTTTTTCGATTTTCCTAGTTTTTTGAGAGGGCTATTTATATGTGACCTCATTGGGTTCGTCTACAATGACGTCGGCCTAGAAATCTACGTCCCGGGCCTCAGCGGCGTGGTGGTGTCACTCCAGTGTTGAATTTGTTCCAGGTGTGGGGTTCATGGCGGTCTGCACTGTGTGAGGTTTTCTTACGGCGGTTTCTCCGGTCTTTAATTCTTGGTGGGGTCTTGGAATGGCAATGGTTTTGTTCTATACTTCAGAGGTGATGGGTGCCATGGGGGTTTCAGGGACAACCATCCCTTTCCAATGTTCCATGGGCAGGGGTTTGTATGGAGGGTTTCCTTGCATTTACTGTGGAATTGGTCGATGTCATCTCCAAGGGTTTTCTTCCATTTACTATGGAAGGGGATATTGTCATCTCTGGCATTATTGTTATTTGGTTGTTCTATCAGTTGTGGGGAGACGTTCTGCAATTTGTAGCCATTTTTGGCTTGCCCAGGGTTCTATTTGGAGAATTTTGTTGTTGTTTTCCGCTTTTCCTCTTGTTCTTCATTTGCTCTGGTGTGGAGGTCAGTTGAAAGTCCAACAGGCGATTTCGGTTTGGCGATTCTTGTATGTGGTAGTTGTTTGTTTTCCACTCTGCCTGGTTTGTTGTTGTGAACCAATTTCGTTTGACTCCTTCAATTTGGTGTCGGCGTCATCTTGAAAGGTATTCTCCACAATTTACCTTCTTTGTGCATGCAAATACATTTACATGCAACTTGTTCCTATTGGGTTCTTTGGATCTGTAAAAGGGTTTCTTAAGGAATTGAAACGTTTTTGTTTTTTGTCTATGTCTGGATTTAAGTTCTTTTCTAGTTGTTTATATAGTTTGCAAGTTTCTGTGTAACCTTCAATTCGTTGAGGGTTTAGTTGTTGTCTAGGGTTTTGGTGCGGATCAGGGTTTTCGGCGTTCCTGCTTTTGCAGTTGTGGGATTTGGGTCTATGCAAGTCTTATGTTTTGGAAAACGTTTGCGACCATTGGAATTCTATTATGTTTCGCTGAGGGTTTAGTTCATGTCTAGGATTTTGGTGTGAGTCAGGTTTTCACGCATTCTTACTTTTGTAGGTGCGGGATTTAGGTCTATGCAAGTCTTCTATTTTCGTAAACGTTTGCAGCCAGTGGAATTCTACTCTATTTGGCTTCTTCTTTTTTAAGGGTTTTGAAAACACCTGTATGGTGCCTGCCGGTGTTTGCTACTAAGGTTCTTTAAAACCCTCCCATGGTTCGTAATAGTTGGAATGTATACATGTTCACTTGATATGCGTCGCCCAGGAGTTCGATGGGGGGGAAACAGGTTCGGTTGAATGAGTCGAGGATTGTTATGGAGGAAGCAACTTAACTAAGTCAGCAATCCAGAACAATAAAACAATTAGGAATATACACAGACAAAATGCAAGAATTTGGATCAAAAACATTTTCTATTATTTCTTCTTTGTTCCTCCACCATGTTACAATAATGTACAGACTTATATAGAGTGTTGAGAATGCTTGAGCTGCTTGCCCATTACGTTCAGTTACAAAAGAAGTTGTAGCGGTCTGTGAAGTGCAACCATCACAGTCGATTGGAAGACAGAGGGACAATTTGTCGTAGTTGGTCATTTTTCGTCGGTGCCCAATAGTCATTGTCGACGGAGCGTGCCGGAGTTGTCGGTCTTCGACGAGTGGTGCTGAGAAGTCATCGAATAGGACTGGGCCTACTAGTCGAAACAAGCCAATCAAATTCAGAGGTGGATCATCACTAGCACGGGGATTGTCTACTTGTGTATGGTTGTTCGTTTCCATAGATAAAATATTGTCTTGTTGAATGCAGTGGAATTTTGCTTTGTTTTAGTTTTCTTTTAAAAAAAACAATTGTATGGTACCTATCGGTCTCTGCTCCTAGGGTTACTAAAATCCTGAATGGAATGTTTACCTATTCTTTAACACATGGATTGTGTGGTTGTGTATGTCAGTTCGCTAGCACATGGACATTTTATTTGGCTAGTAAAAGAATCGAAAACAGTTCATCATGGACATTTAAAGTGGCTATGACACCACTAGAGTGGAAAGGTGAGGTGCAAGTGTTTTGTCCATGGGCTTGTCTGTTGTTTCTTTGTGTGTTGTGAATACAAGCCTGCTAATTCCCAGTGGGAATGTGTTCACCCAAGTCTGACCATCCTATAAATAAAATTCCATATTTCGGGTCAAAGATGCATTGTCTGTGGATGCTCATCTGAACATTGTTATTGTTGTTACTATTAATTCTAGTACAAGTTTTTTTGTAAGGAAATGAAATTACCTTGATTGTATATTTTGCTAAAGAAGTTCATGAAGATCTTTTAAAAAAATTCATAGCTGATATAGGTTGTTGGTTCCTTTTTATTATGTTTATATAATGACTTATAGTCACTGTCTACTTTAATTAGGTGTTCATGAAGGAGAATGTATTTGCTTGAGTAACTTGTATATTTTCATGTAGTTGTATTTATAATTATGTCTTTTTTTTTCATCTAGTTGATCGGTTGTTCAAATAGTCTATTGATATTGGGGCTAGAGCTGAACATTATTATTGTTGTTACTATTAATTCTAGTGCAAGTTTTTTTGTAAGGAAATGACGTTACCTTGATTGCATATTTTGCTAAGGCAGTTCATGGCATTTTTTTTTTTAAATTCATAGTTGATATATGTTGTTGGTTCATTTTTATTATGTTTATATAATGACTTAAAGTAATTGTTTACTTTAATTAGGTATCCATGAAGGAGAATATGTTCGCTTGAGTAACTTGTATATCTTCTTGTATATGTATTTATAATTATGTCTTTTTTTTGCATCTAGTTGACCTGTTGTTCAAATAGTCTATTGATATTGGGGCTACATAGATTGCTATTTGCGGCTCAAGTGGTTATGGAAAAGATGTTAAGATATAGAAAAGTTGTTTTTCTGCATGGTTGTTATTATCATTATCCACAAATGCTTACTGTTAATGAGATTTATGTCGCATGGCAACATATTTTGACATTTTTTGCGTGATCTACATATTTACATTGCATGGAAGTATAGTACTTGATCAGTAGATTCAATTTGTTCAAGAGTGAAAAATCCATATTTTTTCAGGTTTAGCATGGAAGAATGTTTGCTTTGTGTTCATGTGTTATGGTTGTGCTACATGTTTATAGAACACGGTTGGAAGACATATTTCCCAATTATCGAAATTTATAAATGAAAAAAAACTATTCATTTTATTTGAAGATGCCAAGCAATATCGTTTAGAGGAAAATATGTAGTGTTATGTGCTAGCCTCGCTGCTTTGATTTGTTGTTACTTAGATAGTTGGTTAATGTATGACGCAAATTTACTAGAGTGGATTCTATTATATTGATATTGGGTGGCTGCTCAATGTCAATAGGTGTGTTGCTTATTAAATGGGTCTCGCTAGGTTGCACGTGCCCATTAATGGAAGATCCAGAAATAATCGTGGTTTTCTCCATGAAGCATTGATTTATGAATCTAGAGTGATATGAACTATTGGGTCGAGACTTATTGTTGTGTTGCAGTTTTGTTGATCGTAGGTTTCCCACTTGAAGAGTTTCATGAATATTGTCCACTATTCCAAATGTCTTTATTACAAGTAGTTTATTACATAGGTCTGGTCTTTTCTACTGTTGTATGGTCTTATGTCTTGTTTTCCACATTTGCACACTTGCAAGAGATGTATCTCAAAAGAAGGAGATCCTTCTGCAAAGTACATCAAATTTGTAGCGTCTTCAAATATCATTTAGTTGGTGCATGGAACCATAAATTTGTTGATAGCCTATCTCAGAAGACTTCCTTTGATACCTTTATTGCATTCTTGTACCTCTCAAGCAAGATTCTCTTCTGGAGCGTTGCCTACATTTTTGAAACTTGATTCTTACAAATGAAGGGAAAAGTAATATCATATGAAACTTCAATTAACAAAATACATAGAGATCTCGTAGTGCAAAATGACCAACTCAATTGGTTGCCTCTCGCTATGATCAATGATTTGGAGCATATCTCCATTGTGGTCGGGAAGATGGGTAATTGTGCCAATCCTTCCCAACAAGAACCTCATCAAATAGAGGAGCTCATATTGGAACAACATTTCATAGTATTACTATGTATAAGCTTTTTATAAAAGGTGTATATATTTTATATCTATGTGATGGTAGTTTCGTTATATATGTGATGGTAGTTTCATTATTATTATTATTATTATATATATATACTTCGATTACGTAGACAATTCGCTATATATTGACCTCAGCAACTGTGGCCTCTACAATTGAGATTTTGTGTTTGCTCTTTTGCACGCATATTGATCCTGATCTTGTAAGTGTTATGTTTTATTGGATAGGAGATCAATTTCGGTGTTCCAAATTTAGATAAACATGAATATGGGAAAGGTTCCTGGGATTGTATTTTTTTCCCTCCCCCTATTAAATTTAATTTCCTTGCTGTCAAGTTTATATTTTTTTATGCTTGGTTTCCTCAATTACAAGTTCCAAGCTTACACAATCTTGTATGTGGGTGTTGCTCTTATTCTCTGTTTGCTTCCAAAGGATGTTTTCGTCATTGCTTTGTGTGTTCTGAGTGCAAGCCTTGTAGGTCCTACTGAGACCATTTTTGGCCAAGTCTATCCAACCTAGAAATCGAAATGCATATTCCAGGTCAAAGATGCATTTTTTGTGGGTGCTGCAATGTAGAATCTTTTCAACAATTTTTTTTACTTACAAGTTGCAGATTTCTGCTATGCAATATATGCACACACACATGTGCATACTTGCTATAGTAGTTGTGTTCATGTTATGTTCTTATTTTCTGAAGATTGAAATACAACTAGCGATGTTTTCTTTGTTGATAGGTTTTCAATATTCCAATATATTGATGGTTCATTGTGTGTGTGTGTAGAACTTATTGGACATTTCATTATATATCACACTATTCTGTTGATATATATGCATGCTAAAATAGTTCTTTTTGGAAATTGTTCTTGTATTTTTAAATATTGAAATTTAGTCAGCGGTGTTTTCTTTGTTTGTGGGTTTTCAGTATTCCAATATATCGATAGTTCATTGTGATTATATATATATCTATATCTATATATATATATATATATATATAGAGAGAGAGAGAGAGAGAGAGAGAGCGTATTAGATATTTCACTATATATCACAATACTCTATTGACCTCAGAAACCATGGTTTCTGGAACGGAGATTTGTTGGCCATTCTTTTTACCCTATTGCAAATTTCTCGATCACGCTCTTGTAAGTGTTTTCTTCCCCTCCCTTTGATAAGAGGTTGGGTTGGGTGTGCAACTTTTCCATGTGTATATCAGTATATAAAAGCTTCACGTTTTTGTTTTTCACACTCCTTCAATCTCATTTATTATGGTCAGCCTTATATTTGATTTCTGTGGTTTGTTAAATAGCAAGGTTAGGGTCTTCTTTGATTCTAGTGTCAAAGGGTTTTTACAATGGACGTGGATCTGTATGGATGTTACTTTCTATTCCAACAACATAGTCTAAACAAATGTGTTGTTCATTTCTTTGTTACAAGGACTTCATGAATACTCCATGACTCAATTTCTTTGAAAAAGTTGGCATTGTCCTGCTTGCCAATGGGTGGCATTGTAAAAATAAAAAAGAGGCCCTCTTATTGTTGCACATATTTTTTGCTATGTACATGATCGTTTTTTCTGGGCTTTAGATATTTTCATAGTACAATCTCTTTCTATGTGGCCTTGGTTTCATTTTATGTGTGTGTGTGTGTAAAAACTAAACATGTAGACAGTTCTCTACATTTTGAGTTCAGTGATTCTGGTCTCTAGGATCGAGTTGTTTTCCTCACTCTTTTGCAAATATGTTGATCATGTCCTTGTACATTTTGTGTTTTATTGGATATGAGATCAGTTTGAGTTTTCGAAACCAAATAAACATGAGTAGTAGAAAGCTTTGCTGCGATTGTTTTTTTTCCTTTTTGAGTTTCATTTCCTCATGTCAGGTTTGTGTTTTTTTGTGGTTGGTTTAGACAATTACAAGTCAAGCCTGCAAAGACTTTTATCTAACTAGGGCTCTCGTTTCATGCTTGTTTCCAAAGAATTGAGTATATTGACAATCAAGGAAAGGATTTAAAGGGGTTGCTTGATTTTGGGGCCAGATTTGAGGACTTCCTCCAACTTTGATTTGCTAGCTTTGACTTTAGATTTAAATTTCATTAAGCTTGATATGGATGATATTGTCAATCTTTCCACCTTCTCTTAGCAATAAAAAAAAATATGAACCATTAAAAATTCTCTGGGCAAATCTATGGAAATAGATTTTAGTTAGGGAAACAATGGTGTATTCATAGATGGTGTTATGTGTCTAGGACCAGCACAGAATTACCTTGTTTTATAAAAACTAGGATGCTTGCAACAAATAAGAGATGTGAATACTACATATACGGTGTCGAAGATGTGCATTCTACATCCCAGTAGCTGGATGTGCACTTTCGGCCCTGGTTGGACAACATATACTAGACATGAGTTTTTGTTCACCTGTATTTGGAAAGGAATTTTCCAGCACTCCACACCCCAAACAACTGTTGCTTTGTTCCATCAGGGGAAAAAAAAACAATCCTTGAACGTGTCATTTTTTACAATATATGGCATTGGTAAAACAACTATTGTTTCTAGTCTTATACAAGTTCTATGCTCTTTCCATGGTTATTTTACTAGGCTCTAGATATTGTCATGGTACATTTTCACTATTGTTGGTCTTGCAGTGCTCTATCATGGTGTGTTTTCATTGTCTTGTGAAACTATTCTATCAACATTGAGCGGTGCAGCTCTCCCTAGGGGGTTGACAAAAGGTTGGGACTATCGATGGATCTGCCAAAAGGAGTTTCAACAAACATCCATCATCAGTATCTTCCACTATGCAGACATTTTCTTCCCATGGTGTTGGCTATAAATTGATATGGTCAAAATAAATAACCATTGATGCGTTCAAATTTGATTTACTACACAGTTGTTTGTGGAAGTTGTTTTCCTTAGTTGCTTTGATGGTGTTGCTTTTCACATGTCAAGTTCTGTGTTTTGGAAATTCCACAATGCTTTTTTGAATACATATATATACATATTAAGAGTAGAGTAGTGGGTTATTTCATAGGCGACTCGTTCTAGTCTTCAAATTTTGTCAAACACTAATAGTAAGATACTTATAATGTTATGCTACAAATTGAAGAAAAAAAATGCATTGTTCTTTATATAGATTTTCATAAATCCAATTCATAAATAATTCACACACACACACACACACATGTATGTATGTAAATGTATGTACTTGCATGCAACTGTGGAGCACTTGTTCTTGTCCAAAGGTTTGTTCAATTGCTATTTTTTTTTAGATCTATGGATTTATAACCTCTTCTAGCCATTAAAACATTTGCTAGATGGATGGATTGTTTCTGCCATGGGCTTTGGTTTACCAAATAATGTCTTCATTGTATGAGGGCTTCCTACTATTCAAAGCCAGATTGCTTCCCTTTTCCTGTTGTTATTAGCCTATTGCCCATCATTGTTAGCCCATTGTGTTGTTTGCCTTGGAAAATGCTTCCAACACTGGACAATAGTAATTGTATTGTCTCTTCCTTTTGGTTTGACAAGGGTGTTTCACTGTACCATTGATTTTGTCCAGTGGTGCTACTCCAGGTAGTTTTGGAAAACTTTTGTGGTGCAACTTCTCTTGTGAGGGTAGTCAAAATCTAGTCTTTGAAATGGTGCTAGCAAAAAAGCTTTAGCAAACACTCACCATCAATGTAGTTTCTTTTTAGGCATTGGGTTTTTTCCCTTCCATTGGCTCTAGATTGATATGGTGAAAAGAGGCACTCTCTGGTTTCTTCTGATTTTCTTTGTTGTTCATTTGAATGTGAATTCCCTTCCATATTCAATTTCATGATCTTTCTTTGTAGGTGGCCTTTTCAGTTTTCTCAAAACATCTGCAGCAAATATCCCATTCTATGCTTTATATTTTGTAAACATATCAAAGTTAAAATACTTTGGCTTCTATTCTAGACATTGAACTTAAAAACACGATATATTTTTTTATAGACGTCTACAACTTCAATATAGAAATAGTTCAATTGATTTTAGTGCCCTTGGTTCTAGAATCAGGAATTGTTAAACATTATTGTGCGAATGTGTTGATGACTTTGTTGTAAATACAACATATTTTAAATGTGGATGCCCATTCGTATTTGATTTTATGGTTTTGGTTCCCATGTGTCGATTTGAATTTTTTTGAAGACCTTTGTTGCAAATTTCCTCTTCTGCATTTTATATTTTATATATATATTGAAACAAGGGTGCTTTGACTTATACTATAAATATTGAAATTAAGAACAAAAGATTCTTTATGTGTATAGATTTCCACAACGCCAATGTATAGAAAATTCAATAAATATATATAAGCCCGGTGGGCTAGTTCAAGTGCTTGAGTGCTATAAGTTGTAAGCAGAAGGTCTCAGGGTCAAATCCTCAGGTGGCTATACATTGCTATATAAGGGCCTCACTTGATGTCCCCATCGGGTTAGCTCTGTCATCAGAGTGAATGGGGTGCGGCACCTTTGGGTGGGCCCCTATGATTTCTTACCGTGGGCGTAGCAGCCCCGCTGGGGATTTTGTGAACCACATGTGAAAATGTGTGTGTGTGTATGTGTGTGTGTGTTTATACAAAGTAAAATATATATTCTCCTAGAGTTTAACTTTGGTGGCTCCAGTTTATAGAATAAAAAATTGTTGGTCGTGCTTTTGCAAATTTGTTGATGCCTCTGTTGTAAAAGTAGCAAATCCTTTCACCATGGATCAGTTTCAGTTTTAAAATTTCGGCCAACATCTTTGAAGGAAAACTTCAGGAAACTATTCCTTGTCTTCCGAATTTGTTTCTTGTGATCAACTATTGGCTTTAGATCTACAAAGATTTGTGAAGTAGAGAAATTCTTGTTTGATGTTGATTGCAAAAGGCTTGACAGTGTATACAAATGTGCATGCATGTTATGTTCTAATTGGACAACATGCTTTAGACAAGAAATGTTGTTGGTGTATCTATGTCCAGGAGCTTTCTGGTATTTTATAATTCACCATGCGTTGACTTGTTCCATTAAAGAAATCAACTCTAAAGGTTTCATTTATTGATAAGTGGCAATGGTTGGAAACTGGGCTTTTTGATCTCCCACAGGTTGATGTCTTTTTCCATGCTCATTTTGTTAGTCTTTAGATATTGTGATAGCAGTCTATTGCTTGTGTTGCAATAATTTGTCCCCGAACAGTTTCCTTGTATTGTAAGAGCGGTTTGTTTCCCTCTCATGGTCCTTTATTGGATAGGATGCTAGCAAAAGGCTGGTGATTTAGATCCATTCTCCTTGCCTTCCTCTTCGAGTTGTTGATTTGGATTATCCATTCTGGAAGGAAAATTATTTTTCCTTGGACAAGCTATTTCATTATAGCACAAATCTTGATCGATAGTTGACTCGCCTCTTTCATTCACTCGTGTAGTTCTTGGCACTCCTCCAATTTTGCACTATCAGATTGGCTTAGCAAATCTATGTGTTCTACTTGCATGTACATTCTTTATGCGCATAAAAAATTGTAACAATTCTCTTTAGTTAGGGATGGTGAATGGATTCAGTTTTTCTTTTTGTCCACCCCTTCTAGTTTGACCTTCATATTATATAGTCATGCCTGCGCATTTTCTATTTCTATTTCTATTAATTGTTGAAGCTATTTGTAAATGGCTTCACCATTGGTGTACTGCAGAAGATTGTTGTAGATAAAAGTTGTGAATTGGTTGTCAATATTTTTTGTCATTGTCCTTTTCATGTTCAATTCGTTTATGGTATTATCAAATGCAGATTTCTAGAGCTCTTTCTACTGCCTTGTTTTGTAGCTTGTATAGTAGCTAGTGGTTTTCTCTAACTTATATCCTGTGTGTCTATTTTTATCGACAATGTTTATTGGAGATTTCTAGGATATTGCATTCTGCCTTGTTTTTCAACTTTCTACGGTTCTTGCTCGGTAATCTGCATGTCCCCCCCCCCCCCGCTTCATGAATAGATTGGTTGTTGACATAGTGTGATATCTTCCTTATACAAATATAGTTGTTCTAATCATTGTAGCGTTGTTGTTCTTTTTTCTATTAATGTTCCATGTTGGATATTGAGTTATTCTTTCGAAGACATGAGTTTGTTTTTTTGCTTGTCTTGGTTAGGGGACTTGGCCTGTCCTGTGCATTGACATAAATTGAAATGCTTGAGCGATAAATTTGTTCATTTCATATATTAACACGTCAATGCCGGTTTTAAAATGTCATGGAGTAAGTATCAACATATAACATAGATCATCTCTTATGTTCCTATGCATGGAATAGATGGTGACGACATTCAATAGGCCCGACCAGCAAACCAAATACAAAAACAGTTGCCTCTCCAGTTTTCCCTGTTTTTTTGTTAGGTCATGGGATGCATAATGGGGTTATATACTTTAACCTTCCATTTCCATTTCCCATGTCATTTGCTTTCTCGCTTGACTTAGAGAAATGTCAGTTGAAGTGAACATCCTTATGGAATTTATTCCTTGAACATTGTCACAGCAGTTGATATGGTTAGTTTGTCACAACTTGCATACGACTTATCAACTTTGATGTTCACAAACACTGCTTCAGACACAGTTTCTATTTCAATACATAGTAGGTGTAAGGTGGAGACATTATAAAGAAATATTTCTGCACAATAGTCTCTTGGTAATATCCAAACTGTAGTTTGTTTACATTGCTAGAACCATAATTTTGAATATCGATCCCTTTGACACCTTATGTATCAATATATCTATTCTCGTCAAAGATCTACTTGTTGCATTTTTTTCTACTGTGGTTGGTTTTTCCTTTTTCCTTCTCCCGTCTCATGCAAATAGCTTCGGAAAATCCTCATCAATTTGCTTCAAAGAAGCTTGCTTCGAGATTAATTTCGAGTATTCTGCTACATAACAATTGCCATGCTCTTGTGAGACCTTTTTCTAGTTTGTTGGCCTCATAATATAGTTGAACCAGATCCTAGAAAATATTCAAATGATAGAATGAAGGCAAGAAAAACAAACTCTTGGGGGGGGAATACCTATCTGCAAATAACGGAGTATAGGCAAGGAACAATTCTAGTAAAACAAAGTTAAAAAAACAAGACATTAAACAATGTATAGATATTCGATTCGAAAAGCAGATGCAAGCGAGGGGAAAACCTATAGTTGAAATTGGAGGCATGTATCTATTTCAAAAATATGTTGTAGCTTAGGATATTACATGGACTAACTTCAATATTAGAAGTCAATAAACCCATCTTATTTGGACTAACTTTATGAATAGACACGAAATGCTTTTAAAAGACTCGTGATTCCCAAGTTGTTTTCCAATCGATGTGTATGGTATTGTGCATATTGACCATGTGTGGAATCCAATGACCTATTCAAACCATTTGTCATAACAATTCAGCTGCAAAAAATATTGCCGTGTACAATGTCTATGTATTGTGCCTTCATCTCCTCGAAAGGTGTGTTTTCCAAATACCACGATGGGTTTCCTTAAAAAGCTTTGGGTTTGAAGCTCTGATTGATGACCTTGAATTAGCTAACAAATTCAAAAATTGAATCAGAGCGTTCTCCCCCTTGTAATGATAATAGCAAGGTCCATTTCTCATCTTGAATTGGAAACAAAATAGAAGTAAAACCCATTGCAATGGTTTTTCCTCTATTGCAAATCCTGTGCAATTCTCTTTTGTTAATTGCGTTGTCTTTTTCTTTATTGTTTTTCCCCCTCTTTTCTTTCTGTGTTTCTAACCCAAGAGAAAACAATTGGTTTCCAGTAGGTTTGGCCAATACACTTGCTCCATATTTTGCAACATTCCGCTCTTCAATTTTCCAAATACTTTTTGGATAGTGTATCGCATTCAACAAGTAAACCCTTCTACTCGAAACAGAATTATATACATGATTTTACACCTTAACCCCCTTCAATTGACAAGCGTAGCAGATTACATTAGTTGACCCAACTATTACATTCCTTCTTTCCTAGGGGCAGTGTGCTTCCAACTTGTAAATATCGGTCTTTTGAGAGAAAAAAGATAGAGACAAACAAAACTAGTTATTCATTTTGTCTTAACGAAAATTGAGCACCAATGTTTCAAAAAAAGTGCTTTCTTTGATTTGTTACTTTCTCTTTTTTGCCTTCGATTGTTAGTTCAACCTCCAGAATATAGGTTCGAATGAGTTCCTTAGACACTTCAGTTTTTCATTTACATTCTTTTAATCCAGTCGATCTCCATTGCAGATACATTTACAACAGAGTCCAACATGGTCTCATCATTTGCTTTTGCTTATGCTTCTCTTTCGACAGTTGGTCAAGTAGAGAAAAACTAGAGCAATAGAAAAAGCAGTCAGGCCCTTGCATCAAGGACATGGTTCTTACTCCAATTAGACATATCCCTTTTGAAGATATTGATGTTGCGTTGTCCAAGAAAAAATTGTTTCGACTAGTGAAATTTCATTATCATATAGGGGATTGCATGTTCGATTCCCTTGCGGTTTTGTTGCATTATCAATATACATCTGCAGAGATAAGAGAAGGGGTTGTCACACATTTTCACTTGTCCTTGGATCAAGTCCGGCCTTGTGCGCTTGCTTCACTGCAAACAGATCTGTCAATTGAATTCCTTTCTTGCATGGATTTCAAAATGTCAAGTTGTACCTAGATCGGATGTCACAATCTGCTTCACAACCCAATCAAGAAAATACATATGGTCTGTGGGGTGATATCTTCTACATAAAATGGTTTGCAAATTGGCTCAATGTCCTAGTTTTTGTTTGGTCATTGACCCAGAAAAAGAAATACCTCCATTTCAACTCCAGGCTGTCAGGATATTGATACAATCTTCTTTTCCATGACCATACCCTGTCTTCTAGACACTTTGAGCCTAGTCGTTGTCGTATGGGTCAATAGAAACAAGCCATTTGGGATCCATTCAAGTGTCTCAAAATATTTACATGTTCCACTGTAGTGATTTATAACTTTAAACTTCGCATTTTATGGAGGCCCTTCTACAACAAGGTTTCAATGTCCTTGCTTCAATCGAAAGGCAACTGTCGCAACTCAATGTTCAAGTCTATATGTAAATTGACATCATTTTTTGACACTACAACTCTTCGAAAATCTATTGTCCAATCATTTTCCAATTCCATGGCTTCGAAGGATACAAGAGAAATTAAGTGTATCCACACTTATTTGCACATAGACAACATACAAAGAACACAACTTGCTTCCAATCGGGAGAGGTTTCTTGTCCAGTTAGCTAAGCCATCTCATTTTGGGTATGTTCAAGTGAACCAGTTTGTTTTTCAATGGCTATGTGAGTTATTGGGAATTAACATATTCTTATGGGAAACCAAAGTGCAACATATCTTGTCACAGTTTTATTCAACTAATAGCACAACTACAAATATTTATCTCCTTCAACATGAAGTAGACACAACCCATTCACAATTCCAACCATTGGTGCAGACAAATTTCAGGAACACTTTTCGAAGTGGAGCAATTTCTATGGAAACAAGTTCATTGCTCGAGACAATGGCGGATGCAAATGAGCAACTGAAACGCAAATGAAAACACAAATGTTCTGAAAAAATACAAGATGAAGACACTTTGCATAAACTCAACAAAGCACAATGAGCGTAGAACAAGCAAACATCTTGGAATAGTTCAGACAATAGAAAAGAAACAAAGCACATTAGAAGAGACAAATGCAAGGACAAATGGAATTGAAGAATGACAAAGAGAACATGGAACCAATTTTCAAAATGGAAATCAACAAAGGCCACCAAAATTTTTATGATTGGTGAACAAAAACATGTGCCAAGATGCTTTCAAAAAATGTCAATATGAAAAGAGAGCTACCCTCGAGAAAAAAATTGTCCTTCCATTCTTGAAGACTATCAAAGACAACCCCACTCATCCATGCTCTTGTTGTAGATATTTGCATTTCAAGAAAGATATTTGACTTGTCGATTATAAAAATCTTGTGACATTCAGTAGTTTGTCAAAGGACACTAACCAACCCCAAAATTTGTTGACCCATCAAATCTGCAAATTCTGCAAGAAAATCATTTCCAATGTAGAACAACCGCCCTATGCATCACCAATTTCCATCCATCGCAACCTCCCCATTTCATCTGTATCTATGTTAACTCCTCTTGAAGAGCGCTTAGTGTCACCTAGAAATGCCTTTGCACAAATAAGTCAACTTGGTTATAGACGAACACAAGTAGGTCTAACTGGAACAATCATCAACATCTCTACAGATTTAGATAAAGTGCAAGTGGCTTTGCCTAGAAGCCTAGATGATGATCTTACATTGCAGTTGTGTTGAAACGTAAATTGCAATACAAAAATACATTTTTGTCTAGTAATGTGCATCCGAAGATTATCATGGCATCATTAAGAGATCTATGTGATATTGAACTTTACAAACTTGAGGGTGTGACTATTAATGAAAAATGGGAAGAGATGTTTCGTAATTTGGTTGAAGAAGAGGCTATTGAACAGGAGTCAATATTTGAAGCAATTGATGAAGATAGTTCCCTCCCTAGAGAATATGACAAAGACTCTATCTATGAGCTTTCTCTTGAACCTGTTTCGGAGACATTGGTCCATGGATATGGAGAAACCGATCTCGCTAGATCATTTGGCCAACAAAACTATAGAGCTAGCACTATTTGAGAATTTTTGTCCACTTGGCATTTTCCAAGATAGATACTCTTAAGAGTTAAATTTCCCAACTTTGTTAAATGGTTGTAGCCAATCGTCTGATGTCTACAAGCATTATCGGTACCAGCAAATAGCCAAGTGGGAACTCCAACACGAAAGCACTGACTTTGAAGCACACCCGACAAATATGTTCTTTAAAATAGTCAAATTTATTATTAATCAAATTTCAGGAACTTGTTGGGTATCGATACACGTAGGAGAATTAAAGGGAAAGAAATTACTTGCAAAGGATGTGAAATCACAAGCAAATATCGACAAGATTTTAAAATCGTCTATTGCATATCGTACATTAAAATCAGTTCGAACATCTCCCAACTATTTCGATTGTATGAAAAAAAATATGTTTGCAATGATTCGCCAATTAGTCCCTCTAACTTTCTTTGTGAACTTTACAAGTGCTGATCATCTCTGGTTTCCTTTGTGTAATGCATTGATTGCACTGGAGGGAGGACATCCTCGGAGTCCATCAGATAACAATGCAGAAAAAAATGTTGACTCATTGATAAGAAAACATCCAGTTGCTTGTGGTCATTATTATAGACACAAGATGAATGCATTGAAGTCTTTGATCTTGAAAAGTAATAATTTATTTGGCGAGGTCCGAGACTTTTTCTTCACAATTGAATTCCAACAAAGAGGAAATGAGCATGAGCATGGACTTTTATGGATCAAGAATGCACCAATCTGTGGAACTAGCAATAACAATGAAATAACAAGCTTTGTCGACCAATATGTTTCAACAGATTCAACATTGCTCAAAGATGCTCTTCTGAAATTTCAAACACATCAACGCACAAGGACATGTAGGAAACACTCACGATCTACATGCAAATTTAATTTCATGTTACCTCTGTTAATGCATAAATATCGCACACGTGCAACATTTCGACGAATCTTGAAGTAAGGCGTCATCAACATAAAGAATGCAATTCACCAAAGGAATCCTCAACAGATCCAAAAACAACATGAGTCCAAAAGTGCCAAAAAAACCAGTAAAAAGAAGGGCTCTCGCGGCTAATACACTGTTAACTCGCGATATAGCGCAGGTGACCAGAACAACGCCTGCGCTACACTGCACAGTTATTCCTTTGATAGTCGTGCTACTGTCAAAACAGAGGGACCATGTAATACCCCTACCTTGCCTTAGTATTTATTGGCTTTAATGTAAATATTGTGTATATGCAATGTGTGTTTTCCCTAGTGTGGAGCTCAAGGCCAAGGCCCCACTAGTGGATTCTTAAGGTTTGTTTGCATAGGCAAGTATTTGAGATGTGAAATATTCATGTGATACTAATCCATGAGATATGGTGGTGGATGTAAACATTTAATGTTGTAATGAATACCCATAAAAACAAGCTAAGTGAGACAGCTAATGAGAAGGGGCTATGGTATCCACTAGGGAGAGGTGAGGGGGTTATGGTATGGGAACCCATGCTACCACTTGTACTGGAGAAACCAATTTGATTCCCCATACTGACATGGAATTTGGTTACAGAAGGTGTGGAAAGAAGGTCGGTGTAAAGGGTATGGGGGGTAAAAACGGCCCTGAGATCCGAAAGTGGGGTTCTACCCATTCTCCCTTGAAGCCATTCCATCATTTGAGAATCCAAAAACCTTGTTATGCTATGCTACTATTGCCCATAATTCCACAGAGAATGAGTTACAGAACCAAGTAGTGAAATAAAGAAGGAAAATGTGATTCTGTGGGAAACCAAAATTACATAGCCGAATGCCATAGAAAACCCTATGCGGATGCATTATCTATTGATAAAATCCTTGTAAGCAAACCCTAAAATGAGTCATAGAGCGTTAACAGCTTGAGGAAGCCGCGGGAAGACTGGAATCGATGTGCAAAGAGTCGAGTTATGGGACAGAGTTGAATCCACAACCCTGCGAAGATCCCAACTCGTTTAACAGAAATAGAGGGTCAGATTTAGGGTTGGAATGCTTAATAAATGCAGTGAAGGTTGTAATCTCATAGAACTAGCAGTTGGACCTTCCTATGCCCACCCTGAATAACACTGGAAGGGAAGGGGCCTTGAGGGACTGTGCAGCAAATAAGAGGGATTTCCTTGTGTTGGGTGAGGTAGGTAATGTGGGTGCCATATCTGCTAAGTGTTGACATGTTTGTAGCCTTGTGGTTGAGCTCACTGGCTTAGCAACATCATCCATGTTTCCTTGTATGCTTGTTAAACCCAACTATAGGTTAGCTTAGCATTGGAGTGGACCTTGACCATTAGAGAGCCTAGTTATCCCTCCTTAGTGGATACCCAACCCAACTCGGGGGTGGTCTCTCAGCTGAAAGAGTACAGGATCGACAGAGACCTAAGGTTGGGTGGAAATTTGTCCTCACTTAGCCAGTTGCTTGGGGCAGCTTCAAGATTCAAAGATAAGTGTTTATGTGGTATAAACTGTGATGTTTCATGTATTATGCTTATTTGTTGATGCTCAAGTTGTTGAATGAATGCTCTATGATTTGGATCAATAGATAGACTGTGTATAAGCCTGCATAGAAGGTTGAATTCATGTTGAATACTTCATTCAATTGCATGAGTTTAATGTATTAGACACCTTGCAGGTGGTAGATGTAATGGTTAGACCTAGTTTCATGCACCTTATGTATTGTTATGCTTGTCATGCTCTAGGTTAATGAATGGATGATTTTATGAACTTGCTCATTAGGAAGATAGGTATAATCATGGGTATGAGGTTGAATGCATGATTGAATGCTTTACCATTTACAAGAATGATATGTGTTGCTAACCTTGCAGGCTGTGATATGTAACTAGCTCAGTTTCATTATATAGGTTGTTTATGCATTGTATTCACCCTTAAAAGGGATGGCTTGACTTCACCTAGTCTTGGAGAAGGGAGGGGATAGTCCCTGATGTGTTTCAGACCCCCTTTGTGGGTCAAGTGAAGGGATAAGTCATGGCAAGAATGAAGTAGAATCCATGGCAGAAGGACAAAGACACTTAGGTGGGTTTATGAACAGAAATTCAGTTGAAAAATAGGCATGGTTGGAGTGCTCAGATGTGGTGGGGATTGCGCCATTGGATAGAGCTATCCAATAGCTTTCCACTGGTACCAACCTTGTCCCATTTAGACCAAGGATGAGGGAGTTATGACCCTTGGAAGTCTGCTCGAGAAGCTTGTTGGGATAGAGGTCTTTAGTCCTGACCCTTCTGCATCCACAATGCGGATTGCGGATTACGTAGGTCGGGGACCAACCATTGGGGCGTATGGAATTCCGCATTTCCGCATCCGCAATGTGGAATGTGGATTGTGGATTGCGGGATGTAAAATCTCCCGGGAATTGGATTATGGGAATGCGCATTTTTGCATACACAATGCGGAATATGGAATGCGGATTGCGAGAAGCAACTTTCGGGATTGCAATGGAGGAACCCGACTTCCGAGTTCCGCATGCGGATTGCGAAACTGGGGAAGTCGGACAAACATTTGTCAAGGCTGAATTTGGCTTCCGAATCCCGACTTCTGCATGCGGATTGCGGAAGTCGGAAGCACAATTTCGAGGGAAAGTTGGATTTGGCAATCTGACTTCCGAGTTCCGCATGCGGACTATGAAACTCGGAAAGGCGAATTGCGGACCGCAATGGGGGTGTTAGCGACCAAAATAAAATGGACTTTTGAGAGCGTTTTTTATCTACCTCTGTTTCACTTATTGCTTTTTTCAACCTTTTGGCCAGTGTCTTAACCTCCATTTCTTCATTCAGCTCTCGAGTGATCACTTTTGCCCAGCATCCTTTGGTTATGCCCTCTTGACCTGCAATATACAAAACATGAATAATGGTTATATTTATTAGCCCTAATCTATGTTTTAGGATTTTCAAATACAAAAAATATATTTTATGATCTCATCAAAATGTGGTATGTGCACATAAGTGTCTTATTATTACATTTAAGCTATATCACATATGCCATTCAAAGTCATGTCCACATGTCAAACTACAATCTCAAAGCCCGGAGCAAGACAAGGAGTAAGCCACGAACTAAGCCACCAGTCATATGCCTGAAACCACGAGTTAAGCTATAGAGTCCAGAGTAGGCCCTGAATGAAAATAGCTCATTTAAAAGCATTGGGTCCGAATGAAATAATGAGTTTACAGGTGTTGGAAGGTCGCAGTGATTTCATAACATCGGGAGCCGAGGGAACTATACAAGAAGGAGTTGTGTATCCCAGCACCAGATGCCAAGAAACTTTATTTTCTAGCTGACTATGCGCAGAGTGTTTGGAAACAATTCATAACCTGCCTATGGAAACAGTTTTGGGTATACTGACGAAGTCCTAGTTACAATTTTAGTGCGCTTATGCTTCACTTTTCTTACCGCATTGCTTTGTTGCATCATCTATTGGCAACAGTAATCAGTCCAAATGCTCAAATTGCAGTTGTAATCGCATCTGGGTTTTATGGCATCTTCAATCTTTTTCGGGCTTATCCATAACAAGACCTCAACTTCCAAGTTGGTGGGTGTGATTGGATTTGCCCTTTGGCTTGGAATCTGTATGGTCTCATAATTTCTCAATATGGAGATATGAGAAAGCAAATCAGTATCCATGGGAATCCTCAACAAGCAATTGAAGACTTCTTGAAAGAAACTGGATTTCAGCGTGACTTCTTGGGTGTTGTGGCTGCAGTCTTGGTGATCTTCCCTGTATTCTTAATTTCTTTGCACTCTTGTTCTCTATATACATAAGCAGATGGATGACTTGGAGTTTGAGGAAGATATCTTGCTTCCCTCTTATAATTCTCAAGCTCAAAACCTTTCCACGATTCATAGCTCCATAGAGTATCATGAATTGCACAATCAAAGACGAACATTTCGGTGGCATACAAGCTCAGATTTTAGCTCTTCTAGCCACCAAAAGCGCAGAACAGGGCAGAAAGTTATCATTTTTGCACAGATCTTAGTTTGGTCTTTTCAAAGAGCATGAGGATGGTTTCTAAGTTAAGAATATAATTAAATGGATCTGTTTTAGTGTTCTATTCCAGTTTTTTAGACAAATGTTAGGCAAGAAGATAAAGGAGATTTCCTATTTTTGGTCAAAGATATTATAAGCTATCAAAAGGAGATTTCCAGGATGAGACAATTAGCTTCTAGATATTAATTGAATATTCGAGAAGGCATAGTCATCATCCAGCATACAGGAGCAACTGTCAAAGACTTAGTATTAGGATATGGTTTGACTCCCTTTATATGGGATTTGTTCCTATTATTTTGGTGTTAGTTTTATATACTATCTTTAGCTATTCGATCCTCTTTGATAGGATCTGAATTTTTGATGTAAAGGCTATAAAGCCATAAACTTTTGATGAACCAAGGGGGGAAAAAGAATTTAGTCTTGGGACTGAAGGTTCGACTTTGGAGATTATACATTGCTTATACTCCCAAACTTCTCATAGCATATGATAACATAAGCTTCTTTTGCCTATTATGTTCAGATTTACCTCTTGTCTATTCTATGCTTGTATTTGGATGATTTATTTCATTTCTTATGCTTATCTAGTGTCTGATAACTGTCATCTTGTCATTACACTGATAAACTAAGCTTTACAAGTATTCTTTGCTTATTGTATTGGCCATTCATATATATTGCTTATGTATGTTTCTGCTGATAATATAAGATTTGTCCACACATTAACCTTTATTGAATCCTCTGAACAGAGTTGGCTAAAAGGATTGTCCATATGAATATGTCTATGCATGTTTTGATTGAGTAAACCTTGTGTTAGTCATTCCATCTTGATCCACCTATCCACCCATCATTGAGAAAATAGTTAAGTTACCAGGCATCTTCGAGCTACAACCTAGAAGAGTTTCCTGGAGTGATAACAGGGGGATTGCGGATTCGAGCCCATTGTGGCTGTGTGAAAATGGAGGAATTTGGAATAAAAAAAAGAAACAAAAGGGTCTCCCATGGCCTTTGAAGGCCACTAGGGAGGTCAGGGAACATTACAAAATGGTATCAGAGCTTCAGTTACAGCACTAGGGCTGCTTGGGCCAAACCGTGGAATAAATTGCACGTAGAGAAGTGGCCATGGCACCGTTTTAACCTAAAAGAATCTTATTTATTAATTGTTCAATGAATAATTTCCAGATTGTATGGATGTTTCAAGTTCTATGCATACCTGCGTTGTCTAATAAACATGTATATCATGCATAGTGATTGCAACAAGTTATAGTTGTATCGTACAGCAAGGCCGTGTGCAGGAAAGCGAGAATGGTGACTGTTAATGATGCACAGGATCCCTACGAACCTGAAGAAGACATGTTAGGGGAAAATGTGCAAGAAGAGCACGTTGAAACAACGTATAATGGAAGAAGGGAGCAAGTAACTCCCCATAACTTGGTTGAGACAATGGTAAGTTTTAATGAGAGGCTGATAAAGGCTCAGGAAGAGCAGCACCAACTCAATGCAGCCATTCTGCAGAGCCTTACTAATATGCATCAGAGAGTAAAACTGGGGCAAATCCAAGTAATATGGGCAGAGAAGAAAGGAATGCAAATAGTCACTCTAGAGGTCGTTCTAGGCAGAGGACTCCAAGCCATATAAGGGGTTATGGGAGCAGAAGGCACAGGACACCCTCTTCGGGATCTCTTTCCATCAAGTCGGGACACTCTAGAGACTCTCAAAAGAGTCCAAGGCACACTTACAACATGACTGAGAGAAGAAGGAGGTCCGGAGGGATCCCACAAGGAGAATTTAGGTAAGCAAGACCACCTACCTTTGATGGAGAAAGAAAGATAGTCCAAGAGGCAGAGGCATGGCTACTTGGAATGAAAAAGTACTTCAAAATGCATGATTATTCAGAAAGTGAGAAAGCCAAGGTTTTCATTTACCATCTGAATGGCAGAGCTTCCATTTGGTGGGAACATCTCATGAAAGTGAAGAGAACCAGTGAAAGAAGGACCAGTTGGGAGCGGTTTAAAAGATACTTCAAGGAAAAATACTTATCAGCTAGGTATTATGACAGTAGGAGAAAGGAGTTCAGTGAAATCAGGTTGGGACAGAATTCCATGGAGGAGAATGTTCATAAGTTCTTGGAACCGTTGAGGTATGTAGACTACATCAAGGATGAAAGAGTGAAGATTCAATGTTTCCTTGGAAGTCTACCACATAATTTCAAAGATACGATTGAGCTTGTCAATCCACCAAGTTTGGATGAAGCCATTAGAATGGCCATGCATTGTTATGAGAATAATAAAGGAAGGTCAAAAACTCATCCATCATGGAAAGGAAAGCCCAAAGGAAATTTTGAACAAAGGAAAAGTGGCTTCAAGCCACCATTCAGAAATCAGTCTAGAACCTTTCCATAGGGACAACAAGCAATAAGTGGATTCAAACCAATTGTAACAACAGAGAAAACATCAAAAAGGCCACTTCAGTGTTGGGGATGTGGATACAACCACATGCTTAGAGATTGTCCAAATCGAAGGGAGAATCCTCGAAGCTTGCACCACCTAGGAGAAGCAACCGCACTAGAAGATATGGCAATAGCAACACCCCCAATCTATGCAGCACTGGATGATCACCAATCAGCAGTGGTAGAAGTTGAAGGTAACATTGCTAAGCAATCTATTTATGCTTTAATTGACCTAGGATCTACTCATAGTTATGTGTCTCCTAAGGTGGTTGAAGGTTGTTCTCTTAATAAAGTGAAGCATAGTAAGTCTTGGTTAGTCCAATTAGCCACTGGAACTAAGAGGAAGGTGAGTGAAGTAGTGGTGGAGTGCCCCATAGAGTTGAATGGACTTCTCACCAAGGTGAACTTGAATGTCCTACCATTAGGATCTTATGATGCTCTGATAGGTATGGACTAGTTGGAAAGACATAGAACCAAGATTGACTGCTATAAGAAGATACTTGAATGCATTGATGATGAATGAAGGCCAAGGTTGGTGAAAGGAATTCCAAAGCAAGTTTCATTAAGGCAGATTTCAACCTTACG
The DNA here is from genome assembly GCA_027924585.1 of Larix kaempferi. Lineage (NCBI taxonomy): Eukaryota > Viridiplantae > Streptophyta > Pinopsida > Pinales > Pinaceae > Larix > Larix kaempferi. Next base: position 10,727,102 of record BSBM01000616.1, on the reverse strand, counting down.
ACTGAGAAATTTCTATAAAAAGGGTTTCCAATTATCTGTTGTACATATATCAGATTCAGCAGAAGATAAAGGACCAAAGTTAGAAGACTTTCAGTTGTTATAGGAGTTCCAGTATGTATTCCCAAATGAAGTGCCAGGACTGCCACCCAAGAGAGACATTGATTTCTCCATTAATCTTGTTCCAGGGGCAACACCAAGTTCCAAAGATCCTTATAGAATGAGCACACCCGAGCTGATAGAATTGAAGATGCAGCTGCAAGAATTGATGGACAAAGAATATATCGGACCAAGTGTATTTCCTTGGGGTGCACCTGTGTTATTTGTTAAGAAGAAGGATGGGACTTTGAGACTATGTATAGACTACAGGCAGCTAAACAAAGGTAACAATCAAGAACAAGTATCCATTGCCAAGAATTGATGACTTGTTTGATCAGATGAAGCAAGCTAAGGTATTTTCCAAGATTGACTTGAGGTCTGGCTACCATCAAGTGAGGATAAAGGATGAAGACATTCACAAAACAACTTTCAGAACTAGATATGGCCATTATGAGTTCACTATGGTGCCATTTCGTCTTGCCAATGCACCTTCCACATTCATGTGCCTCATCAATAGTGTCTTCAACAAATATTTGGATAAGTTTGTGATTGTGTTCTTGGATGACATCCTTGCGTATTCAAAGAATGAAGAAGAACATAATGAGCATTTGAGAATGGTATTGCAAGTCCTTAGAGAACACCAGTTGTATGAAAAGCTAAGTAAGTGTGATTTCTATCAACAGAAGGTATAGTATTTGGGTCATATTATATCAGCAGAAGGAATTGCAGTAGACCCAGAAAAGATTGAAGCCATAATGGATTGGCCTACTCCAAAGAATGTTGCAGATGTTAGATCTTTGATGGGCCTTGCAAGTTACTACAGAAGGTTCATTGAAAGCTTATCCAAGATAGCTCACCCAATTACATTATTGCAGAGGAAGGAATTCAAATGTATATGGTCTGAAAAATGTGAAAGAAGCTTTCAGCAGTTAAAAGAATTACTTACCAGTGCTCATGTTTTAAATATTATAGACCCAAGTAAGGACTTTGTGTTGTGCACATATGTTTTCATTGAAGGGCTAGGTGGAGTACTCATGCAAGAAGGGTTTGTAATTGGCTATGAGTCAAGGAAGTTGAAAGAGAATGAAAGGAACTATGCCACACATGACTTAGAGATAGCAACCATAGTGCATGCTCTCAAGAGATTGAGACATTACCTTTTAAGGAGAAGATTTGAACTTAGGACTGATCACATGAGTTTAAAATATCTATTTGACCAACCAAATCTGAATGCTAGACAAACTAGATGGATGGAGTTTCTTTCTGAGTTTGATTTGGAGATTAAGCATGTCAAAGGTAAAGAGAATAAGGTTGTTGATGCACCCAATAGAAAATTTCATATTGAAGCAGTGAGTGTTTGTAAATCAGATTTGAAGACAAGGATCCTTGAATTTCAAGCTAATGATGAAGCTTACCTCCAAATCAAAGAGAAGTTGCAGCAAGGTAATGTGGATGACAAGTGTGCAGGATATCATATTCGAGAAGATGATGTTCTTATGTATCAAGATACCAGACTGTACATTCCAAATTATGTAGAATTGAAGGAACTTGTGTTGGGTGAGATGCACCAAAAGCCATATTCTGGCCACCCAGGATATCAAAAAACTATAACAGCAACAAGGAAGCAGTACTTTTGGCATGGAATGAAGAAGTATTTATCAGAGTATATTTCTAGGTGTCAAAAGTGTCAGCAAGTCAAGGCAAAGCATCAACATCCAACAGGATTGTTGCAGCCATTGCCCATTCCAGAGTGGAAGTGGGAAGTGATCTCTATGTATTTTATAACAGGTCTTCCCATGACTGTAAAGAAGCATGATTCCATCATGGTTGTGCTGGAAAAGCTTTCAAAAGTAGGTCACTTTATCCCAGTTAAGTCTACTCACAAGACAAATGATATTGCAAATATATTCATGAAAGAGATATTCAGGTTGCATGTATTTCCCAAGGCAATAATTTCAGACTGGGATACAAAATTCACTTCCAACTTTTGGAAAGGATTGTTTCAGGAATTGGGAACTAGATTGAGTTTCAGTAAATCCTATCATCCTCAAACAGATGGTCAGACTGAGAGAGTAAATCAGATTCTTGAAGACCGTTAAGGATGTATGTGATGGACAAGCCATCCAAGTGGGAAGACTACCTACACTTGATAGAATTTTCCTACAACAATGGATATCAAGCATAATTGGAAATGAGCCCTTTTGAAGTCTTGTATGGCAGAGGATGCAGAATTCCAGTGAGTTGGGACAACCCAATGAACAGGGTAGTGCTTGGACCAGAAATGATTGAATAAATGGAGCAACAAGTTGTTAAGATCAAGCAGAATTTGAAGGCAGCTTAAGACATGAAGAATAGTTATGCAGATTTGAAGAGAGTGTAAAAAGAATTCTAGATTGGGGACCATGTTTACTTGAAAGTGAGACCAAGGAAGAGTTCCATGAAGTTGGGAAGTTGTGCCAAGTTGGCACCCAGATATTGTGGACCATTTGAAGTCCTTGATATGATAGGACCAGTTGCATATAGGACTGCATTGCCTGCTAACATGAGATCTCATAATGTTTTTCATGTCTCTTTACTTAATAAATATGTACATGATCCTAATCACCTCATTGATTGGAATGTGATATGGGTGGAACCCGAGGGAGAGTTCTAAGAGGAGCCTGTGTGAATTCTCGACAAGAAAGTTACATTGCTTCGGAAGTGAGCCATCAGATAGGTAAAGGTGTAATGGAAGCACCTTAATCCCGAGAGGCTACATGGGAGCTGGAGGATGCAATGAGAGAGGCATTCCCATTTTTGTTCAGTTTTGAGAACACCGAGGACGGTGTTGTTCTAAGGGGGAAGGAGTTGTAATACCCCTACCTTGCCTTAGTATTTATTGGCTTCAATGTAAATATTGTGTATATGCAATGTGTGTTTGCCCTAGTATGGAGCTCAAGGCCAAGGCCCCACTAGTGGATGCTTAAGGTTTGTTTGCATAGGCAAGTATTTGACATGTGAACTATTCATGTGCTACTAAGCCATGAGATATGGTGGTGGATGTAAATATTTAATATTGCAATGAAATACCCAGAAAAACTGGCTAAGTGAGACAGCTAATGAGAAGGGGCTATGGTGTCCACTAGGGAGAGGTGAGGGGGTTATGGGATGGGAATCCATGTTGCCACATGTACTGGAGAAATCGATTTGATTCCCCATGCTGACATGGAATTCAGTTATAGAAGGTGGGGAAAGAAGGTCGGTGCAAAGGGGATGGGGGTAAAAATGGCCCTGAGATCCGAAAGTGGGGTTCTGCCCATTCGCCCTTGAATCCATTCCATCATCTGAGAATCCAAAAACCCTGTTATGCTATGCTACTATTGCCCAGAATTCCATAGAGCACGAGTTACAGAACCCAGCCATGAAATAAAGGAGGAAAACGCGATTATGTGGGAAACTGAAATTACAGAGCCGAATGCCATAGAAAACCCTATGCAGATGCATTATCTATTGATAAACTCCTTCTAAGCAAACCCTAAAATGAGTCACAGAGCGTTAACAGCTTGAGGAAGTCGTGGGAATATTGTAATCGATGTGCAGAGAGTCCAACTGTGGGACAAAGTCGAATCCACAACCCTGCGAAGAAGCCAACTCGTTTAACAGAAATAGAAGGTCAGATTTAGGGTTGGAATGTTTGATAAACCCAGTGAAGGTTGCAATCTCATAGAACTAGCAGTTGGACCTTTCTATGCCCACCTTGAATAACACTGGAAGGGAAGGGGCCTTGAGGGATTGTGCAACAGAGAAGAGGGATTTTCTTGTGTTGGGTGAGGTAGGTAATGTGGGTGCCATATTTGCTGAGTGTTGAGATGTCTGTAGCTTTGTGGTTGAGCTCACTGGCTTAGCACCATCCTCCATGTTTCCTTGTGTGCTTGATAAAACCAACTGTAGGTTGCCTTAGCATTGGAGTGGACCTTGACCATTAGAGAGCCTAGTTAGCCCTCCTTAGTGGATACCCAACCCAGCTCGGGGGTGGTCTCTCCGCTGAAAGAGTACAGGATGGATAGAGACCTAAGTTTGGGTGGAAAGTTGTCCTCACTTAGCCAGTTGCTTGGGGTAGCTTCAAGATTCAAAGATGAGTGTTTTGTGGTATAAATTGTGATGTTTCATGTATTATGCTTATGTGTTGATGCTCAAGTTGTTGAATGAATGTTGTATGATTTGGATCAATAGATAGACTGTGTATAAGCCTGAATAGAAGGTTGAATTCATGTTGAATACTTCATTCAATTGCATGAGTTTAATGTATTATACATCTTGCAGGTGGTAGTTGTAATGGTTAGACCTAGTTTCATGCACCTTATGTATTGTTATGCTTGTCATGATCTAAGTTAATGAATGGATGATTTCATGAACTTTCTCATTGGGAATATAGGTATAATCTTGGGTATGAGGTTTAATGCATGATTGAATGCTTTACCATTTACAAGAATGATATGTGCTACTAACCCTGCAAGTTGTGATATGTAACTAGATCAGTTTCATTATATAGGTTGTTTATGCATTGTATTCACCCTTAAAATTAATGGCTTGAATTCACCTAGTCTTGGAGAAGGGAGGGGATAGTCCCTGATGTGTTTCAGATCTCTGTGGGTCAAGTTAAGGGAGAAGTCATGGCAGGAATGAAGAAGAATCCCCGACAGAAGGACAAAGACACTTAGGTGGGGTTATGAACAGAAATTCAGTTGGAAAATTGGCATGGTTGGAGTGCTTAGATGGGGTGGGGATTGCACCATTGGATAGAGCTCTCCAAAAGATTTCTAACGGTACCAACCTTGTCCCATTTGGACCAAGGATGAGGGAGTTATAACCCTTGGAAGTCTGCTCTAGAAGCTTGTTGGGATAGAGGTCTTTGGTCCTGACCCTTCCGAATCTACATGGACCTTTTTGCATCCGCAATGTGGATTGCGGAGGTCGGGGACAAACCATTGGGGCATATGGAATTACACATTTCTGCATCCGCAATGCGGAATGTCGATTGCCGGATATAAAATCTACGGGAATTGGATTCTGGGAATCCGCATTTCCGCATCCGCAATGCGGAATGCAGATTGTGGGAAGCAAATTTCGAGATATCAATGGAGGAACCCAACTTTTGAGTTCCACATGCGGATTGCGAAATTCAGACGGACATTTATCAAGGCCAAATTTGGCTTCCGACTTCCGACTTCCGCATGAGGATTGTGTAAGTCGGAAGCACAATTTCGAGGGAAATTTGGATTTGGAAATCCAATTTTGAGTTCCACATGCGGATTGCAGAACTCGGAAAGGTGGACTGCATACTGCAATGGGGGATTGGGGATCCGATCCCATTGTGGCTATGTGAAAATGGAGGAATTTGGAAGAAAAAAAAAGAAACAGAAGGGTCTCCCATGGCCTCTGAAGGCCAACAGGGAGGTCAGGGAATGTTACAGACCACCTACTTCCCCCGATGCATTGAAGGCTCAATCATCTCCAAGGACCCTAATTTGGCTCCTCACACACTTGGTGGCATTAACTATCCCCCCTAGTGTACTTTGGAACTAGTTCATGGAGAAGATGAGTTCACATTTGGATCTAGTTGTTTGCTGGCCATCTCTTGGCTATAAAAGGAAGCCATTGGCATGAATTCTGTAGAGAGAAATCAAGAGCAAGGTTATGATGTTGGATTTGTGTTGGAGCTTACTCGTAGCCTACCTCTTCCTACCATTGTGAGAATTCCCAAGTTGCCTTGCCACCTTCCATCAAGGTGCAACCGTTCATCTCCATTGTTCTACCATTACTTAGCATATAGTTTGGATAAAAAAGGCCTCCCTAATAGAGATTGTGGGATTACCTTGAAACCCACACCTCTAGGTGTTGTACAACTTGACCATTTGGCAATATAAAAGTGGTATGGCATATCTTTGGTTGTTATTGGAGTTTGCATTCTCCCCCCATCTCTTTTATTTTTCTTATTATCCATATTTATTTTTTATGTGAATTGCACTAACAATCTCTTGCAGGATCACTTGGAGGAAAACCACACCAACCCACACAGGAGATCCAATGATTGAGTCCTTGCTATAGCCTACAAGGCCTAGCCCCTTACCAAGTGGAAGAGTGCACACTTGTGCAATTTTTTCCACAACAGTTCTAATGGCGACTCCACTTATTTTTGTTCATTTCTTATTTAACTAAGTTGGTTTATGCTAAGTAATTAATTCTATGTGTTTGTCATTTGCAGGATATCATGTATTCCACCTCTTGCTCCATAAGTTGGCCCCAAGTCAGCCCTAATTAATTCACACATAGTAGCACAGATCCTAGCCTCTCAGCCGTGCTACCAGCGCAGAAACGACTTCGACAGATGTGCTACCAGAGCAGGTAATCAGTTCACGACTCGCGCGACCTCCCATATGGTGGAACCGCGCAGCCTGTCAATGTATCACCCGCACTACCAGTGCACCTATTTTGTATTTTTTCATGCTACCTGCGCAACAGAGTATTATTTGACTACACGGCCACTTTTTATTTGCTTTTTATCCGCATAGTATAATCTGACAGTCAGATTGTTGCTTACTAATGAACTCAAATTAAGTTAAATTCGTATAATTGCTTAGTGTTTTAGTAATTAGTCCACCTAGACCAAGATCAGGAAGTAAAGAGTTCATCTCTCCTGAAACCTACCTAGGTAACCAACCTTGAGGCTTTTAAAGAGCCTCACTGTTGTCATTGTATTCAAGACCATGCTTGTTTATGCACAATTGACATGTTTTTAGTACCAATGCTAGTGTAGAATCCACTTTTTGCACACGAGCAAGGACCTAAAGATTCTTGTATCCCGAAGTATGCTCTTAACCTTGCACTTCATGTGAGCTTAGTGAATCAGAAAAGGGTGATAAGTGTGAAATACATCCATTGCACACTTGTCAATTTAGTTAGCATTTTGATTTTCAAAGCACCATGAGCATCTTTTAGAGTTAAAAGTACATTCACATTTTACTTGATATACTCTTCTAGTTAATTTTCTGACAATCAATTTTCTTTTGTCACATGTGTTTGCACCACTAGCACACAATAAGAGACCTAAACACTCTTCCGATCCTAGTATGCTCTTCACGTCGCACTTCTTGTTAGCTTGGTGAATTAGAAAGGTAGGGATTGTGAAATACCTCTCTTACACTCCATAAGTGAAATTCATACCCCTTAAAAGCAACTTTGTAAATTGTCCAACCAACTAAAATCCTCCATAAGAGGTCACAAATAAAAATTAGTTAGGTAGGATTGATTGGTCTAGGCATCCATTAATGCCCACCAATCTAGTTTCATTAGCGATATTTTGAAACATAGCATTGATGTCTTATAGGGTACTTATAAAATCCTTCTATAAGCAATTGTTCAAAGAAAACCCGGATCAGAAGTGTGTCATGACCAAGGAGGTGAAAGATGAGTTATAGTTTCCTTGCTCTCCCCTACAAACCACTCAACTTGTTGTAGGGATATGACACTATACCATGCAAACCGAACCACTGATCCACACTTGACGCAACGTATCTTAGTGGTCAAACTTAGGACATCACCAAGGAACAATTGCGAGTGCAATTGATTCCTAAAGTTAGCTATTTACATTGGGAGGTGTTTCCAAGTCTTCTTGATTCGAACATCGGCCCCATTGCCGATAGAACTAGCTCTTTGTTAGATCCACTAGTCATTGGTGTGTGGACCCCATTGTCACCATTAGTTGTACTTTTGGGAGGCCCAGTTACATTTGAGAGGAAGGACGTTAGGTCTTCGTAGGGAATTTACATTTATTTTCTTTTTAACTACAAGATTCACTAACTCGTAAGTAAAAATAACCTACATGTGGGAACTCATGCACTAAAACCAAATTTGCACATATCACTCACTTCTTGCACCATATTTGCATCTGTTGTGGTTGGCATATTTTTGCATTTGTTCAAATTGTGTTTAATTCCACTATCACTCTCATTTGACACAAATCCTTCACCATTGAGGAACAAAACAACATCCTGAGACAGTCTCGACGACTGCAAGGCCTATCTCCTCTTGAGAGGGGTGTTTTTACACCTTCTCCCTGTGGTTCACGTGGAAGGTACTCTAGTTGGGGCCTCTCTCATGCCACATTATTAAGATCATATGGTCAAGGCCAAGCCTTTATAGGTTCATTTTATCCCATAGGAGAAGCTATTAATTACACCACCTCTTCCCCCATCGGAAGAGGTACCCCGCTGGCTTCTCCCCTTGGATATCCCTTGGTTCCCTTTGACCCATCCTCTTTCGTAGGAGGTCAACCGTTGTTTTCAACACCACCTGGGTCTCCCCCTCATGGAAATCACATACCACACGGAATGGCAGGACCAACTCCCCCTACCATACCATTCATGGCTAGTTTAAATCTACCAGATTTGGCCAAACTGGTCAATGATACCATAACACACGACCCAACATGGTCGGTTATGCTAGATAAACTTCCCTACAATATTCCCAAATTCGAAGGAAAGAAAGGGGATGATCCTGCCAACCACATCATGTATTTCCACTTATGGTGCTCATCTAACAACATAGTTGATGATCCCATGAGGCTTTGCCTCTTCCAGTGTACCCTCACTGGAACAACAACCAAATGGTATGTAAACCTAGCGAGAGTGACCCATGCCACATTTGAGACATTGGCCACCGCATTTCTCACTTACTTCCAGCTTCCAATTCGAAATGACTTGGGTCTTGAAATTCTCATGGAGTTTCGACAAAACGCTTCCACCCACATCACAGACCACATCCATGAGTGGCGTAGACACCGTACATTGTGTAAAATCGAAATACAACCACCCTTTTTGTTGGATTTGTTTATCAAGTCTCTCCAACCCGCCATAGCTAAATTGGTCGCCACTTCCATGCTGCAAAGCGAGGAAGATGCTATTCTGAAAACACAACATTTCGATCTCATATATGTACAATCCGGCTACATTTACACTATTCTTCTTGATGCCCCTAGGCATCGATTTTTGGATCCTACACCTTTGGTCTTGTCACATTCAGCAGATGGGCTTATTGGGTCCATTTCCCATTTAGGAAAGGTTCCTCCTACCACTTCGACGCCATTTAACATGGATCTACAATACCCATCCATGCCACCTGCATCGATACCCCTTACACTGGTACCAACCCCATTAGTTAGTCAATTACAGTATGGACCGACTTATAGTCCAACATACCCAAATGTTAGCCAGGCAACGGCGGTACCCTCGGTCCCAATTCCCCAAGCCATTTCTACATCCAAATCATATGGAGCGCAAACCACATTTATCCTACCCCCAGGGTATAACCCATATTATCCTTTCCCATGCCCAACTGGTCAACAACCCTCCCCCCACATGGGGGTAAACCTATTTCAACCTTCTTACGTTCAACACGCTCAACAATTTGAGCAATTGAACACTGCAAATCCCTAGAATCCACAGAATCAGGGGAAGAAGAAAGGAAAGAACAAGCAAAATCAATAATTGGCGCAAGGGGGAAATCCACCTCCCTAGCAAAACCAGAATATGGGAAACCAAAATACGGGGACTAACAACCCCATGAAACAAGGGAAGAACCTCAACCTGAGGACTAATTAATGTTGCTCCATTTGCGAGGATTATGGTCATCACCCCTAACTGCCAACAATTAGTAGAAGCTAAAAATAAGACAGTGATGAGTTCCCCCTTGGGCCGCAAACCCTCCCAACCCACAAACCATTTTGTTGCAACAACCCTTTGCGAATCAAGGGGTAGTTACACAACAGCAAGACCCTCGCCCCCCCAGGCGATGGCTCTTTTCAAAATATCTACACGTTATATATAAATCTTCAGACACGAGCCAAGGGTTATGATATGCTTGAAAACCCCCAAGTGGAAGTCACCCTATCCCCTCGGGGGTCCTCTACAAATACCACACCCAAATACCGAACAAATCCCACGGATTCCCAAGGTTCCACTTCGACGTACCCGTAATAACCCTCACATGAAAGCCGCTCACAATTACAGTATTGTGGATGACTTGGCTCAATCACTTGCAACCATGTCCACATTAGAAGTGCTACAGTCATGCCCAGCCCATCGAAAGGCATTACTCAATGCACTTGGCGCTGTCAAACCAGACAACTCGTGCCCCATGACCTTTGATGTTGACAAAGGAGAACCACGATTACCATTGTCAGTCGCATTCCAAGTTCCAGTCACCGTAAATAACATCATCATTCATCGTTGTATCATTGATGAAGGTGCATCCACTTGCGTTATGTTTTCCAAAGTGTGGAAACGTTTAGGGTCACCTGAGATGGTTCCCTCATCTATCACTCATTGTGCATATGATGGGAGACCATCCCAACCAAGAGGATTGTACCAAAATGTCCCCATCGAGCTAGGGGAAACATGGTCATGATCGATCTCGAAGTAGTCGACGCCGAACTTGACTACAACATCCTCTTGGGGCATAGTTATATGTATGCCATGAAGGCGATCGCCTCCTCGATCTTCTGTATCATGATGTTTCCTTTAAATAGGAAGGTCGTCACCCTTGACCAGCTTACCTACTATGATCCCAACATCACAAGCAATCTCGACAATGTCCTACCAACTGTACTCGACGATGATCAACCGTAAGTTGACATTGCCCCCGGGATGTAAAAGGACTCCAATTTATTAGGAGTATATTCAGGACCATCACCAAGGATCCCTATAGAAACCCATGGCCTAATGTGCACAATTTTCACCACTGAAAATGGAGCTACATCCACCTCAACACCGCCACTCAGTCATGGCATTGAACAAATGTTGAGTACATCGGTACCACCAATTTTTCAAATCCCATTCGCATACCCTCCCATGAGTGTACAAGGGACACCATTTATGTCTCAGTTAACTCTATCTGGAGTCACTTTGGGTATCTTGTTATGGTATGTTACACCACTCTACCTAGAGATGGCTTCCAAACCAATCGCTCATTATGAGTTTGTCCCTGTTTTGGATTCTACGCCTACAAGGCCCATAACACCCTTGATTACACTAGCCCAACCTATGACATCCGCAAGTAAACCTTAACCGGTCATCGCTAATACCGCCAATGGGGGCATTAGACAACCGAAGTTGAAAGGTCCCTTATTACCCAACCCGACATCCAATTCATCGGAGACCGTTAAGACAAAATAAGGGGGCATCAACCAACAACAATTGAAATCCCAAGTTATGATTAATACTCCCACTCAAAGGGTCAGACCGTAGTGTTCTCTTTGCGGGAAACAAGGCCACGCGACCAAGTTATGTCCCACTTTACTAGAGCTAAGGAATTTGCTTAACACCCTCGTTAGCATAACACATGCTCCATCGACGGTAAAAGGGGGCACATCTCCCTGACCCACAACTAAGTCCAATACACTGCTACGAATCACACATGTGCCATGTGTTCTCAGTACGGGCACTATACGCACCATTTCCCAGATCTCCCCTATTTTCGGGAGGCATTAGCGACTATTTGTCTAACTCAAGTGACGATCACAAAACCTCTTTCCTTACCTCAGGGATTAGCATCAATTAATGTAGTCACCACATAAGCAACATCGTCAGTCACTCCCCCTATACCGGTTATCCATGTAGCAAGTCCTATAGTGAAGCCTACACCGCTGCAAGATCCTCATCATCCTAGTCTTACATCGACAACAATGAATGCTCGTCCTGTGGGAATTCCACAAACATGATTCCTCCTAGCGTCGTCGCTTGCATTATGGAGAAAATCAATACCCATGAAGCATAAGAACACTTTCATACACGTGTACCACGACCCTGCTGATCTTGTGGCGAGACCACCCACTTCTCATTTCAGTGCCCCCTTTTGCACACCACACAAGAAGCTCACCTCGAACTAATGAGACTACAAAGTCAACTACAACCCCTACATGTAACCCTGTCGAGGTCAAAAATCGAGGAGGTAACAACCACCTTACTGGATACCATCAATGTTGAATCTCCTTTAGCTAGTGTCCTCACTTGCAGTGATTTCTCATCTTCCGACGAAGACGCAGGCCACCTGCAAATATTCCCCAATAATTAAAATCATCATGGGGTTCTCCCCTGAAGCACAAACATGACATCCAACACCATCTGTTAATATTCTTATTTGTCTCAAATTTTACTTTATTTTCTCGAAATACATTATTTTGAATTAAGGAAGTAAGTTCATCTCATCTTTATGCAGATGACCTCTCAGTTGGACATCTACATAGTACATGCAGACGGTGCAAGTCGATGGTCCAAACACCTAGCATCCGCTGCCTAGGCAATATATTCCCCCTCCAGTACACTCCACCACACTGACGGAGTCTGCTTGGGGGCACTTACAAATAACCAAGTAGAATACGATGCCGTAATAGGTCTATTAAGTGATTCCCTCCATCTAGGAATTCACCATTTGCAAGTGCACCTCGACTCACAACTACTCGTCTCACAGTTAAATAATGTATTTTGTATCCTCAATCCACTCTTATTCCGAAAGTTCTTCCACGTGTGTCTTCTCATTCGACGGTTTGAGACCATTACTTTCACACATATGCCGAGAAACACCAATGCATTCGTTGACTCCCTCGCCATTGAGGTTTTGAATTGGCACTTGATACATCACGCGACCCCATATTCCTACACACCCAACAAAACATACATATACATGTATATGTGTCACACCTACTGCTACATATACATGTATATCATCATCATAAGTCCTACAGTCGATAAACATGTCCAAACCTATATGCTAGTATCGACTACTACATATGCATCACATCAACATATAGGCAACATAAACCAAACATCCATACATCACATACACAAAGAGACGCATAATCATGTGCCGCAAAAAAGGTATATATATATATATATATATATATATATATCGCCAAAAAATGGCCCTCGTAGGGCATATAAAAAACAACCTTATGGGGGATACATCAAATACAAATTGCCTCCCATAGGCTCATCAAAATAGTATACAAAATGGGGCTCATAGCCCTATACAAATTCACATCGCCTCGCCAGCAGGTGGATCCTGGGGTCCCATAATAGCCAGGGTTCGTACAACCTCCCTTTGTGCTACCACTGAATCTGGTCCTGGCCACGGTCTCTATCATGGAGGAGGGGCTGCTCTGCCCTAAATATCTCTTGCCACATGGAACACCATTGTGAGTCGTCACATGATGGGCCACACTCAACTAGAAAATGAAATGTTAGGGCCAGCTCCTCATCCTTGAGATCGGTAACACCTCGCTCGTCAACCCAAACAAACTTATCACCAAACCTCTGCTCCAAATCAGCCATGACGACTGCCATCCAATCCCCGACAGTACCTCCCCCAACACCTTCTCCTCCCGCAGGACCCACTCCAGCAGCTACACCCCCAGCTGCAGCAACCCCCCCAATAGCCTTCCTAGCTCCAGCAACAGGGCAGTCTCTCTTAGGCCGTGCTCATCAAGGTGGTCGTACAGGACCAATATCTACATCACAAAGGGGAAACCATCACCAGTACCTGATAAGCATATATCAAAATGTGCATAAATAACAATATGTACAAATATGTATGACTATCACAAAGTACAAACCATAAAATGTACATGTGGCGTCGAATCCCCCAGGGGGCAGGCAACTCTAGATCTCCCATGTACGCCATACCACTCCAGGGGTACATCTCCATCTATCCAATACGACTCTCCCACACATCCAAGACTTGTGGGGTAAAGTATGCCCCTATGGGCCCACCGCCATTCTGGGGCATAATCCGCCCCCAGTACATCATCTGGGGCTCCTGTGGCCCCCCTAGGAGGCACCACTACAGCTGGCATCAATGAAGGATATCACTCGAAGAAATACGAGCACAGTACAATCCTGAAACAAAAGTGGTCCTAATCAACCCCCAATGCAAATCGAACATTTTCTGAGTCATAGCCTGCAAGAGCAGAGGAACCCACGCCACCGGTTGACCAACTAACACCCTCTCAACGAGCATAAGCTTCCCTCTTGTAACCCGGTTGGGGTATGATGACCCCGACACTCGTACCACGGCTGTCGTCACAGCCTGAACAGGAAGATCCCTCAGATGGATCAATAAAATCTAACCATAGTTTATAGCACTTTGGTCACTGTCGCAAAATCGATCCACCAGACCATGGATCGTATCTCCCTCCATCTAAGGAGGGTAGGGATCTCTCGCTCCCTAGTGATTCAAACCTATGAGGAAGTATATGTCCTGCGTAGTAATGCTCAGGTCTTCCCCACCAACTTGGAAGACCCCTCAATCCGGGACCCACATGTCTAGAAGCCTCCACAGCATATAGTTTGATGATCTCGTCAAGGGGCACTTGAAAAAATTCAAGAGCCCCACGTCTCGCAGTATCTATGTCGCCTGCACATCCCCCAACACCAAATCACGGAGAGTAACATACTCTCTCTCCCGCCACTCAACCACACCCACATGGGCCATGAGTAGCTAAACAACACCTACATAAGGAAAATGACGACTATCATAAGGAGAGTCACGCTTAGTGCGGTTGAACCTCGGTTTCGCCGTGCGATACGAGTGTGCGGGACATGCATTGTTCGACCGCGCTGGTAGCATGGCTCACTGAGGTTCAACCGCGCTACACCAGCACGCGATCGAAGCACTATTGTATCGCACATAACACAATACAGTACATTTTCCCCTATGCTACATCACGCACGATTTTGAGAAAATCTCACGCTGTAGTTGCACGTGATTTTCCAATAATCGCATGCTATAGCGCAGTATTTTCCCAAAAACCCGCGCGGTAGCCCTAAAAGGGCTAAAACAATCCCCTGGCCATTCAGGGGACCACTACCCCTACTTCTACCCGAACAAAATTAACAAATATAGGGTTACGACATACCTGGAACTCACGGCTCATCCAAAGGCCCTCCGAATCTCCATAATTGCTCAAACACGCTCTAGGAGGTTGTCAATGAATAGTACAAATCATTTCGAAAAGTGGGCCCACCCCTATTTATATTCATTTGACACAACTTTCAAACTGACGCCACGGACAAATCGTAGCTCTGTTTCACAAACCGTTCAGATCGCCCTGATAAGTGCTTCAATCTATTCAACATGAATCCAACCAATATGAATTCCCACCGCTTTCATCGGGATGCTAATTTTACATAGGTACCCCTCAGGTACGGATTGTTTTGGTCATATAATTTTTGCATTATCAATACCTTGGTCATGTTCTTTACTACACTCGGGTATGTGCACCGTATGTGCAGGATCTCAACCAAGACAAGTTTGCGACCCTTGTTTTTATAAGAACAAGGCTCCATGCTTCAAAAAAGGCATAGAGTATCCTACCACAGGTATTAGTCTGAAACTGGAATATATGCACTATTTACCCTCCGTTTATAATGCATCTACCAGTATTCCCGCTGATAACCATAGGTCCCTCCTTTCCAGTCTTGATGTTCCATCAACGTCATAATTGGGAATAACATTTCCCCCCATGGTTGTGTGCACCATCGCCATTCCAGTCATCAATTGACACCCACAATGTCGACCCCCATAGGTCCAAGGAACCTGATACAACTTGCAAAGATCACCCCTTAGCTTATCATTTTGTAATTACGCATTTACTCCACTAAGTAACACCTTCAGCTTCCTCGTCTCATCTTATGATAAAGATTCACAAAGCCCAGTCATACCTCCATGAGCACTTTAATATCTGCAATCTTCTTCGTATCAGCACCTTTGTGAAGACGCCTATGGGGGCCCCACCCTAAGAAGTAACCAGCTATATCAGCACCTTCGTGAAGACCCCTAAGGGGCATACACTACATGGAATTGATTCATGGGGCACCTGTCTTTGCGTTTGCAAATTAACCTCCACTCCATCTTGGAAAGTGTCCCTCGATCCAATCAAAATCATGGGGACTCCGCCCATCATCAAATTGGTCCCCCGACACACCCAAAGATGTGGGGCCC
This sequence comes from Larix kaempferi, assembly GCA_027924585.1. Lineage (NCBI taxonomy): Eukaryota > Viridiplantae > Streptophyta > Pinopsida > Pinales > Pinaceae > Larix > Larix kaempferi. The sequence continues at coordinate 10,710,974 of BSBM01000616.1, read as the reverse complement.
CACCATTATTCTTTATGTACAAATAGTTCTCCCATCACCTTACATTGCGGGAACACCATATTATTTTGGCGACAACCCAGATCACCTTTAATCAATGTATTTGAGTCTCAACATCTTCAACAATATCTGTCTTGTTGGTCACCATTACTTCATGTTTTGTGTCTCCATCAAATCCCTTTCATTTGCAGTTTGTCTCGTCCATCTCAATCTGTACCATTCCAAAAGGAAAGTTGATATCTCCACTCCCCATGTTTACATCGATCAAAGGAATTTATGAGCCCCACGCTTATCAGCTAGTCTTGTGTCATGTATGTCTGTTCCCCAGTTGGTTACAAGATGATCTTGGTCCTCATGATAGGAATCTCGTCTTGCCATGTACTTTAGCTCTTGTCGATGTCAAAACACTATATTCCGAGAGTTGCAGTAGTTGCAGTTGTACCTTGGGATCCCTCGCAATCATTATAAGGGATCGCCTCGAACATGGTAGGGAGAGCCATCGGTGCTCCCTAACGAAGTGGTTTCCCCTATGATCAACGTCAACACATCTATCGCATCAAAGGGAAACATAATTTTTAAGGTAGCAGTGTTCACATTTGCAAATCATGGTAGCAGTCTATTTGGTATAGTGAATATCTCAAGCAGCTTCACAAAACTATTCCGGTCCCCCACCCTCGTGGGATTATCATGATCATCAATAGTTCCACTTCTTCAACACTTCGCAACGATTTCCAGGCTTATTCACTCTAACATGGATCGAAGTTTCCTTCATCCATGTCCCAATAGTATAACTGAGTTGACCCCTTGGTTCTCTGTCATTGTAATCACTTTGACAGCATTTCATGAGCATGGGTATGCCCGCCTCGTTTGTATAAAAACATATTCTTTCCTATAGCTCTAACGGTTGTCACCAACAATCATCCCCCACGGGAGGACCCTATTTGTCCACATATGCTTCGTCCTACAAAACAAGAGAGAAACAGAAGAAAACATGATGCATTATCGTCTCTACAATACCCTCTGAACCTCATACATCAAGGGGAATTTGTTAACACCTAAATCTCGCACACATGCGACATTTCGGTGAATCTTTCAGTAAGGCGTCATCAACATAAAGAATGCAATTCATGAAAGGAATCCTCAACAAATCCAAAAAACAACATGAGTCCAAAAGTGCCAAAAATCCAATCAAAAGAAGCGGTCACACGACTAATACACTGTTAACTCACGCTATAGCATAGGTTACCAGAACAACGCTTGTGCTACACCGCGTGACTATTCCTTCAATAGTCATGTTATTGTCAAAACGACAAGACCACCTACTTCCCATGGTGCATTGAAGGTTCAATCATCTCCAAGGATCCGAATTCGTCTCCTCACACACCTAGTGGCATTAACTAGCCCCCCTAGTGTACCTTGGAACCAATTCATGGAGAAGATGAGTTCACATTTGGATCTAGTTGTTTGTTGACCACCTCTTGGCCTAGAAAAGTGGCATGCATTTTGTAGAGATAAATCAAGAGCAAGGTTATGATGTTGGATTTGTGTTGAAGCTTCCTCATATCCCACCTCTTCCTATCATTGTAAGCATTCCCAAGCTCCCTTGCCACCTTCCTTCAAGGGGCAAGAGTTCCTCTCCATTGTTCTACCATCTACTTAGAATTTAGTTTGGACAAAAAAGTCCTCCCTAAGGGTGATCGTTGGCTTCCCTTGAAGCCGACACCTCGTAGGTGTTGTACATCTTGACCATTGGGAAATACAAAAGTGGTTTGGCATATCGTGGATTGTTATTGTAGTTTTCATTCTCCCCCCATTTCTTTTATTTTGCATTTTATCCATATTTCTTTGTTTTTATGTGAATTGCACTAACAATCTCTTATAGGATCACTTGGAGGACAAAGGCACCAACCCACACAGGGGATCCAAGGACTAAGGCCTTGCTGCATCCTATAAGGCCTAGCCCCTTACCAAGTGGAAGAGTGCACCGTTGTGCAATTTTTTCCACAACAACCTCCTATTGACATTACAACAATTCTAGAACCCCTTGAAGATAAGTCAAAGAAAATGTCATTGAAACATTCTTGGATAGAGTCCAACTTGATAGGGATGAATACATCATTCTCTTGCGTTGTCATGTCAAACGTCCTACCTTGCTTCTTAAAAGAGATCCTTCGGACATTTGGATCAATGCATTTGCAAAAGGTGTTCTGGATTTGTGGGAAGCAAATACCGATGCACAATTCATATTGGAAGCATATGCTACAACAACATATGTAAGCTCCTACATAACGAAGATAGACCATCCAATGACCCTTGCATTCAAAAAAATCAAAGAAGAGGCTCTTTCTGACAATGCAGGCAAAATCAAAACAATACGCAGACTCAAGAACACCTTGTTGAACATGCAACAAATGTTAATAAGACAAGCAGTCCACATTGTACTTTCATTGCCACTACATTAATCTTCTAGGAATACAATCTTCATTAATACTACACCAAATGATAAAAAAATAATTATCCTAAAGAAACCAACATTTCTGCAAAATGAACTTGATGAATTTGAAGACATCATTTGTCCAACTATTGTGGACAAGGACATTTCACGACCAGCCGACCTTGACAATGTTTCTTTAGCGGAATATGCATCTTGGTACAGTTGCATTGAGACAAATACAATCAATAGAAGTAGGCCTTGTATCATTCGATACATTCGGTACAATAAAGAAAATGATCCGGAGAACTACGCTCGAGAAAAGATGCTCCTCTTTGTCGCACATAGACACGATTCCAAATTGCTGAAAAGCGGTTTTAAAACATGGGTTGAGGCATACCGAAGCTGAAAAGAAGAGGTCTCTCGTATTAAGGAGAATTTTATGGCTACTACAACAAAAAAGTGGGGTGACATTGGCATTGAACTTGAAAATGTTGAATTACAACTTTGTGAAACAGTAGAGCCTTCTGACTTGAATAAGTGCCCATCAATTGACCCTACGATAGAGCAATATGATATCCAGCTTTATTTGCAACGCAAGAACAGATGCCATATGTCACAAATGAAAATTCCTTTCAACTTGGGGGAGACGCCATTTCTTGTGGATATGGCTCAATGCCATGCAATATGTCGACACTTAAACAAAGAACAATAATCAATTGTGAAATAAATTGTTTCTAGGAAAAAAAATATGATCCATCGAGTCCGATTCTTTTTTTTTTTAACAAGAAGCACTAGCACTAGAAAAACCCACACTGCTAGATCTCTTTATGATGCCCTTGTCCATCTCTATGACAAGGAAATTGGTAGTGATCCATTAAAAATAAAGGGCATTGTAGTTGCTTTTACTGGCAAAGCAGCTTACAATATCAACGGAGTGACAATACATTATGCCTTGAAATTGCCATTGAATTCATCAAAGATGCTTCCATTGTGTGCAAATACACTTAATCTTCTATCAAAATACTATGAGCAACTTCGAGTTATTTTAATTGATGAGGTGTCTTTGATAGGCTCTAAAATGCTCTATAACATAAACAAACGCTTGCGCAAAATAATGCATACGCCTATGAAACCATTTGGAAACGTTGACATCATATTCTGTGGTGACTTGCTTCAAGCAAAGCTTGTTCATGATGCTTGGATTTTTGAACAACCAAGATTTCAACAACAAACATTCCCTTGTAGATTTTTTATTGATATTGTAAAATACCATGAATTGAAATCTGTTGTCCGACAAGCTGATGAGACATTTGTCTCGATTTTGAACAGGATTAGAACATCAAGACATACAATGGTCAATATTGACTTCCTTAATCGACATTTTCATAGACAACCACCATTAGACCCGGCCTATCCCTATCTCTACCATTGCAATAAATATGTTCAACAACATAATTCCAAGATGTTGTATTTAGTAGAAACAAAAGCATTTACATTAACATCTCATGACTCAAAAAATTGACCATCTTGAAAAAATGGTAGATAATAAAAAGAGTATACAACTTCCATCTATAATCATCTTGAAAAAAAGCATGCTTGTTGAACTTGTTGGAGGAAACTACTCAATTGAAGATGGCTTGGTCAATGGCGCAGAAGGTCTCTTCAAAGACTATTCTCTAGTAGCCCGGGACATTGTTTGGGTTGAGTTCAAAGATCCAAAAGTCAGTGCAGCTACCCGTCCAAATATGCAGTAATTTTACACATCATTTACCATGGACAACTGGACACCTATCAAGCAAGCAACAACACAAATTTTGCTAGGCAATGGAAGGACTGTGATGTGACAACCATTCCCGATTCAATCGACACGTGCAAGAACAATCCATCGGGCACAATGGATGACAATGGAAAAACTAGCATTTGATCCAAAAGGGGTGAGAAGACACGAGCTTGTTTACACCTCACTTTCTCATGTCAAAAACATCGATTGTCTCTTTCTTATAAACAAGCTTGAGCAAAAGAACTTCTCAATTTCCCAAAAAGTTGTCAATGAAGTTGAAAGATTGGAAAAGCATGCACCTCTGCAAATTCAATATGGAATAAGTTCATTTCCAATTGCAAATCAAATACTCATTTCTTCATTGAATACACGTATTTTCTCTTTGCACATTGACGATGTTACAAATGACTTCGAGCTAATGCAAGTAGACATTTATGTTTACAAGAAACCCATATGCATATGCTTCCGAACAAAGCGACTTTTCGAGAACACTACACTTGTACAATGTCATGCTCAATCCATGGAATCCTTACAATGGTAAACAATCATTTTAGTTTTGAAAACAAAACTCTATACAGAAAGCTCATTCGAGGCAATTGTCACGAGCCTAAAAGTTGGCCAAGGGACTTTAACAATAGTAAAAATTTACAATAAACCAAATAGTAGTTTGGATATACTACTTTCCATGCTAGATTATGTTTTGTGCCAAACAAAAAATGATACAAAAATCATTGTTGCTGGCGATTTCAACATTGATATGTTGAAACAAACAACGATAAAGAAGCAGTTAGAATTGTTCATGAAAAGCAAGAAACTTGCATTGGAAACAACTAAACCTACAACTAATTATGGTGCAATGCTTTATCATTTTTGGACAAATCTGAATGGAATTGATCTATACTTTAATGTCTCATACGCATACTGGAGTGATCATTGCAACAATTTCCTATCAATTCCTCTTAACAACAATTGAACTACTCTCGTTCTCATATTTGAATAGTAGATGCTACAATGCTATGAACTTTTTTTTACTGTCCCAAGTTCATCCCTACCTGAATATTACAACTTAAAATGATACTAAGAATCGAATAAAACTCCCCTTTGCCTTCACAAAGCATCTCCCATTGGTCTTTTAGCTGTCTTTAGCTAGAAAAACAAAAAAAAGTTTCAAATTCCAGGCACTCTTTCCCTGCTTCGCCACAGGATCTCGACAACCCTTTTTCATTCTATATGTGCTTTCCTCCTTGATCTGTTTTATAGATCTCTCCATAAATATTGTCATGTTTTCCTACTAACAATTGCATTGTCGAACCCGTGACTTTCTCCAAGTGAGGAAAAAAAACGAAGGGGATATGTTCATGCACGCGATACTTCCTTTGGTTATAGCATTTGAACCTACAAACAACTATGAACTCTTCCTCCTATGTGCTTGCAAAAACCAAATTGTATTCATCGTTGCTTCCTTTATGTTGTTAATGCTAGCTACACAAAAAAATTTCCTTTGCATCTCCCCTCCATCTTTGCACAAATGCTTTAAAGAAAACCATTTCGACTTCTTCTCTTGCTCTACTGCATTTTTCCCATCCGTATTGTTTCCAATCTTTAGGAAATCGAAATCATTTGACCCGAATTAGCGTTCTACAAGCTTTTCCATCTCCTTATACACTAAACTTGGATTTTCCCCTTGGCTTCAACATTGTCAAACCTCCATGCAATGTACAACTTTTTTCATTCTTTCCTTGTTACTAATATCAAATCTCCCTTTGGAAATAACTCAAGATATAGCAATATACTCAATGCATAGATTGGAAGTTTTTTTCCCCTCTCTTTTAGTATTAGATATTTTCATTTGCCAATGTCAACTTGTTTCAATAATGATTTAACAGTCACAATGTATTGGTATTTCTCTATGAAAACTGAATTTATTCGAACTCTGTGAACTTTGCTTTGACTTTATTGTATGCATGCAACAAAAGGGAAAAAAAAACAAATAAAAAAAAAACTTCCACAACCTATTGTCGATTGGCATTTGCATTGGAATGTTGTTGTTTCTCTCTTCTTATGTTTTTCATAAAAAGTTAATACGCACTGCAAATATTTGTTTCTCCCTCAATATTTGATTGCAATTACAGCTTGTGGGAAAAAGATTCAAAAGCACAAAGAATTTTTTTAAAGAAAGTTTCCTTTCTCATATGAAAAAAACACTGCATATTATGTCAACACCTACCAGTCCGACTCTTGAAAGAAGTCTTTCTCCTTCACAAGATGTCACTGAAAAACTGACAGTTGCAAGATCTTCAATGACAACGACACTAGCCATGGCCAATAGCCCTAAAAGATTGATTTCTATTACATTGTCAATTTCGTTTTTTTCCCCTTTGTCAATGAAATTACATTCAACCACTATTTTTGTTTTTCATCATTCTCCCCTTGTTGAACAATTTACTTTTGCCACGTGTCATTTGAACATTTATTGATTTCCTTGCTTTTGTTCTTCTTTTATTGATTTGCAATTGCAGATTAAAACAAATAATAGTAGAGCCATCCACTATAATACAGTTGTGCAGAGGCCCATAACAATGTTTTTGAAGGGGATATCTTAGTGGTCTATAGACCTGCTTAGAATCGAAGTCAAAATTCCCCTATAAAAACAAAAATTCTACATGCAGATTTGGTGGATAAAAATGGTTTGATGAAAATATCAAAAACCATAAATGATAGCTTAATCAATCATTTTGGCAGCTATATATTGCATGGTAGAACCATAAAAATAATTTGCTTTGAGTTATATATTGCATGGTAGAAGGGGAAATATGATCGTGGAGATGTAATATTCTCTATGACAATATTGCTTGATAGCATAATAGAGCCAATTGAACAAATTTGTAAAGTACGGTCTCTCCCACTAGACAAGACGATTAATGAGCTTGTGACATCCGATGAGTCGTATGTGGTTGGATCCGTTGTAGCCATAGTTGTAGGCTGTCAATACAACAACAAGCAGTAGGATTTCTTCATCAGAGATGGACAAACAACAAATGATTTTGCAACTATAAATTTCATTGCCCCTCCACATATGATATTCCTTTTCCATTTGTTTTCCTTTTGCTAAGGCAATTTCATTTTTTTTTACTACCCATTAACTAGAGTTAAAAAAAATCCACTACAACAAAACTCAACATAGGTATTAACAAAAGAAAATTTTGGTGCTTTGCAAATGTAAGTACCAAAACTCCTCATGTCTTATGGCTTGTTGCAATTTATTTGGCAGCTTCAGGTGAATGAAGCATATACAAACTTCTTCTTTCGAGTGCAACAACAGCTTGCAATTGATGAACCACCATTTTATCTTCTTGAGAACATTGTAAGGAATGGTGGTAAAAGAAGTCACATGATCAAGACTTCACAATCCACATTCATTGATCCTTTAAACGATGATTCCACAATTCAAAAGTTGCTTCCAGTTGTTGAACCAAAAACACAGGTGAAATAATAATACTCGCTGCTCCTTGCCATTTCAAATGAAATTGCATAAAATAAGCACAAAAAAAAAGAGATTTGTTGCATGTTGTTTTAGCTTATTCAAATTGAACTATGCATACATACACATCGCATTCTTCATTTATATTGCAATTGTGGACAATTTCACCATTCATGAATACATTTCTTTGGAAATGCCTGCCTCTATGTCTGTAGCCTGTAGATTCTTTCTCAGGAAATGCACTCTTGCTAAAGCCATAATCCAAACAGTTCCCAGCCTGCTCTACTGAGAGGATATTTCCCACAACAAATTCAACAATAAAAAAGAAAAAAACTCTCACACCATTTGAATTGGCATCGAACATGGTCAATGCTTTTGCATTGCCTATTTGAATCATGTTCTTAAAGTACATATATATATATATTTTTTACATGCTTATCTTTTTTCAATTGTCTCAAATCTATGGAATGCTCGAAGTGAGAAACACATTTGCACCACCTTTCCAATGCATTTGCAGTGAATGCAAATTTCCGATGATTCTGAATACTCACATATGTTCTTTTTGCAACCATGAAACAAAAACAGTGTGTGAACACAACCTGTTATGCAAGTTGGATGCAGAATATGGCATTATAGAATGCACAATATGTGGCTAGCAGCTAAAAGAAATCTATCCATCCCTTGCAATAGTGATGTACGAACAGTACTCCAAAAGCATTTCATCAACAATCTTCAATCTTCGAAGGCTCTGTTCTCAAGGACTATACACCTTGGCCATGAACAATAGAATCCTCGATGTCAAGAAAATGTGAATATTAGGTGCAAATCTCGCAAAATATGTTGCAAGCATTTAGGCTGTGTCTTGACATCGATAGAAACTTTTACTTTTTTCTCAGATTACATGACCTCTGGCTCTCTTCGATAATTTTTGGAAAACATGCATTTCCTATTTGTTGTTTGCATGGTCGATAGTTGCCAATGTTTTTTGTTTATGTGCTTAAAGATACCTTGCAGTATCTATGTGCTTGATAGTTGAAAGCAACTTCCCTTTGCTAACTCAAATGTTGGATTTGCCTATGCATTTGCATATGTTCCACCTGTTGCAACCGTTATTTTTAGCTCGGAAATACTTGCTTTTTACATTATTTTCAAGCAGTTTTCAATGGTTTGATGCTAATACCAACTGTTTCTTGTTTCCAGACTGAATCTCTTTTGTCTATTTTTTGGTGATCCACAGGTTTGCAAAAAAAAACATTTTCCAATACTTCTTTCTATAATTGGTGCCTAGCAATAATCCATTACATTTTTAACTGTCAAATTTTTTTCCCACTGTGGCTATTTCCTCTTGCTACTCAAAAGCACTTGCATAGGCTTTGTCCATTGAAATTTTTTGTTCTCTATTATATATTAGATCTGGAAATTTTTTTTTTCTTCCAAAGTCTTCAACATAGGGAATACACTTACATCTTGAATCCTTTTTAGAAGCTTGTAATAGACAAGACCATTCCATCCATCTTATGCTTCTTGTGCTCTTTTGATTTTAAGACAATATGCCACTTAAAATTACAAAGACAATTAACAATGCCAAGAGTATTGTTTTTTTTTAATTAGCCATGTTGTTCTCAACAACTTCCTCCTCCATAGTTTAATGCTTTTGTTCCTGCCTACATTCTTGTAAATTGCATCTTTCCTAGGAGAATGGAAAATTGTTCTCTCTACACAATTCATACCATAAAACATTATTGCCTTGGAATATATAAAAACCAAAATACAAGATAAAGGAAAATATTTTAGAAACATGTTCGAGGTACATCTTGTTACAATAATAGTTAAACTCAAACATTTTAGACACATGTCTCAAAAAGTATCTTGACATACGAAAAAATAAAATCAACTGCTTTGTAACATATCTCAATATTTTGGAGACATATTTAAAAAAAATAGTTACAAGAATACTTTAGAGAATATCCCAAAAATATTTGATCAGCGTAAGACTTACAAAATATGTTACAAGAGTTTACATTATGTCTTGTCATTGATAGAAACTATTCCTTTTTTCCATAGTGCATGGCATATGACTTTTTTTCCCTTTGACATCTTTGGTAAAACATGCATTTCCTGGTATCTCTTTCCATGATCGATGCTTGCCAATGTTTTTCGTTAATGCTTTTCAAACTACCTTGCAGTATCAATGTTCTTGGTGGTTATAACCAAATTTCTTTTGCTTTTCAAACTACCTTGCAGTATCAATGTTCTTGGTGGTTATAACCAAATTTCTTTTGCAATTTTAAATATGTAATCGGCTTTTACATTTGCATTTGTTTCACCCATAGCCAGTGTGGTTTGCAACTTGCAAACACATGTTCTTTAGAATATTTGCAAAGAGTTTTCAAGAGTTTCATGCTAGTACCAACTGCTTCTTGTTTACAAGATAGATCTGTTTTGTGTCTTTTTGGCGATCCATGGGTTTGTTAAAAAAAAAAACCATTTCCCAATACTTCTTTGCATTGTTGTTTATTAGCAACAATGCGACACATTTTTGACTCATTAATTTCCCCCCTATGTGGCCATTTTCCTCTTGCTAATTGGAATCAAACCTGCATAAGCTTTGTCCATTGCAATTTCGTGTTCTATATTATAATATATTTAATTTGGAAGGATACAATTTTATCTTCTCAAGTCTTCAACGTATGCAATACCCATACATCTTGAATCCTTTTTTAAAACGTTCTAGTAGAGAAGACTGTTTCATGTTGTCTTATCATTCCTATGATCTTTTGATATTAGGACAATACGTCGCTTAAAGTTACAAGCATTGGTAACAATGACAACAGGACTGATTTGTTTTTAATCAACCATGCTGTTCTCATACACTTTCTTCTCCATAGTTTGATGATTGGAATATACGAAAGCCAAAACATAGGCAAATGAATTTTTTTTTGTCATTTGTTATGGCTTTGGATGGTTTCACATCTATTCACTCTAAAGTTGTAAACTTTGCCATCTTCTTTCTAAGTGAAACTGTAGAAGCTTTCATAAACACAAACTATCCATTCTTTTTGCCATGTCTCACTATATATAAAAACAACAAAGATTCTTTAAAAAAATCTACTTTTCCAGCTTCCATGACCCTACATGATCAGTCCCTTAACAAAAGGTGTCAAGCAATTGATTCCTACTTACAGTTTGTATCGAAGGCCTCCTCCTATTCAACTACTAATTGCACATGAATATTGCATCCAACATTATAAGTGTTAAATTTTTTTCTTTTTAAAAATCGTTTGATTTTTGCACTGGAAATTACATATTTTTTCCCCCACAATTCTCTAACAACATTTCACATTCCATGTGCAGGTGAAAATGCATGGAAGAACACGACCCTATGTGCTTGATATTGCTACCGATCCAGGACTTGCTGGAGGGCCTTTTGCTACTGATTTTGATACAGACTTCATATGCTACCAATAGAACAGATTTATCTCTACACATTTTGTGTCGTTCTCAAAGACGTTTTATGTCTTCTTTGTCTTTTTACATGGCGTACAATACATGTACAACAGTTTTCTTTATGCAGTGGACAACTTGCAGAACAATTTATGCCCTCTTTTGAACAATGCCAATGGTGTTTTGATATTGCATGTATATGTATAAACTACCATTGCACAATTTTGGCCCTGTGTTGAGAAGCTAGTGAAATGTAAATTTCACTCACAATTTTTGCAGCAACAATGTATATTTCAGTTTGAATGAAAACAAGGCTACAAATGTTCGATATATCAGTTACATTTGCTGTTTTTTTGTATCTATTGTATCTTGACTAAATACAAACTTCTCCAATGTTCTTATCTATATGCATTGGCATTACAAACGAGATATCATTTTCTCTTTACTAAATGGCTTGTTTTGTGGCACCAATTGTTGTTTTTTGTATTGATTTTTCCTTTCGAACAATGAATTTCACTGAATAGTGCATTATCAACTTTTGAAATACCATTTCTACATAATTACATTTGCATATGGCAATGTCCCGGTTAGCAGTGTTCCCGACATCACCTTTGTATCTATATGCATTCACATTGCAAGATTTGCCCCTCTGACGACAATCTGTTGGCATATCATTCTTTCCATTGTCCTTTGCAATGTTCCATGATGTAATGTGTCCTAGACATAATAGTGTATTCAACAGAATAAAATTCATTATGCTTCTTGCCTTTTCAAATATCATTTCATCACTATTTCATATGCCCATGTCATCCTTGGGGGTGTAGTGCAGCCATAAATGCCTGTCTTTGACGGCTCTTCTTCTTTCATTTATGCACAATTCGCTTTTACGTGTGGTGAAAAAGTGGTTGATTTGGATTTTGCATACTAGCAAATACCTGTGATATTCAGATCGAATTTGCTTGAAACTCTTCTTAGCTGAATGGTTCAAGTCCTTTTTTTGCTTCAGTGTTTTGAGAGAGTCGAAGCTCTATATAGTGTCTACCTCAAATGTTCTCATATCGTTTGTATTGTATATAATGTGTGTTATAAAAAATATTAATAATTCAAAAAAATAGAGTTGAAGTTTGGCCAACCAATGAAATCAATAAATACTTACAGCAATTGCAAATCAGTAGAATTTAATACTCTAACTAAGAACTGCTCAAACTGCTGACTCAAAAGAAAAGAATACGTGCTTGCTGCTAGGATGATTTCTATTTCTAGATCCTTGAATGAATGTAAACAATCATGTTTGGATGCATGTGTATGCAATGTCTCAAATTCCTTGGTTGCTTGCAGGTGCACGTTTCTGCACTTTCTCCACTGGCTCTAGCTTGCCCCAGTGTGAATAGATGTAGGGTTCCATAATCATTGACTGAGACTTCAATACGAAAAGGAGTTTGTTTCTGTGTGCTTGGTTCATATGTTCCGAATCAAAGCCAAAGAACTTGTGCTTTTGCTATGGAAAAGAGCACATTTTTAGACATAAACATTGTTCTTTATAGCTGGGAATTTACCTCCTATACAACTCCATAAATATCCATCATATCAACTCGTTTACAATGCTAGGTTTTAATGTTCATTTTTTGATGATGACATGCTTAATGTAAAATGTATGATTGGATCTATATTCCAAGTTCGAGAGAGGTTTTTGTCAAAATGAAAGGAGACATTGTGCAAAAATCATGGCCAGATAGTCGTTTGTCCTTTCATATGGCCCTTATGATCTATCATGATGCTGTAAAAACGCACCCACATGCAAGTGGGCATTAATCCCTTGCAAGTCCCAAAAAACAATTGGATGTTTTTCCTAGAAAACATTTTTCACAAATTCAACAACTATTGAATAGTGGGTTGTCCGGTTTCATTATTTCATAATGGCTTGTTTAAAACTAACAAGAAACAAAGCATCTTTTTTTTTTTCACTCATGCACTTGTCATGGGCGATTATCATATTGTTGACCAAGAGAAATGTTAATTGAAACCACAAAAAACACTGTTCCAAATTTGCATTTATTGATAGAATAGTGGTTTCAACACATTTTGGTTGTATATAGCAACATATTTTTGCACATACTTCATTTCATCACAACCCGCTTTTAACTAGCAAAACACTCAAAGCATAAAGATTGAGAATAGTTATGGTACAAAAAAACTTGGAGACAATCTCCTCATTTATGTAAAGTTCAAATTTTGCTCTTGAACACCTTTAGCAGATTTTGCTTAAATGCTTATGACAAGTGCTATGCAATTCACTTCAAAAAATCAATCTTTCCTATAGTATTGACTGGGGAAAAAAGAAGAAGAAAAAAAATGTTTCAAAGGAAACATTTTTTGCTTTCTATAACCTAAACATAGACAACAAGATATTTATTTCTGTCATCTCTGTCGAGGAATGCATATTGAGGTTGTCCTATGATAATATTACAATGTTACAACTCCTAACAAATTCAATACACGAAATGAAAAGATAGTTAGAATTCCATATAAGAGATGAAATGATATTCATGATTTCAACCATTTATGAGAAATAATATCTAAACCTCGTTCTACCTCCCTCTCTGATATTATTCATGTTTTCTTAACTTGTAGCCAAAGTTGCACAAAAAAACCCTTCTTCCCTCGTCTAAAATTAAAATAGTGTTATTAGTTACCGATCCAAGTTCTTTGCAAGTGATTCAATTCTATTTTCTTCCTTCTACACAGTGTACAAATTTATTGCAAACCATGCACATGAATTCCCATTATTGCAATTGCATGTGCTTTAACCAAATGATAATTTTTCGCCGTTTTCTTCATGTGCTTTGTTCTTTCGACTCAAAGAACCCTTTTATTTGTTTCGTTTTTTAGACCTCGCTAACAAATGTTACTAAAACCATCATACATTTTTGCTACTCCTCTAGAAAATATAGTAAACAAAATGACGTTTCCTAAATAAATCTTTTTGTTGTTCAAGTTTCAAAAAACCCAATGGAAATAAAACTATTCTACCCTTGTCCACAACATTTCCTTAAAAAAAAGACTGCAAATTATGAGACGATATATACATGCATTCCGGGTTCTTTTCATTGTCCAATTTATCAATTTCAGTTTCAATCTTATATGCCGCTTGAAATTCATAGAAAAAAAGCCTTCTCCACACCATTTTTAATAAAGAACTTTTCCATTGCCTACCTGTCGCTATCTCAACTAGCAATGTGGGGAACATTAATGTTTATTTTTTTAATGCTTCATTCACTAAATGTAATGTGAATTTTTCATTATGTTTTTTAATACTTATAATACATTATCTCATTAAAGATACCCAAAGCAATAAGTTAAAGATGCTTTTGCTGTTATATATTCAACTTTACATACATGGTCAACACATCAACGTAAGGATGTATTTATCTTTAATAATGTTTATGATATAAACAATTTATTAGTTTAATAATTATGGATTTAATTTAAAATTTTTAAATATGGTTTTATTCTTTTTATAAAAAAGAAATAAAAATGAAAATAATATTGGTTTAAACAAAAAAATAAATAAATTATATTGATTAAAAAATATTAAAAATAAATAAATATATATTTAAAAAATTAAATCTTCTTAATTTTTTAATTTTTTAAAATGAATCTATACTACACTCCTCACTTAAGTTAAAATCTAAAATGAATCTATACTATAATCCTAAGTTAAAATAGATTTATGTTAGTTATTTTATTTAATGACACAAAATAATTATGAGCACACCGGAGAGGGGCATCTTATTTACTCTAAGTATGGGTACATCAAATGGAGTCTTTATATAGTAATATATAGTCATTGGTAATTTGATACCAAGACCTCTTACAGCTTTCAACTACTTAAACTAGTCCAGAAAACTTACCGCAGCACTCAACTACTTGAGCTAGCTCACCAATCTAGCTATGCAACCTCCTTTGCTTGGTTGTAGCCGACCAAGCTAGCTATGCAACCTTATGCAACCTCCTTTGCTTGGTTGTAGCCGGATAAACCAGTTTTGTTTTGACGGGCCAATATTTAGCCGAGGTCATGAAGTAAGGATTCTGGTCTTGAAGTTGGGGGCGGGTCTTTCCAATAAAAAAAAACCTGATCGTCGTCGCGGGCGAGAGAGACGTGTGGGCGCAAACACGGAATTGAAAATGAGGGAGGTGGTGAAAGATGCAGAGGAGCTTGTTAATTCTGTAATGGGCAAGTGGGACGCTTCTCACGATGCATTCCACGCCCTTAGAGTTCGTAAGCTTGCACTCACTCTCGCTACCGAAGAACAATTACCTCCCGAGAGCATGGAAATTGTATGCCCTTATTTACTTCTCAACTGCTTCTAATGCATTTTCCTTGTGTTCCTGTGACAACTTTAAACTTTTGTCAATGCTTTAACAGGTGGAGCTCGCATCCTTGTTACATGACATTGGTGAGCCTTCCTCTGCTCCATCATTATTATTTTTTGTGATATTCTTAGTTTTTATCAAAGCCCAACGTTTCAATGTTCTTATGGTGTTTTGATCTTATTTACGAGTCTCCATCGCGCCCTCTTCACAGGCGATCACAAGTATGCCAGGTGGGCGTTATCACTTATTATAAATGCAGTTTTCTTATATGATATTTTACTGCATTCATGGTACTTTAGTTGAAGATAGGGGAATATAACATGTGCACTGGATTTGTTCAAGGTTTAGGGTTTAGGGATTGATAGTCGATGTTCATTTGTGCAGGGATGAGTCAGAGTGTAAAGTGGTTGAGCGGTTTCTGGAGAGCCATGCAGTGGAGTCTGTCAAGAGAGACAAAATACTGAGCATCATAAATAAAATGGGTAAAGTTACCTTTTTATATGAGGCCTATGTAAAAATTCATGTCAAATTCCTAGCTGTTTCATTTTGAGTAGTATTAGATTCCACTTTCCGGATAATCGGCATTGGACATTTTTGTTCTCTTAATAGGATTTTTATGGTTATGTTCTTAAGCAGCTTTAGGAATTTGTATTTTTACTCCACTTGTGTACGTCCTTTGCCTAACAGAAGGACTAATCCTTGGTTCTATTTATTCTGGTTTGTAAGTGTCAGATTCCTTAAACAGAGGGCATTTAGTTCCTTTTATGTTTCAATCCAACTGGAAAGAAAGAGTTTTTTCAAATGGATATATTTCTCAATGATACCAGTTACTATGGTGTATTAGTAAACAGTTTCTTCAAATGGGTAATGTCCCAACGATACCAGTTAGTATGGTGTATTAGTTAGAACATGACTAGTGCTCTGGTGTCTCTCACAGATTGATTTTTCCGAGAAATGAAGTTCACTTTGTTAGTCCACTAAGTTACCGGAAACTTGACCAGAGGACCCATTTCTTGTTCCATTCTTGTTCCTGTGCTCCTTCCATTCCTTTCTTGACAGTGTGACACTACATTAGTACATTTCTATTGTAGTTTTATTTTTATATGCACAATATACTCTGGGAGGGGTGTTCACGTTCCTTATCCTTCAAAACCCTCTAGCCCCATTTCTTGTACTGTTCCAGTTTCCTGTTCATTTCCCATTTCTGGTAACATAGTCAGTTCATTCGGTGGTTGTCTAGTTTTTTTCACACATTCTCCTTTGGCTTATTTGTTAGCATTGATCAAAATATATGAAAATGAATCCTCCATCACCTTGCCTCCAGATTTTTTTTGGAATTGCTGAATATAATTCAAATGTAAAAAATACTCTCTAATGGAGTCTAAAAATATGTATAACAACTTACAAGAGCATAAGTAGAATACAACTGCAGGCGAGAAATACTAATGCATACAGAAAATAGTGCATCATTTTCTTTTCCCCTTTATTCACACACAACACATGCATATACATACTGCAGTGATCACATGAATGTTGAAGAATGTAACTTCGGAAGATATTCTTATTTTGTTTATTTGTATTATTTGTATTGTACTTCCTTCGGGAATTATTGATGTTGTATTTGATCATGTAAAAGTCATTGAAAGAGTCAATGTAAACCCTAATAGTTCACTAATAGTTATGTTGGCCTAGAAGAATCTAGAAAATAATATTTTATTATGTAATTGACAAGTCGGCCCTGTTTGAGAGGTCAAGTCGGCCCTGTTAGGGAAAAAGGTCAAGTCACTGATTAGTATAAATAGGAGGCTTGCCCTCCTCATTTGGTCACCTCACTCACTCATCAAGTTCGCATGAGTAGAGAGATAGAGTCAAGGAGAATAGCTGCTTTTGAAGACTTCTTGTTTTGGGTTATTGCACGAGGATTGACATTGTACTTTCTGACGAATCTATACTAAAGAAGTTTTGTTGGGTTTTTTGCACCACGAGGGTTTCCCAGGATAAATTGTTGTGTACTATTGTCTATGTTGTGCTTGTTTATCTTTTGGTGATTCTTTATGTTATTGCATTTAAAATTCTAACATGGTTTTAGTTTAGCCTGAAAAAAACATTGTGCATCTGCAATTGTCGGAAGTGAAAACTAGAGTTTCTCTTTCCAGAGGCTTTTCACCATAGTTTGGTTGAAAAGGAGGTCAAGGAAACTCGCCCTAGTAGGGTGCATTTTTCTGTGGAGGCAGAATTCAGATTGGAGAACTTTCATTTTTGGGCCTACCACTGTAGCTCGGGAAAACTAGGGCATCAAGTTTTTGGAAGTTTTGTCCACAGTTTTGGAGAAAAAAGACCTTTGCTCAACTCGCCTTAGGGAGGCGCATCTTTTCCTCCATTCAGTTTTTCAAGATCCCGAAGTTGAACAATTAGGGTTTCTCTAACAAAACCTAGGTCATCCTAAAGTCAGATCTCAGAAGACAGTGAAGCAAGCACTTGGTTGGAGCATCTCATTTGGTAAGTCCTACTATCTCTATTTCCATTTGAGGTTCTCATTTTATCAAGATGACAAATCATACCTAGCTTGAGGATAAGTTTGAAGGAGCAGATAACTTCCGTGCTTGGAAGTATAGAGTGATGCTCATTCTAGAAGAGAATGAGTTGGACAATTATATCAAAGAAGAAGTTTCGGAGCCAGAGGGAGATGAAGACAAGGCCAAGCACAAGAAGAACTTGATTAAGGCCAAGAGGATCATTGCTGATTCCATCAAGGATCACTTGATCCCCCACATATCATTTCTGCAAACTCTGAAAGAGATGTTTGATGCACTGAAGAGACTGTTTGAAGGAAAGAACATTAATAGAAAGATGACCTCGAGAATTGAACATAAGTGTGTGAAAAGGCAAAGCTATGAAAGCATTCAATCTTACTTCACAAGGGTCTCCCATATCAAGTGATCAACTAGAAGCTATTGGAGACCATGTTGAGAATGCAGAACTTGTAATGATCACCTTGAATGGTCTTCCAAGATCATGGGAGTCATTTATCCAAGGAATATGTTCTAGAAAGAAACTTATCAGATTCAGTGCACTTTGGGAAACTTGCACTTAGGAAGAAGCAAGGATTGAAGCCAGAGAAGAGAAGTTAGGTGAAGAAGATAATCAAGCTTTGGCAGCTCATTCTCACAAGTCTAGAAGATTTCACAAGAATCAAAGACCTCCCAAAGACTACTCAAACTTCAAATGCTACAATTGTGATGAGATGGGACACATTGCAAGAAATTGTCCCAAGAAGAAAGACAACAACAAAAAAGGAATCAGAAGAGGCATCATGCTCATGTTGCGTAGGATGATGAACTAGTAAAGAAGAAAGTAAGGGAAGATTCTTCAAGTGATGAAGAATATGTTCTGATTTCAGCACTCATAGGTACTGTTTCTCTTGGAAACAATGATTGGCTTGTCGATAGTGATGCTTCCAAGCACATGACAGGTTTCAGGGATGCCCTCAACAACTTGACAGAAAAGGACTCACCTCACAAGGTGAAACTTGGAGACGATTACCAATATCCCATAACAGGGGTAGGAGAAGCATCTTATAAGTTTGAATTAGGAAAGCCTATTAAGATGAAAGATGTCCTATATGTACCGGGATTGAAGAAGAATCTACTTACTTTCCATCTCAGCCTTAGATGAGAAAGGATTTTGAGTTGCATTTGTTGATGGCCAAGTACTTATGTGGCCTAAAGGTAAAACATTTGATGATGCAGTAGTGATTGGAGTGCAAGAGGGAGGATTGTACAAACTCAAGGGACAACCAGAACAAGCATTGGTTCATGAAGCTATGGAACCAAGTGAATTATGGCATAGAAGGTTTGCTCATATCAACTACAAGGCATTACCAATCATGAGCAAAATGGTGACTGGTCTACCCGAGATCCAGACAAAACATGAAGGCATTTGCAAAGGATGTGCAAAAGGGAAGAATGGAAGAAACTGTTTCCAAGCAGTGACAACAAAGCCAAGGAGATCTGGAGATTATTCACTTGAACGTATGTGGACCTATGTCTTGCAACTCACTAAGCGGGTATGCATACTATGTTTCTTTTATTGATGATTATTCTCACAAAACCTGGATTTATTTCTTGAAAACTAAAGATGAAGTATTTAGGAAATTCAAAGAATTCAAAGCCCTTGTAGAAAATCACACTGAAAAGAAAATAAAGACGTTGAGATCAGATAATGGAGGTGAATTTACTTTGGGGGATTTCAAAACCTTATGTAAAGAATCAGGGATTAAGAGGGAGATGAGCACTCCCTACAACCCACAACAGAATGTGTTGTAGAAAGAAATAATAGAACAATAATGGAAACAGTGAAGGCCATGATCCATGAGGACCTTCCAATTTACTTATGGGCAGAAGCAACAAGAACAACAATCTATGTAGAAAACAAAACTCCACACCGTATACTTGAGAAGAAGACACTTGAAGAGATGTTTATAGGAGAGAAGCCAGAAGTTAGCCATCTCAGAATATTTGGCTGTCCTGTATACATACATGTTCCAAAAGAGAAAAGAACCAACGGAGATGTTACCTTTGGTGAAGATACGACTTTCAACAGATCAAGGCAGATTTACTCCGATGAAGCACATGAGGAAGAACCTGAAGCTCCGAGAGTTAGAGATATAGTTATGGAAGAGATGATTCCAGAAGAACCTGAAGACCATGATATGATAGAGCCACAGTGACTTGTAGATCCACCCCGAGAGGTGAACACTCATAAAGAAGACCAGCTTGGGTACGAGAGATTATTCAAGATGCTGAGAAGTATGGTGCTCCAAAAGGGACTTCCAGAGAAAGTAAGAGATCTCGACCATATTCCAACTATGTAGCCTTTTCATGGATCTACAAGATAAAGCATGCAATAGATGGAAGTGTCGAGAAATACAAGGCAAGATTTGTGGCTCGATGATTCTCCCAGAAAGAAGGCATAGATTATTAGGAGACATTTGCTCTCGTGGCTAGATACACTTCGATCAGATCTATACTTGCTATAGTTGCAGTGATGAAGTGGAAGGTACATCAGATGGATGTGAAGATTGCCTTCCTGAATGGCGCAGTAGAGGAGGAAGTGTATGTGGAGCAGCCACTAGGATTTGAGACACATGACAGGCAGATGCATGTGTGCAAATTGAAGAAAGCCTTGTACGGTTTGAAACAAACACCTAGGACGTGGTACGGTAGGATTGATGGATTTTTGACGAGCTTGGGCTTTACCAAGAGTAAAGCGGATTCCAACCTTTACTACAAGGTTGAAGAAGAAAATCCAGTGATACTACTCTTGTATGTAGATGATCTGTTCCTGACAGGTCATGAGAAGCTCATAGGAGAAACGAAGAGGAAGCTTGCTGCAGAGTTTGAGATGAAAGACCTAGGTATGATGCACTATTTTTTGGGTCTCGAGGTGTGGAAGAATCCAGAGGAACTTTTCTTGAGTGAGGGAAAATATGCGGTAGAGATCCTGAACAGACTCAGGATGATGGATTGCAAGGCTATGGCCACACCTATGGCATCGAATATGAAGTTGCTGTGTGATACTTCTTCAGAATTGGTGGATGCCACGATATACAGGCAGATGATTGGTTCGTTGATGTACTTAACGAACACGAGGTCGGATTTATGCTTTGCGGTGAACACTA
The DNA here is from genome assembly GCA_027924585.1 of Larix kaempferi. Classification (NCBI taxonomy): domain Eukaryota; kingdom Viridiplantae; phylum Streptophyta; class Pinopsida; order Pinales; family Pinaceae; genus Larix; species Larix kaempferi. The sequence goes on along the minus strand of BSBM01000616.1, from coordinate 10,689,784 downwards.
TGAGCCAGTATATGGTAGAGCTGAGACAAGTTCACCTGGCTGCGGCAAAGCATGTGTTGATGTACCTGAGGGGTACGGTTGATTATGGCCTCAGATATGCATCAGATCAGAGGATTAACCTGCAGGGTTATGTTGATGCAGATTGGGCCAGTAGTGTCACGGATAGAAAGAGTACTGTTATCACATATATAGTAGCCGGGCTACCATACATTATTTTTCTCATTCCAGTACACTATTCAGCCAGTTCCCTTGCATTTGAGATGCCGAGATGAGCATCTATATTGGATCACTATCAGATTGTGGACAGCAGTTATATTCCCCATGCCATGACTGAGTTTCAGGACACTCAGAGAGATGCCCGATATAGCCATTATGCCATTGGTACAGAGCAGACAGTAGTGCCCAGAGTTACAGCAGCAGTTCCAGAGGACAGATGATGGTACAGGTTGATGTGCATTCAGGTATATGACTCAGCAGGTATATTATTGTGTTATGGTTAGATTGCTTTTATACTTATTCTTATAGCATGTCTTAGCACTTAGTGTCATGATCTGGCGATCATATAGATACATGGACCTGGTTGACCTATTATTTATATTATATTGTCCCTACTCAGACTTAGAAGTTCACTATCCATACTCATTGGTACATACCCTCCTTAGGGAGAATAGAGGTGATCATTACACCATACTATGGCTTGCTAGTGTTGGCTCCATCATTTCATTGTCTTCATCCATCCGTGGCCTACCTTTTAGATTACTACCCTGATTTGCTACTTGACTAGTGACATGGAGGACCTTTCCCCACTGTAGCCTCTGTATTGGATGAGCTTCCCTGTTTATTGTGTCTCGGCTCTGAGTTGGTGACAAAACTTACCTATGGTGAGTTGGAGTTCCTTGAGAATTCCCCCTAGTCACTAAAGTTGTGTTGGCTAAACCTGAAACTTTTAGTGCTGCCATCAATACAAAATCTGGAAAAATGAAATGCTATATCTTGTATATGAAAGAAATGCCAATTGAAAATGGCCATGAAAAATAAAATGTTATATCTTTTGGAAAAATAAATACCTAGGTAAACAAGTTGTCCATGACACACCTAGAAGTGCTCAGGTAAACAAGTGCCTTAAAAACACACCTGCAGCAGAAAGCCTAAAAATAAATGTAAATCTATGCAATGTGTTTGTAAACACACATAGATCAAGGCTATGGAAACCTCAGGCCCAAAAAGCAATGGAACTTAAATGTTATATCTAAACAATTGCTGGCCTTGTTTGTATTATGGATTGTGCGCATCTGTGAAGGTGAATAAACCCTCTTTAAACAACTCATCCATTTGTGAGACACCGCCATTCCCTGTGTTATTGCTCATTCAGTATATACTATGGTGTACATTCCCTTTCCCTTGCCAATGTGTCACAAAGTCAAGTCAGTCAAGTCATCCCTTAGCCTAGCCAGTTATTTCAGCCTTCACCCTTCACTAGCAAATTGATCACAACTATGAAGTGAGTATGGTCCTGAAAGTCTAGTCTGAGTAATAATAATAATTAACGACACTATATATTTGGATTTAGATCGCCAGTCATGATTACTCTGTGTTTTAGCAGCTATTTGAATAAATTGTAAAGCATGTATTAACCTTGACACCTTGCAGCAGCTATGGATGATAGTCTGAGTTGTATTTGGTCTTGGTTAGACCTAGTTTGACCATGGAGGACCATGAGACATGAGATGTTGGACCTTATGATGATATGGATAGATGATATATGGTCTATGTACACATACAGGATGATTCTATGCAGCAGCTACAGGGTTATGATGATGATTCTTGGGATACAGCAGTGTTTGGTCATTTACAGATCATTATTATTGGCCTTGTTCCGGTACATTGGATATTTATTTTGATCATGCAGAGATTCATATGGTGTATGAGTACACATCTTGGATGGATTTGGACCTTCTGAGTCCAATGGGTCAGTGTGTTTTCAGTTCCGGGCACTTACAGTGATGATTTAGCCTCAGTAGGCTGTCCTAGTGCAGTTTTGGTCTGTTGGAGGCCCTGTCGGAGCAGAGATGACTTTTATCCGGTTGACCTAGGGCGCTGATGATGGAGGGGGTGGTCCAACCACTTGTTTTTACCATATTACCCCCCTCCCGGACACATTGGTGCCCTCACCTTGACAGCGCCATCACTCCAGGAGGCTGTTTGGGCAGTTTCACGCTTCCCGAGGCATTTCAGGATTGGTAGAAATGGCTATTGAGGAAATCGATTTGGGCTACTGGGGCAAAGTTATGGCATGGGATGATCAGTGATGATAGATCGGGACCTTCCACACCTCCTCCTGCAGTTTCAGCTTCATCGGGGCCCGCATCCATCACTTATGGCACTTTCTGTGGATTTTTGAGGTCTTTTGAGGACCACGACTTCACCTTGGAGGCACGATTTGGTATATTCATGATTATTTATTGGTTATTGTGCCATGGGGATTGACCAAGGAGGGATAAAATTACCCCTTGGACCCACCATGAGCCTCTTATGATATTTTGTCATCATGATTTGGTGGGACTCCCCTCTCCTAGGGCGACTTTGTCCACTTATGTTATATTTTATGTGTGATCCATGTATTATATTGTTGAGCTCATCTCAACCATTGATTAGACATTTGTATCTTTTAATCTTAGCCACTCATTCAAAAAGTGGTTAGGGTTTTGGTGCCTCTCCTTCCTATTTAAAGGAGAGAGCCTCTCATTGTAAGGGGTCTTTGGCTCTTGGATTATTGGTATAGAAAAATATTCTTGTGGAAATTCTTGTGGTCTCCTTTGCATCTGGTGTTCTTAGATGGTGATTGGAAAGTCTATTGCAACCTAGCATTTGGAAATTGTGGTAAGATCTATCTTTTTTTTGGAAATCATTGTTTGTCTACAGGAGGGCGACTTCAACAAGGGCGATTTTGCAAGGCTTCTTCAAATCGACTTTCTTGGCATTCGCTTGTATCAAGGGGTTATCATTAGTATCATTGTGATCTATGCTATCTTTCTGTTACTTCTTTTGTGGCATTAGTCTTATCTCTTGATGCATCAAATCTGATATTGTTGACGTTTGTTGTGCAGGAGAGAGGGCGCATTGGCTTCTTGGACAAAATCGATTTGCATAGAGACTACCTCAAAGCTTCCAAATTGATCGGGTTTGCATAGATCATCATCATCAAGGCATCTACAAGGTTATCCAGGTAAGATCCACAGGTTTGTTTCTCTTTCCTTTATCCAATCCATTGACATAATTCATAAATTGTTAAAACCCTAAATACTTCAAAACCCCATTTTACATTTTGTCAGATCTACTTAGATCTAGTGGGTTGTTGGGCGTGATATTGAAAACCCACCTCTATAGCATCTACGGCATCCCGGATCTATAGTTTGGTGTGGATTGGCTTCCATTTGACCCCTCTCCCAAGCCAACTTAGCTTCTCCCAAGGAAGGCGCACTTCACCATTTGAGCAAGTTGACCTAGATCTAGTTGATGGGTGTTTGAGATTTCACTTGATTTGACATCTACACATCAAATAACATACACCCAGGTTGTCCCTTTCTTGAAATTCACCTTGTGGGTCCCATTCCACATTTTAAGGGATTTAATCCCCATTTTGGACCACTTGGAATACTTAAACTCAGATCTACAAAGATCTAACCGGTGGATTGCCACGAAACTATAGATCCATACCCCTACTTGACTGATCTACCCGGATCTAAAGTTTGGATGCCATCCGACATGATTTGACCCACCTAAACCCCGATTGAAGCCTCCTTGGGCAAAGTCGCACCACCTTGGAGAAGTGAGTTCACTCACTTCGAGGAACTGGGTACTTGAGATTATTGCAGATCTGAAACCGGAATAATTCAAAACCTAGGTCTAGACTGTCACTTTGTCAAATCTTGCCTTGGGGACAGCATTCCTTGTTTTAAGGGATTGTGGTCCACTTGGGTCAAACCTAGATCTAGACATATTTAACCATCAAGACCTATACTGTCCACTTATCTCATGTTGTAGGAGTCCTAAACCATAAGTCAACCCCACTTTGACTCCACTTCCCAATTCCCAAGGCACTGGTTTATCTTCAAGACAACCCAACTCTCCTAGATTGTTGGATTGACTTGTGGTTTGACTTTTGCATGGTGAACTATACCCCTAAAGCTATCATGAATCATGGTCAAGCTTGTCTTATGTACTAGTTAGCCCCAATACATCCCTGAAAACCATCCTGCATTGGACACAGTTCCCAAGGCAGTGGATCTTTTGACATTGACCTAGTACACTAGCCCTAGATCTCACTTCAAACATTATAAGTCACTCGCACACCAACTATGAACCAAAGCTATACCTATTGAACCCCTCACTTGGCTTGTGACTTCATCCTTAGGTCTAGGATAAACCATACACCTAACTTCAACTAGAAATACCTTGATTTGGTGTCTTGGTTTTGATCTCTCCTGTCGGGAGTAGATCGGGTCTCCCCCTTTGTTGTCTGGGCTAGATAACATAAAGTGAAGGTTGCCTCGACTGGCGTGACAACCATATATTGGAGGTCGAGGTGATCGTGGTTGCACCTTTTGAGTTGCCCTTCCCTATTGCCATCCATGACTGGATCCATCCATAGGGGTAACTACAGTTTAGGTGATAACAAGTACATTAGGGTGCTACTTCAGTTTGGGATCCAATATGATCTCATGGTTTAGTAGGAAGCAGACGAGTGTGGCACTCAGTATAGCGGAAGCAAAGTATATGGCATCTTGTTCGGCAAGCTGCGATGCAGTGTGGCTTCAGAAGTTGCTTGCAGGTTTGTTCAATCTCGAGTTAGAGGTGACTTGTGTCTTTTGTGACAACCAGAGCTGTGTGAAGTTGTCTGAGAACCCAGTGTTTCATGACAAGTCGTAGCACATCAAGATCATGTATCACTATATCCGGGATATGGTGCAGAGAGGAGCAGTGAGGCTCTAGTATATAGCAACAGAGGAGCAAATAGTCGATGTGATGACCAAGCCTCTGTCAAGAGTGAAGTTTGAGTACTTCAGGGACAAGCTTGGAGTGGTCCAGATCAAGAGGGAGTGATGAGTAACATAGCATGTGTGAGACGTAAGCAGTCACGGGTCATGTGACGTAATTGAGTCTCTTGGGCGTCTCCACTTGAGATGTGAGTTGTAGCGGGTAGTCACGGGTTATGTGACGTAATTGAGTCTCCTGGACTACACTAATGGGGTTGTAACGGGTAGTCACGGGTCATGTGACGTAATTGAGTCTCTTGAACTACACCTCAGAGGATGCAGTAGGTAGTCATTATGTGTGATGTAATTGAGTCTCCTGACTGCAGTGCTATGTTGGACAACACACGTGCGAAGACATAGGTTTCAGACCTGGGCTGTTCTCCACATGGGGTGATGTCGTAGTAGGTAGTCATGGGTTATGTGATGTAATGAAGTCTTCTAGGCTACACTCACAAGGTTGTGTTGTCCCGATGTTGATATGTGACGTGGTAGTAGGTAGTCACGGGTTATGTGACATAATTGAGTCTCCTAGGCTACACTCATGAGATGATTTGGACACGTGATGAGGTAACGCAGGTGGTTGCGGTATGCAACATACTATACGCTCCTGGGCTAGACCCACCGGATGACTTGCTCGGTTCATGTTATAGGGTGAGGTAACGCAGGTGGTCGCTAAGTGTGACGTAATGTACGCTCCTGGGCTGGTCCCACTTGATGATTTAATGGTTCAAAACTTCTATTGATGTATAGATTCGAGAGATGTTAGAAGTCAATGGTCAAAGTACAGAAGTGCAGCAGCTGTATGATGATGGTAACAGTGACAAAAGAATACCTTCCTTGTTAATAGGGAGTGTTGAAGAATGTAACTTCGAAAGATATTCTTATTTTGTTTATTTGTATTATTTGTATTGTACTTCCTTTGGGAATTGTTGATGTTGTATTTGATCATGTAAAAGTCATTGAAAGAGTCAATTTAAACCCTAATAGTTATGTCGGCCTAGAAGAATCTAGAAAAGAATATTTTATTGTGTAATTGACAAGTCGACCCTATTTGAGAGGTCAAGTCGGCCCTGTTAGGGAAAAAGGTCAAGTCACTAATTAGTATAAATAGGAGGCTCACCCTCATTTGGTCACCTCACTCACTCATCAAGTTCGCATGAGTAGAGAGATAGAGTCAAGGAGAGTAGCTGCTTTTGAAGACTTCTTTTTTTGGGTTATTGCACGAGGATTAACATTGTACTTTCTGATGAATCTATACTGAAGAAGTTTTGCTGGGTTTTCTGCCCTACGAGTATTTCCCAAGATAAATTGTTGTGTACTATTGTCTATGTTGTGCTTGTTTATCTTTCAGTGATCCTTTATGTTATTGCATTTAAAATTTTAACAATTAAATACCGACAACCATGTCCTCTTGCCTTCTTAATGGTCCATTGACCATTTCATCGACGACTCACTTTTGGATGCTTGGGTATACTTCTAATACGTCTGTTTTTTCTACTTATATTTGCAAGATTTTTATGAGAGAAAGGAAAGGGATTATTTTACTCATTAGCATCAAAAAATGTGCTTTTAGGATTTCTTAATCCACAATACTGTTATGTACAGAGCAATGTTGCACGACTCGGACTCGACAAAGACTCTGCTGGCATATGACTCGTGGACTCGAGAAAAACTCGGGAAAGACTCGGGATAGACTCGGCAAGACTTGGCAAATAGGAAAAGAAATAAAAATATTGTACATTAACAAATATAAATAACAAAATAAAATATATATAATAAAAAATTAATAAATTTAAATTTAAAACATATAACAGAAATAAAAAAATAACAGAAATTAAATAAAAAAAAAAAAAAAAAATATCTAACAAAAACTATATAATAAAAAATATAAAACTATATAATAAAAAATATAAATAATAAAAACTACATGTCATATATAAAATATAAAAACATAATAATAATAAAAAATTATATAACACAATATATATATATATATATATATATATGGATTTTGGAGCTCGGAGCGCGGCGAACATCTAGGGTTTCAGGGCGTAGCTAGGGTTTCTAGGGTTTCTTCGTCGCGGCTAAGGCTCCTGTGGCGATGAAGGGATGCTCTCTGGCGGTGAGTCGGAACCCTGCTGTCGCATTACCTGTCAGTATAATTTGAGGTGGTTTTGGCTCGCGATACCATTTTGCGTTGGTCCGGTTTGATAACTGCCCTGTTCGTTGGAACGACAAATCGGGCACTGGTGACACCGGCGTGTGGTCTTGCGCGTTCCCAGGTTCACGGGTGGTGTGGGGTTTCGTTGTTTTATTAATTATTTTTCACTTTGAAGCTGCTGTCATTGCTGCTGTCTCCGTTTTTGCTGCGTTGAACAAATCATTTGACGGGGGAAAGGGCATAGATATTTTTGCGGCCGATTTGTCATCTGGATCTGGATTATGGCAGCCGGAATGGGCGATATGTTGCCGGAACCAAACCTCCCGGAGGATAATAGCCTCAATGTCTCCAACTATATGATTGAGGAAGCCGGTCTATTCAAACCGGATGCACACTTCCATGAATAGCTTAAAGGGAAACGAGCTCTTAACCCGGCCTGCCGACAGGTGGTTCCCCGTGGCAAAACATACAGGGGACATTTGGCGGGTCGGCGGACACATGGTGATACGGGAGGGTCGGACCCTTCTGTCGGCAGTGGTCGGGAAAACCCTGATGTGGGTAACAAAACAAACTCCGGTTCATCTTCCCGGGCGGCTCGTCGTTTAAATGGGAAATATTTCCGCAGGCTTGGCGAATCCTGGTTGACTGTGGGTTGTGACATTGGACTTGAGGAGGTTGTGGAATACAACATGACTGCGTTGGTGGGGAAATTTTCATATCATGCAATGAATAGGCGGGATATTGTTCGGTGGGTAACAGCGAAGTGGCGCCCCTTGCTAAATTACACTCCGAAAATCTTTGCTTTGGCTTGTGGGTGGTACGGGTTCAAATTCGATGAAGAGGCACACTGCACTCTCATTCTGGAGTGTCTATGGTTACACGGTTCTGGGAGCCTTATGTTGCAAAAATGGCAGACCGACTTCGATCCTGAAACTGCTGCGGTGCATTTAAGGCACTTGTGGGTCCTTCTGCCCGGGCTTCCTCTCGCAATCTGGAATCGAGGGGCATTCGAAGCCATAGGAAACAGTTTGGGGAGGTTCCTTCATGTCGAGGAAGAGCACTTAAATGGTTTTGATCGGCGCATGGGTCGGGTCCTCGTGGAGGTGGATATTTCATTGGGGCTAATTGATGTGCTAAATATCAATTGGTGTGGCAGGACGTTTTCTCAGATTATTGATTATTGGGGTATCCCCTTTCGCTGTTCAAACTGCAAAGAAGTTGGGCATTTGTGGCGCTAATGCAATGCGCCGGCGTCATCTGGTCGTCTCAGGGATGGGGGTCCTTTCTGGTCGTCGGACGATGGCAGTGATATTGAGCGGGACACAACGGGCTCCTTGGACAGCTTTTCCAACCGGGTACCCACTCTGGAGGCTCCGGACTCGGCACTGTTCCGTAAGTTAGAAACTCAAGACCCTAACTTCTTCAATTCGTTGAATGAGTTGGATATTTCGTTTATCAATGCTCTTGATTTAAACAATGGAAATAATGGAAATTATATGAGTCGCCATAGACACATGAAAACAACTTCTTCTGGATCTGAACACATTTCAAATGAATCCTCTGGGGATGATGGCCTTGTTTCTGAGAACGAGCCGATTGTGAGTGTGATGGCGACTTGTCCAATCGACACCTCCCCTGTCATATCGGTCTCTCCCGGGCTTCCTCTTACTAGCTCCCCGACTGTTATTTTATCAAGTGATTCGGAGGCTCCTATTATGGTTCGGGGTGGTGGCGGGGAAGTGGGTGTGGCGATGCATCCGACGGACCCCCAAGTGGAGATCGATAACACGATTGGGGGCTCCGGTGGTGTGAGCCCGGTGACACTGTCGGGTTCTGGTGGTCTGGTTGGGGGTTTGGATAAATCTTGTGAGCCCTGTGATAAGTTAATACTTATTCCCTCTTACTCTGAGATGGTGAAAAAAACTTCTATACCTACTTTCTATAAAAACCGGCGGTTAGATGAGTCTTTGCCACTTGGGGGGGATCTGGGGGGGGCGGCTGCTGTGCCGGCTCCTGATTTGGTGGGGGATGGAAAAAATTCTTCTCTAATTTCTGCTAGTACAATGGGGGATTTATGTATACAAAAAGGGGCACGTGGGGGTGGTTTGGCCCCGGAACTTTCTACGCTTAAAACAAGGAGTGCTAGGAAAAACAAGGTCACCAGAGGGGGGATTGTGGATGGCCGTGGACCTGTGGATTCCCCAAAATCTTCTGATACCCGGGCTCTTAGAGGAATGAAAGCCCTTGCAAGGGTTCGAAAATGATATTTTTCTCCCTTAATATCCAGGGTGTGGGGGGACTACCCAAACAATTGGCCCTCAAGAGAGTTCTACATATTACAAATCCTGATTTGGTACTTCTCCAGGAAACTATGGTATGCGGTGAAAAGGCTCGGTGTTTTTTTAACAAGGTTAAGCCGGGATGGATGGTTTGTACAATGGACGATGTTGGTGTTTCTGGGGGTCTCTTAGCGGCATGGAACCCCTCGGTTTTGAGACTAAACCCTTCTTACACCTCCCTGGGTATCCTATTATCTGGTAATATTAGGGGGGTTGAGAAAAATGTAAACATTATCAATTGCTATGGGCCGTACTCTGATCGACTGGCTTTTTGGGAAGAAGCGGTTTCGGGTCACTTGCTGGAATTGGAAAATTTAATTATTGCTGGGGATTTTAATTTTACTTGGGGGGATGGTGAGGTCTGGGGCAATATGGCTCGTAGAGACCCGATGGGATCTTATTTTAAAAAACTCTTCATGAAATTTTCACTTGTTGATATTGCTCCATGTCCGTTGGTTCCAACTTGGTGTAATGGACGTAGGGGGGACTTGATGATTCAGAAACGAATTGATCGTTTTTTTATTTCTAAATCCTTGCTGGAAGGCCTTCAGAACTACAGGTGCTGGATTCACCAAATAAAAATCAGTGATCATCTTCCTATTATTCTACAATTTGAGGTGGAAGGCACACGCCAATCCTATCCTTTCAAATTTAACTCCACATGGCTTTTGGATGGAGAATACACTCTGGGTGTGCGGAACAGGTGGCTACATCTGGATGTTTCGGGGGAACGTACTGCCATGGATAAGCTGGCGGTGAAGCTTAAGGCTATAAAGGACTACACTATTTTGTGGGAGAAAAACAAGAAAGCTGAAATGGGTCGAGAACTTGCTGAGATTGAATTGGAAATGTCAACCCTGTTGCAGGTTTCGGTGGGGTCTGAGATTAGCCCTGGGGATGCACTGAAACTCTCAGCATTGGAGAGTCGGAAACTGAATATTCTTCTTATCCAAGAGGAATCATGGAGGCTGAAGAGTCGGGCTATTTGGATAAAATCTGGAGATCAGAACACAAAATTCTTTCACCAGTTTGCGGACTCTCGACGGATGCAAAATACTATTTGGGACCTAAATGATCACAGTGGTAGGAGGATTTGGGGGGAGGAGGAATTGATGGAGGAGGCAGTTCGTCATTTTCAGGAATACTATTGTGATCCTAAAAATACATCTCTGGCTGAACAATTTAAAGTTATTAAGGAATATCCCCGTATATTCAATGCCGAGGAGGGGGATGATATCTTTTTGGAAGTTTCTTTGGGAGATGTGGAAAGCACGTTGGGTGGGTTTGCTAAAGATAAATCACCTGGGCCGGATGGGTGGACAGTGGAACTGTTTATACATTTCTTTGATATAATGGGGGAGGATATCAGACTGGCTGTTGAGGAATCTCGGAAACAAGGTTCAGTGTCTGGGGCGCTCAACACAACATATTTGACTCTTATTCCGAAAACATCCCATCCGAATAGCTATAATGAGTTTAGACCTATTGCACTCTGCAATTTAGTCTACAAGATTATTGCTAAGATCATTGCTGACTGGATCAAACCACTCCTTTCACGGCATATTTCTATGGAACAGTATGGTTTTTTGCAGGGCCGTCAGATCCATGATGCGGTGGGTGTGACTCAGGAAATTTTCCATACGATTAAGCAGAAGCATCTTGATGCTCTCATTCTTTAGTTGGATCTGGTGAAAGCTTATGATAGGGTGAATTGGGATTTTTTGAGATTAATACTGATTCAGATTGGTCTGCCTTGGAAAGTGATGAAATGGATTATGGCCTGTGTAAACTTGGTTAATTATGCCTTACTGATTAATGGACATCCTACGGACTTCTTTAAGGCTTCCAGGGGCCTTCGTCAGGGGTGTCCACTATCACCACTCCTATTCCTCTTGGTTATCGAAGGGCTGAGTTTATCCATTCATAAGGCTAAGAGGGATGGGATGATTGCAGGAATTAAGATTACTAGAGACATATCTGTTACACACTCCTTGTTTGTGGATGATGTAATGCTCTTCGGTAATGGTATACTTGCTGAGTGGGTACAATATAAAAGGATTCTGGACTTATTCTGCTCGGTCTCTGGTATGATCATCAATTATGTTAAATCACATTTCCTTAAACACTCTCTATTGATGGATGTGGAATGTTCCATTCGCGCTATTCTCCCCTTAAATTTTCTGGAGTTGGAGGCTGGAACGAAGTATCTTGGCTTTTTCTTAAAGCCGGCTAATTACCTTGTGAAGGACTGGACTTGGCTCGTTCGGCGCTTTGAGGGACGCATAAGTCACTGGAGCTACCGCCATTTATCATTGGGCGGTCGTCTCACGCTGGCAAAGGCGGTTTTACAGAATATGGGAGTGTATTGGTTTACTCTTTGCAAAGTTCCTAGATCCATTCTTTGCCTAATTCGTCGAAAGTTGTTTAACTTCTTATGGTCGGGTGGAGGTAAACATGAAAAATATCATCTTATTAATTGGTCCAGGTTGGCCCGTCCGTGGAAACTGGGGGGCTGGAATATTAAGGATCTAGACCTTTTTGTAAGGGCTCTGCATGCGAAGAGTCTGTGGCGAGCACTATTTGACAACTCTGTTTGGGGCAGGATTATCAGAGCTAAATACTTGAAAAATATCTCTGTTGAAAAGTGGATTAGAATGGATCGGCCTGCTACAGTGGGTGTGTCAAATATCTGGAATGGACTGTTGGGTTCATTTAAGGTTATCTCGCAGTGGATAGCTTGGATTCCTGGCAATGGACGTGACATACGGCTGGGACTTGACCCGATCTTGGGGGGTCCTACTGAGCATACTCTTTCGTTGGAATTAAGGACACATCTTAGATCTAAAGGATATTATACTCCGGCACATGCTGTTGGTCTGTTCAAGGAGGGTCGATCTCTATGGATATTGGCTCCCCAGCTGGGTTTATCGGGAACTCTGGGTTTGGAATGGGATGGTTATATCAGGTCCTTTTATCAATCTAACTTACAGTTATCTGATTCGGCTGACAGATTAATTTGGTCATGGGATGTGTCTTGTGGAAAGGTTTCTGCCAAATTGGCTTATGATGCATTGTTTGCTGAATCTTGTTCTGTTGTTCACTGGTGGGAGAAATATATTTGGAAGCTGGTCATTCCTCTCAAGATAAAGTGTTTTATCTGGCTTGCGTTATCTAACCGGATTCTCACTTGGGATAACTTATGCCGGCGGGGCTTCAATGGCCCGGGTTGGTGTCCTCTCTGCTATAAATTGGAGGAGATGGTCGATCATCTTTTATCGACTTGTTCTTTCATTAGGGGCATTTGGGAGCGGATTGCTATCAGAGTTGGGGTCCAATTCAAATGGGGTGAACAACCCTTGTGTACTTGTTTGGAGGCTTGGTCTCGGCTTCCCACTGATTGTGTGGAACTGCCTTACTTTATGATTTGGGAGGTTTGGAAAACTCGTAATGCATGCATCTTTGATAACTTAAAACCTCACGGAGCAGCTTTATGCTATAAGATATTAGCTGCTCATAAGGAATACATAGCATCCTTTGGCGCGGGTATTGGCAAGAAGACTCGGTTATTGAAAAACAGAATGGCTCCTCCAATCTTGGTTTTTCCCTGTGGTTTCTTTGACGGGGCCGCTGTGTGCCAGAATGGCATTGGGGGAGCTGGCGCTGCAATTCACATTTCCAACACTATCTCGTTTCACTTTTGGCTTAATCTGGGACCTGGTTCCAATACTAGAAGTGAGATTTGCGCACTTTGGCTCTTACTGTTTTGTGCCCGTCAAAGGATGATTTCGTCGCTTCTTGTATTTGGCGATTCGCAGGCTATCATCTCATGGGCTCTGGGTTCTTCCTCCCTGAATGTTCTTCTGCTCAATCATTGGCTGGAAGCTGTTCGTAAGCTCATACTTGAATTTGAGCACATTCACTTTGAACATATATATAGAGAGGTGAATCAGGAGGCGGATATGCTCTCCAAGCGGGCTCTTATCTCTCAGAATGGGGTCATCATGTGGCAGGAATGGCGAGATGGTCTTCTTTTTACACATGGTTCACAGCTGTTACATTGGACTTGAGGATTGTTGTCATTTTGTTTTGATCTTTTATATTTCTCATATGATATTTGCGGCATGTAATACTTATTCGATTTTCAGCTTCTTTGTGCAGATTCCTGAATACTGCTATGTCCAATTACTTGTTGGACCTTACTATATCCTATCATATTTTTGCGGCCTTTATATCATCCTCCTGCAGGTGCTGTTCTTTTTTGTTCTGATCGGTTGTAAACTCTGTATTACACTCCGATTTCGGCGACTACTTTTCTGCTGGGGATGTCTCTGATGTTTGGCACATGTTGTTATCTATTTTTTGGACTCTATTGACACTTATGTATTAGTGATGATATTTTCTGTTATGATGCTGGGCGCATAGAGATGTGTCTTATGGGAGATGCTTGGGGGTTGTGGCACCTCTTTTTGTCCTTTTCTGGTTGTTATTTTGATACTTTATGGTGATGTAACCGGAATGTTCCGGGGGCTACTGCTGAAAGCCCGGTTATGACTTTGTTCTGGATTGACAGTTGGACATATTTTACTATTTCGCTTATTAATAGTAAGTTATATTTTTCTGTGAAAAAAATATATAACAAAAACAATAAATAAAAAAACTATATAATCAAATAGTAAAAACTATATATTATATAACATTAACAAACCAATATTAAAAAAATATTACATAACTATAGTCTATTATTATAAAACTATTATATAATATATAGTTTTTACTATTTTATTATATAGTTTTTGTTATATGTAATATATTTTTTATATATAACAAAACTATAAATAAAAAAGCTATATAATAAAATAGTAAAAACTATATCTTATAACGTTAAAAAACCAATATTAAAAAAAAATTACATAACATTAAAAAAAAAACTTTAAAAAAAAAATTACTCCACAACACCACACTGTGGAGTCGCGGACTTACCCGACATGATTCAGAGACGCCAAGCGAAAACTCGAAGCCGAAGGCGAAGTCGAAGACGCCAAGCAACCAACCCACTAACCCGAACTGCAACTGCAACTGCAACTGAAGTCGAAGTTACTGCACGAAGTCGAAGTAACTAAGAGTTACTGCACGAAGTCGAAGTAACTCTCACGACCTTCAGCGGCTCGATGGGTCAACTCTCACGACCTTCTAAGTTTTGCCCTCATTGTTTCCCTCCAAAACTCGGAAAAATGGCGCGTTGGAACCCTCAACCCGCGGCCATTGGCGTCCATCTGTCAACGGCCGAGTTCCACGAGTCAACAGCCGAGTTGTCGAGTGTACGCCGATTTTAGCGAGTGGGGTGAGTCCACTAGTATGCTGCCGAGTCTGTGCCGGTTACGCGGTGTGGGAGGCCGCTTGAGGAGACTCGCGAGTACTCGTGAGTCCCCGACGAGTGGTGCTTCACTAGTACAGAGCAACAAATAACTGATCCTCTATTTTGTTTTCATTGTCACATGTCTTCTTTTTCGAACAAAGCAAGAAATATTAGCTTGAATTCAGGCTCATAACACTCTTTTTCACTGGCAACAATCCTTTGATGTTCAACCTGTTGACTTAAGAGAGCTAACAACAAATCTGATGTCTAAAGGAAATCAAATTCATTCAAGACAAAACACAACACTTTACTGGACCAAGCGTATGGGCGCACTATTAAGGTTCAGAACATAGCATATCTCTGAAATACGATCTCACACAAAACCCCAGGAAGTAAATATATAGACATATAATCGTATGGAACAACACATACATAAAAACTCAAAATATGGGCATGAACATTCTTGTTTTTATTTACTTCAATGTTCTTACACTCAACTAGCAACTCTGTCTTCATCGAGTCCTACAGCCAAAGGATACATTCACCTCTGCATTCTATGTTATCAACCAACAACACTTGCTGTATATCACAATACAATTTTTACAATGAAAATAAAATACAAATTGAAGTTGCATCGAGCACAAGGCTTCTGGAGCCTTCGATTGTTGTTGGTGTGGAGATGGCTTCGTCGAGAAGCTGTTGAGCATTAAATTCAGCAATGACTATTCTAGCTACCAGCCGACTAAGAAGACTGAGTTGGCAACGGATGGGTGAGCTTGCTGATATTCGCCAGAATTTGGTTTCACCTTCTAACATTCTCCCACTTGAAATCAAATGAAGGCGAACCTATGATTATTCATCGAAAACTATGCATCATGTTACTCCCAAGCCAACTAAGCTTCTACAGAGTTCTTGCTTGTCTCTTGGCAAAACTTTAGTAAGCATATCAGTTGGATTCTCAGCAGTATGAATCTTCTCTAGATTTAAATGACCTTCTTCCAATACTTGGCGAATCTAGTGGTACCTTAGATCAATGTGCTTGGTCTTTGAGTGAAATGCTGGGTTCTTTGCCAAGTGAATGGCACTTTCACTGTCACAATGCAACACATACTTGTCTTGCTTAATTCCCAACTCTCCTAGGAATCGTTGCATGCACATCATCTCTTTGCAAGCCTCTGTTGCAGCTATATATTTTTCCTTGATTGTGGAGAGAGCTACAACCTTTTGTAACCTAGATACCCAAGACATTGTTGCACCTGCAAATGTATACAAGTAGCCAGTGGTGGACTTTCTAGTGTCCACATCTCCAGCCATATCTGCATCTGTAAAACCTTCAAGCACAATATTAGAATTGCCAAAACATAAACAATAATTACTAGTGCCCTTGAGGTACCTTAAAATCCACTTTACCACTTGCCAATGCTGTTTGCCTTTATTGGCGAGGAATCTACTCCCTACTCTCATTGAATGTGCAATGTCCGGTGTACATACCATGGCATACATCAAGCTTCCAACTGCTGAAGCATAGGGGATTTTACTCATTTCCTCCTTCTCCTTGTCATTACAAGGGCATAAACCAACACTCAATTTGAAGTGGGCTGCAAGGAGTGTACCAACTAGCTTGGCATCCTTCATGTTGAACCTGGTAAATACCTTCTCAGTATACTTTTCTTGTGACAACTACAATTTTTTGCTCTTTCTATCACGTATGATCCTCATGCCCAATAATTGTTGCGCTTGGCCCAAATTCTTCATTGAAAATTGACTTCCCAAATCCTTCTTTATCTTGTTAATCATGCTCTTATCATGCCCAACAATTAGCATGTCATCCACATATAGCAATAAAATGATAAACCTTGCTTGGTCATATTTCTTAATGTAAACACAATGATCAACCTCTAATCTCCTAAAACCATGCTCCAACATGAATGAATCAAACTTCTTGTACCATTGGCGAGGTGGTTGTTTCAGCCCATAGAGGCTCTTCTTCAACCTACAAACTAGATTTTCTTTACCTTTTGTTTTGAATCCTTCTAACTGCTCCATGTAAATCTCCTCCTCCAAATCTCCATGAAGGAAGGCTGTCTTCACATCTAGCTGTTCACATTCCAAATCTAAAGTAGCAACAAGACCAAGAATAACTCTAATGGATGACATTTTTACAACAGGTGAGAAAATTTCATTAAAGTCAATACCTTCTTTTTGGGCAAATCCTTTCACCACCAACCTTGCCTTGTACCTTTCCTTCTTCCCTTCACCCTCATGCTTGATCCTGTATACCCACTTGTTTTGAAGAGCTTTTCTTCCTTTCAGAAGCTTTACTAGCTCCCATGTTTTGTTCTTCAACAGTGAATCCATTTCATCCTGCATGGCTTTCTTCCAATCTTTGCTATGCTCATCATCACAAGCCTCCTGCAAACAATGAGGCTCACCTTCATCAGTTAATAAAACATAATTTGAGGCCGGATACCTTTGTGATGGCCTATGAGGCCTAGTGTACCTGCGAACCAGCTATGGTGGCATATTTTCCGGTTGGACCTCTTGTATTGGCTACTGCAATGGTTCATCTTCTCGTTGTCCAACATTTTCAGCTGGTTGTGCATCATCTTCAGCTGGCTGTCCATCATTTTCAGCCTGTTGTCCATTATTTTCTTGCAACAATGGCATGTTTTCTTGCTGTTCCACAAATTTATCAGCGATTTTCTTTAGCTCCATATCACTTGTGGGCCTCTTAAACATATCCAACTCATTAAATATAGCATCCCTGCTTCTAATAACTTTGCATTTAACCGGACCCCATAAGCGGTAACCAAACTCACCATTCGCATATCCCAAGAAAGTACATTTCATGGATTTGCTATCTAACTTAGTTCTTTGCTCTTTGGGAATATGTACAAATGCTTCACATCCAATTTTTTTTAGGTGAGAATAGTTTACATTCTTACCGGTCCAAACTTCTTCAGGAATGCCACCGTCCAAGGCTTTTGCAGGAGATCGATTGATGAGGTAACAAGCTGTCCTCATTGCTTTTGCCCAAAAATGCTTCTCCAACCCGGAATTTGATAACATGCTCCTCACCTTCTCCATGATAGTGCGATTCATCCTTTCTGCAGCACCATTTTGTTGAGGAGTACTGGGGACAGTCTTCTCATGCTTTATGCCAAACCTGTTGCAATAGTCCTTTAAGGCATTGGAGCAATATTCCCCACCGTTATCTATCCTCAAGCACTTGAGCAGCTTGTTAGTCTCCCTTTCAACACCAACATGAAAATTTTGAAATATCTCAAATACCTCATTTTTGCCTTTCATAGGATAGGCCCAAATCTTCCTAAATGCATCATCTATGAAAGTAACAAAATATGAGGCTCCTCCAAGAGACTTAACATTAATTTTTGAAATATCTCAAATACCTCAGTTTTGCCTTTCATAGGATAGGCCCAAACCTTCCTAGATGCATCATCTATGAAAGTAACAAAATATGAGGCTCCTCCAAGAGACTTAACATTATTTGGCCCAAACACATCGGAGTGTACCAATTCTAACAGGTTTGTTTTCCTTTCATGGCCTCCTCTCATAAATGAAACTCAACGCTGCCTACCATATATACAATGCTCACAAAGGTCTGGTTCACAAGATTTCAAACCTGGTAGCAGATTGTTGCCAACAAGTATTTTTAGGCCCTTTTCGCTCATGTGTCCCAAGCATTTGTGCCATAAATCTGGTGAGGTTCCTTCTTTTGCAACAACAACCACATCTGATTTTCTTGTTGTTGCTCTTAAGGTATACAATGTCCCTGTCTTGAGTCCTCTAGCCATGACCAATGCCCCTTTGCTGATTTTCCAGCCACTCTTTCCAAAACTTGTGAAACAGCCTTCATCATCTAATTGTCCCACAAAGATTAGGCTCATGCGCATCTCCAGTACATGCCTAACTTGTTTCAACAGAATATCATGCCCATCCTTTGTTTGGATTCAGACATCTCCCACTCCAACAATGTTACAATAGTGATTGTTTCCCAAATGTACTCTACCATAATCTCCAATTTCATATGAGACAAAATTGGTTTTGCATGGAGTTACATGGTGAGATGCCCCGGAGTCAAGAATCCAATCAATACTAATACTAGAAGTGTACACTGTATAGACATTCATCTTCCATTGAAACAGTAAATAAGACATCGCTATCTGAAGCTACAGCAGTGGTCTCACCTTCATTGGTGTTGGCTGATTTTTGATTTGAGCTGGCTGATTTTGGCTCCTTCTGTTCTCTCTTTCATATCTGACACTCTCTTTTCATGTGTCCTGGGTTTCCACAATGGAAGCAAGTTAATCTGTCTCTTTTTGATTTTGATCTACCCCTTGACTTTGAACGCCCCTGCCTACTTCGGTCAATTTTTCTTCCACAATCAACTATGGCTAGAGCTTCTCCTCCCTAGTTTTCTGTAATTGATTTACATCGTAGCTCTTCATTCATTAAGCTGCTGCTAACACCATCAAAACTTAGGGTCCCTCCAAGTGCTGAAGTGCTCATGGCAACTATCAAATTCTCCTAGCTGTCTAGCATGGAGCACATGAGTAGGATGGCTCTGATTTCATCATCCAAAGCAATTTTAACAGAGGCAAGCTTACTGGTAATGATATTAAATTCATTTAGATGCTCTGCAACTAAAGCACCCTCCTTCATCTTGAGGTTATACAGCTTCTTCATCAAGAAAACCTTGTTTGATGCTGTGTTTTTCTCATACAGTTCATGTAATTTCTTCCATAGGTCTACTGCTGTCTTCTCTCCAGCCACATTGAAGTAGACATTCTTTGCTAAGTATTGCCTGATTGTGGCAATGGCCTTTTTGTCAAGCTTGTTCCACTCTTCATCTGTCACTGATGAAGGTTTACTTGCTGCTCCCTCAATTGGCAAAAATTGGTCCTTTAGAATTAATATGTCCTCCATCTGTGATTTCCATAGAGCAAAATTGGCTCCATTGAGCTTCTCCATGTCACTCATGGCTATTGTACCCATGCTGCCTCAAATGACAGATCACCGGGGCTCCCCTTTCCAATTTGTGAACTCCACAAACTCTCACGCCGAGCAAATGCACACCAGTCAGCCTTTTCTTGTGCAACAGGGGTTGGCTTCTACGCTGGCTCTGATACCAGTTGTTGAGAATAGAGCAAATGAACAACTTTGATTTCAATAACTAACGTCCAGACCCCTGTCTATGAGTAGCAAGCAACGCATCCACCTGTAGATGAAAGAACGCTAACAACAGATTTCTGGAATAATTTAAAAAAACAATCTTCCTTTGATTGAATCAAATGCACAGCATTATGGACAGACACAGACATACAGGGACAGACAATTAAATTTGTAACAGAGCATACACTAATAATGAAATCGCATACTCGGGCAAAATAGCAAAATCTGGGCATGAACACTCTTGTTTTTATTTACTTCAATGTTCTTACACTCAACCAACAACTCTGTCTTCATCGAGTCCTATAGCCATGTTATCACACAACTTGTAGTTGCCCCAATTAGATGATCCTATCAAGGACGGTAGAGGAGCTGGACAACTAAAGAGGTGACTTAAGAGGGCCTCGATCCCCAGATGGATTGGTTGTCACGTCAATTGAGGCACTCTTCACTTTATGCTATTAAAGCCCGAGATAGCAAAGGGGGAGACCTTGATGTAATCTCGATAGGAGAGATCTAATCCAATCACCAGATCAGACTAAAAACTAGAATACGTAAGGTGAAGGATGGAAACCCTAGATCTAAGGGATGAAATCATTGCAGAGGCTTAAAGGAGATGAGATATTGACTTGAGATGTTTCACTTACAGTAACTCATAGATTAGAAGTGGATCTAGGATATCGATGCTAGGACAAATGATCAAATCTATATGCCTTGGGAAACGTGAATTAAACTTATGAAAAATGGTCCAAGGTGATAGATCTGGATATGTTAGGGCTTTCTAGCACCGCTTGATGATAGATTTGACAGTATCTAAGCTCACAAGCAAGAATGGGGCATCAAATAACTCAGAAAAATGGCTAAGTCCAAGAGGGCACAAGGGTAAGAGATCAGTGCCTAGGGATTTGGGCAAGATGGAGCCCCTTAGAGGTGACGCCCTAGGAGACCCACTTAGGGCTAGGACTTAAGGTGAAATCCCAGAAATCTTTCACCAAGATTTTAAGTTATTTGAGCTAGAGAATTTTTATGGTTTTTAGATGTTTAGGGTTTGAAGTGAAATAAATTGCAGACTAATGGAATAGATCAATAACTCAAGAAAAACAATGGGACTTACCTCTTGTGGCTTGCAGATGCCAAGTGCAATGATGTTCTGACTCCCTTGAAGCAATTCCAAGCTGAGATGATTAACTCCAAGATGAAATCGATTTGCCTCCTCTAGCTAGTGCGCCCTCCTTCTTATAGATGACAAGCTCTATGAGACTTGATTTACAGAAAGAGAAAGTAAATGGTGCAAGAAGAATAAAAAAGCATGAACATTGATCAAAGATACAATGCAAAGTGCTCCCTGCTTATTTTACTCGTCCAACAGATGGATCTGGAGAAACCCCACGAAATCCTCTAATGAAGTCGCCCTCCTGCAGTGCACACACTAAGCCAATATGTATAACATGGATATCTCATCAAATAACATGGATGTGACAGGCTATCAGAGCTACAATCAAGCACAAGAACGATCTATAACAAAGACACAAGATTTTTCCCAGAATATTTCTTTATTGCCAAAAATCCAGAGCCAAAAGTCCCATTACAATGAGGCGGTTCTCTCTCTTAAATAGAGTCGATAGAGATCAAACCCTAACCACTTTTTGAATGAGTGGTTGCTATAAAAAAATAATACAATGAGATCAATGGTTAACATGAGCTGGAAACAATATACATGGATCACCCAAAAGGAGGGGGACGTGTTCCCTCAATGACGCCCTAGGGGGTTGTATGACATAACATGTGACTAGCAACAACAACATAACATCATGTTGGGGTGGCTAGGAGGTAATAACATCTTCACTAGACCAAGCCCCATATACAATAAGTACAAGATACATCATAAAGTGACTAAAGTCACTAGGACGGGTGTCCCCAATACATAAGAAGATGCCCTCATGAGATGACTGGGAGGATGTGTGGACCCCACTGAAGATGAAGACTGTTCCAAAAGGTGTAGAATGCATCACAACAAGTCTCAAATCAAACCCCATGCCATTTCCTTGCCTCACTAAGCCAAATCTATTTTTTTGTTAGCCATTTCGTCCATTTTTAACTGTCGGAACATCACTTAGAAAAGATAAAAAATTCCTATAACTCACTACCAAGTGCTCTGGGCACCCATCTGATTGTACCAATGTGTCAGGAATATGGGAATATGGTAAAAACAAGTGGCTACACCCCGTATCTCCTCTATAGCGCCCTAGGAGAAATGAAATGATCTTTGCAAGTGCTGTACAAGCCATTTTTTAATGGCAATCTGCTGGAAAATGATGAACGGACTACACCATCAATTGAAAGTGCCTGGAACTAAAAACTAAGTGTCCCATTGGACTAAGAAGGTCCAAATCAAGTAGGAATGAGTACTCATACACCATGTGACCATGAAGATAATCATCTATAAGCTCATCCATGCCCGGATAAATAAAAATAATGGTCTGTAACTGTTGATAATAATAAAAATCTCACAAACTATCATATGAAACCATCGTTTGATGCATGGAACCATCTAATGGGCACCAAAGGACCATGAAAAATCAATCTTGAACATCATTGGCGCAACTCATCTCGGATACTGCTGTTGACTTGGTCAAATTGGGTTGATCAGGTCATGAATGATCAAAATAATGGCTGCAAATAACTGATGCTACAATTACAAATGGATAAGATATGCTCCCTTAATTATATTGATAGCGAGACTAAAATCTAAAGTGGCATTTAACTGGCAATTATACATAAAAATCATCAACAATAAGTCCATATCAAAGTAACCAACTCCTCAAAAGAAGAACCTCAAGTGTATACTCATTTATGGACGTGGTCATTTTGGTAGAAATGGGTGAAGGTGAATGAAACAAGGCTAGGCTAAATGGTATGACTTAACAACCTCAACACTGTGACCTCTCGGATAAAGGAATAAGGGAAAACCACCTACACATATGCTGGATAGAGAAACACAAAGGGGATGGCAGTGTCTCACAAATGGGTAGAGTGATGAGATTGCTTCCAGTAGACTCTAGACAAGCAACCTTTTTAGTAATTTGATTTATTGTTAGCTTTATACACTTTGAGATCTAACCTTTATTTCAACTTTATAAAGATTTTCACTAGCCAGCCTCTAAGGGCAGGTGCCTTGAATAGCCCTGCGTGCCTCAAATAATGACTCGGTATGACCTCCATTGCCCGCCACCGTCCATAGGTGCAATGGAGTGACCACCCTGTTGCATTGTAGAGGCAAACGAACTTACATCATACAAAGGATGAGTGCTCGTCCCCTGGCCACTGACTAGCTATTATAGATATTTGCCATAGTGTTTAACAACACTGTTTTTGTTGACCTAGCATCCTTTTAGATATAACATTTAAGTTTCGATGCTTTAGTGTTTAGCAACACTTTTGTTAGGCATACTTGGTTTCAAGGACTAAAGGATAACAATCACCGTGACTAGAATCACACACTCCAAAGCTGAGACACAAGGTAAACATGGAGTTTATCCAACATAGAGGCATAGGTGGGGGAAGTCCTCTATATCACTAGTTAAGGTGTAACTCAGTCTAAAAATCAAAAGTGGATGAGAACGAATGGATAGGGAAAGTGGCAACATGAAGCATTGACTAGCAAAGACCCTATGGGGGGAAATGACCAAGTCCATACTTCTACGAGGGCATGACCAATGAGTATACACAAGAATCTCTAATCAAAAGTAACTGAATCACCTCTGAGGGACATCTACATTGCAGTTTGTTACTTTCCCCCAGCTTCTTTGCCATTTTCCATCCATAGTGGCCCTAATGGTACGATGATGAATGCAAAACTCTACATCGAGAGCTTCGATCTGCTTCCCACTCTCATCCCTCCTATTAAGACCTCAAAGCTTCTTATCGCCGCCTCCTCCGTCCCAAGAAACGACTCTTTGTCTCTCAGAAAAGACGGGAACTGTCTGCTCTCCTTACTTATTCCCCTAAACATTTCTGGCATACCATCCTTCCTCGAAGCTCCCCTCTCCCATCTGACCTCGATCCTTTATCCATGTTTTCCCACACTTCCAATCTTTATGATATTCTCGGACAAGCCCAAATCCAGGTTACCTCTCCACCCCCCTCTTGTTGCTTATTCTCAACCAGGGATATTAGAGAGGCCATTTGGATGATGAACAATAGCAAAGCAGCAGATGAGGAAGGATACCAAGCAGAGTTCTTTAAGCACGGTTTTCGTGCTTTGGTTGGATACCTGGATGATCTTTTTAACCATGTAGCCCGTGAGGGTTTCCCACCGGCATGGTCATATCACATCATCCATCCGATTCATAAATCAGGTCCCAGTTCAGATCCCAGTAACTACAGAACAATCATGGTGGGCCACACGTTCTCGAAGTTGTACGCTACCATTCTCCATAAGATGCTCTCCAGTGACCTTGAGCAGAGACACCTCAGGGCTAGGGGGCAAGCAGGCTTCCGACCGACTCACCAGACCATTGACCACATCTTTACTCCGCGCGCCGTGATTGAGGAAGCCCGACACCGCTCTTCGAAGGTCTACTGTTGCTTTGTAGATTTTTAGAAAGCTTTTGACTTTGTTCCTAGGGAAGCCCTATTCCAGAGACTCAAAGATATTGGCATCTCTGCAACCCTATTGACAACTGTTATGCGCCTATATGAGTCTGTTCTCGGTAGTCTTTGCTCAACCCATGGGATGTCTGATTTCATTCGGAGTACTATTGGGGTCAAACAGGGATGTCCACTATCTCCCACCCTGTTCGGGATTTACATTGATGAGTTGGAGGCATTTCTACACGAGCATATCCAGGACACGGATGGTTGTCTTCTTCACCAGGTTTTGATATCTATTCTACTCTTTGCTGATGATGTGGTCCTCCTCTCCTCATCCCCAGAAGGATTACAGAGGTAGCTGGATGCCTTAGCTTTGTTTTGTGATCTTCGACAGTTGACAGCCAACCTGGGTAAAACCAAGGTTATGATCTTCAATGGAGTGAAGAAAACTTCAGACCTTCACTTCCTATTCAGAGGAAAGGAGATTGAGATCACCAACACCTATACTTACTTGGGGGTGCAATTCTCAGGCCCTTGTTTCAGTTTGCGTTCTGCTCTTTAGCCTCAGATCAACAAAGGTTATGGATCATTAGCCCTTCTTGAGAGATAGTGCTTTCGACATCACTTCCAGGACATCTCGTCCAAGATGAGCCTCATGGACACCTTGATCCGTCCCACTGTTGTATTTGGCTTGGACATTTGGGGGCCATCTTTACTTGAGTCAGACTAGGCCTCGGTTGAGAGAGTCTAGACCCTTCTTCTTCGCCGCATTATTAGATGTAAACAGACAGTACCTCAGCACATCATCCTTGTCGAGTTTGGAGCTCAACCCTTCAGGCTCGAGACGGTTTTCAGTTTGATCTCATTCTTACACCGTGTCCGGGGCTTTGCAGACTCGGTGGAGGGTAGAGACCGGTACCCTTACCTTGTATATTGCTCTTTTGAGACTATTGCCCATTCTACCCATTCGGGTCGGACCCGATGTTGGTTTATAGGGGTTTCAGATCTCCTAGAGGGAGTGGGTATTCAGGTGGATCGTCTCCCCCCTTTCCGATATTCATTGGATGCTCGTGGACACCTTTTACCCACTAGACAGAAACTGAACAAGACCATCCGGGAAGACATCTACAGGCAGTTCGTCCAGGTCACCTGGGTCAATCCTCCGGGAGGGTTACGCCCAAAGATGGCCTTTTACGCAGAGCACTTCCTGGAGCTGAGAGATGGGCTCATTGTCCGACCCCAGTATACGTTTCATCACTGGATGCATGCTCTTCGCATCCCTCTAGGCTAGTTCAGAGTCGGTTCTCATAGACTTTGGGTTGAGACAGACCACCAGATTGATAGACCAGATAGAATCTGTCAAGTATGTCACCTACAGGAAGTGGAGACCGAGGCACACTTCATTTTTAGATGCCCCAGTTACTACGAGATCAGAGGACGGTTCTATTGTTTGTTTAGAGACTCTCAGACTCTCGCTGAGTTTTTCAGGTACCCTGATCAAAGATGTTTGGCTCTCTACATGCAGGAGGCTCTCAGATTTCGAGCGCATATTCTTCAGTCTCCCATCAGACCGGACCCCACGTAGAAGGTCACGTCATTTTTCAGGGTATTACCCTCAGTTAGGGGCACCAAGAGACCGACCGATATCAATACATATCCAGGCTCTAGATTAGTGAGGATTTGTGGGACCTCACCCTGACCCACGAGATCTCAGCAGCAGATTCATCGCAGACTCTGTCCTGAGAGACGGGCTAGATCCTCTCGACCTCAGCAACGTACGAACCCCCCAGGCAACGAGTTTGTGGGCAGTCCGCACTCTCTACTAGCCCTTCATCAGGACAACAGACTTTGTTGAGTTTTCTTCAGTCCTCTTCTTTCAGCCTCGGATGTTAGGAGAGATGGATCGGATCCTCAGACCCTTTCGCTCCTGGATCTTTTCCGGTAGGACATCTCCGCCCCATTGCGGGTTTTCTGGATTCGCGTCTGCAGTCAAAGCTCTCTTGCTTCAGTCCTATTCACTTTTGTTCACTCTTTCCTTTCTTTCTTCATGCATTGTACCTTTTTATAGGAGACCGTTTGGTTCTCCCACTTTGTACGGACATCGTTGTAATCAGCAGTCCCTTTGAACTACTTTGTGGTCATTAGTTGGACATTAATATAATTATCTTATCTATCTATCTACTTTAAACAATCAACAAGAACGACACTAAATATCGCCAGATCATGACCACCCTATACCCAGTCAAGCTACCAAGATAAGTAAACGAGCATAATATGAAATATCCAAATGTACAAACCATATACCTGCTGGGTCATATACCTGTATCCACAATCTGAACCACTGAATGACACTAGAACACTGCTGCTGTACAAACCATGGGCACTGTCATCATATCTGCTCTGTATGGAAGAGAATGGCTAACTCAGTCATCAAATCTGGGGTTACGAGGCTGAAAATATGTATGCTCTGGGTCTGCCGAAGATAGGAGTGATCATCAATGAACTGCTCATCAACTGCTGATCTCAGAATATCATAGTAAAGGCCTGGCTCCAAAATGTGCTCAATAATGGTCTGAAGACATGGTAGCCCCAACTACTATGGATGTGATAATAAGCCAAAGGATACATTCACCTCCGTGTTCTATGTTATCAACCAACAACACTTGCTGTATATCACAATACAATTTTTACAATGAAAATAAAATACAAATTGAAGTTGCACTGAGCACAAGGCTTCTGGAGCCTTCGATTGTTGTCGGTGTGGAGATGGCTTTGTTGAGAAGCTGCTGAGCATTAAATTCAGCAATCACTATTCTAACTACCAGCCGACTAAGAAGACTGAGTTGGCAACAGACGGGTGAGCTGGCTGATACTCGTTGGAATCTGGTTTCACCTTCTAACAAATACCGTATCCCCCTGGTTTTGAGATTCTTTTCCTTATTAGCTTCAAACATTGTGCTTTTTGGATTACTTGATCCACAATATTGTATTCCCCAGTTTGTTGTTTTAAAAAATATGTCAAGTTTTGGAGAATTGTTGGAGTGCCCAGTATGTTTCTATATACATGTCCAATGCCTGCCCTTGATTGTTAAACTTGTTGCAGGCACTTACATTTTCAAAATATTTAGTAAATGTCTATGTGATCAACAGAACTCTAAGATGAACTAGTTTTTTCATAGTTTTTCAATAACCACTAATGAACTGTGACACAATCCTGCATGGTCTAATTTGCTACATTTGTCCTTGTCCTGCAGAGATCAATTTCTAACAACTTTTAAAGGTCATTAAATAGTGAATCTTTACTGAGAAGCACTGTATGTGATGAAGAAGTTTTGGTTAAAATCACTGTTTCTTCACACACATTTACCCAAACACTGTGATCAACCAGGGTTTAACATTCTTCTGAGTTAACTGATCAACAACACTTTGATTTTTAACTTGAATAATAAACACCAGGGCAGAAATAAACAATTACTAATAAAGATATGATATTATGAACACAGTGATTTTGAGGTCCCATGACCAAGGCAAAACCCAACAAGGGAAAACCCGGAGAGATATTTTCTATTGAATAAGAGCAAAACTGAAAATTTCTTACAACTCAGAAATTTTGTTTTTCCACTTCAACAAATCAGAGATGCAATAATACAAGCAACTTATCTCAGCCAACAGACCTTGGAAATCGTGTCACACAGACCAGAGTACAACCCAGCCACACATGCCACCAGTTACACCTCACACGTGCCAGACATAAGTGCTGTACGGTGCTGTCAGTAACCTGGAAACCCATGCCAGTAGTGAGCAATATGAATTGTACAGAAACTCCAGCAGAATAACTTTCTGTTTGTCTTGATATCTGTGCCCACACGTGCCAGCCATGATCTTTGGGATTTGTGCCTCTAGAAAACTACTGTATGATCAATTTGCAGACTGAAAATCAGGTTGTACGGACTGTTAGCAATATATAGATTGCCTTGGAAACTGTGCAATCTGATTTACTTGGAAACTGTGCTCTCATTCAATGTAGAAATCAACCTTAGACTTTTTCTCTGATCTCTTCTCAAAAACTTGGTTTCTTTCTCTTTTCCCTAGACTCTTTTTATATTATGAAAAACCCTAACCACCTTTAACTAACTCATCCAATGGATGAGATTAGTCTAATCTGAAGGTACAGATTAAATGCACAAATAAAACACTTTTTATTTATTAAATGTGCAACTGATGTACTTTTGGGTTTTACACACATAAAGTCATAATATAAAAAACACTTTATTTACATAACTCAACTTTACCTAAATAAAAGACTAGGGACAACAACTTAGACCCGCCCATGAAAACACACCAAAAACCACAAGGAGGACCTCTAGAGTTATAAATTCTAACACTCCCTCCTAACGAGGGAGGTCCTTATGACACTGTCTGTATCTCCTCCGCCTGGGTCACTGTTCCCTACTGTAGCTCTCCTGCTCTGGGATCTGGCCCGAAGATAAGTGCTTGAAGACCACTCTGAACTCTGAACTCTGAGGAGACTCTGCTCTCCTGTCCTGTACATGCTCATCAACATCATACAGGCTGAGCCTTCTGCCAGTACTCTGAAGAGAATTACTCTCTTCATCTGGAAGCATAAACTGAGCACTTGTAGCTTTTGCTTCATCCTCTTACTCTGATAACCATACGGACTCCGCATACATCAACTCGCCACGAAGTATGTACAAACCGTCTCTTCTATCACCAATCAAAACAATACTGTCCGGAATCCCCACTGAATATAGGAATGCATGTCCTGACTTGACCAGCATCCCAAATCCGGCATCCTCCAGGGTTGCTACTAAGAGTCTACTAACTCTAAGCCCTGGAACAAAGAGAACTCCCTCTAACTTCAGGAATTCATTTAACTCGAGTTGGAACTTGATAGTTCCAACTCCTCTGACTGCTACCTGAGGAAGATCCATACCTGTATTGACAAAGTATCTAGGCCTTGTCTTAGTAATACTCTGAAATGCACTCCACATACCAGTCATATGTCTAGTTGATCCATTGTCAACTATCCATGCATTTTGAGAACCGGAACTGCCTATACTGGAATCGAAAGATGCCAAAGAGAACTCTTTCTCAAAGTGAGCAGCATACTCTTCAACTATGGTTGTTGCTGCTACATCTTTCTTTTCTTTCTTCTCAGGACAGTTGGATGCAAAATGACCAAATTGGTTGCACGAGAAGCAATGAACTTTGCTTAAGTCCTTTTTTTTCTTGTTCTTTGCTTTGGTTGCAAGGGCAACATTCTCTTTTGTGTTCACACCTGTTTGAGATCCCTCACAAATCTCCTCCTGGGTAAAAAATCATCCCATAACCTACTCCAGCTAGGTAGCTTCTCTCTTCCAACGACACACTTGACAAACACATCCCAATTCTTTGTAAAACCCCTCAGAGCTATCCATACTAGTTTTGAGTTAGGAATGACTTCTCCTACTTCAGCTAACTCATCTTTGACTTGGGAAACCCTAGTCAAGTAGGAGGCTATGTTATCATCCTTTGTCATTTTAATACTGTGTAGTTTGTCCCTAAGTGCCATTTTTCTGTTTTTGTTTTTAGCTTCAAATAGCTGGTTAAGTTTATCCCACATGTCTTTGGCTCTCTTGTTCTCAGCAGAATGATGGATAAGATGATCTTTTAACCCATCTAAGATGACCCTCTGAGTCCTAGACTCAAGCATCTCATGAACATCAAATTCATCTTTATCAGTGGGCTTAGTCACAGTAGTGTTAACAAACTTCCATATTTTAATCTCTTTGAGCACAGCAGCTATTCTTACCCTCCAAGGCAAGTAGTTGGACACTCCGCCAATCTATCTTCATATCTAATGCTCAATATTTCTACAAATCCCTTTCAACAACCAAAAAGTAACAAGAAGTCTATCAACCCCAAAACTCAACTGAGCAGTTGTATTCACAATCTTTTAGGCTCTGATACCATGAAGAAGTTTTGGTTAAAATCATTGTTTCTTCATACACACATTTAACCAAACACTTTGATCAACTAGGGTTTAAAATTCTTCCGAGTTAACTGATCAACAGCACTTTGATTTTTAACTTGAATAATAAACACCAGGGCAGAAATAAACAGTTACTAACAAGAATATGAACACAGTGAATTTTAGGTCCAATGACCAGGGCAAGACCCAACAAGGGAAAACCTAGAGAGATATTTTCTATTGAATAAGAGCAAAACTGAAAATTTCTTACAACTCAGAAATTTTGTTTTTCCACTTCAACAAATCAGAGATGCAATAATACAAGCAACTTATCTCAGCCAACAGATCTTGGAAATTGTGTCACACAGACCAGAGTACAACCTAGCCACACGTGCCACCAGTTACACCTCACACATGCCAGACATAAGTGGTGTACGGTGCTGTCAGTAACCTTGGAACCCGTGCCAGTAGTGAGCAATACGATCTGTACAGAAACTCCAGCAGAATAACTTTCTTTTTGTCTCGATAACTGTGCCCACACGTGCCAGCAGTGATCTTTGGGATTCGTGCCTCTAGAAAACTGTTGTATGATCAATTTGCAGACTGAAAATCAGGCTGTATGGATTGTTAGCAATGTACAGATTGCCTTGGAAACTGTGCAATCTGATTTACTTGGAAACTGTGCTCTCATTCAATGCAGAAATCAACCTTAGACTTCTCCTCTGATCTCTCTCTTACTCTTTTCCGTAGATTCTTTTTATATTATGAAAAATCCTAACGACCTTTAACTAACTCATCCAATGGATGAGATTAGTTTAATCCGAAGGTACACATTAAATGCACAAATAAAACACTTTTTATTTATTAAATGTGCAACTAATGTACTTTTGGGTTTTACACACATAAAGTCATAATATAAAAAACACTTTATTTACATAACTCAACTTTACATAAATAAAAGACTAGGGACGACAACTTAGTCCCCCCCATGACAAACACACCAAAAACCACAAGGAGGACCTCCAGAGTTATAAATTCTAACATGTGACACAATCTAAACACATGTATTATTATACTGTCACATTTTATTAGTTACATGCTTATATTGTTTGCTCAAAGCAACGGACATTTTGTTGTCCAAAATATGTTATTAAATAGAGTTAAAATGATAAATATTAGGGAGAATAATTGGGAGATGTGACAAATGCATATTATTTGAATCACAAAAAAGTAGCATCAACTGCTATGATTTACTTGGCCTTGCTTAAATCACTCGGCGCAAATAACAAAGTAGCGATCCATGGCTTGGCAGGGTATATTTTCAGAATGATCTTGGGGTAAGAGGGAAAATTTATCTCAAACTAGGATTATCTTAGGAACTGTAATTGTGAAAGAGTAGGAACAGCTTGTGATTGTGTACTGATCATTTCAGTAGTAATTGCCAAAATGCATGTGTGAGAGCTCATTTGGAGTACATATTTCATGTCTGAAGAACATTGGGGTCTCGAATGATACAAATTCAACTAAAGGAGCTGAGATCTTTCTGAAAGTTTGAAACACTCATTGACATGACTTAAATGCTCTAGTACTACTTTAAGAAAGTCCAAAAAGGTTTGTTATAGACATTTAACTTAAAATGAATGCTTCTCAAAAGAAGTTATTTCTTGTAAGTTGTTGTACTTTCTTCTTACCAACCAAGCTATGATGTACTTGTTGACCAAAGGGTGCATAGAATTAAAACTAAATATATGTATATCTTTTGGTATAATGACTATTGCAGGTTTTAAGGATGAATTGGCAGGAGTTACAGATTACGAGTTTACACCAGAGTTTGGTGTGGTTCAGGATGCTGATCGTCTTGATGCTATTGGGGCAATTGGTATGTATATAGTAGCACATTTTTGCATAGGTACAGCCGTTCTTTGCTTTCTAATTTTTGTAGAAGAATTCTTCATCCTGTCATTGTTGTCCCATCCTTTTTGGCATTATTGATTTTAGTCCATGTTTTTATCATCAAATTTTGAACAGTCATTGCTACATTTTTGGTTTCTCTACGATACTTTTATGTTTTCCCATGTTCAAACTCTATTATCATATTCCCCTCTTATGAGGATTTGCCAAAATTATTACTAGGTGACATTTTACATATTAATGTTATAATGGAGGCACAATATTGTTAGATGCTAAAAGTAGTTGAATTCTAGAAAATGTAAAAACTGTTAAAAATTTAAAAATTTGATAGCAATGACAGACTGTGAATAAAATACAGAGATAGCTAGCAGTAATTACAAGATTGAACACAGTAATTTTTCACGGGGAAACCTTTTAAGGACAAAAACCCCAAAGCAATTTAATAATAATTTATCTCCAAAAATGAGATGGCTGAGTTTGTACAATAACAGGCTGAGAACAAGCCTTTTCAACAAATCAAAATTTGTTTCACTGATCAAGAAGAACCCTGTACATTGTCTGCTGATTTTGATCTGTCACTAAATTACTGTAGGTGTTGCTGCTAGATGCCTGAAACAGCTTTGAATGCCAACCAATTGCAGATGTATGCATTACTGAGAGGACCGAGACTTGTTTAAACTTTAGGCTGGACTGTAATGACCTGTCCAAGTTCTTTTCCAAGGTTGCCATGATTTCTGTAGCTTGTGAGTGCCCTCAATAGGGCTGCCGAAATTAGGACAGGCCCTAACTCAATTCATGTGCACAAAGAAATGCCCTAGCTGGGCTAAAATACACTGCAGAAGACTATATAAAAGATCCAGGTGGCAGCAATAGACCCTAGCTGAGATAGGGTGCTTTTAAACCAGCAGAAGAATGAGTTATGGCTTTCATTTCTCCAAAGAATAAAACCCAGCAGAAGATAATACCACCCACGAGCTGAGCAGAGAGGCAAATAGCAAATCCACGAGCTGAGCCTTAGATCAGTCAAACCCACGAGCTGAGCAGAAGATTCCACGAACTGTATTCTTCAAATGTTGAGTTTTATTTATAGTGGAATAATTCCACTTTATTGGGGCTGACCTGTCCTCACATAAAAATATTTTTTTTTATTATTATTTATTTTTGTCCTCCAAAAAGAAATAAGTATGAGGCCAACCTGTCCACCTGTCCTTGACATATTTACATCATTTTATTTATCATATTTTTTTCTTTCTCCAATAATGAGCCACCCCATAATAAATAAATAAATATATATATATTTATTTTTTCTTCTTCTAAATGGTGGGTTCATGGACCAAGCCAAGCTATGCTTGGGTTTCATTTATCTTCACCAAGTTATCCAGGCGTTCTTCAAGGCCTTAATGTCCACTCCAAGCACATCATCATAAGGAGATAAATTAATTGCTTTACTTCACCCTCCTGTTGCCACCAAGACCAAGTGGAGGAGTACACCACTTGCCCAGACCCGGTCTAGGGCTTACAATGAAATCCTGGTAACTGACCAGGTACCTCCATTCTCCCAGAGAATGGCTCTCAGCCCCAGGTTGAGCTTCCAGTCCCAGACTGGATCAATATCTTGGTAACTGACCAGGTGCCTCCATTCTCCTAGAGAATGGCTCTCAGCCCCAGGCTGAGTTCCCAGTCCCAGACTGGGTCAATATCCTGGTAACTGACCAGGTGCCTCCATTCTCCCAGAGAATGGCTCTCAGCCCCGGGCTGAGTTCCCAGTCCCAGACTAGGTCAATATCCTGGTAACTGACCAGGTGCCTCCATTCTCCCAGAGAATGGCACTCGATGCTGCTCAGGAAAAAATCAACAAAAACAACTTAGGTAATTTATCTATGTAGCACGGTGTTATCCACCTAAGTTGCACTTGGTTGGATTTCAAGTGAGACGGCAAAGTTTGAACAATGATACTTGTTCATGATCAAAGTTCAGAAGTCCTTTAGGCGCGGAGCATTACAAAATTCATATACAATCATGCAATGGTGCTTAGCTTGATGGGAAAGTTCACAGGTGACAAAGAGTTGGTGCGTCCTGCCATCACATGCTTTGCCACTAGCTTTATTTCTCTTCAGTCTCTCTTGAGTTTTTATGTGGGACTTGCAGGTGATGTTCCTTTCACTTGAGTGGCGTGCTTTATCATTTAGCACTAGATCAGAGGGGCAAGCCACATTCAGGCTAGTTACATTTGAGGAGAGATTTTGGGATGTGTTAAAGGAGGTGTGCACCATCACCGAACCTTTGGTAAAGGTTCTCTGCTTGGTTGATGGGGAGAAGCCCGTAATGGGCTACCTATATGAGGCCATGGATAGGGCCAAAGAATCCATCCGTGCCTATTATGAGGACAAGAGAGATCAGGGGCAGGAGAGACAACAAATGATATGGGGGGTGATTGATGTGCGATGGAACCACACTCCATCACCCCATTCATGCTGCAGGGTTATACCTCAACCCTACATTTGTTCAGTCCTATGGCTTTAGATTTAATGGAGAGGTTATGTCTGGATTCCACGAGTGTGTCCAAAGGATGGTGCTTAGTGCCGCTGAGCGTACACAACTTTCCCAAGAGTTGGAAGTGTATAAGAGGGCCATGTGATTATTTGGGTTTGATATAGCAATAAATGACAGGACCAACCTGATTCCAAGTAAGCTTCACCTTGTTTCAAGTTCAACTTTCAAGTTTCAAATTTCATTTTCTCTTTCTAATTCTTTGTTTTAAATTTTATTGTCTTTTCTTATGTTTCTTTAATTCATTGTAGATACTTGGTGGGAGAACTATGGTGGTTGTGTACCTATTCTACAAAGGCTTTCCATTTGGGTGCTTAGCTAGACATGTAGCTCTTCCGGTTGCGAGCACAACTGGAGTGTATTTGAGAAAGTTGTAATGTCCTCTTCTGCTTAAGCACAGAGGACCATCCCGCTAACCTATCTAATTCCCATAGGTTCGAGCGGGTACTGCCATTCAGGGAATTGAATGAGGATTGATGCCATTTACACCATAAGAAGATCTTAAATCATGGTTATTAGATCATCAGTAGGTAAATGAGGGCCACATGAACTAGGGGCCACCTGCATACATGGCATGCGGGCCATATTTCATGATGCATGCATTGAAACACCTTTATTGAGCTTTCATACACACAGAAAGCACTGCATGCAAGTCAACTGGAAATTAGAAGAGAAAAGCGACCTAGTCATGCAAAAGTTAGGTCAAACCATGTGAAAGTTATAAAAGAAAGGTTAAGTGAGTGAGTAAGGTTTGCTTATTTGATTATTGATTTGAGAAGTCGACTTGGAGAGCTTAGAGAGCCAGTTTAGGGTTGAGGGCACACCACTCAACCAATCAGTGTATTTCGGCAGCGAAATCTATCTGCCCTAGTCACTATCAGGGTTGGGTCATCCAGATTCAACATTACTACTATCATCAGGTATCATTCTTCAGCATTCTGCAGGGTTCAAGCTATATACGGATCAAGGGAACTCGCTATCCTTGATTGGGCGAATTGCACAAGTGAGATATCTTCATATCTCATCACACAGGGATCCTTTTGTCTACATGCTGGCTTCATCCTTTCGAGAGCACCACTATTACCCTAATATTGGAAGACGGGCTTCCTATTCGGATCCAGGTGCTAGTTATCAGTATCATCATTATTCAGAGGGCGCCTTCTCCTGCATGGGCGACTTTCCTTGAGGAGGTAGTTCGCATTAGGTCTTAGACTTCATGCATGCTCTGCATGCTTACTCCATATTGATCAGAGGGTTAATATAACCCTAGTACCAGCTTCCGACAACATTCTAGCATCATTGGAGTAGTTATTATCAACTTCTTACTCCGAGGAGGGCGCATTATTGGAGTGAGATCTTCTCATATTGTGTCTGATCCTTGGCACAATTCTTGCATGTTGGTCTCATATTGACGTATATCCACTACTTCATCTGATGGTACGTACATGCATCTTTTCCATCCCTATTTTATAGCATTTTTGATTATTTGCATTATTTAGGGGTTGGCAAACCCATGCATTTGCATGCATGCTCATGCAAGCATAGTTCAGTACATACATTCATTCTACTTCAAGTATTGGGTCATAAAGACTACTAGCAAGCAACAAAAACTCCATAAACAGACAGAAATATCAATTGGAATATTACAAAAGTACACTCCAAAAAGTGCAACAGGTTAGATAATTTCAAATTCATTATAAATTATTAAATTCTAATTGATAATTTTATGCCACTTTACCTTCTAATTTATGTATTATAAATTTATAATTTAATATTTATGATCCTCCTACAGGTTGGATACTCAATGCCTTAATGATTTGGTCTGCGTCCACTACAATCTCAGGTTGTGGGTGAAGCAGTATGAGAGAAAAGTTGACGCGTCGGCCATTTCATTGGATGGGATTGACACCACTGCTGCATGGAGGGCAGAGTGTGAGGATCCTGTTATGGAGGTAGCCCCTAATTGGCTAGAGGCTGATCATAATACTGATAATGATCATGATGATGATACAAAGGCTCTGTATGAGGATGTTCCAGTTCCAAAGGAGTTTCACAGTGTTCACACTGAGTCTGGGAGTGTGCCACGGTCAGAGCCACAGTCAGAGTTAGAGGCAGATAGACCCTGTGGTAGCACCTGTACTGGTGGAGGAGTAGGACTACCTCCTCAACCTTCTTCTTCTTCATGACATCAGTTTCGACCACCTTCTCCTGTTTCTAGAGGACATCATTTTGTAGGGTCTTCTTCTAGAGGACGTCGGAGTCTAGTTCAAGGCCCACAAGCCTCAAGGGCACCTACTCCTAGTTCTAGAGGAAGGGCCATTTCCATAGCGATTACCTTTGCCCGTAAAAGGTGTAGAGGAAATCAATAGTTTATTTACTTTATTTCATTGTAGATGACTCATGATGATGATCATGAGATATATTTGTTTTATTTCTGATGGCTCAAGATTTGGGACATGATCCATTTTTGATGTGTGATGTATCTCTAGACATCTTATATATCTTATATATCGGTTTTGATGTTATTGTTGTTAAATTTCATACATTCATAGCATAAAACATAAATGCATTACCAAGATCACTAGAAGTAAGACAAAGCACAAAACAACAACACAGAGTTTACCCTGGGAAACCCAATAGGGAGAAAACCCAACAACCTTCGCAGAGAGATGATAATTCTGAGATCAGACTACAAATGAGAAAATAGAAAGTGTGGAAATGTTTTCCACAAATAGAAACCCTAGAAATCAGCCTCCTCCTTTAGGTGATGCAAAATTCTCCTCTCCCAACTGATGCGCCACTCTCAAGTGTGAGAATGAACAAATGAGGAGCACTAACCTCATATTTATACAAGTGCTGAAACCAGAAAATCCCTTATGGGGCCGACTTGTCTTTGGGGCAATAAATATTTTATTTTTAATCTTTTTATTAATTCCTTTTGCACCCCAAGGCTTACATTTATTCTTTCATGTGTTTACATAATTGATTACATAAGGTTCTTCTCTCTTAGGAGGTATAAACAAGTACAATGAAAGTACAATAAAATATAATGAATAATATCTTCTGAAGTTGTACAAAATCCAACAATTGTTGCTTTAGACGTTTAAAAAATTGAAAAAAATGAATATTTTTGTATTTTTTAAGTTTGCCAATTTATTGCCAATGTTTGCCAATTTGCTACCAAGATATCCCGAATTGATGTTTCCTGGACCCCGTCGATTTTTTCGCCACACCAATGTTTGCAACATTGTTTTTAATCTCAACCATCAATTAAAAAGTTGGTTATGAATTTGGTCTCTCTCAAAATTATTTAAGAGAGGAGACCCCTCACTGTAAGGGGACTTTGGCTCTTGACTTGAAGCGATAGAAAATCATTCTTTGGGATATACTTGTGAATTACTTAGGAAGTTCTTGATTTCTAAGGTTTTTGAATCCCTTTGGCACTTATTCTTGATCATCTGTTTCTCACTAGAAATGAGAAATTTATTGTATGGTGTGAGAAGAAGCTTGCCTCTGAGTTTGAAATGAAAGATCTCGGATTGATGCATTACTTCTTGGGATTAGAGTATGGCAAAGGCAGAAGGAGATTTTCCTAAGTCAAGGAAAATACACCATTGATAATCTGAAGAGATTCGGAATGTTGGACTGCAAGTCCATGGCTACACCGATGGATGCAAATCTGAAGAAGCTGAGGGACTCTGCTTCAGATCCAGATTTGATTGATCCCACTATGTATCGCCAATTGATTGGATCCTTGATGTACCCGACGAACACCAGACCAGATATATGTTTTGTTGTGAATGCTCTTAGCTAGTTCATGTGCGAATCGAGACAGATTCATTCGGTTACCGCAAAACATGTGCACAGGTACCTGCATGGCACTGTGGGATATGGCCTGAGATATGCTTCAGAATGTGACTTGAGATTGTAGGGATTTTTAGACTCAGATTGGGTCGGATGTGCTATAGATAGGAAGAGTACTTTCGGGTGTTACTTCAGCTTGGGTTCTGTAGTGATTTCCTAGTGCAGCAGGAAGCAGACCTCAGCAGCACTCAGTACTGCAGAGGCCGAGTATATGGATGCTAGTACAACAGCTCGGGAAGCTGTATGGCTTTGAAAACTCCTTGCGGGATTGTTTGGCCAGATTCCAGAGCCAACTGTGATTCACTGTGATAACCAGAGCTGTATACATATGTTAGTGAATCCCGTATTCCATGACAAGTCGAAGCATATAGAGATTTGGTATCACTACATTCGTGATATGGTGTAGAAAGGTACAGTCGAGTTATAGTATGTTCTGACAGATGACCAGATTGCAGATGTTCTTACCAAGCCTCTTCCCAGGATAAAGTTTGAATACTTTTGTGGAAGACTTGGAGTGGTAGAGAACGCGCCCCTCCTTGAGAGGGAAAGATGACATGGAGATAGATGTTTACCTTGCTTCCACACGGGTACCTCTACTCGTCCAGGTTCTCAACCGGTTATGGGAGGATCCCATCGGCAGTAGAGACAGACAGGTAGTAGATGGTCGTGTGAAGCTTGTTTCCACACAGGTACCTCTACTTGTTCAGGTTCTCAACTAGGTATGGGAGGATCCCATCGACAGTAGAGATGGACAGGTAGTAGATGGTCGTGTGAAGTTTTCCTCTGCTCGTCCAAGTTCTCAGCCAGGCATGGGGGACCTCATTGGCAGTAGAGAGAGACATGTAGTAGATGGTTGTGTGAAGCTTATGAGAAATCTCTCGGACATCTAGGTTAGATGGAGAGGTCACTGCATTCTCCGGATCACTCTGGGATAGAGTGAGGAGATCTCTCGGACATCTTGATAGGATGGAGAGGCCAACAAATACTCCCAGACACTTAGTAGAGTGGGAAGACCTCTTGGATATCATAGAACATGATGGAGAGATTTAGTCAATTCTCCAGTTCACTCTGAAAAGAGTGAGGAGATCTCTTAGACATCCTTAGATGGGATGGAGAGGCTAGTGCACACTGGCACACACTGGTACTCTTGACTCACCGAAGAACTGGTTGAGTTGGTGCATGTTCCCCGAAGGACTGGGTTGAGCTGAGGCACGTTGTCCTTGTGCATGTTCCCCGAAGGACTGGGTTGAGCTGAGGCACATTGTATTGATTCCTGATGGATTGGAATGAGATGATGCTTGCTGAACTCTTCGATGGACTGTGTAGAGTTGTGGAGCTAGTGCCTGTTCTCTGATGGACTGGATTGAGCTTATGCAAAAAAATTGATTTGTTGACACTTCTCGATGGACTGAGATTGTGTTGGAAGACCTTCCTTATGATATAGAGAGGATAGAGATAATCGTGATGTACAGATGATATTCGGATATTGATGATGCCTCCCTGGCTAAGAGGGAGTGTTGGAGTAGTATCTGCGTGAGGCATCACCTCATAGGTCGACCCAAGAAATAATACAATTAGAATACCTTCCTTGTTGAGAGGTAGTGTTGGAAATAATGCAACTTCGGAAGCTATTCTTATTATATTATTGTTGTACCTCCAATGGGAGAAGATATTGATGTATTTGATCGTGTAAACCCTTGAAAGAACTAATGTAAACCTTGGGGTGGAAAACACACAAAGAAAAGTATCTTTAAATGTTATTTTATCTTCCCCCAAGTCAAGTAGGCCCCGTAAGTTAGAAAGGTCGGCCCAGTGGGTAAACTGCCCCAAAATAGTGGGCAGTCTTCCCCAGATAATGGGCAGAACTGCCCTAGTTAGGGCGAGTCAGGTCGGCCCAGTAAGGGAAAAAGTCACTTTTGATGTGTATAAATAGAGAGGTCGAACCTCTCATTTGGACATTCACTCAAGACAAGTTTGCTCTACTAAGAGAGGTTCGCTACTGCAGCTAGGAGATTGATTTTTTCGTCGATGTTGCCAAGAAGATTTGGCAACATTGACGGAAAAATCGACAAACCGCGACAAACATTAAAAACCACAAAATATATTCATTTTTTTTCATAATTTTAAACATATAAAGCAACATCAACATTAGATAAATACATTGGCGCATAAATATGGAGAAAGCACTAATATTAAATATATATCATGTAGTCATGCCAAATATAA
The DNA here is from genome assembly GCA_027924585.1 of Larix kaempferi. Classification (NCBI taxonomy): domain Eukaryota; kingdom Viridiplantae; phylum Streptophyta; class Pinopsida; order Pinales; family Pinaceae; genus Larix; species Larix kaempferi. The sequence goes on along the minus strand of BSBM01000616.1, from coordinate 10,648,587 downwards.
AATGATACATCAAAGTTGATACTAAAAGTTTGAATCCTGATAGTGAAAGCTGTCCAATAGTACTCAAAAGTGGACAACCAATGGTCTAATACAAAATGACATCACAAAAATCACAAGTGACAAAACTAGCGGCTAACTATCTGTCTCTGATATCAATGCCCTCTTCCCCTTTTATGGGAAAAGATCATGGGCTGTTTGCCAGGCCTGCCCCTAGCAGTAGAAGGTCTTGGCCCTGCACTAGATGTCGAAAGGTGAGTAATGGCCATGGGTGCCAATGTGGCACTAGATACATCGACCACTGTAGAAGGTGGTGCTGATAAACCCTCCATGAAGTCCTCAAGGTTAAACCGCTCCTTTTGCTTCTCCTCCTGCTCCTCCTCCCCCTCTTGCTCCTCCTCTTCCTCCTGCCCTTGCTGCTGCTGCTACTCCTTCTCTAACCATGCAGGTGCCTCCTCCATGATAGGCAACATAGTCTCCACCCTCCACTTGGACAATACATCAATATTGTCCAAGGAAATGGCATCCACCTCGGGTGTTTTCTCCACTTGCTTCATCTACAGTCGGAGATTGTAACAGACATACACCAAGTCATTAAGGCTTGGGAATCCAACCTGTAAGAGGGTGATAATTTGTTTTTAATGAGTCTTGACTCTTGAGGCCTGAGGGAAACAATGTGATAGAGGATAATAAATTACAATGAATTTAATTGCTTTGTTCAAGTTCTTACTTGGTGCGTTTCTTTGAGTGTATTTTATCAAATACACTCCAATTACGCTCACATCTAGAAGAGCTACAAGTTTGGTTGAAGACTCAGATGGCAATTTTTTTTAAATTTGGCGCCCTTGCACCATATGTTCTCCACCAAACACCTACAACAAACAATAAAGAAAGAGAATTGGATTACATAATTCAAATTTCAAATTTCAAATAAAATGATATAGCACAATTAAAATTTAAAAATTTGAATTTCAAAATAAATTCTAATTTGTAATTGTAATTTGCAATCACTTACTTGGAATCAAAATGTTCCTTGCATGGACAACATCGGCATAGCCAAATAGTCCACTAGCCTCCCGATACATCTCCATCTTGCGAGTAATACTAGTGCGAGTCTCAACACCAGGTACCATCTTGTTAATACATTCGATGAGCCCTTCCATCAGCTCGCCATCAAAATCAAATTTACAGTGGTAGGAAAAGGCGGGATTGAGGTAAAGTGCAGCCGCATGAATAGGTCGATGGAGCATCCCGGTCCAGCGGGTATCAATCAAATCCCGTAGAATCAGGAGTACCCTTCCCCACATAATAATACCGAATAGCCTCTTTAGCCTTGTCCATGGCCTCATACAAATAGCCCATAGCGGGCTTATCACTGTCAACTAATCTCAGAACCTTTACCAAGGTTCACTAATTGAGCACACTTCCTCCACTCCTTCCCAAAAGGAGTCGGTGTACACCAATCTGGCAATGGCCCTCCCATCCTCTCTCCCTATATGTGCAATCACGCCACTCATCACAAACAAACATTTGCTTAAGCTCAAACTGAACTCGAAGCAAAGAATGAAGAGAAATGAAGTTGGTGGCAAACCGTGTGATTCTAGAATGCAACAACTCCCTGTTTCTCGTGCATCTCCTCATGAGTCTAAGAACAAAAGCATGGTTATATATGAATTTGGTGATATTCCTAGCCTGATCAATGACCTCCTTGACGAAGGTAATTTTCCTCACATCCTCCAACATCAAATCAATACAATGTGCTGCGCATGGAGTCCAAAATAGTGAGGGCAATGTACGAGCAACCACATAATTAGCTACATTATCTGTTATGATCTGCACCACGTTGTGCAAACCGATCTCGTGGAGCACCCCATCCAACAACTCACATAACAATGCTGCTTCTTTTATCTGTGCCGATGCATCAATGGATTTGATAAACATGGTACCTTTAGGGCAATGTACCAAGAAATTGATAAGGGTCGTACCCTTCTTATCTGTCCAACCATCAGACATCAATGTGCATTTGGAGGTCTTCCATTACTGTTTGAATTCCTCCAATCTAGTGTTGATGTCCTGCTTCTCTGCTTGAAGAATAGGCCCCTGAATCTCCTCATATGTAGGGCACTTGTACCCTGGGCCAACAATAGCAATGGCATCACACATTGGCTGAAAAAAGGGATTGTTTCTTGTGATGGTAAGAGGCAAGTCGCTCCAGAAAAGCATCCTTCCCATAAGCCTATTTGCTTATTCCTTCTCCTTTTTTTTTTAACCATAGACCTGATGGAAGGTTGAGCACCACTTCCGATCCGTGGAACAAAGAAAGATGACGCAACCCTCGTGGTAGGTGAATCCATGGCCGTGGAGCCCCTACTACTACCCTCAGTGTGATGATCATATGTCCCTAAACTCCTAGCCACTCCACTAGTTGCAAGTTCAGCTCTATTTGCAGCTGACTCTTCCCTTTTTCTATCCTTTGAGTGAATTGCATCATGGGCACTTCTCATAATCTCAGGGGTAACCGCACTATAAAGCCCCACATCATGGCCAAGGAGTTTTGCCAAATGGTACTTCAACCTGCTAATGCCTCCTGTCATATGTTGCCCACACAATCTGCAATTCAATTGCTACCAATTTGTTCCATCTTCAGGCTCCCCATATTGCCAAAATGGGTCCAATGCCTTTGGCATTTTTGCAATGGAAATAGATAGCTTCAAAAATCAAACACGAGGCACAAAAAAATGAAAAAAAAGACATTAAACCACGATAGGAAAAGACTAACAACATGCTGGTTTAAAACTTTAAAGTTTAAAGTTAAACTTTAAAAAACTAGTCCTCTAAAATCTAGATTATTTGTTTTGTTGAAGGATATCAAGGATTAGTGGATTGTGATCGGTCACATTAATTTTTTTTGTGGAAAGTGGTTGTGGCCCTGTGGGATTTTGAACAACTTGCAAATGCTTTTGAACATGAGGGGGTTCAAACTCTCTAGAGTGGGCTGTAACTGTAATCATATCTTATGTAATTTGTTATTTTCAAGTTTCAATAGACATCAAAATATGTTATTAGACATAGTAGACTTGTAATTGAAAACTAACGTCTTTAATCTTTATGACAATGCTTGTTTTCCATCGATTTAATTGCAATTTGAAGTTTGAACATAAGTCTTTCTTTCAGTCTTGGTATTTTTTCATTTATTTCATGGAAGTTTTTTTATGGAGGAGGCTTCAGATGATTGCTGATATGTCAGTCCTTCGGGTTCATTAACTCAACTGTTGTAGGAGGTTTTTGGAGGGTAATGGATTATATCATTATTGTTTGGAGATTTCCTTTGAAGCATGGATTTATAACTTCAAACTTTCAAAGTAAAGATGGATTTGAATCTTTCATAATAAAAAAAATAAAAATAAAAACTAACTTGTGTGTTGCAGACTTTCACTTAACCCTTCACGCCCTTGTGGATGAACCCGTGGATGGAATTGGGGATTGTGAGTTGTGACCTCACAACTAAGTGGCCAAGAATGCGACCTCTTGCGTCCTAGCTGGCCGTCTTTGAAACCCTATTGGAGACCACTATTTGCAGACCACGATTTGAAGGAGACTCGAGCGTAATGTTGACTGCAGCGTGCGCCCTCCTTGCTTGGAATGCGCAGATGTGAACCCAAAAGTCTGCCCAGTGTGGAATCTAACAGACTAACCGCCAGCTCTGCTTGTTCTCCAAGTCAAAATGACCCAAAAAAACCCTTGAAATCGCCTTTGACTGTTCGGATAGACGGTCGACAATTTTTGTGATCGTGACGCGCTTTTTACGAAAAAATCGCCGAGTCACTATGAGGGTTGGATCATCCAGATTCAACATTACTACTATTACATATAGGATTCTTCAGCATTCATCAGGGTTCTAGCCACATCCTGGAGTAGGAGGATTCACCCTCTCTTGCATGGGCGAATTGGACAAAGAGGATAACTTCATATCTTGACAGATAACAACCATTTAGTTTGCATGCTGCTTCTATCCTTCCGAGAGCACCACTATTACCCTAGTTAGTGAATACAGGCTGCTCATTCGGATTTAGAATCTCCTTCAAAGAAAGTCGCCCATGCTAGAGAATGCGCCCCTCTGAATGATGAAATGACATCACAAAAATCACAAGTGACAAAACTAGCGGCTAACTATCTGTCTCTGATATCAATGCCCTCTTCCCCTTTTATGGGAAAAGATCATGGGCTGTTTGCCAGGCCTGCCCCTAGCAGTAGAAGGTCTTGGCCCTGCACTAGATGTCGAAAGGTGAGTAATGGCCATGGGTGCCAATGTGGCACTAGATACATCGACCACTGTAGAAGGTGGTGCTGATAAACCCTCCATGAAGTCCTCAAGGTTAAACCGCTCCTTTTGCTTCTCCTCCTGCTCCTCCTCCCCCTCTTGCTCCTCCTCTTCCTCCTGCCCTTGCTGCTGCTGCTACTCCTTCTCTAACCATGCAGGTGCCTCCTCCATGATAGGCAACATAGTCTCCACCCTCCACTTGGACAATACATCAATATTGTCCAAGGAAATGGCATCCACCTCGGGTGTTTTCTCCACTTGCTTCATCTACAGTCGGAGATTGTAACAGACATACACCAAGTCATTAAGGCTTGGGAATCCAACCTGTAAGAGGGTGATAATTTGTTTTTAATGAGTCTTGACTCTTGAGGCCTGAGGGAAACAATGTGATAGAGGATAATAAATTACAATGAATTTAATTGCTTTGTTCAAGTTCTTACTTGGTGCGTTTCTTTGAGTGTATTTTATCAAATACACTCCAATTACGCTCACATCTAGAAGAGCTACAAGTTTGGCTGAAGACTCAGATGGCAATTTTTTTTAAATTTGGCGCCCTTGCACCATATGTTCTCCACCAAACACCTACAACAAACAATAAAGAAAGAGAATTGGATTACATAATTCAAATTTCAAATTTCAAATAAAATGATATAGCACAATTAAAATTTAAAAATTTGAATTTCAAAATAAATTCTAATTTGTAATTGTAATTTGCAATCACTTACTTGGAATCAAAATGTTCCTTGCATGGACAACATCGGCATAGCCAAATAGTCCACTAGCCTCCCGATACATCTCCATCTTGCGAGTAATACTAGTGCGAGTCTCAACACCAGGTACCATCTTGTTAATACATTCGATGAGCCCTTCCATCAGCTCGCCATCAAAATCAAATTTACAGTGGTAGGAAAAGGCGGGATTGAGGTAAAGTGCAGCCGCATGAATAGGTCGATGGAGCATCCCGGTCCAGCGGGTATCAATCAAATCCCGTAGAATCAGGAGTACCCTTCCCCACATAATAATACCGAATAGCCTCTTTAGCCTTGTCCATGGCCTCATACAAATAGCCCATAGCGGGCTTATCACTGTCAACTAATCTCAGAACCTTTACCAAGGTTCACTAATTGAGCACACTTCCTCCACTCCTTCCCAAAAGGAGTCGGTGTACACCAATCTGGCAATGGCCCTCCCATCCTCTCTCCCTATATGTGCAATCACGCCACTCATCACAAACAAACATTTGCTTAAGCTCAAACTGAACTCGAAGCAAAGAATGAAGAGAAATGAAGTTGGTGGCAAACCGTGTGATTCTAGAATGCAACAACTCCCTGTTTCTCGTGCATCTCCTCATGAGTCTAAGAACAAAAGCATGGTTATATATGAATTTGGTGATATTCCTAGCCTGATCAATGACCTCCTTGACGAAGGTAATTTTCCTCACATCCTCCAACATCAAATCAATACAATGTGCTGCGCATGGAGTCCAAAATAGTGAGGGCAATGTACCAGCAACCACATAATTAGCTACATTATCTGTTATGATCTGCACCACGTTGTGCAAACCGATCTCGTGGAGCACCCCATCCAACAACTCACATAACAATGCTGCTTCTTTTATCTGTGCCGATGCATCAATGGATTTGATAAACATGGTACCTTTAGGGCAATGTACCAAGAAATTGATAAGGGTCGTACCCTTCTTATCTGTCCAACCATCAGACATCAATGTGCATTTGGAGGTCTTCCATTACTGTTTGAATTCCTCCAATCTAGTGTTGATGTCCTGCTTCTTTGCTTGAAGAATAGGCCCCTGAATCTCCTCATATGTAGGGCACTTGTACCCTGGGCCAACAATAGCAATGGCATCACACATTGGCTGAAAAAAGGGATTGTTTCTTGTGATGGTAAGAGGCAAGTCGCTCCAGAAAAGCATCCTTCCCATAAGCCTATTTGCTTATTCCTTCTCCTTTTTTTTTTAACCATAGACCTGATGGAAGGTTGAGCACCACTTCCGATCCGTGGAACAAAGAAAGATGACGCAACCCTCGTGGTAGGTGAATCCATGGCCGTGGAGCCCCTACTACTACCCTCAGTGTGATGATCATATGTCCCTAAACTCCTAGCCACTCCACTAGTTGCAAGTTCAGCTCTATTTGCAGCTGACTCTTCCCTTTTTCTATCCTTTGAGTGAATTGCATCATGGGCACTTCTCATAATCTCAGGGGTAACCGCACTATAAAGCCCCACATCATGGCCAAGGAGTTTTGCCAAATGGTACTTCAACCTGCTAATGCCTCCTGTCATATGTTGCCCACACAATCTGCAATTCAATTGCTACCAATTTGTTCCATCTTCAGGCTCCCCATATTGCCAAAATGGGTCCAATGCCTTTGGCATTTTTGCAATGGAAATAGATAGCTTCAAAAATCAAACACGAGGCACAAAAAAATGAAAAAAAAGACATTAAACCACGATAGGAAAAGACTAACAACATGCTGGTTTAAAACTTTAAAGTTTAAAGTTAAACTTTAAAAAACTAGTCCTCTAAAATCTAGATTATTTGTTTTGTTGAAGGATATCAAGGATTAGTGGATTGTGATCGGTCACATTAATTTTTTTTGTGGAAAGTGGTTGTGGCCCTGTGGGATTTTGAACAACTTGCAAATGCTTTTGAACATGAGGGGGTTCAAACTCTCTAGAGTGGGCTGTAACTGTAATCATATCTTATGTAATTTGTTATTTTCAAGTTTCAATAGACATCAAAATATGTTATTAGACATAGTAGACTTGTAATTGAAAACTAACGTCTTTAATCTTTATGACAATGCTTGTTTTCCATCGATTTAATTGCAATTTGAAGTTTGAACATAAGTCTTTCTTTCAGTCTTGGTATTTTTTCATTTATTTCATGGAAGTTTTTTTATGGAGGAGGCTTCAGATGATTGCTGATATGTCAGTCCTTCGGGTTCATTAACTCAACTGTTGTAGGAGGTTTTTGGAGGGTAATGGATTATATCATTATTGTTTGGAGATTTCCTTTGAAGCATGGATTTATAACTTCAAACTTTCAAAGTAAAGATGGATTTGAATCTTTCATAATAAAAAAAATAAAAATAAAAACTAACTTGTGTGTTGCAGACTTTCACTTAACCCTTCACGCCCTTGTGGATGAACCCGTGGATGGAATTGGGGATTGTGAGTTGTGACCTCACAACTAAGTGGCCAAGAATGCGACCTCTTGCGTCCTAGCTGGCCGTCTTTGAAACCCTATTGGAGACCACTATTTGCAGACCACGATTTGAAGGAGACTCGAGCGTAATGTTGACTGCAGCGTGCGCCCTCCTTGCTTGGAATGCGCAGATGTGAACCCAAAAGTCTGCCCAGTGTGGAATCTAATAGACTAACCGCCAGCTCTGCTTGTTCTCCAAGTCAAAATGACCCAAAAAAACCCTTGAAATCGCCTTTGACTGTTCGGATAGACGGTCGACAATTTTTGTGATCGTGACGCGCTTTTTACGAAAAAATCGCCGAGTCACTATGAGGGTTGGATCATCCAGATTCAACATTACTACTATTACATATAGGATTCTTCAGCATTCATCAGGGTTCTAGCCACATCCTGGAGTAGGAGGATTCACCCTCTCTTGCATGGGCGAATTGGACAAAGAGGATAACTTCATATCTTGACAGATAACAACCATTTAGTTTGCATGCTGCTTCTATCCTTCCGAGAGCACCACTATTACCCTAGTTAGTGAATACAGGCTGCTCATTCGGATTTAGAGGAAAGATTTCACCATTTCATCATTCAGAGGGGCGCATTCTCTAGCATGGGCGACTTTCTTTGAAGGAGATTCTAGCCCTCTAACCTAGACTTCATGCATGTCTTACATGCGGCTTCCATATTGATCAGGAATGCATTATAACCCTAGTACCTTCATCCGGGGGCAATCTGACATTGTTTGAGCACTCATGCATCCATTCTCATATTGAAGAGGGCACATTTATATCAAGGGCGCATATTTGGAGAGAGGTTGATTCATATCTTGACCGATCCTTGGCATATCTCTTGCATGCGAGACTCATATTGATCCACATTCACTACTACAACTATTGGTGTGTACATGCATTATTTCTATCCCTACTTTATAGCAGTTCTGATTATTCAGGTTATTTAGGGGTTGGCAAACCCATGCATTTGCATGCATGCTCATGCAAGCATAGTTCATTACATGCATTCATGTTTCCTTTGAGTATGTTGTCCGCCAGATTGCACACCAGCAGCTGAAATCTTTCGAAAGCTGTCTCTTCACTACAAGTGAGAGAGGTGTGGCCTTGGGGGCAAGCAATGAGCCAGGTACTGTCACCTGAATCCCAGCTCCTCCGTTTAGGCAAACTCCTAACGAAGCCAAGGGGGGTAGTCCCTACAAAGAGTTGTCTATGGCTCAATGTTTTAAGTGTTAAAAATGTATGGTGATGCGAATTGGTGTTGTTTAGGAGTTTTTAGTGATGAAAGACACACGACTTACTTTTAAATAAAACACAAGATAAGATGCAATCCACGTTGCGAAACAGTATATAAAGACTTGAGATAATTAAGAAGCATCCACAGATAAAAATTAAATGATAAAAAGGACCAGTGCCTTATCCAATGGGTAACGGAGTGAAAATAATTGAATTTGTAGTGCTGAGGGATGCTGAAAAGTAAGTCTTGATAGTAACTGTTCGTGAGATCGTTGTGCAAATTATCTTGGTAAATTTCAAAGTTTTAATGGTCTTGATTATTATGGCTAAAACTAAGGATATCAAAGAGTGTCCGGAAAGATATTCTAAGCAGCTCCTTTAAGAGACATGTCGGAACCTGTTTGGAATCATAGCGAGGCGCGCAATGCTAACCAGCCATCGTGTCGCAGATTGGGCACTCCGGCGCCTCCCCTGAGAACTGATTAAAATACTTTTTGAACAACGCCGGTTCGTTGGTTATGGGGGTGAAAGTTTTAATTAATTATCACTTATGAGATTATCAAATCCTTCACCTTTTTGAGTACTAGTCCAACCGTTTCCGGTTGGCAGAGCATACGGGTGTTGGACAAACGACCAAGATAAATTAATTAAAGGGGAAGTGTGGATTGAAAAGTTTTATTATTAGAGCACTTGTTCAACTCTCCGACAGAGAGCGCTCTTGACTTGATCTTATGACCACAGTTCAAGAGACTTCCTAATTTAAAAATGCCTAATGCAGGGGGAACTTGCAAGTCTATATGCTCTCCGACAGAGAGTGCTCTTGACTTGGATTTGGCCAAGTTCAAGAGACTTTGTTCGTTTTAAGAAACAAGTAGCAGTGTGATAACAAGATACTTCAACTTTGTAATACATAAATCATGTGAAAACTCAAATAGATGTGAAATATTGCTAACATGCTACTTGCAAAATAAAATGAAACTTTACTTAGTGTTCTACCAAACAAATTTATTCTAAAGGTGGGATCAACCTCCGAACAAGGTCAACCACTAGAACCGTCAGTCTTGGAAACCTTCCAGCTAGCTGGATGTCCACAAGAAGCTGATGGGGGAACGAGAAGCTACCACAAAGTTATGTGGCCTTTGGGATACAATCCCAAAGTTAGCTTACTCTAGTAAAGACTTGGAAGAGAAATTAATCTAAGTACGAAAATGAAGACTAATCTATGAACTTGAAAAAGATGAGATCTAAACTAAGCATGCACAACACTTTTCCCCAAATGGGGAAGAAAACCAAAAAAGTGGAGGCCTCCTCCACTTGAACTTTTATTAACTTGACTACAAATGCCTTGGGTTTGAAACCCTTGAAGGACTTTTGAGAGATAGATAATACTTGGAAAAATAAAGAAGAAACAAGTCTTTGCTTGCTTTTACAAAGGATAAGTACGTCAAGTTTTGATCATTCTCATGGTTTCTTCACTTTGTTTCTTTTGCTTAGATCTTACTTCTTCAAAGCTCTTTCAAGTTTCCTCCTTTCAAAGCATCTACACAAGTCTTAGAAATTCTCAACCAAGGCACCCATTAATCATCAGAACAAGACAAAATCTTGAAGCTATTTAAACTAGAGTCTACAAAAGACTTCAAAAAATTAGTTTATGAGGTTTTTTATTTAAAAAATGCATAAAAGAAAAAACAGACCAGCGAACAACATATGCTTAAAAAAAGATGAGAAAGAGATCTAGAATGTAAAATTTTTGAAATATTTTTGTATGGAAAAATCTATCTTTTAAATGGAAACAAAAATCTAACAAGTATGAGCTATACTAATGCCAAACAATGAGATATAATTATCAAAAGAAAGACTAAACTTTAACAACTACTACACTTAAGCAATTTGTTTTTTGTGTCTTATGTGTTTTTAGGGCTTTTTGGGAAGGTGGACGAGAGGAGTCTTGGAGAAAAAACGAATGGAGGGATGATTGGACAAAGGCGAGGATGGAAAAAACGAATGGGTGCAGAGGAGGGTAAAACGAATGGAGGAAGGAAGGGTAAAATGAATGGATGAGGAAATAAGGAATGAGTGGGAAGATGAAAAGATCAAGTGGAACACTTGATGGCTTAAGAACACTATCCAAGAAACCCTTCCAGCTAGCTGGATGATACGCCTGCAATAGTGTTGAAGAGAGCACAAGGGAACAAATCCCAAGTTATTCCCCAAGGTTGAAAGAGCTTCAACCTTATGGCAAATCCTAAGCTAGGCTTAACAAAAGAAATAAAAAGAGAAGGGGATAAGAGATAAATGGGTGGAAAAAGGTAAGGGGAATGGACTAGAAGAGGGAAGTTTTAGAACCAAGTAACCAATTGAAAATATGCTTTTGAAGATGGATTTCAAACTCAACACTTCTTTACCAAAATGCTTAAGATCGACTTTGGGAGATCCTGAAATGCACACAAATGTTAGGAAAAAGGTCTTTGAAGAGATGAAAGATGCACCCAAGCTCAAACCTCTCTTCAACCTATTAGATCTGCACAAGAAATTACTCACAAACACACCTTGATCAAATATTGTATGTAAAGCAAAATGAGATTAGAAGAGTATAAATATTTCCAACTACAGTTTACTCCTTTCAAATCACATAGAACCCCAACATCAATGGACAAGTTGAACCCAAATGCCCACCCTATGGGCTTAAAAAAGCCTTCTAAGCTAAATAATTGATCAAAGTGATGAAATATGAGCAATAAACAAATACAATATCACCTTAGAATAGATGAAGCATTTCCATAACAAGCATCAACACCATGTGGACCTCCAAAGTCGCTTTTATTTCCCAATAGCAATAGCTAGAACACGATTACAAATTGGCAGAGTAAGTTTGCCCAAAAGATCCATGAAGAGAAAGCCCAAATGGCCTCTCTTATATATCAAAACTCAATTCTAAAACCCTAATTCGAATTGGTGATGAAGAGAGCCAAAAACTCCATCAAAAACCAATCAAATCCATGTCAACACCAACCAAATCGAGCTTGGAGTCTTAACTCATCTTTAAACTTGAGTTTGGAGTCCATAATTTGAGGAAGGAGCCCCACATGCATTGATTTCATAATCCAACAACCCATTAATCAATTGCCAAATCACAAAAACGAATTTGCATGAAGGTGGGCGAATTTCTTAACTGTAGATCACTCCCAGTGCTCCGAAACTGATCTGAATCAGGTGGGTGAAGATTCCAATCATCATAAATGCTTTTTGCCATGTCATTTTGACTTTTACTTTATTCAATTTGGCCTTTTTTGGAGAGATTTAAATTATCTCCAATTTATTATTTTTTGATTTTTTGAGAAAATATTAATTATGAGGCCAAATAATTGTCTGAAACCTAGGGTTAGCTGGTCCGGGGATCATGAATGATTTTTGGCTCAAGTCTGGAGCCTTCAATCACTGAAATCGGATCCCGGATGACTGACATATTACAAATTGAAATTTCTCTATTTAAACTATAGAGAAGTTTATTAAAAATTTTAAAAAATAATTAAAAACCCAAATTCGACGGACCCGGTAAAATTTTTTCGAAATTTTTTCTGGGGTCCTAGAGACTTAGGACATGACCAAAACCTATTCTAATAGTGTCTAGTAGGTTTATACATATTAGTTGGACTCTAATAACCCCCCACGGCTCAGATTTTCAAAATCGGGCATTCCAGCTTTGGAGGAAGCGGGAGAAAACCTCATCGATTATACATTGTCTTAAGCAAAGTATAATTGACAAGGGAAAAAACTCCCTGGAATACCTTAGTTGCTTAATCAAGTCATGGGGAACTGAGCCACTCAGACCCTACTAGCACGCTTTGTTACAAATCCCCATGGGGCCATGGTCATGTCGACTCAAAAACAAAACCGACTAGCCAAAACTGGCTAGACCCAAATATCTGAAACCCAGATACTCTGGAAGTGAACACTGATGTGTTCCAACACTGGTGGCTCAATAAGGTTTCAACTATTTGTACAAAATAGGTGATAACAGAGTATTGGGCCATAAAACTACAAGCAAGCAACAAACATCATCAAAAACTTCACAAACAGACATAAAATATCAATTGGAATATTAGAGTGGCTAGTCCCTTGAGAAGACCATCTAGGTCAACCTCGGAGAGGAGATCATCACACATCATCATCTTGGTTAACTGACCAAGATCCACCTGGTTAACTGGCCAGGTGTGTACCTGCAGGAACTACTTGAACCTCGTGACCAAGAATTTGCCTGGTCCTGGACTGGGAGGTCTCTATCTTAACTTGCAGGACCTGCTTGGTCCTTGTGACCAAGAAACTATTTGGTCCCAGACTAGAAGACCCTAGAGACAAATAGGGGCCGTAGACACATGCTAGGGACTATGCCATGGCATCAACTCTCCGACCAAGAACCCTAGGAGATTGCTGGGGGCCTTGGGGTACCTTCTAGAGTCTTTACTCTGCTTGGTTTATTGACCAAGAACCCTAGTTAATTGATTAGGGTACCATCCTCTTTGAGAATGGGTCTCGCGACTGCACTAACTTTAACAGAGGGGGGGTATTATGTGGTACCAGTACCGACGCATTTTCAGATATGAGCCTAAGGGGAGAGGGTCATTTTTCTTGGACCATGAGGGGTGTTATCTAGCATGCTTTCAGTGGGGGTCATGACCCGACCCTTTGGTCCTTCTCTTAGGAGTACTATGGCTTAGTGGCATTGCTGACTCCCTCATTAAAGGGCTTGTAGCCCTGAGGTTGGTGTCTGGGGCAATGCTGTTGGGAGCAGGGAGCGGGAGCGGGAGTGGGAGCGAAAAGCGAAATTTTCAAAAGCTTCCGTTTCGGGAGCGTTTTTTATATAATATATATTTTAATATATTTTGATGCATATAAATTAAAAAAAAACATGTATTATGCCAAATTAGCTATAGAAAACATCAAAACATAGAATCTAGATATTCATATAACCATTTAGTACACATTGATATAACATTAATGATTAATCATCTCATCTTCTAGATTCTAGGAGCTATAACTTATAACATTGTCATTAAATGATCATCATCAAATCATCAATCATCAATCATCAACAACATCAACCTTAAAATTTCAACATATAATATTTGCCATCAAACTAGGCCATAATGTTTACAAAATAGGCCAACCGCCAAAATAAACATGAAAATGAAATACATGAAAATGTATGTATCTTGCGAGTAAGATCAAGGATTCATTTCATTAGGCTCCACCAAAATTGTCATTGGAAGTTAATCTCACTTCATACCAAGGATTATTTTATGAATTAGGCAGTGCATCAAATAAACTTTTTTTTTGGTACCAGTGTTTGGGGAAACCATTATAATGCTCAAATTAAATAAAAAATGGTGAACAATTTCAATGCTTGTTGAATAATAGACAAAGCTTTCACATAGAAGACAAGCAACCAGGGCTTCTTTCATAGGAAGAAGCTAGGTGATGAGTAAGAGCTTAAAAGATATTCTAAAGATAATGATGTCAATGGTGTTGGGAAAGGAAGCAAAAATACATGCAGCAACAACAAATGTTAGGTAATCCTTGAGAAGTATTATAGTTACTCAAAGAACTACAACTCTTTCTACTGTAAATTTTGAAACACCAGCACTTCAGTAGATATCAAAAGAATACTGTCATCCAACTATTCATTTGTTTAGAGCAAAAGATATTATGTAACAAACACTTGGGAGCTTTATGTATATAGATGATGAATAACGTACATGATTTGAGCTTTATGCTTCACTGTAGGACTCCTAATGTGTCACCTGAGCTTCCAAGCAACACCGCCAACCACCAAACCTATTGATTTATATTCTATGTCTCAGTCCATGGGAAGAATTTTATTTAGATGTATCGTCACTGTATTCACGTATTTCATATATCTACCACTCTTGGATATCAATGGACACTGATTATTTTTCTTCCTTTCCATCCATACACTCCCAAGCTGTGGCTTTTCATGTCCTGATACTTCACTGAGATTCTGCAAACTTTCATTCCCAGGGAAATATGGATGATGACTTTTCCATATCATTTGGTTCCAGAATATGAAAATATCTTCTGAAGGAAGTTTTTCTGGAATGTGAAACATAAAGTCTACATGCACAAGCAAGGATTTTCAGCTTAAATACAAAAAAATCAGAGTCTTAAAAATGGAAAGAGGCTTACCACTGAGGGCATAGAATGAGTCCAAATGGAGTCCAATAGACTTTATTTGCCCAAATTAACCCTAGCCAATCCAGAAAGATTAAAAAAAATAGAAAAAAAATCAAAAAAAAAAAAATAAAAAAATTAAGGAATCGCTCAGGAAGCGTTTTCGGGAGCGATTTTTTTGCCCGGGAGCGCTCAGGAATCGATCCAGAAGCGTAGATTCCGGAGCGATTCCTAAAATTCCAGGGAGCGTTTTTTTCTCCAAGGAAGCGCGAATTACAAAATCGATTCCGGGAGGAATCGATGAGGAATCGCGATTCCAGAATCGATTCCTCACCGATTCCTTCCGGAGCGCGATTCGGGATCGATTCGTGGGGGGGGGAGTCGATTCCCAATAGCTCTGGTCTGGGGCTCCTAGGGGTGGATCACAGGGTCACATGACTCTCGCATGTTTCATTACTCCGGTGACATTTCTCTCAGCTGTGAGGCTCTTGCCTCTCTTCCAGGTCACCTCTGGCACTCTCCTGGTCCCTCTATAACCTAGCGTCCTCTCTCCTTGGGCCTCCTCCATTGATGACGTCATCATCTTCACTAGGCCATACTGCTTGTTCCGGGGGGAGGTGGGGGGGGGGGGCGTTGAGGGATTATCAACACTGTTGGGGTTAGATGGGGCATGACGTCTCCCCTGCCTACTCCAGCCTTCAATTTGGAGTATTTTGCTCGTTTTTAGCTATTTTTGTCATTTTTGGGTAAACTTTGGGGAAAATGCCTCAAGTTACCCACATATTTGATTATTTTATATTATTTTATGTTCTAATTTTAAGTTTACATGTTATAATTTCAAATTGACATTTTAAAGGCATGTCGGCCTGGTTATATTTTAAAAGTGAGTGTGAGAAGCATATAAATAGCATCTCCTCACTTCATTTTCAAATCACAACTTATGGGACAAAATACTTATGTTACTTTTTTACCCTAGAAGGGCCTTATGAAGTGATGCGCACCTCTTGAGAGGGAAGATTTTCTTGTCTTTGGATAAAGTTGGATGCTCTCTTTGTCTTGCTAATGCTTTGTGGATGTTGGAATGGTTGGAATGACTCATGTTCAAGTAAGTCTTTTACATTTTTAAGTCTTGCTTGGTGAATGGTAGGTAAATTTTGCTTCTTGAATGATTGGATGGTAGCCCTAGGGCTGTATTCTTTTTGAATAGTGCCTTTATCTACTTTTCTATCCCCTTAGCATAGTGGAAACACTCCCAAGATAAGGTTTTCACATAGTTTGGCCTTGAATATCCAACTTTGCCCTAGTTTAGGCTCTTGAAATGAACTCTAGAGGTTGTTTCAAGAAGCCCTAACCTAGTTGACAAGGAGAAATACCTCCAAGAGGAAGGCTGGTCACCTTCCTCTCACGCTAGGGTTTGGGGTAACATCGATTAAAACCCTAAGTTTGTCTTTCTTCTTTTACCTAAAACCCTAGTTTGTGTTTTTGTAAATATTAATTTAGGTTAATTTGCTTGTTTATTTTTGTACTTAGGCTTTTATTTTTGTTTTTGTACATAATTTAAAGCCCTAAAATCTAAACCCTAGCCCTAACTGCAACCCCTAATCAGCCCTAGCGGCCTCCCTTTTCCTTCTCTCTAGGGTTCGCTCTTCCCTTCCTTGAGTTCACCCTCCTTTCCTTATTTTCCCCTACGACCTTTGCTCCTCCTCTTTATCTCCTCGCTCCCCTCTTTTTCTACCTCCTCTCCTCTCTCTTCTTCTTCTTCTTCCCCCTTCTCTCTTCTTCTTCTTCCCCTTTCCTCCTTTCTTCCTTGTCTCCTTCCCGTTCTCCCTTCCTCCTTTTCTCCTCCTCTCCTCTTTGTACCCCCTCCTCCTTTAACCCTCGGCCAACCCAAAAAGGGGCTCGACCTTGCCTCAAAGGACCTCGGTCCTCTTCCTTTGGGCTGCCCTAGCCCTCAGGCCTGCCTTATAAGGCTCGACCCTCCTATTTGAGACCACTACACGGCTGGAACAACCTTTGCAAAGGGCATTCCCACTGCTGCAAAACAATTCTGCAACAACTCTATACTGTCAGCCTTTGGCAGCCCTCCTTGCCATCTTCAACCTGCCTACACAAAAAGAATTGGTTAATGAATACTATCTACTACTGTTTATAAAGTGCTGCCATATTTATAATACTGGAGGTTTGAAAACACAGTACGTACAGTCTTAAAGTTTGCATTTGTGGATAGTCACACGTTGCTGAAATTGATTGGGATATTTATTGCATAGATACACATTATCTACACTTCTGGATGACCTAAATGATTGTTGAAATTGCTATCTATTAACTATCATACTGCTGCTATTCAAACTGTAATATATAGTCTAAAGCTTGCTCATAAATTGTGGTAAGGAGTTGAATTTATCTTGTTTACTTCGAGGCACATTTATTGCATACTTTGCATGTGATCTACTGCTGTCCAAAGGTCAAAATAGGACTGTCATCACTGACATACTGTGTTAACTCTGCCATAAACATCAGTCCTTAAATTTGTTGTTGGTAGTTACACTCTTTTGGTCATTAGGTGATCTATGTTACATGGTTGATGCTAATTATTAATGAATGATCTTTCTTATATACTAGAATGCCAGTGGATGTTCTCTACTATTGATTGTTCCTATTGCTAGTCACTACATCATTGGGTTAATGCTTGAAGTACATACATTGAATTGCTACATTTACATAGCACTGACAAATGCTTTATATGATTAGTATGTCTTCTTCATTCATAGAATGACATTGATCGAAGGCACTGGTCTTTAATTTGATCTTCTAGAAGACATAGCTTCTGTTGTCCTAAGTGTCTTGCAGATCATTGAAGGGCTCTCCCCTTGGAGGTTATGACACTCCAAAGCAGTTTGGAGGAGTGACTAAGCTGACAGTGGTCACTTTCTTCGTACATCTGTTCATCAGATACTAGTCTTGCTAGTTCATTCGGTAACATTTTTGCCGCCGTCGCCGAGTACCTCAAAATCAATTGAGTTGACTAATCCGTGCATCAACGACACATTGGTAAATCTTAAGGTATGTCCTTGTGCTCAATATATATATATATACATATATTTGTAAGGACTTTGCAGATCTCTCCTCGCGACTCCACCACGACACTATCCAAAAAGGTACTCAACAAGGACAAACTTAAAAGGTACACTTCTTACTGATTCAATTGATATATTGCTTAAAAGAAAAGATCGTTTTCAGGAGAGGTTGGTAAGTGATCAACAAACCTTTGATACTTTATTTGATATACATAAGCTTTTTGTTGATCCTAACACTCAAATAAATATGTCTTTCGCTGCATCTGATTTCGCTAACATTGCTGGTTATCCTACCTAAACGTTGAAGCTTAAAGATATTAGAGAATTTCCTGTCTTTTCTAGTTCTCATGCTATTACTGCTGCTCAACATTGGGATGCGATGGAACGTTGCTTTATGCTTACTGACACTACTCACCTAGATGTTAAATTTAAAGCTTTTGCTTCTTGCTTGATTGATGATGTGGCTGAATGGTTTAAATCCTTGCTTGCTCAAAGTATATATACTTATTATGACTTGAAGAAAAAGTTCTTTGATAGGTGGCAAGAAAAGAAGGATCCTATGTTGTTGAATAATGCTTTAATGACTATAAAACACGTGAGAATGAGACAATTGACGAGTTTGATTGCAGGTTTGATAGAATTGTGAAAGAGTTTCTTGCATATTGCAAGCCTCTAGATCCGATGATCTTGTCATACTACTTGTAGGCATTCTCAGATGACTTCATGTTCCACCTAGGTTTAGATAGGCCAGGTGACCTTACAGTTGCCAAAAAGAAGGTAAGAGTTCTAGACAACAGTTGGAAGGAAGCTAGAAAGCCAGATACATTCAGGCATTCAAGAGCTAAACCAGAACCAAAGAACAAAGCTTCTTCTTCCAATGAAGGTCCTGATCCGATGAATATAGTAATTGAAGAGATGAGGCAGTTGAGAGTTGACATGACTTAGCAAAATACTACCATGCAGAACCGGATAGTGCAGCTGGAAAGAAATCAACAACCTAGCCAGCCCATATTTTCTCCAAAGAACTTCAACAAGGCCCCTCCATAGCAATAGAGGCCTCGGTCATCCTTGGAACCAACCAATGTGGTAAGTGATTTTCCATATTATTGAAGGGCATGTCGCAACTTCCATGACGAATGAACTTGTGCATACTACATGGAATACATCAGAAACAACATTCCTTTCGAAGAGGATGACTCCGAGGTTTGTAATTTATTTGAAAGAAAGTAATTTGGTTTGTTTAAGGAGCATATGCAGGAAGTCAAGAAAGCCTCCATCGATGCGAAAAAGGTAAATAAGCTTCTTGGGGAAATACCTCCTCGGGAACAAATCAGAAAGTGGTATGAGAAAAGAACTTTAGGTGATACTTTTCAAAGGCAAAGGGTTCCCTCCACCAAGTACAGAAAGATCAAAGGCTCCTCTCCTGCCACAGCTAAGTGCAGGTAAGTCTCCTATTGATTTGGTTACTCATGAGCCTTTGAATATTGATATCACAGGTGCTCTCAGCTCTATGAAGGTTCCAGTACCAATATCTGAGTTAGCTAAGATTCCCTCAGCGAGGGGGCAAATTATTGAACACTTCCACCTTCAGGAGAAGCTCCGGGACAAGCAACCAACGGTTAATCTAGCTGAAGAAGAAGAAGATACTCCAATCATCTTATCCAATATGTTGACGACCGAGAATAAGAACCCTGGACACAAACCCTTCTTTATTTCTTTATGCATTGGTGATTTAGTTTTACATAATTATATGTTTGATTCTAGTGCATCTACTAATGTTATGCCTCTAGCTATGATGAAAATGTTAGGTTTGAGGATATCAAGACCTTACAGGAATATTTGTTCTATGGATTCCCGAGAAGTGAGGTTTGTGGAGTGGTGGTTGATGTTCCAGTGCGGTTGTCAGTGCATCCTAGCATAATGATAAAGATGGACATAGTAGTCATCGATCTGCTAGAGTCCTGGGGTATGCTGCTATCGAGGAAGTTTGGCTCAGATTTCGGAGGTAGCTTACAGTTGGATCTATCATACGCTACAGTTCCCACTCCCGAAGGCGGTTACATCACTTTGCAAAGAGAAACTATGAGGAAGCACCATGTGGAAGATCCTGAAGAGCTAGAAAACGAATATGTGTGTGAGAACGATATTGGATCTTATGCTGTGTTCGCTATGGATATTGCTCCATAGATGGACACTGACAATTTCTGGACCATGTACTTCGATGGGGCAAAATCCCAAGCAGGTATGGGTGCAAGTATTGTATTGATATCTTCCAGGTATGAAGAGCATTGTTTTTCATTTCGATTGGAATTTAATGGTACTAACAATATTACTGAATATGAAGCTCTCCTGCTTGGTCTTAATATTGCTAAGGATTATGGTATAAAATTATTGCATATCTTTAGTGATTCTGACCTGATTGTATGCCAAGTCAAAGGAAAATTTTCTTGTAAAAAGATGCAATTGAGAAGGTACATGGATGTAGTCAGGTTAGCTATAGAAGAATTCCATGCCTTATCCTTAGAGGCAATTATGAGGGAACAAAATCAGATAGTTGATATACTTGCAGTGTTTGCTTCTACTTTCGATCCAACTGATGCAATATAGGATACAAGAAAAGTTCAGAGTGTTCCTCCCTTCTGTGCCTGACAACTTTGATGACTGGGAAGTATTTGACGACGATAAACAGGTCTGCAGGCTCATGACCAATGTGGAAGAGTATTCAAAAAATCAGATTGAGTGGCTAGAGGAAGGATCTACAGAACAGCTGAAATCCAATCCAATCCCGATGGGAAAGGTCTCCTTGGAAAAGATATTTGACAGGAATGATCGGTGCAAACAAAAAGTGGAAGTACCTCAGGATCTTGAATATGAAGAAGTGAATATCGGTACCCAAGAAGATCCTCGTTCGATTAAAGTTGGCAAAGCAATGAACTCTCAGGAAAGAAAGGAATTGATAGACCTGCTTCGGGAATTCAGAGATGTGTTTTCATGTTCGTATGATGAGCTCAAAACTTACGACAAGGACATCATTCAACATGCTATACCTCTGGAAGAAAATGCGAACCCTCATCGGCAAAAGTTAAGAATGGTAAATCCGAAGCTAGCTTCACTGGTGAAGAAGGAACTGCAGAAGATGGTTGAATACAAGATAATAGCTCCAATAAAGATACTCAGAATGGCTTTCAAATTCAGTTCCAACCAGAAAGAAGGCATGTGATGTCAGGGTGTGTGTGGATTTCAGAAATCCGAATGCAGTATCCAAGAAGGACAACTACCCGTTCCCGAATATGGAACTCTTGCTATAAAGGATCACAGGTTCACAGACGATGTCATTCCTAGATGGCTTCTTGGGCTTCAATCAAGTGGCAATAAAGAAAGAAGATCGACCAAAGACGGCTTTTACCACTCAATGGGGTACTTATCAGTACTTGCGCATACCTTTCGGTTTGATGAATGCCGGGGCCACATTTTAGAGAGCCATGGATTATGCCTTTAGAGACATTATGCAGAAGATTTTGGAGATATATGAGGACGATCTCACAGTTTACTCCAAACGATGAAAGGATCACATCAAACATCTTCGACATTTTTTTGAATGGTGCCACAGGTATTGTATTTCATTAAACCCTACAAAGTCTATTTTGTGGGTTACCGAAGGTAAGTTGCTTAGTCATGTTGTTACTCAAGAAGGTGTCAAAATAGATCCAGATAGAGTTAAAGCCATTAAAGAAATTCCATTGCCTAAACATTTAAAAGCTTTGAGATCTTTCTTTGGGAAAATTAATTTTATTCATAGGTTTATACCAAATTTTGCTGAGCTTACTAAACCTTTGAATAATTTGCTTAAGAAAGATGCAGAATTCAGGTGGACCGATGAATTTAAGAAATCATTTGAACATATCAAAGATGCTATCACTTGAGCTTCGGTGTTGGTAAGTCCTGATTATTCAAAACCTTTTCAAATATTTTCTTTTGCATCTATTGACACCATTGCAGGAGTTCTCCTCCAAAAGAATGATAAGAATGAAGAATAGCCAATTGCTTTCATGAGTAAAGCATTGAGCAACACAGAAATGAAGTATCACTGTATGGAAAAACAAGCATACGCCTTGGTGATGTCATTGAAGCACTTCAGGGTATATATCGGGTACTCAAAGATCATAGCTTACGTCTTGCATCCAGCAGTGAAGGAAATATTGAAGCAACAGGATGGTTTAGATATTCGAGCCAAATGGATTACGAAGATACAAGAATGACTTGGAAATTCAGCCTACCAAGTTGATCAAAGGCAGAGGATTAACTCAGTTGTTGGCGGAAGGGAACGAAAAGGCCCTGGATTTGACAGAAGAAGGTCCTCCTATGGTTTCAGTCAATGTTGCACGACTTGGACTCGGCAAAGACTCGGTTGGCATGTGACTCGTGGACTCGGGAAAGACTCGGGACAGACTCGGCAAGACTTTGCAAATAGGAAAAAAATAAAAATATTGTACATTTTGGGCAATAAAAGAGGTTAAAAGCATTTTGGGCACAAAAAAGAGGTTAAAATATATAACAGAAAATATATAATAGAAAAATATATATAGCAAAAAATATAAATAAAAAAATAACTATATAACAAAAATATAATAAAATACAAAATATTAAAAATATATTTAACATACAAAATATATTATAAATAAAAAACTATATAATAAATAATACATAATAAACCAATAAATAACAGAAATTAATTAAAATTAAAATTTAAAATAAAAAATATATATCAAAAAATATAAATAAAAAATAATAATTTATAACAAAAATATAATAAAATACAAAATATTAAAAAATATATAACATACAAAATATATTGTAAATAAAAAGAAACTATATAATAAATAATATATAACATACAAAATTAAGAATATTTCATCAATTGTTATCGAACGTCCATCCCGTCCAACAAGGCTATTTCAGTTACAATTATCCATCCTGCAGTTCCTAGGATATCTGCCAAGAGTTCTGGTTGTATTGACTCAATCCGGTAGTTCCTACTATCTATCCCACACCAAACCGAGCTATCTAATTGCGCCGGGGGAATTATAAAAATCCCCACCCATACCATGCCATCCCAACAATCAATCGGGGGAGCTAAGGGTAACTACGATAGTCCTCGGCTACTCGACCATTCCATTACTCCTTGCTGTGGTAAAAGTAATAGGTCTGCCCGCAACCCGTGGTTGATATATATTATAAATAAAAAATATGCATTACTTGTTTAGGGTCGACAGTCAGTCGTCGTACCCCTAAGTGTTCTTTCCGTTCTTACGACCTTGATATTTCCTTTGTGGGTCAGTTGGTAATTCGTTTTACCTGCCACTGCACACACACTCAAATGCATATTAGTAGCGCTGCACTAATAAATATTTCAACATTCATCCTTTTCATTTTCTCACTCAGTCGAGTATAAACAAGTCATTATTTTTCATTTCAAGTAATTCCAATATTCATCATTTTCATTTTCTCAGTCAGTCGAGTATAAACAAATCATCATTTTTCTAGCCATTTTCATTTCACATATAAAGTCTAAAGCAATCATTCATGGTCCAAGTTTTATAACTCCGGGTCACTTCAAACCAATGCCCTCAAATAGTCAAATCAGTCGTAGGTCCCAAAATAATCTGGTCAACCATAAGTCTAACATAATCAAAATCAAACACAAGTGCTGAGGCGGGCATTACAATATATATTATAAATAAAAAAATATATAAATTTTAACATGCAATATTGTAGCGATGTAAAATTTGGCATCCGGTTTTTCTCCCTCGCGTGAGTCCGATGCCGATTCTGATGACGAGTTCTTTGATTCGATGCCGGTTCTGCTGAGTTCCACAAGTACGAGGTTCTGCTGAGTTCCACAAGTACGAGGAGTCGACGAGTTTTAGAGTCGAGTTCAGGGCGATTACTTGTTGCGGGAGTCCACTCGGGGAGACTCGCGAGTACTTGCGAGTCTCTATCGAGTCATGCTTCATTGGTTTTAGTGGTTAAGGAAGGAATAGCACAGTGTGAGTGGTACAAAGACATCGTGTATTATCTGCAGAATCTCTCGTGTCCTAGTCACTTGCCGGATCACAGAAAAAGGGCCTTGAAATTGAATGCTTCCAAGTATTGCTTTGTGGACATAGGCTCATTTGACGAATGGGTTCAAGGTCTTGGATGGAGGAATCCAGATGGGATCATTCTTACTTGTGTTGAACCCCCCGGAGCAGAGAGTTGATGAAGGAATTCCATCAAGGACTTTGCGGAGGACATCATGCAGCTTCTACTACCGCGCACAAGATTTTGATATTAGGATATTATTGGCCCAACATTTTTCAGGATGTGTACAAGTATGTGCGTAGTTGTCAGCCTTGCTAGTTGTTCATAGGAAAGCACAAGCTCTTGGCCTTGCTGCTCCAGCCAATCATAATTGAAGCACCTTTCCAGCAATGGGGTCTTGATTTCGTTGGTGAGTTCAAGGAAAATTCAAGTAATGGCCATAAATGGATACTGACAGGCACAGACTACTTCACTAAATGGGTTGAGGCTATTCCGACGAAGCGATCTACAACACAGGTGATTATAGACTTCTTGGAAGATAGGATTATCACCCGCTTTGGTACCCCAACCAAGATTGTGACAGATAATGCATCGACTTTTACCAGGGGAGAGTTGTCTACTTTCTATTTTGAGTATGGCATTGTACTATCAAATTCTTAGAATTATTATCCTCAGGGGAATAGACTTGCCAAGTCGAGTAATAAGAATTTGATGAACATTATAAAGAAGACTGTCGGTGACAACAAAAGATCTTGGGATAGTAAATTAAAGTATTCAGTCTAGGCAGACAAAATTACTGTGAAGGAATCTACCAAGAAGAGCCCGTTCGAGTTAGTATATGGCTTGGATGCTACTTTGTCGATCAATTTGAAGTTGCTTATCTATAAGATACTCCAGTAGAATCTCAATGATCCAGATAAGTACCAAAGAAGAATCAATAGTTTGATAGAACTTGACAAGAATCGAAGAAAGGCCTTTGATCACCTGATAGAACATCAAGACAAAGTTAAAGGTAAATTTGATAAGAAGGCTCGCCAGCGTAACTTCCAGAAAGGTGACTAGGTACTCCTGTGGAACAAAAGAGGCGAACAATTAGGTAAGCATGGTAAATTGGAAAGTTTATGGTTAGGTCCGTATCAAATTACTGACATTGTATGTCTCAGCACGTTTTGCTTGAGCTACCTCGATGGCGAGAAGATTCCTCTTCTTGTCTATGGACAGATACTCAAGAGGTGTTTTACAGGTAATATCTAACACTTACTATCTTTTGTTAATGAGCTTGTTAATTGGTTTGTTAGTCGTGTTGTGTCTTAGTTTGTTATGTCTTAGTTAGTTGCTGTGTTTCTACTGTCTTTAGTCTGTTATTTGTTCAGTCTATTTTTCATGTCTTATGATGAGCAAGGCAGGGTCTGTCTCATGATGCTTTGATGCCCTTGGATATTTGATGTGTGTGTAGGTCTACAGGTACCAAGAAGATTCATGGATTCGAGCACTCTCGGGAAGAGCACTCATCCCGCAGTTGGAGCAAGTGTTAAGTGGTACCGGTACCAGTGCATTTTCAGATCTGAGCCTAGGGGGAGAGGGTCATTTTTCTTGGACCACGAGGGGTGTCAGCATGCTTTCAGTGGGGTTCATGACTCGACCCTTTGGTCCTTCTCTTAAGAGTACTATGGCTTAGTGGCATTGTTGACTGCCTCATTAAAGGACTTGTAGCCCTGAGGTTGGTGTCCGGGGCTCCTAGGGGTGGGTCACTGGGTCACAATACCCCCCCTTGTTTCATTACTCCGGTGACATTTCTCTCAGCTGTGAGGTTCTTGCCTCTCTTCTAGGTCACCTCCGACACCCTCCTGGTCCCTTTGCAGCCTAGCGCCCTCTCTCCTTGGGCCTCCTCCATTGATGATGTCATCATCTTCACCAGGCCGTACTGCTTGTTCTGGGGGGGACGTTGAGGGATTATCAACACTGTTGGGGTTAGATGGGGCATGACGTCTCCCCTTGCCTACTCTAGCCTTCAGTTTGGAGTATTTTGCTCATTTTTAGCTATTTTAGTCATTTTTGGGTAAACTCTGGGGAAAATGCCCCAAGTTACCCACATATTTGATTATTTTATATTATTTTATGTTATAATTTTAAGTTGACATGTTATAATTTCAAATTGACATTTTAAAGGCAGGTCGGCATAGTTATATTTTAAAAGTGAGTGTGAGAAGCATATAAATAGCATCTCCTCACTTCATTTTCAAATCACAACTTATGGGACAAAATACTTATGTTACTTTTTTACCCTAGAAGGGCCTTATGAAGTGATGTGCACCTCTTGAGAGGGAAGATTTTCTTGTCTTTGGATGAAGTTGGATGCTCTCTTTGTCTTGCTAATGCTTTGTGGATGCTAGAATGGTTGGAATGACTCATGCTCAGGTAAGTCTTTTACATTTTGAAGTCTTGCTTGGTGAATGGTAGGCAAATTTTGCTTCTTGAATGATTGGATGGTAGCCCTAGGGCTGCATTCTTTTTGAATAGGGCCTTTATCTACTTTTCTATCTCTTTAGCATTGTAGAAATGCTCCCAAGAGGAGGTTTTTATCTAGTTTGGCCTTGGATCTCCAACTTTGCCCTAGTTTAGGCTCTTGAAACTAACCCTAGAGGTTGTTCCAAGAAGCCCTAACCTGGTTCACAAGGAGAAATACCTCGAAGAGGAAGGCTGGTCACCTTCCTCTAAGGCTAGGGTTTGGGGTAACATCCATCAAAACCCTAAGTTTGTCTTTCTTCTTCTACCTAAAACCCTAGTGTGTATTTTTGTAAATATAATTTAGGTTAATTTGCTTTTTTATTTTTGTAATTAGGCTTTTATTTTTGTTTTTGTACATAATTTAAAACCCTAAAATCTAAACCCTAACCCTAAATGCAACCCCTAATCAGCCTTAGCGATCTCCCTTTTCCTCCTCTCTGGGGTTCACTCTTCCCTTCCTTGAGGTCACCCTCCTTTCCTTATTCCCCTAGGACCTTCGCTCCTCTTTATCTCCTCACTCCCCTCTTTTTCTACCTCCTCTCTTCTCTCTTCTTCTTCTTCCCCTTTCATACTTTCTTCCTTGTCTCCTTCCTTTTCTCCCTTCCTCCTCCTTTTCTCCTGCTCTCCTCTTTGTTCCCCCTCCTCCTTTAACCCTTGGCCAGCCCAAAAAGGGGCTCGGCCTTGCCTCAAAGGACCTCAGTTCTCTTTCTTTGGGATGCCCTAGCCCTCGGGCCTGCCATATAAGGCTCGATCCTCTCGTTTGAGACCACTACACGGCTGAAACAACCTTTGCAAAGGGCATTCCCACCGCTGCAAAACAGTTCTGCAGCAACTCTACACTGTCAACCTTTGGCAGCCCTCCTTCTTGCCATCTTCAACCTGCCTACACAAAAAGCACAAAAAGAATTGGTTAATGAATACTATCTATTATTGTTTATAAAACGCTGCGATATTGATAATACTGGAGGTCTGAAAACACAGTACATACAGTCTTAAAGTTTGCATTTGTGGATAGTCACACGTTGCTGAAATTGATTGGGAT
This sequence comes from Larix kaempferi, assembly GCA_027924585.1. NCBI lineage: Eukaryota > Viridiplantae > Streptophyta > Pinopsida > Pinales > Pinaceae > Larix > Larix kaempferi. The sequence goes on along the minus strand of BSBM01000616.1, from coordinate 10,620,908 downwards.
ATTTATTGCATAGATACACATTATCTACACTTCTGGACGACCTAAATGATTGTTAAAATTGCTATCTATTAACTGTCATACTGCTGCTATTCAAACTGTCATATAAAGTCTAAAGCTTGCTCATAAATTGCGGTCATGAGTTGAATCTATCTTGTTTACTTTGAGGCACATTTATTGCATACTTTGCACTTGATCTACTGCTGTCCAAAGGTCAAAATAGGACTATCATCACTGACATACTGTGTTAACTCTGCCATAAACATCAGTCCTTAAATTTATTGTTGGTAATTACACACTTTCGGTCATTAGGTGATCTATGTTACATGGTTGATGCTAATTATTAATGAATGATCTTTCTTACATACTAGAATGCTATTGAATGTTCTTTACTATTGATTGTTCCTATTGCTAGTCACTACATGATTGGGTTAATGCTTGAAATACATACAATGAATTGCTACATTTACATAGCATTGGCAAATACTTTATATGATTAGTATGTCTTCTTCATTCATAGAATGACATTGATCGAAGGCACTGGTCTCTAATTTGGTCTTCTAGAAGACATAGCTTCTGTTGTCCTAAGTGTCTTGTAGATCATTGAAGGGCTCTCCCCTTGGAGGTTACGACACTCCAAAGTAGTTTGAAGGAGTGACTAAGGTGATAGTGGTCACTTTCTCCGTACATTTGTTCATCAGATACTAGCCCTACTACTTCATCCGGTAACAGGGGGTTTAATACATGGGAGGGGCACGCAAAGGGGGAAGAGGGTGGGTAGTGGGGTGGGTGGGGCGGGTTACGTGGGAGTAATGGGTAGGGGGAGGGAGTAGTGGGTAGGGTCGAGTGCGTGGTAGTGGGTAGGGGGAGTGGGTAGTGGGTGTGTGGGGTGGGTAGGAAGGGGGGGCGAGAGGTTGGTGAGGGGGGGTTGGATGGGGTGCGATTCTGAGAATTGCACCACCATCCAAACCCCCCCCGCGATTTTGAGAATTGCACCACCATCCAACCACCCCCCCCCCACACCAACCCACCACCACTCCACCACCCTCCCGCCACCAACCCACCACCACTCCACCACCACATTTTATCAGAATCGCACCCCATCCAACCCGCCCCTCACAACCCTCCCGCCACCACTCCACCACCACATTTTTTTATTTTTTGGTTTTTTTCGTTGTTTTGTATTTTTTTTGTTTTTTATTTTTATTTTTATTTTTTAAATTTGTTTAAAATGAGTTTTTTTTATGGTTTTGTTTTTTTGTTTTGTTTTGTTTTTGTTAAAATTTGTTAATATTTTAGGTTTTTTTTTTACAAAGGTTTTTAAATTTCTTTTAAATATTTTCAGTCCATGGTTTAAAAATGTTTGGAAATGTAACCCGACAAAGGAAAGAGGTGCTACCAATAGCACCTCTGGTCAAGTTACCCGACAAAGGAAATGTAGCCCGACAAAGGAAAGAGGTGCTAGCGTTTGCGTTGCAAAGTCGTTGGCTATTAAGGTGACGACATCAGACATGTTGTAATTTAAGCTCCGGAAAGAAATGTGTTCTACCATTTTCGATTTGGGGGTCGATTTTATAGTTTTTATTACAGTGGCACTTGTGTCGCACTGCTCGGGGTTACCAAAAAGTTGTGTTTTTAGCCCCGAAAAAAAAAGTGGTGCTACCGGTAGCACCACTTTTCGATTTGGGGTTGTGTTTTGGTGGTTTTGATGTCTATAAAAAAACGAGAACAATGTCGAGTTCTCGTCAAGTTGTATAACTTGTTAACATGAAGTATAGAAATGTTTCAAGTTGATGAGTCTCAAATTAGGCGAAGATGGAAGTACTTGTGATAAAAGTTTGAATGACAATTAGTTTTCATGTCCAAGAAGATGGAGATTGACATTTGACTTTGAGCATAAAGAACCGAATATGCATAATGTTAATGAATTGCCTTTAACAAGTATTGAATATGGACTACATTATTATAAAATTTATTCATTATTTGATTACTATGGATGTTTGAGTATACAATTAGATGTAGAAGGATCATTGTTATAACCTGTAAAATTATGGAAATGTAGTTTTGAGTCTTTGACAAATGGCATCAATATAAGTTGAAGAAGAATGCAAGCTTAGATGTGTCTGAGATATATTTCTGGTTTTGTTGTTCATCGAAATACGTTGATTCTATGATTGGCACTAATATAGTGGTCATAGATGGTTATGGAAAAATATGAAGGATAGGAATGTTTCAAGTTTAGTCTCAAACTGGGGTAAGATGGAAATACATGCAATAGAAGTTTGAATGACAATTGGTTGTTATATCCAAGAGGACAAAGATTGACCTTCGACTTTGAACATAAAGAACCTAATATGCATAGCGCTAAGGAATTATCTTTCAGAGGTTTTCTATGGAGTGTGCTGTTATAAAATTTAGTCTTTATTTGAATATTTTTGTTTATGAGCAATGTTGAACTGCTATCAAACTTGCTCCTATGTGTTAAGTATTTTGTATTGAATCAAATGACCTATTTGGTTTAATAAATTTATATTAAGCACTCTAGTCTTTAACATATTATAATTATAATTATATGCATTATAATGATCAACTTATTTCAGTAAAGAAACAATGTCATCTTTCACAACCTATTTTCAAGACTCCTTTTTATGGGTCATTATTTAAATTATGGTAGTCCACACAACATGATTTGAAAATGACAAAATTTAGAACTCATTACATGTAAGAAAACACTGTGAATGTGAAAAATGATTGAAGTATCAGCAAAGGTCATGGGTCTAGATTCTCTCTCTCTATATGTTCTTTTTGTGTAGAAAGCTTCCTTTGACTATTAAAATTTTCAAGATATGTACATATAATTCTTTTTATACAAAAAAAGGGGCTGCAAATGCAACCCCCACAAGCATTATCAGAACACAAAATTGCATTGACCATGGGTATGGTTGTTTTGACTTTTGTTACATCCATTTTCATAGCATCATGTCATATTTTCATTTCTTATAACTAATTGTGATTATCCATATTTTGTACTTCGTGTAGGAATTGCTCGATGTCTCACTTTTGGTGGAAGTAGGAATCGGGTGCTACATGATCCAGAGGTTAAAGCACGGATAAATTTATCAAAGGAAGAGTACGTCAAGCAAGATGGTAAACAAACTACATTGAATCACTTCCATGAGAAGCTTCTCAAACTCAAAGATCTAATGAAAACTGAGGTAATCTCTTAGAAGCATTGCTAGTTTACTTTTTTAGCTACAACTGATTGTATAACGTGGTTAACTTTAACCAAACTAGAGTTTAAAATTGAAAATTTTGAAATGTAATATTTTTAATGTTTTTTAAGAGAGCTATGATATATATCATTTACTATATGTTATCAAGATGAATAGCTTGAACCATTAGAATATTTTATATAATGTGCAAGCTTAACTTATGCAGAAATTTGAATGAGTTAAGAAATCTAGATAAGCAATAATACTATAGGCAATGGAGAGGTTTTAAGAATTTAAGACCAACAAGAAGCTGAGAGTAGGAGCATTGTTTTTTGCAATTGTAATATGAAATATGGGGATATAGGTACTTTGAGTGCAAGCCCTAAAATTTAGTTATGCCTCTTATCGGGTAAGAAAATAATTAAGTTTTAAGTTCAAAGTACTATAAAGCAATTGCTTACAAAGAGAACATAGCCAGTTTCTCAATTGATATTATGAGCTTGTTACCAACTTATTTGTATCATAGTTGGATTATCTGAAGAGCCACCATTGACAAATATAATAAATGTTTGTGTTCTAGTGTATCAGATGATCCATCTTTTGTGCCTGGCCAGTTTTGGCTAGTTAGTTTTTGTTTTCAGTTGACATGACCATGGCCCCACGGGGTTTGTAATAAAGTGTGCTAGTAGGATTTTGAGTGTCTTGGTTCCCCATGACTTGATTAAGCAACTAAGGTATTCTAGGGAGTTTTTTTTTCTTTTGTCAATTATACTTTGCCTGTAGTTGAGCTATAATCGATGAGGTTTTCTCGCACTTCCTCCAAAGCTAGAATGCTCGATTTTGAAAATTTTAGCCATGGGGGGTTATTAGAGTCCAACTGATGTATATAAGCCTACTAGACACTATTATAATAGGTTTTGGTCATGTCCTAGGTCCCTAGGACCCTCAGAAAAAATTTTGAAATTTTTTTACCGGGTCCTCCGGTTTTGGGTTTTTAATTATTTTTAAATTTTAAATAAATTTCTCTATAGTTTAAATGGAGAAATTTCAATTTGTAATATGTCAGACATCCAGGATCTGAATTCAATGATTGAAGGCTCCAACCTTAAGCCAAAAATCATTTATGATCCCCAGACCAGTTTATCCTAAGTTTCGGATTCAATTCGGCCTCATAATTAATAATTTCTCAAAAAACCTAGTTACTGAGAAATTATTAATTAAATTATTAAAAAATGAATATTTTGGAGATAATCCAAATCTCTCCAAAATAATCCAAAAAGAATAAAATAAAAGGCTAATTGACATGGCACTGAGCATTTATGAAGATTCCAATCATCTCCAGTCAACTCCAGTCAAGTATACAGTCAGCACAAGAGATCTCCCTCAAAGGAATTCGCCCTCCTCCATGCAATCTGTGAATTGGTGTTATGTGGTAGTTGTTAAATGGGTTGGTTGCTTCGCATTAAAGCCTATGGTAGGCGCCCTCCTAGATATGAGCAATCATAAGGCTTGGCTCTCTTTATAACTCACTACACACTCCTACATTCACTCAAAACATTAACACTTGATGGATTCACACCATCTCTATGAGGCTCACATATTTCCCTTTTGGAGTTCGAAATTACACTTGGCATTCAATGGTTTGATGGTGATACTTCCAAGGTTGGGATGGGGGGCACCTTGCCTAGGTGGAGGCCACCTCCCCATCCACATAAGACCTCAAACTCGAGTTGTGTGATGAGATTTACTCCAAGCTACACTTTGATTGGATTTAGATATGGATTGGGTTGGATGTGATTGGCAATTCGAATTTGTGTTAGGTGTTATTGGCTCCCTCTAAGCCAATTTGAATTAGGGTAGACTGGGCTTTGGTTTTTGCTATAAAGAGAAGCCATTTTGGACATTCTCTCATGGAGATTTTGAGCATGAACACTCTGCCAAATTCTTGTTGTAAGATTTGTTTAAAGTATTGAATAAAGTTGAGACTTTGGAGGTCTATGGTGGAGTGTTTGGGGTGTTCTTCACACTATTGGTGATATCTCTTTCACTTTGTCTTTGTTTATGCAAATTCTATATTCAATCGATGTTCTAGCTTTGCTTATATGTATTTTGTTCATTATTTGTGTATGCCATAACAAGGTTTTTGCAGGGGTTTCCCAAGGTGGAGAAAGGTTTATAGATTAAGTCATTCTTTGCTTAGCAGTGGTTTTCGGCACCTAATCAACATCTTTTGTAGGTCTTCAAAGTTTCTCCTCATTTCAAGAGAGGGAACATAGTAGAAGAGACTTGCATCTTCCTCCATCAAGCAACAAAAACCTTTTTTAAACTTAGTTACCTTGGTTCTAAAGGCTCTTCTCTTCAAGTGTCCTCGTTTTCTCATTGATCCCCTTCTTTCTCTTTGGATTTGCTAGCCCTTCTCCTCAAGCTCTCATTTTTTTCTCTTCCTCTCTATCTTGCTCTCGCCCTTCCTCATCTTTTTCCTCTCATCCTAGTCTCGTCCCATTTCTCTTTTCTCCATCTCTTGCACTCGTCCAACCCCTTAGATCTCTTCTTCTAGCTCTCGTCCCATCTCTTTTTCTTCTCCATTCCTCTTGCACTCGTCCTCTCTTTTTCCTCCTCTCGTCAACCTTGCCTTCTCCTCATTAGCTCTCATCCATCCTATCTTGCCTTCCCTTCCTCCCATTCGTCCACCTTCAAAAAAGACACACACACACAAAAAGGAGTAAGCTTGTTAATGGTTAGAATTATCTCATAGTTTAGATCTTATATTTTGCAATAGCTTAGATCTCTCAAGTTTTTGTTAGCTAGGTTCTATTTCATGCTTTAAGAAGTATCATTAGGGTAACTTAGATCTAATGCTAGGCTTTGCTTCTAGTTTACTTTTGCATTTTAATAGTCTCACTCAAAAGATATAAATTTGCAAACAAAATATTTTACATTTTTATCACATCTTGGATCTCTTTCCTAGCATTTTTGGTTATTGTTTGCTTGCTGGTCCGTTTTCACGTTTTAATAAATTTAAAATGGAATCTCATGCTATTTTATACTTTAGATCCCATTTTGCAAGCCTAAACTTAACTAGTTTCAAGTTCGTTTTATTTTTCTAATGTTAATGGGTGCATTGTTGAGTGTTTACTAAGCTTGTGTAGGTTTCTTCAAGGAGAGAAACACTTGTGAAGACAAGATTCAAAGAGAATCAAAGTTACATTCAAAGAGAAGACTTAAACCAAAATCAAGAATCACTTACATTCTCCTTTGTAATAGCCATTTAAGGGCTCTAAGTTTTGTTTCCATAATTTGTTTATTTTCTTTAAAAAACCTTTCAAGGATTTTTCCTAAGGCACTTGTAATCGATTAATAAAAATGCAAGGTGGGATAAGGCCTCCCACACTTTGGTTCTTTTTTCCCCATTTGGGGAAGAGTGTTTTGATGCATTGTTAGTTTTAGTTTTATTTTCAATTCTTAGATTAAATTTCATTTTTGTACTTAGATTAGTTCTCTTCCAAGTCTTGACTTGAGATAGTATCCTTGGGATGAAATCCCAAGGGCAGGGCCACATTGTTTTGTGGTTACTTCTCTTTCCCCGTTAGCATCCTTGCAGACATCCAGCTAGCTGGAAGGTTTTCGGGACTAGCGTTTCTAGTGGTCACCTTGTTCGGAGGTTGATTCCACCTGTTTATTTTTCTTAGATTAGTTTAAGTATTGGCCGAATAGTTTGATTTCATTTTGTTGTAGAATGCTAGTTGTTCATTTTTGCAAGTGATATCTTTGTTTTTTATTTTCCCATTTTATTGAGCTATCACATGTGTTTCATGCTTACAATTTGCTTCTATTTTAACAATGAACAAAGCCTCTTGAACTTGAAATAACCCAGGTCATGAGCACTCTCTATCGAAGAGCATACTAGATTTTGCATTCTCCTTGCACTAGGCATTTCAATCAAACAAGTCTCTTGAACTTTGGTCTTAAGACTAAGTCAAGAGCGCTCTCTGTCGGAGAGTTGAACTGTGTGCTTTAATAATAATAATAAAAATTTCAACTCACACCCCCATTAATTAATTTATCTTGGTTGTTAGCCAACACCCGTATGCTCTGCCAATCTGAAAAGGTTGGGCTAGTACTCAGAAAGGTGTTGGATTTTGTTAATCTCATAAGTGAAAATCTAATAAAACTTTACCCCAACCAACGTGCCGGCGTTGATCTTTTTTGAGAAATATTTTTAAGTGGGAGGCAAAGATTCCTAAACCTGGTGGTGTCGGAGTACCATTGTCAGGTTCGGGGTGGTTAAGTCATTGGACACTTATATTTTGCAATCTGGATGGTTCCGACCTATCATCAGAGTGGAAGCCACTGAAAGTATCACTTTCTGGACTTTTGCTTATCTCCTTGTTCTTAGCCTAATAATCAAGACCACTAAAAACCTTTTAATTCACCAAGATAATTTGCACAACGTTCTCACAAACAGTTACTAAGACTATATATTCAGTATCCCCCAGCACTACATTCAATCATTTTTGACTCCTTGGTCCAATGGATAAGGCACTGGTCTTTTAAATTATTTATCTATCTGTGGATGCTTTCATTTTACAAGTCTTTTTATATTGTCAAGCTTACATCTTGTTTGCAACGTGGATTGCGTTTTATCTTGTGTTTATTATAAAGTTGTGGATCTTTCATTTTTCAAAACTCCTAAACAACACCCATCCGCATCATCTCACATAAAAAAACATTAAAACACATTGAGCCATAGTAAACTCTTTGTAGGGACTACCCCCCTTGGCTTCGTTAGGAGTTAGCCTAAACGAAGGAGCTGGGATTTAGGTGACAGTACCTAGCTCATTGCTTGCCCCCAAGGCCACACTTCTCTCACTTGTAGTGAAGAGACAGCTTTCGAAAGATTTCTGCTGCTGGTGTGCATCTCGGCAGACAACAGAGCTAAAAACTTAAAAGAGGGTAAATTACTATGTGATAAATAATAATACTACTTTGTCATGATTCTTGACATAAGAAAATAATTAAGTTTGAAGTTCAAAATACTATAAAGCAATTCTTACAAAGAACACATAGCTAGTTTCTCAATTGATATTATGAGCTAAAAACTTAAAAAAGAGTAAATTACTATGTGATAAATCGTAATACTACTTTGTCATGATTCTTGACATAAGAAAAAAAGGGCATAAATAGATAAAGGCTATGCATTTTATGGATATTTAATATCCAAAGAGGTGAGATCCTCAAAATCATCATGAACCATGAGATCTTGAAGGAACCAATCACTCTCAAGTTTCACTTGTCAAGTTTTTATGGTGGATCATTATCCATAGTCAACTTTGAGAGGTCCTCCACTAGGTTCCTCATTCGAAGAATTGTTTTTGGACTCATATCCTAAGCTTTGTAAGGTCTGTCCTTGTAGATGGATCTCTATGTGATATCAATTGAAGATTCTTGTGCATCAAGACCCAAGTTCTCAACTTTGGTCAATGTCAAATAGTTTATCTTCATTCTGTGAATGACTCTATTTGTGTTCCAACTCTTTAAATTGAGGAACTCACCACCTATGAGAGGATACATTTTGTAAACTCTCTAACCTAGGATATCCAAAGCTATGGGTTGTCCAACATTAGGATCCCTGACACTCATGTCTAGCTTTGCATCATTGGATCTAAATTTGCATTGTCCATGAACAAAGGATATAAACTATCAATGCATTGTCATTTATTCCTCTTCATGTCCAAACCCCTACATGCACTATATCAACTACATGCCATCCCAATATTAATAAAAAAATAACAATGAGCCCAAAAAAATGATTTAGGGTTTAGTAAAGAAGCCAATCACAAGAAATTGATGAACACAAAAACACAATACTTGAAATTATGAAAGAATACTTGAGATGGTTACAATGAGATTCACCTCTCATATAGAGAGTTTGAGAGGTGATATTTGTCCAGTTATCTAGCAAATCGGACTCACAGAGCAGGGATTAAAAGATGATGTAGAACAGCTATTTCGTCGGTCTTCAGGAGTCCATGCACAATCTGAAGAAAAGGCCGGTGAAACCATTCTACTACTCAGCCACCACCGATTCCCCAACCATCAAACCTGACAAATGGGCACTCCAAATCCATTTAAGGCACAGTCGTTTTGGACTACCAGTGAACAGGTTGAGTTTCGCGCTGATGACAATCCGGTGGATGTGTGTTCCCCTCTGGCAGCCGACTGACTGATGCAGAAATCCGATACATAAACTCTGTGTTCAACAAAAAGGTTTTTTAACGCAAAGATGACATTCGACTTCAGCCAATAATCATGGTGCTTATGCTCTAAGTGAGGAATGCTTGTCGAAGTGGTTGTTTTCGTGTCACAGACACAGCTGAAATGCTAACTATGTCAAAGGAGTTATCAAGTTGCTTTACGAGTGAATCATTTCTGGAATGATTCCTTGGTTTTACCCACGATTTTTGAGAGCTCGATTTTAAAACACAGATATCACTACACGACATCAATTGAATGCTGAAGAAAAGGAATACTCAGTTGATCTGGAAAATGCAACCACAATTACTAAGAGCAGTGCTAAAAGGCGATACTTATTGTGCAAAATCGAATAACACCACAGGCAAAGATGGGTGTTAAGGAAATAGCGAGGTCATTTTTTAATAAATGAAGAGACAGGAATTATAGCTGTGATTTCTGAGAGTATGACAGAGACAGAGCTCGGGGTTCACGCGGAAATTTTGAGAATGACTCCAGTTCGTATAAAATGCCGAGATATTTGGCTCGCATTCAGTAACGCCTCTCAATGTCCGTTTTCACTGAAGTTGTTGATGTCTCTCGGGTTGTTAGCTGCAACATGAAGTCAAAGCCACCACGTATTGAATGCAAGTGGCCCTTAGCTCCGACATCGGCGCGTTTTTCTTCTTTTGAAGCATAGACCCGCGATTGTGATCACTGTCTGGGGTAGTTTCCCAAGCACCAATTTTGCGTGGGACTCTCCGTTGATCTTGTGGCGGCCGGCGTAGGTGCAGTTTGACACCGGTTCACTTAAAACAATGAACTAACTCGAGTTTTGATGGTTTCGGTTGCACCAGTTTCCAGCAGCGTATTGTTTATGGTAACAGGCTGAGTTCCATTTCATTGACAGCCGGTTTCATCACCCCGTGTTCACACTGGCCACCAAGTGCAGAGTTAAAGTTGATTGTCGGAGCTCAGGTTTCAAACGAAAGGTCGAGCAGTTGCACAAAATTAAAATTACTCTGGAATAGCTAATGAAACCATGGATGCAATTTCTCCAAAGTGCAAAGTATTTTGAACTTTCGATATGGAACCGGGTGTTGGTGGCATCCCCTCGTCCCACGTATCAATCTATTGACCGCCGATTACACCATCGCTGCTACATGGAGTTTGGAGCAGCTGTTGACCCCAGTCCAGTTGTCATCTTGGCAGCCAGTAGTATCACTGATGTATCGTCCTTTTATGGTTTTTGTTGGAACCATTAAACCTAAGTAGTAGTTCCATATTCGATGGGTTAGGAAAAGGAGGATTCACTTTTTCACATATTTTATTTTGAACAAGATGACAGTTTTTTTTTGGGTTTATAAAGAGGGCAGCATCCTTCATTGTAAACATGGAAAAAACCTGGGAATTTCTTCTCCTGTGAACTTAATGAAAATGTTATGGGCCCTTTTGGATCAATTGAGTTTTTATGGCGTGATCTTGTGAGTTTTGATGAGTGTGAGTGTTCCAGTTTCTGCTTCCTATTTTCTTCGTGTAAGAGGCCATAGAAGGGTGACAATCCACCACATTGGAAGGTGAATAACCCTTAGCAGCTGCCTTCTTCTTCCCTTTGGCGAAGAACTCTTGGCATTCCGCTTTCTTCTTCCCTTTGTGAGCGTGCATACACAGGTATTGATGTTTGTATTTAATCTAGTTTGATTGTGCAATCTTGATTTTTGGTTTGCATACCGCACCTCCTGCAGCTAGAGAAGAAGAAGTATTCTTTCTGATTGCCAAACACCAGACTGAGCAGGGCTTGCTCAATGATGCGATCTTTTCCCCTCAGTCACATATGACACAAGGCCTTTTGATCTCTCTTTTGACTCCATTCGCCCCTCTGATATACTGGCACTGGCCTTTCCTTGAGGACTGATCCTCCCAACTTTCCCATCACCTATTAAAAACTCATTTTTCTGTTACATTTGTTTCTCTAAGGCAGCTTCTTCCTTTCACCTTGCCCTTCATTGCACCTGCCTTAGCGATCCTACCTTAGGGATACCCCCCTTGAGTTGGAGAAGAGCCAACCTGAAGCGAAGAGGAGAGGACTGTGGTGACATTGGCCTCTCTCCTGAGAGTTGTCATCCAGCTGGTGTGTTACATTTTGGGCTTCAACACACGCATGCCAGTTTTGAGAGACAACATTTTGGTGACGTTGTTGGGGACAAAGTCCAGTTCCCGAAATTTGAAGACTATGCTTCATTGACGACATTTGTGGGAGATTATATTGCAGATTCTTCTTCTTGCATGGCAACTCCACGAAGGGACAGAGCCCTTGTCCTTTTGCAGATTTAAAGATCCTATTGGGTGTAGAGGTGAGCACACTCATTGGAAAGCTTTCAAGCTCACCTTGGCGACTCCACAGTTTGGTATGAGGTATGATTATATGCATGTTTCAGATTTGATACCTCATTGCTTAATTCATGGATGATAATAAGGAAAAAGTGCGTGATCTTCCGCACAATTCTTTTATGCTCGAAGCTTTCACCCGACTAGATTGCTCGAATATCTGTGGATTTCCTAATGACTGTTATGACTATGAAAAGGTGCATGACATTCTTCTAGAATTTCATGGAAATAATGATGTTTCAGCCATCTGTCACATTGCTTCTTAATGCAAATTGATGGTCAATTTCAATGTTTATTGTGAGGATGACCTTATGATCGTCTTTACTTTATCTTTGGAAGGGGATGTATTAAAGTGGTTCTATTTCCTTTTGGATGGATCCATAGATTAAGTGGCAAAGTTTCTTGAGAGATTTCTTCTTCACTAGCATGATGGAATAGTTGATGAGATTGAGCAGCTGGCTAAAGAATATGATGCTCTCATCCCTATGGTCCATTCTAAGCTTAAAAAACAGATCATTGGGGATCCCATTGAAGGAGGGATACAAGGGCCTTTGTTTGAAGATATAGCTGAACAGCCTCCTGCTGCAACAGAAAATTTTGAAAAGTTTGAACTGCCTCAAACTTATGTTACTAAAGATGTTCACAAACAGTTTTGTGATAAAAATCTGCCTCATGATAATTTCTGGGATGACAGAATTCGGTTTGATAGACTGCCCATTCCTTATTCGAGCCCTCTTCAGCGTTACATTGATGAAGCATGCTCTCAAACATGCTGTCCATTTGCAGATCTAAGGTATGGCTCCCGTTCAAGTAAAGGATTTTTTCTTTACAAGCATGCTCTCATTGAATTTCTGGGTCATTTTCACATTCTATTTGTCGAAACCTGGTTCTGTTTAAAGACTGAACATAAAGGTAGAAATTTCATCATTGATGAGATGCTGGAATGGCTCTGTTGTCCGCCAGATTGCACACCAGCAGCGGAAATATTTCGAAAGCTGTCTCTTCACTACAAGTGAGAGAGGTGTGGCCTTGGGGGCAAGCAATGAGCCAGGTACTGTCACCTGAATCCCAGCTCCTCTGTTTAGGCAAACTCCTAACGAAGCCAAGGGGGGTAGTCCCTAAGAAAGAGTTTCACTAAGGCTCAATGTATTAAGTGTTTAAAATGTACGGTGATGCGGATGGGTGTTGTTTAGGAGTTTTTAGTGATGAAAGACACACGATTTACTTTTGAATAAAACACAAGATAAGATGCAATCCACGTTGCGAAACAATATATAAAGACTTGAGATAATTAAGAAGCATCCACAGATAAAAATTAATGATAAAAGGACCAGTGCCTTATCAAATGGGTAACGGAGTCAAAATAATTGAATTGTAGTGCTGGGGGATGCTGAAAAATAAGTATTGATAGTAACTGTTCGTGAGATCGTTGTGCAAATTATCTTGGTAAATTTCAAAGTTTTAATGGTCTTGATTATTATGGCTAAAACCAAGGATATCAAAAGAGTGTTCGAAAAGACATTCTAAGCAGCTCCTTTAAGAGACATGTCGGACTTGTCTGGAATCACAGCGAGGCGCGCAATGCTAACCAGCCACCGTGTCGCAGATTGGGCACTCCGGCGCCTCCCCTGAGAACTGCTTAAAATACTTTTTGAACAACGCCAGTTCGTTGGTTATGGGGGTGAAAGTTTTAATTAATTATCACTTATGAGATTATCAAGTCCTTCACCTTTCTGAGTACTAGTCCAACCGTTTCCGGTTGGCAGAGCATACAGGTGTTGGACAAACGACCAAGATAAATTAATTAAGGGGGAAGTGTGGATTGAAAAGTTTTATTATTTAGAGCACTTGTTCAACTCTCCGACAGAGAGCGCTCTTGACTTGGTCTTAAGACCACAGTTCAAGAGACTTACTACTTTAAAATGCCTAATGCAGGGGGAACGTGCAAGTCTATATGCTCTCCGACAGAGAGTGCTCTTGACTTGGATTTGGCCAGGTTCAAGAGGCTTTGTTCGTTTTATTGCAAGAAAATGAAATAGTTGTGGAAACAATTATGAAGCTTTGCGGAATTAAATCATGTGATAGCTCAAAGAAATATAAAGACAACTAGCATGCTACTTGCAAAATGAAATTTGAACTTTACTTAGTGTTCTACCAAACAAATTTATTCTAATGGTGGGATCAAGACTCCAAACCAAGTACCAAAAAGCCATGAGGATATAAAACCACTCTCCTTTGTAAAAGCCCTCAAGGGTTTCCAAGGTCCATAGGAAAGAGAACAGTACAGCAGATAGGTTGGCAGTTGCGGCATCTACCCTCCAGCCTTCAGAGGAAATGTTGAACGGAGATTGTACCCTTGAAATAAATTATAGGTCATCAGTCCCAGACAATATGAACCATTGGCAGGTTTTCAAAGATGATGAACAGATTCTGAGATTCATAACCTAGATGAGTTTGCCAATTTCAACATAAATGAACAGGAAGAAGGAAACCAGTATAAAGAAGAAAGCCAACCTATGAACCCAATTTCACGTGGCTACACTAAGTTAGAAAATATCTTTGACAGACATGACGGGAAGAAAAACAACATCGACCAGATGAAGCCAGGAGACTACATTGAGATCAACATTGGATTGGAAACAAATCCGAAAATCATAAAAATTGGAAAAGGAACATCTGAAAAGGAAAGAAATGCATTAATAAGTCTAGTCAAAGAGTATAGAGATATATTTGCCTTTACTTATGATGAGTTAAAGGCCTAAAGGGAAGATGTGTTCCAACACACCATTCCCCTTAAACCAGAAATGCATAATGCCAAACCTTTTCGCCAAAAACTCAGGCAAATAAATCCTAAGTTGGCCCCTATTATCAAGCGTGAGCTAGAGAAAATGCTAGCAGTAGGTATTATAGCACCCACCCGACACACATCATGGTGCTCCAACTTAGTTGTAGTCAGAGAGAAAAATGGAAGCATCAGAATATGCATCGATTTCAGAAACCTTAACATAGCATGCCAAAAAGATAATTATCCGCTTCCCAACATGGAGACCCTCCTCCAACGGGTCACTGGATCCAAAATGATGTCCATGCTTGATGGATTTTCGGGATACAACCAGGTTGTCATCAAAGAAGAGGATAAACATAAAACTGCTTTCACAACTCCTTGGGGAACTTTTGAATATCTGAGAATTCCCTTTGGCCTTACAAATGCAGGAGCTACTTTCCAGAAGGCCATGGATTATGCCTTCAAAGAGTTGATAGGAAAAATCATCGAGTTATACCAAGATGACTTAACTGTTTTTTCAAAAGAAAGATCCAGCCATGTTGATCATCTAAGAAAGGTTTTTGAACGATGCAGAGAGTATGGCATTTCTCTAAATCCGGCTAAGTCAGTATTAGGCATCGAAGAGGGGAAGCTCTTGGGGCATATTATAAACAAGGACAGGGTCAAGATTGACCCTGAAAGAGTTGAAGCAATCAAGAAGATACCTCTCCCTAAAAATGTAAAAGGCCTTCAATCTTTTAACGGTCATATAAATTTTATCAGAAGATTTATCCCAAACCTAGCTGAGTTAATGAAGCCCATGCAGTGGTTACTCAAAAAGGATGCTAAGTTTGTGTGGACTAATGAGGGGAAAGAAGCTTTCACCACCATTAAAGATGCTATTACTAGATCACCCGTATTGGTTAGTCCATACTACACTAAAGACTTCATGATTTTCTCCTTTGCTTCTGAGGATACTATCGCTGGTGTTTTGCTCCAAAAGAACTTCGAAGGGTTCGAGCAACCGATTGCATTTATGAGCAGGGCCTTGCAAAATTCAGAACTAAAATACACCATAATGTAAAAGCAAGCTTATGCCTTGGTTAAATCCTTGAAACATTTCAGAACGTATATTGGCTATAATAAAGTTATAGGTTATGTTCCCCATGCTGCAATAAAAGATATCTTATCCCAGCAGGATTGCTTAGGAACAAGAGGCACATGGGTATCCAAAATCCAAGAATATGACTTGGAGATAAAGCCTACTAAACTTATCAAGGGACAGGGCCTAGCTAAAATGTTGACTCAGAAAAATGAGGAAGCCATTAACATAAACTGTATGGACCAACCATCTGGTCCATGTATGACACCTGCCTTGCAAGAATTAGATAACCATTGGTATTCTGATATCATATATTTCCTCCTGCATTTAACTTGCCCAGATCACCTTAAGGGACACAAGCGAAGGGCACTAAGACTAAAAGCTGCCAGATATTGCCTTACTCAAGAAGGCTTGGGTTGGAGAAACCCTGATGGGGTAATCCTTAGATGTGTCCATGAGCAAGATTCTAAAAAGATCTTGACTGAGTTCCACTCGAGATTTTGTGGAGGCCACTATGCAGCGAATACAACTGCTCACAAAATCCTCAGAGCCGGGTATTATTGGCCAACCATATTTGCTGATGTATACAAACATGTCAAGTATTGCCAAGAATGTCAACTGTTCACAGGAAAGCCTATGTTGGCCGCTTTACCCCTCAACCCGGTTGTTGTCATTGCCCCCTTCCAGTAATGGGGCCTTGACTTTATTGGTAAATTCAAAGACAACTCTAGCAATGGATTTTGCTGGATCTTAATGGCAACCGATTATTTCACCAAATGGGTGGAGGCTATTCCCACCAAGCCGGCTACTGAAAAGGTTGTCATGGATTTCATTGAAGACAAAATCATCACTCGATTTGGCATCCCTTTGAAGATAACTACTGGCAATGCGAAAGCTTTCAGTTCAGTAGAAGTGAATGCCTTTTGTTTCAAATATGGCATTGTTTTATCTCATTCTTCCGATTATTATCCGTAAGGTAATGGCCTTGCTGAATCCTCAAACAAAAACCTAATGACTATCCTCAAGAAAACTGTTGGTGATAACAAGAGAGCCTGGGATAACAAGATTAAATATGCCCTTTGGGCAGACAGAATCACAAAGAAGAATTCCACTGGAAAGTCCGCCTTTGAGCTTGTTTATGGCATCGCAGCAACTTTACCTCTTAGCATGCAAATCCCAATCTTCAGAATGCTAGCTGACTATGACTCTGAAAAGTTAGAGTTGGAGGATAGGGCTAACCAAATCATCGAGCTTGATGAAAGCAGAAGGGCTTCCTTGGACAAAATGTTAAGACACAAGGAGAGTATGAAGGCCACGTTTGATAAATCAGCCAAGCCAAGGTCTTTTCAAGTAAGGGACACTATTCTTTTATGGGACAAAAGGAGGGAGAAACCCGGGAAGCATGCAAAATTCGACAGCCTTTGGAAAGGCCCTTTTATTATACGCTGCCAAGTCGGAACCAATTCTTTCTGCCTCAACCCTATGGAGGGGGAAATGCTGCCTCTTCCCATGAATGGGCAACATTTGAAGCCTTTTTACCGAAATAACATACAAGATGACCAAGGGCTCATCTCAGGGCTTCCCTAAACCCTTATCTTTGTACTTTTATGTATCATTTTTTGTATCATAGTGATATTTTTGTACTATAGTTCATATATATGTTTGAAAAAGAAGATTCCTATTTTTTGTACTTTAAATTCGAAAAGAAAAAGCAAAAATATTTTCATATTTGATATTTCATTTTGGCATTATTTATCATGTACATGTGGAACTAAGACACTTCTTTTTTCATGCAGGAAATTGATATTCTGGGGTTCTCGAACACCTTCTTTGATTCCTAGATCAAGCAAGTGTCTGTCCCGCAATTGGAGCCAGATGTTATCAACTATATCTGTACAATAGTTGAAACCTTATTGAGCCGCCAGTGTTGGAACACATCAGTGTTCACTTCCAGAGTATCTGGGTTTCAGATATTTGGGTCTAGCCAGTTTTGTTTTTGAGTCGACATGACCATGGCCCCATGGGGGTTTGTAACAAAGTGTGCTAGTAGGGTCTGAGTGGCTCGGTTCCCCATGACTTGATTAAGCAACTAAGGTATTCCAAGGAGTTTTTTCCCTTGTCAATTATACTTTGCTTAAGGCGATGTATAATCGATGAGGTTTTCTCCCGCTTCCTCCAAAGCTGGAATGCCCGATTTTGAAAATCTAAGCCGTGGGGGGTTATTAGAGTCCAATTAATATGTATAAACCTACTAGACACTATTAGAATAGGTTTTGGTCATGCCCTAAGTCTTTAGGACCCCCAGAAAAAATTTCAAAAAAATGTTACCCGACGCGTTGGATTTGGGGTTTTTAATTTTTAATTATTTTTAAATTTTAATTAAATTTCTCTATAGTTTAAATGGAGAAATTTGAGTCTGTAATATGTTAGTCATCCAGGGTCCGAATTTAGTGATTGATTGCTCGTTTCATAAGCCAAAAATCACACATGACCCATGGACCAGCTAAACCCAACTTTTGGGATGTCAATTCAGCCTCATAATTAATATTTTCTCTAAAAAGCCATTTAGAGAGAAATTATTAATTAAAATAATGAAATTGAATATTTTGGAGATATCCAAATTTCTCCAAAATAATCAGAAAAGAATAAAATAAAAGGCTAATTGACATGGCACTGGACATTAATGAAGATTCCAATCATCTCAGTCATCAACCAGACCACTATCCAGTCAGCATAAGTCCAACTCCAATAGAGAATTCGCCCTCCTTCCTGGAGAATTCGATTTTGTGATGTGGCAATTGATAAATGGGTTGGTTGGTTGGCATTAAAGCCAATGGTAGGCGCCTCCCCTAATTTAGCAAATCACCAAGACTTGGCTTCTTTACAAGTCGAGTTAGCACCTACCACAACTCATACTTGATCTCCCTTGAAGCTCACGTCATCCTCCTTAAAGCTCACGCATTCTCCTCTTGTGCTCACGTGGATCCTAGTTGGGGGCTCTCCATTGGTGGGTGGAGCTTCCCATGCATTGCCAAACCTATGCCAACTCATCTACTACCACTCCAAGCCTCCTGATGACTAGTTTGTGATTGGAAATCAAGTTTTGTCAAGTGTTATTTGGCTCCCTTTAGCCAAATTCGAATTAGGGTTTTAGCTGTTGGTTTTGTTATTTAAGAGAAGCCATTTGAGCTCTCTAGGCATGCTCTCTTTGTGCAAGCTTACTCTACTCAATTTTTGTAATACTTCATAGCTTTGGCTATATTGGAATAAATTCGACTTTGGAGGTCTATTGATGTGCACATTGGTCCATGAGAAATTGTTAAAGCTTCAATGAGGTGATGTTGTTTTATTAATGCTATTTCATATGTAATTGTTTGATCATTCTAGCTTAAAAGTCTTTTTTATGTCCATGGAATGAATATTTGGGTTCAACTTATTCATTTATGCTTGGTTAATTAAGATCTAGAAGTAGCAAACAGTAATCGGTTATACTTATGCTCTTCTTGTCTTTTTTGGTTAATCATACTAGACTTGATCAAATCGTTGTTGAAGTGGCTTGTTTTACAGATCTCCTAAGTACAAAGTGGGATTTTGAGCTAGGTTGCTTCTTCCTCCCCTTCGTCACTATTTTTATTAACTTGTGTGCATTTCAGGAGTTCTTCAAAGAGCGAATCGTGCTTCAAGTTTGAGCTTGAGAGGTTCATAAGAGATCCATCCATTTATTCAAAACTTAAAATATTGGTTAAAATTGTTTCAAAAGGGCTTCTATTCTTCAAGCCTTCCCATTCTTCTCCTTGAACTCATTGCCCTTGAATTGCTAGCCCTTGTCTCTTAAAACCCTCCTCCTTAGCTTTCGTTTGGCCATAGTTGCCCCTCTTTCTTCCCTTTCGTTTTGGCTCTAGTTTCTTTGCCTTCCCCTCTCCATCTAGCTCTTGACTCATCTTCCCTTCCACCTTTCGTTTTTCCCTCTTTTATCCTCTCGTTCCCCATCTTCTAGATTCCATCTCTCCTCCTCGTTTTCTCCAAAAAGAGCCCTAAATTATCCCAAAACACAAAAACCGATTTGTTAAGGTTTAGTCTTTGATAAAAGTTAGCTTAAGAAGTTGTATTTAGATCTTGATTTTTGCTCTTAGTTTACAAAATCTTATGCATTGAAAAGGTTAATGTCAAAGGCATTCTAGATCTTATCTTTACATTAGCATAGCTTGCTTATTTTAAATTTTTGGTTCCATTTGAAAGATAAGAGTTTTATGCAAAAATATACTTGAAAATTTTACTTTCTAGATCTCTTTCCCACCACATTCTAAGCATTCATTGTTTGCTGGTCCGTTTGCATTTTTACACATGTTTTGAAATAAAAATCTCATAAAACATAGTTTTGAATTCTTTTTAGGATTCTAGGTCCAATAGCTTAAAAATCTTGTTTTTCTTCTAATGACTAATGGGTGTTTCATTTGAAGAAATCTTTGAGACTTGTGTAGGTGTTTCAAAAAAGGAAGAGAACTTGAAAAAACTTTCAAAAAGCAAGATCCAAGAAAGAGCCAAAGAGAAGCTCAAGTGAAGTTTGAAACAAGGAGAAGTGCAAACCATGAATGTCATTTGAACTAAACCATTATCCTTTGTACAAACTCATAAGAGTTTTCATCTTTTTCATTCAAGTTTTATCTCTCAAAAGTCCTTCAAAGGTTTTAAATCCAAGGCATTTGTAATCAGTTAATAAAAAGTTCAAGTTGAGGAGGCCTCCACTTTTTTGGGTTTCTTCCCCATTTGGGGAGGGGTGTTGAGCATGCTTAGTTTAGATCTCATCTTTTTCAAGTTCATAGATTAGTTTTTATTTTCGTACTTAGATTAATTTCTCTTCCAAGTCTTGACTAGAGTAAGCTAACTTTGGGATTGCATCCCAAAGACACATAACTTTGTGGTAGCTATTCATTCCTCCGTTAGAATCTTGTGGACATCCAGCTAGCTGGAAGGTTTCCAGGACTGACGGTTCTAGTGGTTGACCTTGTTCGGAGGTTGATCCCACCTTTAGAGTAGAATTGCTTGGTAGAACACTAGATCTTTCAGTTATTTCATTTCATTTTGCAAGTAGCATGCTAGTTGTCTTTATATTTCTTTGAGCTATCACATGATTTAATTCCGCAAAGCTTCAAAATTGTTTCCACAACTATTTCATTTTCTTGCAATAAAACGAACAAAGCCTCTTGAACTTGGCCAAATCCAAGTCAAGAGCACTCTCTGTCAGAGAGCATATAGACTTGCACGTTCCCCCTGCATTAGGCATTTTAAAGTAGGAAGTCTCTTGAACTGTGGTCTTAAGACCAAGTCAAGAGTGCTCTCTGTCGGAGAGTTGAACAAATGCTCTAAAAAATAAAAATTTTCAATCCGCACTTCCCCCTTAATTAACTTATCTTGGTTGTTTGTCCAACACCCGTATGCTCTGCCAACCGGAAATGGTTGGACTAGTACTCAGAAAGGTGAAGGACTTGATAATCTCATAAGTGATAATTAATTAAAACCTTCACCCCCATAACCAACGAACCGACATTGTTCAAAAAGTATTTTAAGCAGTTCTCAGGGGAGGCGCCGGAGTGCCCAATCTGTGACACGGTGGCTGGTTAGCATTGCACGCCTCGCTGTGATTCCAGACAGGTCCGACATGTCTCTTAAAGGAGCTGCTTAGAATGTCTTTCCGGACACTCTTTTGATATCCTTGGTTTTAGCCATAATAATCAAGACCATTAAAAATTTGAAATTTACCAAGATAATTTGCATAACGATCTCACGAACAGTTACTATCAATACTTATTTTTCAGCATCCCCCAGCACTACAATTCAATTATTTTGACTCCGTTACCCATTGGATAAGGCACTGGTCCTTTTATCATTAAATTTTTTTTTTTTTTTTTGTGGATGCTTCTTAATTATTTCAAGTCTTTATATACTGTTTCGCAACGTGGATTGCATCTTATCTTGTGTTTTATTTAAAAAGTAAATCGTGTGTCTTTCATCACCAAAAACTCCTAAACAACACCCATCCGCATCACCGTACATTTTAAACACTTAAAACATTGAGCCTTAGGACTACCCCCCTTGGCTTCGTTAGGAGTTTGCCTAAACGGAGGAGCTGGGATTCAGGTGATAGTACCTGGCTCATTGCTTGCCCCCAAGGCCACACCTCTCTCACTTGTAGTGAAGAGACAGCGTTCGAAAGATTTTCGCTGCTGGTGTGCAATCTGGCGGACAACAGGCTCCATTGGCTGTACCATTACACTTAGCATTTTGCTGCTATCTCATGTTAGGTTAGTGTAGGTAGGAAGAATAAAGCTCTCAAATGAGCATTTGCTGCTGTTGTTTATTTTGTTGTTTCTAAATTTTTTTTATGTAATAAAATGTGGTCATGGGATGTGAATTGAGCCATCCCCACCACATGATCTCTCTTTTTTCCAAAGGTTGGTCTGCGATAACCAAGAGAAGCTGAGGTTCTCGTGCACTCACAAGGTGAGCACACGTCCCGCAGTTGGAGCCAGATATTATCCCCATTTTGACAGGGGTGTCCACCGAGCAGCAAATGAAGACCTATTGTGTAGAAGAGCTTGAATAGACAGAGACAGATGCAGAGCCCCATGCATGAAGACAAAGCTGATGGGAATAGGCAATCAATGGTTGCAACTAAAAGCCAATTATCTAGCAAATCGGACTCACAAAGCAGGGATTAAAAAATGATGTAGAACAACTATTTCGTCGGTCTTCAGGAGTCCATGCACAATCTGAAGAAAAGGCCGGTGAAACCATTCTACTACTCAGCCACCACCGATTCCCCAACCATCAGACCTGACAGATGGGCACTCCAAATCCATTTAAGGCACAGTCGTTTTGGACTACCAGTGAATAGGCTGAGTTTCACGCTGATGACAATCCGATGGATGCGTGTTCCCCTCTGGCAGCCGACTGACTGATGCAGAAATCCAATACATAAACTCTGTGTTCAACAAAAAGGTTTTTTAACGCAAAGGTGACATTCGACTTCAGCCATCAATCATGGTGCTTATGCTCTCTGTGAAGAATGCTTGTCGAAGTGGTTGTTTTCGTGTCACAGACATAGTTGAAATGCTAACTATGTCAAAGGAGTTATCAAGTCGCTTTACGAGTGAATCATTTCTGGAATGATTCCTCGGTTTTACCCACAATTTTTGAGAGCTCGGTTTTAAAACACAGAGATCACTACACGACATCAATTGAATGTTGAAGAAAAGGAATACTCAGTTGATCTGGAAAATGCAACCACAATTACTAAGAGCAGTGCTAAAAGGCGATACTTATTGTGCAAAATCGAATAACACCACAGGCAAAGATGGGTGTTAAGGAAATAGCGAGGTCATTTTTTTAATAAATGAAGAGACAGGAATTATAGCCGTGATTTCTGAGAGTACGACAGAGACAGAGCTTGGGGTTCACGCAGAAATTTTGAGAATGACTCCAGTTCGTATAAAACGCCGAGATATTTGGCTCGCATTCAGTAACGCCTCTCAATGCCCGTTTTCACTGAAGTTGTTGATGTCTCTCGGGTTGTTAGCTGCAGCATGAAGTCAGAGCCACCATGTATTGAATGCAAGTGGCCCTTAGCTCCAACATCGACGCGTTTTTCTTCTTTTGAAGCATAGACCCGCGATTGCTATCACCGTCTGGGGTAGTTTCCTGAGCACCAATTTTGCGTGGGACTCTCCGTTGATCTCGTGGCGGCCGGCGTAGGTGCAGTTTGACACCGGTTCACTTAAAACAATGAACTAACTCGAGTTTTGATGGTTTCGGTTGCACCAGTTTCCAATAGCATATTGTTTATGGTAACAGGCTGAGTTCCATTTCATTGACAACCGGTTTCATCACCCCATGTTCACACTGGCCGCTGAGTGCAGAGTTAAAGTTGATTGTCGGAGCTCAGGTTTCAAACGAAAGGTCGAGCAGTTGCACAAAATTAAAATTACTCTGGAACAGCTAACGAAACCATCGATGCGATTTCTCCAAAGTGCAAAGTATTTTGAACTTTCGATATGGAACCGGGTGTTGGTGGCATCCCCTCGTCCCACGTATCAATCTATTGACAACCGATTACACCATCGCTGCTACATGGAGTTTGGAGCAGTTGTTGACCTCGGTCCACTTGTCGTCTTGGCAGCCAGTAGTATCACTGATGTATTGTCCTTTTATGGTTTTTGTTGGAACCATTAAACCTAAGTAGCAGTTCCATATTCGATGGATTCACTTTTTCACATATTTTATTTTGAACAAGATGACAGTTTTTTTTTGGGTCTATAAAGAGGGCAGCATCCTTCATTGTAAACATGGAAAAAACCTGGGAATTTCTTCTCCCGTGAACTTAATGAAAATGTTATGGGCCCTTTTGGATCAATTGAGTTTTTATGGCGTGATCTTGTGAGTTTTGATGAGTGTGAGCGTTCCAGTTTCTGCTTCCTATTTTCTTCGTGTAAGAGGCCATAGAAGGGTGACAATCCACCACATTGGAAGGTGAAGAACTCTTAGCAGCTTCCTTCTTCTTCCCTTTGGCAAAGAACTCTTGGCATTCCGCTTTCTTCTTCCCTTTGTGAGCATGCATACACAGGTATTGATGTTTGTATTTAATCTAGTTTGATTGTGCAATCTTGATTTTTGGTTTGCATAGCGCACCTCCTGCAGCTAGAGAAGAAGAAGTATTATTTTTTATTACCAAACACCAGACTGAGCAGGGCTTGCTCAATGATGCGATCTTTCCCCCTCAGTCACATATGACACAAGGCCTTTTGATCTCTCTTTTGACTCCATTCGCCCCTCTGATATACTGGCACTGGCCTTTCCTTGAGGACTGATCCTCCCAACTTTCCCATCACCTATTAAAAACTCATTTTTTTGTTACATTTGTTTCTCTAAGGCAGCCTCTTCATTTCACCTTGCCCTCCGTTGCACCTGCCTTAGCGATCCCACCTTAGGGATACCTCTCTTGAGTTGGAGAAGAGCCAACCTGAAGCGAAGAGGAGAGGAGTGTGGTGACATTAGCCTCTCTCCTGAGAGTTTTCATCCAACTGGTGTGTTACATTTTGGGCTTCAACACACGCATGCTAGTTTTGAGAGACAACACGTCCCTCTTTCCCTTATCTCCCCCACTCCTTCTTGTCTCCCTTTTGTCCATCTTCAAAAAGTGCGCTAAAATCACAACAAAAAACGAACATCAAAAACTTGTTAGTAGTTAGTGTTACCAACTTTTTTGTACCATAGTTGGATTATCTGAAGAGCCGCCATTTGACAAACATGATAAGTGTTTGTGTTCCAGTGTATCAGATCATCCATCCTTGTGCCTAGCCAGTTTTGGCTAGTCAGTTTGTTTTTTGTCTTGAAATGACCATGCCCCACGGGGTTTTTGTAAAAAGTGTACTAGTAGGGTTTGAGTGGCTCGGTCACCCATGACTGGTTTATCAACTAAGGTATTCCAGGGAGTTTTTAACCCTGACTAATTATACTTTGCTTACAGGCGAGGTATAATTGACAAGGTTTTCTCCCGCTTCCTCCAAAGTTGGAATGCCCGATTTTGAAATTCTGGCCATGGGGGGTTATTAGAGTCCAATTGATGAATATGAACCTACTAGACACTATGGGTCGAGTCAGTGGTCATTTCTTAGGTCTGTAGAGGTTTTTAAACGCTTTTCGAAAAAAATTTACTGGACGCGTTGGATTCGGGTTTTTAATTATTTTTAATTTTTAATAAAGTTTTCCATAGTTTAAATGGAAAAATTTCAATTTGTAATATGTCAGTCATCCGGGATCCGAATTCAGTGATTGAAGGCTTGAACCTTAAGCCAAAAATCATTCATGATCTGCGGACTAGTTTATCCTAAGTTTTGGATGTCAATTCAGCCTCATAATTAGTAATTTCTCAAAGAAGTCATTTGCAGAGAAATTATTAATTAAAATATTAAAAAATGAATATTTGGAGATAATCCAAATCTCTCCAAAATAATCCAAATTGATTAAAATAAAAAGCTAATTGACATGGCACTGGGCATTAATGAAGGTTCCAGTCATCTCCAATTAACTTCAGTGAGGTATCCAGTCAACACAAGTGATTAATTCCAAGAGAATTTGCCCTCCTTGCATGCAAAAGTTGATTTGGTGTGTTGGCACATGATAAGTGGTTTGTTGAATTGAATTAAATGCCAAGGTAGGCGCCCTCCTCAAATTGAGGGCACACTCCAACACACTCCACCACAAACTTGAGTTAGCATTCATCACAAAGCTCCAAGCTTGTGTTATGTGGCATTCATGCCCTCCTTGATATCCTCACGTCAATCCTTGATGGAGCTTGGGTAGTGGCTTGGTGGAGTTAACATGAAGAGGAGTGGGGACGCCTTGCCTAGGTGGAGGCCACCTCCCCACCCTCCATCATTGCAAAACTCGAGTTAGTAATTAGGTAACACTCCAAGCTTGGGTTTTTGGAGTTTATGATTGGAATTTGAGATTTTTGTCAAGTGTTATTGGCTCCCTTAGATGCCAATTCGAATTTGGGTTATGAGATCTTGTAAATTGTATAAGTAGAGGCTTTTGGAGCTCTATTCTTCATGGAGATTTTTTGCATAGAAGCTCTGGAGAATTTTTGTAATTTGTTTAGCATTTGAATAAAGTCGAGACTTTGGAGGTTAATGTGGAAGCTCTTGGTGTGCCATGCTTCATCTTGTATGAGGTGATATCATGTTTTGTTTACATGCTTTCGATTCTTAAGTATTGGATTTAATGATTTAGAAGGCTAACAATCTAGCACAAATATTATAAATCTATACTTTTCTCTTAAGTGTGTGGCTTTTCAGGTATTCTCCCAAGTGCAAGAGTTCTTGCTTGGTTTACACCTTCATTTTGCAGGCTACCAAAGGAGTTTTGCTTTAAGAAATCAAGAAACAAAGAGGGGCTTGCTTGCTTCATCCATCAAACAAACTATTTCAATCTTTCTTTTTGTTACATTGGTTACTACAAGTGGATCTCTATTTTTCAAGGTTCTATTCTATCTTTTTTCCACTATTTCTAGAAGTTATCAAGTCATTTAAAATTTGTATTTCAAGCTTGCTTGGCTTCTACTAAGTTAGATCTAGGCTTTCTAGCCTTAGATCTACTTTTTCAAAGCTAGATCCATCTTTTCAAAGATTCATATTTAAAGATCTAGTTTCATTTTCCAAAGTTGTAAATTCATCTTCTTCTCTTCCAAGTTTTGCCTTGAGAATGTAGCTTGGGATTTGATCTCAAGTGCCACATAATTTTGTGGCTACTTCTCTTTCCCCATTAGCATCCTTGCGGACATCCAGCTAGCTGGAAGGTTTTCGGGACTAGTGGTTCTAGTGGTCACCTTGTTCCAAGGTTGATCTCACCTTGTTTGTTTATTTCTTGGTTTGTTGCTTGATTTGGCCTTGTCTTTTGTCTCCCATTTGTTTTTCCTTTCATTGCTTGTTTACTTTGGAAAACGTGCATTAATTTTCTCGAAAAGCATGCTTATTTTCTACTTTTTCGCTTGTTGTTTTTTCTGTGTTTTCCACATTTTTTCAAATCTAGAATTTCTTGAAAATTATTAAAAAATTCAAAAACAATTCGAAAAAATCAAATTTTCTCATTTTTTTAGTGTTTCCTCAAAAAACGTGCCATTGTAGGCTTGCTGTTTTTTGACTGATTTTTTCAATTTTCTGCTAATTTTCAATTCTGGAAATTAGCTTGAAAATTTAAAAAATTTCAATTTTTTATATTTTTTTACTTTTTCTCGAAAAACGTGTAATTTTGTACTTGCTGATTTTTATTGATTTTCTGCAATTTTCTGCCATTTTCCAGATTTTGGAAATTAGCTTAAAATATTAAAAAATCCTTAATTTTCTTTTTTGAAAAAATCTTGTCATTTCGCTGAAAAACGTGTGTTTTACATAAAAAACGGTGAGCTTGTCTTGTCTTTTTCAATGTTTGATTTTTGGTCTCATTTCACTGTTTTGGGCTCCTATTTCATCTCATTGAGCATTTATCTTGTTATTCACTTCATCATTTCAAATCAGAAGTAAAAGTTTGGTTTCCTAACACTCTTACTAGTTGTTGTTTAGTGCTCTTATTCACAAGTGAACCCAAAGCAAAACCAAGCAAGAAAGAGCAAGCAAAACTAGATCCAAAGACAAGGATCCAAAACCAAAAAAGAAACTATTTATCCTTTGTACAAATTCACAGGAGTTTTCATTTTACTTAAGTTATTTCTCAAAAGTCCTTTCAAGGGTTTCAATCCCAAAGGCACTTGTAATTTTCCAATAAAAGCTTGAGTGAGGTTTTTAAGCCTCCACTTCCAACTTCCCCCACTTGGGGAGGTTTGTGGTCTCTTGATGTGATTTGCTTTGGTATTTTAGAGTAGTTTCTATTTTTATGTACTTAGGAATAATTTTCTAGATTAGCTTCTTTTCACTTTAGAACACTAATCGTTAGTTAGCTTCCAATTTGCAACTTAGAAACTAATTGTTAATTTAGTCATTTCTTTTATCATTGTTGAGCTATCACTTGTGTTCTTGTTCACAATCTGCTTCTATCTTAACAAAGAACCAAATTCTCTTGAACTTGCAATAACCCAAGTCAAGAGCACTCTCTGTCAGAGAGCATTCCCATTGCATATCCCTGCATCAAGCATATAGTTTAGCTAAGTCTCTTGAACTTCTATCTTACGATGAAGTCAAGAGTGCTCTCCATCGGAGAGTTGAATTGTGTGCTCTTAATAAATAAAACTTTTCAACTCACACTCCCCCAAATAAAATTTATTTCGTTGCTATCCATCACTGAGTATGCTTTGCCGACCATAAACGGTTGGACTAATACCCAGAAAGGTGTTGGATTTGTTAATCTTGAAAGTGATAAACATTAATAAAATCTTTTCCCCACAACCAACGAACCGGCGTTGCCATTTCGAGAAATACTCAGGTAGTGGGAAAAGTTCCTAAACCTGGTGGGGCCGGAGTGCCGTTGTCTTAGACTTCGAGGGTGGTTAAATCATTGGACACCTATCTATGATAACTGGACGGTCCGTCATACCACCAGAGGGGAAGCCACTGAAAGTATACCTTTACGGTTGGACGCATGCCTTTCTTTTGCTAGCTTCATAATCAAGATCACTAAAACTTTTGAATTTACCAAGATAATTTGCACAACGTTTGCACAAACATTATTCTAAGACTTGATCTTTAGCATCCTCAAGCATTACACTTATTTTGACTCCATAAGGCACTGGTCTTCTACATTTTCATATTTTAAAGCTGAACCATATGTCCTTGTCATCTGTTTAAATCATTTATCTGTGGATGCTACTTTATTTTGCAAGTCTTCATTATAATCTTGTGTCGCAACGTGGATAGCTTCTTATCTTGTGTTTATTTCACTGTCTTAAACTGTGATCTCTCATTCAAAACTCCTAAACAACACCTATCTGCATCATCATACACCAAAAAACATTTAAAACATAAGAGCCATAGAAAACTCTTTGTAGGGACTACCCCCCTTGGCTTCGTTAGGAGTTAGCCTAAACAGAGGAGCTGGGATTTAGGTGACAATACCTGGCTCATTGCTTGTCCCGAAGGCCACACTTTCCCCACTTGTAGTGAGGGAACAACTTTCGAAAGATTTTTGCTGCTGGTGTGCATTTCAGCGGACAACAGTTAGTTTTGCGAGTAGTTAGTTTTTATAGTTTTACATTTTGCATTGTTAATAGATTAAACCTCATACTTTGTTCTTTAGTAGTTTCGTTTTGCATCACTAAACCTCACCAAAAGATAAACTTTGCATTCGTTTTGTTAGGATCTAGCTTCTGTTTAGTGCATCTTAGTTTACTTTTGTTTGGGTAGTTTGCATCTTGGCATTTAGATCTCATCTAAAAAGTAAAAGTTAGCATCTCTACTTAGTTTTCTTTAATTGATAGTTTCTAGATCTAAGTTTTTTCTTTCATTTTTTATTTGATTTCAGCTAATGCTAAAGGGTGCCTGTTATCACACCATAGTAGCAGGGCTACTATTCTTGTACAGCAGATATCTGCACATTCCAGAGCTTCCTTTATTCCAGAGCATGGCTATATATATATTTTGGATCACTCATGATTAGAGCAGTACATTATTCAGATTTTATGACCTTATGTCAAGGCTGAGCCTTGAGAGTTCAGATTTGATGACTGATGTGACCACTTATCCCATTACAGTTTCAGTTCAGTGCCTAGAGATGTATTTCAGCGGTGTTTCAGATGATGCATGATGATTATTATTATGATGATGTTGTATGATCTATGGATATGTTCTCACTGACTGTGGATTATTATCTTGTTGATTTATTCATGATCATAGCATGTGCTTGGTATATTATTCCTGATGTGGCAAACTATTTAAAATGAACTGTAAATCATAAAATGGACAATTGCTTGCACTTTTAGGTCATTTAACAAAACTTACTGGTTTTCCACCTTACATAGATATGGTCTTTCTCGACACCAAGTTGTCTACTAGTGTAGGCTCCATATTCACTTGTCTCCATCCATACATGACCTTCCTATTTGACTTTAAGCCCTGACTTGTCTCATTTGACTTTCTGATACCGAGGACTTCCCCATTTTTCTACCTCTGTGTTTGGACCGCATCCCTGTTTATCCAGTGTCTCGGCTCTGAGTTGGTGACAAAACTTACCTTTGGTGAGTTGGATTGTAGGCCTAAATCATTCTGGTAGGTTGTCCCGATGTTTGGCATTGGCTCGAACTCCCCCTAGTCACTTGAGATGTTGTTGGCTAAAACTGAAAGCTCATGTTCTACCTATGGAAACTTAAAAAATTCGCCCATGGAAACAAAAAAAAGGGGCAAGAGCAATGAAAAGCTAAAAATACTCCTCGAAGAGTATAAGAAAGGTCCAAAAAGCAATAGTTCTTAAAAGCTATATCTAAACAATTGCTGACCTTGTGAATATATGAAAAACATGCCCTGGATGCAAGCTGCAACTAGTTGTGCTTCTCAGCACATCTGAAATCCGAAGGGTTATGTAGGCCAAAAAGTCCACGGAAATAAAATTGAATGATCCTAATGAACCTGGATCAACTTGATGTAGACATGATGCCTAAGTTGAATAAGCACTCTCTAAACAACTTATCCATTTGTGAGGCACAGCCATTCCCCGTGTTCTTTTGTCCAGCACAGAGTTTGTAGCTTCCCCCTTCTCCCAGTCCAAAGTATTTTTGAGTTAAGTTAGACAAGTCAAACCCTTGGCCCAACCTTGCTCCTAGCCTTCATCCTTCACTAGCAGTTTGACCATGTCCAATGGGTGAGTTTGTCATTTGAACTATTGTGCAAGTAATTTTATATAACCACGGAATATGTTAACTTGATTAATGCCACTGAATGGAATTTATACTTTGAGCTTAGCTGTGGGAATGATTAGAGAAACATTGTCTTAGTCTACTGATGTGATTTATCCTTGATTATATATTCTTGGGATCCGTGATGATGTGGACCATGTATGGATGATTATTGATGATGATTTATGGTCCCACATGTTTGATGATGATATCATATGATGGACATATGATGCAGATGATGTTTGATCCAGTTCAGCAGGTTTATTATTATTTCAGATCAGCAGATTATACATTGTCCATATATGGTGGACCCTACAGCTGGCCCATTAGGGCAACCCAGGGTGTATGAGTACTCATTCCTAGTGGATTTGGGTCTTCTGGATCCATTGAGACACTTACCTTTCAGTTCCGGGCACTTCTGACAGTGATTGATGCAGTTTTACACTTGTTGACCAGATTTGGGGCTGATTTCCCAGCCTGAGCAGCAGGGGCCCCGAGAGGCCAGTTCACCTAGGGCGCTGATGATGGAGGGGGTGGTCCAGCCACTTGTTATTACCATTTATCCCCCCTCCCGGAGAGCCTGGTGGGCTCAGATGGACAGCGCTAGCACCCTAGGAGGCAGTTTTGGCACTTTCACAGTTCCCGAGGCAGTTAAAAAATGGGATAAAGTGGTCACTGAGGAAATCGATTTGGGCAATTGAGGCAAGGTTTTGGCATTTGGTTTTCACAGAGGTCTTCCAGGATGGCATCACTATCTTCCAGTCAGTTTTCACCATGTGGGTATGCCCGGATTGATCACAGGAGGACATTTACTGCTTGACTGTCATGGATTCTGAGGACAGTTTTGGTCATTTTTATTATATTGGACATATTTTATTATTTTATTGTGCCTTGGGGATGAGCTAGTAAGGATTGATGCCTCCTAGCCCCACCATGTGCTTATTTTATCATGTCCTAGTCATCATGAGGTGGATTATTGTACTTTTTACCCCTCTAGTGGGATGACGTCACCCTCCATTTGTACCATTTAGTGAGGGCGCTATTGTTATGTTGAGTGATCCATGTGATATTATGTTATGGTTCATCCTAGCCATTGATTGTATGATGAGATCTTATAATCTCAACCACTCATTTGATGTAGTATTGTAGAGTGGTATAGGGTTTTGGTCTTTATTATCCTATATAAGGAGGAGACCCCCCATTGTAAAGCTCACCTTTGGAGCTCTAGAATATTGGAATAGAAGATTTTTTGTGGAGCACATCTCTCTTGCATTGTGGATTCTCTTGCATGTTGAATATACAATATCTCTTCTATGTATCATTGTGGATTTTGGTGCTTTTGCTAACCTTTTGACAGGAAAGTCGAATTGGAGAGAGGAGGGCGACTTCATGAGGGTTATTGTTGGAGGGATCCACATATTCTCTCTTGGGTTGATCTTGTGACAGGGAGTATCATTATTGTATCTTCGTGACATAGTTGATGCTTTCTATTACATCTTTCTACCATTTTCATAATCATCTTGCTTGACTTGTTTCTTTGATCTTGTCTTGTAGGAGGAGGACGATTTGGCTATCTTGGAGAAGGGCGATTTGGTTGGAGCACTTGGATCTCACTCTTGAATATACACATAGGAGAATGCTATCAACTTGCAAGGTGGCCATTAGCAATTGAGGTAAGATCTACAAGGTATGTGCCTCTTTCATCCATTCTATCTTCATTGGTCATAAAACCCTAATTAAATCAAAACCCCAATTTTGGTATTTCTTAGATCTACTTAGATCTAGCCTTGCATTTGAAAAGATATTAAAAACCCACCTCTATAGGATCCACCCCTAGTTGGATCTATAGTTTGGTGGTGATTGGCTAAAAATTGACACACTTTTCAATGCAAAAAGCCTTCTTGAGCCTAAATCGATTTTCCTAAGAGAAGCTTGTTGGGTTAGATCTAGCACATGGGTAGGTGAGATCCCACTTGATTTGACATCTAGACATTTAATAACCTATACCCATATCTTTACTTTGGTGAAAACTACCTTGTGGACATCTCTCCATGTTTTAAGGGGTTGAAACCCCCTTTTGACCTTCTTGGCATCTTAAAACTTAGATCTACTAAGATCTAGCCATTGGATTCACTTGAAACTTTGAGGAAACATAGATCGGGGTACTAACATCCTGGATCTACATTTTGGTGGCCATTGGACTTGATTTGGTCCACCAAAACCCATTTTTGGACCCTCCTTGAGCAAATCGCACCCCCTTGATTTTTTGAGTTGGTCCACTTCTAGGAAGTGGGTGTTAGAGATTTTCATGGATTTGGAATGCCCATGACTTGAAACCTAGGTCTATACTGTCCTTTCGTCAAGATCCGCCTTGGGGATTGCATTCCTTGTTTTAAGGGATTGTGGTCCACTTTTGGTCATCACTTAAAAACCTAGATCTAATAAGATCCAACCATTGGATCTCTCTCAATCCACTTGACTTGGCTTCTAGGTGTCCCGATCTACAATTTGACATACTTTTTTGACCCGATTAGCCCACTTAACAAGGCACTAGTCCATCACCAAGCAAGTCGCACTCCTTGGGATTGGTGTCAAATCCTAGATCTAGCATATGGGTATCCTTGAAATCAACTTCAACTCATAGATCTAGTCTACATATAACCTATAGTACCTACCTCACACCTAACTTCACCTTGTGGGCCTACCTAGAATCACTTCACACTTCCCAAGAAAACTAGATCCACTTGTGTAAACATATGGTACTATACTTTGTCATCATACCCCATCATGTGGCCTAGACCATACATAGGTTGAAACGTTAATAATCTCTTATACTTCCCTCAACCATACCTTAAACCTTAGGTCCATTTAGCCTTGCATTGGTTTCCGCAACTCATTACTTACCTACCCTTTGAAACCTTTGTTTGGTTCCAATCAACTGTGATTGGGGTATAGGGTCTCCCCCTTGGTCTAGTTACACCTTGACCTAAAGCGAAGAGTGCCTCGGTTGACGTGACTCCCACCTGCATTGGGAACCGTGGCATCTCTTGGGTCACCTCTTTAGTTGCCTAGCTCCTCTACCGTCCCGGATGGGATACCTCTAGGGGCAACTACAAGTTGTGTGATAACATTTTTGGCGCCGTTGCCGGGGAAGGTAGAGGCCTACCCTAGTTCGACATATATTTTTCAAACCTCTCCTCCCGTTCTCTTTGCCAACATTAACATTTTTGGCGCCGTTGCCGGGGAGGTAGGGGCCTACCTTGGTTCAACACACTTTTGTGTCCCACTATCTCTCTGCACTTTAAACGACATACATCTTGGTAGAAGAGTTTTAAAATCTACCTGGCGACTCCACATAAGCGACTCCACTGGTGATCGATCCTATCATTATCTAGTACCCATGGGGTGCATCTTTTTGTATTTAGGTTCTTGACTTAATAATAAAAAATATAAAAATTAAAAATTAAAAAAGTAAATTTTTGCCATCCATGGCTGCTTCTGAGCGGCCTAGGACTTTTGGTCGTTTGAAAGTTTTTGACTTCTCAAAAATTGTTGGGTATCCTCATCACATCCCTCATCAAGCCCGTGAAAGGTTGTCTAAATTTGATGGAAGTCATGAAGTATCTGCTAAAAGACACCTTGAACTTTTTAGGGAAATTATTAAAGATTTATCCATAACCCATGAGGATGTGTGTATGAAACTATTGGCTTCGTCCTTCAAAGAAAGAGCTGAGATTTGGTCCGTAAATTTGAAGTCCAACAGTATTTCCGGGTATGACATGTTTGAGAAAAGTTTCTTAGAAAGATGGGGAAGTGAATCCGATGATATATATTTTTCAAATCAAAACCCTCCCCTTTTTGATCCTATTGTTGAATCTGTTAATAATCAAACATCAAGTGAATTGTCAACATCCAAAGATGACCCCTCCTGCTCAATTTCTTTTGAGGATAAGTCTTCCACTTTTGAGTCAATTGATAGTCAAATCCATAATCATTGTATAAATCATAAGTTCTCAAAATTCTTTTTAGGTAGCCCTAGTCTTGATCCTGAGGAAATTTCTGAGGATGAGTCTTTAGTCAGTCAGTATATTGAAGTTCCTCCCTCAGAGAAACTCAATAATCATTCCATATTTAATGATCATTCAATTCGTTATCACCTTATTGAAGAAGAAGAAAGTGAAAGCATAGACCAAGATCCTTTAGTGGTGATCTCTCGTGATCATTGTGCAAATAATCAGGATATTTTAAATGAGCTTGTTAATTTCCCCCCTGATCAATTAAATGAAAATGATCACCTATCCTCTTATAATGTTAATGATGAATCAATAGAAGGTCAATCTCAAGATGAGGATGAATTAGTGAATCACACTAGATGCTCTAATCTGTGTTCCACTTCTTATAATGAGTCTTTAATTTTTTCCATCCTTAATCAAGATAACTTAGAGTTAGATAGCTATGGTCAATCTTGTCCTCAGATTAAAATCATTCATACAGTAAAGAGTGCTTTCTTTTGTCAAAATCCAAGGTCAAACTTATTTATTCATTTGGGAGAATTTTCATATTTGCAATCCACCCTCCCTTCCCAACTCTTTCAATCATCTTTGGGTTGGTGCTCTAGTAAATTTTTTGCCTTGAAATTTTTCAATAGGAAGTATATGCACGATTACATGATTGAAGAAAAAGCACTTCATTTCCCTTTTCAGTCACCTTGGAACAATAATGCTTGTTGTCAAATTATCAATCATTCCTGGTGGCTAGAAAAGGTGTTTAAAGATCAATTTCATCTCTTCTCCATTTTTGAGCATCAAGTGGGTCTAGTTTTGATTTTTCGTCTTTTAAGCCTTGATTTGTCCCCACTTGGTTTTTATTTGATCATCAGTCCCAAGGGAAAACAAATTGAATATGCAAGTGAAGTGAATGAGGAAAGTAGTTTATTAAATCAAATACCATATATTTTCCCTCCATCAATTTTAAACAATCATTTGCATAAATTTTATGATCCTATCAGTTCTTTGATGGAAGATGTCGGCTTCAGTCAATCTTTCCCTTGGCATGATTTCATTTTGCACCATTCAAACCCTTCCTCAATTTTTGAACAAGCCAGAAAGATTGTGTTATCAAATTCTCTAATCTTTAATCTAATCATGACTTGTTTCATTAATAAAATTCAAAGAAGAATCACTAATCTGTTTGATGAATGGTTGCACTGGATTTATGATTTTACCGAACATTTGTGCTAACTGGTTAGAGTAGGGTAGGTAGGTTTTGAATAAGCTCACTTGAGCAATAGGATTTGTGTGATTTTTCTTTCTCTGTGTGCCGAGTATCGTCCCTTTTTCTTTTTCTGCCTGAGTTGAGTCTTGCTCCTTCCTAAGCTTGTCTCTTCTCCTGCATGCATTTAAGAAATTGTAGTTAGCATTTCTATTGTTGGCTGCCTGTGCAAGTTGAGATTTGCCTGATTTAAGAAGTATTCTTTTCCTCCTGCACAGTGAATAAAAATGATAATAATATATGCCATGTTAGTTTAAATTTATATTTTGACGCATTTTTAGTTTATGCTTTAGATTAGTTTTCAGTTTTATTTTATATTTGTCCCATACATGCTCCATGATGGGGTATTCTAGTGTTTGTGAGAGCAGGAACAGGTGCA
Organism: Larix kaempferi; assembly: GCA_027924585.1. Lineage (NCBI taxonomy): Eukaryota > Viridiplantae > Streptophyta > Pinopsida > Pinales > Pinaceae > Larix > Larix kaempferi. Next base: position 10,584,191 of record BSBM01000616.1, on the reverse strand, counting down.
AGATAAAAGCTGAAAGCAAGGATGGTGCAGTGCTGGATTGAAGATTGATGTAGAGCAGTTCGAGACCAGAGATTCTGAGGTTCTCAAGCGCTCTCTCCCTTAGAGCACTTGTCCCAGCTGGAGCCAGATGTTATCACACCATAGTAGCAGGGCTACTATTCTTGTACAGCAGATATCTGCACATTCCAGAGCTTCCTTTATTCCAGAGCATGGCTATATATATATTTTGGATCACTCATGATCAGAGCAGTACATTATTCAGATTTTATGACCTTATGTCAAGGCTGAGCCTTGAGAGTTCAGATTTGATGACTGATGTGACCACTTATCCCATTACAGTTTCAGTTCAGTGCCTAGAGATGTATTTCAGCGGTGTTTTAGATGATGCATGATGATTATTATTATGATGATGTTGTATGATCTATGGATATGTTCTCACTGACTGTGGCTTATTATCTTGTTGATTTATTCATGATCATAGCATGTGCTTGGTATATTATTCCTGATGTGGCAAACTATTTAAAATGAACTGTAAATCATAAAATGGACAATTGCTTGCACTTTTAGGTCATTTAACAAAACTTACTGGTTTTCCACCTTACATAGATATGGTCTTTCCCGACACCAAGTTGTCTGCTAGTGTAGGCTCCATATTCACTTGTCTCCATCCATACATGACCTTCCTATTTGACTTTAAGCCCTGACTTGTCTCATTTGACTTTCTGATACCGAGGACTTCCCCATTTTTCTACCTCTGTGTTTGGACCGCATCCCTGTTTATCCAGTGTCTCGGCTCTGAGTTGGTGACAAAACTTACCTTTGGTGAGTTGGATTGTAGGCCTAAATCATTCTGGTCGGTTGTCCCGATGTTTGGCATTGGCTCGAACTCCCCCTAGTCACTTGAGATGTTGTTGGCTAAAACTGAAAGCTCATGTTCTACCTATGGAAACTTAAAAAATTCGCCCATGGAAACAAAAAAAAGGGGCAAGAGCAATGAAAAGCTAAAAATACTCCTCGAAGAGTATAAGAAAGGTCCAAAAAGCAATAGTTCTTAAAAGCTATATCTAAACAATTGCTGACCTTGTGAATATATGAAAAACATGCCCTGGATGCAAGCTGCAACTAGTTGTGCTTCTCAGCACATCTGAAATCCGAAGGGTTATGTAGGCCAAAAAGTCTACGGAAATAAAATTGAATGATCCTAATGAACCTGGATCAACTTGATGTAGACATGATGCCTAAGTTGAATAAGCACTCTCTAAACAACTTATCCATTTGTGAGGCACAGCCATTCCCCGTGTTCTTTTGTCCAGCACAGAGTTTGTAGCTTCCCCCTTCTCCCAGTCCAAAGTATTTTTGAGTTAAGTTAGACAAGTCAAACCCTTGGCCCAACCTTGCTCCTAGCCTTCATCCTTCACTAGCAGTTTGACCATGTCCAATGGGTGAGTTTGTCATTTGAACTATTGTGCAAGTAATTTTATATAACCACGGAATATGTTAACTTGATTAATGCCACTGAATGGAATTTATACTTTGAGCTTAGCTGTGGGAATGATTAGAGAAACATTGTCTTAGTCTACTGATGTGATTTATCCTTGATTATATATTCTTGGGATCCGTGATGATGTGGACCATGTATGGATGATTATTGATGATGATTTATGGTCCCACATGTTTGATGATGATATCATATGATGGACATATGATGCAGATGATGTTTGATCCAGTTCAGCAGGTTTATTATTATTTCAGATCAGCAGATTATACATTGTCCATATATGGTGGACCCTACAGCTGGCCCATTAGGGCAACCCAGGGTGTATGAGTACTCATTCCTAGTGGATTTGGGTCTTCTGGATCCATTGAGACACTTACCTTTCAGTTCCGGGCACTTCTGACAGTGATTGATGCAGTTTTACACTTGTTGACCAGATTTGGGGCTGATTTCCCAGCCTGAGCAGCAGGGGCCCCGAGAGGCCAGTTCACCTAGGGCGCTGATGATGGAGGGGGTGGTCCAGCCACTTGTTATTACCATTTATCCCCCCTCCCGGAGAGCCTGGTGGGCTCAGATGGACAGCGCTAGCACCCTAGGAGGCAGTTTTGGCACTTTCACAGTTCCCGAGGCAGTTAAAAAATGGGATAAAGTGGTCACTGAGGAAATCGATTTGGGCAATTGAGGCAAGGTTTTGGCATTTGGTTTTCACAGAGGTCTTCCAGGATGGCATCACTATCTTCCAGTCAGTTTTCACCATGTGGGTATGCCCGGATTGATCACAGGAGGACATTTACTGCTTGACTGTCATGGATTCTGAGGACAGTTTTGGTCATTTTTATTATATTGGACATATTTTATTATTTTATTGTGCCTTGGGGATGAGCTAGTAAGGATTGATGCCTCCTAGCCCCACCATGTGCTTATTTTATCATGTCCTAGTCATCATGAGGTGGATTATTGTACTTTTTACCCCTCTAGTGGGATGACGTCACCCTCCATTTGTACCATTTAGTGAGGGCGCTATTGTTATGTTGAGTGATCCATGTGATATTATGTTATGGTTCATCCTAGCCATTGATTGTATGATGAGATCTTATAATCTCAACCACTCATTTGATGTAGTATTGTAGAGTGGTATAGGGTTTTGGTCTTTATTATCCTATATAAGGAGGAGACCCCCCATTGTAAAGCTCACCTTTGGAGCTCTGGAATATTGGAATAGAAGATTTTTTGTGGAGCACATCTCTCTTGCATTGTGGATTCTCTTGCATGTTGAATATACAGTATCTCTTCTATGTATCATTGTGGATTTTGGTGCTTTTGCTAACCTTTTGACAGGAAAGTCGAATTGGAGAGAGGAGGGCGACTTCATGAGGGTTATTGTTGGAGGGATCCACATATTCTCTCTTGGGTTGATCTTGTGACAGGGAGTATCATTATTGTATCTTCGTGACATAGTTGATGCTTTCTATTACATCTTTCTACCATTTTCATAATCATCTTGCTTGACTTGTTTCTTTGATCTTGTCTTGTAGGAGGAGGACGATTTGGCTATCTTGGAGAAGGGCGATTTGGTTGGAGCACTTGGATCTCACTCTTGAATATACACATAGGAGAATGCTATCAACTTGCAAGGTGGCCATAAGCAATTGAGGTAAGATCTACAAGGTATGTGCCTCTTTCATCCATTCTATCTTCATTGGTCATAAAACCCTAATTAAATCAAAACCCCAATTTTGGTATTTCTTAGATCTACTTAGATCTAGCCTTGCATTTGAAAAGATATTAAAAACCCACCTCTATAGGATCCACCCCTAGTTGGATCTATAGTTTGGTGGTGATTGGCTAAAAATTGACACACTTTTCAATGCAAAAAGCCTTCTTGAGCCTAAATCGATTTTCCTAAGAGAAGCTTGTTGGGTTAGATCTAGCACATGGATAGGTGAGATCCCACTTGATTTGACATCTAGACATTTAATAACCTATACCCATATCTTTACTTTGGTGAAAACTACCTTGTGGACATCTCTCCATGTTTTAAGGGGTTGAAACCCCCTTTTGACCTTCTTGGCATCTTAAAACTTAGATCTACTAAGATCTAGCCATTGGATTCACTTGAAACTTTGAGGAAACATAGATCGGGGTACTAACATCCTGGATCTACATTTTGGTGGCCATTGGACTTGATTTGGTCCACCAAAACCCATTTTTGGACCCTCCTTGAGCAAATCGCACCCCCTTGATTTTTTGAGTTGGTCCACTTCTAGGAAGTGGGTGTTGGAGATTGTCATGGATTTGGAATGCCCATGACTTGAAACCTAGGTCTATACTGTCCTTTCGTCAAGATCCGCCTTGGGGATTGCATTCCTTGTTTTAAGGGATTGTGGTCCACTTTTGGTCATCACTTAAAAACCTAGATCTATAAGATCCAACCATTGGATCTCTCTCAATCCACTTGACTTGGCTTCTAGGTGTCCCGATCTACAATTTGACATACTTTTTTGACCCCATTAGCCCACTTAACAAGGCACTAGTCCATCACCAAGCAAGTCGCACTCCTTGGGATTGGTGTCAAATCCTAGATCTAGCATATGGGTATCCTTGAAATCAACTTCAACTCATAGATCTAGTCTACATATAACCTATAGTACCTACCTCACACCTAACTTCACCTTGTGGGCCTACCTAGAATCACTTCACACTTCCCAAGAAAACTAGATCCACTTGTGTAAACATATGGTACTATACTTTGTCATCATACCCCATCATGTGGCCTAGACCATACATAGGTTGAAACGTTAATAATCTCTTATACTTCTCTCAACCATACCTTAAACCTTAGGTCCATTTAGCCTTGCATTGGTTTCCGCAACTCATTACTTACCTACCCTTTGAAACCTTTGTTTGGTTCCAATCAACTGTGATTGGGGTATAGGGTCTCCCCCTTGGTCTAGTTACACCTTGACCTAAAGCGAAGAGTGCCTCGGTTGACGTGACTCCCACCTGCATTGGGAACCGTGGCATCTCTTGGGTCACCTCTTTAGTTGCCTAGCTCCTCTACCGTCCCGGATGGGATACCTCTAGGGGCAACTACAAGTTGTGTGATAACAGTGCCTTGAGTTGAAACGCTTGTGTAGGTGTTTTGAAGGGGAAGAAAAGCTTGAGGAACTTTGAAAACAAGAAGATCTTTACCCAAAAGAAAGCATCAAAGAGACCATAAGGATGATCCAAACCAAGAAACTATTTACACTCTCCTTTTGTAAAAGCTCTTAAGAGCTCCATATTGTTCCTCTAGTTGTTTTATTTTCCTCTCAAAAAGTCCTTTCAAGGGTTAAAATCCCAAGGCACTTGTACTTGATTAATAAAAAGGCTAAGTGGGATAAGGCCTCCCATCTTTTGGTTCTTCTTCCCCATTTGGAGAAGAGTGTCTTATGTTCTTAGTTTAGATTTGTTTCAAGTTTTAGGAATAATTTCATTGTGTACTTAGAGTTTAAATTTTATTTCAAGTTTTGACCTAAGAAGTCTCTTGGGATTTGATCCCAAGTGCCGCATTGACTTTGCGTGATGCTTCTCTTTCCCCACTGTGTACTGCGTACGACCAGCTAGCTGGAAGTTTCATGAACAGTGTGTTGAAGTCATTTGTGACTTCCTTTTTGCTAGATTAGTTTCTGTTGTAGAACACTAGTTTCATTTGCAAGCATTTTATTTATTTGCTATATCATTGTCTTTTATCATTTTACAATCTTTTTGAGCTATCACTTGGTTTATGCTTACAATCTGTTTGTCTTATAAAATGAACCAAAGTCTCTTGAACTTGCAATAACCCAAGTCAAGAGCACTCTCTGTCGAAGAGCATTCCCACTGCATATCTTTGCATCAAGCATATAGATTAGCTAAGTCTCTTAAAATTCCGTCTTAAGATGAAGTCAAGAGCGCTCTCTGTCAGAGAGTTGAATTGTGTGCTCTTAATCATAAAATGCTTCCAACTCACATCCCCCAATAAAATTTATCTTCGTTGCTATCCTCCACTTAGTATGCTCTGCCGACCCTAAGGGGTTGGGCTTGTACTCAGAACGGTGTTGGATCTGTTAATCTTGAAAGTGATAACATAATAAAATTTTCACCCCACAACCAACGAACCGGCGTTGCTATTTCGAGAAATACTCAGGTAGTGGGCAAAGTTCCTAAACCTGGTGGGGCCGGAAATCACCGTTGTCAGAGAGTTCTAAGTGCTGGTTAAGTCATTGGACACCTAGTCAGAATACTGGACGGTCCGTCATACCACCAAAAGGGAAGCCACTGAAAGTATACCTTTCCGGTTGGACGCACGCCTTTCTTTTGCTAGCCTAATAATCAAGATCACTAAAACTTTCAATCAACCAAGATAATTTGCACAACGATCTCATGAACCTTACTATTGAGACTCGTATTTCAGCATCCGAAGCACTTATTGACTCCATTTGGCACTGGTCTTCAAAACTTATATGCATTACCTTAATTTGGACTATTTGTCATTTATATTTTGAATCATATTGTGGATGCTTATTTAAATTTCAAGTCATCATATTTTGTTCATCTTAAATCATTATGTTCCACAACGTGGATTGCTTTACCTTGTGTTTATTTCATTATAAAATTGTGATATTTCATCATTAAAAAACTCCTAAACAACACTCACCTGCATCATCATACACCCAAAAACATTTAAAACATAAGAGCCATAGAAACTCTTTGTAGGGACTACCCCCCTTGGCTTCGTTAGGAGTTAGCCTAAACGGAGGAGCTGGAATTCAGGGGACAATACCTGACTCATTGCTTGCCTCCAAGGCCACACTTCTCCCACTTGTAGTAAGGAGACAACTTTCAAAAGATTTCTGCTGCTGGTGTGCATCTCGGCGGACAACAAGCCCTAAACCCTACAACACATTGTTAACTAGAGACCCCTATTGTCCCTAAGGTCTACACTGGACTGCTACAGGGCAAAGCTAGCGAATTTAGAAATGATTTAGTTTTTCCTCTGAAAAATTGGATAATTCTCTAGCCAAACTGTGGTTTGTGTAGGATATTTGAAGATATTTAAGAACAATAAATAGGTATGAACCCGGAAATGTGACTATGAATCAAATGTGAATTGAAGCAGGAAAATAAGTCTGAAACGTAAATGCATAGAATAGTAAGCTACAAATTCTATCGATTTACGAGCCATTCCATCACACAACAACGTTATATTCAGGAAAGAATAAGTGAAAACAGAGCAAGATCACAGATAATAAGCATCCATAGTTCTGTAATTAGTTTTGTAATTCTAAAAATTATGCAGCGCATTTAAAATCTCTAAAATCAAATAGACACTTAGCATTCAACATATAAGATGGCACAATTGTTTCATAACTTAGATAGTCTCAAATATTCATGGAAATGATGTTCAAAATAAACTTACAAAACCCAGAATCTCCAATGGCTGGCTAGAAATCGAACACTCTACTTTCCTCCTCCAAGGAAGAACTCTATTCCCTTTCCAATGATCCAATTTATAGAAATTATAAAATGAGAGCTTCTCTGGTTCTTTTTTTTGGAAAAAAGATTTCAACAATAAATCAAATGCAAGAAATCAAGAGGAGTTAGGTCGAATTCCTCCAGGTCCATGATTTGGAGATGCTTGGATGCTGATTGGGCATTTTAAAATTGGCCACCGTGATTTTCTAGAAACTTCCGTGATAAACAGACATTATTTTCTCCTAAACAGCTGCGAAATTTTGAAAACCGCCCACTAATAGGATAAGTCACCCTATTCCTGAAGTGGGTTTTTAACCGTTTCAAGTGCATCATTACGGTTCGGTCAGAATCCGTTCCTGAAATTTGACATCCAGAAAATTACGGGAATTTGTCCACGTGTTTTTAACTGGCAAACTGTTTTAATCTGGAAAAATCTCGATGATGTATAAGCTGGAAATATACTATTTGAAAGCCAAAAATTCACCCAAAACATGAGCATCATCCTCCTTGCTGCACTGGGTCTTTAAAATATTCAAAATAATAAAACTATTGTTTCTCTACACATTTTGCAGCGCAGGTAAAATTCCTTGTACAAGAGGCGCTGCAGATTTTCCTGTAGTAGCTTGGAGTAGATTTGAATTTTCGTTGATTAATTTGACAGAGCCCTCTGCCATCAAATCTGGAATTTGACTCTAGACGAATGTTGCTGATATAAATTCTCAAAAAGCTTGATTTACTTGAACAAATATGTTCTTGAACTGTACTCTGCCACCTTCAATTAACATTTGATCCAAGAACCAAATATGTTCTTCTAAACCATGTGACACAATCCAATAAAATTAGAATATAAAATTCCATCTAGAGCACAACCCTTCCCCAACATTCAAGTTACAAGCATCAGTATATAAATGTGCATGTCTAAATCTCTCTTTGGTGTAAAGGGCTGGTAAGAAAATATATAGCTCTAAAGATCGGTAACAATTGCATAAAGCCCTGTAATGTTGAGCCTGTACAAGAGATTCCCATTGCCAAGGCTGTGTTATATCCATTAACTTTGGAGCCACGTCTTTTGATGAGCAGTTAGTAAAAAATACATAGGAACTGCGAAGAGATAATTATGTAATGATTGAAGCATGGAAATTGCATTTTTCTCACTGTTTGTGCCAATAACATTGACACCATACTTCTCTACTGCACCTGCAGCCACCTAAGAATTAACAATACTGTCATCTACAGCAGTTCGGTAGCGCACTGTAACCTACAGCCAGTTCTGTAGTGCAGCTGATAAATCATTCTGCAGCATGCTTTCTCAAGGAAAATCTGGTCCCAAGACTGATTTTCTCTTTCTCAAGTGCAAAGACTTAAACCAGGGCGCAGTAAATGCAAAACTAACAGCAAACTCTATGCAAACATTGTGCCATCTCAGCATGTTTTACTAGCTAATAATCAAATTGAAAACAGAAACATAAAGCAAACATAAAATCACACAGTAGAAGATCAAGGATAATGTTTATCTTAGGTAGCAGTTCTTGAGGTAACCTTAGACTAAGTTTGAATTTCAGGGTCTCAAGTTTGTAAAAAGTAGACAATCCTAGGTGCAGACCTAAATACTAACAACCCCATTCTTATATGGATTGGATATAAAGGTGGGAAATGAACCCTGAACTGTTGTAAAGTAGAAACCCCATCCTTGTAACTTATATGGATTGGAAATGTCAATATTTTTTTTGTGCACAAAATTTACTATATTTTGAGTTTTTTTGTATTCGCTGAGTCTCGAAACAAGTTTCACCAAGTCATCAAGACTTGCCGAGTCCCAGGCCAACTGAGTCTTTTCTGAGGTGAGTCTGACAATTTTGGATGCATTTACAATACCCTGAGGATTGTTTAGCATTAGGCAAAATACTTCTAAATTTTAAATTTATACTGTGGGATGCAGGATAGATGTAGCCTGATGTAGCCTCGGAAAGGGTAGTATAATCACTTTCATGAGTTGAATACCTAATTAATATATTGTTAACTATGGTTTTGAAGTGACATGACCAAGATGTTTCTGCTATATGCAACTCTTGGGAATGCATCTTTGTTATTTTTGATTAGCATCACCAATGAATCCGTTATGCATTTTCACATGTGAGATCCTGATGTGTGATTTCTGTGTGAACATATCAATTTCTCACATATTCTCTTTACTGATTCAAGAGCTTTGCATCATAGTTTTATCACTTACTACTTTTTAGATAACAACTCTAGATGGTTGAGCTTGAAATATTGTTTGGAATAAAAATGAGAATGTTGTAGCTATTCGTGGTGCGTGAGAGAGATTTATGCAAGATACTTATCTCTCTTTGTTTTAATTAGGCTGGCAGAAGAAGGGCAGAGAAGAGGCACAAATTTATGCAAGACTTTCTAACAGAGTTTTATGAAGAATGGGAGGGCAATTTGTGATTCGAAGTTTCTATTCTTGTGTTTAAAGTGTTAGAATTTTGATAGCTTGATGAAAAGACAACATTTTTAGAAATTGTTTTAATTCAGGATTTTTATAAACTGATAACTTATTTAATATGCCAAGGAGTTAGACAGAATTGATACTAGGATGCATTCATTTGTACTTCCGGTTTTTCTTTTGCAATGAGGATAATTAATATCAAAAGTATTGTTTCAGACAGATTTGGAAAGAATCAATCTGATTATTTATAGACAATGTTCACTTTGGATGATCATATTTTTTTGCGCCAAGAGGCGCTCTACAGCCCAATATGAGGGAGATCTTGTAACGTTTGTCCATGTTTGTCCATATTATTGTCGGCCATTAATAAAATGTAATAATTAAAAGTAAAAGGTAATAATATGATGGAGATCTTGTAACGTTTGTCCATGTTTGTGCATATTATTGTCGGCCATTAATAAAATGTAATAATAAAAAGTAAAAAGTAATAATATGAGGGAGATCTTGTAATTTGTCCATGTTTGTCCATATTATTACTGGCCATTAATAAAATGTAATAATAAAAACTAGAAAGTAATAATATGAGGGAGATCTTGTAACGTTTGTCCATGTTTGTCCATATTATTGTCGGCCATTAATAAAATGTAATAATAAAATGTAAAAAGTAATAACGTTTGTCCATTGGATCTAGGTGTAAACCTCTCCTCGAAAAGCTCCTTGAGTGCAATACCTGAGAAGATGTTTGCACCTCGGGAGATTTGATCCCTCTCGGCGCTTGATAGAGCCTAGGATTTGGATCTAGGTTGGTTATGTGTGTGCAATAAATGATTCATGATGATAATTTCTCTCAATTGGAGGATCCAATGGACTTGTGAACCATGGAGTGGTTTGAATCACTTTGTGTACTAATCTAATAAGTTATGTAGTGTAGTTGTTATAACAACTATTAATGTTTTGAAAAAAATATTTTGAATATATTTACCTATTAATTAATTCATTAATTTGTAATATTTTGTTGAAAACCTGTCCATGCATTGTTAATAAACTGACATAGATCCATCTTAAACCTGGATCTATCAAGCACCGAGAGAGATCCAATTTCTTGAGGTGTAATTTTTTTTAAAATTTAAACTCAAGAAATTTTCTCTCTTGATTGATAGATCCGGGTTTAAGTTTTAAGTTTTTATTTTATAGACGAAAATCGATTTATTAATTACTTTTCATAATATTTTATTTTATGAGCCAGCATGGATTTTTTTTAAATACTTTCCATAATTTTTCATTTTATGAACTGACATGAATTTTTTTAATTATTTTGTTAGGAACGAATGTTACAATATCTCCCCCATACTGGGTTGTAGAGCACCTCGCTCCTCCGCGTTCAATAATTTTACTATTCATTTATTGTAGACATGCTAGTAGATATATTAATATGTACTTTATATTATATATATTTGCACATGCAATATATTAAAATGCAATTTGTGTTATGTGAATTAAAATATAATGTACTTTTGAATTTGCTTATTTTATCTTTTTAGTTGCCATATTATTGATATTCTTTCATAAAATGTCTTATTCAAATATGTAGTTTTGTTGGGCCTCACTTCTTAAAAAAGAAAGTAACCTAATGGGAAAAAAACTTGATTTTGAATCAATCAAACTGATTTTGAACGAGAAAACAATCATTTCAACATTTTAACATTTTAAGTAGATTGCAAAATGTCCCATTTTTTTTTTTGCTAAACACCATTTAGGACGAACACTAGAGATTGAATTTGATTTTGAACAAGAAAACAATCATTTCAACATTTTAACATTTTAAGTAGTATTGGAAAATGTCCTATAATGTTTTTTTTTTTTTGGCTAAACACCATTTAAGAACACTAAAGATCGAATAAGTAAGGAAGTCATTATGCGCAAAGAAGATAGACCCCACTTATATAAAGGGGATACCTATAATTCAAAATAACATAACTATGATTCATATATGATACCAAATGCAAAGAAATTTATTTACATTGGTGAAGATATTGTTACTTTATAATTTCTATTTGATTTATTAGTTAGAGAATCATTATTGAAATATTTTTATTGTTATTTAAATAATGTAAATATGAAGTTGCCCAAGCCCTAAATTTTGGAATTAACCAATTTCCAAAAATATAAATGAAATGGAGCTTATTAATGAAGCTAGTTTTGGAAAGGTCATATTGTAGTCTTCATAAAAGAAAAGAAAGAAAGAAAATACAAAATATTGGAACATGATGTCATATTTATTCTCCATCATGTAGAAATGAGGTTTGTATCCATTAAGATCATAAAATACAAATTATGTAGTTTTTTTATATGATTTTTTAAAACACATTTCTCTCCCCTTTTGTTTTTGTAAAGTTCATCAAAAATAATTAATAATAATAATACTAAAAAATATTTTATATAAAATATTAATCCAATAAATAAAGAAAAAAAATTCAAAATAAAAAACAATAATAATAATGACAAAGCGATTTTTTACAGGTATTCTTGTAAAATATGAACTAAAAATCCAATACAATATGTAATGATACTCATAATTAGGAATGTAAGATGCCGCAATTTCTTGGAAAAAATTATAAACTATTCAATAAAATAATTGGTTTTAGATTTTATGTTGTAAGCAATTAACTATTTATAATAGTTTATTATGATTTTAGTTTTCAAGTGTAAAAAATGTCTAATGTTGAAGACTAGTTTATATATTGACTTAGTGTTGAAAATTGGATTTAACCTATTTCTAAAAATATAAATCATATGGAGCTTATTAAGGAAGCTAATTTTGGAAAGGTTACATTTGGGTAGCTATCAAACGCCATGAAGAAAGGAAAGGAAACAAAAAATATTGGGACATGATGCCATATTAATCCTCTACCATGTAGAAATGAAAAAAGTCTGTACCAAGGAAAACACCTTAATGCCATATAATTAACAAAACATGTAAATAATGTTGTTCTTTTCCATATGATTCTTTTATTTATTTATTTATTGTAGAATACTTTTTGTATTTATAATGACATTTATAACCACAATTACAAAGAGTTTTGATTCATATTATTTTTGAAAATATGGTTTCCTCCCAATTTGTTATTATCAAAATAATTAACAATAATATACTAAAACAATATCCCAACATTTTTTTTATATGAATAATTTCTGAAAAAAATTAACATTACAAATAATAAAATATTAACAAACTGATTCATTGTTGCTATGAAGGTAAGATCTGGCAATTCCTTGGAAAAAAGTAATAAACTATTCAATAAAATAATTTGTTTTGGTTTTCTACTCTAAGAAGGAAGGAAATGAAATACAACATATTTGAACATGAAGCCATTAATTAGGATAGTCTTTTTACTCCACGAGGGAAGGGAAGGAAAAAAACACAATATATTTGACAAAAATTCAAAATAACAAATATTAAAAATAATAACAAACTAATTCATTGTTATTACGCAAGTAGGATGTCTTTTTAAGTGTAAAAAATGCACATATAGTGTATCTTGAATGATCTAAATAAAAGTTTTCATGAAGAAATATATGTATTACAATATTATATGATATTTCACAACACAAAAAGTTGATGCCACTCCATATTTTTTCTTAGAGTATTCCTTGTGCAAAAATGCTTCTTGTTAGGATATTTCTTTTTTTATTTAAGATATAATTAAAATGAGAAATTGATTATCGATAAGATGTATATATTTCTTCTTAGGGTATTCCTTGTGCAAAAATGCTTCTTGTTAGGATATTTATTTATTTATTTAAAATATAATTAAAATGAGAAGCATTGGGTGATGCTCATAGAGGTGAAGATGTGGGATTGAGACTAGCAAAATGAATTGCATAGCATCAATAATCACCTATGGGGCTTGTGCTTGGTAATTAGGACTTCTCAGGAGGTCACCCATCCCAAAACTCCTTTGGCTCAAGCACACTTAATTGTGAAGTTTTCCCCACAATCAAGTCCACTTAACTTGCTACCCCAGTTGTCTATTTCTTTACTCTCTTTTTGCTTCTATTCTTTTTCTTTCTTTTTTTTAAATATTATAATTTTAAACCTCTTATTTTATTCTTTTTATTTTATTTTTTATTAATATCTTAGTTCGTTTTATTATTTCTCCTTATTTTCAAGTTTCATTTTTTTATTTTTTATTTTTGTTCTTTCTCTCTTCATTTTTTATTTATTTATTTCCCTTATCTCTCATTTACTTTTATTGTCTTTATTAATTTTCTTGTCTTATGTGTAACACTTTAAATCTTATTTATTCTTCTTTTTCTTCCTTTCTTATGAATTTAGGTTATTTAAAAAAAATCTCTTCTCCTTGTTTTTTCCCTTAATTATTATTACTTGTTATTTTTCTTAATTTATAAAAAATAAAAAATATTTCAAATTTCTAAATATTAAGATATTATATTAAAAAATTCAAATTTCTAAATATTAAGATATTATAATAAAAAATTTCATATTTATAAATTTTCATAATAAAAAGTTTGTCCTTCTCAGACTTAATTCTTCCCTCCTCCTGTCTCATTCTATATTTATCTGGCTTCCTCATTCTATATGTATATATATTTGTCTTCCTGTTCTCTTCTCTTATTCAACATGATGCCATTTTAATTGAGACCGATTGAGGAATTCTCCATTCAAAATGCACTTTCCTCTTCTTTCTTTAACAACACATTTTCCCTATCTTCTTTTGGTGTAAATACTTAGACCCAAAACATAACAAAGAGAAAATATATTTAATTGAAACCCTAATTAGTTCTTTTCTTTTTATTTGCATCCCAACATTAAAGGGAAAGTGTATATAGACAAAATCTAAATAACATGATATCCATAATAAATGTTGGTTTTGTGCACTTTACTAGTGAACATCCAATTAACATAACTTGACTAAAATAATTAAGTCATACAAATCTTCATTTTATGTTGCCTTCATTGGAAAACAAAACAATACATGAAAGCAAAGGTAGGATGCATAAATGAAGGCACATGAGAGAGTCAAGGTAGCTCCAGGTAAATATCAATATTAGAGTGTCAAGGTAGAGGTAAACTATGAGGGACAAGTGGAAGTGAAGATAAGACTCTACATTCACCATGTGAAAAAAACTATTTCATTCTCTTGTGTTTCACTTAAAAGTGTGGATACACCATTAAAATATGTTTCTACAATATGTTTTTACCCATTAATCGTAGCCTTTGAAATCTTCTTTCCATGTTCAAAATGGCTTGCAAGACACATAAAGGCATACATAATTGTTGCAAAATCACTTTATGATGGATCCTTTTTGGGGCCATCATTCCCCTACTTTAATTCACTGACTCCAAGTGATCACTAAGTTATTGAGTGGATTCTCAAGGTCACCAAAACTAGAACTATGTATCTATCATAGTTCCACTCCAAAATGTATTGAAAATGTAAAAAAGTAGTGATTATTTCTTTGCTTAACTGATCGAATTAATTTTATTACATTGTTGAAGTTGACTCTAAATGATTGTGTTTCCCATATGGACTATCTCTCAAAGTATTTTACATATTTTTTTAAATTGAAATCCAAGAAACACAAATATACATTGAAAATTTTGTTATTGCATTGAGAGTAACGAGATACTCTACAATCTAGTATGGAGGAAATGCTCTCACATTTAGTACAAGGGAGATGTTGTCACATTATGATATAAAGTTACCAAAAATAAAAATAAAAAGTTCAAAAAAAATCATGTCGGCTCATAACTTATTGAAAATAAAAAGTAATTAAGAAAATGAAAACCAATATATATCCATCTTAAACCTAGATTTGAGAGGGATCTAATTTTTTGAGGTTTTGGTGCTTAATAAATCCAAGTTTAAAATGAATCTTTAAAATAAAATAAAAAACAGTTTATAAAAAATTACACTAACTTTTTAATGATATATATATATATATATATATATAGAGAGAGAGAGAGAGAGAGAGAGAGAGAGAGAGTATTTTGTTTGAAACAACTATTTCATGTTAAATGTCTAATTAAAAACAATAGGGGAGGGATGTCTATTCTTGAACAGGGACCAATAGTTGTCATAGTACTAGTCCCACACAGCCACCAAATATTGACATAAAAATGCCCATAAATTAAACATAAATATTTCATATTAAGTGCAGTAAATATTTAAATTATGTCCAAAAATTGCCCATTAACTGACTGGGCCAACAAGTGTCCATAAATAGTCTTTATGTGCAAAAGAGTACAAAACATCTTGTCCCAGCTACCTACATATCTGCCTAGGGATCCAAAATTACATGAACAACTAAATAACCCAGCTTGTATTTGCCACCTACTGCAAGGTACCTATCTAATCAACACCCACGAATATCTATTGGAGCATAAATATTCCAGCATGCATGAAAACCTGTTCAAGCACAAGGAGGAGAGTGTCAGCCATAACTGCATGGTTGTTCAACAATCCAACCCATTGTATTCAATAAATGACACCTACCCATTAAATGCACCCATTAAACAGATGAAAGCACAAGGATCACGAAATAGATGAAGGCACAAGGATCCACCATGACAAGTTTCCAGCCATTGGATCACATTTAAATCAATCCACAACACACATTCAAATTTGAGAGATTGCAATCCATGTGCACCCTTCTTACCAATCCAATTCAACATCAAACAACTATAAAAGAACCACAACCCTTACTGAAGTTGCATTTCAGACATTCAAACTACAGAGTGTGTGCACACTGGAGACATACCATCAGAGAGTGTGTGCACAGTATAATCACGTAATTGCATAATCAACTTCAATGTTTATGTTATTTATATTTCTGATATAATCAACTTCCAGTTTCCTTCTATATAATCAGCTTCCCTTGTAATGTTATTTCCACTTATGTTATTTATATTTCTGTTATAATCAGCTTCCCTTGTAAATGTGCAAGTAGTTGCAGGCATGGCAAGAGTTAGCAATGCAAGGAGAACAAGTTGTTGACTGAGTAGGGGTGCCTAGCTACGCTGCATCTCATCGGACGAGGAGAGGATCGATCATTCAAATGCCAACAATGCTCCCAGCAATGTTGTTGAGAATGACCATGCAGTGGTAGATGATACTGTTGTCCCACCATCAACCATAGAGCCACCATCAACCACAATTCAAGGGACAAGTTCAACCACCAAAATCAGTGCAATAAGAGGCTGGACAAAAGAAGACATGTTAGCTGCGATTGATGATATAGAGTTCAATGGATATTCCATTCGTGCAACTGCTAAAAAACATGGAGTTGCTACCTCATTAGTCCATTATTGGATAGATGGGCTCACACATACAAAACGAAGAGGGCCTGTTACAGTTATCAGTGAAGAGGAGGAGGACAAGGTGGTTCAGTGGTGTAAGGAGATGGCTCAGATGGGACATGGGCTAGAGCTGATACAGCTAAAATCCACAGTAGCTCAAATTTGTCAAGGGAGGCCAAACCCCTTCATAGATGGGTTTCCTGGTAAGTCATGGTGGTTTGGGTTTAAAAAAAGACATCTAGACCTTGTGTTGCGTACAACCGAGGGCCTAGATAGAGACAGGGCTCTAAATCTACGCCCTGCAATTCTTACTAAGTTCTATGCCACCCTTTCTAGTGCACACGAGAAACATGGTTATGCTCCAGACCATATATGGAACTATGATGAAACAGGTTTACAAGCAGGAAGTAATTGTGGCATGCATGTAATTGCAAAGAGAGGGAGTCGTAATGTGCCAAAGAGTTTTCCTAGGAGCAGGGAGTGGATCACTATTCTATGTTGTGTCAATGCAATTGGTGCTTCAATCCCTGGATTTTATCTATTTAAAGGTAAAACTCAACTCAAAAACTATATACAGAATTGTGAACTAGGTGCATGCATGGCTGCACATCCCCATGCTTGGATGACTAAAGAACTCTTTTTGAATTGGCTTACTCACTTTGATGCATCTATACCAGGCGGTGTCTCACCTGTAAATAGACACCTGCTGGTTTTAGATGGACATGGAAGCCACATTGTTGTGCAAACAATTGAGGAGGCTAACAATTTGGGAATCGACCTGTTGACACTGCCTGCTCATACCACTCACAGATTGCAACCCCTAGATGTTAGTGTGTTTGGGCCTTTCAAGAACTTTTTCAGGGGTGAGTGAGCTTCGTGGATGGAAAAGAATCCAGGGGTGGAGGTAAAAAGGTTTGATCTAGCCAAGCTTGCAAGTAAATCCTTTAAAAAGGCTCTCACACCTTCAAATATCAAGGCTG
Source organism: Larix kaempferi (assembly GCA_027924585.1). NCBI lineage: Eukaryota > Viridiplantae > Streptophyta > Pinopsida > Pinales > Pinaceae > Larix > Larix kaempferi. The sequence continues at coordinate 10,566,450 of BSBM01000616.1, read as the reverse complement.
GGTTTAGGAGGACAGGAATATGGCCATTGAATTCTGAGGCTCTCATGCATGATACTAGTTGTAGCCAAGCATTTGAACTGGATGGTCAGGAAGAAGGGGATGTCCAAGCACATGTTGATGGCCAAGAAGATGTGGAAGTAGAGGAAGACGTTGTTGCTGCTGATAATATGATATCCCTCTCTCAAGGAGGACCCTACTGTGGTGATGATGATGAACATGTAAGTGAAACAAAATATAACAATGAGCCATTTGAAAGTAACATGGAGGTTGTTAGACCAACTGAAACACTTGCAACTTCTGCATGTGATCTTCTTAATGTCTCTATTGATCATGCAACTGTCAATGAGAATGTCAATGAAAACCTTGATCATGCTCCAGGAAGCAACAATGGAGAATTTACTTTTCCAAGCCAGGTTACCCCACCATCATGGCTGGCAGAAGCCATGATGAATTTGGACAAAAATAATGTCTCAAGAACCAATGAAGAAAGCATGAATATGCCTTCACAACCAAGAGAATTGGACGATGAAATTGTTCATTATTTTGTGGACAATGGAAATCTAGAAGAAGATATTGTCCATAATGAGGTTCCAGCTGAAGAGGACAATATGGTTTAGATAGAGCAGGAGAACATTGACCCAAATGTTGAAAGGAAAGTGTTAAGCAAGGAGCAATAAGTGTCAACGAAGGGCCAGTTGCTTGGTCGGTTCCTAAAGCTACCAGTAGAGAGAGTGTCAGCAAAAAGAAGGCAAGCAACAACAGACAATCTTCGTCTATGCCGAAGTTCACAGTTACTCACCTCAGAAGACTATATAAAACTATTAGTTGAGTCTAAGCATAGGAAACTTGAAATCCAGGATTTAAAATAGAAAAAGAAGGACTTAGCTAAAGAAAAGAAGATTTCAAGGATTGCTGCAACATAACTTCGAGCACAGGAAAGGCTTGAAATAGAGAAAGAAAGACAAGAAAAGGCTCATCAAAAACATATGGAAAGGCAGGAAAATGAATTGAGAAAGGTTCAACAATTGCTTCGAAAAGAACAAGGGCTGGCAGAAAGGGTTTCCATTGATGTGAACATAGTGGAGGGGAGTAGGATGATGCCAAACACATTGGAACATATTGCAGATAATACTCCATGTTTCCGAGACCTCCTAAACATCCAAGTCCCCTGCTATCAACAAGTGCGGATGCCCACTTTATTCCCTCCTACCAGTGCAGGTGTCAATCATATGTATGATTATCAGGGGGCTCAACCTAATGCAGGGGTTAGTAGCACAAGTGTGCACTGTGGCTACTCAATTCCTCCATGGATACAAGAAGAAAATTGGATATCATATGGAGGCAATCAACCACAACCTAATGAGCCATTGTTAGGTAGGCCAACCAACTTGGCTCAAGTAGGAAACTCAACAATATTGGGCAGTGAAGATCTTGGAGGACATAAAGCATAAGGGTGTCATATAGGGGTGCAAAAGTTTTTGTTGTGACCACATTGCAATGTGGATTTTGTAATCACTGGCTCTAATGTTTGTAACATGGCCATTTTGGATACAATCCTAGACCATTTTGGATACAATCCTAGGTCATAGCGTTCCCTAATGTTTGCAACATTGTAATCAGGGGTTTATCATAAGGTTTAATATACAATTTCATCATTTCAACAGTACGATGTAATGTTCCCTGATTAAACATTTCATTAACATTGTTTAGGGTTTATGAATTTAGTTTTTTGTTGGTTTATGTTGCAATCCCTGCAGTAGGGTTAGGGTTCATCAACAATATATTCATTGTTTTTGTATTTAATGTTGCATTTGGCAATAAATATAGAGCCCTATATTCCTTCTATGATGTATGTGGCATGGTCTAGATCCTTAAACATGGACTATAATCCTTAAAGTAACAGTTAGGAATGGGTTTGAACCATTACCTGGGTTGTGATACCCATCCATGCGATGCAAACTCATAAAAACATACCCATATTTCTCTCCTAAGACTAATAATGCTTCTCTAAGGAATGTTCCATGGAGGGCTCTCATGCATGACTTATTACACCTAAGAACAATGAGTATGACCTAAATACAGTATCATACTAATCAACATAAAAAGGTTTAAATCATGTCTAGTCTATGTAGAAAAAAATTATAGGTGCAGTTCAGTTTCCCTATGAATTATAGTCTACAGCCCTTCAACTAAAATAATTATCAAATAATAGGGAATATGTCTCCCACTCCTCGCTGCAACCATAAATGGTCAAGCCAAGTGTACCTAATCTGTATTTGTTAGAGATGGAATATTTCGACCAAACATTCATCTAAAGAATATTTTCTACTGGAACCCTTGTCATGGGAGCAATAAGTTTGTATCTAAAGGTCACCATAGGTTCTTGTTTCATTGTTCATGATTGATTAGTTTTTCTATGTAATAATGTTCTGTTAGATACAAAGAAGACATGATACTTTAAAAGGAACCAAAATCAAATTCGATATCATTTTGAAGGCTAGAGCAACAAACGACAATAATCAAGCCAAAAAACTGTTTAATAAAACCATGTGTATATAAATGCATGCTATGGTCTACCCAACAACTAATTGAACAAGATACCTACAACCAAATCAGCAGGAAAAACTGAAAATTTAACTTCTTCTATTTTGCATATCAATTTTTCATATCCTTCGTCAACAATTTTGCATATCAATTTTACATTATAACAAGTATTTAACTCTAGCATAAACCCATATTGTAGGGATTGCAACTCTGCAATAAATCCATAAAACCTAACCCTACTACAGGGATTGCAACATAAACCAACAACAAACTAAATTCATAAACCCTACTGCAACATAAACCATAAAACCTTCAATTATTCAGCCCAAACTATTATCAATTATTCATCCCATAGAACCTCGATGAAAAATACAATTTCACCATTTCAACATAAATCTGTAAATAAACAACAATTCTGCATGACAAGTTCGCATAGCAACTTTGCATAATAATTATGCATAAAAACAATTATGGAACTCTGTAATAGGCAGGCCTAGCATCCTTCATCAACAATTTTGGATACCAATTTTGCATATCAATTATGCACTATAACACTTTTATAACTCTGTAATAAGCATATACCCATACTACTGGGATTGCAACTCTGCAATAATTCCACAAACCCTAACCCTACTGTAGGTATTACAACATAAACCAACAACAATTGATATACCCTGACAAATTCACCTTAACATTAACCCTACTGCAGGAATTGCAACACAAACCAACAACAAAATAAATTCATAAACCCTACTGCAACATAAACCCTACTACTAATATTTACAATTATGTCATGTAAACTATTATCAATTATTCAGCCCATAGAACCTTCATGATAAATACAATTTCACCATTTCAACAGAACTCTGTAAATAAACAACAATTCTGCATGACAAGTTCACATTACAAGTTACAACAATTATGGAACGAAATGCATCTTTTTCTAAACAAAGCATTTCATAGGGTGTTACAACTTAAATGAAAAACCAAAATGCAGCACAAAGCTTTTAAAATCAAAGCCCCAAATCCTCTAGGCTAAAAATCAACACAACTATTACTTAAAGCAGATGAATACGCCACAGCATGGGAGTATTCCCCAAATCCCCACAACAACAAAACATTGAAAGAAAATTACGTTCTTAACTAGGTTAGGGCACTGCCTGGATTAATACACACAATATTTATCAAACCATTAAAATAAATCTAGCAGAAATTGCAACAATTCATAAACCCTAACCAACAACAATTCATAAAACCTAAAAAAATCACCTTAACCCTAACGTAAAACTAGAGAGTCATGCTGCGGCGAATGCCATTCACCATAGCCGCAAATGCGAAATGAAACTCACCAATTCACCACCACCGCAAATGCTACATAAAAAACATAATGCGAAATGCTGCAACAACGAATGCAAGTCATAGACAGTAACTAGAAATGCACCAATTCACCAATTCACCACCTAGAAATGCAACCAGCAAGAAATGCAATCCGCAATAAATGCAACCAGCAAGAAATGCAACATGAAACCTTTAAATGCAACAGAGAAGGTCCACAGAATCCCCAACGGATTGAGAGTGTTGAAAAACATGGTCGCAAGTACGGCTAGTAGGAATCCTACCAGTGAGCCACTGTCGTGCCACCGAACGAGCCCACAAAGAAAATCGAGCAGGAAGGGACCATCTCCACCGAACACCACTGCCATGCCACTGCCGAACCCACGAAGAAAGTCGACCAAGAAGGGACCATCGCCATCGAACGCCACCGCCGAACCCACGAAGAAACTCGACCAAGAAGGGACCATCACCACCGAACGCCATCGAGCAGGACGCTACCATCGTCACCACCGAAACCACTGCCGCAGGAACCCACCAAGTCCACCATCGAACCGAAGCAAATATCCAACAGGGTCTGCTGCAAACGGGCTCACCAGCCTATGGTGCACCGTGGGCGTGGGGCAGCCATTGATGTATGGAGAACCGGTGGAGAAAACCAGTTGCACCAGTGAACGCCATCCGAACGGGAGTAAGGAACCTTCCATCCGCAACAACACATAACAACAACAAGCTACGACCATAACCAAAGCAAGATATGGGAAGAATGTAGGGCAATGTGAAAAAGTAATGGGGTGGCAAAGCGACCATAGACCGGGCCCGAGCAAGATAACACAAGAGGTAGGAGTGTCTGCGGGAAAAGTGCCAGGTGACCGTGAAAAAGCGTGCTGAAAAGGCCGCTTTAAAGCGCCCACTCACCATGACAGGTGGCGCTGCCATCTGGGCCCGATCATGCCATGTGCTGAGGTGACCACGTGGCGTGGGGGAGGGAGCCAGGTGGGGTGTCCAACAACTGGCATCCCTCCCCTAATTACACTAATGATATATATGTTTGAAACAACTATTTCATATTAAATGTCTAATTAAAAACAATAATTACATCGATAGATGTTTATATTTTAGAATTTGGGGTGGATTAGGACGTAGGCTTTTCCTAGATTGTAGGAGAACGAGAAAAGTGTACCGTCAGGATTGATTTTATGGTTGTTGTTCCAAATTCGAAATAAACAATTATAAAAAAGAAAATAAAAAAATAACTAGCAGTTGATGCATGAATAACTAGTAGTTTATGCATGGATAACAGGTAGTTTGTGGCAGACAACCCGTTTAACTAGGAGAAAGCAGGCGATAACAAGTAGTTGAGGCATAGACAATGAGTGATTACAACTACACATGGAGAACAAGTAACACATAACTTGTACGTGGCACTTAACTTGTGGCCTATCGGTGTTCCCCGACCACAAGTTAATTCGTTGTGCTAGTTAAGAATTCGGGGTGGACTAGCACCTATGCTTTTCGTTGATTGCACTAGGAGGAGACACGTGTACTATCCAGATTGATTTTATGGTTGTCATTCCAAATTTGAAATAAACAATTATAAAAAAAAAAAGAATATAAATAATCATTGGTAATTGATGCATAGATAACTTGTAACCGATGCATGGATAACTCGCAGTTTGTGGCAAACAACCTATTTGTAGCTAAGACATAGACAACAAGCAATTAAAACTAAGTGTGGAGAACAAGTAACATATAACTTATTCATAGCACTTAACTTGTGGCTTATCCGTGATCAACAACTACAAGTTAAGTGGCTGTGCTAATTATACCAACACGATCTACGTAGAATGATCTCATTTCCCATAGATGATAGCCACTGTAAACTTGTCGTCCCGCGGTCATGGGGGGTGAAAGTCAATTATGATTGAAGGATTGAAAGAGACGTGCTTGATGGATATGGAACTGAATTCGTTGCATATCGTAAGCGAAAAAAAATCAAATGCTTATTTGTGGCAATAAATTCGTATGGTTTGTATAATGAAAATTCACAAAATTTTAATGATTCGACTCTTTCGAAACCAAAATAATGACTGTGGTGACGTTTGGACTTACAATGGTATAGGTGATCATAGTAAATAGATTTACTTGAATAAAGAGAAGTGAAGATTAGTTCCATTAGTGTCGGTTGAATTGTTGCTTGGTTCTTGTTTCTTCAAAAGTTGTATTATATAATCTGTATGCAATTAGTTTTTCTCATATATCCTCTTATTCAATTTCGTCATTGCAAAGGTTGAGAACCAGAATAGAGTACAAACACAAATTTGTTGTTGTGAATAGTATGACATGAGAGTGAAAATGCTAGACATCTCGGTAGAATCCAAATCTATCAGTGTCTTGGAGTGAACTCTCATTCCACATGATTTCCACCAATATTTACAAAGTACTATAGTGTATTTTTCCTATGATGTTTGAACTTCTTCCTTCTCATTCATGGAAGAGCCATTTTAGATCTCTTCAATATCATCCATAGGTTTATCTCTTGAAGAGGATCAACCATCTTTTCAAGGAGTTGATCAATTGAATTAGGTTGAGATGCCTGATCTCTTTGATATCCCATTTTTTAGATTTTCTAATTCTTAAATATTCAAACCAAATCCCTTCATAAAATATTCTAATAATTTAACTTCTTTATATCCCATATTTTAGATTTTCAGTCCCAAAATATTTTAACCAAATCCCTTTATCAAAACTTCCAATAATATTTACTTGAAAATATGAAGGATGAAAGGTTTTTTTTTTGTAAAGGATCAAGGAAAATTTTAAGGATCCATAATTTTCTCAAAGTGTAGAAACCTTGGCGAATCTTACTAATTTTTGAATTTGCAACCACAAAATGTTTAGCGATTTAAAAAATATATATATATTCAAATTTCTAAGGACTTTATATAGTTTTTGGATAATTTTGGCGATTTTTAGAGTAAAAAAATTATCCCATAGAATTTGGGCCAATCATCTTTGGAAAAAAGGTAAATTGACGATTTTTTGGGGGGAAAAAGATGGAAAAATAACCCATAGACTAAATTTTGCCCCTTAAACTTTTTGTTATAAAGAATGCATCTTTTCACCCATTTATCCAATTATGACCACTTTGGGTTCTATGCATAAGTTCCTTTGTCTTTTCATTACTAAAGGATTGTATATAAAAGTCTCATCCACATATGTTTTTCTTTTGCTAAATATCCTCACAAATTGAAATAATTGATTTCTGTCATGGAAAACCAAAATGTTTCTTACATGTGTTTTTTTTATAATAATATCTAAATTTTATATTAAAAAAGGTCACCAGTCGCTCATACAACTTGGTAATAAAAGAATATATATCTCTTTGTCTTTAGCCTAGATTCTAAAATAAAGTGTTTACTAGCCAAAACAAAACATTCCTTACCTTTCGAGTTTCATATATTTAAATTTTAACAAGTATATTATTTTACAAATTGCAATAGAAAAAACAAATTATGACAAAACATATCGCAACTAGAATATAAATAAAAAAATGCCATGCCCTTGGTGGGCTTCAATTTGTATGTCTACCTAAGACTCTAGTATTGGATTCTCCGAGTGCACTACAGTGTCAATGATAGTTGTGGAAGCATGGTTGGATTCTTCATAAGATTTCATCATCATTAAGAGATGGGTGCATTGAATACACAGACAATCCTCTACGATTAGAGAGAGGTTACAAAGGGAGGAATCCCACAAACATTCTACCTCTCGAGGAAGTTTAAGATGAGATAGAATACAACTTACCATGGATTGCGAAGACATCAATTGAGAGACTATATCTAGATACATTCCCCTGTGAATCAACATGACCTCAATTCAACCTCCCACTCCTCAATTCTAGAATATGTCACAATATCAACTACACTTTGTTCTCTAGATTGATTTGTTTTTTGAATCTATTGTTCAAACTCCTATTTGTGCCTATTCCATCACAAGGTAATTTAATTACACTATAATAAGGGTCTACAATATTTCGTTCACTAATCCTCAATCCTTGTTGCACTTCCTTAAGATCACATTGAATAAAACCTTATGGCGGTAGTGGCAATACACCATATCGACCTTTGTTATGGATTGAAGCTAAACTATACCAAACCCTTTCTTGTAGAGAGAAAAATGCATAGAACTAGAAAATACCACCTTGCTTTCTTACCTTTCTCACTAATCTTTGGATTGAATTTAATTATTAGTTACCCTTACTCATAATCATCTTGAGGAATCCTAGATGTAATAAGTGCCTCTATCATATAGATCATAAGGATGCACATATGATAGATTTGCAAATGGGGATGAGGGTGATGAAGGAGCTTTAACTTCCTTTTCTTTCACACCGGCATGAAGAGACATGTTAATGGTTGGCATGGTCTCTATAATATGCTTACATGTTATGGGGAGTATAGATTGATACTTGCTTACATGTTATGGGGAGTATAGATTGATACTTCAGTCGACTAGCCCCTTATTTGAAATAAAAATCATTTCTTTCAACATACTCCAAGGTTGTCCCATGTGTCAATGTCCATAGTTTTCCTTCTCTTGTCATGGAAAAAATTATTTACTTAAATTAATTTATCATTGAGAGATTTCTTTGCTAGAGTATGGAAAGATTTAGCTTTTTTGGAGGGATTCAATGATATAGGGATCAAAGGGTAACCACTCAATCCCCAATCATTGTATCCTTTCTAACTGTAACAAGTAAAATACTATATAAACATATCAATAAACAAATAATTAAATAATAATAAAAAAGCAATTAAACAAATATTAAATAAAATTGATATGTAATTAATCGAATAGATAGAGACGTACCTTTCCATTGAAAAGACACATAAGACCATATTTAAATGGTCAATCAAATTGTAATGTAATAATCTCTCATTAATATATATTCAATATTATTTATTCTTTCCAAATGGAGTTATTTTCTATTGGTTGACTATTAACTTGAATAGTCTTATTGCGATTCACGATCACAACATGAGAATATATGGATACGGATATTACATTGGTATCAGAGCCCCTTCTTGGCTTGATTACGGCCTTTGGCCACAAACCATTCTCATTTTTTAGGTTTCCCAAAAATCTAGGACCTTGTCCAAAAGTAAGTTTTTGGACCAAAGAAGATCCAGTAGCAACTTTGAAGCAAATCAAGTTAATCAAAAATATATATTATTCCGCTGCAAAAAGGGAAATAGAAAAAAGATAAAAGAAGTAATTATTTCCGTTGCAAATAAAAAGAAGAGAACAAGAAATAAGAAACAAAATATTACAAAGAAGTGCAAAAAAAGAATTATCCGCAAGAGAAAAAAATATAGAGTAAAAAAAAAATAACGAATAACATTCATGAAATCGCACATGGTTTTATGAAACCACACATGGTTTTATGAAACCACATATGGATTTATGAAACTGCAAATTAGAAACAAATATTATAAGGTATATACAAAGAAATATGTGACCTTCATCACTAATGCGTTGAGGACAAAGCATTCAAGAGGAAGGCGTAACAAGTAAAATAATATATAAACATATCAATAAACAAATAATTAAATAATAAAACAAAAGTAATTAAACAAGTATTAAATAAAATTGATATGTAATTAATGGAATAGATAGAGACATATCTTTCCATTGAAAATGCACATAAGACCATATTTAAATGGTCCATCAAAATGTGATGTAATAATCTCTCATCAATATATATTCAATATTATTTATTCTTTTCAAATGGATTTATTTTCTATTGGTTGACTATTCACTTGAATAGTCTTATTGTGATTTAGACACGATCACAACATGAGAATATCTGGATACAGATATTACACTAACCCTTTTGTCTCTTAGAACAATTACACCATAGATAACCGCTAGTGCTTATTCCTCATTATTCATTGTAATTCCTATACCCTAGGAAAAATCCAGTTCCTTTTTCCTCATTGGGTCATAAACGACACCCCCTCCCCCCACCTTATCAAGCACCTATCACCCATTTTCTTAAATTTGGCATACCTTTTATGTGGATTATTTATGGAAAAAATGAAGGTAGAAATATAAAATAGAAACACACACACAAATATGTTGTAGAGAGCACAATAGTACAATAAAATCCAAATTCTATTAATAAATGAAATGGAAAAAGACTATAATCTGCAAAGCAATACAATTAGCTAGAATGGTGGTAGCTTATCTTGGAAGAGATATGTGTCAGCTATACTCATTTGCAAGAAGGCCATTACAAGAGGCCAAAAATAACATTTTAACATAAAGTGTTAAACCCTAAGAGGAAAAAACCAAAAAGATTAAAAACCCTAACTTTAGGAGATAAAGTGGCAAAAAGAATGTGGGCCTTGATGTGAGGGAAAGTGTCATAGATATAACAAGCTAATTGCTTTCCTATTAGAATATATGTAATAATGACTTGTGTGATATTGTTGGTAAAATATCATTAAAAGGAATAAATAACTCTAATATTATAAAATATAGTTATCCCACATGCATCATGTAAAAAAATCTCTTAATATACCATTCTTTATATAAGGGAGATGGAAAACTATTTATTGCACATGTTTTATAGGATGTAAATATTCCATAGCTCTAGCTATATAATAGATGTGAAGAATGAACTTTTGGGTATGTTGTGAATGTTATTCATCACACATCACATGTTGTGTATGATGCATTTGTGAGGATTCCATGTATTGTAAGATGAATATTTCTAAAGAATAAGAAGACCTACCTTTCCATGGATGTTTCCCCATTTAGGGTTTTACCACGTATATTTGGTGTATTGTTCTCGTCTCATGTCTCTTGTTCTTACATGATTATTTATTGCTTATATAGATAGAAGGCTATACTAGTAAATTCTTGCTTTGCATGTTAGAAGAATGTATTGTTAGATTTTTATGCATATTCTCAATATTCTAACATGGTATCAGAGCTAGTTTCTATGCTCTACCTTCTTGGATAATTCTTTTAAATTTTTTACAAACAAAATTTTCTTCAAGGCCACTCCATATTTAGTAGATTTGTCATCCGATCTATTAAACCCTTATGGGTTTTTCTTAGATCTAGACATTTGCTACAAGTTTGAGAATTTTTTTTCAAACCCTAACCCTCATCATTAATTTTTAGAATTTTTTCAATTTTTATTTTTATTTTTTTGTAGATCTAAATTGAAATCTCTTGTATACTAATCTAGCAACACGGATCTATCACTTGGTTTTTCGATTTGGTTCTTGTTTAATTTTTTGCAGGTTTCCATCCATACGGCTTCAACTTCGGCATTTTCCACAGTTCAGGGATTTTACAGATAGATGCACGCCCTACCTTCATCAAAATTGTGTATACATCAAGTCCATACGAACCCTACATTTAGCTAGAGTGTGTATGCCCATTTTTTGGTAAAATTTTGATTGCTTTACCATTTTTTTCGTTGTTATGTGGAGTAGAGTTACATATCTGTTAGTTAGGTACCGTAAGGCTTTGACATTGGTGAGAAATTTCAATTTATTTCACTCTTATCTTGAAATTCTTGTCATGAGCTTGTGTTCTCTTTGCATTAGGGTTTATGCTCTTAGTTTATTCATCATGTTTGTAAAGGTTGTTTTGTTCCTATTTTACTTGTCTCTAACCTTTTTGTGTGGAATATGTTTTGACATTTTCAAGGGCATGGATGTATATCATTTTCATGGAAACTTCAAGAAATAAAATGATGCTTAGGACTTAGTTGCTTGATGGCGGTTGGGCTCCATTTTTTCCATATTTCCCACCAGGGTATTTTTTAAGAATTCTAATATTACACTTAAGTATAGTATTCTAGGCGATTATTTTGAATTTGAAAATGCATATATATAGATATGTAGGCGAATATTAAATATGAAACCTACAATTTACTACTGAAATGTGTAAATTTTGGCAATATTATGATAAAAAAACATATTTTATGTAAATATAGGTGATGTTTTGGCAATATTATGATAAAAAAACATATTTTATGTAAATATAGGTGATGCTAGAGACTAAAAATAACCAAATAGCGAATTTATGTTTTGAAAAAAAGGTGCAAAAAATAACCAATTAGCGAAATTTCGCCAATAAAAATTACCCTGTTTCCCACATAATAAACTCGCCATTCTAAGCCATTTTCGAGCACTTCATTTCATCATTTAACCTTTATTTAGGCCCGAACATACCTCTGTGATTTAATAAATCTTATTTTCCAACATTCTTGGTAATAAAGTGGTTTATATTGAAGTTTCACTAATGAAAGTTGTCTGAATTTTATTTCTATGTTTCCATACCATTCATGAATGGCATACTTTCACACTTCCAAATAGAATTCTGCCATTTGGATGAGTCTTTTGGATGCTTCTAGATGATGAGGTCAATTAATTAGCAGAAAATCCTACACTTCCAAATAGAATTCTGCCATTTAGATGAGTCTTTTGGATGCTTCTAGATGATGAGGTGTCCATCAGAACTCACCCAGCTCACACGTGTGGCCTCCAACATTTCGTCAAATGATTTGCAATTAATTAGCAGAAAATCCTAAACTGCCAACTTCGGGCTTAATTTCCGAGCAAACGGTGATGTATTTTGCAAATCCGCCAAAATTACACTTGTAGAGCATGTCCATTTAGCCCATGGAAGTGTCGTTTTTGAAAATTCAAAACAGTTTGGGAATTATGGCCGCATATTCAACGCCAACTCGCCCAAATGGACTGTTTCTCCCAGATTTTAATGAGGCGTTTTTTTCTAAATTTAGCAAATTTGTTGAACAGATTTGAGAGTGGGGGATCAATTGTAATATACCCCTTCAATGACCTGTATGAATATGCAGCAGTAGCATGAAGGAGGGGAAGGAGAATGATTTTTGTCTTAAAGAGAGCTGAGCATTATTCTGTAACCAATTTTTAATATTAAATATATGAGGAGTTGAACATTGTTGATCTTCTGAGCATCTTCTTGGACTGGATTAGTTTTTCCAGGCCTGTTGCCTAGGTCAGGAAGGCCCCCCTGAATAAGGTAACACCCTGTAGTTTTTATCGTTTTCACTCGATATAGACTTTATTTGGTTTGTTCTATGTGTTTACTTTCAGTTCTGTACTTCTATTATGCAATTGTTTGACTAAGATATGGATCTTCATTAAAGAACACCTACACTCATATCTTTCCATACAGATTCACACCCTTTCTCTTCATAAGAAATCGCTTCTATGAACACCCTTCTTCACATTCTAATCACCACAAATCAATTCTTGTCCTCTTCACACTAATCAATACCGAGATCTATTCCCTTCATTGCCTTCATCACTTCTGTGTAAAAAATGCACCATTCAACTTTCACCCAACATGTTTTCCTTTTCCAAACTCAGATATGCGAGTAAGCAATCCACGTTGCCCCCAACACCCAAAAACATCTAAATTTCCTGCGCATATACTTCAAGTGCTCTTCATGATCTGTTCTACAAGTGCGTCTCACTTACCTCTCCATTTAGTCAAAATCTGCACTTCATATATTTGGTAATTGTTGTGTGTAAGTGATATTGTGTTTATTATTATTGTTATTGTATATATAAATTGTAAACGTTGTCACCTTTTAGTATCAATTGTTAACATATATATATATATATATATATATATATATATATATATATCGTGTTATTGTTTTATATATAGATAATTTTAATTACATAGATTACATTGTGTTAAGAGTTTTGATTTTTAACATGTTTATTACATAGTTATTTAATACATTGTTTTTTATACGCTTTGTTTTATTTGTTTTTATGTTATGTTTTGATACATATATACTCTGTCATATATTACTTTATTTTTTATTATATATTACTTTGTTGCTTTGTTTTGTTTGTTTATTATGTTATGGTTTGATACATATATACTTTGTCATATGTTACTTTATTTTTTATTATATATTGCTTTGTTATATATTGTTTGACATGTATACTGTTATGTAAAGTGTATTGTTTTATATTACTTCATTTTATATTATATATTGCTTTTTATATATTGTTTGAGATGTATAGTGTTACATAAATTGCATTGTTTATTGTTTTATATTATGTCTTTGTAGATGATTATATAGTATTCAGCAACACCATTAATTCATTCTGTACAATTACAAAATATTTTTTTCTCCATAGTTATAAATTGCAAAAAAAAAAATCGAATTTAACATTATTTTATTAATTCATTATGTATAATTACAAAATATATTTTTCTCTTATAAATTGCAAAAAAAATCGAATTTAACATTTTTTTTATAAAATTTATTTATCTGCTATGTGATTAGGGTTGCAACATGATGTTGTCCTAGTTTTGTGTTTCCCACCATGTGGTGGAGGGTTGACATCTGCTTTCTTTTAATGTCATGAGAAGTGTCTGCTGTGTGCAGGGAAGGTTTGAGTGTTGAACCAAAATTATATGCACACTTCCTTCTTTTCAATCAATGTCAACTCCACATCTAATACGATATGTAAATTCAATCAATGTTAAATCCACATTTAATGTGATATGTAAATTCTCAATGCGTTGGGGTGGCCTCTTTCTCCATTGGAATGACAGTTGGCGGAATTCTCTCTTCATGAATGGCGCGTCATAATCCATGTAACAAGCAACAATCTGGAGTTGTGACAGATCTACAACCTCATAACTGAGATCAACGATCTCCTTCACAATTTGGAAGCTAAGAATAAAACGCAATTAAGGCAGAGATCTCTGCACAATCCATTACTGACTTGGTAATTAAATGACCGAGCGTGGAGCTACTGATTGATTTATTTCCATGATAGATGGCCACGGGCGTCTATCAGAATGAAGCCTCTTGCATGTAAAGTAAAATTCAATCAACCACAAAATGTAACCTCCACCTCCACGAAACCTATGCACCCGCGACTTCAATAAATGCCACATGACTATGGTGTGATTGCATGCCAAAAATATGTAGATCCATGATAAACATTGAAATCCAACGTTTTACTGTTGGACAGGATGTATTTGTCCGAAAATCGAGTTTTTTTTATCACCATTAAAGTCTACTGACTATTGTGTTGGATTAAAACCTAAATCTATGAGGTGGATTGCATTCTGGCATTGGGGTTGAAGTTATAAGACACAATTTTAGTAGGTTCGTTCTTGGAAGTAGGAGCTCTATCAACGCTGGGTTTAAAAGCCGCGCCAGCCCCCGTGACGTGAGAAGGAATGGATGGGATGGAGAGCTTGTATGATTATCTTTTCCCTGGGTTGAGAAAATGGTCGCCCATAGACCTGAGATCAATCCTTGGCAAATTGCAATCCTCTAGTGAAACCTCCACTTCTTGAAGTGAGTGTTTCGCTTTACAATGGTTTCACCTTTGACCATTATTAACTATGGAACCAAGGAGGGAGGGACTATTTTCGATAAGCACGGATATTTAAACTTGAATAGTGATTATTCTCTTGTTAAGATGTTGATGATTTAGAACCTTTGGGTTATTAATTTGAATTGTTTTTTCATCTTCGCCTCCTTGAATTTGTGAGCTGCTCTTATCAGCTAGTTCCTTGAGCAGGTGTAGTTTAGGAAGCAAAAATAGTAATTGCACAGATGGCATCTATTAAATTTTAAATTTCTTTGGGTTTGTTGAGCAATCATTCCATCCAAGATTCAATGTTTTATGGTAAAGCAAAAAGTATTGTTGCTTTTCACCCTTTCATGACTTCTTTGCTTAGAATTACTGCTTCCAAGTTCTCTGATGGTAATTACAAAGATTATATTTTGGAGGCTTCTATTTATATGAGCCTCTCAAAGACTAGGGTCCTCAATAGGGCTCCTTAAATGAAACTTTAAACAAGCCAAAGGCTATAAAAGGAAGGGCATACCAGTAAGTTCAGGCAATCCTCGTTCGTGTGGGCAGTATATCTGCAATGGCCACATCGAGCTCTCCTTGGTTGTGGGAAACCTCTGGAAATGTGGCCCACATCATATAAGTTATAACATATTACCGAACTTGTCCGACTGCCACCTCGTTCTTTGTATCCTTCTCCATATCTACCTCGGAAGCCTCTAGTGAAACCTCTACGACCTCCTCCATATGCAGGGCCGTTGCTGGCTTCTACCCGAAAACAAATATTCTGCGGCTGACCCCCTGGTCTATGCCAATCCCCCGAAGCTAACTGTGGAGCACTTGCTCTTGTCCAAAGGTATGTTCGATTGCTTATTTTTTTTAAGATCTATGGATTTATAACCTCCTCTAACCATAAAAAAATTGGCCAAATGGATTAACTATGTTTGCTATAAACTATAGTTTACCAAATGATGTCTTTCCTGTATGGGGATTTGCTGTTATTCAAAGGCACATCGATTCCCATTGCCCTGCATTGTTAGCCCATTGCGTTCTATTCCTGGAGAATGTAGGAAGTGGCGTGAGGGGTAAGTAGATGAATTTGTAAATGATTGTGAATTGCAAAGGCTGTTGCCAAGAACAAAGAGTCTGAATAAAGTTGATAGGATATGTCATACCAGAGGCATAAATTGAGGAATCCAAAACCTAAAATACCAGAGGAGATACATAGTACTAGAAAAGAGATATTATAGAGTTATCTATTACAATTTTCCTGTAGTTTCATGGTCAATATTTCATTTCACCGATTTACATGTTATTCTTACTGGACTAAATCATTAGTCCAGTCACTATTATTAATCATTGAAAATAGTGATTAGTTCAATTAGTATTTCATTTCATGGAATGTACTTGTTATTCTCATTACACTAATGTTTGTCAATTGGATTATAACATGAACTCTCTAGCAATATGGCAATTACTGGATATGGATCTATATTCTCAATGATATATCTCATAGGTCCAAATAACAATACAATTGCATTTGTAATTCGAGTATAACAATAAATCAATTGATATGATATATATAGATTACTTGGATATAAGTAAGCCAGTCTTATTCTATATGGGCTATCACTAAGCTAAATACATAAACTTTAAATTAAAAGATCAAAATTATAATTTTATTATAAATAATTTAAAAATAGCTAAAACTCTATTATAAACTCTAAATTAAATGATCAAAATTATAATTTTACTATAAGCAATTTAAAAATATCTTAAAGACAATTTAAAAATATCAAGACATTTAAAGTATTTTGTAACATTACATATCACCTTTATAACACATTAATTCATTAAAAATCAAAAGAGCTAAAATACTTATTTTAAATTTCAATATGTAAATAATATATTAAAAATAATTAATAATTAATTATATATATGTGTGTGTGTGGAATAGACCAAAAGTCATCTTTAGTGGACAATAAGAATCTCTTCTTCATCATTATGTTAGTTACAAATCTTTTGACCATAATTATTCTACATATAATAATAATTTACATATTTGAAGCCTATGGTTGTTATATGCATAATAAGTATCGGTCTTACACTTACACTAACATATTCCACCCTCATAAAAACGCATCTGCTTGTTATCCGGTGCTAAATTAAGAAAATGGTCATGCCACAAATAAACGTCCCATTGCATTCACTCCCTAGCACTCGGAGCAAATATATATGTATATATAACTTAACCTTCATGAAGAAGATTAGGTCATATGTTGTGCAAGAAAGGTAAAAAATAACACAACAAATGTGTAAAGAGGACTTAAAGCTACCATCTATTTAATTGACTCAAGAAAAGAAATTAGGACTTTTTGTCGATAAAAATTTTAAGGGAATTGTTCTAGAAGAAATAAGAGTTTTTTGGACAAAAGTGAATTGTTCTAGAAGAAATAAGCAAATTGTTCTAGAAGAAATAAGAGTTTTTTTGGACAAAAGTGAATTGTTCTAGAAGAAATAAGCAAATTGTTCTAGAAGAAATAAGCGTTTTAAATTTTATATTAAAAAAAGTCACCAGTGGCTCATACAACTTGGTAATAAAATAATATATATCTCTTTGTCTTTAGCTTAGATTCTAAATCAACATTCCTTACCTTTCCAGTTTCATATATTTAAATTTTAACAAGTATATTATTTTACAAATTGCAATAGAAAAAATATAAAAGAAATAATTATTTTCGTTGGAAATAAAAAGAAGAGAACAAGAAGTAAGAAAAAAAATATTACAAAGAAGTGGAAAAAAAGAATTATTCGCTTATGAAACCACAATGGATTTATGAAACTGCAAATTAGAAACAAATATTATAAGGTATATACAAAGAAATATGTGACCTTCATCATTAACGCTTTGAGGACAAAGCATTCAAGAGGAAGGTCATGTAACAAGTAAAATAATATATAAGCATATCAATAAACAAATAATTAAATTATAAAACAAAAGTAATTAAATAAATATTAAATAAAATTGATATGTAATTAATCGAATAGATAGAGACGTACCTTTCCATTGAAAATGCACATAAGACCATATTTAAATGGTCCATCAAATTGTGATGTAATAATCTCTCATCAATATATATTCAATATTATTTATTCTTTCCAAATGGATTTATTTTTTATTGGTTGACTATTCACTTGAATAGTCTTATTGTGATTCGGACACGATCACAACATGAGAATATCCGGATACAGATATTACACTAACCATTTTGTCTCTTAGAACAATTACGCCCTAGATAACCGCTAGTGCTTATTCCTCAGTATTCATTGTAATTCATATACCTTAAGAAAAATCCAGTTCCTTTTTCCTCATTGGGTCATAAACGACACCCCCTCCCCCACCTTATCAGGCACCTATCACCCATTTTCTTAAATTTGGCGTACCTTTTGTTTTCATCATACTTATTGCAATGGGTGATGTTGGATGTGGATTATTTATGGGAAAAATGAAGGTAGAAATATAAAATGGAAACACACACACAAATATGTTGTAGAGAGCACAGTAGTACAATAAAACCCAAATTCTATTAATGAATAAATGAAAAAAGACTATAATCTACAAAGTAATACAATTATCTAAAGTAGTGGTAGCTTAACTTGGAAGAGATATGTGTCAGCTATACTCATTTGCAAGAAGGCCATTACAAGAGGCCAAAAATGACATTTTAACATAAAGTGTTAAACCCTAAGAGGAAAAAAACCAAAAAGATTAAAAACCCTAACTTTAGGAGATAAAGTGGCAAAAATAATGTGGGCCTTGAGTGTTGTGAGGGAAAGTGTCATAGAGCTAACAAGCTAATTGCTTTCCTATTAGAATATATGTAATAATGACTTGTGTGGTATTGTTGGTAAAATATCGTTAAAGGGAATAAATAACTCTAATATTATAAAATATAGTTATCCCACATGCATCATGTAAAAAAATCTCTTAATATACCATTCTTTATATAAGGGAGATGGAAAACTATTTATCCCACATGTTTTATGGGATGTAAATATTACATAGCTCTAGCTATATAATAGATGTGAAGAAGGAATTTTTGGGTATGTTGTGAATGTTATTCATCACACATCACATGTTGTGTATGTTATTTGTACACACATGATTGTGACATGAAATGTAGATAGGGTGTGACATGGATGTTTCCCCATTTAGGGTTTTACCACGTATATTTGGTGCATTGTTCTCTTGTCTCTTGTATCTTGTTCTTACATGATTATTTATTGCTTGTATAGATAGAAGGCTATACTAGTAAATTCTTGCTTTGCATGTTAGAAGAATGTATTGTTAGATGTTTATGCATATTCTCAATATTCTAATATGGTACCAAAAGAAATTCGATTGTTATTTTTTTTTAGGATCTATGGATTTATAACCTCCTCTAACCATAAAAAAAAATTGGCTAAATGGATGAACTATTTCTTCTATAAACTATAGTTTACCAAATTATGTATTTACTGTATGTAGATTTGTTGCTATTCAAAGGCGCATTGCTTCCCACTGCCCTTCATTGTTATCCCATTGCATTCTATTCCTGAAGAATGTAGAAAGTGGCGTGAGGGGTAAGTAGATGAATTTGTAAATGCTTGTGAATTGCAGAGGTTGTTTCCAAGAACAAAGTTTGAATAAAGTTGATCAGAGATGTCACACCAGAGGCATAAATTGAGGAATCTAGAACCTAAAATGCTAGAGCAAACACATAGTACTAGCAAAGAGATATTATAGAGTTATCTATTACAATTTTCTTGTAGCTTCATGTTAGTTTCATGGTCAGTATTTCATTTCACCGATTTACATGTTATTCTCATTGGACTAAATTAGTCCAGTCATTATTATTAATCATTGAAAATAGTCATTAGTTCAAACAGTATTTCATTTCACTGAATGTACTTATTGCGTCGAGAGGCGCTCTATAGCCTAGTATGAGGGAGATCTTGTAACATGTGTGAGTTTGTCGAGTTGGCCGAGTGTTTGTCGAGTAACAAAATAATACAAAGTAAACAAAAAAGAATAATACAAAGTAAAAAGTAAATATGAGACTTAAACTAGAGACTTTAAAGCTTAGGATTAGGTGATAAATATTATGTCCGCCATAAACAAAAATGAATAATACAAAGCAAAAAGTAAATATGAGACTTAAACTAGAGATTTTACTTTTTACTTTTAATACAAAGTAAAAAGTAAATATGAGATTTTAGAGTGTTTGTCAAGTAACAAAATAATACAAAGTAAATAAAAAATAATAATACAAAGTAAAAAGTAATAAATATTATGTCGGCCTTAAACAAAAAAGAATAATACAAAGTAAAAAAGTAAATATGAGACTTAAAGTAGAGACTTTAGAGCTTAGGATTAGGTGGCTCACGTATTGCACTCAAGGAGCTATTCAAGGAGAGGTTTGTACCTCGGGAGATTTGATCCCTCTAGGTGCTCGATAGAGCCTAGGATTTTTATTCTCATTAGACTAATGTTTCTTAGTTCGATTATAACATAATCTGGCCAAATAACAATACAATTTCATTGGTAATTAAAGTATAACAATCAATCAATTCGTATGATATATATAGATTACCTGGATATAAGTAAGCCAGTCCTATTCTATATGGGCTATCACTAAGCTAAATACATAAATTTTAAATTAAAAGATCAAAATTATAATTTTATTATAAATAATTTAAAAATAGCTAAAACTTTATTATAAACTTTAAATTAAATGATCAAAATTATAATTTTCCTATAAGCAATTTAAAAATATTTTAAAGTATTTTGTAACGTTACGTATCATCTTTATAACACATTAATTCATTCAAATCAAGAGAACTAAAAAACTTAACCTATTAAATACAAGTTCCAATTTAACTCTTTCTGAACTTGATAATTAGTTAAATTAGAACTTGTTATTTTAGATGGTGAGGTATCCATTAGACCTCACCCAGCTCACACATGTGGTCTATAGCATTTGGTCAAATGATTTCCAATTAATTAGCATAAATTCCTAAGCTACCAACTGCAGGCTTAATTTATGAGCAAACACTGAGGTATTTTGCAAATATTTCAAAAACTCACTTGTAGAACATGCCCATTTAATCTACATGTGAGTTGTTTTTGAAAATTCAAAACAGTTTGGGAGTTCTGGCCAGATCTTCAACGCTAACTCACCCAAATGGACTGTTACACCCAGATTTTAATGAGGCCGTTTTTTCTAAATTTAGCAAATTTGTTGAACGTATTTGAGAGTGGAGGATCGGTTGTAATATGCCCCTTCAATTCCCTGTGTGAATATGTAGCAGTAGCATGAAGGAGGGGGAGGAGAATGATTGTTGTCTTGAAGAGAGTTAAGAATCATTCTGTAACTAGTTTTTATTATTTAATATATGAGGAGCTGATCATTGTTGATATTTTGAGCATCTTCTTGGACTGAATTAGTTTTTCCAGGTGTGTTTCCCAGGTCAAGAAGGGCTCTCTGACTCAGGTAGTGCCCTGTTGTTTTTATGTTTTCACTAGATATATATTTTATTTGGTTTGCATTATTTTGGTTTGTTCTGTGTATTTAGTTTCAGTTCTATACTTCAATCTGCAATTGTATGACTCAAAGATGTATCTTCATTAAAGAACACCTACACTCATATATTTCCATACAGATTTACACCCTTTCTCTTCACAGGAAATTGCTTCTATAAACACCCTTCTTCACATTCTAATCACCACCAATCAATTCCATTCTCCTTTGTCCTCTTCAGGCTAATCAATACCCAGATCTATTCCCTTCATTGTCTTCATCACTCCTCTGTAAAAAATGTGCCATCAGCTTTCATCCAACACGTTTTCCTTGTCCAAACTCAGAGTTGCCAATAAGTAATCCACGCTGCCCCAACACCCAAATACATTTAAATTTCTTGCGCATTTGCATTAAGTTCTCTTCATGATCCATTCTACAAGTACGTCTCTCTTACCTCTCCATTTAGCCAAAATCTGCACTTCATATATTCGTTAATGGTTGTGTGTATTGTGTTTATTATTATTATTATAGTATATATAAATTATGCTTCCTGTAAACATTATCACCTTTTAGTACCAATTGTTTATATATATATATAATATGTTATTGTTTTATGTATAGATATTTTTAATTACACGGATTACATTGTGTCATGAGTTTTGATATTTAACATGTTTATTACATAATAACTATTTAATACATTGTATATTGCATTCTGTATATGCTTTGTTTTGTTTGTTTATTATGTTATGGTTTGGTACATATATACTTTGTCATATATTACTTTGTTTTTTATTATATATTGCTTGTTATATATTATATTTTGTATTCTATATTGCTTTATTATATATTGTTTGAAATGTATAGTGTTATGTAAAGTGTATTGTTTTATATTACTTTATTTTCTATTATATATTGCTTTGTTATATATTGTTTGACATGTATAGTGTTACATAAATTGTATTGTTCATTGTTTTATATTATTTTTTTATTTTATTACATTATTTCAAAAGTATAATTAGATATTGTTATTTATTGAATGTTGTGTTTTTAACATTTCATTTTCTCTTCCATTCCTACTTCACATTAATATATATTGATTTTTCTCTATTTATATTCTTGGGTGTAACTCTATGAAAAACAAATCTCTTAAGTATGTGTATTTTTACATTTTCTGTAATTTGATTATTTTAATTAAATTTTCTGAGTTTAGTTGTGATTGACTTTACATTCCTTTACTTTGATTAACTTTTTACATAGTTTAGTTAACTATTCCAGGAAGAATCCACTAAATATTGGGATCTAACTCGAGAGACATGACATTGGAGTCCAGAGATAAGCATCATCCCAAAATGTTAGTTTATTGAGTTAATTTCTTTTCATTTTCATTTATTTTGCATTGAGTTTGGGTTTGGTCCTGCATTTCCTGTGCCTGCACCTCTAAGTTTACAGACTTCCAGTTGATAATTTAATGTTCAAGGTGAATTATTAATGCATATATTTTGCCTTACAATGGCTATATTTTTCATAACTAAGTGATATCGTTGTTTTGTTTACATAATCATTTGCTCAATATCTTAACATGGCCTCACTCTTCTAATAATGATGATGTGTCTAACATGGTATCATATTTTTCTCACTATTTGTATGATTTTGCTAACCCTTGTTTGTGTAAAAGCAATTTCATATTCTCTATCTTTTATGTATATTGTCATATTTCTTGTTATTATGGAATTATCATGTTCATTATATGCTTTACTCTTGGAAGTTATTTTGTGCAGATTATATCTCTACTTCCCTTTCTTCATAAGGATTTTGGTGAAGAGTTGTGGGACAACTTGTTTTTGTCATTCCTTTCTATATTAAGCATATTGATGAGTGCAATATCTAGTTCTTCAATATTGTTCCTTTACGTCTTGTCCTTGAAAGCAACAAAGTTGAAACCTTTTTTTATCCAGGATGGTTGAAGTTGTAATTGAGAAGGAATTTAATGTAACCATATTCCAATAATAATGTATGAAATGAACATCCATCTTTTATTGTAAAGTCATGATTTTTATCTATGGGAAAAACATTTCAATGGATAGGAATTTGGGTCTTGTATTCATGATGAGTCTACTATAAAGTTATTGCAACTTTCAACTTAGTTATGTAGACCGACTGCCCAACAAACATTTTGATGGATAGACCATTCATGTCTTGTATTTGCAATCTAATCTTCAATAGATTTCTTTGGTTATGAATATTATCTACTGGAAAATATTTGATATATGGATATTGGGTTCTTGTATTCATGATGAGGTATGTTGTAGAGTTCTTTCATCTATCAACCGAGTTTTAGTTGTGCTGATTATATGCTAGCCACATTTTTTGTTGTACTAGACATACACTATGGTGGTTTTCTGCAAGATTTCATTGTACAACTTCGTTCGGGTGCAATTTCATGATTGATTGGGAAGTGGTTGTTATTTTCATCAAGTCCATGAGGCGAAGTGTGTTTTTGTTCGCATATTATGGGGAATATGGAAGTTGTCATCAAGGGGGATGTTAGTGTGATGTCACCTTCCTCCATTTCTTTTCTTCTCCTAATCATCATTAAGGGGGAGTGTTGGAATATGTAATGATGACTTGTTCGTATTATTGGTGAATTATCTTAAAAATAATAAATAACTCTAATATTATAAAATAGATTGATCCCACATGCATCATGTAATAAAATATCTTATAAACATTATTTGTATAAGAGAAGTGGAAAGCTATTTATCCCACATGTGTTATGGGATTCAAATATTCCATACCTTTAGCTATACAATAGAGGTGAAGGAGACCCTTTTGAGTGTGTTGAGGAAACATCATTAACATGATGTGAAGATGGAGTGTGTTGCAAATGTGAGGATGCCATGTATTGTAAGATAAATAATTTACAAGAATAAGAAGACCAGACCCTTCCCATGGATATTTCCCCTTTTGGGGTGTCCGATGTATCTTGTCTATTCTATTATCTCTTATTTCTTGCATTGGTTATTTGTTATTTGTATGGATAGAAGGCTAGACTAGTAGATCTTTGCTATTTCTTTTATCTTGTCTCTATTTATTTCACTTTCTTCATAAGGATCTTTATGAAGAGTTGTGGGACAACTTGTTTCTTTCATTCCTTCCTATATTAAGCATTTTGATAGTTGCAATATCTGGATTTTCAACATTGTTCCCATTTTCAACTTGTCTTTGACAACAACAAAGTTGAAACCTTTTGTTATCCAAGATGGTTGAACTTGTAATTAAAAAGGAATGCAATGTAATCAACTACCATATCCTATCACCATATTCTAGTAATAATGCATGAAATGAGCATCCATATTCTACTATAATTCATGATGATTATCTACGGGCCAAACATTTCAATGGATAGACCATTGGGATCTTGTATTCATAATGTAATATTCAGTAAAGTTCTTTTGTTATTGTTGGCTCGGTTTTGCAACCAAGCTTAGTGCTATGGGCACCTACTAACTAGTAGTAGCAGTTTCAATAGAAATAAAAACAATAAACTAAATAAACAATACTTTTCATGGATCTAAACAAGAATCTAAGCAAATAATGTAAATATTTCAAAATCAAGAACAAGAAACATAAGAAATAATTTTTGTATTGAAAAGTGGGGGGCAAGCAAGTGCTTGCGATATTACCTCCAATGGTGAAGGTTGATGTTGAGCAACTCCCAAGATGAGTAGCTCCAAACTCCAATAGGTCTCTTTCTCCAAGGTTGCTTCAATGGCTAAAAGTGCTCATGGGAGATTTCAGCAGCATAAGGATGAGATAATGGAAGGATGTGAAATGAGGAGCCCCTACCACCTTTTTATAGGTTTTGGTGGTGAGGAATACCATTTGTGGTTTTGTGGAGACCAATGGTATTGACCAACATAGTTTAGGTATTTTTTCTTCCTTTTTCCTTTTTTTGAATAAAAATAATATTTTAATTCCCTTTTTAATATTTTTGGGAATTTGGACCCTTTTTGAGGGTTTTTTGTGATTTTCTTGGAAAAATAATCTTTTTTAATGGAAAAAGGGGTGTACTAAGGTCTTTTGGTGACCTTTTGTTGGTTTCAGAGGCTCAGATGGTGGAAAAGTGGACAAATGGGTCATGTGAGTAAGGGAATGAGCTAGTGAGCACTTTTTAGGTGTTAACAGATTGCCCCCTGATGTGTGAGGGCAGGAGCTCATCGTATGGCCGATAGACATCATAGTTCTTTTGTCCTTTTTTCTGGGGTTTAGGGGAGAGAAGAGACCGGTTGGAGACTGGAGCCACGGCCCTTGGAAGCTGCAAAAACAAAAAATATTACATGGCCTCAATATGAATGAGGTATAATCTCTGATAAAGGACGAGGCGGGCATTCCCATGCTCGTATCAAGACATATACAAAACAATTAGTCCCAAGAAGGGGGATCTAATACGTAAAGAAATATACTGGTACATCTAATGGTCCAGAGGGGACATGATTGTGGGATATACTCATGATCATGAGTGATCTCAATAACTGATACACTGGATTAACTGTGGAACTGCTGAAACTGAAGGTGTCCAACATCTGTAGGGACTCAAAGACTATGAGTCATTTCTGAGAATTAATGTAACTGTATACTCAAGGGAGTATGAAACAGGTGTAAATCTGAATACTGTCGCCATGCGCAACCCGGATATCCATAGAAAAAAGTGTAGCTGGTGTGATCCATAGGAAGACTCTCAAATGTGGAGGAGTCAGGAGGTATCCGGGGTCTTCGACTAATAACTGAACGGACCAATACCCTGTGCGAGTCTCAACGATGCGATCAAGGTGTTGAAGTCGAGCATGTGAGAAACAACCATTTGGAGAGGCACTGAGGATTCCTCTAGAAATGATCCGTAGGCACCCATTATAAATGGTAATGAGTCCAAGACACAGGGACCTCTAGGTCTATCCTCTGGAATCAATGTGGTTGTCGTCGACAGAGGGAGACCAGCAACTAACAAGGCAATGATGTTTCCTTGATAGGAGCACGAGGTGTAGAACTGAAGTGGTGTAGTACTGCTGGTAGGACTGACATACTTGTGGGGATGGGAAATAACTGGGTCAAAAATGGGTAGACTCAAACTTCCTTTGTTCAGAGCATGATGACGTGGTTGACCTGGCAGCGTAGGGAACTGACTTGTAGGTGTGGGGATCATCTTTT
The DNA here is from genome assembly GCA_027924585.1 of Larix kaempferi. NCBI lineage: Eukaryota > Viridiplantae > Streptophyta > Pinopsida > Pinales > Pinaceae > Larix > Larix kaempferi. Next base: position 10,539,401 of record BSBM01000616.1, on the reverse strand, counting down.
AGGGACTGAAGGGTATGTACTGACTCTGGGGGGGTGAAGCTGATGGTAGCTGTCGAGGGATTTTTCGGGTGACATACTGCAGAATACTCTGAACAAAGGCGACCAGAATGGGGAAGCTGCTATGTGAGTAGACATGATCTGTCGTGGCGCCAAGAGGCACCATTCTTCCTTCTTCGTAGTTTTAATGAGCTCCAAGAAGGGATAAAAGTGTGCTCTGAAATGGTACGGTCCTGTGGATTTTGTGAGCCCAGGACGGTGCATGCTCATGGTTGCTTTCATGTTTAGAGAGTCTGAAAACGGTAAGTGGAATCTGTTGGTGTTTCTTTTTCGTAAGTTTAGTCTCCAAGGCCCGAAAAAGGATAAAATGATGCGGATGGAGAACTCTTCTAGCCGATGTGACTAGAGTATACCTTTTTCGTAATTAGTCTACGAGGTCCGGAAAAGGGGTAAACTTATACCAGGTAGACGCCCTTTCAGATACGTTTATCGAGCATGAAAGGAAGCAAGATTGCTCGGCGATCTTTTCATTGTTTTAGGAGTCAGAAAAGAGCTTAACAGAAACTCCCTAAGTGCCTTTTTCGTAAAAAGGGGTTGCTCGGCCCGAAAAAGGGATAAAATTATACCGAACAAAAAATGGATTGATGAGGGCGAGAAAAGGTCTCAAGCATCGTCATCAGTGCGGAAAACTAGATCCGGTGACATAAGGATTGTCGGAAACGGAGAACGGCCGATGTGGCACGCAAGCCGAGGTGACGAGGGGGCGTGGAAAAAATGCCCGGGAAATCGAAAGGTGAGAGCGAGAAATGATCTCAAGCATCATCACGAGCGTGGAAAACTAAATCCGGCGATATAAGGCACGTCAAAAACGGGCTATGACCGATGTGGCACGCAAACCGAGGTGACAAGGTGTCGGGACACAATGTTGATATTGGTCCTGGTGAGAGCGAGAAATGATCTCAAGCATCATCACGGGCACGGAAATATGAATCCGGCGGTGCACATGGTGCGAAAAATGGAGGTCATAAGGACTCCAGAATGGTGAAAGGAAATAACTAAGTTAAAAAATGGTTGTAAATAAAGGTGAGCCCACCAAGTCAAGGATGTAATGGTGGGGAGAAATGATTACCCGTGGGGGAAAAATACTAGGTGTATCAAATCAACTGAAATATACAAGTGACACGTGACCTCAAAAATGGTTGAGATCACGAATATGAAAAAGTGAGCAGGGTTAATGGTCTGCCCCCATGCTATGTGCATGGGGTTTGTGATTGTGGATCACATATGTGTTGGTTTGAACGATGGGCTCATTGAGGTGTTGAGATAGAGATGATGGGGAAGGTTCAAAATGATTGATCATGCCCCCTATCCCGGGGTCGAGGTAATCTATTATGCCCCCTAACTCAGAGGTGTCAATGTGGTGCAGATGTTGTCTCATAGAGAGATCAATAGGGCATTGAGCAACTGCTGGCGGGGTGTTATACCATGAGGCTGTGGGTCGTGGTGGCATACTGAAGTGATGATATGATAATGGGGGATTCCCTTTGTGGGGTGGATGCCCCCAGTATCTCCGACGAGGATCACGGTGATGATGAGTAGGCAAGGTTTTGGGCATGCCCCCATGTTGTGGACATGTGGTTTCCTGGTTGATTTGAAAGGGTTCAACCTGTGTGTCAAAGGGATCAATGGAAGGGGCCGACCGGACAGAGGGGTATCCAGTGGAGATCATATAAATGGCGGGGTCAAGGCCAGGCATTTCGGTATCTGACCAAGTAAAGACATCAGTGAATTCTTGGAACAGTTGTTGGTATTCTCCGATCTCATGCTCACTGTGGGAGGTTCCTAATGTGATGGTATGAAGGGCACCAAGTGGGTCAGAGATGTCAATGTGGATGACGGGAGAAATATCGGCCATGGGATCCGTTAACCAGTCGATTTTAGTAGGAAGGAAATCCTTGGACTCAACCGCGGATTGGGTAGCGGTGGTGGATGAAGTCTCTTCCAGGAGGAAGTATGGACGATGGTGCATGTCTTCCCCGGGATAATCAAAGGTAGTAGGAGTCTCGAGAACCTCTTCATCATTGCGGGACCTTTGAGTGGTCAAATCGAGTGATGAGGTAGTGGTAGTCGAAGAGATCATGTAGATGGTGTTAATCTCTCCGGATGAGGATGATGCGGGAGGGTAGATCTCCTCGATAGTAGAGGGTGCCGTCTCTAGGTCCAAATTGTTCATCTCGTAGAGAGCTGCTCTGTAGTCTGGGATGTCAGGACAGTTATGCGAGTAGTGGCCATAAATACCGCATATCGCACATGGGTGGTTGGTACGCAGTGATTTATCACGAGGCATAGGGTTTGGATCTAGTTTGACCACCGGGATGTTGGGGTCGTCGTCCAACATTTGCATGTGTTCCTGCAATGCAGGTAACTGTGGGCACTGATGGGTTGGATGGCCTAACTCATCACACAGCGAGCATTTTGGAGGAGCACGAAATATGGGGGGAGGTTTAACTGCCTTGGGTGGGGGAACCGCAGTGTATGGTTGTGGGCCTCTGCCCCCAGTGGGCCTGACGAATGGAGGGGGATTCGTCGACGACGAAGGAGTCATGATACCGGGAGGTGGTTGGGTAGAAGTAACAATGGGTTGCACCGGTTGTAGGATGACATTTGGTGTCGGTGGAGGAACGGGAGGCGTAATATACCACACGGGTAATCCCAATGTTAACCCGGGGAGACTAAGGGTAGCCATAACCGGGGCGCTTACTACACCCGAAGGAGGAAATAGAAAGGGGATTGTGTGGATAGGTGTAACACCGATGTGACTAGGGACCAATGGTGGTTTGGGTAACAAGGAGGGTTGATTACCGGGTGTTTGTGAAAGAGTGCAGAGGTTAGCGACCTGGGTCTCCGGTGACGGTGGTGGAATGGCCTGGAATGTAGAGGTTATCGACGCCTCGGAGTAAAGTCTGGGTCCTACTGAGGAAATGAATGAGGTAGTTGCACCACAAACAGGTTGTTCAACCATGGTGAGACCATTTTCAGGTGTGGTAGGGGCCTTGGGATCGTAATAGGTGAGCTGGTCGACCTTGACCACGCGTCCCTCATGGGGGAACATCATGGTACGAAAAACGGATGAGGCAACCGCTTTCATGGCGTACATGTAGTTGCGACCAAGTAAAAGGTTATAGTCTAGTGGGGCATTGATGACCTCAATGTCAATGAGCACGGTTTTACCCGCCAGCTGGACAGGGACATTGGCTAACAGACCTAGGGGTTGAGCCGAACGGCCGTCATAAGCTCGTAATGCAGTGGTGGACTGCTGGAGAGTAGGGGATCCCAACTTCTTCCAAACAAATGTGGACATGACGCATGTGGAGGCCCCTTCATCGATAATGCACCGATGGATGACAAGATTCCGAACAGAAACGGAAACTTGGAATGCTAAAGAGGAAGGCAGGCGGGGTTCAGATTGGTCTGAATCGAATGCGATCAACTGTGAATCATTGGGGTCAATGGCGCCAATGGCAGAGAGCAAAGTTTTGCGCTGCGAAGGACAGTTTTGCAAAACTTCTAAAGCAGACATGGCTGCAGGAGACTGGGCTAAGTCGTCTAGGATGTTGTAATTCGACGCAGCGCGAGCATTGGGATTACTGTTGATGCGACAAAGTGGGAAGCGAGGTGCTTTGGAAGCGCCATCAAGTGAAGCCGGAGGTATACGTAACGTTTGATCTGTGGGATTAACGTTAGTGTTCTTGTCGGCGGGAGGGGCTTCAAAGGTGGAGCCATATTGGTTCCAACGAGTTTGGAGGTTAGCATCGGCAGTCGACATCATCAACAAATGGTGAGTACCTGAATCGAACATGGGTTGATCAGGGGCTGCATAAGTGATCTGCTGTGGTGGCACGTTTCCCTGAGGGGGGGCTAACGGCTGAGTGTTCACTACACCCTGGTTTGGAAAGGGCTTTTGCAGCACCAAAGGTTGATGTTGAGGTGGTGGAGGGTTGGGTGGTGGCTGAGGAACCGCTTGCCCTTGACGATGGGCATCGTTGGTCCAGAGTTGCCGAGCTCGCTCCAAATGTGGGCAAGAATGCGTGTAATGACCATAGACCCCGCAAATAGAACAAGGGTGGTTTGTTCTGAGGTTATTATTTCTAGGCTGCTTAGGATTCCGATCCGGATTGCGGTTGGGAGGAGTAGCATTGTTATTCTGCGGAGGATTGGGAGGTGGAGGACCTTGCTGATGTTGTTGGTTATTACCGCGGTTATGACCTCTACCACGGTTCTGTTGCGCACCTTGGTTGCATTGGTTATTTTGGTATTGGGGATGATGTTGTTGTGCGTAAACATGCCAAAAATGTTGGCTCGGTTTTGCAACCAAGCTTAGTGCTATGGGCACCTACTAACTAGTAGTAGCAGTTTCAATAGAAATAAAAACAATAAACTAAATAAACAATACTTTTCATGGATCTAAACAAGAATCTAAGCAAATAATGTAAATATTTCAAAATCAAGAACAAGAAACATAAGAAATAATTTTTGTATTGAAAAGTGGGGGGCAAGCAAGTGCTTGCGATATTACCTCCAATGGTGAAGGTTGATGTTGAGCAACTCCCAAGATGAGTAGCTCCAAACTCCAATAGGTCTCTTTCTCCAAGGTTGCTTCAATGGCTAAAAGTGCTCATGGGAGATTTCAGCAGCATAAGGATGAGATAATGGAAGGATGTGAAATGAGGAGCCCCTACCACCTTTTTATAGGTTTTGGTGGTGAGGAATACCATTTGTGGTTTTGTGGAGACCAATGGTATTGACCAACATAGTTTAGGTATTTTTTCTTCCTTTTTCCTTTTTTGAATAAAAATAATATTTTAATTCCCTTTTTAATATTTTTGGGAATTTGGACCCTTTTTGAGGGTTTTTTGTGATTTTCTTGGAAAAATAATCTTTTTTAATGGAAAAAGGGGTGTACTAAGGTCTTTTGGTGACCTTTTGTTGGTTTCAGAGGCTCAGATGGTGGAAAAGTGGACAAATGGGTCATGTGAGTAAGGGAATGAGCTAGTGAGCACTTTTTAGGTGTTAACAGTTATGAAGACTGTATGCCGGAAACATCTCGATGTATATCTATGTGGTTCTTGTATTCGTAAGACGTCTTTTGCAAAAAAATTGCATCTTTAACCTTAGTTGTAAATGCTATCTACTTGGAAAACATTTCGAGGGATAGACCATTCAGATCTTGTATTTGCCATGTAATCTTCAGTAGATTTCTTTGGTTCTGAAGACTATCTACTGGAAACATTTCATTGTATAGATATGGGGATCTTATATTCATGAGAGGTCTATTGTAGAGTTATTTCAACTATCAGTTGAGTTATGATTGTGATGACTGTCTACTAGCCACAATTTATGTTGTATTGGCCATACACTATTGTAGTGTTCTACAATATTTATGATCTACCCAGCAATTGGCATTATTTTTGGATTCCAAAATTGACTTCGACAAGTTCAACGAATTTGACAAGTTCATCGACTTCAACAAGTTCAGTGACTTCAACAAGTTCATCGACTTCGACATGTATCGTCGAAATTTGCGACTGACGAACTACAACAGATTGTCTCTCTGTCTTCCAGCCGACCGTAACGGTTGATCTTCTGAAACCGTTCTAACTTCTCTTGTAACTGAATGTAATATGAAGACAACCCAAGCATTCTCAACACTCTATTTAAGCATGCAAAATATTGTAATATAAGCAGATAGAAGAATCAAGAAGTAATAGAGTTTGCATTCCTGCATATTGTCTGTGTGTGTATGTTTATGTGCATAGTGTATTTCCTGCTTTGCTTATTATTATGCTTTCGCCATAACAGTAACGATTCATTCAATCGAATTGCTATCCTTGTCGTGCACTTGTGCACGTACGGATCATTGGTATCAGAGCAACTCATAGAGCTTCATTCATTCAGAGCTTTATTTAGAGATTTGTTCGTGCTTAAGTTGTGCATAGACACTTCCATCGAAGTTACCTGACTTATGCTTGTTCAAACACGCTCGCAAACTCAGCAATCCAAGAAGACACTACCTTCAAAGATGGCAGGAGAAATAGGCAGTAGACATGCAATTAACGAGACAGAGCAACTCATAGAGTAAGTGTTGGCTCGACAACGAACTGAAATGTTTGCCCAGTTCAATGAGATTCTCACGTGATTTGCTTTGACATCAGGAGGATTTCCGACAAGATCTAACTCCAACAAAATCAGTCCATTCAAGGTGCAAATGAATTTGGACATACCGAATCTAGAAGGAAATATTGATGCAGAATCCATCGACAATTGGGTACAACAATTGGAATCCTATTAGTATGTGAATCAAATCTCATAAACTGAAAAGATCACCATTGCATCCTTAAAGATGTCAACATCTGTGCACTGCTGGTGGGAGAACCTATTGACAATGATGGAGAAAAGTGGGGACCCCATAGGGACATGGGAGAAATTTGTCGAATATGTCTGAAAAGAGTTCTTCTAGCCCAAGTACATTGAAAAACAATATAAGAAGTAGCAAAAGCTAAGGAAATGGAAATACTAGTCCATACAAAGTTACACCGACGAGTTATATAGACTAATGGCTAGACTTGGCGTTCAAGAAGAAGAGAAATTGCTTGTTTTGAAGTGTGTTAGCGGATTATCCCCGTACATTCAGCAGGAGATGGAATTTCTGACTATTGATATGCTTGTAGATGCATTCCACTATGCCAGTAATATTGAATCCAAACAGAAAGGAAAATCACGCTTCGTGACCAATCCGACAAGACGACCATCCGACAAGAAGGCACCATCCGAATTCGACAAATCAAGATCTTCCCAGCCAACTCCACCAAAGCAAGATCATGGAAAAAGGCATTCTCAGAAAGATAGAAGGGAACGTAGCAAACAACCCCCTACTAGGAAATGGTGTGATTACCAAAATTCATCATGGCATGATATGTCTGAATGCAAATCTTGGAAGACATTTTTGGCAAAAGTGTTGACATCCGACTTGTTCGACAAAACTATGGTAGAATCTGACCCAGAAGCAACGACCCTTTTGACATCGACATTGACCATTCCAGCAACCTCAAATATCGTCAATGAAGAGGAATGAGAGCGCCTATTCCATATACAGATATGGGTTCAAAACAATCCATTGCATATGATTGCGGATAATGGTAGCCAGAAGAACTTTGTTTCTGAAGATCTTGTGAAGAAAATAGGTCTTGTTACCACTCCACATCCTCAGCCTTATAACATCGATTGGATGAAGGATAGATAGGAACTAAGGATCATGTAACAATGCAAACTTACCTACTTCATTAAGCCTTTTGAAGATGAAGTACTCTGCAACGTGGCACCGCTCTCCGTATCCAACGCCTTGTTTGGGAAACCTTACTTATGGGATCAACATGGAAGTTACTAGTCATGACCTCGGAAGGTGATTGTCATAATTCGGAACCAATGGTACGGAATACCAGAACGACGACCTACACCAATGGTTGCAATGATATCTTCTAAATAGAGGAAGAAGCTCATCAATCATGCTCAGAAGTTTGCATTGATCATTATTAATCTGCAACATTCTAGGAAGAATGCAGCAACCAGTCGACTCACTGACTAGTGCAGCTCCCGACAAAAGCATCAGATCGACAATATTCATGATGAGTACCAGAACCTATTCCAATAGCCAGATGGAATACCTCTACATTTCCAGGTAAAACACTATATTGAACTTGCTCCTGGTTCTTCATTACCTAATGCATTTGTTTACAGAAGATCCATTATTAAAAATGAAGAGATTCACAGACAAATTCAAGATTTGATCAACAAAGGTCATATCCGACCTAGCTCCTCTCCTTGTGGAAGTCCAATCATCCTCGTTCCAAACAAATATGGGATTTGGCACATATGCATCGACTACCGGTCCCTCAACAAAATTTTGGTAAAAAATAGATACCCTCTGCCACAGATAGACGATCTCATCAAGTGTCTGAAAGGTGCTAAATTCTTTACTAAGCTCAACCTCAAGTCAGGATATAATCAGATTCCAATCGAGCCGATGTATGGAAAACTACTTTCAAGACCAAGGAAGGATTGTTTGAATGGTTAATCATGCCTTTCGGCTTAACCAATGCACTTGCGACCTTCATGCGGTATATGGATAACATTCTTCGACCTTTCATCAGAAAAAGTGTCATTGTCTACCTCGACGATATATTGATTTTCAGTCGATCATGGGAAGAACATGTCGAACAACTTCAACAAGTCCTCGACACTCTTCAACAACATCGACTGTACTTGAACATGGACAAATGTTCCTTTGTGATGAACATCATCAAATATTTGGGGTATGTAATTGACTCTACAGGAATTCACGTCAATCCGGACAAAGTGAAAATCCTTAAAGAGTGTCCCATTCCTCAAAGCATTCATGAACTAAGAAGTTTTCTTGGTTTGGCGAATTTTTATTGACAGTTCATACTCGGCTTCAGTCACATAGCCTGGCGTTTGAATCAATTGACCAAGGGAAATGGGAAAACTGTCTTCAAAAGGACATCGACACAATAAGAAGCTTTCGAGCAGCTCAAACACAAGATTTGTACTGCACCAATACTTGTGTTACCTAATTTGCATCAGCCCTTTGAGATTGAGACAGACACATCGAACTATGCCTTGGGTGCAATGATCACTTAGTCGGGTCACCCAGTCGCTTTTCATTCTGAAACTTTTAACGACACTGTTAGAAGAGATTTGACGTATGAAAAATAATTGTACGCCATTGTTCAAGCTCTTAAGAAATGGAGACATTATATTCTTGGAAAGGAGACGATCATTCTCACTGACCATAAGCCTTTACAGTTCACTCCGTCCCAGTCAAAGTTACAAACAACTCGACAGCTCAAGTGGATTAATTACGTGCAAAAATTTCGGTTGGTAATTAAGTATCGGAAAGGTAAAGCCAATGTCACCATCGATTATCTAATTCGACCACCCATTACTCTCCTTCTTACAGTGATGAGTATGCAGGGTTATGACACCACCACTTGGCCTCAGTTGTATCAAGAAGACAACGAATTTTCATCAGTCTATCAACAACTTCAGACCGACAAGTCGTCGACCTTCGACTATTTCTTGAAATACACCTTGCTATACAAGCTTGGACAACTTTGTGTACCGACAGGTGAGCATCGACAACAACTCATTTGGGACACGCACTACAACAAGACTACAGGACACTTTGGAGTAGAAAAGACCCTTTCTATTCTCCAAAAGTATTCATTTTGGCCTTCACTTAAAACTGAAGTCAACAAGTACATTCGATCATGCATGGTTTGTGCCATTGCTAAACTGCCTAATCAACGACAGGGATTGTAGACACCTTTTCCAGTTCCTAGTCGACCACGGGAATCTATTTCTATGGACTACTTGATGGGATATCCTACTACCAAACATCAACATGACGCAATCTTATTAGTAGTCAACAGATTTTCCAAGATGGTCATTCTCATTCCATGCAATAAGACTACAACTGCGCAGCAGACCGCTCAACTCTTCTTTGAACATGTATGGAAAAATTATGGTTTATCGACAACCATTATTTCCGACAGAGTTGCCATATTTGTCAGCATATTTTGGAAGAATATATGGAAACATCTCGATACAAGACTCTCCTTATCGACAGCTTTCCATCCTCAGACAGACGAACATACGGAAGTTGTGAATCGCTTGGTAGTACAACTGCTTCGTATGTACAACCACAAGCATCGATGAACATGGGATGAAATTATTCCATATATACAACACAACTGCAATCATGCTCAACACATATCTATGGGAAAGAGTCCATTTGAGATTTGTTATGGATTTCAACCCTTAATTCCTATTGAATTGATTAATTCCTCGACACAGTTGAACGATACCAACTATAACCGGTAAGAAGTTGACAAAGCATTGAAGTTTCGAGATCAAATCTGCGACATCCAGAAACAATCACAGGAAATGTTGCAACAAGCTAATGCGAAAGTTAAGGCCCGACACGATAAGCATCGTATCCCTCAGTCATTTCAAATTGCGGATCAGGTTTGGTTGCATCTCAAGAAGGAACGCTTCATGGGTCCATATAAGAAGCTGAATCCTTTTCCATATGGTCCGTACAGTATTCTTGAACAGATTGGAGAAAACTCTTTCTAGCTCGACATTCCTTCATGCCTAGGTCTGCATCCAGTATTTAATGTGGATCTACTTCGACCATACCATGCACCACTGTTGGAATAGAACAACTTGCATATAGCAGAACGTGAAGACATCCATCAAGATTTTTAGGAGCCTCTTCCTTGCAACAACATTGTGGGATGACGAGTACACCATACAAGGACGAAAAAAATTCCCTTGTTTTAGGTGGCCAAAGCCGGACATATCCCAACACAAGGAAAATGGTACTTTGCTACCGAACTGGCCAACAAGTTTCCTCATATATATGAGAAAACAATGTGGACCATTGTTTCTTAAGGAAGGAGGTATGATCCACCTAGCAGTTGGAATTATTGTCAGATGCCAACATCGACTTCGACAAGTTTAGCGACTTCAACAAGTTCAACAACTTCAACAAGTTCAGTGACTTTGACAATTTCATCGACTTCAAAATGCATCGTCACCATTTGTGACTAACGAACTACGACAGATTGTCTCTCTGTCTTCCAGTCGACTGTAACGGTTGAAATTCTGAAACCATTCTAAATTTTCTTGCAACTGAACGTAACGGGAAGACAACCCAAGCGTTCTCAACACTCTAAATAAGCATGTAAAATATTGTAATATAAGCAGAGAGAAGAATCAAGAAGTAACAGAGTTTGCATTCCTGCATATTGTCTGTGTGTATGTTTATGTGCGTAGTGTATTTCTTGCTTTGCTTATTATTATGCTTCCGCCATCACAATACCGATTCATTCAATCAAAATGTTGTCCCCGTCATGCACCTAGGAGCGTATGGATCAATTTGATTGTACAAATTGGTTTGGATGCAATTTCATGATTAAGTGAGAAGCAGTTGTTATCTTCATCAAATCCATGAGGAGAATTGTGTTCTTATTTTCATGACTTATGAGGAATTATGGAAGTTTTCATCAAGGGGAATGTTAATATGTTTGCACCTTCCTCCATTTGTAATCTTCTCCTAGTCATCATTAAGGGAGAGTGTTAGAATATGCAATGATGACTTGCATGGTATTGTTGGTAAAATATCATTTAAAGAAATAAATAACTCTAATATTATAAAATATATTTATCCTACATGCATCATGTAATAAAATATCTTAATGACATTCTTTATAAGGGAAGAGGAAACCTATTTATCCCACATGTGTTATGGGATGTAAATATTCCACACCTTTAACTGTATAATAGAGGTGAAGGAGACACTTTTGGGTATGTTGCGAATGTTATTCATCACACATCACATGTTGTGTATGTCATTTGTACATACATGATTATGGCATGCAGTGTAGATGGGGTGTGAAGTGATGGATATGTGAGATGCCATATATTGTAAGATGGATATTTCTAAGGAATAAGAAGACCTATCTTCCCATGGATGTTTCCCCAGTTGGGGTTTTGCCACATATATATGGTGTATTTTTCTCTTGTCTTGTGTCTCTTGTTCTTACATAATTAGTTGTTTCTTATATATATAGAAGGCTAGACTAGTAGATTCATGCTTTGCATGTTATCAAATGTATTGTTGCATGTTTACGCATATTCTCAATATTGTAACATTTCCTCAATAAGTGAGTTAGGATAATTGATATATAAAAAAAAGAATTACTCTACTTTTCCCTAGATTCTACAAGCATGTTAATCAAACACTTTTGAGAAGAAGGAAAATAGATGTGTACCATATTAACATAGTTTGTCCGAAAATTTGTTGAATTAAAACCTTCTATTTGGTCCTTTCTCCTGAGCCATGTGAACAATCTTGCACAAAAATAAACAACACACCTTTATCATTATTTCAACAAGTTAATAATGAAAACATGCATAAATAAACTAATCTATTCATCATCGATCCAAAACACAACACATTTTTTTGTTGGGAGGAAGTGCATTGATTTGTATTGATAAATAAGAAGAATATAGTATGTATATTAATCTTTGGTCATGCTTGTTTTACTCCATTCCAGAGTCTAAGTCCCCTCCTTACCCTTAGCTACCTCATTTGAAAAAGCCTCGAACAATTAAAGCATTTTTCTCTCTGATATACTAATGCTCTTTAACCTCTGTCTAAACTCTGTATATTCACCCCATAGGTCTCTTTTATATCATTGAATTAGGTCTATTTTGGGTGATGATTACAAAGTGCATGCTTTTCATGCACTACAAGTCCCTTCCATGCGAAATGAAACCTTGTTTACTTGACTACACACTTTTAGTGCTTTGTTTTCCTAATATGAAATGATGGTCTTGATTTATGGGATTAATGTAGTGACCATATGGATGTGGTCACACATTTAAGTTTCAATGTCACAATGAGTCTCCCTTCTCTTTAGGAAGAGTGGCAATCGAGCTCTAATTACCAACAAATCTCATTGTTTTAAATTCAATCTTTGGTATAGAAGGTGTCTTGATGCCCACTTCAATACTTATTTATCAAGGGTGTTAAATATCATAATAACATATGTGCCTTAATGTGCGAGATTAGAAGAGGAACTAATTTCCAAAATACATTAAGTCAAATAATACATAATTGTGGTTGATGGACTAAGGGGGAGAATTGTAGTTTAAGGATCTGGAAAGTACCTACATGCAAAAACCAAGATATCATATATATAAAATATTCCCTAAGGCGAACATACCCATGCTTAGAAGTAAACAAACATGACCACGAAAAAAATACCTAGTGGATTCATGTCAAAAGGTACATCATAATGAAAATTAGCATTATGAGGAATGCAAAACTTGTAGTCTTAAAAGTATGTGCAACATGGTAGTAAGATCTTGCACAACTCAGTTAGTTAGCACCAGAGAGGGATGCTACTATTTTTCGCAAGGTTTTCAATCTAAGAATCTATGATACTACAAGTCTACATCATGCAAATAAATTATATGAAATTTGATCATGGTAGAACGTCGTCTGATCACTGGTCATTGATGTAAACCGTTCAAAAACATGAGGAAGCTCACCAATAATGAAAATGAGCCCCAATATTCATATTACAATATAGAAACCATGAATAAAAGAATTGATTTATAACACTTGTAGAATCATTCAAGCAGGGGTCATTGATGTATTCCCACTATAGATTGCGATGAAACCTGCCACTAATGACTGTAAGTTCCAAGGTACTATTAAGGTTCCTATATGGTCTTTCTAGAAAATGATTTGGCATCAACATGAAGAGGTTTATCGGAAGGAGGGCATGAAAGAATCCCACATGAATCGCCATGAAGTCTCAACCTACATTCCAAGGGAACGAGTTAGGCCTATGGAAAAAATAAGTTGCAAAAAAAGGTCTTGAGCTAGTTGTGTACACTTATAAGGATGTTTCCTCTAGGGATATAGGTCATTGAATCAATATAAATTATTGATGGATGACAAGTGGGAAAAAATGATTTCAAATAGAAAAGAGGAAAAATAAAACACAAGTAGCAATGTTGTTGGCACAAATGCACTAGCAGATATGAAAACAAATGCAAAATGAAAAAAATCAATAACTAGGTGGGAGACTCATAGATAATGGCCATAAAATGATAAGAGGAAAATATGAGGTTTTCAAAATAGATTCACGGTGAAACTAAAAAGAGGGCTCCTGGTTCTACTCAAAACTCGGCATGGCCCTGAAAGAAAAATTAGGTGCTTATGTATAATGACCCAAGGTAGGTAAGCCCTACTAAACATATTGTGGTGCTAGCAATGGGTAGAGATGGGAAATTTCTGCAACATGATGGGATCGACCCTAAGGAATAGGATCAACGGGATATCGTGTAATAAATGCAAAAATGCAAAGTGCATCGATCACTACCAGTCGTTGAGAAAATATTCACCGAGTTAATATGTGGAATTTTTTGTGTGTTGTCAATCTTGCAATAATAGTCAATCGTACCAATGTTTGATGATTAGAAAATGTGACCAAAATACATCCTAGAATCCAAAAAATGAATAAATAAAGGAGCGTGTGAAATGTTTTTACCTAGAAGATATACCACTAGTATTTTTAGATATAGGAAATAGTAAAAACGATAGGTTAAAACAATGAATTCTAGACTTTTTTCTACCATTTACCTTGGGATTGTACCTCGTGTGGAGAAAAACAACTTACACTTCAAAACCATCAATATTGGATTGGGGAGCATCATTCAATGCAATTTAGATTCGTCAGTACCACGTAACTCCTGGCCTGCTATTCAAACTTCTGAAATTTTCCTGGTGGGAACACCTCACAATTTTTTTCCTACACGGTCGTGCTTTTCTATCCCATAAGGGAAACTAGAAGACCCTGGATGCACCTAAGGGGAAAATAACGCCATATACTCAGTCTTTCTCTTCAAATTTCAAAATATATATCACAATGAATTTTAATGATGATGTTTTGCAAGTGATAAAATGATCGCATGGAAGGAAAGAGCTCATGAAGTTGTTGATAATGCAACATTAGGTGATCTAGGAACCATTGATTCCTTATGTAACTACAATTTCCTAAATTTCTTTAGGTTCCAGAATATACAAAGTCAAAACCTATTGCTCCAAAAATTAATAAATTATTAGGATCCTGAAAACCAAGTGTTTCGAGTAGGGGTGGAAACAATTCAGTTGGAAGTAGAGGACATATATTTCCTTAGATGTTTGTTTCGATGGGGATAATGAGTATTTCTAAATGAGGAGGGTTGGGTGGTGATGGGGCACTGTATATGATTACATTGCTTCTCACTTTCAACAAATATCCAGAAAGAGTGGCAACTGGATACCTATCAAAGAGGTAGTATATCTCCCATTGAGGACAATACTTTTTACCATAACTTGAACAACGAGATCCACTACTATGCACTTGGTTTCAAGGGCCCATGTATAATATGCTTTATAGTGTTTGGAGCCATTTGTTTTTAATTGGTGTATTGGTATGGTTATCAATATGAAGTAGCAACTAACAAAGTGTAGTACCAGTGGGAAAAAATAATTTGGGTCAATTATATGTAGTTTCTGTTTCGATGTCTGATATTAGATTGAGGGTGATGACCCAACCTTGTGAGATGAGGACTTTGATGATACATAAATGGGATGATCTAATGGCCTAGTTGGAAGGTGTACTACCGATGAACATTTTCATATAGGACTTCATGGATTGGTGAGATGACAAGATTCTGGTCATGGAGGATCATCCTTATGCCGAAATGGATTATCGATGGGATATGGACATTGTGTTGCCTCTAGTGACTCAATTGGATGCTCTTGGTGAGAACCTACATTTCATTGAACCATTGTGTTTATATATATATATATATATATATATATATATATATATATATATATATATATATTTGTGTATGTGTAATGTGACTAACATAATTTTATGGTGTGAATGAAACGTATCTTGGACTAATGCGCTTGATGGCGATGCACTCGACTCATTGTTGCGCAAGAACAGGGGATGATGAGGATTAGGATGCTACTGAGGCTACTAAGGATATATAATATGTCCGTAGGAATCTCAAGGGAATTACCATGGGTATCCTGATGAATTAAGTCGAGGATATACCTCGATGGATGCAACAACATGTGGTGGGAGTATCCACATGCTTTAGGAATCTACTGCGATGAGTGGCCACAAAGGTGGCATGTTATCATCAGACTCATAGTCCTCATAGTTATTTAGAATGGCAGCCATGAGGTGTCTCTTATGTTTTTGTTTTGGAAGACACTATGTATGTTAGCTTTTATATGCTTCTATGGACCATCCATGGCTATGTATATCTAGTTTATACATATATATATTTTTCATAGTTTTCTTATGTGTATTAAATGGTGTATGCAATTAAATAAATTGAAAATGACATTCTAAGAAACATACATGAAAACACTTTCGAAGTAGTGTATTATCTTGAGCATGTTAAACATTTTTCAACTAAGACACAAAATTGAGAATCTAGTTTGACAATGATATGACAAATGTTGATAGCAATAGATTTTGAAAGAAGCTCAATGAATGCAGTATATTCAACAATGTTGTTGGTTGCAGGACCAAGAAAAGTGCCTTCTGAAGTCAAGATTTGGTTGGTGGGTGAAAATATCACCTGGATGTGGTGGAAGCAGTGTTTCAGGTATTACAACCGATGCTTCCTATGAAGCCTAATTAGGTGAAAGTATCTGATGACATCTTCAAAGCAAAAGAAAAATCAAGATAATCTTGTAGCTAAAAATATCATACAAAAAGAAAGAAACTAAACTGCAAAAAAGGGTAAAATACAACATGATACTACAAGATTTGCAAGGAAATAGGGTCTATGTGAAGTGTTTTTTGGATAGAGCATAATGCACGTATTTGGGAGCAATTTTCTAGCATAGTAAAATACCTAATAATATCCCCTTTGTAGTACTCATTTGACAATGAAAGGGTCATGCAACATGGGTTTGAATTTTCTATCCCTGAGTTTATCATAGTCTTGGTAATAAACCAAAACTAAGTTTCCTTTTGAGAAGACATGAGGACAAACACCTTTATCATAATGGTTTTTGACTCATTTTTATGAACTTCATTGGTAAGAGCAACTTCTGTACAAGTTTCATTTAGAAATTTCCAATAGAGGATGTGTTCTTCTTAAGTGTAAGTGTCGGGGTGGAGGTCCATGGAGAGTTTTAACGATGCAATATCACACTCAATTGGAAATATTGACTCAACTCCATATACAAATTGGAAAGGAGTGAAACCAGTTGCAGTCTTGATAGAAGTTCGATATGCCAAAAGAGTGGAAAATAAGGTAAGATGTCAATTAGATTTGTTCTTGTTAATTGTCCTCTACATCATAGTATTCAAAACCTTTTTGATGGATTCTAATTGACCATTAAACTAAGGGTAGTAAGGTAATGAATACTCTTGCCGAAGACCCAATTTGGTAGTGAGTTCTTGCATTGTTTTATTCCAAAACTGAAACTCGTTATTAGTAATGATCTCTTTAGGTACACTAATGGAACGATTGTAGATAAAAGAGGTTGAAATAGTACTATCATTAGTGAATGTTGGCATAGATTTGAACCACTTGGTAAAATAATCAACATCCACAATGATGTAGTGGTTCCCACTAGCCAAGGTAGGATTGCATGTCATAAAATTGATCCCTATTTTGTGAAAGGGCCGATAGTGACCATAGGGTGTAATGGAGTAGGATGTGCACACATTTTCTTGGTAAATATTTGAAAAGGATGACATTTCTTGGCTGCATGGATGAAATATTTAAAGATAGTAGGCCAAAAATATCCCATGCGCAAATTTTTCTAAGATATGGCCAACCTAGAAACGTGACCACCACATGCTTTGGCATGGCAATCATTCAACACCTTTTCAGTTTCCTCATGAACTAAACATTGTTGCAAGATTAAGTTGATGCCTTGATGGTAAAGAGTATCCCCGACGATGAGGTAACTCCTAGCTCGATGTCGATTGTGACAATGCTCATGATCACAAGATAAGTGAGAGGAAAACCGTAAAGTTTGGAGATACACCAAAGTGTCTCCAAACTATGGATTGGACGAAGCAATAAGGAACAAGTGTTCATCCAAAAAGGATTCAAAAACTATGTTTTCCTCAATGTTTTGAAGGAGTTCAAGGAAGGACCAAGACTTATTGGATTTGGAATTGGAAAATTCTACGTCAAACTCTTGCAAGATAACTATCCAATTTGAATATTTTCTCTCAATGATGCATTGGGTCAATGTATGTTGCATGGGATTAGTATCTACCAATACTGTGGTTTTTCTATGAAGTATTTAATTCATAAATCATTGGATAGTGTGTACAACTACCAAATCCAACTTCTTGGCATGGGAATAATGATATTAGAGGCCCACAATACCCTTAATTAGGTAATAAATTACATGTTCTTGAAGCAAATATTCCTCTTGAACCAAGACTATCCCTAAGGTTACCTTGAATGTAGCTAGATAGAGCAAAAAGTCTCTACTATAGTCCATAGGACTTAGTAATGGGGTTGATACTAAGGCGGTTTTTAAGAGGCCAAAAGAACACTAAGCTTGGTCATCCCATATAAAAGGCATGTCCTTTTTTAAGAGATGCATGAAACCTTTTGTGATTTCAACATAATTAACAATGAATCGTTGGAGGAAGTTATCTTTCCCTTGTAAACTTTGAAGTTATTTGAGTGTATGCGGGGAAGGAAATTTAACAATCGCCTCAACCTTGAAAGGATCAACCATGATTTTGTACTTGGATATAATAAACCCAAGCAATCTCCTAGTCACCACAAAAAAAATGCATTTATTTGGGTTCAGACAAATGTTGTAGTATCAACATCGAATAAAGATGACACAAAGTTGTGTCAGATAATCATTTCGTTTCCAATAGTGAGCAACTAAGTCATCAAGATAAACCTCAACAATGTGCTTCATATCATTGAAAGAATACATGACGAGCCCCTAAAAAGTGTCCCCAATGTTTTTAAGATCGAAATGCATCTTCCTATACATAAAATTCCCCCAAAGAAAGATGAAATCCATCTTGTTTTGGTATTCCTTTTTTACCTATATTTGATTGTAACTAGAGAATCCATCCATGAAATAAAAGATTTCACTACTAGCACATTTGTCAATAATATGATCTATAAAGGGAGTGCGGTAGTTTTTATTTGGAAAATATTTGTTTAAGTCCCTAAAGTAAACATAAACTTGAATGGTCCCTTGCTTCTTATCAACATGAAGATGGTTATATACCCATTTAGTTAAAGGTACTTGATAAATGAAACCGACCATAAGTAACTTTTCAACTTTTTCCTTTATAACAATTGTTTTCTTGGGATTGATTGGTATTAACTTTTGTCAAATAGGATTAACATTGTCATAGCTTTTAATTTCATGCTCAATGATGCTGGGATCAATATCAGGAATTATTGTTATAACCAAGCAAACATATCATGAAATTCTTTGAAAAGAACATTATATAGAATGATTTTCTCAAGAGAACAATCCATGCCAATATTGATGTTTTCCACAATGCCAAGCTTGATTGAGATATCAATGGGAATGGTTTTTGAGATTTTTTCCATATTACCTTCCGCATACATATTGTGTGTAAGGATGGTGCATTGGTACCATTCGTGATCATTGGGAGAAATGAGGCCTTTTGGGTTGACCTCCATTTTCACTAACTTAGGAAGACACAAGGATATATGGTGCATATCATCCTATTGTATTTTAGATGTGTTCATGACCTCAAGGATAGCTTCATATGAAGGTAAAACTATTTCCAAGAAATCATTAGAGCTAGGAGAGGTGACGTTCTAGATGGGAGAAGTAAGCTAATCAAACACCTGTTGCGAGGGAATATTTTGATTAGGGTATGTTGAAGCCATGTGGATAACTTGGTAAGAAACTTGTATGATAGAAAAAAGTTAAGCATGGCTCCAAGTAACGAACCATGGAACGGATGGGAACCATCCACTGTTCCTTTTCCACCAATAAATATTCTTAATGGACTGAGCCCGAAGGCACAAAGTCACTAATTGGAATGGGCGTGGTAAAAAAAATAGAGGTAAATGGTTGACAAACGTTATTGTATATATTAGACACTATAAGGATAACACCTTCTAGCGGAGGATGTAGTGTATATTTTTAGTGTTACAATAGACAAAGTTAAGCTTGGATCCAAGTAAACAATCTTGGGAGGGTTGGGCACCATCCAATGGTCCTTTTCCACAAATGAATATTCTGAATGGACTAGGCGCTAAGGCACAAAGTCACTAACTGGAATGTGTGTGGTAAAAACAAATAGAGGTAAATAGGTGACAAACGTTATTGTATATATTCAAAACTATAAGGATAATACCTTCTAGCAGAGGTTGTAGTGGAGTTTTTTAGCGTCACAAGATTTGGTAAAATTGTCAAAAAGGTCTCTGCTACAACCTCTGCAATTGGTAACAGAGGTTTTAGTGGAGGTGCTAACAGAGGTTTTAGTGGAGGTGCTAACATAGGTTTTAGTAGAGTTTTTTGTCGACGACGAATTTTTTTTGTGAAGGTGTCTAGTGTTGGAAGCTATGGTTCTTATGTAACCTCATCTTGTTGGTAAAAGGGTGTCGAGTGTTCTAAGGAGCCGACCGCCGAATAAATTGTACATTAACCTTGTTCACTTTCGGTCCTCAGATCCACTTTCTATGGATAGTTAGTTATAACCGACATGGTCTAGTTGTTGTTAGTTTGGGCCCCTAGTCAAACCTATTTATAGATTATCCTTATTGGATCGATCTATTGCTGGATCGTGGAGATCATTGTTCTCTTTGGATCCCGCTCATTGTGCTTAAGTGCAAACAATGTCTATTGACACCACCGCTCTCTTGGAAAATATGTTGTCACTTCTGATGTTTATCTACTCGATCCAACATGGTATCAAACATTGTTGGTTTGTGATTAAGGGTTTTGCACAATTACTGAGTTCAATTAGAAGGTGGTGGTTTGAAGAGATGCCTTATTGGGTCGAGAAAAATGGTGAATCACTGAATTTGACCATTGTAACCTAATTTTGGTGTGATCTAAATTCTTTGGGTATTTCAAGTTTGATGCATTGTTGGAGTTCTCGCTGATATGGGTGAACCAAATTCTATGGGCATGAAGATGCAACCATTGGGTGTATTGTTGATCGTTGATTGGGGGATTTGACCAGGTGGTGAATAGACTGGATGGACAACTTGCATCTCATAGTTGTTGATTTGATGAATTCGTAAAGGTCGTCGATCGACCACCGATGGGTGTTTCTTTAGCACTTAGCTAATCCATCGACTGGTTGCCTTTGAGTGATCAAGTTGTTGAGCCATCGACTATTATGTCATTTGGTTGATTAAGTATTGAATGACACAATATTTAATTTTTCTATGTATTGGGACTCAAAGATATTGATTGAATAAACCCTTTTGTTGTGTTGTTAGCTTATCATTGATATTTATTTGCTTGGTCAACTATGAGGTTGACTGGCATATGTTCAACTTGGTATAAGTCGACTAGTGAAAATTGAGATAGTTGTGCTTCGACCATGCATTGAAATCCTATTGAAGGTGGGTATGTTTAATGGATATTAAGCCCTGGTGTTCCATAAATGGTAAGATATTCAAGAGAAGAAGGTAATAGCCTGCACGAATCTCATAATCAGCTTTGTGGAGAAGTAGAAGCCTTGCATACTATTGTTTCCTTATTGCATATAGAGAATGAAGGACTAAAATATTTGTTAGCCTTATGGCTTAACCTAACAATCACAAATTTAATGTCGTCACCTTTATTTTTATTTCTTATTTAGGATATTAGTCATTTATCCTAAAATGATGACTAAGTGATATGGATAAGATTTCCCACAGAAAATCTCTCCATGAGGTGACATTATTATTTGTACTATATAATGGTACTATTTGTGTGAATACAATTGATCAAGGATTTTTCCTTTTCCGTCATATTTTTCCCATTCATGTTTTTCACTTGGTATCATAGCTTCCTTAGTTCTTAAGGGCCTGGTAGTTTTGATCCTCCATGGTAGTTTTCCATGAGAGATTTAAAAAGATGAGATAGATTGTTAGTGTGCTTAGATCTGAGTTTTCCATTTCCAAATCAAATCGTGTTCCAGTTCTAAGTGTTCTCTCCTTTAACATGATTGAGGCGAATATGCAGTCAACGAGGAGCCCACATAGTAAGAGAATGGAGCCCACGAGCTTCTGATTTGAGTCAATTGCAGAATTAAAGCAAGAGACTGAAGAGTTTCAAAGGAGGAGAATGTTGACATATACAATCGGTCTGTTCAGTGTGCTTAAAATTAGATCTGTATATTTGACTGGGTAGATTGATATTTTTTCAGGTCTATATATTTGTTTATTCCTGGTATAAAATGAATATCTTGATGAACCTGATGCCATCTGGTGAAGATCTTGCGGCGATATGAACTGAACATGTACCTGAAGCGAGAATCATACCATGCATCAGTTTTGAATTCAAGATATGAAGCCATGATCTCCTCGAAGCATTCTTCCAGCAAGAAGAAAAGTCAGAAGACAACGCTCTTCGCCTAGCTTCTAGCAAGTTGCATCGTTCAGTGCTGACATGCCTTATTGCCCTTTATAATTGGGTCTAAAAGATTAGTGTTGAGAGAACATATTATTTTATTTGCTAAGGTACCTGAACCTTTTTCAATTCTAGGAGTACGTTCTATTATTTGTGAAAAGGTTAATAAAAGTGTATGTGAACATTTTGTAGAAGGGCTTGGACATTGTAATTGTAAAAGGCATGGGATAATTTTGGAAATATATCCAAAATTCGTAAAGGAGGTGGAGTTGTATAATTGAGCACTTGGGGGAGTAAAGTGTTGTGGGAGATTTTGTTTCAAAAGAGAAACAATATGTTGTTTGGAGAATTTAATATTTTTTTGTAAATTTTGAAGTGTTAAGAATAAATTTTCTCTTCAAAATCAGGTCATGGGATAAAAGAACAATTGAATACTTGCTTGCCAAGACGTTGTAAAAGGGTCTGTCAATGAAGTTTTCTATGAAGATAATCGAAGGATTTTTATGAAATTATTGTAATAAGTACATGAGGATTTTTTAGTAAAAACATACTTATTTGGGTTTTTGTCTTAGATCACCCTGAAATTGAATAAGGGGATCTAAAGAAATTTTGTGCTTGTGTATGGTGAATGCTTAGGATTTTTTATGACTAGTTTTGACATGCAAAATTACACTTGTCATTCATCATGCAACCATAAACACTTGGAGTAAAAGGGAAAACCACATTCAAGCATTCAACAACAATTCTACAAGCACTAGACAACTCAATCAAGCGATTAATCAAAGGCGCTTTTCACATCAAGGAAATCAAGGCAGACGATTAAATGGACACATCAATCTAAGGAGAAACTAATATTAAAATTATAGATCAATTCAACTTTGAAGTCAAACATCAATTGATCAGTATACTTGCAAATAGTCCTTTTGTAAGTTTATTGGTCTTTTTTGAAATCAAGTCAAATTGAATTTGTCACTGGGTGCATTATCGTTTGAACCCGACACTTAAGAATTGATTTGTATTTATGATCCTTAATTGAAATTGTTGTATCAAACAAAGTGTGAACCAATCATTGTAAAAACACATTTTGGGTGCATGATCAACAGTGCATAACACCCTAAAGTTGAATCAAAATCAAGCAAGTGTGAAGTTCAAGTGAGCATAACATAAATGCAAGTGTGAGAAATACAAGCAAGCAATAAAATACAAGTGAGCATGAAAACAAGCAAGTTCAAGCGAGTGTGAAAACAAACCAATCCAAGCGAGCATGAAGTACAAATGTTTTCAAATGGAGTGAAGTCTTGAATTATTAGAGTTACTGAACACTCTAAAAATCACTTCCGAAGTCAACACTATCATATTGAACAAAGCAACCCTTGAATCAGTGCTAACATGTTTGCGAGTGATGCAAACAAAGTTGGGCATCCTACATATCCAATCATAACTCTTGAACATTGAGTTAAGAACAATAAAAATTCATGAGGAAACTAAGAATTCTAAATAGTTTTTGTTCAGAACAATCCTCTATATGATTATGATGATAATGATGATGATGATGTTTCAGATCAACAAAGAGTGCAGGAGAAATTCAGTGGGCCAAATCCAAATGTAGTAGCCAATGAAGATGAAGTTATCTATGAACCTATAATTCAAGTGCTTTCTTTTGAGTTCAATGAAGAAAACCTTTCAATGATGCAGAAGTATGCAGTGAATAAAAATTCATAGACTTCAAAACAACTAATTCAAAACACTATTTCCAAGCCCATCATCAAACCTTGGGAAGAAATCAGCAACAACAAGCACATAATAGGACTAGGATATGAAAAGGATGTGACTTTTCATATTCCAGACTACTCCAAACCAATTCAGTTGTGAGTGCAGGAGTCATTCATGAAAAATTGAAGGCTCCAGAAGTTAACGAAGAAGGTTATAAAAAACACATGGAAGAAATTCCTAAATGCCAATATTGTAATCAAGTTGGTCATTTGGAGACAGAGTGTTTTGATCTCCATCCTTGTCAACATTGTGGAAAGTGTAATCACTCATTAGAAAAATGTTCCAAGAGAAATAATCCTCTAAGATTAAAGATTCACTATGGGTGGATCAATCCTTGGCACTGGACATCAACAACCAAGAAATTACATCAGTCTTACCGAATAATTCAATCTCGAGTAAAGACTCATCTTGTAGCACATAATTCTTTTTGTACCTGATAAAATATAACTCCAGTGGTCCCCTTATGGTGTAGCTTTCGAGCATGTCTCTCACGGGATGAGATAAGATGTGTTTGTTTCCACATGCCCACTTTGAGTTGAAATCTAAATGGTACTCTCTTGCATATTAAGGGGGGGTACATTAGAAACATATATTTCAAGTTAAGGGGGGGAGTACTTAAATCAAATGGACCAAAAGTCTGTAGATGGTAGAATATGAAACAAAACTTTGAATATGGACAAAATTATATAGATGGCATACTTCGAAACAAAACTCTAAATATGGAAAAAATTATGTAGATGGTAGACTCCGATACAATACTATGAAGATGGAAAAAAGTCTGTAGATGGCAGACTCCAAATTTCCTAATTGGAAACAAAAGTACAAAGATGGCAGACTCAAACACAGGATGCATTGGGATGTCTATCGACACATAACAATGTTGAAATATTCATATTGTAATTCACTGATTCACTGATTGTAGATGGTGATACTATATGTTCACCAATTAGTGGAAGAAACCAACCTCTTCTAGCTAAATCACTTGGAAAATGATGGAATTGTCAAGTAGACAGGAATGTTTAGACATAGCAACTGTTCAATCTAGAATTTCATCTCTCTTCCAATTCATTTCAAATGAACCATTCAGCATCCAATTTGACGGTTTTTCAAGCAATTTTTTCATTGAAGCATAGATGAAGGCTTTTGAAATATCCATCATATCAACTTTAACATTAGTGTTTATTGCTTAGCTGATACAAATACATAAACTTGTGATTGAAGGGGGGAATATTATCCTTATGGCTTAACCTAACAATCACAAAGTTAATGTTGTCACCTTTATTTGTATTTCTTATTTAGGATATTAGTCATTTATCCTAAATGATGACTAGGTGATATGTATAAGATTTCCTAGAGAAAATCTCTCCATGAGGTGGCCTTCTTATTTGTACTATATAACGGTACTATTTGTGTGAATAAAATTGATCAACTATTTTTCCTTTTCCGTCATATTTTGCCCATTTATGTTTTTCACAATTAATTGAAAACTATTCATTCCTTTCTTGAGGATGAAGCTGTTCTTTTCTAGACTACTGTTTTACAAAGAATGGATGAGAAATTCAGGAAGAGTGTTTCCCTGAAGAACACCATGGAAAATATTTTCCAAAATAGTGTGGATGAATTTGGAGACAAGACCGATCACAATGATGATCTAGAGGTCGAAGTTTAGAATATTTTTCATACAGAAAATGTTTCCTTTAAGGAGAAGATTTGTAGGTTGGAGAAAGATAATACCCAACTAGCTAATCAAGCTTCCCATTTGCATGCCTCTACCGATGAGCTTCGTGAAGAAGATGCTCCTCTTTAAGAAGATTGTTAACACCTAAAAATCGCACACATGTGACATTTCGATGATTCATCCAGTAAAGCATGATCAACATACATAATGCGTCTCACCACAGGCATCCTCAATAGATCCAAAACAAAACATGAGTCCATAAGTTCCCAGAAACGGTCAAAATAAAGGGTAGCTTGGGTATTACATAGGTTACCCACGCTATAGATCAAGTTATTTGAACAATTCCCGTGCTACGCCTACACGGCTTTTCCTTCGATAGTCTCACTGCTTTCAAAACAGCGGGACCACTTCATCCAAATGCTGCATTAAAGTCCCAATCCTCCCCAAGGATCATAATTCGGCTCCTCACACACTTGGTGGCATTAATCATCCCCCCTTATGTACCTTGGAACTAGTTCATGAATGAGGGGAGTTCACATTTGGATCTAGTTGTTTGTTGGCCACCTCTTGGCCTATAAAAGGAATCCATTGGCATGCATTTTGTAGAGAGAAATTAGAGCAAGGTTATGCTGTTGGATTTGAGTTGGAGATTCATCATAGCCTACCATTTCCTACCATTGTGAGCATTCCCAAGCTTGCTTGTCACCTACCATCAAGGGGCAAGTGTTTCTCTCCATTGTTCTTCCATCTACTTAGCATTTAGTTTCGACAAGAAAGGCCTCCCTAAGGGATATTGTTGGATTCCCTTGAAGCCTTCACCTCCTAGGTGTTGTACAACTATTCCATTGGGAAATACAAGGTTGGTTTAGCATATCTTTGGTTGTTATTGAAGTTTGCTTTCTCTCCCCATCTCTTTCATTTTTTTTTATCAATATTTTCATGCTTGGATGTGAACTACACTAACAATCTCTTGTAGGATCACTTGGAGGAATACCAAACCATCAAAATGGCCTCCAAGGACTAAGGCCTTGCAGCAACCTACTAGTCTTAGCCCCTCACCAAGTGGAAGAGTGCACTTGTGCAATTTTTTCCATAAAAATTCTATTGGCGGCCATACTTATTTTTGTTCATTTATTTTTAAACTAGGTTGTTTTATGCTAAGTATCTCATTCTAGGTGTTTGTCACTTGTAGGAGAAAAAGTATTCCACCTCTTGCTTCCAGAATTTGGCCCTGTCACAGCCATAGGTTTTTTTTTTTTGCAGCCGTGTGGTTTTCGGCGTCTCTACCGTGCTGAAAATGCGGAATCGTCTCTAACAGTCGCGCATACGTGCATGTTACTAGTTTACAACACGCGCTACACCGCTTATTGTATTCACATGATAGGTCAGTACATTAACCGCACTATCTGCACATCTATTTTGTATTTACCTGTGTTGTCCGCGTGGCAGAGTGTGGTTTGGCTGCACTGTTGTTGATTATTTGCTTTTTATCTGCATAGTTTAGTTTGGCAGCCCAATTGTTGCTTACTAGTGAACTTAAATTAAGGCTAATTCACCCAATTACTGAATTTTTTAGTAATTAGTGCACCTAGACCAATATAAGGAAGTAAAGAGTACAACTCTCTTGAAACTTAACTAGGTAACCAAATTTGAGGCTTTTAAACGGGCTCCATTGTTGTCACTATTATTCAAAACCATTTCTTGTTTGTGTATCAATCGACATGTTGTTTTTAGTAGTATTGCTAGTGTAGAAAACACTTTTTGCACACAAGAAAGGATCTAAAGACACTTGTCATCGAAAGTATGCTCTTCACCTTGCACTTCATATGAGCTTGGTGAATCAAAAAAATGGTGAGAAGTGTGAAATACCTCCATTGCACACCTGTCTATCAGTTATAATATTTTGATTTTGCAAAGCACCATGAGCATCTCTTAGAGTTAAAAGTACATATTGCTTGATATACTCTTTTAGTTAATTTTCCAATAAAATCATTTTTTTCTTTCATCACATGTGTTTGCACCACTAGAACACAATAAGATGCATAAAGACTCTTCCAATCCTAGTATGCTCTTCACCTCGCACTTCATGTGAGCTTGGTGGATCAGAAAGGTAGGGATTTTGAAATACCCCTCTTACACTCCATAACTGAAACATTCAAACCCCTTAAAATCAACATTGTAATTGTCCTAACCAACTAAAATCCTCCACAGGAGGTCACCAAACAACATTTTATTTAGGTAGGATTGATTGGGCTAGGCATCCATTAATTTCCACCAATCTAGTTTCATTAGTAATATTTTGAAACATAGCATTGTTGTCTCGTATGGTACTTACAAAATCTTGTTATAAGCAAGTATTAAAAGAAAACCCAGATCAGAAGTGCGTCGTGACCAAGGAGGTGAACGTCGAGCTATAGCTACCCCGCTCTCCCCTACAAGCCACTCAACTTGTTGTAGGGAGATGACACTATACAGTGTAGGACGAACCATTGATCCACACTTTACGCAAGGTATATTAGTGGCCCAACTTAGGATATCACCAAGGAGAAATTGTGAGTGTGACTGACTCCTGAAGTTAGCTATTGTTGTTGAGAGGTGTTTCCAAGTCAGGTTTTTCCAAGTCTTCTTGATTGGATCATTGGTCCCATCACTGGTAGAACTAGCTCTTTGTTACTTCCACTATTCGATTGGTGAGTGGATACTATTATCACCATCAATTGTGATTTTGGGAGGCCTGGTTACATTTGAGAGGAAGGACGTTAGGTCATCTAGGGAATTTACATTTACTTTTCTTTTTAAACTACAAGTTCACTAACTCGTAATAAAAATAACCTACCTGTGGGGACTCATGCACTAAAACCAACATCGCACATATCACTCACTCATCGCACCATTTTTGCATCTATTGTGGTTGGCATATTTTTTCATTTGTTCAATTGTGTTTATTCCACTATCACTCTCATTTAACAAAAATCCTTCATCATTGAGGAACAAAACAAAATCCTAAGACAATCTCATAGACTGCAAGGCCTATCCCCTCTCTCGAGGGGTGTTTTCACACCTTCCCCCCATGTTACACGTGGAGGGAATTCAAGCCGAGGTCGTTCCCATGAAGCATTGATAGGATCATCTAGTCAAGGCCAAGCCTTGCTAGGTACATTTTCTCCCCTCGGAGAATATATTAATTACACCACTTCTTCCCCCATCGGAAGTAGTACCCCATTGGCTTCTCCCCAAGGAGATCCCTCAGATCTATTTGACCCATATTCCCTCATAGGAATTCAACCATTGTTTAAAAAACCACCTGGGTCTCCCCCTTGTGGAAATCACATCCCCAACAAAATGGCAAGACTCGTCGTCCCTACCTTACCATTTATGGTTAGTTTAAATCTACCCGATTTGGCTAAACCGACAAATGACCCCATTGCTCATGATGTGACATGGTCGGCTATGCCAAACAAGATTCCTTCTGATATTCCAAAATTTGAAGGAAAGTAGGGAGATGATCCCGCCAACACGTTATGTCTTTCCACTTATAGTGTTCATCTAACAGCATAGTGGATTACCCCGTGAGGCTTCGCCTCTTCCAGTGTACCCTCACCAGAATGGCAGCAAAGTGGTATGTCAACCTAGAAAGTGGAACCCATTTCACATTTGCGATGTTGGCCACCACATTTATTATGTACTTTCAACTTCCAATCCGACATGATCTAGGCCTCAAAATTATCACCGAGTTTCGTCAAAATAATTCCACCCACATCGTGGATCACATCCACGAATGGCGTAGACATCGCACATTATGCAAGATCGAAATACAACCTCCATTTTTTTTGGATTGGGTTATCAAATATCTCCAACCCACCATAGCAAAAGATGTCGCCACCTCCATGACACAAAGCAGGGAAGAGGCCATTATGAAAGCACAACATTTCGACCTCATATATTCACAGTCTAGATACCTTTACACAATCCTCCCTGATGCCCCGCGACATCGGTCGTTGGATCCTACACCTTCGGGCTTGTCACATTCGGTAGTTGGGATTATTGAGTCCATTTCCCATTTAGGAAAGGTTCCTCCCACCACATCGGTGCCATTCAACATGGTTCCATATTACCCATCCATGCCACCTGCGTCGGTACCCCCTACACTGGTACCAACACCATCAGTTGGTCAATTACAGTATGGACCATATAGTCTTACATACCCAAACGTTAGCCAAACAATGACAATTCCTACACCGCCAATGGCGTAAGTCGCTCCCACATCCACCTCTTATGGAGCACAAATGGAATTTATCCCACTGTCGGGATATAATCCGTATTACCCTTTCCCATGCCCAATTGGTCAGCAACCTTCCCCCCACATGGGGGTAAACCTAGTTCAACCTACTTATGTTCAACAAGCTCAACAATTCATACAGTTGAACGCCACAAATCCCTAGAATCCACAGAATCGGGGGAAGAAGAAAGGTAAGAAAAAACAAAATCAGCAGTCGAGGCAAGGGGGAAATCCCCCCTAACAAAACCAAAATATGAGTGATCCAAATATAGGGACTAACAATCCCCCCAAACAAGGGAATAATCCTCCCCTAAGAACTAATTATTGTTGCTCCATTTGCAGCGATTATGGTCACTACATACATCATTGTCGTCTTATCCCTGACTGACAATAGTTAGTGGAAGATAAAACGAAGATGGTGATGAACCCCCCTCGGGAAACGAATCCTCCCCAACTACAAACATCGATGTTACAACAACCCTTTGCCAATAAAGGGGTAGTTACACAAGAGAAATATCCTCTCCCACCCAACGACGTTTCTTTCCAAAATATCTATACATTTGACGTAAACCTACAGACACAAGCTAGAGGTTATGACGGGCCTCCCACCCCCCAAGTGGAATACGTGAACCTACCCCCTCGGGGGCTCTATAGATTCCATGCCCGAATGTCAAACAAATCCCATGGATTTTGAAAGTTCCACTTTGGCGTACCCATAATAACCCTCACATGAAAGCCGCTCACAATTACAGTATTGTGGGTGACTTGGCTCAATCCTTTGTGGCTATGTCCACATTAGAGGTGTTACAGTCTTTCCCAACGTAGAGAAAGACATTACTTAATGCACTCGGTGTTGTCGACCCTTCTAACTCGCACCTCATGACCTTTGATGTTGAAAAAGGCGATCCACGACTACCATCATCAGTCGCATTTCAAGTTCCATTCACTGTAAAAAACATCATGATTCATCGATGTATCATCAATGAAGGCACATCCACTTGAGTCATGTCTACAAAGGTCTAGAAACGATTAGGGTCCCCTCATTTGGTCCCCTCATCTATCGCTCTTTGCGCATATGATGGGATACCATCCCAACCAAAAGGATTGTACCAAAATGTACCCATAGAGTTGGAGGGAAAGATGGTTATGATCGATATCGAAGTAATCGATGTTGATCTTGACTACAACATCCTCTTGGGGCGTAGTTACATGTATGCCATGAAGGCGGTAACCTCTTCAGTCTTTTGTATCATGATGTTTCCTTTAAATGGGAAGATAGATACCCTCGACCAGCTTAACTACTATGACCCTAATACCACAAGCAATCCTAACAACATCCTACCAAATATACTGGGCGATGATCAACTGTATGTTGACATTGCCTCTGGTATGTACAAGGACTCCAATTTGCTAGGAGCATATTTGGGACCACCACCGAAGATCCCTACATCAATCGAGGGCCTAATGTGCACAATTTTCACCATTGAAAATGGATCCTCCCCCACCTCAACACCACCGCTAAGGCACAACATTGAACAAATGTTGAGTCCATCAGACCCACCAATATTTCAAATTTCTTCTTGTATCCTCCCATGGGTGTACAAGGGACACAGGTTATGGCTCAGTTAACTCTACCTAGGCTAACTTTGGGAATCCCAGTGTGGTACCTTACACCACCCTTCCCAGAGATGGCTTCCAAACCAGTTTTGCATTATGAGTTTGTCCCTATTTAGACTAGTACGGCTGCAAGGCCAGTAACACGACCAGTTACAACAGCCCAACCTATGACATCCACAACTACCCCACAATTGGTCGTCGCTAAGACCGTCAATGGGGGCACCAAACAAACCAAGTTGAAAGGTCCCCTATTACCAACCCCAACATCTAATTTGGTAGAAACCGTGAATCCTAAAGCAGAGGGCAACAACCATCAAGAGTTGAAATCTCTAGTAATGATCAATACTCCCAATCAAAAGGTCACACCGTCGTGTTCTCTTTGCATGCAACAAAGCCACACAACAAACCTATGTCTTACACTACCAGAGCTAAGGAATTTGCTTAACACCCCCATTAGCATCACCCACGCTCCACCAACAGTGAAAGGGGCACACCTCCCTCACCCACAACTAAGTCCAAAACATTGCGTACGAATCATGCATGTTCCATATGTGCTCAGCATGGGAACTATACACACCATTTCCCCGAACTCCCTCGATATCGAGAGGCGTTAGCAACAGTTCGTCTCACTCAAGTGACAATTGAGTAACCCCCCTTCTTACGGCAAGAAGTAGCATCCATTAATGTGATCACCACATCGGCTGAACCATTAGTCACCCCTCCCACAGAAGTTGCGCCAACTGCAAAAAATGTGGTAGAGCCTGTAATGTCGCAAGACCCATATAAAATTATGACAATGCCATCACAAAATGAATGCTCGTCATGTGGGGACTCCACCCATATGCTCCCTCCTAGTGCTATTGCAAGCATAATGGAGCAAATCAACACCCAAGAAGACCAAGAATACTTCCATCCCTGTGTACCACGACCTTGTCAATCTTGTGGAGAGACCACCCATTACTCCTTTTAGTGCCCCATTTTGTGCATTGAATGACAAACTCGTCTTGAATTGATGAGAATGCAAGATCAATTACAAACACCTTGTGTAACCCCACAAGTGTCACTAACTGAGGAGTTAGGACCGACCTTCCCAGACACCATCGATGTTGAATCTCCTTTAGTTGGTGTACTCACTTGAAGTGATTCCTCATCTTCAGACAAAGACATAGACCATCCACAAGCATTCCCAAAAAATTAACAACCAAAACAGGGCTTTTATACCCCCCAGCACAAACAAGACATCCGACACCAACCATTGATATTCTTATTTTGTGTCAAAAACTTTACTTTCGTTTCACACTATCTCAAATTAAGAAAGTAAACTACCTCTCTTCTTCAGATGTAGATGGCCTCCTCGACGGACATCTACATAGGATATGCAGACGGTGCCACTCGATGGTCCAAACATCATATTAGGGGAATTTTGAGGTAAAAGATGGGCTTCAAAACAAAAAATGTACTATCAAAATCAAATTTACAAGAACCAATCAGATTCTAGAGAATGACATCATTCCTTATGGTTGAGGTAGCATTCCTTGAGTTAAAGTTTATTACTTGTCAAATTCTAAATGGTGGATAAAAACTCATAGTTAACCATGCTCATAATAAAAAAGTACTCAAACATTACTTTTAAATAAAATACATATGTACTTAATACATTCACTTTAAAGTACTTTTACTTTTAAATATAAAAATACATTTTTAATCATAAGTCAAACTAAATTCAAAATGAAATCCTCCCTACGTACACTTTAAGTACTTTTTTAGATATGATGAATACTATATTTATTTATTATAATTTATGTTTTTGCGCCGAATAACCATAAAAAATGTCTGTCATGTACCCAAAAAAATGGCCCTCCTGGGGCATATACATAGCAGCCTTATGGGAGATACATAAAAATCCTGCCTCCCGTAGGCTCATCAAAATTGTATACATATAAAAATGGGGCTCATCGGCCCTATACAAAAAGAATCAAGCTGCCCCGCTAGCCGGTGGATCTCGGGGTCCCAAAAGAGCCAGTGGACGCACAACCTCCCCTCGCGCTGGCCTTTGGTACCGGTCGTGGCTGCTGTTGTAGAGGAGGGGTCAAGAGAAATACCCTTTCTTTTGGTCCCGGCCATGGCCGCTGGCCTTTGGTCTAGTCTGCACAACCTCCTCCCTACACCTCCCGTGCCACATGGCACACAACTGCGACCCGCCGCATGACCTGCCACCAAGTCGGACCACACTCAGCTAGTAGGTGAAGCGTCAAATCCACCTCATCATCCTCGAGGTCAGCACGAACAAACCGTAACTCTGTTTCTAAAACCGTTCGCACCATGACGACCAGTGCTTCGATCCCTTCAACATGGAACCAACTCATCCAAATTCCCACCAATGTAATTGGGACACTGTTTTCCTATCCGAAGTACCCCTTAGGTATGCACTATTCTGATTATATGATTTTTGCATTGTCAATACCTTGGTTATGTCCTTTACTACACTTGGGTATGTGCGCCGTATGGGAAGGACTGCGATCAGGACAATATGTAACCTTTTTTTTCCATTATAATAATAAGACTTCAAGCTCTAACTGTGAAATTCTAAGTCACAATAGATCTAAAGAGCCGAGGATACCTCACAAAGAAAGAAGGAGCATAAAATTTGAAGAAGAGTGAAAACTGCAGTAAAACGGAGCAGAAGAATAATAATGCAGCAGAACTCAGATAGGAGCAGGATAATACCACATGTTCCAATAATCAGTATAATAAACAATAATGTTACAATGGAGAGAATTCGAATCATGCAGGATAATTCGAACCTCAGTTGGCCTAGCATATGGATTATCACCACTGGAGTGCTCCAGAAGACTCAAAGTCAACTGAACTGAACCTCAACTCAACTAACTGAAGCCACAATCAGTTAACTGACTAAGGAGGGCGCAATAGTGATTATGTCATGCATGCCAATCAGAAAAGGGCGCATGAGGCTACAATCGGTGGCATCTGGATCTCTAACCCCCCACAAGAGTAAGATAACTCAGGTGGACTGCACTGGAACAATCAATAGGTTCCTATAAAATAGGGAACTGAATGAAGTGGTCCTAAAATGATTCATTCAAGGCTTATAAGGTGGTAGATGGATCCTGGATGACATATGCACACCACTAGGGGGGAAATGACATCATCAACAACTAGAAAAAATAAATAATACTAGGTAGGACAAGGATGGAGTATTGAAATATCCTAACACCCCCCATTAATCCATACTTTTCATCCTGGGCCCTGTTTACTAAGACCAAAGGTCACCCATACAATCAAATAAATGATAAAAAATAAAGAACTGTACATGAAACAAGGAAATGGGGAAAAAATCCATGGGAAAAATACCCCCCCTCAAAAAGAACAACAATAGGGAACTCAAAGAACCTTCATTCTAAGCAGAGAAGGAAAAAACTTTCCTCAGTGAAAGCCTTTGCAAAAATATTGGCAATCTTCTCCTCTGTAGGATAACAATGCAGGTGCTAGATCTGGATCCTCTCTTCTGACGTGCATCCCACTGTTTAGAAGTTGTATTTGCCAAAACAAGTCTTTCAAGAACCTTTCTTGCTGCTAGAGCGAATGGATCATTGTGGTCCAAATCATGAACCTTTGAGTGCCTTTTTTCAGACAACCGAGATTGTTTCTTGGTTGTAGATCCCCCATGGAAAGTCTCTCCAAGAGATTGTGGATCAAACCCCACCATCATGCAACACCTCTCTGATCAAAGAAGTGAATCTGCATGGCATAGTGAAGGTTTTGCATGATACTGAGATCTGGTGGTTCTATGGTTAGATGGATCCCCAACTATGTTCCCAGCAGCTACAAGGACTTTGTGAGCCCATATTAGCCTTGGTCATGGATTAGGAGCATGTGTTGGATCTAGATCTGAATCTGAATCTCCTTGAACTTTATTTTGAACATCAATATCTTGATCCCCATCTTCATTAGAAGAGGTATCACTCTGATCTTCATCATATTCTGATGGGGTAGGCAAAGAGTATGGAAAAAAATGTGAGAATTCATATGCCCTGGAGGCATGGTTTGCAAACCCTTTCGCTATAATATTCCCAGTGGAGATATATGCAATCTCAACTGTTCCAGGACCAAAGACCACTTTCTTCAGTGAACCTGTGTGAGTCAGCTGATATACAAACAAAAAATTTGCAGATAAAGAAGGCACAAATAGAACATTCTTGAACTTGCCATGCTCCATATGTATTGTGCCTTTCCCTTCAGCAGAGATCTGAGAGTTGTCTCCCATGTGAATAATCGGACCATCTTTGAGATCTAGAGAAGAAAATGATTCTCTGGAGGAAACCATGTGGTTGGAGGATCCTGAATCCATGAGGAGGGCTTGTGATTTTGAAAATCTATCCTTCGGTGCATGGAAACTCTCATGACAATCAGAATCACTTCCAAAATCAATCTCTCTTGCACCTTCTGGGAGGGAAATGTTGTGTTGTTCAAGAATCTTGGTCATTTGATCTATCTTCTTCTGCATGCAATATCTCTCTTGGTGGTTTCCTTTCTTGCAATAAGAACACTTGGATTTCTCAAATCCCTTATGTTTTTCCTTCTTAGAGATGGAGGCTCCTTCTGATGGAATTGACTTGGCATTCTACGTGGGTTCAGATTGCCTCTTATCCTCACCTTTGTGTTTCCCCTTCCCATTCTCACTTTTGGTTCTCTAGCTAGAAGAGCTTGATCTTTGGAGGCCTTCAAGGCACCCATTTGGATCATCTTATCTTGTTCTTGGATGAGAGATTCAGTGAAAACATCTAAGGAGGGAATCTTCCAACCAAGGATTGACATTCACCCATAATGGAAGGTAGAGACAAATATAGAGAACTCAGGGCCTAGCTTGCTCAGAATGGATAGCACCAGCTGCCCATCCTTCTTCTTAATGCCACATGGCTTGCATTGCATAGCCAGAGATTTGAATTTTGAAAAGAACTGCTGAATGGTCTTAAAATTGCTCGGTTGTAGAGCAATCAACTCATTTTCCAGAATATGCCCTCTTATCTCATCTTGTTTGCCAAAGAGGGTCTCTAAATTAAACCATAACTCTCTTGGAGTCTTCAATCCTTCTATGTGGAAGAGTAGATCTCTGGAAATATGAATACACATGAAACCAAATGCTTCATCCAATCTATTTAGATACTTGGTTTTCTCCACAGCTCATGTTGGTTCGGGATCCTTCCCCATTGTCACCTTGTACAGTGATTTGTTTCGCAATACCATCTGCATATGAAACCTCCAATCAGGATAATTGAATGGTTTCAGGATCCTGGGAGAGAGATGAGATTTCGAATTGTCCATTACAATTGTTGGAGCGAATATAAGGTGAAACTACTGCTATTGTAGAAAAAACTACCGCAACTGCAGAAAACTGTTGTAACTGCTGCTGCACTCAAAAAATTTGAGTAACCTACAAACAAATATCAATAAGGAGGTAGACTAATAATGAGCACTGCTTTAGGATAGTAGGCACTTTTATCTAGATCCTTCACACCTGGATGGACCTCATTGGATTTCTCCAATGAATTCAATGCAATGGCACTTGGATTTGCTGTGGAAATCTAGAGGCTTCTGGTTCACTACCGAAATCAGCTGCTCAACCTATTCGCTCTATGGATTTGATACCATGTGAAATTATAATTCACAGCAGATCTAAATAGCTGAGGATACCTCACAAAGAAAGAATGAGCATAAAATTTTAAGAAGAGTGAAAACTGCAGTAAAAAAGAGCAGAAGAATAATAATGCAGCATAACTCAGATAGGAGCAGAATAATATCACATGTTCCAATAATCAGTATAATAAACAATAATGTTACAATGGATATATTTCGAATCATGTAGGATAATTCAACCTCAGTTGGTCTAGCTTAGGGATTATCACCACTAGAGTGCTCCGAAAGACTCAAAGTCAACTGAACTGAACCTAAACTTAGCTAACTGAAGTCACAATAAGTTAACTGACTAAGGAGGGCGCAATAGTGAGTTTGTCATGCCTGCCAGTCAGAAAAGGGTTCATGAGGCCACAATCAGTGGCATCCAGAGCTCTAACCCCCCACAAGAGTCAGACAACTCAGATGGACTGCACTGGAACACTCAATAGGTTCCTATAAAATAGGGAACTGACTGAAGTGGTCCTAAAATGATTCATGCAGGGATCAGAAGGTGGTAGTCAGAAAAATTAACATTCCATGGAGTAGGGTTTCCCCCGGAAATAGTACCAGGCCAAAAGTTAGGAGTTCCTTGAGGAGGATTAAAATTGCCTGCCTTTTTCTAGTGTTGGATGGAAAAATCCAATCATAGGGGAAACCCATGCTTCATAAAGAAGACACATGTCAATATATCTAAAGATGAAGCCAAACGACTTCAAGGACTAGAACCCGAGAAGTTAGTAACATGCACTTAAGTGCTTGCAGTGGTCATACTAGTGTTAGGGAAACCATGTGGTGGGATTGGCATGCTTAATACTAACAATCCATAAGGATGGGTACCATGATATTGAGGCACGCTAATGGGAGGGACAGTTCCATTAAATTGTAGTATGGGAGAAGCATGAGTGCCCCCCATATCCATATAATGCATGTTGGATATTGATCCTTTGGATTCGAATGACGCACTACGATCTGACATGGTGTGCCACAAATCATAGAAAAAAGAAAACAAATCAAAATGTGGTGATGCACCCACTTCCAGTACAACTGGACGATTAAGATCTATCAAAGGGGAATTAAGTTGGAAATTGTTGGAATATCAATAGTCTCGATTTCTAGTGGATTAAATTCTTAAATTATATTTAAAGGATCCTGAAAAAAAGTCTATTTTTGAAGGGGATTGATTGGATTATGAGAATTGTACTTTATCCAACAAGGATATCAAGAGTTGTAAATGTTTTGTCTTCTAAATCATTATAAATTGTTTCAGGGGGTATAAGCATCTCCATGAAGTAGAGAGGCCTTCTATCTATGGTTACTCACCTCTCTACTACCTTGAACGATGGGTTGGTTAGTCAACCAACTTGAAATGTTCTAAGAATTTTAGATAACAAATGAAAGAAAAATCAAGCAAGCAATATTGAGGCCAGCTACACACAATGCATCCCAAAGCACATTACTACAAAAAGAGCTCTAAGTCACAACAATCAAACTACTATTCCAAAAACAAGAGTAGGTTGGTTAAGGCCCTTATTCAATTAGAGAAGAGATGAGTAAATAGGACCTTCCAAAAAATTAATCTTGGGGGATATGAAGTCCCAGTAATCAATCAACGAAGGCGTGAATGAAACAATTACAATAACTCTCATGCAATAATCACCCAAGGTGCAAGTTCTCCCCTTCAATGTATAGCATCCAAAGTAGTTGAGGTGGTGTTAGATGTTTTTCTTAGGTGGGGAAAGGATTTCCCACTTGAAGTCACCTGTGTGATATCCCATGAATAAAAAATGATATTATTACCTCACAATTGATGAATGGGGGGAATAGTCATTTGATAATATTAGGTGCATGGATAGAGAATGCAAGACTTAATTCCTTGACCCAAAGCTCCATATAAAAGTGATGTCACCCTGAGGACTTACCACTTTATTATTGAACCCCCAATACACGCATTAATCCCACTAAACAAGTGAGGAGGGGATATCTTACCCACTTGCGTAGTTTGTTGCAGTGTTTGACACATATGTCAGATGTGCTTTCATGGAAAGTGTTTTTGGCTAATAATAATTTTTCTCTAGTTAATTAATTTCCTAGTTTCATGTTTCGCAGACTTAGAGATGTTTACTCTCCAACCCTAAACCAAGGCTCAACTTCTTATTCTAATATGAGTTTGTAATAAAAAGACTTCTGATTGATTTAATTAGGCATTCGTTTTAATGGTTTTTGTTTAACTCAAAGGTATGGTGTGAAACTTGTTGTTGATGTTATCAACTCAAAGTGCTGAACCACATAATGTAAGATGCCAATATCAACATTTTTCCTTTCAATGAACAACTCTTAATCTAATAGAGGGAAAAGAGGTTCCTTTTTCCTTCATTCAATTCAATGCAATAACCGAAAACCGTGCAATGCTCGATGCAAACAAACTCTTAAGGGTTGAAAAAGAATACTTTTTAATCATGCAAACTGCCATTATTAAGTTTATTTTGATGAAAAAACATAGAGTCGGGTATGACGGGAAGAGATTTTCTTTGAAAGTCATAAAATGAAAAATGTTTTTGTAATACTTTTTAAATCCAACAAAAATCTTTATGGTTGATAAAGAACAATAAAAAAATGCAATCACTGTAATAATGTTGACGTTTTTATTTTGGTAATAACATAAAATATTTTGGGATAAAAGAAATAATGCTTTCTTTGTTTAACTACAAAATTTCAATGCACCAAAAATGTGTTAATTTCAGGCCAGATCTCTTATGTTTCTTGAGGACATGCGGCTCACTTAATGAAAGATGTAACTTGTGCATGTGAAAACTAGCAAAAGATCTTGTAAGAACAACGTACTTGTATTTTCTTGATGAGTACAACATATAAGCAATAAAGTAGTTTACTCAACAATTCATGAGTATTACGTATGAGTACAACATAACCATGAAGATGAAAAAACAATTAAAATACTGAAAAAAGAAAGCCCAAATCTAACTTTTAGACATATTGGTCCCTATTGTTGGCTGAAAAGAGTGACCAAAAGGGTTCGGTCGCTACTTTATTCCTAAAATGCATGACCAATCACTACTATAAGTAAAAAAGGCAGGAACAGGCAGTCTAAGTGAGAAAAAATTATTCAAAAGTTGAGCAACAATGCTTAGATCTATCTAAAACTTTCTCACACTGACCACTAAAGAAGACATGCTATTGTGATACCCCCAATTTTGACTTGGAATGTGTTGAATCAAAATTATAAAAATGATATAAATATGCTAATATAGATTCCTAGTGTAGAGCTCAAGGCCAAGACCTGACTAGTGAATGACTAGGCACATGTATGATCTAAATATTTTTAATTGGACCGTATGGTTGGCTTATCATGCTAACTCGAAATCCATGTAAATATTATGTTCGAAAAATAATAAAATGGTCCAATATGGATGTGTGAAGAGCACTAGAGTGGCATCTAATGGATGTGTGAAGAGCACTAGAGTGGCTATGATTCCACTAGAGGGGAAGAGGAAAGAGGGCCTATGGGAGATTAAATCCTTTATTACCAAGTTCCAACCTTAGGACTCATCCAATTTCCTCCATGTGCCCTAAATGAGCCAATTACTTCCTTTTGATTATTAAATCCAATCATTGAATGCATGTGTGAGGTTGGTGTGGAAAGTCACCTTGTGTAGTTATGGAAGAATGGGGGTGAATGTACTTTTATGACAATTAAGTCAGTTGTAAGATTCCATTCTTTTATGGTCATAAGTTATGTCAGTTGCCTTTTCACCATTCTCTCATATCCTTTGGATTCAACCACTCATTTCCTATTATTCATGCAGATCTATACTACATATAGTTTTTTTCCTCTTTCTATTGATTACCATTACCATTATCAGATTGTGCATTACCCAAAAATTCGAATTTGGAAGAACTATAGATTTGAGGGAAAAACAGATGGTTGTAGGTGAGCATAGAGGTTGGGAAAGCTAGGAACCTTTACCCTTTGATATTATCTACTTATGCATGCTTGAGAATCCATGAATTAACACTATAGGAGATTCTTCTATAGCATAAAACACGTTTGACTCTTACTGCACACACTGTTAAGCACTGCAAGGATTGGATTTACTGAGAAAATTGTGGATT
The DNA here is from genome assembly GCA_027924585.1 of Larix kaempferi. Taxonomy (NCBI): domain Eukaryota; kingdom Viridiplantae; phylum Streptophyta; class Pinopsida; order Pinales; family Pinaceae; genus Larix; species Larix kaempferi. The sequence goes on along the minus strand of BSBM01000616.1, from coordinate 10,497,962 downwards.
AGTGAAGGGAAATGCCTTCCTTGTGTTGTGTGGGGCAGTTCGACGAAGTGCCATGGCTGTGATGGTTGAGTGAGATTCATATAGAGTTCTGAATGAGCATTTGGCTAAGCATTGAGAGCAGAATGGGTTGTGGTATGAGAGAAAGAAGCCTGTAGGCATTTTATTCGCCCTAGTGGCCTCATGGGCTAGCTCGAGTGAAAGCTCTCAACATAAATAATATATGTTGGATAGAGTGCCTACGGTTGGGTGGAAAATTGCACTTACACAGTTAGTTTCTTGGGTCTTCTTTGTTTAAAGATAAGTATTCTCTTTGAATTTGGATGTGAAATGATTTTATTTTATGCCTATGATAAATATGCTTTTATATGCGTGATATGTGTGTGGATAGAGTTTATTTCCACTGTGTTTTACAATTCTGCATCTGCACATGCATTTTATTGTTTATGAATTCATAATATGGACATGGGGTGAAATTTAGAATCCTAGAATTCGTAAATGCCCCCATTTGTTGGTTACATTGATGGATGGGGACATGACAGAATGGTATAAGAGCACTTGGTTGCAGCGCCAGGGATGTATTGGCTATAAATCCACATTTACAAGCAGAAAGTAGAAATGATTATATGAAAATTGAGTTATGTTAAGTGACAAATAAGGGGGAAAAAGTAATTTTGAAATAATTCCCTTGTTGCCAAATTAAAATTTCGTACAACTACAAACTTTTAAAAAAATTGGGAATATTGAGATGGGCCCCACTTATGCCACATGGAAAAATATGTGATATGGAGGAGCCATGTAGGCAGGAGGTATGATGTGTACCAACCACATTAGGCTTGTGTGCAAATGAACACATGCAGTAAGGCATAAGGCGGGAGGAGATCAGACCGTCGGGTGATGGCGGAGATCAACGATTGACAATGATTCAGGATGACAAATTGCACAAGAGTTAAGTTAATTGAAACACACAAGAAATGAAAAATCAGCAAAGTGATGTGTTTCCTACTCATTCATTAAGGCTTGTTAAGGTAGTTTCATAAAACCACTTTCTCGTCGTCTTGGAAACCACTTTTCCACCCTTTGTAGAAACCCTTGATTAGGTAATGTTGAGGCCTCAACAATTCCCCTTAATTTTTGTAAAAAATAAAGGAGATCCCAATTGAAGTTTGTAAAACATATTGCTTTCATTTTTATTTGATTTTGTCTTGCTTGATTTGAGAGGATGATTTGATGGATTCCTTTCTTAGATCCTTGAATTTATGCTTATCGATTCTTTGGCTTAGCTTTCATGAAATTAAGATTTGGTGGTTTGGATCTTATGTGTCGTTTCTTGGCTTTATGGTTGTTCAACAACACTTACATGTTCATATTGAACTTATTTGAGTTGATTTTATGCCATGATTTGCAAAAAATGGATTAACATGATGTTTCGACGGTCTCAACTCATTTTGGTCTTTGATGCATAAATAAAATAATTAAGCACTTTGGCGGATTGCATTAATTCAATTAAAAGTCAAATTTTAAGAAATTCGATCCACATCTTGAAAGAGTATATGTTTATGGACAATCTGTCGGTGTGGACACCAACTGATCTCCCTAGTATGAATGGTTCGGATCTAGAACAAATAAAAACAAGAATGAAAATCTTTCCCTATATCTATCAAATTACTTGAATACAAAGAGTCCAGTCCGTACCTTATTTACGAAGGTTGTCCTCGTGGCTTGAAGCTTTCGCAATCATGTTTGTTGATGAAGATATTCCCTGCAAAAGACTCAAAAGGACAAAGACAAAAGACTATAAGATAACATGATACATCTAAGCAATTGACCAAGGAGAACCACTACCAATGAAATTACACATCATTTATGGGAAAGGAAGACATTGATGTATTAATGAAAATAAAGGAAAGAATTACAACCAATGAATCCTTGGTATTGAAGATCCTTTCCAATGGAACCTTGCCTCAATTTGCCAATCAAGGAAGAATGGATTCCTGGCTTAATTTCTCCAACATTTGGCTGCCCCCGTTTCCACCCCCATATCCCATGAAGAGGAGCTTCATTTATAGGCCAAAAGAAATGAGGAAGAGAGGAGAGGATTAGGGATAAGGAGGAGGTGGGATCCTACTAACCTGGGAGGCGAGTAAGATCCACCGTATATGGAAGGGATAAGCCTCGACGAGGGTCTCCTTCGAGAGACTTCTCAAAATTTCTCTTTTCTCGCTCCATACAAGCATCAACGCACCTTAGACACTAGCAACATGCGCCAGCGACGCGGTCTGTAGTGGAGCAAGGTGCGTTTATCAGGAAAGACGCGCTTTGCTATAAATCAAGGTGCGTCGGCATCTCTAAACATAGGTTTTACAGGGAAAAAACCTCATGACTCATCTTCCAAGGATTTTGGTGAAGTACTTCAGGTATTTAGGCAAGGATAAAGTGTACATGGTTCATAATCATGGTGAGTATAAAATTTATGTCTAACAATATATGTTAAAGAGTGGAAACGAGCTCACTATTTCAAATTTGAATAAGACATCAAATTTATGAGCATTAGACTTTCATTAAAAATCATCTTATGTTCATAATTTTATATTCTTTGGCATGTTGAAACAATTCAATTTAGGCTTATTTGTATGTGACTCAATTTATATCTTAGAAGTATATACTTTAAATACCATAGTCGAGTTAATAGTTTTCAATTTGAATGAACTATCAATTTTTAGAAGCCTAGAACTTTTGTTTAAAAATCATACATTTTTATAATTTTCCATTCTTTGGAAAAAAAAAAAAATCTCAATTAAAGTTTTTCCATATGCATTCCTTTACGACATAATATAAAGTTTCCAAGGTTTTTGTCTTCATCCATGTTGAAGGAACGCTCTAGATCTTAGTGCAAGAGCCATTTTTTCATTCTCTTACTCATTAGTAGATCGAGTTACACATCTTCTAGCTAGTGCACATTTTTAAGAAAGTATTGATCATATGTGATAGGAGACGTATGAATTCTTACTAGATTTGACATGAATCTCTTTGAATTGGGAAAAAAAGTTCGTTGGTAATTTCTTCATTATTCTCACTACCATCTTCAATAATTCCCATATATCCCACTTTATGATCACTTAAGCTCCTAGTATGAGATTCTTGAACCACTGTCTCATTTACAACATTCGTGTCAAGATTCATGTTCATTTCATCATAACTTTACATGAATTTCTTACCTACCATTGCATCATGCATGTTAACATTCCCTTTAAGATGATCACCTTCTTGAACCACTGTCTCATTTGCAACATTCTTGTTAAGATTCATGCTCATTTCATCATAACTTTACATGAATTTCTTTCCTACCATCGCATCATGCATGTTAACATTCCCTTTAAGATGATCACCTTCTTGAACCACTGTCTCATTTGCAACATTCTTGTCAAGCTTCATGCTCATTTCATCATAACTTTACATGAATTTCTTACCTACCATTGCATCATGCATGTTAACATTCCCTTTAAGATTACCACCTTCATTTTTTATCACCAAATGCGATCCTTTTCTATTTTCAATAACTCCATTATCAAGACAACTATGCTCCATTGACCTTTCCAAAGCATTTTCATAAGCTATTTGAGACTTCTCCACAAATCCTGCCAAATCATGTCTAAAGTCCTCATGCCTTCCCTTAGATTATGGCTCATGATTTATTCTATTGTTAAATTCTTTGTTAGTTGCATCTTGAAATAGTATGTGTCCTCTTTCGGGTTGAAAACCTTATCGAGCCCAATAAACTCATTGCCCCCTTTGAATGAAATTCATAGACTTGATATTGGAACTCCATCTTTCATCAGTTCAAAATGGTCTTCCTCCTAAAAAATTTCACCTTCCTTTTTCTCTTCATAACTATATTTTTATTTTATTTTATGAGATGAATTTATTCTTTATTATCATGGCAAAACTCCTTGGCCATTGTTTTACCAATTCCCAAACTTTTGCTATAATTTCCCTTCTTTGCTTGTATATTTCCTCCATTTAGGGAACTATGATGGTGGATGGTGCTTTAATCCATAAACTGGCTCTAATTCCAATGTGGTGGAAGCTTAAATCAATTTAAAGATATTTATTGGATATTCTAAAGAATACAAATTATATATATTGTATAAAATAATGAATGCTGCATTTAATATTGAGTCGCCCATATAAATATAATTTGAAGAGGCATTGTGCATTTTTAATGAAAATCTATGTCTACTAATATCTATTTAACATATTTATTATTTACTTTATCGATTTATGTTTTTTATTTATTTATTAACATATTATTATATTAGCTACCCTTTATCGTATTTTATATACATAACAAATGTAATTGTATCGAGAGGAGCGAGGTGCTCTACAACCTAGTATGAGGGAGATATTGTAACGTAAGGTAATGTAACGTAATATTACATTACCAAAAATAAAAAGTAATTAAAAAAATCATGTCGACTCATGAAATAAAAAATTGTGAAAAGTAATTAAAAATTCCATGTCAGGCTATAAAATAAAAAAATTAAAACTTAAACTTGGATCTATCAAAAAGAGAGGGATCAAATTTCTTGAGTTTAATTTTTTTTTTAAAAAGTACACCTCAAGAAATTGGATCCCTTTCGGTGCTTGATAGATCCAGATTTAAGATGGATCTATGCTGGTATAAAAATTAGAACTAGAGGGTCCAAATCATATGGATATGATTTTGTTTGAACATGCAAATTCAATGTGGAATATAGATATTTGCATATCACTTTAGTTTGGTACTTTGGATATGGAACAAGTACAATATATGCCACAAAAGAGCTTACATGCTTATTTAAATGTCATTTTAACAATATAGATTAGCGTTTAAAAGAGTTGGATATGTTATGCATGAGATATATGTTTATGGTGAACTAACCCACATGTTGACTCGCTATGACATAGCTAGATTCCTAAAGTGCCAAGGGCATGAGATTCCTTGGATATCAAGAGGATAATGATGTGATATCATTTTTCCCATGATTCAATTGTGAATCTAATATTTCTATGACTTGGTTGAGTGTGAGTTTTGATAGGAACCGCAACTTGCCCAAAGTGGTTATTCAATGATGGGACCCTTAGAACAATGATGGCATGATATGGTTGATATATGTTGTTGATTCTATAACTATCAGGAGGGGTGGAGGCATTTTCCATCGTTTATCCTTTGAAACCTAGAGTCGTGGGAGGACTATGTTGAGCATACGCCCCTAAATGTGTGATGACGACTAGTGATTGCCTGCTAGAGAAGTTTGGTTGATGTAGTTGACACTTCCACTTATAATTTATATTTGTGGTTAGGTTGGTATATCTGAAACCTATAGTAGAGGATGGGATGGTGAAGTTAGGTGATGGAAGTAGTGGTGACTAGACGTTGGAGTACTTATGGAGATGGATGGGACCAATGATGGGGTTGTGTGAGGTTATTCATTGTTATAAACCTTCATAATTAATTGCTTGGATTAAAGAATATATTTATGCAATTAATTTCTAATTATTTTGTATGAGAAATGTGAATAATGAATGGTGGTAAATCATAATTCATAATAAATTATTAATGATAGTTTGTTTAATTGTTCTTCCACCAATTGAATTCCAACATATAATAACTCTGCATTAAAAGCATTGCATATGAATATTAGTACCATGCAAATAATGTGTATGATGGCCATGTATGCATGCGGCAAGTACAATAAGATATTTGGTTAATGCAATAATTATTAATAATTAGATAAAGACTTAAAAGTATTATTAGCATCAGCATATTATAAATATATATAATTTCATCTTTTCAAAGATTGGTGACATATCATTCAAAAGTTAATTTAATTAAATAAATTGTTATCATATGTGGTTGTATGGTTTACAATAATTATTTTCAAAGATTGGTGACATATCATTAAATAAATTGTTATCATATGTGGTTGTATGGTTTACAATAATTATTTTCAAAGATTGGTGACATATCATTCAAAAGTTATTTTAATTAAATAAATTGTTAAATTAAAATTGTTATCATATGTGGTTGTATGGTTTACAATAATTATTTTGACATATTATATATTTTTAAGATTTAAATAAAGTGAATGCAATGTTGAAATATATACGGTATTAAAGTTCTTTAGGATACTCAATAGGAACATGTAAACATAATATAATGTAATCTATATAAAATATATCCATTGGTTGATGTGAGGTAGAATATATTGTATTTAATTCGTATCATGTAAACAAAACATTTAAATTTTCATAAGTGTAAAGGGGTATAATGTAATAAATGAGATAGTTAGGGTTGCATTGAAATTTGTGGTTAGATTTATCATTTTCATTTAGGTATTAATATGTAAAAACAATACTTTGTCGCTTGTTTATTAATATTTTTATGTATTTTGAATTTATTATATTGAATAAATTAAAGTGTTATTGTGGAATATTATTTTATTAGAAGGAGGTAATGGAAATGTTTTGGGGTATATATAGAGAAGTGAAGTTAGGAGAATTGGGAGGAGTTTAGGGGAGCTCAAGAGTTTTTGGAGAAGGAGTTTTGAAGGGTTTGAGAACTTTTGATTAGAGATACCATACATGATTCATACTGGCGTATTATTGTTCTTTGGGTCTTAGACACAGAGAGCCAAGAAATTGAAAGGTTTCTTGGAGCTAGGATGCCAGCGAGGCTCCTAGTTGGGAGGTGTAATTCTACTATGGGAAATGGATGGGGAATAAGATGGAGGCTTGCTTCAATTTGTACATCCTTACCATTCTCATATGGAGGTATTCTTCTTGTGATTTTAAATTACTTATAAAATGCTTATATGTTGTTATGGTTACATGATTCTTATGATATTTCATGCTATGTGAATGACTACTGAAGTACTAGGATTGATGAAATGAAATTATAATACCTAGTCAAGGCTTAATGAAGCTTGATGGACATTAAACTAATCAAAGGGTAAGGGAAAGCAATGACTTCATGGAGGAATACCTTGATATGGGAAATATGGACAAATAAAATTCGTAAGAGAGTACAAAAAAAAGTCAATAGAGTTTGAATAATGTTCTTTCTTTTATTATTTTGACATAACAATGACATAATTACCATCCAAGGTAACTTCAATACCTTTGACAACAATGACATAATTACCATCCAAGGTAACTTCAATACCTTTGACATTTCCATTAAATATTTTCTTAGGTGTAATGAATTATGTAAAAATGAACGTAACCAATATCTCCACTTTATAAGATAGTTTGGACTCAATAATGGATGTTTCTATAGACACTTTCAAATGCTATTATAGTAATTATAATAATAATAAATAGGGACACATTTCAACACCTACAAAACTCAAAAGTACAATTATTACCCTTTACATCAATCTTTTCTTATGAACTTTAAGTAAACTCAAAAGTACAATTATTACCCTTTACATCTTTTCTTATAAACTTTAAGTACTTAGATTGCATTTATGGTATATAATTCATCATTCCACAACTCAATTATTATGGAGTCTATCCCAAATATGATGATTTGATTGGCAATTGTTTCTTACCCTATGTTTTTCCTATAGAAAGATAATATTTCCCATTAGTAAGGTTATTCCAAAGCAATGCCAAGCTAATGCAAACACATGAACAAGTTGGCCATGTTCAACAATAGTGTTGAGATTGGTTCTATAGGTACATCACATCAACAATAGTGAAACATATGACATATGAAGTGGTCTACATTAATAGGAAAAAAAACAAATTTTATTATATGAAAATTACAAGGTGTGTCACATCTCCCATGAGGGTGGGGGCAAATTGATGCTCAACCTTTGCAAATTTGAAGTTCTTCTGCATGATTGTACAACATTCTCCCACTTCCTTTGATGCGATTGACCATTAAGCTTTACAATTATATTTTTGTAATTGTTGTGTTTCAAACCCTCTAGTTTTAACTCTAATGTGATGGAGTTTTGTTTCTTAGCACATTTTTTCTATCTAAGTTTGGGTTATGACAATTGTATAAAACTTACACCTAATAATAATGTTGCAGTGAAATCTTAAATTCATTTAAAAATTCCAATTGGATATTCCAAAGAAATATAAATATATTGTATAAACTAATGAATGATGCATTTTACATTTGAATGGCTCATATAAATATAATTTAAAGAGGTGCCTTTTCAATGAAAAGGTATGTCTATCCGTATCTATTTATTATTGTTGTTTATTCACTTTATCTCCTTTTTTATTGATATAATATTATATTAGCTACCTTTTTATCTTATTTTATATGCATAACATTATTGTCTTCTTTAAGATATTTAATTTATCCTTGAAGCATTGCTATTAATTTTCCCTCATCTTTGTAGGGATTCATTTGATTCGATATTTAATAATTTAGATTTGCTTTCATTTGCTTCAACACCATTACATATGGTATCTTCTCTATCTTCTGAGATTTAGAACACAATGGCACTTTGTTTCCATTGTTCTTGGATTTAGAGGCACGTGAGTTCCATAATGTATTTACTACTTCTATACAATTAGTTACCATGGATTTTTTCAACTTATTGTCTCTAGGTTTGTCTCTATTTGATTCTCTATGATGCTCATATATACGATGTCTACTTTATAATTGTTCACCACAACCATTAATTCAACAACCTCTTGACACATCTCATGAAATAAAGAGCCTAACTCATGTACTATGATCACAATTGTCTTTATTGTACCTTATCTCCCTTTCACGAGATCTCAATATCCTTCCCTAATCATATTGAACTTAGGTTCTATCTTTGTGAATTCATGCAAGAGACCTACCTTGTGTTCCTTCACTATAGACTAGAAATATGCAAAGGTTCTGTCTTCATCCACATCGAAGGCAAGCTCTAGAACGTAGTGTGAAGCCATTCTTCCATTCTCTTACTCATATCAAATTAGGTTGCACATCTTCTAGCTTGTGCAAATATTTAATATAGTCTCGATCATATGTGAGATTAGATGTAGGAATTCTAACTAGATCCAACATTGATCTCTTTAAAACTAGGTAGAAAAAATTCTTTAATTATTTCTTCATTATTCTCCCAAAATGTCTTCAACCATTCTCATATATCCCATTTTGTGATTACTTAAGCTTCTTATTTGAGATTCATGAACTACTATCTCATTTGCAACATTATTGTCAAGCTTCATGTTCATTGCATCATACCTTAATATGAATTTATCACCCACCATCGCATCATGTCTACTAACATTCCATCTAATCTTATCATCTTCTTCATTTTTTATCATCAAACATGAACCTTTAATATTTTCAATAACTCCATTATCAACTATGTTCCATTGATCTTTTGAAATCATTCTTATTAGCTTTTATAAAATTCTCCACAAATATTATCAACTAGTGTTTAAAGTCATGCCTTCCCTTAGATTTTATCTCTTAATTTGTTTTATTATTAAATTTCTTATTAGACAACATCTTGAAACTACATGTGGCATGTTTAAAGCAAAATACTTCATTAACCCCAATAAACCTATCACCCCCTTTGAATGAAATTCACTGGACTTGATGTCAGCCCTGCAACTTTTATTAGTTCAAAACTATCTTCTCTCTCAACAATTTCATCTCCCTCTTTCTCTTCATAACTATCTTCTTCATTTTCTAGGATGATTTTGTACTTTATTATTATGCCAAAACTCCTTCCTAGTTGTTTTGCCAAATAAAAAAAAATGTTATAACTTCCCTTTTTTGCTTGTATATTTCCTCCATTTAGGTAACTATGATGGTGGATGGTGCTTTAATCCACAAATTGGCTCTTATACCAATGTAGTGGAAGCTTAGATATATTTAAAAATTCTAGTTGGATATTCCAAAAAAAAATATAAGTATATATTGCATAAAATTGAGTTTTATATTTGAGTAGTGTATATAAATATAATTTGAAAAGTCATTTTTCTTTTTTAAGAAAATGTATATCTATTAGTATATATTTATTATTCTTGTTTATTTACTTTATCTTTATTTATTAATTGATTGATATATTATTGTTGATGTACTTTATCTTTTTATTTATTGATTATATATTATTATATTAGTCTTTTGATCTTATTTTATATATATAATAAATGTAATATAATAATTATAATTACATGGTCTAAAATAGTATTGTATTTATCTATTTATTATTATTGTTTATTTACTTTATCTTTTTATTATTTATTGATGGATTGATATATTATTATATTAGTTGTCTTTTTATCATATTTTATATATGTAATATAATAATTATAACTACATGGTCTAAAACCTAGTATTGTATAAGGCTCTATCACATCTTTCAAATATTCTAACTCGGTATTAGGATATGACCATGTACAAATGGCATGCACTAAAAAACATAAGGGCAGGAAGTAGCAAAACTCCATCCCAACATAATTCTAGTTAATGGTTTGAAACATAAAGCTCCAGAGTTTGACATCATGAGTCCATCACAATTGCATAGAGTGTCACATTTATTGGTAAAGATAATGACAGTAAGAGGGATTAATATGCTTTGTCGTAGAGGGGATAAATTTGATGGGCAAAATAGGGGTAGGTAAAACAAGAAGTGGGTGTGTGACCCATGATACCACTTTTGTTAGGGGCATTTTACGAGTTATAAGTGCATAACCATGCTTGTAACATAACATAATTTTGGAGAAATGTTAAGTAATTAGTTTCACTTGTTTAACTATGAGATTTAGTAATGAAAGGAAAATGGAAATCCATATTTTTATGGGGAATGTCATAACTATGAGATTTAGTAATTTAGTAATGAAAGGAAAAGGGAAATCCATATTTTCGTAGGGAATCTTTTGACATGGGAAAAATAGATAAATAAAATTTGTAAGAAGTTTTGAGAAGACTTAGTGAAATATGAATAATTTTGTGTTTTATTATTATTTGGATGTAACAATGACACAATTACCCTCCAACATAACTTTATTACCTCTTACATTTCCATTAAATCTTTTCTTAAATATAATAAAATATGTAAAAAAGAACATAACCAAGATCTATATTTTATATAAAATTTTGAACTCAATAATAGATGTTTCTATCCTTAAAATGTTATTATAGACATTATGATGATTGAAAATAAGGAAACATTTGAACACCTACAACACTCAAAAGTACAATTATTATCCTGGCTCTAAGGAATTTTAGAGCAATTCTTAAAATAATATGATGATTGTAAATAAGGACACATTTGAACACTTACAACACTCAAAAGTACAATTATTATCCTTGCTCTAAGGAATGTCAGGGAAATTTTTAAAATGAAACAAATAAAATTCATAAAAAAATACAAAAAGACTTAATGAAATATGGATAAGTAACTTATGTCTTTTATTATTTGGATGCAACAATGACTCAATTATGTTAGGATAATTAATACTCTATCCTTGTCCTATCTAGCATTATTTTTTTCCTAGTAGTTGATGCTGTCATTTCCCCCCTAGTGGTGTGCAACTGTCATCTAAGACCCATCATCCACCTAATATGCCCCACATGCATCATTTTAGGACCACTTGAGTCAGTTCCCTACATTTTAGGAGCCAAATCAGTGTTCTAGTTCAGTCCACCTAAGTTAGCTGACTCTTGTGGGGGGTTTATGCTTCAATTGCCACTGATTGTGGTCTCATGCGCCATTTTTTGAGTGATTTACATGCCAAACTCACTAATGCGCCCCTTTTGGTTAGTTAACTGATTGTGTCTTCAGTTAACTGAGATTTGGTTGAGTTTAGCTGAGTTAGGGAGCTCCAGAGCACTGATAGAGGTGACAATTCCTATGCTAGATTGACTGATACTCGAATTCTATCCATTGTAAAATCATTGTTGACTATACTGATTATTGGATCATGTGATATTATTCTGTTTCTATCTGAGTTCTTATGCATGATTAATTGTCTACTCATTTTTACTGTAATTCATCGTTTCTACTCATTCTTTCTCTATGAGGTATACTCAACTCCATGATCTGATGTGATTTAGAATTTCACAAATTGCCTTTCAACATAACTTCATTATCTTAAGGATTTCCATTAATTTTTTTTAAATGTAATGAAAGATGTAAAAAATGAACATAATCAAAATCTCTACTTTTTATGAAATATTGGGCTCAATAATGGTTCTTGTATAGACATTGTGATGAATGTAAACAAGTACACATTTGGATACCTACCCAACTCGAAGGTTCAATTATTAAGGAATGTCAGAGCAATCTTTTTGTATGATCTTTAATGGTTGCTTGTATAGACATTTTCAAATATTATTATAGACATTGTGATGAATGTAAACAAGTACACATTTGGATACCTACATAACTCAAAGGTTCAATTATTAAGGAATGTCAGAGCAATCTTTTCGTATGATCTTTAAGTACTTAGATTGCATTTTTGGTCTATAGTTTATCATTTGATTTTGTCCTAAGTTTTAGGAATAACAAATAATTGTTGGTAACATTAAGGTTGTTCCAAATCAAGGACAAGCTAATGCAAACACATAAACAAGCTGGCCCTGTTCAACAATGGTGTTGATATTGGATAAATGGTACATCACATAAACGATACTGAAACATATGGTGTACATTAAACCAAGTCCCAATCATACGGATTGATAGGACACCGACAATTTATCATAAGAAAAAAATTACAAGGTATTCGTACATCTCCCACGAGAGTGGGGCAAACTATGGGTGGGCCACACCTTTCAAGTTTACAAGATGCTTTTCTTTGTACAACATTCTTTACCATTATACGTTTATAAATAAAAATATAATTATAATCAATTATTTACATTTTTGAAATGAAGTTCTTAATTAAATGTTTATTATTTGTTTATCAAAACATTATTTTATAAAAGTATTGATTACTTTGTATCTTATATATTTTTAATTTTTAATTATTGATTCATACTTTTACATGTATATATTTTTAAATTATATTAAAAAATATATAAAAGTCATTATTTATAAAAGTTATTATATTTTAAGTGATCACTGTATTAATATTTTCAATATATTTGATGATATATATGTATTTATTGAAATCATTATTTTAAAGTTTTAGGTATTTTGATTTGATAGTTAATAAGTGACTATATTTTCATAATATAATGATTGTATCAAATTTATTTTTATTAGTATAGTTTATGAATTTTTTACTTAAATCAATATAAATATAATTTGCAATATAAGTGTTTAAATTAAATTGTTTCTTTTTATAAAAGAGTGATAAATTTATTCAAAGTATTGACAATAGCTCTAAAACAAACATTGCTCTTAAAAAAAAGATGAGACAATCTTACCCATATGAAAACTTATCTCAAAAATTTCACATAAAAGTAGTTAAACCATTAGATACTAGAACTTCATAAAGAAATCAAAATTATCTTATTAATAATTTACATTCTATGTGATTTATGATAAATCCAATAATGAAATACCTTTTGCAATTGGTTGGATTTCAAATATATATGTGAAGAAAGGACCTAAAACACTAATATCCTAGTTTAAATTTTTTTTAATGTGATGGTTAAAGTTCACTGATTATGCTAATCATATCAGATGCAATATGATTTCTTCATTTAACTTAATCCATGTTGAAATCAATTTTGATACAATATGATATTTTTCATTTGGCTTAATCCATGTTAAAACTAATTGTAGAAACTAACACGGCTCCTCACATGTTCTCCCATCGAGCTCAACTTTCATGTGTACTATCACAATGGGAGAAAACCCACTTACTTCCTCACCTTCTGAAGAATCTTCCCTTTTAGTGCCCACCATGGTTAGCAAGAACCACCTGTCCTCATCAACCACCGCTAGTAAACCTTCTACAATGGATCAATCAACAACTACAACAACCCCATCTTTTATTGCAGAGCATCAATCATCTAGATTTCCTTCCTCTTCCCACCACTTACATTTTCTAATTATGATTTAGATTGAGGGAAAATCTAGATCAATATAATAATTAGGTACATTTACAATTGAAACACACAAATTCTAAAATAAATAACAATGTTATCTTCAAAAATAAACTCCAATAATGATGGCAATAATCTTTGCAAGCACATACATTTTACACTCATACGAAAAGCTTATGAGAAGAAAGAAAAGCCCTTATTTATTTACAAATATGATATAAATGAAAATTAACCAAATGAAAAGACAAAGTAAAGAAAAGATGAAGAGTCCAAGGTGTTAAGATCTCATATTGATAAGACAAAGTAAAGAAAAGATGAAGAGTCCAAGGTGTTGAGATCTCATATTGATACTTAACTGGTTGAAACCATGATCCCTGCTCAATATACTAAATTTATGGAATTTAAATGTATTATGGAACAACTAATTACAATGGCTTATATTAAAAAATAAAATAAATAACAATATTTTCTTAATTAATTACTTATATTCTAAAGTAAATAACAATACTTATATTAAAAAAGAGACTCTAATAATGATGACAACAATCTTTGCCAACAAATGCATGTTACACTCATGCAAAAAGCTTCTTAGAAGAAGACACAACCCCTATTTATTTAGGTGTATGATAGAAATGAAAAATTGATCAAATGAAAAGATAAAGCAAAGAGAAGGGTCTTGAGATGTCGAAACCATGATCCAATCCATGCTCAATATACTAAACTTGTGGAATTTAAATGTATTATGGAACAACTAACTACAATTGCATGGAGGGATGAAAGGAGAAGGTGTGGAGCTAGAGCAGTGCTGAAATTAAATGGTTCCTTCGTTTTTAATCTTAAAATGAATTATGGTAGAGGGATAAATATTTGAGGAGAGTTACTAGCTATGTGATGTCTCCTTTAGCAAAAACCAAATTACTCATCTCTAGGTGACTAGGGACTCAAAGGTAGCCATTGATTGGTTTTCAGATAAATGTAATTTGCAAATAGCCTCTTTGGATGGTTGGAAAAGGAAGATAAAGTGTCTTCTCATAGAATTTGCTCAAGTAGAATCCCAACACGTGTATAGGGAATTCCACATAATAGCTGATGATATTTCAATGCAAGCATTAATAATGGAGGAAGGAAAAATATGATTTGTTGAACTGGATGGTGGTTCCATTGTCAATGAAGATTATATTTCTATTTTATGTCTTTGATTAGAGTGTTATATTTTTTGGGGGGATCTTCCAAGTTTGAAGTATTTTGTCTCTTAATGTCCTTTCTAGAATTGTTTTCTTCTAGGATCTAATTTGTTGAACTATTTATATTTTTGTGGGTTTTGTGTTTGGACTGTTGATCATGAATGCTAATATTCCCATTCAGATGTTTTTGGTAGAAGTGAATCCATTATTGAACAATTATTCTCATTTTATATTTTCAATAAAAATATAGTAGTTTTTTTCTATTTAAAAATAAATAAAACTCCGATTACATATTGAAAACACAAATGTTTAAACAAATAATAGTATTTATATTCAATAATAAACTTCAATAATGTTGGAAATAATCTTTGCAAAGAGATGCACGTTATGCTCATGTGCAAAAAGCTTCTTAGAAGGATGGAGAACACTTGCTTATTTGTAAATACAATAGAATGAAAAACTAATAAAATGAAGAAAAAAACACAAAGAGAAGGTCAAGGGTGTTGAGATATTGTTGAAACCATGATTTCAACGTATGAATTTCGAGTAGGGTAGTCTAAAAGTTTGACAATTTCGAACGGAAAAATTTGATTTTTCCGGTACTATTTTGAAAAAATCTGACATAAATTTTTAAAATTTTTGGTTACAATCGTTAAACTTTAAAATTTTGGGTGCCCCAAGGGTTTTTAATGGTGTTGAATCTGTTTCTACCATCAAAATCGTCATTAAAACACATTTAAATTCAGATTTTGCAAATTAAAAAACACCGGATTCCGGTGAAAGTTCCCGTCCAGGCCAAATCGTCAAATATTTAGACAACTTCATTTGGAATTATAGATTCTAAAACTCATTAGAAATACACAAATTACGGAATATATTTAAAAGTAAAAAATATTGTTTAAACCTTTTGAGTATTTCTTATGATTCATAGAGAATAAATGAAATAAACTTCAAACTTAATTAAAAGAATTAATCATAAATAAATCAAGATAGTCAAACAATTTAATCATAAATAAATCAAGATAGTCAAACAATTTAATCATAAATAAAGCAAGATAGTTAAGCATAAATAAATCAAGATAGTTAAGCATATGATAGTTAAGTTATTATATTTTAAGTAATCATTATATTAATATTTTCAATAGATTTGATGATATATGTCTATTTATTTAAATCATTATTTTGATTTTTTTAAGATATTTTGAGTTGATTTGATGGTTAATAATAAGAGGTTATATTTTTATGATCCATTAATTATATCAAATTTATTTTTAATAGCAAAATTTATGAATTTTTTACTTAAGTCAATATAAATATACCTTACAATATAAGTGTTTAAACTAAGTTGTTTGTTTTTATAAAAGAGTGAAAAACTTATCCAAAATATTAACAAAAGTATTAACAATACCCTAAAAACATTGCTCTTTAAAAAGAAGATGAGGTAATCTTACTCATAAAAACTTATCTAAAAAATTCCACATAAAGGTTAAACCATTAGATACTATAACTTCATAAAGAAACCAAAATTGTCCATAAACTAAGGTCTCTTGTTAGTAACCTACATTTTATGTGATTTAAAGATAAATCCAATAATGAAAAGACCTTTTGGCAATTGGTGAGTGATGAGGCCAGGGCTTTCTGATCATGCAGGGCGGGGTTCAATTCCCTTGCACTCTTTTGCATGAAAAAAAAACTTTTTGCAATTGGTTGGATTTCAAATATATATATGAAGAAAGGGCCTAAAACACTAATATATTGGTTTAAAGTTTTGAATGTGATGGTTAAAGTTCAATGATTATGCCAATCACATCATATGCAATATGATTTCTTCATTTGACTTAATCCACTTTGAAACCATTTTAGATGCAATATGATACTTTTCATTTGGCTTAATCCATGTTAAAATTAATTGTAGAAACCAACACAACCCCTCACATGTTCTCCCATTGAGCTCAACCTTCATGTGTACTATCAAAATGGGAGAAAGCCCACTTACTCCCTCACCTTCTGAAGAATCTTCCCTTTTAGTGCCCACCATGGTTAGCAAGAACCACTGGTCCTCATCAACCACCGCTAGTAAACCAACAACTACAACAGCCCCATCTCCTATTGCAGAGTAGTCAGTCATCTAAATTTCCTTCCTCTTCCCACCACTTGCATTTTCTAATTATGATTTAGATTGAGGGAAAATCTAGATCAATATAATAATTAGATACATTAACAATTGAAAACACAAATTATAAAATAAATAACAATGTTATATTCAAAAATTTACTCCAATAATGATGGCAATAATCTTTGCAAGCACATGCATGTTACACTCATGCAAAAAGCTTATGAGAAGAAGGCAAAGCCTTATTTATTTACAAATATAATATAAATGAAAATTAACCAAATGAAAAGACAAAGTAAAGAAAAGGTGAAGAGTCCAAGGTGTTGAGATCTCATATTGATACTTAACTTGTTGAAACCATGATCCCTGCTTAATGATACTAAATTTAAATGTATAATGGAACAACTAATTACGATTGCTTATATTCGAAAATAAAATAAATAACAATATTTTCTGAATTAATTACTTATGTTTTAAAATAAATAACAATACTTATATTAAAAAATAGACTCTAATAATGTTGGCAACAATTTTTGCCAGTAAATGCATGTTACACTCATGCAAAAAGCTTTATGTTTTTTTAACAAAAACGGTTAAGAGCTTTTATATATAAAAAAGAGAAACAAAGATTACATAGTTATGAAGACAAGATGATCCCAAGAGAGGACTACATCCATGACTCATTGATCATCTACAACCAGTCTTAACTTATCCTGATACTTTCCTATTATGTGGAGACTGAATCTTCTAACATATTGCCCACGAAGGAACTGGGCTACATTTACTACTAGCAAGACCAAAAAATGTTGTTGTCCTACTTCTTACAAACAACTG
Source organism: Larix kaempferi (assembly GCA_027924585.1). Taxonomy (NCBI): domain Eukaryota; kingdom Viridiplantae; phylum Streptophyta; class Pinopsida; order Pinales; family Pinaceae; genus Larix; species Larix kaempferi. The sequence goes on along the minus strand of BSBM01000616.1, from coordinate 10,479,832 downwards.
AATACAACCCAGAGATTAACGATATGAAGTTTGTTGGCTTCTTGTTTTTCTTGGAGAAGTTAAACTTTCTTTTGGTTTCAAAGAGGGTGAAGATCCTCTTTTCTTTTTTCCGACTTTGATCCAATCTGATGGTTTGACAACTGCTTCGAGAATGGGTACCGCATTTTCGGGTGCATCCTGTGGGGCTGGACTTTTCGGTCCCATCAATTGGATAACATTATCTCGTGGAGCTACAAGTGGATCTTTGTCGTTGGCGGGGATCCTTTCTTCTTCTAGAGTGTCCTTTGTTTTAGCCTGAGAATATTCGATAGCTTGTGATGGAGCCTCTTCAGATAGATCTTCATTTCTGCTTACTATATAATGCTTGGAGTTTGCTCCATCCCACCAAGTGGATTTGCGATGAAGATTTTTGGATTTGGGGATCTGAGAGGCTTTTGGGCAATCTTGTACAAGATGTCCAGTTGCAAAGCAAGATCTGCATCTGAACATCACATTTTCATAGTCTAGATTTTGCACCCACACATAATCCTTGCTGGTCAAATGGATCTCAGTAGGAAAGCCAATGTTAAAGTCCATTTCCACACAGATGCGAGCATAGGTAGTTTTGATGTAATCCTTTGTTTCTGGACTTTGATCGTAGAAGGATCCCAACGCATTTCCAATAGATTTAAGCGAGGCCACGTTCCAGAGATGCAAGGGAAAATTAGGAAGCTGAACCCAAACCGGAGCAGATGAGATATGGTCAGTAGATGGGTCAAAAAGAGGACTCCAGGGTTTCATAAAGAGCCCCGAACTTCCCCAAAACCACGGACCAGAGTCAAGAATGATTTGTTTGTCCATAGGAGAATCGAAATCCACAACAAAAAAACCTCAAGCAAAGGGGTAAATAGAAATTTCCTCATAAACAAGGGGTTTCCATACCTCAGAGATCCACTTATGGAGAGAAACCAGGCAAGGCCAGAACCCATTGAAGCAAAAACCAAAGCCGACTCTGCAAAATTCCTTGCTTCAATCAAAGATTCTTCAACCACCGCTATGGATGGCGCAGGTATTTCTTGAACAAACAAGGGAGGCTGGACGCAGGCTGCCTTTCCCCCATTGGAGATTGAGACCGGGATCGAATCCCCGGATGGAGACGAACAGGAGGTGCGGGCTGCAGAGGTGTAGCTGGCCGTCATTCTACTTGACATGCAGAGGAGCCGAGCAGGGACCGGCCGAACCCTGGCCGTTGCAGCAACCGGAGCATATGGAAGCCGGGTAGGCTCGCGGCGACGACCGAGCCCTAGCCATTTCAACATCGAACGCTGGTTGTCGTCAGTCTCAGTGTGAGCGATACATGCAAAAAGCTTCTTAGAAGAAGACACAACCCCTATTTATTTAGGGGTATGGTATAAATGAAAATTTGGAAAAAGCTTCTTAGAAGAAGACACAACCCCTATTTATTTAGGGGTATGATAGAAATGAAAAATTGGAAAAAGTGAAGAGAAGGGTCTTGAGATGTCGAAATCATGATGTAATCCATGCTCAATATACTAAACTTGTGGAATTTAAATTTTATATGGAACAACTAATTACGATTATGTTGAGGGATTAAATGGTTTCTTGGTTTTTAATCTTAAAATGAATTGTGGTAGAGGGACAAATACTTGAGGGGAGTTATTAGCTCTGTGGTGTTTCCTTTAGCAAAAAACAAATTACTCATCTCTAGGTGGCTAGGGACTCAAAGGTAGCCATTGATTGGTTTTCAGATAAATGTGATTTGCAAATAGCCTCTTTGGATGGTTGGAAGAGGAAAATAATGTGTCTTCTCATAGAATTCGCTCAAGTAGAATCCCAACATGTGTACAGGGAATTCCACATAATAGCTGATGATCTTTCAATGCAAAGCATTAATAATGGAGGAAGGAAAAATATTATTTGTTGAACTGGATGGTGGTTCCATTGTCAATGAAGACTATATTTCTATTTTCCGTCTTTGATTAGAGTGTTATAGTTTTTTTTGGGGGATCTTCTAGGTTTGGAAGTATTTTGTCTCTTAATGTCCTTTCTAGAATTGTTTTCTTCTAAGATCTAGTTTGTTGAACTATGTATTTTTTTTTGTGGGTTTTGGATTGTTGGTCTTGAATGCTAGTATTCTTGTTCATATGTTTTTGGTAGAAGTGAATCCATTATTAAATTGTTATTCTTATTTTATATTTTCAATAAAAATATAGTAGTTTTTTTCTATTTAAAAAAATAAAACTCCGATTACATATTGAAAACACAAATTTTTAAACAAATAATAGTATTTATATTCAAAATAAACTTCAATAATGGTGGCAACAATCTTTGCAAAGAGATGCACGTTATGCTCATGTTCAAAAAGCTTCTTAGAAGGATGGAGAGCACTTGCTTATTTGCTAGAATGAAAAACTAATAAAATGAAGAAAAAAAACAAAGAGAAGGTCAAGGGTGTTGAGATATTGTTGAAACTATGATTTCAACATATGAATTTGGAATAGCGTAGTCTAAAAGTTTGACGATTTCAAACAGAAAAAAATGATTTTTCCGGCACTATTTTGAAAAAATCCAACATAAAATTTTAAAATTTTTGGTTATAATTGGTGAAGTCTAAAATTTTGGCTGCCCCAAGGGTTTTTGATGGTGTTGAATCCATTTCTACCATCAAAATCGCCATTAAAATACATTTAAATTCAGATTTTGCAAATTAAAAAACACCGAATTCCAACAAAAATTCCGGGATCAAATCGTCAAATATTTAAACAACTTCATTTAAAATTATAGATTCTAAAACTCATTAGAAATACACACATTACTAAATATGTTTAAAAGTAAAAAATATTGTTTAAACTTTTTGAATATTTCTTATAATTCACACAGAATAAATGAAATAAACTTCAACTTAATTAAAAAAAATAATCATAAATAAATAAGATAGTCAAACAATTTAATCATAAATAAATCAAGATAGTTAAACATGTGATCTCCCCATTTCTTAGGAAGAAATCTCAAATCTCATTTCATATCTCCCCATTTCCTAGGAAGAAATCTCAAATCTCATTCATAATTATTAAAACTAATCCTCGTAGGACACACAACACTAAACTTATAAAATAAATAATTATTATACATTTTTTCTTTCTCTTGTGTCGGGAGTATAAAAGATTCCAAGGACTAAAAACACATAATGAATCACGCTTTACATTGTTAGGGTTGACATTAAGAATAAAAAAAATGAAGAAAAATGATCCAGGACAAGATGGGCAACCAAACATTAAGGAATCAATGCTACTGGATTTTTTTGGGGGGCTTTGTGCGAATCCGATGCTTAAATGAAAAAAAAGGCGTGAAAAGCAAAACGGGAGTGGTGTGGGTAGCTGCGTATAGATGACACGTTTCGAAACCAGATACTCTACTAAGCCCAGTGTATGTGGCGCTTCAGAAATTCGCCTCGCTGTCGCACAGGTGGTACGCAACGTGTCGATCCATTTTATTCCGTTTATTTACATGCCTTTAGACACCTCCGATACATTCGCAAGTTCGCTCCGAATTCAATTGTGAATTTTCTTGAGAGGAAGGCAAGAAAGAAGGAAGGAAGAATCAGCAGAGTACTCTGTTGCAATGGCGCGTTCAACAGATCCCTTGGTAGTGGGAAGAGTGATAGGGGATGTTATTGATATGTTCGTGCCTTCTATGGACATGGCTGTCTACTATGGATCCAAGCAGGTCACCAATGGCTGCGAGATCAAACCCTCTGCAACTGTGGACCGCCCAAATGTGCAAATAGCCGGCCGACACTTCGACGACAGTCTCTATACTCTGGTACCCATCTCATGAATAATTAATTCTAGCGTCCCTCATTTCGGCTTTCATAGAATGAATATATGGTTTTGTTATCTTTATCAGCTTTCAGACATTGTTCTTCTTCTCTGAATGCATGCATTTACTTGCTCAGGTTATGACAGACCCAGATGCTCCTAGCCCTAGCGAACCGAACATGCGGGAATGGGTTCACTGGTATAATTAATTCCCTCCCTTCTCCTCTCTTCAATTTATACACAGTAAGATAAGTGAGAAAGATCGTAGGGTAGAGATCCTATAATGAGAAATGATTTCAAGGTAGAGATCCTGTAATGAGAAATATTGTAAGGTTGAGATCCTGTAATGGAGTTATTGGCCATTCTTATGCATATCGAGGTTGCGGGGTTCATATCTCCAGTTTCAATCTTCTTGAATTTCATATATCAGCCATTTGTGTTAAGCAAGATATGCATGGTCAAGTTTCAGAACCTCTAAAAGTTCCTTAAATTCTCAAGTGCATATTAGACTTGATTGGTCTGTGCTATATGCTGGTGTCCATTTTCAATTACAACTTGACTGGTTTAGATCGTGTGTGCTAGTGTCCATATTTATTGAACTCAGTGCTTACACATAATGCTACATACAGAACAGATGGACCATCCCCCCTCTTCTTCCTTCATTTCTTTTGCTATTCATTCGCTCACCACTCGTTGCACATTTGCCACACTATTTTTATATGGATCAATTCTACACTCACACAGAGTTGATGGATCATTCTCACCCCCTCTTCCATTGCACTATCCTAGCAATCCCAGCTGTAGAATGCACCGTTGCAAAACTAGCATAGGCACCAGAAGGGATTGAAAGAAAATTTGGATGCTAAGACCTCAATGTTTTTGCGTGTCAAATTACTATCTAATAAACATTCAGATTTGCACCTAGAGTTAATAGATTCAAGTTTAAAACATTGAGATCTGTCCCTAGCCCTAATAGATTCAAGTTATTTGTTTCTGTACTGTAACACTATCTAATAAACATTCTGTTTGCATATAGAGTCACTTCAGTCAAAGTTAAAATCAATATTATGTAATAAACATTTTCTTTGCACCAAGAGCTAATAGATCCAAGGTTAAAACATTCAAGTTGGCACCTGAAGATTGAATAGATTGGTTCAGATGGTATCTATCGGTTAAGATGATGGATGCATGCCTTGAATAGCTTGGTTAAGATGGATCTAGGATCTATGCTGGTTTATTACCATATGGGAGCTAAGATGAATGCCTTGAATAGATTGGTTAAGATGGGATCTATGCCGGTTTTTTAGGTTATAGGAGTTGAGATGGATTCTGGTTTATTAGGTGATGGGAGTTGAGATGGATTCCTTGAATAGATTGGTTGAGATGGATTCCTTGATAAGATTGGTTAAGTTGGGATCTATGCATAGTTGCTCTTTTAGTTTTGGTATCTCTTTTTGTTAAGATCACGGATTCAGCTGGTTTCTTAGGTTTTGGTTAAGAATACTATACTCTAGTGTATTAGGTCAAGCTGGTTTTGGTTTAGAAAACTATACTCTAGTGTATTAGGTTAAGCTGGTTTTGGTTTAGAAAACTATACTCTAGTGTATTAGGTTAAGCTGGTTTTGGTTTAGAAAACTATACTCTAGTGTTTTAGGTTAAGCTGTTTTTTCTGTTTTCAGGTTTGGTTAGAATGAATCTATTCTTAGTTTATTACGTTTATGATGTTTTCCATTTCAGGTCTGGGAAGAACATTAAGATGTTCTTAGTGTATTAGGTTTAAGATGTTTTCTGTTTCAGGTTTGGGTAAGATGAATCTATTCTAGTCTATTAGGTTAAGAATTTTTTGGTTTCAGGTTTAGTTAAGATGAATTTATATTCTAGTATATTAGGTTAAGATTTTTTGGGTTTCAGGTTTAGTTAAGATGAATTTATATTTTATTAGGTTAAGATGTTTTTGGTTTCATTTTTAGATAAGATGAATCTATTTTTAGTTTTATTGGATTAATTGAGATATACACCTTGCCTTAATACAAGGTTTAGATAGATTTGTTCCAGATTAGTTAGATTAAATAGAACTATGTTGGATTATCATGGGTTATCTGCAGTTTCTTTACATTATGGTCAGTAAACTAAATAATTGTCATTATTTCCACATAGAATCTCCGCACCTGGTTGGTTGTGGAGCACCTCACTAATACTTGTGACCATAACCTTACTGTTGTTGTTGTTGTATCACTCAGGATAGTAACTGATATTCCTGCAGCCACAAATGCTGCTCAAGGTATCTGCATGTTAGCCATTCTTATTAACGCTATTTTCTGCCTTCTCATAGTGTGTTGATCTGTAACAACTAGCAACTAGTGATTGTTTGGATGCTGAATTTCAGGGAGGGAGATATTGCCCTACATGGGTCCGAGGCCACCAATTGGCATTCATAGATACATCTTTGTTCTCTTCAAACAGTCCGGTCCCATGGTGATGACGATGCCTCCTCAGGCTCGCAACAATTTCAGCACTAGGGCATTTGCTTCACAGCATGGCCTCGGTCTTCCTGTTTCTGCAACTTATTTCAATGCTCAGAAGGAGCCCGGAACTAGAAAGCGTTAATTAGCTGCTTCTGCTACTTGTAGTTCAGTAGTAATCAGAACCCTATTGATAAGGTGTTAATATAATATAATTCTATATGTCATATTCTAGAGGGGAGCAATTGTTCTAATCTCTACTTGCTCAGCATAGTTGAAATGAAAGATGGGAGAGACGAAGGGGAGATTGTTCATTGCTTCTGCATGTTATAGTTGAGAGATATGCATCGAGTCTCAATGGCAGCTGGCTAGCTTTTGGTTTGTTCGCGCTGTAAAACACATCAATATAGATATGAATATGGACGATGGCATGAGCTTGAGGGCCATCTTTATATTGCAGGTCGGCAATAGACTGCAGTTGGATGTGAAGCTGCAGTGTGTATATAGAGGAGAAACATGCAGTGATAATATAGATAGATAGATGAATTGCTGGTGTGTCATGTCGGTCTCTGTGTGTTCACTCAATAAAGTTGTAACCAGAGATCAAACATGAAGTTAAAAATGAATGTTGTATTGTTCAGTATGGTTAATGAATGTTGTATTGTTCAGTATGGTTGTTGTTGATTTAATATTTTCTTTTGTTAAAAAGTGTATTCTGTATTTGTAATGGGTTGTCTATTTTTTCTGGTTTTTTTCCTTCTTTTCTTTCTACTTTAAAAATGAGATCTTGAACTTGGGATTCTGCTCCATTTTTCATTAAAGAATTTGGTTTTTTGAACAAGTAAACCTATGGATTGAACCAACCTGTGGAAATGCTATATATTTGAATCCAACCTGTGGAAATTGTATATATTTGAATAGACAGAAGTGCACTTAACCCTAATTGAGAATCATCAATCATTCCTTCAAGTCAAAAAATGGGTTTGGACTTGAGTTTTGAAGACATTTTCTTATCCACTTTGATAAATTTTCCTTACCAAAGAATGAAGTTGAGCTTTCATGTAATGGGTTTGGACTTGAGTTTTGAAGACATTTTCTTAGATCCACTTTGATAAATTTTCCTTACCAAAGAATGAAGTTGAGCTTTCATGTTTTGTCCAGTGATATTAAGTTTTGAAGACGTTTCCTTATCCACCTTGATAGCTTTTCCTACCGAAGAATGACTTGTGAGCTTTCATGTCTTGTCCACTTTGGGTTTGGAATACTTTCTTATCCACGTTGAAAAATCTTCCTACCAAACAGTGACTTTGAGCTTTAATATTTTGTCCACTTATAGTGACTTTGAGCGTTCATATTTTGTCCACACACAATTATGAAATAAGTGGATTGGATTGTGGATTGGATTGTCACCAACTTTGTTTTGTCCCAACTGCATTCATCCTCATAAAAGGTATATCAATAAATCGATGGAATCCATGTCAGCGTTTTCCAAGATGGAAAGAGTGAAAAAGACATGAAATGAGGGCCCCTAATATTGTAAATATTGGAATTGACAATGGAATGACTGAAATTGACATGAAAACAACCTTATGGAAGCAGTGGAATCTTTGACCAAAACTATGGATAATGTAAAGAATCATTTGGTGACCAATAACGGACTTGAGGTGATTAACATAATAATGTGAATTTTTATCACCCATAATAATGTTGATTATCATGTTGGCTGTTTTGGAATTGAAACTTTTGACTTTTGGTGACCAATAACTGACTTGAGGTGATTAACATAATAATGTGAATTATTACCACCCATAATAATGTTAATTGTCATGTTGGCTGTTTTGGAATTGAAACTTTTGACTTTCTAATGCTCGGGACCTATTTGATTAATAGACCCCCAAAAACCACCCCTTAAAAAACGGTTTTTGACCCATAAAAAAACAAAATATATCGTAGGTGGTGTCTATCTTATCATTATATGATATAGCTTAGGGATCGAAAACAGTAAGTTCTGAGCATCAACTTTTTTTTAATTGTATATATTATTGTCATGTGTGTTTTTTTGTTGTCTTAGAAATTAAAATTTTATTTATATGTATTATAGGTACTCTTTTATATTATTTTTATTTCTTATAAGTTTATTAGTCTTATATTGTTTGTGTTTGAAATTTATTCCTTCGGATATTTTATCATTTTAGTTTAATAGTTTAATATTTGTTTACTTAAATCCCCGTGGTGGTGAGCGTGGGGACGATCGAGAACGACGAGGATGAAGACCAGGACAAGGATGTGGGGGAGGGTGGTGGAGATAGGTTAATGAGGATGATCAGGATGGCAGTGGGGTCACGGCGACGATCTAGAATGACGAGGATGATTACAAAGACAAGGATGTGGGGGAGGGTGGTGGTGATAGGTTAATGAGGACGACGAGGATGACTTATGAGGATGATGAGAAGGATAAGGATGTGGGGGAGGGTGGTGGGGTTAAGTTAATGAGGATGACAAAGATGAAACAAGAATGAGGAGGATAAGGATGATTATGATTATAATGATGGGTGATGATGGTGGAGGGGAATGACATGGATGATGATGATGACATCGAAAAGATGAAAGAAGGATGAAGGATGAGGAGAATGATGACGACATAGATGATGATGATGGATGATGATGATGACAAAGAAAGGATGATGACTAGGATGGGGATGACATGGATGTTGATGATGACTAGGAAATGAGGATGAGAAGGATAATGATGATGGTGGATGATGATGATGACAAAGAAAAGATGATGATTAGGATGGGGATGACATGGATGATGACGATGACAAAGAAAGAAATGAGGATGAGAAGGATAATGATGACTAGGATGGGTGATGACAACGAGGATAGGGATGACATGGATGATGATGACAAAGAGGGTGACCATGAGTTAATGAGGAGGATAGGGATGACATGGATGATGATGATAAAGAGGGTGACAATGAGTTAATGAGAATTGGGAGAGTCACTCTAGTAAAGATGATCATGCCAGTAAGGATGAGGAAAAGGAGCATGATGACTATGTCAATATTATTATCGATTGATTAGACTAACTTTGATTTCTTGGATCCATAAAATTAAAAATAATAACTTTAATTTCTCATGTTTTGAATAAATTGAAATTGAAAATGATTTAATTGATTATACCAACTTTGATTTATTGGATCCATAAAATTAAAAATAACTATTTTAATTTATTATTAAATGGATTGATTAGACCCACTTTGATTTATTGGATCCATAAAATTAAAAATAACAACTTTAATTTCTCATGTTTTGAATAAATTGAAAATAAAAATGATTCGATTGATTAGACCAACTTTGATTTGAAAATAAAAATGATTCGATTGATTAGACCAACTTTGATTTATTGATTTATTGGATCCATAAAATTAAAAATAACAATTTTAATTTATTATTAAATCGATTGATTAGACCAACTTTGATATTTTGATTTATTGGATCCATAAAATTAAAAATAACAATTTTAATTTATTATTAAATCGATTGATTAGACCAACTTTGATATTTTGATTTATTGGATCCATAAAATTAAAAATAACAACTTTAATTTTAAATGTTTTGAATAAATTGAAAATGATTATTAAATGGATTGATTAGACCAACTTTGATTTATTGGATCCATAAAATTAAAAATAATAACTTTAATTTCTCATGTTTTGAATAAATTACAAATAAAAATGATTCGATTGATTAGACCAACTTTGATTGATTGGATCCATAAAATTAAAAATAACAATTTTAATTTACTATTAAATCTATTGATTAGACCAACTTTGATACTTTGATTTATTGGATCCATAAAATTAAAAATAACAACTTTAATTTCTCGTGTTTTGAATAAATTGAAAATGAAATGATTCGATTGATTAGACCAACTTTGATTTATTGGATCCATAAAATTAAAAATAACAACTTTAATTTTTCATGTTTTGAATAAATTGAAAATGAAAATAATGCTATAACGACTTTAATTTCTCATGAAAATGATGCTATAACAACTTTAATTTCTCATGAAAATGATGCTATAACAACTTTAATTTCTCTTGTTTTGAATAAATTGAAAATGAAAATGATGCTATAACAATTTTAATTTCGCACATTTTGAATAAATTGAAAATGAAAATGATTCAGTATGGTTAGTTATGGATTAAGACAAACTTTGATCTATTGAGCTCTTAAAATTAAAAATAATAATTTTAATTTTTCATATTTTTAATAACTTACAAGAAAAATATTTCATTCTCCATATTTTTATTGTTATGGAAATTAATAAGTTATACAATTAAAAATAAAAACTTTAATTTCTCATGTTTTGAATAAATTGAAAATGAAAACGATGCTAATATAGTTGGTCATGGATTAAGACAAACTTTGATCTATTGACCTCTTAAAATTAAAAATAATAATTTTAATTTTTCATATTTTGAACAACTTTAAAAAACATATTTCATTCTCAGTTATGAAGTTCAATGTTATTTCAAATCTCCTGTAAGCTAGGTTTCATCCTTTATTTATGTTTTATAGATTTTAACATGTATTTTTGCATTATATTTTTACATGTATTTTTGCATGCAAGGTGTTTTAGGTCATGTCCTCTGAATTTATTCTAATCTTTAGAATATATTTTACTTAAATGTTAAAAACAATATAACATGAAAAGAATGAAAATTACTTTGTCTTTTGTCGGATGCATCATTTGGATGCGATGAGTGTATTGGGTTTTCAAAACATTTATGATAAAACCAATTCATTATTTATTAACTCATCCAAAAAATCATAAACCAAAATTTCAACAAAGACACTGGATGGATTTTTCATTACCAACTCCATGATTTATTAACTTGTCAAAATAAAATAAAAATTCAAAAGCAAAAATTTCAAAACCTGTATGATAAAACCAACTCTATAGTTTTTATTTACTTATCAAAATTAAAAGAAAGTCCATATATTATTTCCACATTTTCCGATAATAGAAACAATGAACTTGATAAATTAAATTAAGTTTATAATGATGATCATTACCATCTATGAGACTAACTTTGTGGATAATTAATTTAAGTTTATAATGATGATCACACCAACTTTGGTATAGTGACCCTACTTAAAAAAAAATCATCTTCTTGTTTTTATGAATAATTTGAAATCTTTATGCATTGTAGTTAAGGGATTATGAACATTTTATTTATCTTGTTTCTATGATTGAATGATTTGAAATTTCTATGTTTGTGGTTAAGAGATTATGGCCATTTTATTTTTATGATTAACTAGTTAAAGGAGTTGGAATTTTTACTTCATAAAATTATTATAAAATAAAAGGAATGAAATCACTTTCCCTTTTCTTGGTATGCTAGATCTACAAAGACATTGAATGAATTTTTCAAAATATTTATGTAAAACTAACTTAATGATTTATTAACTCATGAAAATTAAAATAAAATCAAAAGTCAAAATTTTAAAAAGATTTATGAGATAAAGAATGAAGATCACTTTCCCTTTTCTTGGTATGCTAGATCTACAAAGACAATGGATGAATTTTTCAAAACATTTATGATAAAACCAACTTCATGATTTATTAACTCATGAAAATTAAAGAAACGTCAAAAGTCAAAATTTTAAAAAGATTTATGATAAAATCAACTGCATAGTTTATTAAATTATATCAAAATTAAATAGAAGTCAAATTTCATTTCCACATTATTCAATAATAATTGTTTCCATGATAATAGAAACAATGAACTTGATGAATTAAAGTAATTAATTTAATTTTATGATGATGATGATGATGATCATTACCATCATCTGAGATTATTATTGTTGTAGTGGTCTAATAAAATAAAATCAATTTCTTTGATTTATTTCTTGTTTGTGTGATTGAATAACTTGGAGATGAAATTTCCATGTATTATTTGATTGTTTTTTTTATTATAATCTAGAGGAATCGGTAACTGGGTCAGGATCACACTCGCATGACATGGGGTCAATTCTAGTTTGTTGCCACTATAACCTCTAGGTGTATTCACACTCCTCCTACATAGGTGCACATGTTATTCGAGGTTTGAACTCGCAACGTCGCAATGAGTGCCTTAACAATGCACCCCATCGCCAATTGGTCTACACCTTGGGGGTTATTTATTGTTTGATTTTTATGGTTAAGGGATGATTGACATTTGATTTTTATGGTTAAGGGATGATTGACATTTGATTTTTATGATTAACAAGTTATGGAGTTGGGTTTTATTACAAATGTCTTGGAAATTAGATATAATGTCATTATAGGTAAGGGATTCTGTAATGCCCCATATTTTGACTTTGACAGCTAAATAACGATTACTTGTTTTGTATTTCTTTGTTACTATTTTTTGAATTCAAATTGACTCAGAGAACTATATTTGTGGATTTATGGACCTGCCATATATGTGGAAGTTAGTTGATTTTTTATGTTGTTAATGATGAAAGGATTTAATTTCATTAAGAAAATCAAAACGAGAGATTGTGGATACCAGTTTAAGCTATATTTAAATGAATAAATGAGTGTCATGCACATAATAAATAAATTAGTTTGTTTGATTTTTATTATCAACAAATTATGAAGTTGGGTTTTATTACAAATATCTTACATGTTAGATATAATGTCTTAATAGCTCAGGGATTCTAAAATGCCCCATATTTGACTTTAGAAATCAAATAACATTATGAACTTTGGTAAAAGGTATGAATATCATTAATTACAATATAATAATTATCGAATATTACCCTAAATGACTACTATTTTAATATACATGTTTATATATTATTATATAGAGGTAATATACTTTAAGTATATTACAAGTCTCCCCCCCTTAAAAATGTTGTCCTCAAAGCATGGTCAAGGATAGTTTTGTTGATAGAATGAACATTTTTTTTGTCGTTGTCATTGATTAGATAAGATTGAGAACATGATCATATATGATGTTCAAATTCTTGAACAATAGTGTCACATAAAAAAAGGATCAATCCATCATAGATGGATTCTTTATGGAACTTCTTGACGATAAGATTATGGAGATGATCTTCTTTGTTGTTGGATTTGAGTTGTATTGGTCCTCAGATGCTTCGATATGTAAGAACAATGCTGGCATTGGTAAGTTGATTCTTGTGTGCTCCATTTTTTTGTAACTAGGGAGTTGTTGTGATATCTTGATACATTAGTCCTTCATAAACTTTGGTTTAAACTTTCCATGATGTACTTGATTTGACTTGTTGACTTTTTTAGATTTGAAATTCTTGTTTTGATTGGTTTGACGATGTCTTTATTAGTAGTGGGTGATGGAATTCCAATTCCCACTAATTATATTGATCTCGACATGTTGTTGAATTGTTGATTCAATTCAATTTATGGATGTTCCCTCACTATTAAAACTTCTTCTGCAATGACACTCTTAATTTGAGTTTCAAGCCCTTCTGTTTAAGTCCCTTTATCTACAATTCCAACTTTTAAAATCTTCTTTGATTAAATTGGATTGGTTAAGGTTCATTTATCCACCTTTAATATTGATATATCCTTACGTTTTAGTTTTTTTTTTTGTTAGTAAAATTTGACTATGGTTCTTCGAACAATGAATCTCCTTGTCTTTAGCTGATAAGATCTTGTTAATTTTTCCATCAGTATTCTTCCTCTCTCATGAATCTTGGTCACACTGGATTGTAATGTCTGATTTGTCAACTTTGTTGTTATTCTCTAAATTCTTTGACTTCTCTTCTCTGAAACTTTTGAATTGTTCTAACCATCTCTAATTAAGGTTCTTTAAGAAGGAAATTTCTTCATTCTTTTTTGATAATTTCCTTTAAAGATTCTAATACTCTTGTTGTGTTTTCTTCTCATTCATCATATTTTTCATCTTTTTTTTCACTAAACGATTAAAATTATATTTAAAATGGAGGTCGCAGCCGTAGCCTAAAACGACCAAATTACAATTTTCCAAATAATTCTAAGACTGTTATGATCTTCTTCCACTATTTTTACCCTATGCAGCAGCAATATTCAAATATTTAGTCCTGTTTTCACCATATTTTTGAGATTAGAGTTATGAGATTCCAAATCTGTATGCAATATTGATGTTTTTGTAGATCTGTTCCCTGTCAAACCTTTACTCTGGATTTTCTCCTACGCTTGATTACACTACCATTTCCTTGGGAATAATTCATTACTCCTGTGCTTGCATACACTACCATTTCCATGGGATTAGTTCGTATACCTGCACTCGATTACTTTGCCTAAGATGCTTGATACCTCCACCCTCCATAAATGAGACTTACGCCTGCGCAGGGTTGAGCTGGCTTAGCTTGATACTAGTTGTCCTATAATTTGAGAGTGTCCTGCCATCTCATGGAATTGTATGGAGCATTACGGAACCTTCATTTGTTGTTAGATGTTCCTGTGATCCTATATTTTCCCACCTCTCCGCCACCTGATTTGAGCCACGCAAAATATGATAGATTTGATACTTGGAAAATCATTGAAGAGTGTTTCAAATCCTTTCAAGCTTCATGTTTAAATTGACATTTCCAGATTGATTCTTTGTGTTCAGAGTATTAATCAAAATTTGTGAATCGCCAAATATTTGAACTTCATTGTAGTCCTCGCTCAATGCCAGCTGACATCCTTTGAGAAGAGCAAGCGTTTCTTCTTGATTGTTGGAACATTTTCCTAATCCCCAGCTGAAGTTAACTTCTTGTGTTCATCCAGGGGAAAATATCACCCCACCAACTCCTGCCACTCTAGGGTTCCCTTTAGACGCTCCATCGAAAAAAATAGTATCTTTGTCTTGTATTTTCCACCATCTCTGAAATTCCATGTCTGGTAATATGAGTATCCAGGATAGAGTGGGAGCCGGTCTTTTACGTATGCTCTCCCTTTTATTGAAGGTTGTATATCCAATCCCGTTTTTCTCTAAAGTAGTGAGAGAAGAGTCCAACTCTTTCACTTTATTTCTAATTGCTTCCAAGAGGTAATCCTTTTGCTTTGGAAACCACTTGTTATGGTGTTTGCACCTAACTATTGAATATTTTGCTATTCCGGTCCAGCTAGAGTTTCCAACAAATGAATTTAGGCAATGTTAGCCAAATATTTTTCCATACAGGCTTGTTTGAAAGGGTAGAAGGATATCGATTTTTCCAGGAGGAGAAGAGAGATATAATAGATATCTGTGAAGGTGGGGGAATTTTCAACTTCTGAAGAGAAAGAGTCCATATAGAAATCGCAAAAGGGAAATCCAAAAGAAGATGGTCAATATTTTCCGAGCTTTTGCAGCAGAGTGGGCATCTATGTGGTCCTGTAAATCCTTGTTTTGCTAGATTTCCACCTATCATAATTTTCCTATGCATTTGAATCCAAATGAAAAAGTTGAATTTGGGGAGTCCATAAGGATTCCAGACTAGCTTCCAGAGTGATGGGGTGTGTAGGGGGATTTGAGTTGCTCGTAGCTCTTTGAATCCTTGGGTGATTGAGTAGACTCCCGATTTCCCCCATCCCCACTTGTCTTTCGTATGAATATGAAGAGGGGCCATCCCAGTAAGTTTATAGAGGAGTGTTGTCTTCTATAATGAGATTCGTTCTGGGACTACTGGCAAGGACCACGCCAACCAGTTTCCATTTTTATCCAAATGGGAAATATCAGCCAATGTAACTAGACATCTTTGGGAGAGCCAATATCGAATATCTGAGAGAGATTCTACACTTCCAAGAGGGGGATTACCAATAATTTTGTCTGTCTAGAGATGAGTTTTTTCCCCATTTCCTGGGATGCGATACAACTGGTTTTGGAAATATTCAATTCCTACTCTGCATAAATTCCAGTTTGAAGTGCCTTTGGGTATATTATTAATGTGCAGGTTACAAATAAGACCCCCATTAAGATATTTTTTCCACAATAATTTATTAACCAGGTGGGCATGATTTGAGAACAAATTCCAAAGTATTTTCCCACCCAAATCCAAGTTAAGTAAGGGGGGATCTCTTACTTGGAGTCCACCTTCCATCAAAGGCCTTTTAAAAATATCCCAGCTGACGAGATGGAATTTGTTTTGATTTCCTTTTCCTCCATTCCAAAGAAACTCTTTGATTATACGAGATATTTGATCCATTATTGACTTGGGCTCCATGAGAATAGAGGATTGATAGATAGAGAGAGAAGAGAGCACTGATTTGATAAGGATCATTTTTCCTACGTAATTGAGCCATTGTCCCCCGCAGGCGTGTATTTTTTCCTCAATCTTACTTGTGACTTTTGTCCATAGAGAGTTTTTGGTTGTTCCCAAGGTTAAGGGAAGACCAAGGTATTTGATTTTTTCCCATGAAGAAGAACCCGAGAAACCCAAGAGGTGAGCTATTCTATGGATTGTATGTTGCTTTGCATTCCATCCATATACTGCACTTTTTCTATTATTAACCAGAGCTCCCATTACCTAGCAGTAGTTCTGTATTATCTCTTTGAATGTGCTAGAAATATTTAATGATCATCCTCCCATAAAGAGAGAATCATTAGCAAATAGAGCATGATTTAAGGAAGGAAGGCCTTTAGCCAATCCTATTCCTGGAAATTTTCCTGCTTCTCTTGCTGCCTCCAACTTCCGACTCATAAATTCCACCATCAAAATATAAATAAAAGGGGATAGAGGGAACCTTTGTCGAATTCCACATGTAGCCTGGAATAATTTTGCAGGTCTTCCATTTACTAGAGGGGCAATCCAAGGCTTGTAAATGCAGGGTTTCACCAGATCTATAAAAATTTTGCTGAATCCAAAGGAGGACAAGACTCTGTAAAGATACGAGAGTTTAACTCAGTCAAAGGCGTTCGCCATGTCGAGTTTTATAAGCATACCTTTTTCTTTTCTGAGCTTGCTAGAGTGCATTGCTTCCTGCACTAGGATCAAATTACCTAAGATTTGTCTTCCTTTTATAAAGCCTCCTTGATTAGGAGAGATCAGTTTGCTGAGAAGTGGTTTAATCCTACTGGCTAGAAGCTTAGAGATTATTTTCTAAGAGGCGTTATAGAGCAAAATAGTTCTGTATCTATCAAAGGATCCAAGATTCACTTCTTTGGGAATCAGAGCAAGAAAGGTGGAATTAGTATTACCTCCAATCTTGGATTTTTTATGAAAACCTCTAATCATACGGATAAGATCAGACTTGATTGTGAGCCAACATGCTCTGTAAAAATGTATTGTAGAACCGTCCGGTCCAGGAGCTTTATATGGCTCCATATTCCATATCACGTTGGTAATCTCTTTTTCTAAAAAAGGTTTCAATATGTTTTGATTTTCAATAGAATTGATTATATTGGGGATATGCGATAGGAAATCAGTCGTTGTCTCCTCATCGTGATGGCTTTCCTCCATGTACAAGGCATGGAAGTGGGTTTTTGCAGCCTTTTTGATATTTTCAAACCCTTTGATAGTTTCTCCTTCTGCTAGAGTGATCTCTGAGATATGATTTCTTAATTGTATGGCTTTGGCTTGTCGATGAAAGAAAGAAGTATTGTGGTCACCTACCTGTAACCAGAGGCTGCACGATTTTAGTCTCCAATGATCTTCCCCTTAGCAGAGTGTTCTGAAAACGTTGGCTTGGACCTATTGTTCCTTTATCAAATCCGAGGGAGAGATGTCCCGTTCTTCTAGCCGCATATGGAGAGAAGAAAACTCCAGGGCTGCTTCCTTTCTATATGTAGAGGGGTCCTTGATCGCTTTCTTGATCCAAATTTTTAGAGCGTGTTTTGTGTTTTTGAGCTTCTGCTCCCAAACAAAACTCAGGGATCCTATGATAGGGATGTCCCAGGATTTGGACAATTCTTCCAGAAAACCTTCCTACTTGATCCAGAGTGGACTTAACCGAAAGGTGATTGGTCGTAGATATTCCTCGCCATTTAAGTGAAGGAGAATTGGCTTATGGTTAGAGACTAGTTTGGGCATTATTTTTGAGAAAATTATTTTCTTTTCAAGAAGAAGAGAGATATGGATTAAGAATCGATCAAGGTGCATTGCGATGTGTTGAGATCCCATCCAATTGTTTGTCCAGGTGTATCTTCCCCTCTTGGTCTTTATATCAACAAGATCCCATTGTTGAATCAGATCTTCGACCAAGTGAAGCATGGGATCTCTTCCATTGTTTCCCCCCCTTTTTTTTCTTTTGGGATAATAACTATATTAAAATCCCTCGCCAGAATATTATTCAAATGTGTGTAGATCTCCAGAAAATCTGTTAGAGTTTTCCAACAATATTTTTTCTCTTTATAGTGGATAGGGACATATAAATTGAATAAAGCGAAATTTAGCTTGCTTTGAAATTGATGGAGTTCTGTAAAGATCCAATGATGTGTTGCAAAGGAGTTTTCCAAGGTGAAATTCTCTTCGGACCAAAATGTATCAAGCCCTCCTGAGGACCCTCTTGCGCTTACTTCCTTTCCTGCGTTCTTCTTCCATTTGGATCTGCTTTAGTAGAGAGAATATTTTCCTCTTCTATTTTGGTCTCTTGGAGAATAACGATATCTAATGTATCAATTTTGAGGAGATCTTTAACTGCATTGGATTTTGATGGATTCCCCAATCCTCTACAATTTCAAGAAAACATATTCATTACTTACTGGTTAATGGAGGTGGGCCACCTTTTGGGGTCCTGTATCTAGTATTTTTGCCATAGGCCATGTCAATGGTTCGTTGGATTCCTTGCATCTTATGTCTTTCAACCTCCTCTTATCTTATTTATTTTTTAGATTTCCTCCTTTCTTTCTTTGAGGACCTATCTGAGAAGTCTTCCTCTAAGGAGGAAGCCACTTTCGTAGGATTTCTTTTTTTCATTTCAGCATATGAAGGTGAAGAGGTAACCTCTTTCTGTAGAGTTGGTTGTTTTTCCTCCCCTTCAACGTGTTTCTCTCCCTCTTCCTTATCCTTGGGAACAACCTGTTCGTCCGAAGTACTTAAGATTTCAAATTGGTTTCATGAAGCTTCTACCTTAGGGTGACCATTTTCGGATTGACTTTTTTCTGCTGATGGATTCATAGTCCCAGAAGGATTTCCTTTCCCTTTTGTCTTGGAAGTAGGTTTTGTCATTTCCTATTCTTGAACTTGTTTCCACTGATATCCTTTGTGTTTTTCTGTATCTTCCTCCGTTTTTTTTTGCAACGACAAGCAAAATGGCCGTATTAACGACAATGCCTTCATTTAAAAGGAATTTGTTCATAGTCTAGCTCTTGGATGTGAGACCAATATATAATGGTTAGGTTTATTGTTTTCAACATTCCTACTTCAAGATCCACTTCCACACATATCCGAGCGCATGTATATTGATATTTTTTTCTGCCTTATCTATATATCGTCCCAAAGTATTCCCTATGGCCTCTAGTGATTCTAGATTCCATCAATGTAGTGGACGGTGGGGGAGTCTGACCTAGACAGGGACCGCCGAAGGAATATCTTGGGTAGGATCAAAATCCGAGGTCCATTTGTTCAAATACAGGCCTTGTGGTCCCATGAAATAGGGCCCATTTCGGAATATAAGGTCCTAATCCATTGTGCTCTCGAAGACGAACACAAAATATCCCTTTCCTACTCGATAACGTTTGATGTCTTCAGGGATAATGGGTTTCTAGTTCTGCTACACCCATGATTCTATGGATTTTGGAGATGGCCATAGTCCCGTTAACTGGCCAATGAGGCCTCTCTCTGAAATATTCAGAGCTATTCTGTAGGGTCGCTCAGCCGGAAGTGCCACAGTAGGAATCCCTGTGATTTGTTTAAAAAATTTCTGTTGGATCGATGTTGCTAGTCACTTTCCTTATGCTGCGATTAGTCTCTTGAAGGTTGATATCTCAGGAGGAGTTAGTGAAGGAGGAGGATCCGCTCCTCCCCCTGGAGCCATGACGACGGAATCCCTAACCTCTTCTCACTAGATGTGCTCGAATCCATTTCCTGCTACTCACCGTTTACTTTTGGCACAGATTATGAGTCAATTAGACCCAACGATCATCTTTTTCATCTTAATAAGTAGAGTTTTATTATGATTTTTAAGTTCTTCAATTTCCGCTGCGAGGGTTTCCTTTTCCTCCTTATTATTTGTTGCATCTTATGTTCACTCAATGACTTTATTGGCAAGACATTGATTTTCTTTCCATAAATTATTCATTTAAGAATTTGCTTATCTCCATAGTATTTATTTTATGGCTTCCATCTCATCCATGTCGCTTTGATGATTAGAAAATTAATTTCTCTTAATATATATTATCATAATAGTCATGTAAATAACATTTGTACTCTCTTCTTCATGTCCACTTTAGAAGAGGTTTTTTATTTCAAAATCACTTTTCACTTGGATACTTCTTTCACTGTTAGACTTGTATATGTTTATATTCCATGATATATGGATAACTTCACTATATTAAAAAAAACTTTTTTCTTACTATAGTAAAAACCTTTTTTCTTAGTGCCATAAAAATGGATATATTTTTTTCTTACTGTAACAAAAAAGGATTTTTTTAAATTTTTTTTTACTAGGGGAATCAATAACTGGAGTTGGGTTGGTACTTGCGTGACACGAGGTCCAGGGATCCATTCTCGCTGTCACCATACCCCTAGGTGCATCCACATGGCCCGAACCATGGTGCAAAAGTAAGTTTGGGGGGATTTGAACATGTGACTTTCCATTTACAACCAATTACAACTTCTCATCTTTACCACTTGAGTTGCCCCCCATGGGAGGATTTTTTTTCTTACTAAAATAAAAATATTTTTTTTCTTACTGCAATATTTTTTTTACTCTAGTAAAAAAGAACTTTTCTTCTTTATTTCTTTCTGGGTGATAAATATCCTTCCTTCTTTCTTTTTTCTTAATGTTGTAAATATATTTACTTTTTTTTAAAACTTTCCCCTCTTTTTTTAGAAATAAATTTGGTCCATGAGCCCAACTTTATTTCTTCTTTTTGGGCAACTAGCTCGGAGTTAAAGATTTTTTTCCTTTATTATTCTTTATTTTTCTTCTCTCCCACAAGCAACTTCATTTCTTTCTTCAAATATTTAATCAATGAGTGGGCCACACACATGCAATTTATTTTCCATAAGAAAAATAGAATATAGAATTGATCACATGTCTTCAAATATAGAATGGAGCCACAAGCTCATAGATTTTTCTTTTATTCCATTGGAAAAATAAATTGACCACAAGTTAGCAGAAAAACCGCTCAGATACCAATTGAAGTGAACTCAATGGCTCACTTCACTAGAGAATCCACTATAACTAAGATACATCCATATAATTCCTTTTTTTTTTAACAATAACGATTAATTAGCTTTTATAAAAAAGGAGAATAGAGGAACAAGGTTACAGAATGGCTGGGGAGACTATTCCCTGGAGCTGAGAACTACCTAGGAAGCTCTGCTATTTCCATTCTTTGAAGACAATACAAAATCTAGACTTCAAACTGTGCAAAAATATCGATCTACAACACACTGAATTGTTATTCTTTCCTGGAATCGCTCGTCTAAAGCACATCAATGCTCCTGGAGCTATCGGATTCAATTTTTACTTGAAGCCAAAATATTAACTTGAAGCCAAATTTTAATATGAATCAGAGTACTGCTTATGTTGATTTGGTAAAGGAGTGCTGAAGTGTATGAAGGTGCCGATTGAAAACTGAATCAGTCAATAACCTGCTTCCTTCTCCCTATTCTGCCAAATACCAACGATTCGAAAGGATGCTCGAATTCAACTTGCTATATTTAGTAATGCTTCCTTTGTCTAGCGTCAAAATGTAGCTGATTTCTCAGCACTAATAAACTTCCCAAAAGCGGCCCATATGATGAAGTCGATTCCTACTGAAGCAAGAAATTTTTGATGCTATGAAACGTGAATATACTCAAATTGACAATTACAACATGCAGGTGCCAAAGTCTGAACACTCTTGTAGCCACCTAGCTCCCTGCCTGAGTGAAGCTATCGTCATACCTGGAGGGTCATGTCACCCAATTTATGCCAAGTTCTTGACCATTATTGGTCGAGATTCCACAATCCATACCTGCGCCTTTGTTGGCCATGAGATCAGCTTGTTGATTGTTGTTCCTCAATACATGAAGAAAATTGATGATGTTGAAATATTTGACAATGAGATTGAATATATGATGAAGCTTAGAGGCTGGTTCTTTACGATTATTGGCCAAATTTCTAGCTTCCCGAATTACCAGCATTGCGTCTCTCATGACCTTTAAATCCTTGATTTTATCTTTTCTGGCGATTTCCAATCCTTTGATCAAAGAAAGCCACTTAGCGTCATTGTTGGTTCTCCTACCAATGCCCCATGCATAGTATTTCACCTTATTACCCTCAGGATCAAGTAGAACTCCTCCCACGCCTGCCCGACCGGGGTTTCCTTTCGAGGCTCCATCAAAGAACAGAGTGTGACAGCCATTTGTCTTGATCCAAAGCTGAAACTCCTCTGATTTTTTTCTTCTGATTTGCTAGTTTTGAGAGGTTTGCTTCATTGGGGGATGATATGAGATAGGGGAATGGGTGGAGGTCAGGAGATCTGCCACCCAAATTCTCTCTTCCACAGTTAAATGTTTGTTTCTGATATTCTTCATACCTCTTGAGGAAAGAGAGTCGATCCAGAGTGCTTTTGCTAAAGATAAGACTTTGCCTAGAGTGGCCCTTTTGTCTTCAAATATTTCCTTATTCCTGGAAGTCCATAACTTCCAACAAATGAATTTGGGAAAAGCAACCCAAGATTTTTTAAATTCCAGTTTCCTGGCCAAGAAACGATGGTAGTAATCTTGCCAGCATGCAAACAAATCATTTCCATTGGTTGGAAGGGTCAGGTTAGGTTGAATTTCCTGGAAAGCACGGTGCCAAACCTCCATGGAGAATTTGCACTCGAGGAAAAGATGATCCATCGTTTCATCAGCTTCCTTGCATAATATGCATCTGGCTGGACCTTCAATACCTCTTTTTCTGAGGTTCTCAGCATTTAGTTTTTTTTTTTGTGGGCAAGAGTCCAAGAAAACACATTAATTTTAGGAAGAATCTCCTTTTCCCAAACGTTGTTCCATTTAGTATCCTTGTTGTACTGATTGTTGATAGCATCCATGTAGCTGTAGCCTTCTTTGATAGAGTAAGAACCAAATTTACCCCAACCACATTTGTCACTAATATTTTTATGGACAGGAAGAGAGCCATGAAATAATGACATAAGGTCATTTTAGTCATTCAACAGATGCTCCGGGAGGTTCAGTTAAATCCCTCCCTCCCAAGTTCCCTTGTTGGACCAAGAGGACAGGTTGAACATATTGTGGATGTTGGCTTGATCCATCCATTCTTTTAATTCATGAAACTCATGCAGGTAATTTTCGGGAGAGTTAGAGCCTATGTTGTCTTTCCAGAAAATGACCTGCTTTCCATTACCAGAGATCCAGAATAGGCTGTTGTTAATTATGAAGGCTTCCCTCTTACACAGGTTCCAAATGGAGGAGCCTTTTCTACCTTGATCTATATTTTCCACGCAACGCCTTCTGCTGCCAGACATGTATTTTTTATGTAGGATATCTTTCCACCACGCCTTCTTTCCCGAGACAACTCTCCACAGAATTTTAGCACTAAGAGCGAGGTTCATAATTGTTGGGTCTTTCATCCCTGCTCCACCATACTGTTTGGGTCTACATATTGTGTCCCAATTGATCAAGTGAAACTTTCTAGAATTATTTGACCTCCCACCTTGCCATAAGAATTTCCTAATCTCTTTGGTGATCTCCTTCATGACTGCTTTGGGAGAAAGGGAGCTAGAACAAGTGTACAGGGGATACGCAGAGAGGATGGAATTTATGAGAACCTACCTGCCAGCTGGATTAAGCCATTGGGAGCCCCAAGAATTTTTTTTTATAAATTTTTTCTATCAAACCTTTCCAATCCAAAATTCTTTTTTTCCCTTTAAAAATCGGAATTCCAAGGTAGTTAAAGGAATTCCAATCTGCTATTCCTTCAAAACCAAAAGTTCTTGCAATGTTTGCTAAGACCCTCAGATTGCAATTCCAGCCGTACACCTTTGACTTGACTGTGTTAATTTTACCATTGGATACTGAGAGGAAAGTAGAGAGAACTTTGTTGAATCTGTCCGCTATGATTGAAGAGGCCCCCCAAGTAAGATAGTGTCATCAGTGAATTGAGTGAGGTTGACTGATCTTACTCCTCTGACAATTTTGAGACCTCTTAATTCCCCCATGTCTTGCAGGAGATGGAGTTTCCTGCTCATTGACTTAGCAACTAAAAGATAAAGGAAAGGGGACATTGGGAACCCTTGCCGCAATCCTCTTGTGGCTTGAAATTTTTTTGTGGATCTGCCATTAACCAAGGGGGCTATCCAGGGGATACTTATACATGCTTTGACCCAACAAACAAATCTTCTTGAGAAGCCTAACTTGAACATTATTTCGAAGAGAAAATGGTGATTTACTTTATCGAATGCATTGACCATATCAAGCTTAACTGCCATACCTTGGTGCCTTTTTTCGATGTTGGAATGTATTGCCTCTTGTAAAATGATGATATTATCCAGGATTTGACGTCTGGCAATGAATCCCCCCCGTGACTCAAAGATGAGCTGCCCCATGAATTTTTTCATTCTGGTTGCGAGAATCTTTGACAGGATTTTGTAAGAGGTGTTGCAAAGAGAGATCGGACGAAATCGATTGATGGAGCTCGGGGTGTTCTCTTTGGATATTAGTGCAAGAAAGGAAGAATTAGTTCCCCCTCCTATTTTGTGTTTTTTCCTGGTCCAGTTGAGCATGCATTTCAGATCCTCTTTTATTATTTCCCACACTGCCCTGTAGAAATTGATGGTAAACCCATCTGGACCTGGAGCTTTATCAGCATGGAGGGACCAAATGGCGTTTACAATTTCATGCTCCAGGATTGGCTTGGAAAGCTCTCCGTTTTCATTATCCGAAACTAGATTAGGAATACCAGAAAGAAGATCCAATTGGGCTTCCAGATCAGTTTCACCACTGTCTTTAAAAAGGTCGATGAAATGATTGAAGATATGGATCTTCAGGTCATTCTGCCCGTTGACATTCTCGCCATTTTGATTCTTTAACTCCTTAATATTATTTCGACTGCGGTGAGCCTTAGCTTGATTATGAAATTAGTGAGTGTTGCTATCTCCACCCTTTAGCCACAGTTGTCTGGACTCAACTCTCCAGATATCTTCTTCGTTTTTGGCTGCTGCAAGAATTTTCAAATTTATGTTTTTTTTAGCACTGAGGGAGTTAGGCGTCATCTCATTTATCTCTACTTTGCGTTGAAGAATCCAGTTTAGAATAAAGCTCTTTTTTAATGTGGTTGGGATCTCTATAAGAAATTTTTGCCCATCTTTTCAATGCTTTTTTAACTTCTCTTAGCTTGGACTCCCACACATAGCTAGGGGATCCGATAATATTGGAATTCCACGCTGCTTGTACAATATCGTAGAAATCGGGTTCCTAAATCCAAATTGAGTTAAAACGAAATGGATAGGGCCATAGTTTTCAGGTGAGGTGAGGGATAAGACAATTGCCTTGTGATCAGAAGCCGCAGAAGGGATGGATTGCAAGCACGCTATGAGGTCAGAGTTAAAAAAAGAAGAACTTACCAGGAACCGATCTAGCTTGGCTGCTATGTGCCCAGCTCCGCATCTTCGATTGTTCCACGTGAATTTTGCATTTCTTAACGGAATGTCAATCAGATCCAGCTCTGCAATTAAGTCTTCTAACTTTTCTCCAAAGGGATCACGAACTATGTTGCCCCCTCGCTTCTCCTGTTGATATTTTGTCACATTAAAATATCCAGCCATAATTTGGTTTTTTCCTCTCATGTCCTCTTTTAAATTGATGAGATTGACCCAGAACTGGTTCTTATCCCTGTAATGTGTGGGATCGTAGACATTGAAAATGTAGGTAAGACTGATACTATTTTTCTTCCTGTATTTCGATTAGCAGCCAGAAATGGTTTTCAATGGTGGAAATTAACGTGTAATTTTGAGATATCAAAGTTGCAATCCCCCCCGATGCACCTTGGGAACTGAGGGATTTTCCATTATAGTTCTTCCAGAGGGATCGTGAGAGAGACAAGACCTCCATGTCCGACATTTTTGTCTCTTGAATTAGCAAAAGGTCAGGTTTTTTCTAAAATGATCATGTCCTTGATAGCTTCAACTTTGTGCAACCCGCCAAGACCCCTGCAATTCCAAGAGACAACTTTCATTACTTCCTTACTGAGTGAGATCCTGCTCGAGAAATACCATCTGGTTTGACACCACTTTGAGCTTTGTTAGTCTGAATTAATTTCATATCCTCCAAACTCTTTTGTCTCCCTTGGTCGATCTCTCTTTCTGCTTCCAATTCTCTGTAGTACCTTTGCGTTCTCCTTCCTCTGGTGTTTGGCTATTAAACCACATCTAGCTCCTATGAGGATTCTGTGTTGAGAGTATTGTCTGCAGGTGAAGAGAAAAAATTGGTTCTTACCTTATCTTCCCACGAACTTCCTGGTGTGCTGGATCCTCCTGTGTCTTCACCAATAAAATCCTCTCTCTGGGATGTGGATTGTATGCCTGCTGGATTGGGGATTTCTTCTTTCTCTTTCTCTAATGAATTTGATTCAATGATGGGAATTTATCCTTCTTCTAGTGGTAGATTCTGGAATTTGTTACTGGTTGAGTCTTCCCTAACTTCCTGAGTGCTTTCTTTATTATTTCTAGCTTGTTGCCCCTTCGGTGGGTGTGCTGCTGGAGTTGTCTTCCTTCCTTTTTTGATATGTTTCCAGCCTTCTTCTTGAGTTTTTTCCGGGGCTTCTAGAGCTATATTAGGGAAGTTCTTGACAAAGTGTCCGTATTCATGGCATTTCTTACATTTAAAAGGCAATTGTTCGTAGTTGACTTTCTGCATGTGCTCCCAACCGTCCATGTATAGATTAACTTCCAACGGTAAGCCTTTTTCTAGATCTACTTCCACGCATATTCTGACACAAGAGAACAGGGGTCCTTTTGGTTCCGCTTTGTCTATGTATTTGCCGAGGGAGTTGCCGATGGCTTGTAGGGTTTCATCGTTCCAACAATGGAGTGGCAAATGGGGAAGCCTTACCCAGACTGGAACCACGGAGGGCACATCCTTCTCGGGATCGAATGATAAAATCCATCCGTTTAAGTGTAGGCCGCGAGGGCCTATGAAATACGGGCCGCTTCTGAAGATCAGATCCTGATCTGCTTTGTTTTCGAACAAGAAGGTGAAGAAGCCCTTACCATAGAAGCAATGCTGCAAACCCCCGGTAATTAGAGGCTTCCAGTTCATGTTCATCCATAAGTCCATTGATTTCGGTGAAGGCCATATTTTGGTGAATTGTCCAATCAGGCCACTCTCACTCAGAGCAATGGCTTTTAGTTTTGAAGCTGCTACAAGATCTGGATTCGAGGAGCCACCGCTCTCTTGATGAAGCTATCTTCAGAAGAGTCCAAAGTTGGAGTAGGTGTAGAAGCCACCAGAGAGCAGAATGCAGCATCCAATATCTGCCTTTTTTCCTCAGGGGAAGGAGAGATAGGATCCATGGCTGCACCAGCAGGGTAGCCCAAGCAAGAGGAGCCTGCAGGCGCTCAGCCAAAGGGCTCATGTAGAGGCTCGCTTCCAGATCAGATCAACAAAGAGCTCACGCAGAATCTTGCTACCGGATCGCGAAGCTCGTCTCGAGAGTTCACACAGTCTTTCCCTACGGCTCCCAAATTGATCTCTCAAAACCAAGACTCCTCACATCCATATAATTCCTCAAGGGATAAATATTTATTATTTATTAATAACTCATATATGTCTTGTGATACAATGGATGTGTATATCAATACACGTAAAAGGTGATAATGCATGTCCTTTGGTAAAAGGTATGAATATCATTAATTACAATATAATAATTATTGAATACTACCCTAAATGGCTACTATTTTAATACATACATGTTTATATATTATTATATAGATGTAGTATACTTTAAGTATATTATACAATGGAAAATTGCAGAAAAGGGATTTTGGGAGATGGGTTAAGAGTTCACTCTTTTTGAGATAATTATCATTGGAGAAAGGGAAATATTTGAGTGGATGATCACTAAAATTTGGAACATTGAATTAGAAACTTGGGCTTGGTTACTATTGTCTTTGTTGTTGTTGTTTTTGTTGTGGGCATGGAAGGCTAGGAAAACCATATGTTTACTAGAACTAGATTGTTAGATAACCTGCTAGTTGGTAGGGAGGATTAATCAAATTTTAGGTAGCTCTTGATTCATCAAACCGCTAAGGACTGGATTGGACCGGACTAGATTGCTAATTCAAATAGTTTATCTGAGGGAAGCTACTATTTATTTCTTTTCTTTAGCTTATTTCCAATTAAATTGCAAAAATAACTAGAACCGATTAGTTGTATCTGACAGGAAATAACTCCCAAATATTCAATTCATTCACCAAACATTGCATTTATACAAATATTTTATGAACTTTGGGATTCATATTTTAATGGTCTATTGGAGTCTTCATTACTCTTTGTATTCTTCATTTACAAACTACCCTAGGATTCTAACATTCCCCCCCTTAATACAAAGGGGTGTTTGTAAGTCCGATCATGGTTCTAAATCTTTCAAACTTTTCTCGTCCAAGTGCTTTGGTGAAGGTATCCGCAGTTTGATCATTAGTGGAACAATGACGTAAATGAACTGTCTTGGCCTCTACATGATTTCGAATCAGATGATACTTTTTCTTGATATGTTTGGTTCGATCATGGAATCTAGGATTCTTGGCCAACTTGATTGCAGAAGTGTTTTCAATCAAAAGTGGAGTGGAGTCTTCTTGTTTCTCCTGCAAATATTCAAGTATCTTCCTGAGCCACACAATCTCTTTGGTTGCTTCTGCAGCTACTATATATTCTGCCTCTATTGTCGAATATGTTGGAACTGATTGTTTGCGTGATCTTTAGGAGATAGTTGTTGATCCAAGACTCATCGTGTATCCAGATGTGGATACTCTCGTTTCTTTGTCACCATCGAAATCTGAATCAGAGTACCCAATAATTTTGAAGTCATCCACCTTAGAATATTTGAGTCCAAAGTCTTGAGTCCCTTCCAAGTATCTTAGAACTCTCTTTGTTGCAGACCAATTTCCTTCACAAGGGTTGTGCATGAACCGTGAAATATTGCTAACAACATAAGAAATATCTGGTCTGATGGTAGTAAGGTAGATAAGGCTTCCTACAAGCTGTCGATACTTGGTTGCATCCTCGAATTCTTTTCCTTCACTTGATGTGAGCCTTAGATTTTTTTCCATTGGAGTTGAGAGCGGATTGCAATCTATCATGCCAAATTTGTTCAACAGTTCTCCAATATACTTTTTTTGAGAAATGAAAATGTACTTAGGATGTTGAGTCACTTCAATTCCTAAGTAATAGTGAATATGTCCCAGATCAGTCATTTCAAAGCCTTTCCTTAAGTCTTTCTTTATGGATTCTATATAAATTTCATTGTTCCCTGTCATCAAAAGATCATCCACATATACTACAAGAAACACAACAGATCTTCCAACTTTCTTTACACATAGTGTTGCATCATCAAGATTGTAATGCTTGAAATTCAGCTTTAGAAGATGCTTAGTTAGTTTTTCATACCATGCTTGAGGTGCTTGTTTCAGGCCATACAAGGACTTGACAAGTTTGCATACCTTGTGTTCTTGTCCCTTGACAACAAAACCTTCGGGTTGAGACATGAAGACATTTTATTTCAAGTCCCCATTCAAGAATGCAGTCTTTACATCCATCTGATGAACTTTCCAACCATTTTGTGCAGTTAAGGAAAGTATAGTGCAGATGGCGCCCCATTTTTCCGTGGGAGAGAACGTTTCTTGATAGTCAATTCCTTCTTTCTCTTCATAGCCTTTTTCTACGATCCTTGCTTTGTGTTTGTCAAGTGAGCCATGTGATTTGTATTTGTTCTTGTACACGCACTTGTTTCCAATTAGTTTGGTTCTGACTGGAGGATTGACCAGCCTCCAAGTTCCATTCTTTATGAGTGCATCATACTCATTGTGCATGGCTTCTTTCCACTGATCATGAGTAGTAACCTCTTCAAAGGAATTTGGTTCAACATTAGCAGAAAAATTCAATTCACAATCAAATGAGACATCCATGTCATCACTTGAGTTCTCTACATTTCCTCCATCTTGTTATCTAGTTGAGCTTCTTGTTCCCATATTTCCTTCTTCATTTGCATAGAAATTTTCAAGTGTCTTTGTGGCCCATTTCAGAATCTTCCTTGATGGTCCAGGTTGATCAATTGGTGGTGCATTATTCTCTTCTATGTTCAATCTTCCAATCCTTTCAATTACATTATCCAGTTGAGTCTCTTGTTCAATTGAAGTGGCAGGAACTCCGTCTTCATCATTCTCTTCATGAGGGGTTGTTGGTGCTGCTTCAAATGGAAATTCCATGGATTGATCCAAGAGAGGGATCCCCTCTTCAATATGTGGAATTTCATTATCACATTCATAATATGTATTTAGATGAGCAAACATTTCTAGACGATCAAGTTGTCTTTCAGTAGACTTGTCATTTTTATTAGTTTCAAGAAAAATGACATCTCTCGAAATAACAAAAATTTTGTTTACCTCATCATAAAGATGATATTCCTTGGACGTTTCTGAGTACCCTAAGAAAATACATCTTTTGCTTCTAGCACCAAACTTGTTTATTTGCTCCTTTGGTATCAAGGCATAACAGGTTGAACCAAAATTTTTGAGATTCCTAACCGAAGGAAGGTGGCCTGATTGAGCCAATTCCTTGTGGTTTGAGGCTAGATTTATCTGAAAAGTATACTATTCCATTCGCAATGTCATTCAATTATACAAAGAAATCTTTTCTAAAATTCATATGAGATGTTGCACCAGTATCAAGCAGCCAACAGTCGTTGTAATGTGAAAGAGAAGTCATTTCATTAATTCCAAGATTACAAAGTGCAACAATACAATGAGCAGAATCAGGTATTTTACCACCCTCTTGGTTTTTATTCTTATCTTCTTTATTATGTCTACCTTTGATGGAGTTCCAAGATGCCCAACACTGGTATGCTTCATGTCCATTCTTTTCGCAACATGTGCACTTCACATTTGATCTTTTTCTAGAGTTGTTTCTTCCTCCTCTTCCTTAGGAATTTCTTCTTCCTTTGCCTCTTTTGCTGCTATCTCCCTTGAAAGGGTATTTATTCTTGTTCTTTGCTTTCTAAGCAAAGCAAAGAGATTCTGTAGTACTTTCACTTGTCTTCTTTCCAAAAGATTTCTCTCTGTCTGCAATCTCTTCTACCAGAACTTCAAAGGTGAGGTCTTTGAACTTGTCACTCGCTTGCAAGGATTCAAGGTAGTTTGAGTGAGTGGTATAAAGAGATTTTACAAATGCTGCAAGTGGAAGGTTTGGTTTCATACCAGAGGCTTAAATCTTGTGCATGATGGATTTTATTTCAGATGCAAACACCATGGGGTTATTATATTTTACTTCAAGAATGAATAACTTTAATATTAATTGAATGAATTCCATTTCAGAGTGCGAATCATACAGATCTTTTCGATTTTTTAAGGCTTCATAACATGTCTTCGTAGGAAGAATATGTTGGCTCACCTCTTCACTGACTGTGGAAGAAATCGTGGCCAATGCTTTCTTGTCTATGGACTACCAAATATCAAGTTCTTTCTCTGATGATGGAGGATTTGACACTATAGATATCGCAGTGATTTCATCGGTGACAGTGGTCTTTCCTTCTCAAATGTCGTCCCATAAGTCATTGTAGACATACACAGCCTTGAGCTTCCTCCACCATTCTGGAAATGTGTCTTTGTCGGTGAATGTAGCACCAACAACTAATGCTATTGAATATATCTTAAACTTGCAACTTGTACAATTCTTGAAAAATATAGGATGCAGACTTAAAAGTCCTGCTCCTAGCTTACAAATTACAAAATTTAATTTTGCAGCAGTCAAAATGATTTTGCAGCTCTTATTCTTCCACACTCTTTATACAATATTTCTCATTCTCAAATAATTGATTCTCACTAACAAATTACTAACAAATTATTAATGATGCACTCTTACTACAATAGCACCTTACACTTGAATCTTTGGCTCAAAATAATGATATTAACTACTATTCATGGTCTCAACCTAGTCACAAGGATTGCAAACAAATATTAGGGTTTACCCACGATATGGCTGGTAGAAGTATCTCTTTATGCAGCAGGTCGCATCTCCACAATGTTGAAGCTCTTTATCTGAGTCATGATTCCTTTGACATCTCGCAGCTATTCTTCTTTACGCAGCGAGATGGAAATTGTCTTCAAAAGGGAACTCAATATTCAGCTTGATGGATGAGTATGCTATGCAGCTTCACAAAAACGTGGAGGTCGCAGTCTTCCACAACATTCAACGCAGGTCGTCCACGCACAACTATTGAATGCACACTCTCAGGTCGTAGCTCTATTCTTCACTCAACAGAATCAACACATCCCGCAGCAGGTCGCATCTTTGGCAGCTCGCAACTCTTATCCACGCATCTCACACGCATGTTCAATGGGTGAGTTAATACAAAATGAGGTGACTTAATACACAGCTTCAAAAAACTGTGGACATATGGAACATAACACTCACCACCACAACCACAATGAGCAGCCTGCAACGCAGTCACAAATGATGATGACAACTCCAGTCTCGTTATGGAATCTATGCAGCCCTCAACGCAACATGATGGGCGCAAAACAAAACACTTCACCACAGTAGGGTTTTCCCACACAACGTAGCTATCAAACGAAGTTACGCAGGAATCCAAGTCCCTCAAATCGTAGCTTACAAGTGATGAGTTCGTAGAGTTGAACAGAGAGGACAAGTCGCAACCTGCATGTAATAGAGAAGCTTCACATTACAGAAAATGGTGTTTACGGGCTGATGGGATTGTGAATAGCAGCCAAACGAGGCCTCAACGCCTCACGCGTGCAGAACGTTAGTCTTATTTGCAAGTGGAATAAGGGTTATGGTGCAGAGAACGTTATTCTGCCCACAAGACAGTTCTCATAATAATTATGAAAGGACGCAACGCTCAGAAAAAGATGAAGGACGCAGAGCTAAAAATGGTAAACTGACCATCGCAGCAATGGCAGGGCAGGTTTGGGCTCTGAGGAAGGATGCAGTGCCAAAATTGGCAATCTGACCAGCGCAGAAGTTATGGCAGAGCAGGTCTATGCTCTGATACCACATGACAGGAAATAACTCTGGGATATTCAATTCATTCACCAAACATTGCATTTTATACAAATATTTTCTGACCTTTGGGATTCATATTCCAATGATCCGTTGGAGTCTTCACGACTCTTTGTATTCCTCAGTTACAAACTACACTAGGATTCTAACAGTATCAAATGTATTTGGTATTAAGACATGTTTGGTATTAAGACATGTTGTGAGATTAACACTAGGAAAATAAAAATAATGTATATTGAACTTAGAACTTGTGTTACAAGAAAATTGGATATATTGAGCTGTCAAAATAGAGTTATGCTTACAACACTAATGAACTATACACGAACTATACTAAATTAGTTAATAAGACCCATTAGTGAACAGGGGTGTTAAACATGGTATCATAAATCTAGTTCTAAAATTGGAGCCTTAAGAGGCTATATGAAATCATGAAAGGAATAAATAGATTGAAGCTTTACAATTTTAACATAACTTAAGCTAATTACAACTTAAGCTAGGAATATAATCTAGAATTTTTTTTACAAAAACCAAATTTTATTTTTTAATGAAAAAACATTATTGTAAAAATATTTATTAAGTTAGAAAATGTTACAATTGGAACTAAGATCCTTAATGAGAAAACATTGTTGTAAAAATATTTATTAAGTTAGAAAATGCTACAATTGGAACTAAGTTCCTTAATGCGTGATTGCGATTCAACAAGCCATTGGGTCTTTCAAGAGAAAATCTAATTAAACCTTTATCCTCCATCCTTTTTGGTACACTTTTGCTACAACACATGGATTGGATTTTCTTAATGGAAACCCTTGTTACCTATAAGGGAAAAGTTAAAACAAAATGTAAGGGTTAGAGTTCCTAAAATCACTTAATTTTTTTTAGGGTTTCTATCCTCTCTATAATATAATATAATATAATATAATATTATATATATATATATATATATATAAAAGCAATAAAAAATATGTGAAGGTTAATAATGATGGTCAAATTATCAATATTACTTTCCCATTGATTTAATTAAGGACTTGCAATCTCCTAGAATTTGGATTTGTAAATATCATTTTTATAGTAAGCCTCAACCACATGTACAAAGTTCATCTCCACCCAATTGCTTGTCCCTTATCCCAAAGAAACTTGATAAAAAAATTGATCTTCACTGAGAAATAAAACTCCACCTACCCCACAATTATAGGTTTCCCTCAATAAGTTTCATAAAAAAGGCAATGGATCTATCTTTATTTGGATTTCCGATTACTCTTGGAGGATTTTTTATTGTGGGTTTTCACACTCCCCCTCCACATCCTTGATTTGATAAATGACATGAAGGGGAGGAATTTCCTTGTTCTCAAACAATGTTTCATTCCTAGAAATTCATAGGACCCAAGACACTACACAAGGAAAGGCCCTATGATATTTTACTATGTTGTCCTTGAACAAATTCTCCATAGATTCCACCATTGAAATTCCTTTCTAATTTCATAGGACTCTAGTTAATGGCAATTTTTCCTTGCATACCTCTTTTTTCAATGAACAATGTAATAGTGAGTGATTGATAGTTTCATCATCTTCTTTACACACAAGGCACATCTACTTGGACCCTACCATGCTCTTTTGTTCATTTAACTTCCTAAGTTAGAGTTTTGTTAGAAAGTGATAAGCATAAGAAAAGCCTTGTTTTCAACGGAGTGTTTTCTTCCAAATGGGATTCTATCACTACATGTGTTCCCCTAGATCCTCAATAAACATTGCCTTATATCCAAAATGTGCAATATATATTCTTGAATATTTTATTTTAACTAGGTAATGCATCTTCCCCATCTATCAACCTTATGGGACTGTGTTGAAGTCTTTGCAGATAGTGATTCCAATTATCAACGTCCTCTCCATGTAGATCAAAATCTATTTTCCCTTTTCCATTCATAATGCCACATTCTAGTAAGATCAGGGTCTATTGCATCTCCTAAATGATAAATGTATTGCAAATTTATTCTGATGATTAAAGTCATTGATATTTTATGTTGTCTAGCACATCCAACCCAAAAATTTTAGTGTCCTCTTCTTTATTTATCCCCATTTATAATGCTATATGTTATTTAGTTCACAACTAGAGGGAAATATTTGACACTTAAAAGATGGAGAATATCACAATATATTTCTTTGAGAGATTGATCTAGTCCTCATATGATATAGGTTCAATGTATTTTTGAAACGTTACTTTGTTCCATAGTCCTCCATGATACAAGAAACTCCATAAAGTCTTTGATGTTAGATCTTGTCCAAAATAATGAATATTATTTAATCCTGAACCTCCTTATGCTTTTGGTTTGTCTATCTTATTCCATTTAATCAGTGGAATGGCTTCTTTTTATTTATTTCTTGTCCAAGAGAAATAAAAGATTGTTTCCTTATTCTTTTTTGAACTTGCTTTTGGGGATATATGTTAGTGAATTCCAGTGGACAAGAATAGCTTCAAGTGTTTAATTCACCAAGCTCAACCTACCCCCATGAGATAACCATAAAGAGCATCAGTTTGATACTTATTTTTCTATCAAGATATCATACAACTAGTTCCACTTTGAATTTGTAGTTGTTGGGCTTAATCATGAACACCAAATATTTTACCGCATTATCAAAATAATAAACATTAACGGAAAAATTAGCGCCAATATGCTTTCCCATTTCTGTGATAGTCCATTAAATAATGTTGATGATTTATGGGTATCCCTTTATATTATCCTTAGGAGGCTCTTGATATATCCTTTGGAAGTGGGATACCCTATTCTTTGGTATCCCCTAGAATGTTCTTACTTTAGTTCTATCTTCCTTTCCCATTTCTCATATTGTATTGATGTGGATTGAAAAGACTCAAGAGCATAGTTCTATAGATTCGTGAATCATAAATTTTGAATGATTTTTATTAGGGAAACACAAGCTTATATAACTATCACATTTACAACATGTTATTTTCTTAACGCACTTATCTCAACAAGTTGCATATTAGTTGAAGATAAATTCTCAACTAATTATAAGAATATAAAAATGAACTCTCTATTATTTGGAGATAAACCCTCAACAAGTGACGATTCCAACCTATAACACATTTAATCCTATGGTAATTGCACACGCATAATAAAAAAATGAATCATATCAATAGTTGTTAATATTGATCCTTATCATTCCTCCCAACAATAAGAGAATTGACCTCCGATGATTTTAGAAGAGAGGGAAAATGTTTTTGCATATGGTGCTAAGAATTCCAATTAGATTGACATGGTATTTAACCTTGCTTATCAATAAGGTAGGAAGTAGTGGACCCTTGTTAAGTCTTGTAACTCTTCATGTTGAAAACTGTTATGCAAAAAATTTCCAAAAAGAGCATGAAAAGAGCATAAATAGATCAGAAAGAGTACTCCACGACTTTATTGAAGAAAATAACTAAATAACAAGCATCTTCGAGGGGGAAACCTCCTTATACAATGTACTAAGTACACAAGACAAGACAAGACAAGACAAGGTACTCCAAATGAAAAATGTCCCCTTCTTATATATAGGAGACTAAGGGGTACAATCCCAAATAACTAACCCAAGCCGACGTAACTAATATAACCATAGTAATGACAATTACCACTAATGGACCAATGCCGACATCAAAACTAATGTAATGAACCACAATATAGGGGGAAATGTGCTCATATTTAGGGATTAACATGCCCCTCCCCTTCAGACAAGTGTTGTCCTCGATGCTTGATTAGTTGCGAATGCCTTTGTATGAAGAACTCGCCTTCCCATGTCGAATCTTCAACTGGTAAGTTATTCGACTTTATGAGGTACTCGGTAATAGCCCGATTTCCTAGTTGTTTGGTCCTTGTTTCAGTGATTTGTTCAGGTGCCAATACGACTTTTCCTTCTTCATCAAGCTCTGGCAATATTGTTTGAATTGGGATCTTGTCTCCTATTAACTTCTTTAAGAAAGAAATATGAAGGGAGCTCCAATTTGTAAGCCATACTACCAATCTTTTGCAACACTTTATAAGGACCATAATACTTGGGTGCTAATTTATTGTCCTTATTTAGTTGCTTAAGAGACATATGCTTGTAAGGTTGTAGCCTCAGAAATACCCAATCCCCTTCTTCAAAAATCCTTTCAATGTGATGTTGATTAGCTTGTTGTTTCATCCAGTTTTTTGACATAGTTAGGTTGTGCTTAAGTATCTAGAGAACTTCTTGCTGGTGCTCTATGTGATCTTCCACAACTTGAACTTTAGATTTTCCTCTTAAGGGATATGTGATAGATGGAGGGTAGTACCCATAAAATGCCATAAATGGAGACATTTTTTATGATGTATGGAAGCATGTATTGTACCACCATTTTGCCAAAGACAATCATTTCAGCCACTGTGTTTGTTTATCCGATGCAAATAAACGAAGACAGCCTTCCAAACACTTGTTCACTATTTCAGTTTTTCCATCAGATTGATGGTGATAATATGAACTGTGAGCCAATTGAGTACCCAAACAAGAAAATAATTCAGTCCAAAATTTTCTAGTGAAAATTGGATCTCTATCACTTACAATAATCTTCGGATTTCCATGCAACTTCTGAATAATTTCCATAAAGGATGCAACTACTGTACTTGAATTAAAAGGGTGAGAGAGTGCATAAAAGTGTGCATACTTCATGAGTCTATTAACAACCACCATAATAACATTCTTTCCTTCAGACTTGGGTAGATCTATTATAAAATCCATGGAGACTTCCTCCCAGCACTGGCAAAGTATGTCTAATGGTTGTAGGAGTCCTGGGGTCTTAACTGTTTCACCCTTATTCTATTGGAAAACCAAGCCTTCAACCACGAACCTTTGAACATCAGATTTAAGACATTGCCAAAAAATTATTTCTTGACCCTGTGGTAAGTTCTTAGGAATCCAGAGTGCACACCTATAGGAGAGGCGTGTAATTCTTAAAGGACCTTATACTTGAGTTGGGATTTTTTGCATAAATATAAGTGATCCTTATACTATAGTGAATCATTTTTCCACACAAAAGTATCTAATACACTGGGATCGTTCTATAGCTTTTGAATGAGCGTCCAAACCGATAGGTCATTTTTCCATTCTTCCTTTGCTGCTACTACCCAATCTAGTTGTAGAATGGAAATGGAACAAAGTAATGCCCCAACATATTCATCTTTTCTAGCGAGTGCATCTACCACCACATTATGTTTCCCCTTTCTATAGATGACTTCAAATTCATATCCTAACATCGTGGTTATGCACTTTTGTTGATCTTCGAAAGATAGTCTCTATTCCAAGAAATATTTAAGACTATCATGATCTTTTTTGACCTTGAAGTGCCTACCTACAATGATAATTTTAGGGGCGAAATTTAGCCCATGGGCTATTTTTCCATGTTTTGTTTCAAAAAAAGATTCACCAATTTGCATTTTTTGAAGCCCCATTTTGCCCAATTTTGATGGGGTAAACTTTTTTCACTCTAAAAATTGCCAAATTATTATATAAACTATATAAAATCCTTAGAAATTGAAATAATTTTAGAAAAATATCATCAAATATTTTATAGTTGAAATTTTAAAAATTGGTAGATTCGCCAAGGTTTATACACTTTTAAATAAGTATGGGTCCTTAAAATTATCCTTGCCTACCTATTAGGTAAGGACACCATTTCTTAAGAGCGTGTAGTATTGCCAACATTTCCTTCTCATAAATGGGATTCTGTAAGTTCTTTCCCTTGATTGGATGACTTGTGAAAGCAAGTGGGTGTCCTTCTTGCATCAGAACAACGACAATGCCATTTCCTGAAGCATCACATTCCACAATAAAGGGTTTTGTGAAGTCTGGTGTGGCCAATACATGAGATGTGCACATTGCCTATTTAAGTTTTTCAGAAGCTTGAGTTGCCTATGGAGTCCAATAAAATGCATCTTTCTTCAATAATGTTGTTAGAGGTGCTACTATTCTTCCATAATTTTGAACAAACTTGTAGTAGTACCTTGCCAGACCTAAGAATCATCGAATATTCTTCAGGTTTTTGGGAATCGTCCAATCTATCATGGATTTAATTTTGTTAGGGTCTACCTTGACACCTTCATGAGATACAATATGACCCAAATAATTTACCTCCTTCATCCCAAATAAACATTTGGAAGGTTTTGCATATAGTTGTTGCTCATGTAGTAGTTGTAGTACCCTATCAACATGTTGAACATGTTCTTCTCAAGACTTGCTATAGATTAGTATATCACCAAATAATACTAGCACAAATTTTCTAAGAAAAGACTTGAAAATGGAATTCATCAAACCTTGAAATGTGGAAGGCGCATTTGTGAGACCAAATGGCATGACTAGAAATTCATAATGACCTTCATGAGTTATGAATGTTGGTTTTGGGATGTCTTCATCCTTAATTCTAATTTGATGATTCCCATAACGAAGATCCAACTTTGTGAAGAAAATTTCTCCATGTAATTCATCTAACAATTCATCAATGACATGAATAGGAAACTTATCTTTAATGGTGATCTTGTTGAGCTCTCTATAATATGGATACATACGCCATGATCCATCCACCTTGTGTACCATTACCACTGGTGTAGAGTAAGAAATTTGGCTAGGAATAATAATGCTAGCCTCTAACATTTCTTCAACCATATGCTCAATTTCACTCTTCTGTCCATAGGGGTATCTTTAAGGTCTGATGTTAGGAGGAACACTTCTTGGAATTAAGTGAATAACATGATCAAAATCTCAGAAAGGTGGAAGACCTTTCAGAATATATTCAAATACCTTGGAATGCTTATTAATGATCCTTTGGAGATATGGGTAAATATGAGGCTTAGATGTTTGAACATCTAATGAGAATAATTGTGCAATTACACCTTGATGTCCCTTTTTCTTTAATTTTTTCATACCATTAGAGCTTATCACCTTGCTTGGTTTCCTTGTGATACCTTGTAATTCATATTCCTTTCCTTACCATAAAAATTTCATGAAAAGCTTATGAAAATTAAAAGACAGTTCCCAAGGATTGTAACCATTGAACTCGTAAGACAACATCAACACCACCCATTGGAATAGTAATCATTGGAATATTCAATACATATTCCCCCATAGTAAGATTTATATTATGGAATTTCCCTGAGCAGTTGATAGTTCCTCCATCTGTAATCATTACTTGAAACTATGGTGCTGGATATACAAAGCAATCGAGAGATTTTGCTAATTTATAGCGAATGAAATTATGAGTACTAGCAGAATCAATCAACACCGTTACCTTTTTTTATTTTTGATAAATCATTTGATATTGAGAGTTTGAGGAGTGATAACTCCAGGAAATACATGACATGATATGGTGGGAGTAATCTCCTATGAAGTAGTATCTTCTACTTCTTCATCTGGAGACGGTTGTTGTTATTTTGGTTCTTCCTCTTCACAATCTATGTAAAATAATTTCTTCCCACCACACTTATGTCCCTTACTATACTTGGTATCACAATTAAAGCATATGCCTTTTGCTCTTATTTTTTCTCTTCTTTCCTCTAGTTGTTGAGGTGTCAACCTTTTAGGTGGGTTAGAAGAAGTAACAATATTCTCTCGGTATGTGTTGGAGGTGGTATTTCTAGTAGCCATCGTCATATTTTTACTCTCAACCTTCCTTGCCATCATGAAGGCCTTCTCCAAGGATGGTGCTTCAAAGAGGTGCACCTCATGTTGAATGTTATCCTTCAAGGTGCCAAGAAAGAGATCCAACATATTATCTTATGAAATGTTCTTCACTGTAAGGCTTAGATTCTGAAACTGTTTGATGTTCTCTATAACTGGACCTTTTTTCTTGAAAATTGTTAACTGGATAAAGAAGGTATTGCTATTAATATCCCCATAATGTGCAATCAATTCTTCGGTGAATATAGACCAAGATATAATAGAGTCCTTTTAACGGTCACAAATCCATTGGTACCATACAAATTGATAAGGATATAAATATAATGATGAAATAGTTAGCTTTTGCAAAGTTGGAACCTGGTGTAGATCAACGAATTGTTCCATTTGGAATATTCATGTTATTAGATCATTGTCATAAACAAATTTCATGTCAATCTCGGGAAGTTGGGTACCCCTTGGTGACCATCCCTGACGACTTCCATTACTAGAATAATTTCCTCTTGGAATATTCTTATTCATGGAAGGTCTCTCAACATGAAAATTATCTTTATCCTCACGAGTATCCTGGAGCACATCATCACCTGTAGGAAGAGTATCCCTTGAATTTTGTATGAGATTAGCAATATTTGTCATATTTCCGATCAAATTCTCCTCTAGATTGAGTAAATCAACTATTCTCATTGAACCCTTCATATTTTCCTCCATTTTATTCAGCTTCTCCTCTAGATTATCCAAATCAACTTTTCTCACAGACCCTTTAATCATATCTTCCAACTGGGACACTCGAAACGAGAGGTCTTCCCTTTCATCATACGTCGAGGATGGATCCTCTGGTGGTTTGGATGGAGTGTAAGTCTTTACACTTCCTTTTGGTGGCATTTTGAACAATATAAATATATATCACACCTTACGTGTCACCATAATTAGATCCTTCTA
This sequence comes from Larix kaempferi, assembly GCA_027924585.1. Lineage (NCBI taxonomy): Eukaryota > Viridiplantae > Streptophyta > Pinopsida > Pinales > Pinaceae > Larix > Larix kaempferi. Next base: position 10,437,573 of record BSBM01000616.1, on the reverse strand, counting down.
CTCAAAGTTATTCAAAATTAAAAATGGCATACCTTTTCAAACCCTGATTGGAAGACTGTTTTAAGGCCGACTTGAAACTGATGTAAATTTGAAATTTATTCTCCTCTGGGTCTGAAACTTCATTCTGTTGTATCTCGATGTGTCATATTTCCAATGCCACAGGTATGACCTAATTTGGATGTACCAATAAGAAGTTATTTTGAATCTCCCAACACTTCTTATTTTTGGTCTTTTCAGATTAACAAACTTGTACGTTCTGCCACGTGTCCAATATTTCGTATCTGAGGTTGAAAACAATACCACAGATACTGTGGTATGTATTCTTTCATATTCAACAGGTATCACTGAATTTGGATCTTGCATGCCATATATATGACCTTTTTTCCTAGAACACTTGTATAGACTAGTTTTTGGACTAGTCAGAAACCCTAGCTTTTGGAGTGAATATCTCTGAACCTGTGATGTTTCAAGATCTTAAACTTGGACCATTGTTAGTCCAAACTTTGTTCTAGATGGTTTTTAAGAATTTCTCTCTGAAGCCTTGTAGAAAAAATCTTATAGCAAAAATTTCAATATTGCTCGTTTTGGATAAACTAGTCCCAAGGAAAAGGCTTTGATACCAAATGTTATGCAACAAATTTCCAAAAAGAGCATGAAAAAGAGCAGAAATAGATCAAAAAGAGTACTCCACAAATTTATAGAATAAAATAACTGAATAACAAGTCTCTTTGAGGGGGAAACCTCCTTATACAATGTACTAAGTACACAAGACAAGACAAGACAAGACAAGATACTCCAAATGAAAAGGTCTCCTTCCTACATATAGGAGACTAAGGGGTACAATCCCAAGTTCCAACTAACTAACTCAAGCCGACGTAACTAATATAACCACACTAATGAAAATTACCACTAATGGACCAAAGCCGACATCAAAGCGAATGTAGTGAACCACAATATAGTGGGAAATGTGCCCATATTTAGAGCTTAACAAAAACTTGATTTACAATTAATGGAAGCTTCAAATCTAGATCAATGTTTGTAGGATGGTTGGCTAGTATTGTTGTCTCCAATGGTGACTCATGATATGTGTCGAAAACATCATGTATACCTAAATGATTTAGAATATGATGGCAGAAACCATTTTGAACCGAAAGGGAAACTTCAAGTAATGAACAATGTTGAAATAGATTATGAAGTAGTGAAAAGAGGCCACCAAATTTGAACATCTAAGGATAGAACTATGCAATATGAGCGAAATGATTAAGGTTTTGGATTGTCCCTCTAAGGTGGTGTCTCAAGGAAATTGAGGAAAATGAAGAGAGACATGAGAAATTGAAGGGTGATGGGGCACGAGGAGGGGGAGGGAGGGGAGGGCGGAGGGGAGGAGGACGGGGAAGGGGGATGGGTGCAGAGGGGAGAGGGGAAGGGCTGAGGGGAGAGGATGGGGGAACGAGGGGAGGGGAGGGGAGGGTGGAGAGGGGGTGGGGGGGGAGGGGTTAGAGTTTTTTTTAAGATTTTATAAAAAAAATTATTATTTTTTATATTTAAAAAAAAAAAAAAATTTAAAGTTTTTATAATTTTTTTAAAATTTTAAATGTTTTTAAAAAAATGTTTTTGTTTTAAATTTTTTAGGTATTACTTTTATTTGGATTATATATATATATATATATATATATATATAATTTTTTATTTTGTTTGCATTTTGTTAAAAAATTAGTTTTGAAATTGTTGCTCATAAATTTTATAAATTTTTTTATTTTTTACTTTTTCGAAAAAAAATTAATTTGTTTTCTCATTCTGGGTTTTTCATTTTTTACTTTGTTGTGCCACGCTCCTTTGGGTTGCAAGGAAAATATTTGCTCCCACCCTAATCCCTCTTTGAGTGCAAAAAGCGTCGCCCCAACGGGCGACGCAATTATGAGGAAAATGTCAAACTTGACAAATTTTTGTTAAGATATTTTTGTAATGTTTTGACTTTAAGATTTTATTTTGAGATAAATATTATGTTTTTAATATGTTATTTACAAATATATGGATTTTTGTTCAGTTTATGTCAATCATCACTTTATGGAAAATAATGTTAAATAGAAACATTTTTATACATAAAATAGTTGAAAATATGTTAAAAATGGTTTGTAATGTCTTTATTGTCTCAATTTGTTTTACAAATTTTCCCAAAAAATGACTTATTTAAGGGAAAAATTTAAACAAAAAATTTCAAAAATGTATATATGTTTTCATTATAAGTAGCTACTAAATGTATATATTTTTAGTAAAAGTTGAAAAAATGCATTTGTAAATAAAAATTATATTTTTTTTATGACCAAGAAGTTTCAAAATCGCAAAAAAATGGCTAGAAATGAAATATGGTGCTATCGGTATACACACTTTTTGAAATGGAGGTAAAAACAACTACTAAAATTGACCCCCCCAAAAACATGAACAATGTTGGGTTCTCGTCAAGTTGTATAACTTGTTATCAGTGGTTTCTTTCAGGAGAAAATATGATGAAACCTTTATCCTCCACGTTTTTGGTAAACTTGCTCTATAACACCTATGTCAAATTAGACTAATTGAATTTTCTTAAAGGAAACCCTTGTTACCTATAAGGGAAAAGTTAAACAAAATGTAAGGGCTATAGTTCCTAAAATCCCTCAATTTTTTAGGGTTTCTATTCTCATTATATATATATATATATATATTCAAAAATAATAATAAGAAATACAAATAATTATGTGAATGTTGACAATGATGGTCAAATTATCAAGATTACTTTCCCATTGATTCAATCAAGGACTAGCTTGGAATCTCCTAGAATCTGTATTTGATTCTCTTTTGGTAAGCCTCAACCGCATATACAAAGTTCATCTCCACCCAATTTTTTGTCCCTTATCCCAAAGAAACTTCTTAAAAAGAATTGTGATCTTCACTAAGAAATAAAACTCTACCTACACCACATTTATAGGCTTCCCTGAATAACTTCCATAAAAAATGCAATGGATTTATCTTTATCTGGATTTCCAATTACGCTTGGAGGATTTTCGATTGTGGGTTTTCACACTCCCCCTCCACATCCCTGATTTGATAAATAATATGAAGGGAAGGAATCTCTTTGTTCTCAAACAATTTTTCTGATAGGTAATAACTCCCAGATTGTTTATTTCATTCATCAAGCATTATATTTATACAAGGTTTTCTGACCTTTAGGATTCATTTTCCAATGGTCCGTTGGAGTCTTCATGACTCTTTGTATTATTCGGTTACAAACTACCCTAGGATTCTAACATCCCCCCCCTTAATCCGAAGGGGTGTTTGTAAGTCCGAGCATGGTTCTAAATCTTTCAAACTTTTCTCGTCCAAGTGCTTTGGTGAAGATATCTACAGTTTGATCATTAGTGGAACAATGACGTAAATGAACTGTCTTGGCCTCTACATGATGTCGAATCAGATGATACTTTGTGTTGATATGTTTGGTTTGATCATGGAATCTAGGATTCTTGGCAACCTTGATTGCAGAAGTGTTGTCAATCAAAAGTGGAGTGAAATATTCTTGTTTCTCCTGAAAATATTCAAGTATCTCCTGAGCCTTACAATCTCTTTGGTTGCTTCTGCAATTGCTACATATTTTGTCTCTGTTATAAAATCTACTAGAACTGATTGTTTGTGTGATATCCTGGAGATAGTTGTTGATCCAAGACTCATCGTGTATCAAGAAGTGGACACTCCTGTTTCTTTTTCACCATCGAAGTTTGAATCAAATTAACCAATAAGTCCGAAGTCATCCACCTTAGAATACTTGAGTCCCTTTCAAGTATCTTAGAACTCTCTTTGCTATAGACCAATGTCCTTCACAAGGTTTGTGCATAAACCGTGAAAGAATGCTAACAACATAAGAAATATTTGGTTTGGTGATAGTAAGGTAGATAAGGCTTCCTATAAGATGTCGATACTTGTTTGCATCCTTGAATTATTTTCCTTCACTTGATGTGAGCTTTAGCTTTTGTTCCATTGGAGTTGAGAGCGGATTGCAATCTGTCATGCCAAATTTTTTCAATAGTTCTCCAATATACTTTTCCTGAGAAATGAAAATGTAATTAGGATGTTGAGTCCCTTCAATTCCTAAGTAATAGTGAAGATGTCCCCGATCAATCATTTCAAATCCTTTCCTTAAGTATTTCTTTATGGATGCTATATAACTTTCATTGTTCCCTGTCATCAAAAGATCATCCACATAAACTACAAGAAACACAATAGATATTCCAACTCTCTTTACAAGTAGCGTTCCGTCATCAAGATTGTAATGTTTTAAATTCAACTTTAGAATATGCACAGGGGGTTCACCCAGTGAAATTGTTACATAACATGATCGTTCGAATGATATTAAAGAATATCCCTAATTTCACTCAATATTGGAAAATGCCTCATAAAATTGTATTGTTGAACCCCCCTCCCAATATGCCTTTCCAATTAAGAAAACCCCTATTTTCACCATATATTGTAAGTATCCATTTTTATCAACCCATTTTTAATACTCACTTTATATTGTATTATCAAGTTGTAACAAATAGGATCCCTAACACATCTTAGTATAAGCAAACACGATGCTAAATAAAATAATAGTATAATGCTAATAATGATCCCACTAGGATTGCAGGTGCGACAGATCAATTTGTAGCATTAGATAGTGGAAGACCCAATGAAATAGTACTGGGAAGGAGAAATGTGTAAAAGAAAACCCATTAAAGAGATCAACATAACAAAGAATGTAAAAGAATGACAGTCCAATATTTAGTGCAATGCTTAGAAAAGATGAGAATTGCAATGTTTCACACCACAACCTACCAATCTACCAATTTTATATCATGTAAATACAAGTATATCCATAGAGAGCTCATGTTTTCTATAATCTTAATAATTTAAACTCCATAAAAATGCGAAATTGAAACCCTTTTGTGGATGGACTCCCCTACCTTCCTATCAAAACAAACATCTTGGTTCCAATGAGCCAAGAAACATTGATCTCACTTTTCTTGGTTGCCGTGGAGCAAGGTTTGATTAAATCTCAATACCCACCTAAACTCCAACCTAAAAAATGAAGAGTTATATCTTTTACTCGAATGCCTACAAAAAATACAATACAATTGTTCAACTCTGGAAATATCGATTAGCTACATATCTTAACTTAAAGATGAAAGACAATACAACATTAGTTCAAACCAATCCTAAATAAGCTATTAAATGAGGATTTCTCAAGGCTAGTAATCCAAAGAGACTTCCATTGATATTATCATTGCTACACTATTATTAGATTTATGCAAAACTTAGGATCACAAGCAATATCAAATAAAAATGGAGAGTCCACAAGTTTTAGGTTGGTATGAATTGAGCCCATGATTTTGAGGTATGAATCCATCTCAATATTTGGACGTTATTCTTCATCCCACCCAAATAAAATAACCCCCAATATTTATATTACTATGTCATATTAAAAAAAACCCTCGATCCCTTAATACGAAGCAATATATCTTTGAGGTTTTTAAGAGTATTCAAACCCCCAATATGAATGGACGTGATATGATACTGCCACACTAGTGAAACCCCCGTGAGAATATGTTCGGTTAGCTTTTCATACCATGCTCGAGGTGATTGTTTTAGGCCATACAAGGACTTGACAAGTTTGCATACCTTGTGTTCTTGTCTCTTCACAAAAAAACCTTCGGGTTGAGACATGAAGACATTTTCTTTCAAGTCTCCATTCAAGAATGTAGTCTTTACATCCATCTGATGAACTTTCCAACCATTTTGAGCAGCTAAGGAAAGTATAGTGTAGATGGTGCCCCATTTTGTCGTGGGAGAGAATGTTTCTTCATTGATCCAGATGGATATCGGTGGCCACCCACCTATTCCACTGGCTCAAAACAGTTTCCCATTTTGCCAATTTTCTAGTAATTTTTCTACGGTTTTTCGGGTCCTAAACTTCCGGGGCCATTTTGAGGCCCTAAACGACATTTTTTGGCAATTTGAGGAGCCAAATGTTTGTCGACGGCATGCATTTGGTCTTCATTGAAATTTGTAAATCTTAGATAGACCTTTCCAACGAGCTACCAAGCGCCCCAAACGGAGATCGTATGCAAAAGTTATGACTCCGGGAAGTTGACTGTTCAACTAACCACCTTGGGGTCGCAAAATTTATGACGGTTCATCTTCTAGGGTTAGGTTTTTGGACGTTTGGGATTCTTTCCCTCATGCTTATGATAAATAGACCCTTTCGGTCTCTCTTTGTATTCATCTTGGCACGAATGAGCATAGCAGTCACATCTCTTCTCAAAGATAGCTACCACCATTCTAGCTATTGTATTTTATAGTCTGTTCTATTTCCGCTATTTAATAGAATATGTGTTTATTGTATCACTGTGTTATTTGAAATATATCTCTGTATATGCTATCTTTTGTTTTGTTCCCACATAAATCCGGATCAGTGGTATCAAAGCGGTCTACTCTTTGATTGTTTCTCGGTGCATGTCCCCGACGAGGTCAGGATACAGAGAGTTGGGTCTCGAACTAGTTTCACTTGGGGAAGACCACTCTCGCTGCCCCAAACGGCCTCCCATGGCGGAATAAAAGAGAGACGACGGAGCAGTAGATCCTATCAAGTTGTTGCTCAAGGAATCCCTCGCGCGACAGAGGAACGAGATGATGGATAATTTCACCGAGATCCTTCGACGCATGCTAATAGCGGAAAATGCACCCTTAACGAGCAGCCATTTCGGAGATACGACTCCCTTCAAGGTACAAGTTAGTTTTGATATTCCTTTATTTGAAGGCCATATCGATGGCGATGCCCTAGATAAATGGTTGAATCTACTAGAAGGGTATTTCTCTGTCCACCAATTTTTCGACAGGGAAAATATTATCTTTGCGCTCCTTAAGGCCGTTCCCCATGTCAAAAATTGGTGGGAAACTTATTGTGAGCAAAACTCATTAGACGAGTAAGGATTGTTTGAATATTCCAATCCCACTTGGGCCTCTTTTATAGATGCCTCCAAGGAACAATATTACCCTGTTGGAAACTATGATGACCAGTACACAAAATGGACCATTTTGCACCAAGAGACAGACCAAACGGTGTCGGAGTACACCAACAACTTTCATACCTTGCACACAAAGCTGGGTATCAAGGACTCCGAGAGGCACCTAGTACTGAAATATCGCAGTGGCCTACATCGGTACATATGAACAAAGATGGATTTCCTAGAAATCTCTTCACTCGGATCCACCTATCAATATGCTGTCAAAATCGAGCAAAAATTTCAGCAAAAGAACAAGCGTGACTTCGGACATGCGCAGAAGCAGGGCAAGGGAAACTCTGGCTCGCAGAACAAGGGGCAGGGAAAGGACAACCAGTCCCAACCACAAGTGAGGAAGGGTAAAGAAAAGACAAAGAAGGACACCGAGAAGTGGTGCGAGTTCCACAAAAGCCCCTGGCACAACACTGATGAATGTTGCTCAAAACAGTCATTGAGGGTTGAGATCAAAGCTTCAGAATCAGATCCCAGTTCCGATTCTGACTAGAACCTAATTTCACAGCCACGCGAAAAGGGAAGCATATCAATGATGCAAAACCTAGTGCCGTTGTTGCCACCACACAAATTCAACCAAAGGAGCCTAAAGAGTTGGAGGTAGAGGAGCTCCTTTTTCACTCAGAGATGTGGGTGAAGGGAATCCCCCTACACTTTGTTGTGGACAGCGGCAGCCAGAAGAACCTGATCTCAAAAGAAGTCATCAAGAGATTGGAGCTACCAATAACGCCACAACCACAACCATACACCATTGGATGGCTAAGCCAAGGACGAAGGATCCGTGTCAGTCACCAATGTCGCCTACCATACGGCATCAAGCCCTTCAAAGATGAGGTATTATGTGATGTGGCGCCACTCAAAGTATGTGACATTCTCTTAGGACAACCATATATGTGGAAGCATCATGCTGTATATGAATCCCGACCTCGCAGTGTCATTGTCACTTTGGGAGGACAACTCTATCGGATACCAGAGACAGTTTCACTTACCCCAACCAAGCAGGGCAGGAAGATAATCTCCCGCACTGGGAAATTTTTCCTATTCGCAAATACCACTAAAGGTGAACATCAGATCGCAGAGACATCCATGACCTCAACAGATTATCCTTCTACTCAAAAGAAACAAGAAAAACACAAAGTTAGTCCAGCATTGCCTATTCGGATACCTCAACAGTGCAAGGCCACGCATTCAAGGTGCTCCTCCAAAAAGAAACCATCCACACCGGTGCATACCAAGGATACAACAACAACCAAAACTGTTGAACAGCTCCAACGCATCCATCAACAACAATTACAACCCTCTGAAGATATTAAAGTAAGGCAACCTTTCCACTTCAGCAAATGTCGCACCAAGAGCTCAAATCGACACATAGCTCGACATATGATAAGAGATTTGACGCAATGGAGACCATTGCTTCCTAAGGGGAAGGATTAATCCAGATGGATATCGGTGGCCACCCACTTATTCCACTGGCTCAAAACAGTTTTCCATTTTGCCAATTTTCTAGTAATTTTTCTACGGTTTTTCGGGTCCTAAACTTCCGAGGCCGTTTTGAGCCCCTCAACGACCTTTTTTGACAATTTAGGTGAGAAATTGATCTCGGCAACGTACATTTTTTTCTAAACGAAAGTTTTAAATCTCGGATAGACCTTTCTAACGAGCTACCGAGCGCCCCAAACGGAGATCGTATGCAAAAGTTATGACCCCGGGAAGTTGACTGTTCAACTAACCACCTTGGGGCCGCAAACTTTATGACGGTTCATCTTCTAGGGTTAGGTTTTTGGATGTTTGGGATTCTTTCCCTCATGCTTATGATAAATAGGCCCTTTCGGTCTCTCTTTGTATTCATCTTGGCACGAAGGAGCATAGCGGCCACATCTCTTCTCAGAGATAGCTACCACCATTCTAGCTATTGTATTTTACAGTCTATTCTATTTCCGCTATTTAATAGAATATGTGTTTACTGTATCACTGTGTTATTCGCAATATATCTCTGTATATGCTATCTTTTGTTTCGTTCCCACATAAATCCGGATCAGTGGTATCAAAGCGGTCTGCTCTTTGATTGTTTCTCGGTGCATGTCCCCTACGAGGTCAGGATATAGAGAGTTGGGTCTCGAACTAGTTTCACTTAGGGAAGACCACTCTCGCTGCCCCAAACGGCCTCCCATGGCGAAAGAAAAGAGAGACGACAGAGCAGTAGATCCTATCAAGTTGTTGCTCGAGGAATCCCTCGTGCAACAGAGGAACGAGATGATGGATAATTTAACCGAGATCCTTCGACGCATGCCAACAGCGGCAAATGCACCCTTAACGAGCAGCCATTTCGGAGATACGAATCCCTTTAAGGTACAAGTTAGTTTTGATATTCCTTTATTTGAAGGCCATATCGATGGCGATGCCCTAGATAAATGGTTGAATCTACTAGAAGGGTATTTCTCTGTCCACCAATTTTCTGACAGGGAAAAGATCATCTTTGCGCTCCTTAAGGTGGTCCCCCATGTCAAAAATTGGTGGGAAACTTATTGTGAGCAAAACTCATCAGACGAGTCAGGATTGTTTGAATATTCCAAACCCACTTGGGCCTCTTTTATAGATGCCGTCAAGGAACGATATTAACCTGTTGGAAACTATGATGACCAGTACACAAAATGTACCATTTTGCACCAAGAGAGGGAGCAAACGGTGTTGGAGTACACCAACAACTTTCATACCTCGCGCACAAAGATGGGTATCAAGGACTCCGAGCGGCACCTAGTACTGAAATATCGCAGTGGCCTACAATGGTACATACAAACAGAGATGGATTTCCTAGAAATCCCTTCACTCGAATCCACCTATTGATATGCTGTCAAAATTGAGCAAAAATTTCAGTAAAAGAACAAGCGTGACTTCGGACCTGCGCAGAAGGAGGGCAAGGGAAACTCTAGCTCGCGGAACACGAGGCAGGGAAAGGACAACTAGTCCCAACCACAAGCGAAGAAGGGTAAAGAAAAGACAAAGAAGGACACCGGAAAGTGGTGCGAGTTCCACAAAAGCCCCTGGCACAACACTGATGAATGTCACTCAAAACAGTCATTGGTGGCTGAGATCAGAGCTTCAGAATTAGATCCCAGTTCTTATTCTAACTCAGAACCTAATTTCATAGCCGCCCGAAAATGGAAGCAGATCATTGATGCAGAACCCATTGCCATTGTTGCTACCACACAAATTCAGCCAGAGGAGCCTGAAGAGTCGGAGGCAGAGGAGCGCCTTTTCCACTCGTAGATGTGGGTGAAGGGAATTCCCCTACACTTTGTTGTGGACATCGGCAGCTAGAAGAACCTGATCTCAGAAGAAGTCATCAAGAGATTGGAACTACCAATAACGCCACACCCACAACCATAAACCATTGGATGGCTAAGCCAAGGACGAAGAATCCGTGTCAGTCACAAATGTCGCCTACCATATGGCGTCAATCCCTTCAAAGATGAGGTATTATGTGATGTGGCGCCACTCGAAGTATGTGATGTTCTCTTAGGACAATCATATATGTGGAAGCGTCATGCTGTATATGAATCCCGACCTCGCAGTGTCATTGTCACTTTGGGAGGACAACTCTATCGGATACCAGAGACATTTTCACCTACCCCAACTAAGCAGGGCAGGAAGATAATCTCCCACACTCGGAAATTTTCCCTATTCGAAAATACCACTAAAGGTGAACATCATATCGCAGAGACATCCACGACTTTTGCAGATTATCCTTCTACTCAGCAGAAACAAGAAAAACAAAAAGTTAGTGCAGCATCGCCTATTCGGGTACCTCTATAGTGCAAGGCCACGCTTTCAAGGTGCTCCTCCAAAAAGAAACCATCCACACCGGTGCATACCAAGGATACCACAACAACCAAAACTGTTGAACAGCTCCAGCGCATCCATCAACAACAATTACAACCCTCTAAAGATGTCAAAGTAAGGGAACCTTTCCACTTCAGCAAATGTCGCACCAAGAGCTCAACTCGACATACAGCTCAAGATATGATAAGAGATTTGACGCAATGGAGACCATTGCTTCATAAGGGGGAAGGATTGATCTAGATGGATATTAGTGGCCACCCACCTATTCCACTGGCTCAAAACAATTTCCCATTTTGCAAATTTTCTAGTAATTTTTCTACGGTTTTTCCGGTCCTAAACTTCCGGGGCCGTTTTGAGGCCCTAAAAGAACTTTTTTGGCAATTTGGGTAGCCAAATGGTTGTCGACGGCAATCATTTGGCTCTAGTTGGCTCTAGTTGACTCAGATAGACCTTTCCAACGAGCTACCAAGCGCCCCAAACGAAGATCATATGCAAAAGTTATGACTCCAGGAAGTTGACTGTTGAACTAACCACCTTGGGGCCGCAAACTTTATGACAGTTCATCTTCTAGGGTTCAGTTTTTGGATGTTTGGGATTCTTTCCCTCATGCTTATGATAAATAGGCCCTTTCGGTCTCTCTTTGTATTTATCTTGGCAGGAATGAGCATAGCGGCCACATCTCTTCTCAGAGATAGCTACCACCATTCTAGCTATTGTATTTTACAGTGTGTTCTATTTCCGCTATTTAATAGAATATGTGTTTATTGTATAACCGTGTTATTTGCAATATATCTCTGTATATGCTATCTTTTGTTTTGTTCCCACATAAATCCGGATCAGTGGTATCAAAGCGGTCTACTCTTTGATTGTTTCTTGGTGCATGTCCCCGACGAGGTCAGGGTACAGAGAGTTGGGTCTCGAACTAGTTTCACTTGGGGAAGACCACTCTCGCTGCCCCAAACGGCCTCCCATGGTGGAAGAAAAGAGAGACGACAGAGCAGTAGATCCTATCAAGTTGTTGCTCGAGGAATCCCTCGCGCGACAGAGGAACGAGATGATGGATAATTTCACCGAGATACTTCGACGCATGCCAATAGCGACAAATGCACCATTAACGAGCAGCCATTTCGGAGATACGACTCCCTTCAAGGTACAAGTTAGTTTTGATATTCCTTTATTTGAAGGCCATATCGATGGCGATGCCCTAGATAAATGGTTGAATCTACTAGAAGGGTATTTCTCTGTCCACCAATTTTTCGACAGGGAAAAGATCATCTTTGCGCTCTTTAAGGCGGTCCCCCATGTCAAAAATTGGTGGGAAACTTATCAGACGAATCAGGATTGTTTGAATATTCCAATCCCACTTGGGCGTCTTTTATAGATGACGTCAAGGAACAATATTACCCCATTGGAAACTATGATGACCAGTACACAAAATGGACCATTTTGCACCAAGAGAGGGACCAAACGGTGTTGGAGTACACCAACAACTTTCATACCTCGCACACAAAGCTGGGTATCAAGGACTCTGAGCGGCACCTAGTACTGAAATATCGCAGTGGCCTACACCGGTACATACGAACAGAGATGGATTTCCTAGAAATCCCTTCACTCGGATCCACCTATCGATATGCTGTCAAAATCGAGCAGAAATTTCAGCAAAAGAACAAGCGTGACTTCGGACCTGCGCAGAAGCAGGGTAAGGGAAAGTCTGGATCGCAGAACACGGGGCAGGGAAAGGACAACCAATCCCAACCACAAGCGAAGAAGGGTAAAGAAAAGACAAAGAAGGACATCGGGAAGTGGTGCGAGTTCCACAAAATCCCCTGGAACAACACTGATGAATGTCGCTCAAAATAGTCATTGGTGGCTGAGATCAGAGCTTCAGAATCAGATCCCAGTTCCGATTCTGACTCAGAACCTAATTTCACAGCCGCACGAAAAGGGAAGAAGATCATTGATGCAGAGCCCAGTGCCGTTGGTGCCACAACACAAATTCAGCCAGAGGAGCCTGAAGAGTCGGAGGAAGAGGAGCGCCTTTTCCACTCACAGATGTGAGTGAAGGGAATTCCCCTACACTTTGTTTTGGACAGCAGCAGCTAGAAGAACCTGATCTCAGAAGAAGTCATCAAGAGATTGGAGCTACCAATAACGCCACACCCACAACCATACACTATTGGATGGCTAAGCCAAGGATGAAGGATCCGTGTCAATCACCAATGTCGCCTACCATATGGCATCAATCCCTTCAAAGATGAGGTATTATGTGATGTGGCGCCACTCGAAGTATGTGATGTTCTCTTAGGACAGCCATAAATGTGGAAGCGTCATGCTGTATATGAATCCTGACCTCGCAGTGTCATTGTCACTTTGGGAGGACAACTCTATCAGATACCAGAGACAGTTTCACTTACCCCAACCAAGCAGGGTAGGAAGATAATCTCCCACACTGAGAACTTTTCCCTGTTCGCAAATACTACTAAAGGTGAACATCAGATCGCAGAGACATCCACGACCTTTGCAGATTATCCTTCTACTCAACAGAAACAAGAAAAACACAAAGTTAGTGCAGCATCGCCTATTCGGGTAACTCTACAGTGCAAGGCCATGCATTCAAGGTGCTCCTAAAAAACAAAACCATCCACACCGGTGCATACCAAGGATACCACAACAACCAAAACTGTTGAAAAGCTCCAACGCATCCATCAACAACAATTACAACCCTCTGAAGATGTCAAAGTAAGGCAACCTTTCCACTTCAGCAAATGTCGCACCAAGAGCTCAAATCGACACACAGCTCGACATATGATAAGAGATTTGACGCAATGGAGACCATTGCTTCCTAAGGGGGAAGGATTGATCCAGATGGATATCAGTGGCCACCCACCTATTCCATTGGCTCAAAACAGTTTCCCATTTTGCCAATTTTCTAGTAATTTTTCTACGGTTTTTCGGGTCCTAAACTTCTGGGGCCGTTTTGAGGCCCTAAACGACCTTTTTTTGCAATTTGGGGGCCAAATGGGTCCCGCCGATGTACATTTGCCCCCAGACGAAAGTTTTAAATCTCGGATAGACCTTTCCAATGAGCTACCGAGCGCCCCAAATATAGATCGTATGCAAAAGTTATGACCTCATGAAATTGACTGTTCAACTAACCACCTTGGGGCCACAAACTTTATGACGGTTCATCTTCTAGGGTTAGGTTTTTGGATGTTTGAGATTCTTTCCCTCCTGCTTATGATAAATAGGCCCTTTCGGTCTCTCTTTGTATTTATCTTGGCAGGAATGAGCATAGCGGCCACATCTCTTTTCAGAGATAGCTACCACCATTCTAGCTATTGTATTTTACAGTCTGTTCTATGTTTTCTATTTAATAGAATATGTGTTTACTGTATCACTGTGTTATTTGCAATATATCTCTGTATATGCTATCTTTTGTTTCGTTCCCACATAAATCCGGATCAGTGGTATCAAAGCAGTCCTCTCTTTGATTCTTTCTCGGTGCATGTCCCCGACGAGGTCAGGATACAGAGAGTTGGGTCTCGAACTAGTTTCACTTGGGGAAGACCACTCTCGACGCCCCAAACGACCTCCCATGGCGGAAGAAAAGAGAGACGACGGAGCAGTAGATCCTATCAAGTTGTTGCTCGAGGAATCCCTCGCGCGACAGAGGAACGAGATGATGGATAATTTCATCAAGATCCTTCAACGCATGCCAACAATGGCAAATTCACCCTTAACGAGCAGCCATTTCGGAGATACAACTCCCTTCAAGGTACAAGTTAGTTTTGATATTCCTTTATTTGAAGGCCATATCGATGGCGATGCCCTAGATAAATGGTTGAATCTACTAGAAGGGCATTTCTCTGTCCACCAATATTTCGACAGGGAAAAGATCATCTTTGTGCTCCTTAAGGCCATCCCCCATGTCAAAAATTGGTGGAAAACTTATTGTGAGCAAAACTCATCAGACGAGTCAGGATTGTTTGAATATTCCAATCCCACTTGGGCCTCTTTTATAGATGTCGTTAAGGAACAATATTACCATGTTGGAAACTATGATGACCAGTATACAAAATGGACCATTTTGCACCAAGAGAGGGACCAAACGGTGTCGAAGTACACCAATAACTTTCATACCTCGCGCACAAAGCTGGGTATCAAGGACTCTGGCGATGTACATTTGTTCCCAAACGAAAGTCGTAAATCTTAGATAGACCTTTCCAACGAGCTACCGAGCGCCCCAAACGAAGATCGTATGCAAAGGTTATGACCCCGGGAAGTTAACTGTTCAACTAACCACCTTTGGCCTGCAAACTTTATGACGGTTCATCTTCTAAGGTTAGGTTTTTGGATGTTTGGGATTATTTCCCTCATGCTTATGATAAATAGGCCCTTTCGGTCTCTCTTTGTATTCATCTTGGCACGAATGAGCATAGCGGCCACATCTCTTCTCAGAGATAGCTACCACCATTCTAGCTATTGTATTTTACAGTCTGTTCTATTTCCGCTATTTAATAGAATATGTGTTTATTGTATCACTGTGTTATTTGCAATATATCTCTGTATATGCTATCTTTTGTTTCGTTCCCACGTAAATCTGGATCAGTGGTATCAAAGCGGTCTGCTCTTTGATTGTTTCTCGGTGCATGTCCCCGACGAGGTCAGGATACAAAGAGTTGGGTCTCGAACTAGTTTCACTTGGGGAAGACGACTCTCGCCGCCCCAAATGGCCTCCCATGGCAGAAGAAAAGAGAGACGACGGAGCAGTAGATCCTATCAAGTTGTTGCTCGAGGAAGCCCTCACGCGACAGAGGAACGAGATGATGGATAATTTAACCGAGATCCTTCGACGCATGCCAATAGCGGCAAATGCACCCTTAACGAGCAGCCATTTCGTAGATATGACTCCCTTCAAGGTACAAGTTTGTTTTGATATTCCTTTATTTGAAGGCCATATCGATGGCGATGCCCTAGATAAATGGTTGAATCTACTAGAAGGGTATTTCTCTGTCCACCAATTTTCCGACAGGGAAAAGATCATCTTTGTGCTCCTTAAGGCCATCCCCCATGTCAAAAGTTGGTGGGAAACTTATTGTGAGAAAAACTCATCAGACGAGTCAGGATTGTTTGAATATTCCAATCCCACTTGGGCCTCTTTTATAGATGCCGTCAAGGAACGATATTACCCTGTTGGAAACTATGATGACCAGTACACAAAATGGACCATTTTTCACCAAGAGAGGGACCAAACGGTGTCAGAGTACACCAACAACTTTCATACCTCGCGCACAAAGCTGGGTATCAAGGACTCCGAGCGGCACCTAGTACTGAAATATTGCAGTGGCCTACATCGGCACATACGAACAGAGATGGATTTCCTATAAACCTCTTCACTCGGATCAACCTATCGATATGCTGTCAAAATCGAGAAGAAATTTCAGCAAAAGAACAAGCGTGACTTCGGACCTGCGCAGAAGCAGGGCAAGGGAAACTCTGGCTCGCAGAACACGAGGTAGGGAAAGGACAACCAATCCCAACCACAAGCGAAGAAGGGTAAAGAAAAGACAAAGAAGGACACCGAGAAGTGGTGCGAGTTCCACAAAAGCCCCTGGCACAACATTGATGAATGTCGCTCAAAACAGTCTTTGGTGGCTGAGATCAGAGCTTCAGAATCAGATCCCAGTTTCGATTCTCACTTAGAACCTAATTTCACAGCCGCACGAAAAGGGAAGCAGATCATTGATGCAGAACCCAGTGCTGTTTTTGCCACCACACAAATTCAGCTAGAGGAGCCTGAAGAGTCGGAGGCAGAGGAGCGCCTTTTCCACTCATAGATGTGGGTGAAGGGAATTCCCCTACACTTTGTTGTGGACAGCGGCAGCTAGAAGAACCCGATCTCAGAAGAAGTCATCAAGAGATTGGAGCTACCAATAATGCCACACCCACAACCATACACCATTGGATGGCTAAGCCAAGGACGAAGGATCCGTGTCAGTCACAAATGTCACCTACCATATGGCGTCAAGCCCTTCAAAGATGAGGTATTATGTGATGTGGCGCCACTCGAAGTATGTGATGTTCTCTTAGGACATCCATATATGTGGAAGCGTTATGCTGTATATGAATCCTGACCTCGCAGTGTCATTGTCACTTTGGGAGGACAACTCTATCGGATACCAGAGACAGTTTCACCTACCCCAACTAAGCAGGGCAGGAAGATAATCTCCCACACTGGGAAATTTTCCCTATTCGAAAATACCACTAAAGGTGAACATCATATTGCAGAGACATCCACGACCTATGCAGATTATCCTTCTACTCGGTAGAAACAAGAAAAACACAAAGTTAGTGCAACATTGCCTATTCGGGTACCTCTACAGTGCAAGACCACGCATTCAAGGTGCTCCTCCAAAAAGAAACCATCAACACTGGTGCATACCAAGGATACCACAACAACCAAAACTGTTGAATAGCTCCAGCGCATCCATCAACAACAATTAGAACCCTCTGAGGATGTCAAAGTAAGGGAACCTTTCCACTTCAACAAATGTCACACCAAGAGCTCAACTCGACACACAGCTCGACATATGATAAGAGATTTGACGCAATGGAGACCATTGCTTCCTAAGGGGGAAGGATTGATCCAGATGGATATTGGTGGCCACCCACCTATTCCATTAGCGCAAAATAGTTTCCCATTTTGCCAACTTTCTAGTAATTTTTGTACGGTTTTTCGGGTCCTAAACTTCTTGGGCCGTTTTGAGGCCCTAAACGACCTTTTTTGGCAATTTGGGGGCCAAATGGGTCCCGATGATGAACCTTTGTGTCCAAACGAAAGTTTTAAATCTCGGATAGACCTTTCCAATGAGCTACTGAACGCCCCAAACAGAGATTGTATGCAAAAGTTATGACCTCGGGAAATTAACTGTTCAACTAACCACCTTGGGGCCACAGACTTTATGATGGTTCATCTTCTAGGGTTAGGTTTTTGGATGTTTGGGATTCTTTCCCTCCTGCTCATGATAAATAGGCCCTTTCAGTCTCTCTTTGTATTTATCTTTGCAGGAATGAGCATAGTGGCCACATCTCTTCTCAGAGATAGCTACCACCATTCTAAGTATTGTATTCTACAGTCCTTTCTATTTCCGCTATTTAATAGAATATGTGTTTGATGTATCACTGTGTTATTTGCAATATATCTTTGTATATGCTATCTTTTGTTTCGTTCCCACATAAATCCGGATCAATGGTATCAAAGCGGTTTGCTCTTTGATTGTTTCTTGGTGCATGTCCCCGACGAGGTCAGGATACAGAGAGTTGGGTCTCGAACTAGTTTCACTTGGGGAAGACCACTCTCGCCGCCCCAAACGACTTCCCATGACGGAAGAAAAGAGAGATGACGGAGCAGTAGATCCTATCAAGTTGGTCCTTGAGGAAGCCGTCGCACGATAGAGGAATGAGATGATGGATAATTTCATCGAGATCCTTCGACGCATGCCAACAGCGGCAAATGCACCCTTAACGAGCAGCCATTTCGGAGATACAACTCCCTTCAAGGTACAAGTTAGTTTTGATATTCCTTTATTTGAAGGCCATATCGATGGCGATGCCTTAGATAAATGGTTGAATCTACTAGAAGGGTATTTCTCTGTCCACCAATTTTTCGACATGGAAAAGATCATCTTTGCGCTCCTTAAGGCCGTCCCCCATGTCAAAAATTGGTGGGAAACTTATTGTGAGCAGAACGCATCAGACGAGTCAGGATTGTTTGAATATTCCGATCCCACTTGGGCGTCTTTTATAGATACTGTCAAGGAACAATATTACCCTGTTGGAAACTATGATGACCAGTACACAAAATGGACCATTTTGCACCAAGAGAGGGACCAAACGGTGTCGGAGTACACCAACAACTTTCATACCTCGCGCACAAAGCTGGGTATCAAGGACTTCGAGCGGCACCTAGTACTGAAATATCGCAGTGTCCTACACCGGTACATACGAACATAGATGGATTTCCTAGAAATCTCTTCACTCGGATCCACCTATCGATATGCTGTCAAAATCGAGCAAAAATTTCAGCAAAAGAACTAGCGTGACTTCGGACTTGCGCAGAAGTAGGGCAAGGGAAACTTAGGCTCGCAGAACACAGGGCAGGGAAAGGACAACCAGTCCCAACCACAAGCGAAGAAGGGTAAAGAAAAGACAAGAAGGACACCGGGAAGTGGTGCGAGTTCCACAAAAGCCCCTGGCACAACACTGATGAATGTCACTCCAAACAGTCATTGGTGGCTGAGATCAGAGATTCAGAATCAGATCCCAGTTCCAATTCTGACTCAGAACCTAATTTCACAGCCACGCGAAAAGGGAAGCAAATCATTGATGCAGAAACCAGTGTCGTTGTTGCCACCACACAAATTTAGCCAGAGGATCCTGAAGAGTCGGAGGTAGAGGAGCGCCTTTTCCACTCACAGATGTGGGTGAAGGGAATTCCCCTACACTTTGTTGTGGACAGCGGCAGCCAGAAGAACCTGATCTCAGATGAAGTCATCAAGAGATTGGAGCTACCAATAACGCCACACCCACAACCATACACCATTGGATGGCTAAGAAAAGGACGAAGGATCTGTGTCAGTCACCAATGTCGCCTACCATATGGCATCAAGCCCTTCAAAGATGAGGTATTATGTGATGTGGCGCGACTCGAAGTATGTGATGTTCTCTTAGGATAGCCATGTATGTGGAAGCGTCATGCTGTATATGAATCCCGACCTCGGAGTGTCATTGCCACTTTGGGAGGACAACTCTATCGGATACCAGAGACAATTTCACCTACCCCAACCAAGCAGGGCAGGAAGATAATCTCCCACACTGGGAAATTTTACCTATTCGCAAATACCACTAAAGGTGAACATCAGATCGCAGGGACATCCGCAACCTCTGCAGATTATCCTTCTACTCAGCAGAAACAAGAAAAACACAAAGTTAGTGCAGCATCGCCTATTAAGGTACCTCTACAGTTCAAGGCCACGCATTCAAGTCCTCCAAAAAGAAACCATACACACCGATGCATACCAAGGATACCACAACAACCAAAACTGTTGAACAGCTCCAGCGCATCCATCAACAACAATTAAAACCCTCTGAAGATGTCAAAGTAAGGCAACCTTTCCACTTCAACAAATGTCGCACCAAGAGCTCAACTCGACACACAACTCGACATATGATAAGAGATTTGACGCAATAGAGACCATGGCTTCCTAAGGGGGAAGGATTGATCTAGATGAATATTGGTGGCCACCCACCTATTCCACTGGCTCAAAACAGTTTCCCATTTTGCCAATTTTCTAGGAATTGTTCTACGGTTTTTCAGGTCCTAAACTTCCTGGGCCGTTTTGAGGCCCTAAATGACATTTTTTGGCAATTTAGAGGGCCAAATGGTTGCCAATGGCGTGCATTTGGCCCCAATCGAAATTTGTAAATCTCGGATAGACCTTTCCAACGAGCTACCAAGTGCCCCAAATGGAGATCGTATTCAAACGTTATGACCCCAGGAAGTTGACTGTTGAACTAACCACCTTGGGGCCGCAAACTTTATGACGGTTGATCTTCTAGGGTTAGGTTTTTGGATTTTTGGGATTCTTTCTCTCATGCTTATGATAAATAGGCCCTTTCGGTCTCTCTTTGTATTCATCTTGGAACGAATGAGCATAGCGGCCACATCTCTTCTCAGAGATAGTTGCCACCATTCTAGCTATTGTATTTTACAGTTTGTTCTATTTCCGCTATTTAATAGAATATGTGTTTACTGTATCACTTTGTTATTTTCAATATATCTTTATATATGCTATCTTTTGTTTCATTCCCACATAAATATGGATCAGTGGTATCAAAGAGGTCTGCTTTTTGATTGTTTCTCGGTGCATGTCCCCGACAAGGTCAGGATATAGAGAGTTGGGTCTCGAACTAGTTTCACTTGAGGAAGCCCACTCTCGTAGCCCCAAATGGCCTCCCATGGCGGAAGAAAAGAGAGACGATGGAGCAGTAGATCCTATCAAGTTGTTGCTCGAGGAAGCCCTCGCGTGACAGAGGAACGAGATGATGGATAATTTCATCGAGATCCTTCGACGCATGCCAACAGTGGCAAATGCACCCTTAACGAGCAACCATTTCAGAGATACGACTCCCTTCAAGGTACAAGTTAGTTTTGATATTCCTTTATTTGAAGGCCATATCGATGGCGATGCCCTAGATAAATGGTTGAATCTAGTAGAAGGGTATTTCTCTGTCCACCAATTTTTCGACAGGGAAAAGATCATCTTGCACTCCTTAAGGTCGTCCCCCATGTCAAAAATTGGTGGGAAACTTATTGTGAGCAAAACTCATCAAACGAGTCAGGATTGTTTGAATATTCCAATCCCACTTGGGCCTCTTTTATAGATGCCGTCAAGGAACAATATTACCCTGTTGGAAACTATGATGACCAGTACACAAAATGGACCATTTTGCACCAAGAGAGGGACCAAACGATGTTGGAGTACACCAACAACTTTCATACGTTGCGCACAAAGTTGGGTATCAAGGACTCCGAGCGGCACCTAGTACTGAGATATCGCAGTGGCCTACACCGGTACATACGAACAAAGATGGATTTCCTAGAAATATCTTCACTCGGATCCACCTATCGATATGCTCTCAAAATCGAGCATAAATTTCAGCAAAAGAACAAGCGTGATTTCGGACCTGCGCAAAAGCAGGGCAAGGGAAACTCTGGCTCGCAGAACACGAGGCAGGGAAAGGACAACCAGTCCCAACCACAAGCGAAGAAGGGTAAAGAAAAGACAAAGAGGACACTGGGAAGTGGTGCTAGTTCCATAAAAGCCCCTGGCACAACGCTGATGAATGTCGCTCAAAACAGTCTTTGGTGGCTGAGATCAGAGCTTCAGAATCAGATCCCAGTTCCGATTCTGACTCAGAACCTAATTTCACAGCCGCACGAAAAGGGAAGCAGATCATTGATGCAGAACCCAGTGTCGTTGTTGCCACCACACAAATTCAGCCAGAGGAGCTCGAAGAGTCGGAGGCAGAGGAGCGCCTTTTCCACTCACAGATGTGGGTGAAGGGAATTCCCCTAGACTTTGTTGTGGACAGCGGCAACCAAAAGAACCTGATCTCAGAAGAAGTCATCAAGAGATTGGAGCTACCAATAACGCCACACCCACAACCATACACCATTGGATGGCTAAGCCAAGGAAAAAGGATCCGTGTCAGTCACCAATGTCTCCTACCATATGGCATCAAGCCCTTCAAAGATGAGGTACTATGTGATGTGGCGCCACTCGAAGTATGTGATGTTCTCTTAGGACAACCATATATGTGGAAGCGTCATGCTGTATATGAATCCCGACCTTGCAGTGTCATTGTCACTTTGGGACGACAACTCTATCGGATACCAGAGACAGTTTCACCTACCCCAACCAAGCATGGTAGGAAGATAATATCCCACACTGGGAAATTTTCCCTACTCGCAAATACCACTAAAGGTGAACATCAGATTGCAGAGACATCCATGACCTCCGCAGATTATCCTTCTACTCAGCAGAAACAAGAAAAACAGAAAGTTAGTGCAGCATCGCCTATTCGGGTACCTCTACAGTGCAAGGCCACGCATTCAAGGTGGTCCTCCAAAAAAAACCATCCACACCAGTGCATACCAAGGATACCACAACAACCAAAACTGTTGAAAAGCTCCAGCGCATCCATCAACAACAATTACAACCCTCTGAAGATGTCAAAGTAAGGCAACCTTTCCACTTCAGCAAATGTCGCACCAAGAGCTCAAATCGACACATAGCTCAACATATGATAAGAGATTTGACGGAATGGAGACCATTTCTTCCTAAGGGGGAAGGATTGATCCATATGGATATCGGTGGCCACCCACCTATTCCACTGGCTCAAAACAGTTTCCCATTTTGCCAATTTTCTAGTAATTTTTCTACGGTTTTTCGGGTCCTAAACTTCCGGGGGCCGTTTTGAGGCCCTAAACGACCTTTTTTGGCAATTCATAGGGCCAAATGGTTACCAATAGCATACATTTGGCTCTAGTTGAGGGTTGTAAATCTCGGATAGGCCTTTCCAACGAGCTCCCGAGCGCCCCAAACCGAGATCGTATGCAAAAGTTATGACCCCGGGAAGTTGACTGTTCAACTAACCACCTTGGGGCCGCAAACTTTATGACGATTCATCTTATAGGGTTAGGTTTTTGGATGTTTGGGATTCTTTCCCTCATGCTTATGATAAATAGGCCCTTTCGGTCTCTCTTTGTATTCATCTTGGCACGAATGAACATGACGGCCACATCTCTTCTCAGAGATAGCTACCACCATTCTAGCTATTTGTATTTTACAGTCTGTTCTATTTCCGCTATTTAATAGAATATGTGTTTACTGTATCACTGTGTTATTTGCAATATATCTCTGTATATGCTATCTTTTGTTTCATTCCGACATAAATTCGGATCATTCATAGTCAATTCCTTCTTTATCTGTATAGCCTTTTGCCATGAGCCTTGATTTATGTTTTTCAAGTGAGCCATCTGATTTGTATTTGTTCTTGTACACCCACTTGTTTCCAATTGGTTTGGTTCCGACTGGAGGATCAAACAGCTTCCAATTTCCATTGTTTATGAGTTCATCATACTCATCTGCATGGATACTTTCCAATCATCACGAGTAGTAGCCTCTTCAAATAAATTTGGTTCAATGTTAGCAGAAAAATTCAATTCACAATCAAATGAGACATCCATGTCATCACCTGAGTTCTCTGCATTTCCTCCATCTTCTTGTATAGTTGAGATTCTTGTTCTCGTCTTTCCTACTTCATCTGCACAGACACTTTCAAGTGTTTTTGTGGCCCATTTCAGAATCTTCCTTGATGTTCCAAGTTTATCAACTAGTGGTGCATTATTCTCTTCTAGGTTCAATCTTCCAATCCTCTCAATTACATCATCCAGTTGAGTCTCTTGTTTAGTTGAAGTGGTAGGAACTTCTTCTTCATCGTTCTCTTCATAAGGGGTTTTTGGTGTTGCTTCAAATGGAAATTACATGGACTGATCCAAGATAGGGATCCCCCCTTCAATATGTGGAATTTCATTATCACATTCATAATATGTCTTTAGATGAGCAAACCTCTCCAGACGATCAAGTTGTCTTTCAATAGACTTGTCATTTTTATTGGTTTCAAGAAAAATGACATCTCTCGAAATAAAAAAATTTCTTTTACCTCATCATAAAGATGATATGCCTTGGATGTATCTGAGTACCCCAAGAAAATACATCTTCTGCTTCTAGCACCAAGCTTGTTTCTTTGCTCCTTTGGTATTAAGGCATAGCAGGCATAACCAAAAATTCTGAGATGCCTAACTGAAGGAAGGTGGCCAAACCACATTTCATATGGAGTCTTATCTTCTAGAACATGAGAATGAATTCTATTTCTCAAATATGCTATGCATATGACTGCATCACCCCAAAACATTAGCTTCGCATTCATGAAAAACATCATTGATCCTGCTGTATTCATTAAGGTTCTATTCATTCTTTCTGCTACACCGTTTTGTTGGGGATTGTAGGGAACTATAGTTTGATGTGTAATTCCATGTTTGAAAATATAGTATTCAAATTCCTTAGATGTATATTCTTTACCATTATTAGATCTAAATGTACCAATACGTACTTGTGCTTGATTTTCTATCAATGCTTGAAAATTCTTGAAAGTTTGAAATGCTTCAGATTTTGTCTTCAACAAATACACCCAACACATTCTACTATAATCATCAACAAATGTCATAATGTACCTATACTATAGTGAATCATTTTTCCACACAAAAGTATCTAATACATTGGGATCGTTCTATAGCTTTTGAATGAGCGTCCAAACCGATAGGTCATTTTTCCATTCTTCCTTTGCTGCTACTACCCAATCTAGTTGTAGAATGGAAATGGAACAAAGTAATGCCCCAACATATTCATCTTTTCTGGCGAGTGCATCTGCCACCACATTATGTTTCCCCTTTCTATAGATGATTTCAAATTCATATCCTAACATCTTGGTTACGCACTTTTGTTGCTCTTTGAAAGATAGTCTCTATTCCAAGAAGTATTTAAGACTATCATGATCTGTTTTGACCTTGAAGTGCCTACCTATTAGGTAAGGATGCCATTTCTTAAGAGCATGTAGTATTGCAACCATTTCCTTCTCATAAATGGGATTCTGTAAGTTCTTTCCCTTGATTGGATGACTTGTGAAAGCAAGTGGGTGTCCTTCTTGCATTAGAACAATGACAATGCCATTTCCTGAAGCATCACATTCCACAATAAAGGGTTTTGTGAAGTCTGGTGTGGCCAATACATGAGATGTGCACATTGCCTATTTAAGTTTTTCAAAAGCTTGAGTTGCCTATGGAGTCCAATAAAATGCATCTTTCTTCAATAATGTTGTTAAAGGTGCTACTATTCTTCCATAATTTTGAACAAACTTGCAGTAGTACCCTGCCAGACCTAAGAATCATCGAATATTCTTTAGGTTTTTGGGAATCGTCCAGTCTATCATGGCTTTAATTTTGTTAGGATCTACCTTGACACCTTCATGAGATACAATATGACCCAAATATTCTACCTCCTTCATCCCAAATAAACATTTGGAAGGTTTTGCATATAATTGTTGCTCTTGTAGTAGTTGTAGTACCCTGTCAACATGTTGAACATGTTCTTCTCAAGACTTGCTATATATTAGTATATCATCAAATAATACTAGCACAAATTTTCTAAGAAAAGACTTGAAAAGAGAATTCATCAAACCTTGAAATGTGGAAGGCGCATTCGTGAGACCAAATGGCATGACTAGAAATTCATAATGACCTTCATGAGTTATGAATGTTGGTTTTGGGATGTCTTCATCCTTAATTCTAATTTGATGATTCCCATAACGAAGATCCAACTTTGTGAAGAAAATTTCTCCATGTAATTCATCTAATAGTTCATCAATGACATGAATAGGAAACTTATCTTTAATGGTGATCTTGTTGAGCTCTCTATAATCTGGATACATACGCCATGATCCGTCCGCCTTGTGTACCATTACCATTGGTGTAGAGTAAGAAATCTGGCTAGGAATAATTATGCCAGCCTCTAACATTTCTTCAACCATATGCTCAATTTCACTCTTCTGTCCATAGGGATATCTGTAAGGTCTGATGTTAGGAGGAACACTTCTTGGAATTAAGTGAATAACATGATCAAAATCTCATAAAGGTGGAAGACCTTTTAGAATATATTCAAATACCTTGGAATGCTTATTAATGATCCTTTGGAGATATGGGTAAATATGAGGCTTAGATGTTTGAACATCTAAAGAGAATAATTGTTCAATTACACCTTGATGTCCCTTTTTCTTTAATTTTTTCATACCATTAGAGCTTATCACCTTGCTTGGTTTCCTTGTGATACCTTGTAATTCATATTCCTTTCCTTCCCATAAAAATTTCATGAAAAGCTTCTGAAAATTAAAAGACAGTTCCCAAGGATTGTAACCATTGAACTCCTAAGACAACATCAACACCACCCATTGGAATAGTAATCATTGGAATATTCAATACATATTCCCCCATAGTAAGATTTATATTATGGAATTTCCCTGAGCAGTTGATAGTTCCTCCATCTGCAATCATTACTTGAAACTATGGTGCTGGATATACAATGCAATCGAGAGATTTTGCTAATTTATAGTGAATGAAATTATGAGTACTACCAGAATCAATCAACACCGTTACCTTTTTTACCTTTGATAAATCATTCGATATTGAGAGTTTGAGGAGTGATAACTCCAAGAAATACATGACATGATATGGTGGGAGTAATCTCTTATGAAGTAGTATCTTCTACTTCTTCATCTGGAGACGGTTGTTGTTATTTTGTTTCTTCCTCTTCACAATCTATGTAAAATAATTTCTTCTCACCACACTTATGTCCCTTACTATACTTGGTATCACAATTAAAGCATATGCCTTTTGCTCTTATTTTTTCTCTTCTTTCCTCTAATTGTTGAGGTGTCAACCTTTTACGTGGGTTAGAAGAAGTAACAATATTCTCTCGGTATGTGTTGGAGGTGGTATTTCTAGTAGCCATCATCATATTTTTACTCTCAACCTTCCTTGCCATCATCAAGGCCTTCTCCAAGGATGGTGCTTCAAAGAGGTGCACCTCATGTTGAATGTTATCCTTCAAGGTGCCAAGAAAGAGATCCAACATATTATCTTATGAAATGTTCTTCACTGTAAGGCTTAGATTCTAAAACTGTTTGATGTGCTCTGTAAGTGGACCCTTTTTCTTGAAAATTATTAACTGGATAAAGAAGGTATTGCTATTAATATCCCCATAATGTGCAATCAATTCTTCAGTGAATATAGAACAAGATATAATAGAGTCCTTTTAACGGTCACAAATCCATTGTTACCATACAAATTGATAAGGATTTAAATATAATGATGAAATAGTTACCTTTTGCAAAGTTGGAACCTGGTGTAGATCAAAGAATTGTTCCATTTGGAATATTCATGTTATTAGATCATTGCCATAAAAAAATTTCATGTCAATCTCGGGAAGTTGGGTACCCCTTCGTGACCATCCCTGACGACTTCCATTACTAGAATAATTTCCTCTTGGAATATTCTTATTCATGGAAGGTCTCTCAACATGAGAATTATCTTTATCCTCCTGAGTATCCTGGAGCACATCATCACTTGTAGGAAGAATATCCCTTGAATTTTGTATGAGATTAGCAATATTTGTCATATTTCCCATCAACTTCTCCTCTAGATTGAGTAAATCAACTATTCTCACCGAACCCTTCATATTTTCCTACATTTTATTCAACTTCTCCTCTAGATTATCCAAATCAACTTTTCTCATAGACCCTTTAATCATATCTTCCAACTGGGACACTCGAAACGAGAGGTCTTCCCTTTCATCATACGTTGATGATGGATCCTCTAGTGGTTTGGATGGAGTGTGAGTCTTTACACTTCCTTTTGGTGGTATTTTGAACAATATAAATATATATCACACCTTATGTGTCACCACAATTAGATCCTTCTACTCAAAGTTATTCAAAATTAAAAATGGCATACCTTTTCAAACCTTGATTGGAAGACTGTTTTAAGGCCGACTTGAAACTGATGTAAATTTCAAATTTATGCTCCTATGGGTATGAAAATTCATTCTGTTGTATCCCGATGTGTCATATTTCCAATGCCATGGGTATGACCTAATTTGGATGTACCAATAAGAAGTTATTTTGAATCTCCCAACACTTCTTATTTTTGGTCTTTTCAGAATAACGAACTTGTACGTTCTGCCACGTGTCCAATATTTCGTATCTGAGGTTGAAAACAATACCACAGATACCGTGGTATGTAATCTTTCATATTCAATAGGTATCACTGAATTTGGATCTTGCATGCCATAGATATGACCTTTTTTCCCATAACACTTGTTTTAGACTAGTTTTTGGACTAGTCAGAAACCTTAGCTTCTGGAGTGAATATCTCTGAACTTGTAATGTTTTAGGATCTTAAACTTGGACCATTGTTAGTTCAGCCTTTGTTCTAGATGGTTTTTAAGTCTTTCTCTCTGAAGCTTTGTAGAAAAAATCTTATAGCAAAAATTTAAATATTACTCGTTTTGGATAAACTAGTCCCAACGAAAGGGCTCTGATACCAAATGTTATGCAACAAATTTCCAAAAAGAGCATGAAAAAGAGCAGAAATAGATAAAAAAGAGTACTCCACAAATTTATAGAATAAAATAACTGAATAACAAGCCTCTTCGAGGGGGAAACCTCCTTATACAATGTACTAAGTACACAAGACAACACAAGACAGGATACTCCAAATGAAAACGTCTCCTTCCTACATATAGGAGACTAAGGGGTACAATCCCAACTAACTAACCCAAGCCGACATAACTAATATAACCACACTAATGAAAGTTACCACTAATGGACCAAAGCCGACATGAAAGCGAATGTAATGAACCACAATATAGTTGGAAATGTACCCATATTTAGAGCTTAACAAAAACTTGATTTGCAATTAATGGAAGCTTCAAATCTAGATCAACGTTTGTAGGATGGTTGGCTAGTATTGTTGTCTCCAATGGTGACTCATGATATGTGTCGAAAACATCATGTATACCTAAATGATTTAGAATATAATGGGAGAAACCATTTTGAACCGAAAGGGAAACTTCAGGTAATGAACAATGTTGAAATAGATTATGAAGTAGTGAAAAGAGGCCACCAAATTTGAACATCTAAGGAAGGATAGAACTATGCAATATGAGCGAAATGATTAAGGTTTTGGATTGTCCCTCTAAGGTGGTGTCTCAAGGAAATTGAGGAAAATGAAGAGAGACATGAGAAATTGAAGGGTGATGGGCCACGAGGAGGAGGAGGGAGGGGAGAGGGGAAGGGGTGAGGGGGGAGGATGGGGGAACGAGGGGGTGGGGGGGAGGGTTAGAGTTTTTTTTTTAATTTTTAATGTTTTTTTAAAGTTTTTATAAAAAAAATATTATTTTTTATATTTTTTAAAAATATATATATTTTTAAGGTTTTATAATTTTTTTAAAATTTTAAATGTTTTTAAAAAAATGTTTTTGTTTTAAATTTTTTAGGTATGACTTTTATTTGGATTTTTTTTTTCCAAGAAAAAAAGCGTAATTTTTTTCCAGCAGAGGTGAAAAAATTACATTCTGTATATGCGTAAAGCATGCGGTTATCCATTTAAGGACAAAATCAGTACAAAAAGTTCTTTAGTACATCAGTCCGGTATGATCATCGTCATATAGCCATATCAGTAAAGCCAAGAAAAAAAATTATAGGAAAAAATACATATGTCTGGTGGCTCCCCGAGCCTCCTGAATTCTCCACAAAAAAACTTATAAAGTTTATAATAGGTCCTTAAATTGCCATCACAACCAAAAAGAAATAACATCTCCATAGTTTAAAGTAACTTTACTACTGTTCTTGTTCCAGTTCATGTCCCTGTATTGCCAGTTCATCAATAAAAGGTCTATGATAGTATTCATAGAGTGTCCCATTTCTGTATTCCTTTACTTTCCACATCCCCATTGCCAAGTCCCTGCCAATCTTAGAAGCCTTGCCCGCCTCCTTGTTGTTCTCCCTGAAAATATGTCTGCAAGAAAAATGTAAAAATGAAAGTTTTAGTTCCAGGATGTCCTGCAGAATGTTTGCGAGTCTAAGATCCCTGCATTGTTGGGTGCCAATAGTCCAGTTTGTGACATTCATTGAATCTCCATACACATTAATCTGTTGACAATCAATCTCCCTAGCAAAAATGAGAAGAAGCTTCAGGCTCATGATTTCAGCATAATTGTTCCCACCCTCCCCCAGTCCCCAGAAGAGGTGGTATGAGTGGGTTGAAGATAGATGTAGAATAGCCCCACCCCCGCAGTTGTTTTCCAAGCAGAGCCATCGTAGAAACCCCAAGGCATAGAATCATCGATTTCAAGGGCTAGGACATCTCTTTGTTTCGCAACTTTGATGTGATGTGGGTAGGCCTTTATGAATCCACATATCTGTACAACTGTGACCACGGGTGTACTAGATTTTTCTTTGAAGATCATGCCATTCCGTGCCAACCAAATGCCCCATGCCACTAGTAATGGGAGATTTCTGTAGGATATGCCTATAGGGTCCAAAAACCACTGTGACCAAGCCGACAGCATCGTATCCCCTTCCCAATTAAACAGGGTATTTGAGATTCTGGAACATTCCGCCCATACCTGCACCGTGTATGGGCATTGGAGGAATAAGTGAAAACAAGTTTCCTCGCTAGCTTTGCACAAAATGCACCACCCCGGCCCGGCCCTGTTCTTTTTTTGTAAAAAATCCCAGGTAGGTATGGTATTTTCGAGGACATTCCACATGAAGAGACGATGTTTCAATGGGCAATTTATCTTCGAGATGGATTTCCACCACCCCACCAACTCACGTGGATTCATGAAGTGACTCAAGCTGATGTATCCATTCTTTGGTGTGAACATTCCATTTGGAGCCCCTTCCCATACCAAACAGTCCTCCCTGTCACGGATGTGAATATGTGAGCGTATGAGTGCTCGGTAATAAGTTCTCAATTCCACCTGTTCATTCACACATAGTGCCAATGAGTTGGCTTCAAT
Source organism: Larix kaempferi (assembly GCA_027924585.1). Classification (NCBI taxonomy): domain Eukaryota; kingdom Viridiplantae; phylum Streptophyta; class Pinopsida; order Pinales; family Pinaceae; genus Larix; species Larix kaempferi. Next base: position 10,406,396 of record BSBM01000616.1, on the reverse strand, counting down.
CCACGACTGATTCCATGGGTGGATCCTATCATGAACAACCAGTTGGGATAAGTAAATTATACCAATATGCCGCAGAGATGTAATCAATTCACCTGATAAAATGTGTCTACCAGCACTCCCAAACCAGGGATCTTCCCCGAAACGAAGAGCCTGTCCATTCCCAACATTCCAAGCTAGGAGGTCTCCAACCACAGAGAAATATTTGATAACAGCTTTCTAGATAACCGAACAACCATTATGTGACTTATTCATGGACCGAACCCAGTCCATAACAGATACAGGGGCAATATATTTCCGGAAGACAACTCTTGTCCAAAGGATTTCAGATTTTAATAGTCTCCAGACCCCTTTTGCTGCCAGGGCTCTTGTGAAAAGATGAATGTTTTTAAGACCCCATCCCCCTAAGGCTTTTGGGATAGCGATTTTCTGCCATCGAACCCATGGAGAAACAAAATCTCCTTTACCGCTCCAGAGAAAACGAAAGCATAATTTTCGAGCTTTTTCCAACGTTCCTTTGGGGATCCATGAGAGGGACATCCCGTAGACCGAGATGGCCTCTAAAACAGATTTTACCAGGACCAGCCTTCCTACTCTCGATAGCCACCTGTGACTCCAAACCTTCAACCGCTTGTGAATTTTTTCAATAAGCCAATGCCAATCCTGTTTCGTATAGGCATTTGGTTTTAAATGAAACCCAAGGTAACAGAAACCATCTTCAAGGCGTAAAAATGAATAGGGAAAGATCCTTCGAATAGCCGTAATCTCACATTCCCTAAGTAAGTGAGTCGATAAAGTGGATTTCCTCTCATTGATCTCCATACCCGTAGCTTGTGAAAAAAGTTGGAAGATGTCCTGGAGAGTTTCCATGTCCCTAGCCGATCCAGAGTAGAAGATGAGTATATCATCCACGAAAAGTAGATGTGATATAAATAAGTCTGGAGCCACTTGCATACCCTAGAGAGTACCATCCCTACAGGATTTTTTCAGTGCTTTACTTAGCCCTTCAGAAACCAACAGGAAAAGTAAAGGTGATAGAGGGCAGCCCTGTCGCAGACCTCTTTCAGATCGGAAGAAGGGAGAGGCTGCACCATTGATGAGAACCGCAAATGATACCGTAGAAATACAGCTCATAATCCACCTGATAAAGTCCACAACAAAACCCAGATGTGCAAGGAGTAAATGAATATACAACCAACTCACCTTGTCGTATGCTTTGGACAGATCAATCTTGATTACAGCTCCTTTGATTTTCCTTGCTTTCATACTATGGATGCCCTCTTGTGCTACTCCAATCGCCTCATGAATTTGTCGCCCTTCCAGAAAGCCAAATTGTTCCTCCGAGATATGTTTGGACAGAATAATTTTTAGCCGCTTGGCGATAATTTTTGACACCACCTTATACACACAGTTACACAAAGAGATGGGTCTGAAATCACTTAAAGAAGAAGAATTGTCAGTTTTAGGAATTAGGGCAATAAAGGTGGATTTTAGGGCAGCTGGGATCCGTCCAGAGATTCTAGTGTCTTTAACCATCTGCAATAGATCATTCCCAATAAGCTCAAAGAGTGCCAGGAGGAATTCCACAGTCCATCCATCAGGTCCCAGACTTTTGTCTTTTTGGAAACTCTGTAAAACACTCTTCAACTCTTCTTCTGTGACACTTGCCATCAAGGAGTGATTGTCTTCCTCTTCCACAAACCGAGGAAAAAATTGTGCCATTCTAACTATATCCAAAATGTTAGCCTGTGCAGGGGCTTTAAAGAGTGTTTGGAAGTGATTTACCCCAACCCCAGCCATACTATCAAAAGAAGTCTGTGTAACCCCCAAAGAGTCTTCCAGGTTCCAAATGGTATTAGACACCTTTCTTCCTTTGGCATAAGCATGGAAAAATTTTGTGTTCTCATCACCAGCCGTTAGCCATAAAGCCTTGCTTTTCAGACACCAAGTTTCCTCTTTTTACAATAATAGCAGATTTCTCCTGCCTTCCAGTGAAACCAAAAGTGCTTTTTCTTCCGTTGTTCCTAGGCCCCTGGAGCCAGAATCATATATGGACTGCAACTCCAATTCGATCGCCTTCAACTCTCTATCATCTCTATTGTTCTTTTCCTAAGCCCAAACCTTCACTGGCCTTTTAATTCTTTTGATATTGTCAGAGAACTGATGAGAGGCGGAGAGGCCCTCCCTGGGGTTGTAGGGTACCCAAAGGGATCCAATAAGGTCAAAAAAGGTCTCATCATTTAACCAGATCTTATTAAACTTAAGAGGCCCCGCTGGTTTAGAAGGTCCATCACGAATCTCCAGGAATATAGGGAAGTGGTAAGACGAGCCCCCTGAGCCTACCCACTGCCTCAGTAGATAGTTCCTATCCACAAAAAGATCAGACACCAGAAAATGATCCAAACGTTTCTCAACTCTATTTTCTCCAATTCTATTATTCCTCCAAGTAGGTTTTAGAAGAGTTGGATCAATATCCAGCAAATTATTGGTGACCAACTTGTGAGTGAAAAAGCCAGCCAAAGGGTCTGGCCGAGCTCTGCTACCCCAAACTTCTGTCAGGCCTAGAGAAAAATTCAGATCCCCTCCGAGAATAAGGTTTCCTTCCTGTAGCAAAGGGTGGGAGAGAAGAGCATCCCAGAAAGGAACATGGTTCAAATATGGTCCATAGACATTTACCACCGTAAAATTTTCACCAAAATCAAGAGACGAGTAGGTCATTCCCAAAGCCGCTTCCACTCCCCAGAGGTTATGGCACTGCACCGTACGAGAATTCCAACCAATAGCCTGACTGCCAGACCGGCCACGAGCATCCAAGGTAGCAAAGGTCCAGCCACCAAACCAAATTTCAAGTAATGTTTTAATAGCCTCACCAACACCCAAAGTTTCTTGAAGTAGAATGATATCCGGGTGTTCAAGAGATACCACTCTACGAAGTGCTGATCTTTTATGGGGATCAACAAGACCCCGACAGTTAAAGGACATAAATTTCATTAACGGCCCCGCTTCTGGGCACGCACCGCTCTAAGCACCCGATCAATAGTCACCTGTTTTCCTTCCAGTAGGTCCATCTTGGCCTTGGATTGTGCTTTTGAAAGATGAGATTTCCTGCCTCGGCCTTTACCATTTTTACTATTTGTACTTACCCCCGCACCCAACCCTCCCGGGGAAACTTTGGTGAGAGAACGTAGAAAATAACCAGAGTCCGATGAGGTGGTAGGGGAGGAGGAAGAAAGGCCTTCAATAGGACCAGGATCATCTTCAGGGGGTATGTCAAGCAACATCACCCCATGATTTGGCAGTGTTTGTGAAGAAGTAGGGCGGTCAGGAGCTATACATGTAGGTTCCACCAACTCCATTGCCGAGGAGATATTCAAATTTTTTAAAGCCTCTATCCAGTCCGAATTTTCGAAAGTAAAGTTTTTTAATACAAAATGAAAGGAGAGAGGGTTTATGGAATGAGGAATACCCGCAGACGATGTCCCTGGTCCCGGGATAGAAGCTGGTTGAGTAGGCTCAAAAGATGTTGTTCCAGATACCGACTTTCCAATAAGTGGCACTTCCATAACCAGCTCCTGATGAATGCCGTTAGCCCCTTCCGCAGTAGCACCGGGTTTCGATAGAGCAAGACTAGTAGAGTGAGGGTCTACCAGATCCCGGAGAGTTCCATGTCCCTCATCAGCATCCAAATCCTCATCATGGGGAGGTCCAAATACTGGGATATCCGTAGGGGGAGCAGACTCCATAGCAATTGTAGATTTTTGAAAACCTCCATTCTTCCTCCGTAACGGAAGTTTGCACTCAGCAACCGGATGACCATAAGCATGGCAACGACGGAATCTAAAGGGAACATTTTCATAGTCCAGTTTCTGCACATATACATAGGGTCCCCAACTGAGGGTAACATCCGGTGCTAACCCATCTCTGATGTTCAAATTAACCAATATACGAGCAATCTTCCTCTTACGGGATTGAAGAAAACTATCGTCACCATCTAAATAAGTACCAAGCATGTTACCAATCCCTCTTAAATGCCGCTCTGACCAGTAATGGAGAGGTAAACCAGGAAGCCGAACCCACAATGGAACTGTATCCAGGCGTTCTCGACTAGCATCAAACATCGGGTGCCAAGGCTTAATCATGACCGGGCAGTGATCCCAGCTCCAATTTGAATTAAGGACCCATTTGGTATGTTCCGCATCATGGAAATTGAATGCAAACCAGTTGCGGGTTAACTCCACTACTTCCGGGGAATAGCCTAATTCTGTAGCCCAATTTTCTCCCACCCATGCTTCAATGGTGCGCAGAGAAAAGGATCTGCCCAAAGCCTTGACAACCAAAGTGATACTGGTCATCTTGACCAATTGATTCCACTCAATATCTTCCCCCAGTGCATAATTGTATTTGGTCCTGCTCAGTTTCAGCCATCGCTTTCTGCCGCGTTTCACCTTATGTATAGTATCATCCGATGAAGGACCTCCCCATTCTTCAGAGCTGGTGCCAGAGCCCACACATGGACTAGCAAACCCACGTTGTTCGTGTAGTTCCAGTAGCCCCGGCCTCAAACCTTCCCTTGCCTCACCGGCGTTCAAAACAGGTAATGGGTTCGATGAAGGGAAGCCCCCACCATCAATGCCCTGATATCCAACGTTTACAGAGATGGGCCATTCCTTTCCTCCCACCGAACCCTCAAATGATTTTATGACCTATTCCGAAGTCCAAAGGGAAGTCCCAGCTTCCTTCAATGGAGCAGTCGATGGGGTGCGGGTTAATGGAGCAGTGAACGGCCCAGAACCAGGAGAAAGTGCAAGAAAGTCAGATCGTGAAAACCCTAAACCTGGTCTATTCTCAAGAGCAGGTAAACCCTCCTCACCACACCCAGCAGGATAAACCCCATCATGCCACCCGACACCCGTTGGCTGAGTCCAGATGGGAAAATCGTCTGATGGGTCGAAAGTATAATCCACCTTGTCGTCATAGGTAGCCATTGCAGGTAAAACAAAACCACAGTAACAAGGGTAAAACGGTGCAGTAACAAAACAACTAGGGTTTAAACAAAGCACAAAAAATAACACAGAAAAACCGATATTGGGTGCACAGTGATCAAAACCGTGGTGGTCGCCACAATGCTGCCTCATGCGTCAGGCTACCCTCGCCCCATCCTGACAGCAGTAGGTCGCCGACGGCCAACCTGGTAACTAGGGTTCCGCCATTGACCTGAAACCGTGACCTAAGTGCCCCCCAGCAATCGGTTTCCCTACTTTTATTTGGATGATATATATATATATATAATTTTTTATTTTTTTTATTTTGTTTACATTTTGTTAAAAAATTTGTTTTGAAATTGTTGCTCATAAATTTTATAAATTTTTATATTTTTTACTTTTTCGAAACAAATTTAATTTGTTTTCTCATTCTGGGTTTTTCATTTTTTACTTTGTTGTGCCACGCCCCTTTGGGTTGGGAGGAAAATATTTGCTCCTACCCTAATCCCTCTTTGAGTGCCAAAAGCGTCGCCCCAACGGGCGACGCGATTATGAGGAAAATGTCAAACTTGACAAATTTTTGTTAAGATATTTTTGTAATGTTTTGACTTTAAGATTTTATTTTGAGATAAATGTTATGTTTTTAATATGTTATTTACAAATATATGGATTTTTGTTCAGTTTATGTCAATCATCACTTTATGGAAAATAATGTTAAATAGAATCATTTTTATACATAAAATAGTTGAAAATATGTTAAAAATGGTTTGTAATGTCTTTATTGTCTCAATTTGTTTTACAAATTTGCCCCAAAAATGACTTATTTAAGGGAAAAATTTAAACAAAAAATTTCAAAAATGTATATATGTTTTCATTATAAGTAGCTACTAAATGTATATATCTTTAGTAAAAGTTGAAAAAATGCATTTGTAAATAAAAATTATATATTTTTTTATGACCAAGAAGTTTCAAAATCGCAAAAAAATGGCTAGAAATGAAATATGGTGCTATCAGTATACACACTTTTTGAAATGGAGGTAAAAACAACTACTAAAATTAACCCCTCCAAAAACATGAACAATGTTGGGTTCTTGTCAAGTTGTATAACTTGTTATGAGTGGTTTCTTTCAGGAGAAAATATGATAAAACCTTTATCCTCCACATTTTTGGTAAACTTGCCGTATAAAACCTATGACAAATTAGACTAATTTAATTTTCTTAAAGGAAACCCTTGTTACCTATAAGGGAAAAGTTAAACAAAATGTAAGGGCTATAGTTCCTAAAAGCCCTCAATTTTTTAGGGTTTCTATTCTCATTATATATATATATATATATATATATATATATATATATATATTCAAAAATAATAATAAGCAATACAAATAATTATGTGAATGTTGACAATGATGGTTAAATGATCAAGATTACTTTCCCATTGATTCAATCAAGGACTAGCTTGGAATCTCCTAGAATTTGTATTTGATTCTCTTTTGGTAAGCCTCAACCGCATATACAAAGTTCATCTCCACCCAATTTTTTGTCCCTTATCCCAAAGAAACTTCTTAAAAAGAATTGTGATCTTCACTAAGAAGTAAAACTTCACCTACACCACATTTATAGGCTTCCCTCAATAACTTCCATAAAAAATGCAATGGATTTATCTTTATCTGGATTTCCAATTACGCTTGGAGGATTTTCGATTGAGGGTTTTCACACTCCTCCTCCACATCCTTGATTTGATAAATAATATGAAGGGAAGGAATCTCCTTGTTCTCAAACAATTTTTCCTGACAAGTAATAACTCCTAGATTGTTTATTTCATTCATCAAGCATTATATTTATACAAGGTTTTCTGACCTTTAGGATTCATATTCCAATGGTCCATTGGAGTCTTCATGATTCTTTGTATTATTCGGTTACAAACTACCCTAGGATTCTAACATTCCCCCCCTTAATCCGAAGGGGTGTTTGTAAGTCCGAGCATGGTTCTAAATCTTTCAAACTTTTCTCGTCCAAGTGCTTTGGTGAAGATATCTGCAGTTGGATCATTAGTGGAACAATGACGTAAATGAACTATCTCGGCCTCTACATGATGTCGAATCAGATGATACTTTGTGTTGATATGTTTGGTTTGATCATGGAATCTAGGATTCTTGGCCAACTTGATTGCATAAGTGTTGTCAATCAAAAGTGGAGTGGAATCTTCTTGTTTCTCCTACAAATATTCAAGTATCTCCTAAGCCACACAATCTCTTTGGTTGCTTCTGCAACTGCTACATATTCTGCCTTTGTTGTCGAATCTGCTAGAACTGATTGTTTGTGTGATATCCAGGAGATAGTTGTTGATCCAAGACTCATCGTGTATCAAGAAGTGGACACTCCTGTTTCTTTTTCACCATCGAATTCTAAATCAAATTAACCAATAAGTCTAAAGTCATCCACCTTAGAATACTTGAGTCCAAAGTCTTGAGTCCCTTTCAAGTATCTTAGAACTCTCTTTGCTGCAGACCAATGTCCTTCACAAGGTTTGTGCATAAACCGTGAAAGAATGCTAACAACATAAGAAATATTTGGTCTGGTGATAGTAAGGTAGATAAGGCTTCCAACAAGATGTCGGTACTTGTTTGCATCCTCGAATTCTTTTCCTTCACTTGATGTGAGCTTTAGCTTTTGTTCCATTGGAGTTGAGAGCGGATTGCAATCTGTCATGCCAAATTTTTTCAACAGTTCTTCAATATACTTTTCCTGAGAAATGAAAATGTAATTAGGATGTTGAGTCCCTTCAATTACTAAGTAATAGTGAAGATGTCCCCAATCAATCATTTTAAATCCTTTCGTTAAGTATTTATTTATGGATGCTATATAACTTTCATTCTTCCCTGTTATCAAAAGATCATCCACATATACTACAAGAAACACAATAGATCTTCCAACTTTCTTTACAAATAACGTTGCGTCATCAAGATTGTAATGTTTTAAATTCAACTTTAGAATATGGTGAGAATATGTTTGGTTAGCTTTTCATACCATGCTCGAGGTGCTTGTTTTAGGCCATACAAGGACTTGACAAGTTTGCATACCTTGTGTTCTTGTCCCTTCACAAAAAAACCTTCGGGTTGAGACATGAAGACATTTTCTTTCAAGTCTCCATTCAAGAATGCAGTCTTTACATCCATCTAATGAACTTTCCAACCATTTTGTGCAGCTAAGGAAGTATAGTGCAGATGGTGCCCCATTTTGTCGTGGGAGAGAACATTTCTTCATATTCAATTCCTTCTTTATTTGTATAGCCTTTTGCCACGAGCCTTGATTTATGTTTGTCAAGTGAGCCATCTGATTTGTATTTGTTCTTGTACACCCACTTGTTTCCAATTGGTTTGGTTATGACTGGAGGATCAAACAGCTTCCAATTTCCATTCTTTATGAGTGCATCATACTCATCTGCATGGATACTTTCCAGTCATCATGAGTAGTAGCCTCTTCAAATAAATTTGGTTCAATGTTAGTAGAAAAATTCAATTCACAATCAAATGAGACATCCATGTCGTCACCTGAGTTCTCTGCATTTCCTCCATCTTCTTGTCTAGTTGAGATTCTTGTTCCTGTCTTTCCTACTTCATCTGCACAGACACTTTCAAGTGTCTTTGTGGCCCATTTCAGAATCTTCCTTGATGTTCTAGGTTTATCAGCTAGTGGTGCATTATTCTCTTCTAGGTTCAATCTTCCAATCCTCTCAATTACATCATCCAGTTGAGTCTCCTGTTTAGTTGAAGTGGTAGGAACTTCTTCTTCATCGTTCTCTTCATGAGGGGTTGTTGGTGTTGCTTCAAATGGAAATTACATGGACTGATCCAAGATAGGGATCCCCCCTTAAATATGTGGAATTTCATTATCACATTCATAATATGTCTTTAGATGAGCAAACCTCTCTAGACAATCAAGTTGTCTTTCAATAGACTTGTCATTTTTATTAGTTTCAAAAAAAATGACATCTCTCGAAATAACAATTTTTTTTTTTACCTCATCATAAAGATGATATGCCTTGGACGTTTCTGAGTACCCCAAGAAAATACATCTTCTGCTTCTAGCACCAAGCTTGTTTCTTTGCTCCTTTGGTATTAAGGCATAGCAGGCATAACCAAAAATCCTGAGATGCCTAACTGAAGGAAGGTGGCCAAACCACATTTCATGTGGAGTCTTATCTTCTAGAACATGAGAATGAATTCTATTTCTCAAATATGATATGCATAGGACTGGATCACCCCAAAACATTAGCTTTGCATTCTTGAAAAACATCATTGATCGTGCTATATTCATTAAGGTTCTATTCATTCTTTCCGCTACACTGTTTTGTTGGGGATTGTAGGGAACTATAGTTTGATGTGTAATTCCATGTTTGAAAATATAGTATTCAAATGCCTTAGATGTATATTCTTTACCATTATCAGATCTAAATGTACCAATACGTACTTGTGCTTGATTTTCTATGAATGCTTGAAAATTCTTGAAAGTTTGAAATGCTTCAGATTTTGTCTTCAACAAATACACCCAACACATTCTACTATAATCATCAACAAATGTCATAATGTACCTATTACCATTTGCAGGAGGAATAGGCATGGGGCCACATAAGTCAGAATGAACTAGTTATAACTTTCTACATGCTCTGAATTTTGACTTTGGAAATGCCTGCTTACTATGTTTTCCTAGTATGCATGCATCACACTTGTTCCTTTGCTTAGAAATGGTGGGAAAACCAAATACACTATTCTTTCTTAACAATCTAAGATTGAGATAATCAAGATGAGCAAATATAACATGCCATAGTAAACTGGATGACATATTGCCTTCTTCATGCTGAGAGATATAGGCAAAGTTCTGAACTCTTGCATAAGAGCCTCTAAACTTTAATAGCTATCCATCTTCATAACCAGTCATGATAACCTTGTTTTCAAAGGATTTCTTATCTCCACAATCCCATAAAACATGTGGATGGAATGGCCTTGCTGTCGAATCTGCACCAAGGACAGCAAGCTTCTCCACAAATCAGGAAGATAGAGAAAATTCTTTAATATGAAATCAGGGAACCCAGACAATTTTAGCCTGATTGAGCCAATTCCATGTGGTTTGAGGCTAGATTTATCTGCAAACTATATTATGCCATTCACAATGTCATTCAGTTCTACAAATAAATATTTTCTAAAATTCATATCAGATGTTGCACCAGTATCAAGCATCCAACAATCTTTGTAAGGTGAAAGAGAAGTCATTTCATTAATTCCAAGATGACAATATGCAACAATACAATGAGCAGAATCAGGGGTTTTACCACCCTCTTGGTTTTTATTCTTATCTTCTTTATTCGGTCTACCTTGGATGGAGTTCCAAGATGCCTAGCACTAATCTTCTTCATGTCCATTCTTTCCTCAGTGTGTGCACTTCACATCTGATCTTTTGCTTGAGATGTTTATTCCTCCTCTTCCTCTGAAATTTCTTCTTCCTCTACCTCTTTTGCTGCTATCTCCCCTAAAAAAGTCTTTAGGCTTGTTTTTTTCTTGTCTTCTTTCCAAAAAAAAATTCTTTGTCTGCAATCTTTCCTACCAGAACTTCAAAGGTGAGGTCTTTGAACTTGTCGCTTGCTTGCAAGGATTCAAGGTAGTTTGAGTGAGTGGGATAAAGAGATGTTACAAATGATGCATGTGGAAGGTCTGGTTTCATACCAGAGGCTTGAATCTTGTGCATGATAGCTTTTATTTTAGATGCGACCAACATGGGGTCATTATCTTTTACTTCAAGATTGAATAAATTTAACATTAATTAAATGATTTCCATTTCAAAGTGAGAATCATACAGATCTTTTAGAGTTTTTAAGGATTCATAACATGTCTTCGTAGGAAGAATGTGCTGGCTCACCTCTTCACTGACTATGGAAGAAATCATGGCCAATGCTTTCTTATCTCTAGACTGCCAAATAGCAAGCGAAGACTGTGCTGGCTCACCTCTTCACTGACTGTGGAAGAAATCATGGCCAATGCTTTCTTATCTCTAGACTGCCAAATAGCAAGCTGTTTTTCTGATGATGGAGGCTTTGGCGCTGAACTGATGGCGGTTCCTTTGTCATTGAGAGTGGTTTTTCCTTCGCAGATGCCATCCCACAAATCGTTGTAGACATACACATCATTGATATTCCTCCACCATTCTCGAAATGTATCCTTGCCGGTGAGTGTACCACCAACAAACGATGCTATGGAATGCATCTTGTACCTGCAACTTATACAATTCTTGAAAAATATAGGATGCGGGCTTAAAAGTACTACTCCTTGCTTACAAATTACAAAATTTAATGTTGCAGCTGTCAAAATGATTTTGCAGCTCTATTCTTCCACACTTTTTATACACTATTTCTCACTCTCACAAGATACTTACAACTTTTCATGCAGCTCTCTTATTGCAAATAATTTCATTTGATGTGCACCTTCTACTCTAAATATTCATTGAAGATGAAATTACAATTACCTCTTCATCAAACTCTAGCACAAATACAATAATGTGTTCAAATGTAAGGGCGCATCACATTGGAAAGCAATAAAGACCAGGAGGCCAATACTTTCAAGAGGCCAATATTTGAATGCGCAACAAATGGAGGTCAAATCTCCGAGCAGCAACATTCAAATGCAGAGATCTTCAAATGATTGAGAAATTCAGAAGTCTGGCAGTAGTTCAAGCTCCAAGCAATACTGATAACTCGCAGCAACAGGCACTCTGATGAGAGGTCACTGCTCTGGTCATGCTCCAACAGGTTCGATGGTGTGATCTTAGGTAGCTCACACTTACAGCTTCAGGTCATAATCTCCACGCAACTTTAATGCAGCATACACATTGACGAAGGAAAGTTCACGGTCCACGCAGCACTAATGCATAGGGTTTGGCACCATATTGTATTCACGCAGCTTCTCAAAATGATGGACGCAACACTTCAAGATCACGCAGCTTCTCAATATGATGGAGGAAATCACACCGAGCAGGTTGGAGCACCAAAGGGAGTGTTCCACGCAGACAAAACTTGAGGGCGCAGAACAAGAATCAACACATCTACGAATGGCAGCATGTATAGGTCACAACTCTGGCACCTCGCATCTCTTCTCCAACTCGATTGACTTTGTATTAACACAAAGATGTATAGCACAAAAACTCAGTGAGCATGATGGATTTCAATACGCAGATTCATAACACCTCCAAACAACTTCAATGTTGAGAGTATCCACGGAGTTCGCAACAACTTAGATTTCTATCGAGTCCATGAGATAGGGGAGTACCCACTCAAAGTTCCAACGATACAACACTAAACAAGCTTAGCATTACGAGCTCACTCAACGCAGAAGGAGGTCGCAGTAAGCACTCATCACTAGTTTCTTCACGCTCAAAATTCGGAAAGAATGATACCCAACACTATGGAGAAATTAGGGTTCATTGGAGAAAGAATGTGCTGGAGTGGAGGAAATACCGCATAGATCAGTAGTAGAGGGCTGTTACACTCTTGAAAGGAAAGGGAACAGACGACTGCAACAAGCAGAGAACGCAGACAGCATACCTGAGAAGGGTAGAGGAGAGCAGAGCTAAAGAAAGTAAACTGAACATCGCAGAGATGAAGGACGCAGAGCGCAGAAAGGACTGAGAATGCAGCACACAGACCACCTTCGGGAGTGAGGAAGAGCACAGTCCCAAATATGGCCAAACTGACAATGGAAGGAGTTATGCAAGTTGCTCTGATACCACTTGACAGGTAATAATTCCCGGATTGTGTATTTCATTCATCAAGCATTATATTTATACAAGGTTTTCTGACCTTTGGCGTGAGGAAGAGCACAGTCCCAAATATGGACAAACTGACAATGGAAGGAGTTATGCAAGTTGCTCTGATACCACATGATAGGTAATAAATCACGGATTGTTTATTTCATTCATCAAGCATTATATTTATACAAGGTTTTCTAACCTTTGGGATTCATATTCCAATGGTCCGGTGGAGTCTTAGACTTTTTATATGCTTCGGTTACAAAATACCCTAAGATTCTTACATTTTCATTCATGGAAAACCATAGGACCTAAGACACTACACAAGGAAAAGCCCTATGATTTTTTATTTTTGATTGTGTTGCACTGAACAAGTTCTCCACAGATTCCACCACTGAAATTCCTTTCTAAGTTCTTAGGACTCTAGTTAATGGCAATGTTTCATTGCAAACTTCTTTTGTCAATGAAAAATGTGATAGTGAGTGATCAATAGTTTCATTATCTTCTTTACACACAAGGCACATCTACGTGAACCCTACCATGCTCTTTTGTTCATTTCACTTCCCAAATTAGAGTTGTGTTAGAAAGTTATAATCATAATAAAAGTATTGTTTTAAAAGGAGTATTTTCTTCCGAATGGGATTCCATCACTACATGTGTTCGCCTAGATTTTTTATAAACATTGCCTTATTTCCAAAATGTGCAATATATTTTTTTGAATATTTTTTTTTGACTGGAAAGTGCATCTTTCCCATCTATCAACCTTATGGGACTATGTTGAAGTATTTGTGGATAGTGATTCCAATTATCAATGTCCTCTCCTTATATATCAAAAATTGTTTTCCCTTTCCCATCTATGATACCACATTCTAGTAAGATAAGGGTTTATTGCATCTCCTTAATGATATATGTATTGCATATTTAATGTGGTGATTAAAGTCACTGACATTTATGTTGTCTAGCGCATCCAACCCAAAGTTTTTAGTTCCCTCTTCTCTCTTTAGCCCCATTTATAATTCTCTATGTTATTTAGTTCACACCTAAAGGGAAATATTTGACAAGAGCCTTTTAGAAGATGGAGTATTTCACTATATATTTCACTTAGAGTTCGATCTAGTCCTCATAGGATAGAGTTTCAATGTATTTTTGAAACATTACTTTGTTACATAGTCCTCCATGATATAAGAAACCTCATAAAGTCTTTGATGTTATATCTTGTCTAAAGTAATGAATATTCTTTAATATCAAACCTCCATATGCTTTTGGTTTGGCTATCTTACTCCATTTAATAAGTGGAATGCCTTATTTTTCTTTATTTCTTGTCCACGAGAAATAAACCATATTTTCCTCATTTTTTCTGACTCACTTTTGGGCATATATGTTAGTGAGTTATAGTGGACAAGAATAACTTCAAGTGTTGAATTCACTAATATCAACCTACCCCCTAGAGACAACCATAAATATCATTAGTTTGAGTACATGTTTTTTCTATCTTATCATATAACTAGTTCTACTTTGAATTTGTAGTTGTTTGGATTAATCATGAACACCAAATATTTTACCACATTAACAAAACCAGAAACATTAATGGAAAAATTAGGGCCAATATGTTTTCCCATTTCTATGATAGTCCATTAAATAAGGTTGATGATTTATGGGTATTCACTTCAATTCTAGTTTCTCTACAGTAGAGATCCAATATCTACTTATATTTATCAGGTTGTCTTATAGAACCAATTCTAAACAAAATAACATCATCAACAAATAGTAAATTAAATAGGGTTAGCTTTATTCCAACTTTGATCCCTTTTACAACTCCCCTTTTATATTCACTTATAACCCTACTTAAACCTTTAGCAAATAAAAGAGAAAATAATTGAGACTTAGGGAATCCTTTCCCAAAACCTCTTGAAGGGGTAAACAAGCTTATATGTGGAATTATTAATCAACATTAGAAATGAAATTGATGACAAACAATCCATAATTCAATCCACTCCGTGTAAACTCATACAATTGTGGATGAGCACTAACTTTCTATATAACCAAATGAACCTATCATACGCCTTAGCTAAATCCAACTTTTTAACCATGGAAATGAACCATGGAAGCATATTATTAATTTTAATCATATGAATATGTTCTTTTTCCACCCCCACAACATCATATATATGTCTTTTGTGTAAAAAACCAACCATTCTTGCAAGATGGATTCATAAAAAAATTGTCTTTAACTTCTTTGCTATAATTTCTAGCAATTATTTTCTACACTAAATTACACAATGATATTGGCTAAATTTTGGGAAGGTATTAGGGTTATCCTTATTTAGGATGAGTGTAATAAAGGTAGAATTGATGGTTCCTAGTATCCTCTTGGAAGTCCTAGAATCTTCCACCACCCTTAATAGGTCCTCCTTCATCGAGGCATAAATCCCTAAAGAAAAATCCATTGTCCACCCACTAGGATTTGTATTTTTGTCTTTTTTGAACTTATTCCAACATGTTTTTAATCTCTTCTCTAGTTACCTCTGTGAATAACTATTCATTTATCTCCTATTTAATGATCTTGGGAAAGAAAGAATTTAAATCGATTATCTCCTTTATATTATCCTTCGGAGGCTCTTGATAAATCCTTTTGAAGTGGGATACCCTAGTATTTGTTATCCCCTAGAATGTTCTTACTTTAGTTCCATCCTCCTTTCACATTTCCCATATTGTATTGATGTGGATTGAAAAGACTCAAGATCGGAGTTCTATATAAGATTTTTGAATCATAACATCTGAATGATTTTTATTATGGAATACAAGCTTATATAGCTATCACATTTACAACTAACAAGTTATTTTCATAATGCACTTTATCTCAACAAGTTGCATATTAGTTGAAGAAAAATTCTTAACTAATTACAAGAATATAAAAATGAACTATCTATTATTTGGAGATAAATCCTCAATAGGTGATGATTCCAATCTATACCTCATTTTATCCTATGCTAATTCATAGGCATAATAAAAACATGAATCATATCAATAGCTATTAATATTGATCCTTATCATTCCTCCCAACAATAAGAGAATTGGTCTCTGATGCTTTTAGAAGAGAGGAAATTGTTGTTGCATATGGTGCAAAGAAATCCAATGAGATTGTTGTGGTATTTGACTCTTCTTAGCAACAAGGTAGGAAGTAGTGGACCCCTGTTAAGTATTATAACTCTTCATGTTGAAAAATTGATTTGTAATGAATGGAAGTTTCAAATCTAGTTCAATATTTGTAGGATGGTTGGCTGGTATTGGTGTCTCCAATGGTCGCTCTTTATATGTTGACAACACCATGTATACTTAAATGATTTAGAATATAATGGAAGAAGCCCTTTTGAACCCAAAGGGGAAATTTAGGGAATGAACAATGTTGAAATAGATTGTGAAGTAGTGAGAAGAGGCAACCAAATTTGAACTTCTAAGGAAGGAGAGAACTATGTAATATGAGATAAATGCTAAAGCTTTTGGATTGTCTCTCCAAGGTGGTGTCTCAAGGAAATTGAGGTCAATTAAGAGAGACATGAGAAAGTGAAGGGTTCAATATAATAGGAGGAGGTGTACAAGAGTCCTCTAAAATTGTTGAATGAACTTGAGGCTACAAATCTAGGACTAAATGATGTTGTGGTGTGTAGTGTTGTTAAATGAAGGTTAAAGAATGTTTGTGAATTAAAGGAACAACATGATTTCCCAGTTCAAGTGTATTGCGAATAAGTTCATTTGTGTTATATCTTTATGTATTATGTAGGTGTTGTTCAATGCATCAGACTGTGCTTTTTTATCACACTGATACGGTTGGCCAAAAAATAAACCACAACGTTTGATATTGGTCACATTACAAGTGACTTTTTCCAATTATTTAGGATCAAGAGAAAATGAGATAGTGCATATATATGTGCTTTTTGAAGAGGAAATGATATCCTTTCATCCAATTGCATACAAATGAGGATGATGGTCCACTACCAAGTGAAACTTGTTGGTGATAGAATTAGAATCAAATTCTCCTTCCATTCATTGCCAAGGATACACATAGTGGTGAACACATGGGAGATATGTGCACTGGGATAACCACACTATATTATCAAACTTCCATAGGAGTCAAGTGTTGAAGCAAGGTGACATTATAGACTCTCTTTAACTCTTCATAAGTTGTGTCTTCACTAGAAACCTCAATGGAAGCATCATCACTTACTCATCAAGGGACTATACAATTAAAGTTGTCTTCTTCAATTTAAAACATTTGGACATATCATGTCCTTGTTTCTTACAACATTGACAAAAATCATCAAAAGAAAGAGAAGAAGAAGAAGATTGAAAAAAAATATGATGAATCTATAGTAGCATGAGGTGTAGTCTTTGAAGGTGCAAAGATAGAGTTGTTGGAAGAGGGTGAACACTCTTTATTTCTACATTGATAAAAAACCTTCTCTTTAACCAATTTTGCTTGATTATACACAATATCAAGAGTTGTAATTTCCATGTGCTTCAACTCAAGAGAAGAGTTATATACAAGACGTGCAAATTATAATATTTGACTTATTTTTATAAGAAAACGCAAGCTTATACAACTCTCACATTCACAACTGAAATTTTATTTTCGTAAACCATATATCTCAACAATCTACCTATTTATTAGTTGGAGAGAAACTATCAACTAATTACAATAATAGAAAAATGAACTATATATTATTGGGAGATAAACTCTATAAAAGTGGAAATCCCAACCCATTACTATTTTTAGATTCTTAGCAAATTGGAACATGGTTGAGTTTTAACTAGAAAGGTCAATATTCTTCCAATTCAATGTAATCAATGTCAAAAACTCCTCATCCTCCAACCACTTAGATTTGAATTTTAAAGGGCCTACTACTTTGTTTTCATCTCTTTCAATTTGTAACATAATAGGGAGATAATCATAGAATGTTTTTCCACTAAAACGTTATCTAGAATCTTAGAAAACCCTTCTTCCCATACAATATAGGTCCTCTAAATAGGGACTAATGTAAGGAATTTTACATCACACAGACATGGCTCTTCAAACTTATGCAAAACAATAATGCACTAGTGGGTATGCCCTCGCATTACCCCAAAATTCTGTGCTTTTGGTAGTTAGGAATATATCCCCACCAATTATGGAATTATCCTCTATTAGTGCTCCCAAATTGAAGAAGTTGTCCTAGACTACCCTTTTATCGCGATAAGGACCATACATACTAATGACAAATAAAGTTTTCCTTATTTTCATCAACCTTAACATTGTCAAAATACATACAGTGAGTACAAAATATTTAATAGATGCAAAGACTTGTCCCAGCCTATCACTAATCCATCAAAGCTCCCATTTGTATCTAAGGTAAGAAAGGTCCAGTCTTTAAGAGATGAGAAGAGTTCTCTTTTTTTCTCTTTCTCTGTTACACATGATTTATTGAAACAAAATTATGTTTGATTTGTATTGATGTATCATCCTCTTAACGGAAACTTTTTATGGTTGACCCCATCTCTCTAAGGTTTAGGGTAAGAATTAGCATCGATTAACCCTATCCAAGGAATTCCCTACACTATGGGAATCATTTAAAATTGTTTTATTCCTTTTAGGATTTCTTTCTCTCCCTTTCTTTATGATAAGGTAAAAAATGATTTCCCACCCACGGTGATATACTATATAATATCTAAAACCAACTATCCTTCCACACTATAATCATCCATCATAGTATTGCTCTTCCTAGGTCCTATTTAATCTATATGGGATTTTATCCCCTTATCATATTTGATGGTTAAAGAGGGAGAGCTAGGTTCACTTTTAATGGATTCTTTTGGTCCTATCCCAATTATCTTTCCTATCGGTTGAATAGGGACTAGAGAATTTATATAATAAGAATCAATAAAGACTATTATACCTCAAAGTTACACTTCGAGCCTTCGTGTCGCATCTTCGTGACATGCGACCTAGCGACACTTCCTCCTAATATGTGTTGTACCTTGTTGGTCCCCTCCTTGGCCTCATTTGGAAGCATTGTAGACAAATCCAATCAACCCTAGTCGAATGAAAACTCAATGGGCCAAGTATCACCTTGATTGACCTTGCCTTTCCCTAATTTTTGCGCCCTGCCTATATCCCAAGGCGTGGAAATTCCCTATTTTTGCGCATTGCATAACTGCTGGGGTGCGAAAATCCCAGCATTTTCGTGCTATGCTCAGTACAAGGGGCACGAAAATATCAGTAACAACTCTTTGCTTGGATTTTGGATCTAACCTTCGAGAGATTTTCTTGGGATTGGAGGTTTTGTTCGATCCTAACCTACCTTCCCTGTTTGGATTGGCTCAACTCCTTGATCCACTAAACTCTCATCTATATCCACCTTCCTCTCCATTTGGTTGGCCTCCCAAATCCTATAAGATAGAGGCCCTCCATGAGCCAAGAGGAGGACATTTTTTAGGCATCAAACCTATGATCCTATAGGGTTTGCAAAGATAGATTGAGGAAGGAAGCTTTGGAGTTGAAGGTTTGCTTGGACAACAAGGGATCACTTTGTAAGTTTCTCCTAGTTTCCATTAATGAAATTTGTCTTATTTTCCTATTTTGTGTGTTGTGTTTTATTCATGAGTATGACATGTATCTAATTTGATTTAGATCTAATATAGTATACAATATATTTGGATATTTTCTTTGTTTGTTGTTTGCTTGGTTTAAGCAGGTTCTGCTCATGGAATTCAAGATGGGAGCTAGAAAGAAGACAAACATCCGGTTGAAAGTGAGTTACACCATCTATTTCTCTCCAAATACATTTAAGATTTGTATGTAGTGATTAGATCTAGGATCTTAAGGTAGCATTTGTTTGATAGTTGTCTTAGGTTAAGCTTAGATAATCTCAGTTTAGTCTAAGGACAAGTCTAACTATCCGTAGGACGGATTTGTCTATATAGAAATTGGCAACTTCACTGGCGTAGATCCAGTTTTTATTTTAATTGTGAAATCTTGTTTTTCCTTTCATTCAAATCCTTTTCTCTGCACATTTTTCATGTTTGGACCTCTAAAATTAAGTTGAGCTTCAGCATTTTGTCCCCTGGGTCTGCAAAACCCGAGAAAGATCCAAAATATTTTCTCAAATTTCACCCTTTATTTTTCCCACTGCGAGTTTTCACGCCCAACCTATACTCACCAGAGCGAAATTGTCAAATTTTTGCGCCCCAACTGCTTTGCAGAAGACGAAAAATACTCAATTTTCGTGCCTGGGATGCCTTTAGACCCGCGAAAATTCTCTGTGCTATGATATTTTTTGGTTTTTGCTTGGTTCATTTCTCTTGGTTGCTGATATTTTAACTCAGTTTCATTATGCTGACATTGATCAGACTTCTGTGACCTGTGTGCTTGAACTGCATCTCTTGCAGTTTGCTCTTTTTGGCCTTTGCTTCATGTTCAGAACTCCTTTGTAGAAACTTTGAATAGATTAGGATTTAGGTCACTGTTTCAGTATTTCCTACATCCTCATCATCCTCTGCATTTGATCTAAATATTCATATTGATATCCATAAACAAGGCTGCAAGTTTACTTGGTTTGTTTCATTCATTTTTTGAGTTTGGATTTTATGAGTTTATGCGACAAGAAGCAATTAAGTTATTTACCTTCTTGATATTATTTTTACAAATGTTGATCATTTTTTGAAAATTCAAGGCAATTTTATTATCAGCATTAGTATCCTTGATTGAGGTATTGAGAAAATTATATCATTTGGAAAAAGCTTCCTTGCATTCTTTTATTCATAAAATCGGCATAGAAGATTGTTTCAAAACTATATTTCTCCCTCACTCAAAAGATCAAAGCGTTTTTTTTTGCAATAAGAAGGCACCTTTAATTTGTCATGCATTTTGCTCATCAAAAGTAGAAAAAAGATTTGTTGGATTCATTTACTTTGAAAGAGTACTTTTAGTTTGGCACATAACACGAAAAATACAAATTGAGTGGTTTTCATCTTTGAGAAAGTTTGCATTTGCATTTTTTTAAGGATCGAAGAACTCTCTCCTTACTGTAGCTAGCTATTGATCGAAAAGAAAGGTATATTTGATTAATTCACATATGCATGGTTTGATTCAAGTCACAACATCATCCATTTGCAATTCCATTTACCTAAATGAGTAAGACAACAAACCACTAAAATTTATCTCCCTAACTCAACACATTTTAACCTCATTTGAGGATACAAAATAATCTGTTAGTTAGGTAGGACACCAGGGATAGGAATCCAAATAATTCCCCCTTGTCACTTTTCATCTGAAACATAGTTGTTGTCCTCTAGGGTACTAAAATCCTCTATTACTTATTGACACGGTCATCGACCAGTTTTTTGAGAGGGCCTCCCATTCCACAAGGGTAAGCAGCGAGGAAAGGTTCCAGACGGACTTTGTGGAATACCGCACTCCACTTAGCGCCTAAGGAAACCTATCCATTATCTTCCTTGTATTTTCCATATAGGTGATACAAGGGCTCAAAGGCTGAATCTTCAATTAACCTTCTCGGACGTGTCATGAACGAGGTATTTTAGTGGCTTTTATTCTAGGTATATTTTACCCAGGATCCCTTTCGGTAGAGGAATATCCTTCCACTTTGGTCTCTCATTTCGTATTGTTCGACTTGGATTTCATCACCTTGCGAAGGATAGGATCTGTTGAGGTCTCCATATCCTAGTTAGGAAGTTTTCCTGCTATTTCATCTTTAGAAGGTCTTTTTTATTTCTAGTGCTGCTTGTTGGCATTTTGGCCAGTTTGTTTTAGCTCGCTTACTATGACACCGGTCCCAGACAAGTTTTTTTAGCTTGTTCTTTTGTCCTGCGCGCCTTTTCTTTTCCTAGCTCCCCTTTTGCACACTTGGTTGCTCTAGGGTTTTTGAGTTCTTTTTCACAAGACTTTCCCCAGAACACTTCATCTAGGTCCATGGCAGATCAACGAAAATCACGTAGACAACATGGGAAGAGTCCTGAGACAGTACCTCCGGTCAGCCGACCCTCATCTTCACGCATGCCCACACCCCCTACTAGCAGACCTGCTGGATGAGGGACCATTCCACCATCAACTAGTAAGACACCACGAGCTGCTATCATACCCCTAACACATAGCACAATTCTAGAGACTAGTACTATTCCAGAACTTAGTACGGTAACTGATACTAGTGCAATGCTACAATCCACTACTGCCTCAAAAGTCAGCACCATAGTGGAAACTCCTTTAGCCCCTAAAGTTAGTGTCTCACCTCAAACCATTGTTCTTCTGGAAGTCATGATCCTTCTGGAGACTAGCACCACTCCAATTATGCCATCATCATTTGATCTTCCTGAAGGATATGTAGAGATTATTGAAGAATCCAAACCCCCACCCCCTAGATCATTCCACTTAGCTACCGAATTTATCCAACCTTCTGTACAGTGGGGAACCCCACCTGTTATTGTGAAAATCCTCACAGCATATCTAACAGCTAATGTATACCTCACAAGAAAGAATTTAAGAATAAGATTAAGAGTGGTCAATGCAGTAAAATGAGCAACAAAATAATAATATAGTAGAACTTGGATAGAAGCAAAATAACTTCACACACACTAATTCATTAATCACAATATGGACAAATAAGTAGTACAATGCATGAGGATTCGAATTCCAAGGTGGCAATTCGAATTAGCCTTCATGGAGTGATCAAAAGATCACTGGAGTGTCATCGGAGCACAACTAGAAGTCTTCATCATCATCAGTGGAGTCATCAATGCTCAAGTAACTGTCAACCATCAGTCAAACTGAGTCTAACTGAGTGTAGTAGGTGTAACTGGCACTAACTGAATGAAGGAGGCTCAGTGGAGGGTGCATGAAGAGCTAACTGGAGTCAGAATGGGCAATCTAGTCTCACTGGAGGTCCATTGGAGTGATATAATCAGTTGAGAGTCAGTTTAGCATTAAATCAAGGAAAGAACTGATGATAACTCAATTAACTGAAGTGCAATTGAGTGGTAGGTGAGAGAGGACAAGTGGCTTCCTTAAATTAAGGAGGAAGGGCGCACTAAGCTCTAGGAGGGCTAAAGCTGATCTGAGAGAAGCTCCCTGGGGCTGGCTAACTGAGGCTAGGTGTTGGGATTGATGACTGGGATGCATGCAGAATGCATGTTGCCTGCAGAAATGCATGCAAAACTGAAAATTCAAATAATGAAAATGCTGGTAGGACTAGGATGGAGTATAGGAATATCCTAAAACCCCCCCTTAATCCATCATGGGCCCTGGTAACTAAGACCAAAGGTCACCCAATACAATGAATAATAATAGTCAATAAACCGAGGAAATGGGGAAAACCTCATGGGAAAAATACCCCCCCTAAAAATAGACTATAAGGCACACACAAAAATAAATGCTCCAAACTCAAGCAGGTGTGATGCTTGGTCATATGTCTAGAGGTATCTTCTTCTTGGGAAGAAGTGGATCATGCTCAGAAAGCATGTGCTTGTACTTGCTCTTCAGATCGAATGTGATGAGAACAAATCCAAAAGTATGAGGATGATCCTTGAACCTGTGATTCGAATCAGCTGAGGTAGGATCAAATCTATGAATGTGCAGATAGTATTTTGTCTTCTCCTTCAAACCATCATAGGTGAGATTATGCCCAAAAGAACCATGACATGATAGTAAATGCTTTGAATCCAAATCAGATCCAAGACTTGAAGAATGGTTTCTTAAGATCTCCTTTGAACCATTTGAGGTGAGATCTAAACCATTGAATGCATGAGAAATTATCCCAAGCGAATGGCAATGGCCATCATGGGTGAGATTGTGCCCAAAAGAACCATCAAATATCAGTGATTGCTTGGAATCCAAATCAGATCCAAGACTTGAATCATGGTTGCTTAAGATCTCCTTTGAAACATTTGAGGTGAGATCTAAACTAGTAAATTCATGAGAAATTATCCCAAGAAAATGGCAATGGCCATCATCTTCAATAACCTTTTGAAAGCATGAAATAATGATCATATAGTAGAACATAAGAGGTGAGTGATCAAGGAGAGCGAATGCATTAACTCCAATGACTGATTTGACCTCCAAAACATTCATGAGATCATGATGCAAACCAATAGGCTCTGGTGAAAGAGAGGATTTAGGACCTTCTGCAATTTCTAGAGTGTGAGCTGACACAAAATTCGAAATAGAAGAAAATTGGAGCATGAGTGTAGAATCTGCAAGATATTCTTCTTTGTGGACAACTTCAATATGAGATATGTTTGATATTGGTTCATGATTAATGAGATCATCAAGGAGGGAGAATGCATCACTTTGCTTGCTCTCGAAAGGGTTTGGACCAATCCCTTCATTCTGTCTACTAAATATTTCATCCAGGTGGGACCATAGCTCTTTTGGAGATTCAACATCATCAAGGGAGTAGAATACCATGCTTTGAGACATGGCATACATCATGGTTACAATAGCTCTTCCACCTTCATCTAACCAGTCATTCTCTTCTTCGGAGGATTCGAACTCTCTTTCAAAACAATAATCAAAGAGATCATGGCTCTTCAAATATGCTATCATTTTTGGTTTCCATTCAACAAAGTTGAATAGATAAAGAGGAATTTCTTTGAAATTCATGGAAGCTGTAGAAGACCTGCAAAAACAATAGAAATATCTACAACTGCTACTGCTGCAAAAGTGCAGAAACTGTTGCAACTACTGCACTCGAAATCTTGATAATAACTTGCAAAAAACTATAAGGAATGGAGATAAACAATACTCTCAACATGCTCTGATACCATGTGAAAATCCTCACAACAGATCTAACAGCTAATGTATACCTCACAAGAAAGAATTTAGGAATAAGATTCAGAGTGGTCAATCAAGTAAAATGAGCAACATAATAATAATACAGTAGAACTCGGATAGAAGCAAAATAACTTCACACACACTAATTCATTAATCACAATATGGACAAATAAGTAGTACAATGCATGAGGATTTGAATGCCAAGGTGCAATTCGAATTAGACTTCATGGAGTGATCAAAAGATCACTGGAGTGTCATTGGAGCACAACTAGAAGTCTTCATCATCATCAGTGGAGTCATCAATGCTCAAGTAACTGTCAACCATCAGTCAAACTAAGTCTAACTGAGTGTGGTAGGTGTAACTGAGTGTATCTGAGTGTAATTGGCACAAACTGAATGAAGGAGGCTCAGTGGAGGGCGCATGAGGAGCTAACTAGAGTCAGAATGGGTAGTCTAGTCTCACTGGAGGTCCATCGGAGTGATACAGTCAGTTGAGAGTCAGTCTAGCCTTAAATCAAGGAAATAAATGATGATAACTCAATTAACTGAAGTGTAACTGAGTGGTAGGTGAGAGAGGACGAGTGGCTTCCTTAAATCAAGGAGGAAGGGCGCACTAAGCTATAGGAGGGCTAAAACTGATCTGAGAGAAGCTCCCGGGGGCTGGATAACTGAGGCTAGGTGCTGGGACTGATGACTGGGATGCATGCAATTGCATGCTGCATGCAGAAATGCATGCAAGACTGAAAATGCAAATAATGAAAATGCTGGTAGGACTAGGATGGAGTATAGGAATATCCTAACAGTTATAACTTCTTCCACGGTTATACATAGCTTTGATGTTGGATCTTCTAGCAATCAATCTTTCGGAATTCCTTCTCCCTACCTCCCTTCATCTCAAGACATCATGGCATCTATACGAGCCGAAATGGCCAGTCTAGCCAACGAACAAGTGGCAACATAACAATTTAGACATGAAACTGCTCAGATACTGGCTTCAACCTTGCAATACCCACCTATGACCCCTTATCAAGCTGTAATATCTCAGGATTCCCCAACGCCCCGATCTTCATCCCGTGATACCACTTACATCGAATCATATGTAGGTCGTTCAGGACCCATAGACTAGACCCAACCAATTTGATTCCCTGATACCTCAGGCACAACAAACATCTTCGATCCAGCCTCCTCGTTATGGAACACAACTCTGGGGAAAGCCCTCGATGATTTTCGCACTTTTTCAGTACCTATGCAACTGACACCCGAAAGTCCTCTACAACCGTCCCCACATCTATTACCAACTGAAATTTTTGGTACATCTTCGGGGAACATTCCTGTCATGAGGTCAAACCCTATTTTTTCATCAGTTCCCTTATCATCTGGACCTAGTGAAATATCTTCTTCACAAGTCGGCACCACTTGTGAAGCCAGCCAACCTGCACAACTAAACTCTTCTAATGTGCCCATTAGAAGACCATCCATTCCTATTGTTCGAACACCCAATGTGACTAGAGGTCAATATTCAGCCACAATTTACACTATTTCTGGAGGACAATCATTTATTGGAGCCCTAAGCAGACCCATTAACCAACCTCCTCCATCTGGACCATCTACCATGTGGGGACCACACACCTCACTTTTTGGAGGACAACCATCTTTTAGTGCCCCAAGTGGGACCAACCAACAACCTCCTCCATTGACATCATCTGCTCCGTGGGGATCACACAATCAACCTGGCGGTGGACAACCTTTTGCTAGTACCCCAAGCGGTACCAACATCCTATTCCCTTCGTCAGGTCCAATTCCTTCTTAGGGGCCACAAGTCCCACCTACTGGGGGGAATTCCATATTTGGAAACCAGAATTCTGGCATATCCTATTCAGGTTCCTTGAACAATCAATGGAACCCACCTCCTCAAACCCCGTCTCTTAATCAGAGCGGAACAAAAAACCCATGGTCCCCATTCTTTCAGGAACCCCCCTCCGCTCAAGGCATGGGAAATCCACCCAACCAAGGATTTGGAAACAACCCTTGGGTTCAACAACCCCAAGTCTCTACACCATTTATTCCCACCCAACAATATGCCGAGCAACTGGTATCCAACTCGATTCCGAATCAATTTATCAATCCTATGATTTCGAACCAACCACCGATGAACCAGATGATCCCTAACTCTTAAAAATTCCAATAGTACCCTGCGAGTAATATGTTTGGGTACAACATGCAACAATATGCGGTGCAATGCCCCACAAGCATCCCAACACCCTATTAGTACTACTCATTCCTGCAACCCAATCAACAAATTCCATTTCTGGCCACATTAGGCTTACCCGACTTGTCTATACTTATCAATGATCCTATTTGGCACGAACCTCACTGGCCACCCATCCCTTCCAAACTACCATTGGACATCCCAAAGTTCGATGTGAAACCCGGGGAAGATCGAAAAAATCAAGTTATGACATTCCATATTTGGTGTTCTTTGAATTCACTAATGGATGATTCTATTCGACTATGACTCTTCCAACGTACGCTCAACGATACGGCAGAAAAATGGTATATCGAGTTGCCTCAAAACTCCTTCAGAGATTTCAACACCCTGGCTATGCATTTTTTGACACACTTCTAGCTTCCCATCCAATATGATATTGGAACAGACTTGTTAACTTTGTTGCACCAAACTACTTCCACCCACATATTTGATCACATTCATGAGTGGCAGAGACACTGAAGATTAATCAAGGCACCCATTCCAGACCAATTACTGGCTGATTGGTTCACAAAGTCACTACTGCTACCCATTGCTAGGGATGTTTCTAGGGGCAGACTTGTTATATAGGAACAAGAAATATCTCATGCATAGTATATGGATTTGGTTTATACCCAATCCAGAACGTTATATGAGCTCATTCCTCATGCCTCCTGCCCCACCAATGATCCATAAAATCCCGCTACCAAACCTCCTATCGATGGAGTAGTTGGTTCTGTGAAGGCTCATCCTGCAACCCAATCGAGTGGGCAACAAAATACTGTCACTCCACCTCAAACTCAGGCTACATCTAAAACATCTACCTCTCCTACTCAGTCCTCCTAGATGAACGACATCCAATCCTCATCACAACAATCCGGAGGGAAAAAGAAGAACGATAAAGGAAAATACAAGAAACCTTCTACTCAGCAGGAAAATCCTAAACCTCAACAGACCAATAATAACAACAAAGCTAGATGAAAAACAAAGTTTCCCTACCTCATATGTCAGGAAGATCATTGCACAAAATATGGTCCTTACAAAGAGGAAGTCAATAAATTTGTAAAAGGTTCTTCCTGCCCGACAGTGTTAACCGACCCTTTTCCTCATCAACAACAACAAATGGTCACACATGAACCCCCGCAAGGGGGAAACCAAAATAACTCTTCTAGAGCATAAACGTCCTCAAATCGCGAAGTTCTTATGATGAGTAACAATATAGTTCACATATCTACTTGTTCAAAGACGTATGATTCTATCCCAAGTTAGAACAAGACTGAGACAGCCAAAGGAAAGTCTCCCACAGAAGATCCCCCTTCAATGCCTCCTTCTAATGGTCATCTCCATATTGAGAGACCTGTCACTGATACCGTGTTGTGCCCACCCAAGGCCACCATTCAAAAGGAGACATTTAATCCAAACGCGTGAGCGGCCCAAAACTACAACATCATCGAAGAATTAGCTCAAGCAACTTGTGCCATGTCTACTCGTCGAAGAATTTACTTCAATCTGATCTAGGATATTAACTAAGAGAACAACATGTACAACATATCTACATCATATCAATCATGGACACAATAATGCAAGCACACAAGAGACAATAGACACACAGAGTTTCACTGGGGAAGGTGAAAATCCCCACAACTTCCTCAGAGATAGATAGAGAAATGATACAACCTAAGCATAAGAGATATACTCCTAGCAGCAGCTTCTCCTCCTCCACTAGTGCGCCACTCTCCAATGAGTGTAAGAGTGAGAAAGTGAATGATGAAATAGAGTGCCTCCCGCACTCTATTTATACTTGACTTGACTTGCCTAATAACCCTTACTAGGTCGGCCTTAACTTAACCACATAACATAATGCTGACAGGGCCGACCCCCAATAGGGTGTTCTAATAACCCTTTTACCCACATGACTCATACAAGGCCGACCCCAACAAGGTGGTCTAATAACTCATCAAGTATAAGTTACGACACTTACAATATAAATGACAACACTTCCGTATAGAGGAATAATAACATCTCTATAGGAATACAAACACTTCCGTATAGAGGAATAATAACATCTCTATAGGAATACAATATACATATATGAAATCCATTCTGAAGTTACAAATACATCAACACTCCCTCTTAACTAGGAAGGTATTTCTCGACACAGGTCTTCTAGCACAAGTCTTCTTCTATGGTTCATCGTCACTGGATCATCGACATTGAATCATCGTCATCGTCACTGCTACTGCTATCTCAATCAATCTCTGAACTACTCGTCATAGGAAGTTCTATAGAGCCAGTCCTTTTTCATACTGGATGTAGGCCCACTACCTATAGGTCTTCATCATTTGTGCAAATGGTCTGATAGAGGTGGTCTCTCAAGACTGATTTATGTGCTGATGCAATACCTGACAAGAGCATCCCAAGAACATTTATGTGCCTAAGCACGACTGGCAGGATCTCCCAGGACTAATTACATGCATCCCCTTCACAATACCTTTAAAGAGCATCCCAAGAACATTTATGTGCCGCAACACGACCGACAAGATCTCTAAAGAGCATCCCATGACTTATTACGAGCACACATCTCAACCTATCGGATCTCCAGGACTGATTACATGTGAATAGACAATACCTTTAAAGAGCATCCTAGGAACATTTATGTGCCACAGCACGATCGAAAAGATCTCTAAAGATCATCCCATGACTTATTACGAGCACACAACTCAACCTCTCGGATCTCCAGGATTGATTACATGTCTCCATAGCAATACCTCATCCCAGGACTGATTACGAGCACACAGCTCAACCTATCTGATCTTTGAGGAATGATTACATGCTACTTGCACAACCTGCCACATATCGTCTCTGACCTCCAAGTATCAACCTGATACTCATGATCCAACTAATCATCATCGCACGAAGCATCATCCTGATGCTCATGATCATACTGATCATCATCACACAGTACATCATCCTGATGTACATCATCCAGAGTATCATCCTGATACTCATCATACGTGATCATCCTGATCATCGTCACTGCACCGTCCTGATGCATATCATCTAGAGAATCGTCCTGATACTCATCATACATGATCATCCTTATCATCGTCACTGCAATGTCCTGATGCATATCATCTAGAGCATCGTCCTGATACTCATCATATGTGATCATCCTGATCATCGTCACTGCATCGTCTTGATGCATATCATCTGGAGCAACATCCTGAAGCTTGTCATCTATGATCATCCTGATCATACAATGCATCCACCTGATGCATACCAAGTATCTACCTGATACATATCACATACATGATCCACCTGATCATACAATGTATCCACCTGATACATATCATGCATCTACCCGATGCATATCACATACATGATCCGCCTGATCATACAGTGTATCCACCTGACACATATCATGCATCTACTTGATGCATATCACATGCATGATCCACTTGATCATATAATGTATCCACCTGATACATATACAAATATATGATCCACCTGATCATATCAAGCATCCAACATGATGCATATACATATACATGATCCAACTAATCATACCAAGCATCCAACATGATGCATATACATATACATGATCCAACTAATCATACAAAGCATCCAACTTATGCATATACAAAGAAGTAACTGGAGCATCATCCTGATGCTCATCAGACAGCGCTTATATCCACATCCATGGGAAGGATCCTCCTCTTTCCATGCTCAGAATGGCTCCTGCAAATGTGTCCATCACTTCTTCCTTGAAGTGTCATCAATCTGAAGAACACCAAGCCTCTCTCTGAAGTATTCAAACTTCACTCTGGCTAGTGGTTTCGTCAACACATCTGCAACCTGCTCATCTGACGCAACATACAGGAGCTTCACTGCTCCTCTCTGCACCATATCCCTGATATAGTGATATTTGATCTCAATGTGCTTCGACCTGTCGTGGAACACCAGGTTCTCAGAAAGCTTCACACAACTCTGGTTGTCACAAAAAATACCAATAGCATCCAATAGGAGATCAAATAACTCAGACAGTAGCTTTCTAAGACATACTTCCTCACAACTAGCCTAACAAGCTGCAACATACTCTGCTTCGGTTGTACTCAGTGCTACGCAGGACTGCTTCCTGCTAAACCAAGAGATCACACCTGATCCCATACTGAAGCAGCACCCAGAAGTGCTCTTCCTATCTGCAACATTGCCTGCCCAGTCCGAATCAACATAACCCTGCAACTTAAAATTTTGATTCGCATCATACTTGAGCCCATAGTCAATTGTACCCTTCAAGTACCTCATAATATGCTTTACAACAATCAAGTGAACACCTCTGGGATCCATCAGGAACTGGCTCAATGTGTTCATGGCAAAGCAAATGTC
Organism: Larix kaempferi; assembly: GCA_027924585.1. Classification (NCBI taxonomy): domain Eukaryota; kingdom Viridiplantae; phylum Streptophyta; class Pinopsida; order Pinales; family Pinaceae; genus Larix; species Larix kaempferi. The sequence goes on along the minus strand of BSBM01000616.1, from coordinate 10,375,177 downwards.
TGGTCTTGTGTTCATCAGGTACATCAAGGACCCAATCATCTAATGATACACCGTGACATCAACCAGATCAGATGAAGCATCACACAGAAGCTTCAGGTTCAATTCCATAGGTGTGGCCATGGCCTTGCAGTCCATCATCCCAAACCTCTTCAGGATCTCTACTGCATACTTCCCTTGTCCAAGGAAGATCCCATCTGCACTCTGCCACACCTCCATGCCTAGAAAATAGTGCATCATCCCCAAGTCCTTCATCTCGAACTCGGTAACAAGCTTCCTCTTGGTATCGGAAATCAATCCATCCTCGCCTGTAACAAACAGGTGATCCACATACAGAATTAGTATCACAGGATTTCCTTCCTCAACCTTGTAGTAAAGGTTGGAATCTGCTTTATTCTTAGTAAATCCCAAACTTGATAGAAAGTTGTCTATCCTACAATACCAAGTCTTAGGAGCTTGCTTCAAGTCGTACAAGCATTTCTTCAATCTACACATATATGACTCTCTGTCATGTGTCTCAAAACTGAGTGGCTGCTCCAATTAGAGAGATTTTGAGGTCAAAAAATGGCCTCCTAAGAGATGTACTACAAAAATATGAGATATATTAAAATATTATGAATTGGGGGTTTTATGGGGTAGGTATATATGACAAGTCACCTCCCACACTATTTTCTATGCACAATATAAATAACCATGGTTGAGTTACTTTTCAAAATTCACTAGAAATAAAATTAATAAAATAAGTCTACATTGATGTGACTAAGATTCATTGTAAATTCTCAAAAATGTATTGTCCTTTAACATTTATTTGTCTTGAACTTGCAAATGAAATTAAATAATAAAAAACACTTTTAAGAGCTATTTTTTTAATTTTATGTTGACTTTTTATATTTAGTACTTTTCTCATGAATTTAATAATGTAATTTAATTGAGAATTTATTTACATGTAAAATGTCAATAATATTATTATAATCCATATTGCATTATTATTATTATTATTATTATTATTATTATTTATTAAATCTATTATTATTCTTTATTAGTTTGACATTATATTATTAAATAGAATGGAGTGAATATATAATTTAAAATTAAAAACATAATAATGATAATATATTATTTTATAAAAAAATGTGAAAGGACTTTCTTTATGAATTAAGAGTACTTCACTTGAAAATGACAATAATATTATTTTATGAGAAAGTGTGAAAAGACATTCATTATGAGTACTTTACTTGAAAATGACAATAATATTATTTTATGAAAAGACTATCATTATGAGTACTTTACTTTATGACTTAAAAGTACTTACACCACTACCTTGGTTAACTATGTGTTTTCATCCACCATAGAAAATTTGACAAATAAGCATTCTTAACTTATGCAATGCCACCTCACCAAGGGGGATGATGTCATCTACTAGAATGTGATTGGTTGTATTTTATAGTACATTTTCTTTGTTTTGAGGCCATTTTTTGACCTCAAAGGCATACACTTCCTCTTCAACTACACCATTCAAGAAATTTGTCTTGACATCCATCTGGTGTATCTTCCACTTCATCACTACAGCCAGGGAAAGTACTGATCTGATGGAAGTGTACTTGGCTATAGGTGCAAAAGTCTCTTCATAGTCAATCGCTCCTTCTGGAAGAAGCCACGAGCTACAAACCTCGCTTTGTTTTTCTCCATGCTACCATCTACATCATGCTTGATCTTATAGATCCATTTGGAAGTCACAACAAACTTCCCTTCAGGTCTTGGGACCACATCCCAAACATGATCGATTGGTACTTCTCGACTATGGCATCCTTTTACTGTATCCCGTATCCTGGGAATGTTAGATTCTTCAATATCTTCAGTAGATAGTTTGAAATTCATTGTTGGAACAAATGTTGTAATCCTTCTTTTGTAGGCGATGGTATACAATCTTTCCTACAAAACAAGTTAAATTGCATGATTAGAAACATCTCATAGTTCACAGAGCAAAGTCTTATACATAAAGGCATATGTCATACAGTCATGCAATTATCTTAGCCAATGCTTCAATACAACATTTATCCATATCCCGTAACTTTCTAGATGCCTTCCAATATCTACTAGAACATTGTTAAGAGTGTGCACAACTCCCAACATGTCAGGAAAGAGGTTTCATTCTAGATAAGTAGCAATGGAATGTTGTACAGTGCCATAGGCCACTTACCCATCACATGCATATTAGTAGTATACTGTTCATTAATGCAATTATTCTAATATGCATAATACACACCCTAAGTCTAGGAACATAAGCATATACATCATTGAGCAATATTATTTAAACAAACAAGTATGCAAGAAATGACAATTCAAATACTTATCTTTGTTTGGTTGTAGGGTGGACTCCCTCTCAATATTTGCTTCCTTGCAGAAACTGTTGGAGTGTGCTCCCTCTTGATCTTTGCTTCCTGGATTACCTGTTTTTGAACTTATATCTATCCTCGATCACTATGCATACTTACTAGTATCATCATTGTGTTATCCTCGAGGTCTCATACATACATTCATTAGTATAATCTTAATACTTATCAAAACAGAATAATCTTAAACATGTATGGTCAAGATCATTTCATACACAGATAATTTATCACAATTCTTTTACTCATGCATATTCCTATTTGACCATAGGACTTTTCTGGTTAGTCATATCATCAATCAAAGTGAGAAGCATAATATGCCTAAACCCATGATTACTAACTTCAATGAATAATCATTATTAATCATGCCATGTATACTTATATAAGAGATCCTAACACAAGGTAGGATTCTAACTTGATATAGGAAAAACATACCTGGATTAGCATTCTAGCTAGTTATGTCCCGCATAATGTCTTCTTATTCTCTTCAATTACTTGTGCTAGTAACCAGCATATCTCATAGGTTAACCATTATAGAACCAAGTTATGCATACCTCGTAAGTCATACCTGTCGAGTTTGCTTGTAATCTTCTTATGTAAGGCCTTAGCCTCATCTCCCTCTAAAATAGGAACTTCTTCACTTATGCTGGTGACCAATCCATTCTCTTCTAGGATTAACCCAATCCACTTGATTTGCAAAAACTAGATCTGGAGCTGGATTAGGGTTTGTTAGGAAAACCCTAAAAATTCAAACTTTGAATTTCAAACTTCTGAAAGGATAGAAAGATGCGCATTGATAAGCTGATCAACCTAGTATACTCAGAATTTGAAAACTGCAAAGTTTCACCCCTCAAATTTGCTTTTCAATCTTCTGGATTCACTAGGGAGGACCCTGAATTAGGGTTTGAGTTTACCGAAGCTTCACCCAACCAAATAGTTTGATCCAAATCACTAAACTTCTATTTTTCCAAGGAGCTTCTAGCTATGGTCACAGATTTCAAAAATTCCCATTTTTGCAGAAGCCCTAATTTTCCACTTTTCCGATCAAAGTCCCGAACTAGGGTTTGATAAAGCCTGACCTTTTTTCCAACCAAAAAATTCGATCTTGGTCTCTAAATTTCAATTTTGATGAGGAGCATCCATCCATGGTATCCAATACAAAAATTCCAACATTCTCCGAAACCCGAAATTCTCGGAGCCATGAATGAAGGTGCTCAAAATCCAATTCTCTTTTGACATAAATATGCACCTGATTGTTTCTGGTGTAACTCCAAAATTTCAGATCTACAGGGTCTGAAAATGGTTCCTGTGGTAGTCTGACCTATTATCTTTTCAACCCCACAGGTCTGACCTCAAATGCATTCTCTAAGAGATATTTATGCCAAGTGTCGCAACGTGACCTGTTTATGGGATAAAACATGAGAGTGAACTTGTACAGAGTGCCACGTGCCACTGGTTCATCTTCGGCCTCTGAAAATTGCATCTGTGAAAGTACCACCCATTCCCTACCTGTCACGTTTTATGAAATTGCATTTGGAGCTTCCTATCCCAATTTGTGACCTTTTATCCTAGGTCACCTATTTATGACTGAGATCTCGAAGAGGCAGAAACCCTATATTGTATAGATCATAAAAATGAAAGTACAATGAATTAGAGGCTCTCCTATGGACACAAGGTACATGCGGATCTTATCTTGGAACTGTAAGATTTTTAGATCCTGAAACCTCTCCTAAATGAATTTATAGCGAAAGTGCTATGATGATTGGTTTTTTCTATATCAAGCCCTAGCTTCTCAAGTGCAACAAGTGTCATAAATGCCATACCATGCCTTCTTTCAGGCTAGCTCTGATACCATGTTAGGTTTTCATAATTTACTTCAATCTGATCTAGGATCTTAACTAAGAGAACAACATGTACAACTATCTACGGCATATCAATCATGGACACGATAATGCAAGCACACAAGAGACAATAGACACACAGAGTTTCACTGGGGAAAACCATAAAGGTGAAAAACCCCACAACTTCCTCAGAGATAGATAGAGCAATGATACAACCCAAGCATAAGAGATATACTCCTAGAAGAAGCTTCTCCTCCTCCACTAGTGCACTACTCTCCAATGAGTGTAAGAGTGAGAAAGTGAATGATGAAATAGAGTGCCTCCCGCACTCTATTTATACTTGACTTGACTTGCCTAATAACCTTTACTAGGTCGGTCTTAACTTAACCAAATAACATAATGCTGACAGGGCCAACCCCCAATAGGGTGGCCTAATAACCTTTTTACCCACATGAATCATACAGGGCCAACCCGAACAAGGTGGTCTAATAACCCATCAAGTATAAGTTATGACACTTACAATATAAATGACGACACTTCCGTATAGAGGAATAATAACATCTCTATAGGAATACAATATGCATACATGAAATACATTCTGAAGTTACAAATACATCAATATTATTTACCCTGTTCCATTGACATATTGGGTGTCCAACATCGTTCCCGTCGCAAATAAACAAGGTACGATTAGGGTCTGTGTCGATTACAGATACTTGAACAAAGCTTGTCCAAAGGACAACTACCCAACGCCTTTTATCGACCAGATTATCGACAATTGTGCCGGGAGTGTCCTCTTCTCATTCATGGATGGCTTCTCTAGCTATAATCAAATTGAGATACTCCCATACGATCAGCACAAAACCATGTTTATTTTCCCATGGGGGACCTTTACGTACCGCAAATTACCCTTTGGTGTTAAGAACGTCGGGGCCACTTTTCAACGGGCCATGTCATACACGTTTCATGATATCAAGCATGTTGTGGAACCCTATCTGGATGACCTAACCATGCATTCCAATTCATGAGAGCACCATCCAGATCATCTGAGTGCAATATTCTCACGATTTCCTCACTACAACATTCGCCTGAATCCACATAAATGCGTATTTTGTGTTGAAGCCGACAGATTGTTAGGTTTCATTATCACCAAGGACAGCATACGCCTTGATCCATCGAAGGTGGAGGCTATTTTAGCCTTACCTTCCCCTTCCAATATCCCTGAAATCCAAAGTTTGCAAGGGCATGCAAACTTCTTATGTCGCTTTGTTTGCAACTTCACCAAGATCACTAAGGGCTACATGAGGCTTCTCAAAAAATACATTCCTTTCATCTGGGATGATGAATCCCAACAGTATTTTAACAACCTGAAAAATGCCCTTACTAATGCACCCATGATACAACCCCTTGACTATACATGGGACTATATTTTATATCTCGTCGCTTCTACTACCACAGTTGGCATGGTGTTGGTTTAGGAAGACAATAACGAACAAGAACATGTTGTGTACTATCTCAACAAGAGTCTCATTGACTCCGAGACATGTTACTCACATGTGGAGAAGATGGCTCTGGCCACAGTCTTTGCGGTCCAAAGGTTCATACACTATATTTTGCTTTGCAAAACTACTGTTATCGCGAACTTCAACCCAATGTATTATATCCTAACACATCAAGTGCTAAGGGGAAAATATTCCTGTTGGATTGTCATTCTTCAAGAGTTTGATTTGGAATTCGGCAAAGAGAAATCCAAAAATATTTGGTCTTTGCCGAGATTATTTATGCATTTCCCTGTTCCGATGATCAATTAGAGCCCATCGATTCATTTCCAGATGAATCCTTGTTTCTCATTGGCACAACTGGCCCTTGGTATGGAGATATCATCTTGTATCTCCAGAACCAACGCTTTCGGCCCACCTTAATCGTGATGACCATTGCCATATTCGACACCACGCTAAGTATTATCTTATCATTAACGATACATTGTATCGTCGTGGTATTGAATCTGTGCTACGTCGTTTCTTAACCCTCGACAAGGCCGAACATCTGTTGAATGACTTCCACTCCGAAGCATGTGGTGGTCGCCTTTCTGGATGGCTACTACCCAAAAGATCTTGTGAGCGAGTTACTTATGGCCTTCGATCTTCAAAGATTGCATTGAAGCGGTTAAGAAGTTCCCCCCATGTCAATTCTTTCACTCTAAGAAATGCTCGCATCCCAGTCCCCTCCACCCTGTCATTTCCATTGACCCCTTTGCAAAATGGGGTATTGATTTCACGCATTGTAAGCCCACTTCAGTTGGGGGGCATAGTTATGTCATTGTTGCCATTGACTACTTTACAAAATGGGCTGAAGCCATGCCTAAATACACCGAGGACAGAAAAACAACAGCACTATTCATATTCAATCACATTGTAGCCAGGTTCGGCGTCCCGCAAACCATCATAACTGATCATGGTTCCCGCTTCAGGAATCACATGATGGAAGAATTGAGTGCCAAACTAGGTTTTCACCATGAAAACTCAACCCCATATTACCCACAAGCTAACAGTCAAGTAGAGGCAATTAATAAATTCTTGAAACGCATGATCCAACGCACCGTGGGCACACAAAAATCAAACTGGCACTTAGCTCTCTTTTCAGCTCTTTGGGCCTACAGGAATTCGGTTAAAAATGCAATCAGGTTCACACCATTTCAATTGGTGTATGGCTTGGAAGTGATCCTCCCGATTGAGTGTGAAATACCATCTCTTAAGCTAGCAGTAGAAATTTTACCTAACACCATCGCCGAAGAAGAACGGTTTCTATATCTGGCCAAGCTAGATGAAACTCGTCAAGACGTTGCACTCGCTAATGAAGCTCACAAAAAGCGCATCAAATATCAGTACGATAAATCCATTCAACCTCGGGTATTTAATGAGGGAGACCTAGTCCTTACCTACGATCAGATGCATGACAAGCTAGGTAAAGGAAAATTGGAATCTACGTGGTACGGTCCCTACATCATAAAACGTGTGTTATAGAAAGGAGCTTGCGAGCTTGTCAATTGTGATGGTGTACCTTTGGGTCATCCCCGTAACATGATCTACCTAAAGAGATTCTATGCTTAGGACTATCCTGCATATAACATCATGTACATAATTTAATTAGCATCATTTTAGTTCACTTTTGCGTGTGAATATTCTATCTCATACACCACTGTTATTTATCTCAACTTGTGCTTGTATGCACAAATGTCAACGTACTATGGATTCGCAGATGGTGCGAGTCGACATACTTGGAACCTTGCTTCCACAGCATGGGTACTGTATTCCCCTGCCGACGAGTTGATATCCGCAGGTGGCATCTGTTTAGGCCCCGCAACAAACAACATCGTGGAGTACCATGCAGTTATTAGACTCCTAACTGAAGTTGCTTCTCTAGGGATCCGCACCTTTTTAGTCTACCTGGACTCTCAACTCATGGTATCTCAGTTGAATCACGTCAACACCATCTGTGATCCTACATTACTTCAATTATTCAGAAAGGTACACCTCTTCGAAAGATCATTTGACTATATCAAGTATCAACATGTACCAAGAGAATTCAATAGGGTGGCTGATTCGTTAGCCAACTATATATTGGATTGGCATCTGGCCCACATATGAAAAAAATATCATAAAAAATGCATGCAAAAAGTGTAAATACATAACTCGTAGTAAATAAACAAGCTATAGAGATAGGTCCATGTATATAAATATCATGTAAAAAGTGTTTTTCCAAAGTACAATAGCATGATGAGTCCAAAAGACAAAGTTGGGATCATGTCCCATAAAAAAATTGGCTCTCTAGCCTACATATCGTGTACATGCCGCTAGCAACACTACTGCCTAAACACTACTCATGAGTCTCACAGTGCTTGTGGTAGCATACGACTGCTCTTGCCACACGATGGAGCAATCTACCAATACGCTCTAGAACCCCTACAGTATGCCTCTGAAGGTGGAAAGGTATATCAAGCATCCTCATAGGAGGGACACCCATCGTCAAACCCTGTAGGTTCTGCTCAACATCGCGGATTCCTCCTGCCTCCTCCTCCTCCTCCTCATCTTCAACATGATTCTGAATCCCTCGTCGATGCAGTGGTGAATACCCCGCTGGCCTCCATGGTCCACGATTTGCGACAGTGCACGTACATATGTTATATCTTTTCATGCATTGAAAAACAACAAATATATATATATATATATATAAACACATATTTGAAGGTCACATACCTAAGTCATCCCAATCATCATCCTCATGCAATACCAGATCAATATCTCCTTGGAAGTCCACCTCGTCATAAGGATAGTCCTCAATCATGATAATATTCTCCTCAAGCCACGAGAAGAAGTCCTCGTGAAATTTTCCACATAAGATCCAAAGAGATGATGTAAACCTCACAATGAAAGAATTTAGGAATAATAGAAGAAGAGACAAGCAATAGAACTTAGATCCAAAGAAACTCTGATTGAGACAGAATAATTACACATGTTACATTAAACTGAATAATAAACAGGTAAATATACAATGCTGAGTATGAGGATTCGAATTCACTAGGAGGAATTCGAATTGGCCTTCATGCATAGATCCATAATCAGTGGAGAGTCATCAATGCCTAACTAGGAGTCCACCTTCTCATCAGTGAAGTCATCAATGCACAAGTAATGATCAACCGGGAGTCAAACTGAGTCTAACTAAATGTGGTTGGTGTAATTGGCACATGGAAGCACTAATATAGTGAAGGAGGCTTAGTGGAGGGCGCCATAGGAGTTAATTGGAGTTAGAATGGTCAATCTAGTCTCACTGGAGGTCCAACAGAGTGATAAACTTAGTAAAGAGTCAGTTAATCCTTAAATCAAGGAAATAACTGAAGATAACTCAATATAACTGAATATAATTGGACTGGTAGGTGAAGAAGGCACCCTTGTCATGCAGTGGAGCAAAGGAGGGCGCATTAGTCACTGGGAGGCCTAGAAATGATCTGAAAGAAGCTTTGGGGGCTAGTTTGTTGAGGACTAGGTGCTGGGACTGATGACCTAGAATGCATGCAAACCCTAATTTTTCATGCATGACTGAAAATGAAAATGACTGGAAAGCTAGTAGGACTAGGATGGAGTATAGGAATATCCTAACACCCCCCCTTAATCCATCCTGGGCCTTGGTAACTAGGACCAAAGGTCACCCATACAATAAATGAAATGATAATAAAATACATAACTATCCATAAACTGAGGAAATGGGGGAAAACCTCCTGGGAAAAATAACCCCCCCTCAAAAGAACAGTAAATAACTCAAAGAACCCTCATGCAGAAAAGAAAGAAGCTTTCATTAGTGAAAACTTTTGCAAAAGACTTGGCAAGCTGATCCCATGTAGGAAGGTCTCCCGCTGTGTGGAGGATGAAGCAAGTATTTCAAGAACTTTTTCTATATCTTGAGCGAATGGAACATGAGTAGTCTTCCCAAAAGATGGAAGAGAGAATCCCATCATCATGCTGCATCTCTCATGGAGAGATGGATGGCATAATGAAGGGTTAGCATGCTGCTGAAGTCCAGTAGTTCTGTAAGCAAATAAATCATCAACTGTGTTCTCAGTAGTAGCAAGGACTGTGTGAGAACATATTTATCTTGAATCTGGACTGAGAATAGGTGTTGGTTCTGAATCTTCTTGAACCATGATCTCAACATCAAAATCTTGATCTTCTTCTTCACTAGAATAGGAGTCACTGGAATAGAAGTCACTGTGATCTTCATCAGAATCTGAAGGAGTAGTTGGAGAGAAGGGCATGAAGTGTGAGAACTCATATGCCTTTGAGGCATGATTAGCAATCCCATTCGCTATAACCTTTCCAGTGGAGATTTCTGTAATTTCTACTGTGTCTGGACCAAAAATTACTTGTTTTGGAGATCCTATATGAGTCATTTGATATACTGACAACAAATTAGCTGTAAGAGAAGGAACAAATAAGACATTTTTGAACTTACCATGCTCCATATGAACTGTACCCAAACCTTTGGTAGAAATCTGAGAGTTGTCTCCCATGTGAATGGTAGGCCCATCTTGGAGATCCAAAGAGGAGAAGGATTATTCTTGTGCCATCATGTGGTTGGAAGTTCCATAATCTATGAGGAGAGCTTTTGTCTTTGAAAAACCAGCCATCAATGCATGACAATCATCAGATCCACTTCTAGAATCAGACATCTTTGCTTCTTTTGGAACAACAATTTGGTTTTGTTCAAGAAGCTTGTTCAAAAGATCAATCTTCTTATGCATGCAAGCATGCTCAAGATGGTTTCCTCTCTTGCAGTAGGTACAATTAGGTCTCTTTTGTTTGTCATTCTTGGATCTTGAAGGTTTCTTTCCTTTGCCTTTTTGTCCCCCTTTTGCATTCGCTCCACTTAATTCACTAGCTAAAAGAGCTAGATCTCTGGAGGTTTTGATGGCACCCATTTGAATCAATTTGTCCTCTTCTTGAATGAGAGCGGTAGTAAATTTTTCCAAGGTAGGAAACTTCTATCCAGGGATTGACATTCGCCCAGAATGGAAAGTAGAGACAAAAACAAAAAATTGAGATCCAAGTTTGCTCAAAATGGAGAGTACTAATTGCTCATCACTTTTGGTGATGCCACAATGCTTGCATTGAGTAACCAAATTCTGAAATTTTGAGATGAATGTTTGAATGCTCTTGAAATTGCTAGGTTGCAGAGAAGCCAATTCATTTTCAAGAGTGTAGCCTCTCATCCCATCTTGTTTGCCAAAAAGGTTCTCCAATTTGGTCCATAACGCTTTTGGAGACTTCAAACCTTCAGCATGGAACAATAGATCTTTGGACATGTAAAGGCATATGTATCCAAAGGCTTCATCCAATTTGGTTAGATGCTTGATTCTTTCTCTAGCTATATGTGGTGTGGCATCTTTTTCATAAACCAATCTTTCAAACCCTTTTGTCATCAAGAAAATCTTCATCTCACTCTTCCATTTGAAGTAATTGAAAGGAGTGAGAAGTATAGGAGAAGAAGGAGCATTCGAATTGCTCATCTTGACTGCTTGAACAAGTGCAAATAGAAAGCTGTTGAATCTGCTGCTGCAACTGTTGGAACTTCGAAATACCTGCAAAAAACTCTCAAGAATGGAGGTAGAATATACTCTCAAATGGCTCTGATACCATGTGAAATTTCCCACATAAGATCCAAAGAGATGATGTAAACCTCACAATGAAAGAATTTAGGAATAATAGAAGAAGAGACAAGCAATAGAACTTAGACCCAAAGAAACTCTGAATGAGGCAGAATAATTAAGCATGTTACATTAAACTAAATAGTAAACAGGTAAATATACAATGCTGAGTATGAGGATTCGAATTCACTAGGAGGAATTCGAATTGGCCTTCATGCACAGATCCATAATCAGTGGAGAGTCATCAATGCTAACTAGGAGTCCACCTTCTCATCAGTGAAGTCATCAATGCACAAGTAATGATCAACCGGGAGTCAAATTGAGTCTAACTGAATGTGGTTGGTGTAACTAGCACATGGAAGCACTAATATAGTGAAGGAGGCTCAGTGGATGGCACCATAGGAGTTAACTGGAGTCAGAATGGTCAATCTAGTCTCACTAGAGGTCCAACAGAGTGATAAACTCAATAAAGAGTCAGTTAATCCTTAAATCAAGGAAATAACTAAAGATAACTCAATATAACTGAATATAACTGGACTGGTAGGTGAAGAAGGCGCCCTTGTCATGCAGTGGAGCAAAGGAGGGCGCATTAGTCACTGGGAGGCCTAGAAATGATCTGAAAGAAGCTTCGGGGGCTAGTTTGCTGAGGACTAGGTGCTGGGACTGATGACCTAGAATGCATGCAAACCCTAATTTTGCATGCATGACTGAAAATGAAAATGATTGGAAAGCTAGTAGGACTAGGATGGATTATAGGAATATCCTAATAGTCCTCGCCGAAAGCTAGGATCTGCGGCCCACCGATCTGTCCGGCATAATCACTCCACCTCCCCATCCGAGGCTTGGATGAGGGACGAACTAGCCTATCTATCCGATGGCGCAGCAATGAAACCCTCTCTAGGAAGAACGTGACTAGGATACTTCCATATCCAAACTGGTGGATATCCCCGTTCTTGCATTTGGTAGCCTGATCCTTGATATTTCCCAAGAACCCCTCACACCAATTGAATAGTCTTGGCTCCATCCATTCTACCACATAAGTCATTTGTGCCTTGGTAGCATGGTGGGCCCCCACGCTCCCCGCCACACATGCTATAGTATACAAAATAGTCCTAAAGGGAAGTTCTATCACATCCGCAATGAGCACCTTCCCGCTCTTCTTGCGGGACCCTTGTCTACAATAGTGGGCAATATATGTGTCTGTGGTCTCCTCCGAAGTTCTATGCCCGACCAAATGGACCTGTGCCCCTCCCTTGGAGAGACTGGTCAAGAAGTAAATATCCTCAAGTTCAATCTCGAGTGTGTGCTCCCTGATACAGAAAGCTTGGATATCAGTATCCCACATCTGGATGATATAGTTTAACAATTTCCCTTGCTTACGGATACCTCTTATCTTGAAGAACTTTAGAAAACCACATTCTGGTAATGCTGCAAGTGTGGCATCATCATTTAGGGCTGCCCTCTCATCTCCTTCAAGCTCTCTTTCTTTCCAATCCAGCATTTTCACTCTAGTGAGTTGCAATCACCTACAAATCATCAAAAGAGACCTTAGTTAGAAGTTGGAAGCTTACTTTCATGCCAATTAAGAGAAACAAACTTTTTCTTTTCAAGCTCTGTGGATTTTCGTGCCTGGACAGTGTTTAGGGACGCGAAAACTTATAATTTTCGCGCCCCTCTCAAAGCCATAAGGTGAAAATACCCAGATTTTCGTGCCTCTTGACATAGAGAGGGCACGCAAATCTCAGTGGAGAAAAAAGGTGCCCTTTCCAGACTAGAAAAACTTGCATGAAATGAGAAGATAAAGGAATGAAATGAAAGAGGAGGCTGAGATGATCTACCTGGTTTGAATGATGGTTGAAATGGTGCCCTGGATCTCTTGATATCTTCAGTTGAATATTTGCTCTCTACAAGGTAAAAAATATCCTTTGAGTTAAAATGGCCAAGTCACAATGGGTAATTTCTCTATTCACCCTCTTTTATACATATTAAGTGGTTATTTGTACCTATTATTTTATTTATGAAGCCTTTTAGAGTCAATTCTTCATATATTTTGATGACTAATCTCTTGTTTCCAGGATTTTTTTACCCCCTTTGGTAGGTTCTCATACACTATTCATATTGGTGTTGTGATATATTTGACCTATGCTTGAGCTTACTTTATCTTTTTTCGTGCTCTAGAACTAAACATGAAAAATATTCCAAGCGCTTTTCACACTTGAGTCGTGCTTGTCAAAACCAAGAAAAATGGTGTCGAGCCTAGTCGACTTTACTCGTGCTCGTAAAACGATGAGGAAAGTATTGTCTTGGTAATGTTTTATTCCCTTTTCGGACTAAGACGATTAACTCACGAAAAGGACCTTTGGAGTTCTCTTTAAGCTCTTTTCGGACTCCCTCGTTATGAAAAGATCGCCAAGTGCACTTGTCTCTTTCACACTTGTAAAAGTATTTGAAAGGACATCTATTCAGTGGTAGGTTATCCCTTTTTCAGGCCATCTAGACTATTTACAAGAAAGGTATACCTCAGTCAACCTTTGACTGGGAGAGTTCTTCCAGATATCATTTTACACTTTTCGGGTCTGGGGACTAACTTGTGATGAAAAATTCAATCCTGGAGTCTTCTTTAAGTTATTTTGGACTCTCTAAACATGAAAAAATGTCGAGTTTACCTTCTTTGGACTCGTTGAAATTTAACATCGAAGGGCTCGCGTTGGGACGAACCCCTCATTTCTCAGGCTCGTAAAACATGTGAGATTGGAATAGTCCATGGGATGAGATATACCAAGCATCTATTCTCCTCTTCAAGGTTGTTAAACTACAAAGAGGTACTCGTCAGTTATGATGGGGGGAAAATGGGGGAAATAGGCCGAATTCACCTTTTTTGCAGCTTGTGAGTCATCACCTTTGAACATGGCATGCATTTATATCTTGTCTTCTTTGGGTAGTCAGTCTCTTTGATGAGTTGTAACTACAACCCTGAGTCGTATTCTTCACTTTGAGTCCACCAGCCTCGTAGTTATTTCTGCTAATTAATCCCAGCTGCCAAGTCCTATCTCATGTCGTTACATGTTCAAAGGGTCATTATCACCTTGAGTCCACTCTTTTTAAGTTTTTCAACCCACCAGTCTTGTGTCAGTATGTGCTCTTTTAATCCATTGTTCCACACCTCTCTCTTATATCAGTTTCGCGTCAATGATGTGGAATTCATTATGGTCCACCTTTGACGAGTCTATTCCTATCGACATCAACTCTCTATCCAGGAATTCGATTTAGAAACTAACTTTAGTACCTTAGTACCTACATGCCTCAATGGCAGGTTTCCTCGTATTCGACAATAGGTTTTCATCATTGACCTATGATTGAATGATTCCATGAATGTTTGATGTCAAAACATCTATTCGCATTCGATGGACTGTACTAGAGATACCTTGGGGATCATTGTCATCATTGGTGATTTCCGTCGCGTTTGTTAACGGTTCATATCATTAACCGATAATCAAGCAGTTTCTACCATGTTTGACTTCAACACCTTGTAATCACATGGTTAGATTTTTATCAATTTGGTATCAGGTAGAAGACCTCAGACGCTCTTGATATTCCCCTTACGTCCGGGCTACGATGGTGATTATTGAGTAGGTCTCCACATTGATATCTTGTTGGTGGCCTCGTTTATGTACTGTCACACAGATCCACTGTTGTATTGGTCGTGGATGTGTTGTTATTTGATCACAGATCTATGTTTGTTCATAGTAGCTGTGACTCATTTGCGGTCTCTATCATGTCAATTCTATCATGGATCTGCATTGTATTGGTCGGAAACCATGCTTTGAGTTAGTTGTTCCAAGCATGGGTATGCCCACCTCGGTGGTATTTGACATCTTGTTTTCTGGAAGCTCCACTCCGACTTCCTTGATGCTATCTATGTGACCTAACTTATTTGTAAATTCTGTCGGCCATCAGTTTCTTCTGACCTCACACTTTAGGGGGCATCTGTTATACCTCAAAGTTACACTTCGAGCCTTTGTGTCACATCTTCGTGACATGCGACCTAGAGACACTTCCTCCTAATATGTGTTGTACCTTTTTGGTCCCCTCATTGGCCTCATCTGGAATCTTTTGAGACAAATCCAATCAACCCTAGTTGAATGACAACTCAATGGACCAAGTGTCACCTTGATTGACCTTCCTTTCCCTAATTTTCACACCCTGCTTATAACCCAAGGCGCGAAAATTCCCTATTTTTGCGCCTTGCATAACTGCTGGGGCACAAAATTCCCAACATTTTCGCGCTATGCTCAGTACAAGGGGCGAGAAAATATCAGTAACAACTCTTTGCTTGGATTTTGGATCTAACCTTCGGGATATTTTCTTGGGATTGTAGGTTTTGTTCGATCCTAACCTACCTTCCCTGTTTGGCTTGGCTCAACTCCTTGATCCACTAAACTCTGATCTAGATCTACCTTCTTCTCCATTTGGTTGGCCTCCCAAATCCTATAAGAGAGAGGCCCTCCATGAGCCAAGAGGAGGACATTTTTGAGGCATCAAACCTATGATCCTATAGGGTTTGCAGAGATAGCTTAAGGAAGGAAGCTTTGGAGCTGAAGGTTTACTTGGACATCAAGGGATCACTTTGTAAGTTTCTCCTAATTTCCATTAATAAAACTTGTCTTATTTTCCTATTTTGTGTGTTGTGTTTTAGTCATGAGCATGAGATGTATCTAACTTGATTTAGATATAATCTAGTATACAAGATATTTGGATATTTGCTTTGTTTGTTGTTTGCATGGTTTGAACAGGTTCTGCTCGTGGAATTCAAGACGGGAGTTGGAAACAAGACAAACACCCGGTTGAAAGTGACTTACACCATATTTTTCTCTCCAAATACATTTAATATATGTATGTAGTGATTAGATCTAGGATCTTAAGGTAGAAGTTGTTTGATAGTTGTCTTAGGTTAAGCTTAATTAATATCAGTTTAGTCTAAGGACAAGTCTAACTATCCATAGGACAAATGTTTCTATACAAATATGGGTGAAAAGACATCAAGGGTAGGGGACTTCGGAATATTTTCAAATTAGAGCCCACAAATTCAAAATATTTTGATTGAATAATTCAAAGCCAACCTTTTATTATCTTTAGAAAGGGAAAAGGTTGGAGATGATGGATGAAAAGAAACATAACTTCCACTTAATTTATTAATTTTTCTTTTTAATATTCCTCTCACATCACATTCCAACTTTATCAATCTAATTTATCCCACACATTTATAAATTCTTTCACAATATGGACTCTTAAACTTCCTTATTCTTTTCCAACTTTATACCACACATTTCTAAATTCTTTGGTAATGTGGCATTCAACTTCCTTAGTTTTTTCCACCTTTCCCGTTACCTCTTCATGCATATAATTATGTGAAAAAACCTCAATGCTACCAAAACACTAATTTCCAAATGGAGATTTTTTTGTCCTCGACACTATATGATCCATCTCTAGACCTTTCATTCCTTGGGGATTTTCCCTTTTCAAACCCCTTAATTCCTCCTAGGTTTTTTTGGAAACCTTCCCCCATTCCCATTTTCCCAAAGGATGTGGGTATTCCTCCTCCATATGCCCATGGACATGTAAAATCATTTATCTATAAAGAATTATCATATATTCGAAAACCCAACAGTGTTTTAATCTCCCAATTTCATTTCTACGAACTATGGCATGCCTTTTATAATGTCAATCTCAACCATGATTTTGGCCACCACCCTTTCATCAAATTGATAAAATAGATTTACTATTATGAATAACCTTCAAAATTACACTTTTCCTTTATTACAGGGAAATAGTTGATAGCTTAACCCACATTGGTTGTGTTTTCTTCTTCTCCATCCTTGGATCGAAACACGAGGACCTTTTCCTTAGAAACAAAAATGGTATACCCCCAATACCACCTTCCAGTCAAAATCTCGTCTACATTAAAAACATAAATTTGAAACACAACCATCCCTTTCTAAGAATGTGAAAGGTGAGAGTATAACCTAATAATCCTCTCCAAACCCCATTGATCCAATTCCATATTGTTTACTAGAAAACTACCCCAAGATAAAAATCAAATTCAATTATTTCCCTTGTAGTGAATTGAGCTCGTCCTTCATAACATCCTCCCCTAATGCAAGTTTCACCTCCTCCTTTCTAATGCATGCACAATTTATTTTCCTCCTAAACTTCTTCTCTATCATTTGTTTGAAAGAGTTTCTAATTTGTTTCTATCCTTTGAAAAACACCTTACTTGTTCCTCCAAAATTATCTCTCTAAACCTTATTCCTCCTACATTTTTTAACCACTATTCATAACCCTCACTTTCCCTAGTTTCACAACAAAATGGTTTAGTTGAATCTCCATTTCCTTGCAAAATCAAACCTACTATTTGAATATTTTTCCCTTAAAGCTTCATGCTTGCAATATGAGAATAAATGTGTGTGTTTCCACCATATGGGGGATGATCTTTATGTACCTAAAATGTAATTACTCCTTTGAAGGCCTCTTAGGCCCTTATAAAAGTCATCATAGAAATTTAATAAAGCATTAGATATTAATTACTCCTTTGAAAGCCTTTTAGGCCCTTATAAAAGTCATCATAGAAATTTAACTAAGCCCTTATAAAAATCATCATAGAAATTTAATAAGGCATTAAGTATTAATTATTCCTTTGAAGGACTCTTAGGCCCTTATAAAAGTCATCATAGAAATTTAATAAGGCATTAGATATTAAGATAAAGTAGGTACTTTAATGAATATGTAATAATACAATGTATAAAGAGTGATTAATTGGAGCTGCAACTACTCTAACCATCCTTTGATAGTATAAATACTTATGAAGGTGAATAATCACTTGGAAGGCTAACTTTTCCACAAATACCTCTTCTAATAGTTACGTGTGTATGCTGCAATGTAGTCTCTTCTTGAATGCAATGTAGTCTCTTCTTGAATGTTGTGTTGCAACCCTAGTTTCAACACTTTGGTGCCATTGCCTTCTTCATTCGGTCTGGGTGACAACACCAATGAATGCAGGTGGTCTGAAATGGAAAATCTTCAATTTGAAATGTATGCTCATTGATGAAAGAATAAGGTTAAATGTATGCTCATTGATGAAAGAAAAAGAGGTTGTCTGTACTATTTATTTGGATATGACTGAAAAGGTTTATTGAGAAATGTTTGTGTTATGTAAAAGATTAAGAAACGTTGATTGCTTGTGGATGTTGCACGTGGTTTTTGCCCAAAGAGAAAACACAAAGTTGTTGGCTACCATCAAGAAAAAAAGATGGGTAGCCCAGATCCCGACTAAAAACATGTTGTTCGTAGTCAATAACCTGAGAATAGCGCTCGATTTATTGAGAGCTATCGTCCCGAGGGAGAATTTTTGACGAGAATGGAGTGTGCCAATGGAGAATCTCATCTCAATGACTAAAGAAATGAGGAGAACCAACCATGGGGAGCCTTGGCCAATGGAGGAGAATACATTGGAATACCAAATTACTGCTATGCTGGCTCTGTCGATGTGAAGTGTATGCTAGAATTTCGATTGGTATCTAGATGTATGTGCAACAACAGGCTGGATGAATAGACATTCTATGCTGATTTTCTATCAAAACTTACCAATAGAAATCCTCCCTCTAGTTGGTTGATTTACCAGAGATGCAATTGCATCAAAATTTACTAGATAAGTGGACTGTATCGTTTTAATAAAGAATGTTTATGATATTGAGGCTCTTGAGCAAGGGATGCTGAAATTTTATTGAATTGTGTCTGTGGAACTGAGGAATAAGCTCGGGCAGATGTGAATATTTTCCATGAGAACATACATTTGAGGATAATTTCATAACTGTGAGAGAGCTTTTGATTGGGATGTAGTGTCGACGTAAAACATAGTCAGTCGACCAAGCAGCATTAACAGGGATAGTACTGATTGTTGACACAAATATTTTTTTAGATCAAGTCACTGTAACCAATTGATTTGGTGGGGTCCTGTCGACATTGACTACTTGGGAGGATCAACTGTCACTGATATTGTTCGATGCCAAGCCACCCAAGAAATCATTGAGGAGATCTGTTATATGTTCTGTACAAAGACTATCTGGGTACTCATACATATCATGATGTCCATAGTTTCCTGATTTACAAGACTTCCATCAAGCTCAAGAAAATGTTTGTACCACCAGATCGATATCGATGTGCTTCCAGACCTGAGCTCCGATTATATTTGCCTTCCTTGGTTGTTCTTGTTGAAGTTTCCATCAAGGGATGAACATAATGGAGCTGATTGTGTTGGTGTATTACATATTGTGAGCACCGACTAATGAAACAATTGATTATTGAAGACTTAAATTTCTTGGGTAGATATCTATTAGCACAACCACTTAACTTGTGGCATGTGAACATTCATAGGTTACAAGTTAAGTGTTATGAACAAGTTATCTGTTAAGTGTTTTTCGTGTGTAGTTTCATTCGCCTTCTTCTAGTTAAACATGTTTCTACGAACTGCCCATTATCCATGCATCCAGCTATCAGTTATTTTATATATATATTTTTTATAATTGTTTATTTCAAATTTGGAACAACGACCATAAAATCAATCTGGACAATACACTTGTCTCATCCTCTTGTAATCTAAGAAAAACATAAATTCTAATCCACCCCAAATTCTAATATAATTCATAATTCATCGACTGGAATAGAGAAAAAAATCTAACTGAAATTAAACGCACCTACCAATTGAAGAGAAGTTGGATTGCAGAAGCCCGTGATTATTGATGTATAACTTGTCATACATGAAAAAATCAATCATTCATGTGAAATTTTTTGAAGCCTATTAGGTATTGTCGAGTCAAAAGTTATTTGAAAAAGTATTGTGTAAAGAGTGTCATGTCAAATGTTCAAAAATGAGTATTATATGTATAAAAGACTTACGTTAAGGATAAAAGTTAAGTCTATTAGAAAACGTTTTTAGTCGAAGTCAATTGATTCAAAGATAAAAGTTGAGTCTATTAGAAAACGTTTTTATTCGAAGTCAATTGATTCAAAGTTAAATTGTAAAATCTTATGTTAAAATTGAGATGTGTTTGAAGAAATGAGGGGGTTGAATGTGAGTCTTAAAGGTAAGCGATCCTCTCTACCTTGTAATGTAAGTTGGTTCCTACTCGATGATATCAGTTTTTTATTCACATCATTTGAACTCCATTTGATTACATTTTTATTGAGTTAGTTAAAGATTGACCAACAAAAGAGTTTTTATGTCTTACTAATAGTTAGCGAGTTGTTATTGAGTCTAACTATTGAGTTGTATCTTAGTCTAGTGCAGTCATGTCGTGGTAAAAAATTAGAGTCCTAGAATTCCGTCATAGTCAGTATTGTCCTTCATGTTGCAAAATTTATACTCCATAAAATTGAAGAAGACTCCTAAAATTTAAGACATCAAAGCAGGGCCATAGACCATGAGAACACCCATGATGACAAAGTAGCATAAGAAAGAGAACACCCATGATGAAAAATTAGCAAAAGATAGAGTTTGAAAAAGTTTTGAAGATTCATGATAGAGCACCCAACGAGAACATTTATGATTGATTAAACATAAGAATATATTTAGACAGAGCATGGAGAATGACTGAGTAGTGGTGAAGAGAATTATGACCAAGCAATGAACACATAGACATTGAGCATATGAATGGGAACATAACTGAGCAGATGAGCAGCTAAGAATTTCATAGAACACATGATTAAGCATTTGATTAGAGCACTTGCACATATTAATGATTTCAAGATTCTCATTATAATGACAAAAGAAGAAGGCATTCACAAAAGAGACATCAAATGACATGCACATAAAGAGATTAAAGAAAATATGATGACACAAGAACAAATGGAATGATTGAGCACTTCAATTTGTTGAGTTGCAGAGCAATTCCTTGGGTTGTGACCTCGGATGCTAGAAGGAAGAGAAATGGTAGGTAAGCAAAGCACATTGTAAGTCGCTCACATTGACAAAGGAACCAACCCTGTTGCAAGTGTTGCATAAGTTTGAGATGAGCAAAAAATAAGCCACTCACCACCCTGGAGGAACCAAACAAAGAATGGTGTAACAATATGATCAAGAGAATCACTATTGGGTGGGAGAAAAGCATTGGAGACTCTTTGAATACATAAGCACCTGCTAGATTGATGATAAAGGCTAAAGAGTAACATGTCACAGTGGAACGATGTATACGTGTATCTTACTATATAGTTGGAGAATGTTGTGGATGATTTACCTATGCAGACTGATATGCACGAACGATACACAATAAGAATACTTTGGTAGGAGTAGAGACCCAAGGTGTTGCTACACAATTGCTTAGGGGCGAAGCAAGACTTTGAGGGTGGGGGAGATGTTGGAGGTCCTCTTAGGCCCTTGTAAAAGTAATCATACAAATGTAATAAGACATTAGACATTAATATAAAGTAGATACATGAATGAATATGTAATAAAACAATGTCTAAAGAGAATATAACAAATGATTAGTTGAAGTGGTTACAACCACTCCAACCATCCTTTGACTATATATAAATACTCATGAAAATGAATAAGAACTTAGTTGGCTAACCTTCCCACAAATACCTCTTGAGTATTTACAAGTGTATGTTGAAATGGATTCTCTTCTTGAATGTTATGTTGAGACCCTAGTTTCAACACTCCCTATTGCAAACTATGGTTTCAAAAACTGGAGTCTACAATACCTTTTTTTCCACAGTAAGGTCAACCAAGGTACTTGGTTCACTTTTTGTAATATAGCACTAATATTAGAACCTCTAAACAAAGGGACATGACATTTGTCCTTATTGTCCATCGATTCCATATCTAAACTTGGAAACCTAGTAGACTTGTAATACTCTAGGGTCTCATCCCTTTGACATGAAAATTGATTTCGAGATTACATCCTTCAAATCCTATGAATAGTATTTAAGAGCTCTTCCTCCATCCTTCAAATTTGCATCTTTATTTTCATATTTTATATTAAAGATTTAAGTTTTAAGATTTTTTTATAATTTTATTTTATAAACATTCTTCTTATTACACATCTCATTCAATATATTTTTTCTCCCTTATCTTAGTGAAATAAAGTGGTATTTATTATATTTCTAATATTGATTATCTTATTTTACCAATGGTGTTTAATCAAAGATTATAAACAATCAAGAAATGAAACCAAGAAATAAAGTGGGGGGGAGATGTTCAAAGCTGATATCAACCGTGATTATTCACATAATGATGTACAATTATCATAACCACCATATAATGGTCAACCCTAGCACATAACTAAGCACCTAATATAAAGACTATATCAAAAGATCATTATAAAGGTGGTTAAGTATTTGGGATTAAGAGCTAAAAGGGTAACAATTCTCCAATTAATCACGAGTTCATACAAGTGCATGATCTAAGCAACAAACACTAGTGAAAAAGGTGTTAACATCTCCATGTCTTTGACTTAAAACCCATTCTTTGAAACCTTATGAGTCTCAATGAAGATCTATTTGAAAAACCACTAAACATGGATGTCAATTACTAAGTCTAGAAATCCCACTATGAGCAAATGAGCTAAATAACCTATAAGTATTCAATGATGTGAACAAAAAATCAATGAGAGAAAACCCTAATGAGAATTTAATTGGTTATAAGTTAAACACATCCCAAATCCTAAAATTGTCGACAATTTAATGTGCCAAGAAAAAATATAGAAGAATTAACTATCCTCTCGTTGGTCCAAAGACCATACCTATAAATTTTGAAGACTAAGTATGAAGACTACTAACTTTACAAATATGTTCAAAAAACTACCCTATGAAAACAACATATAAAAAACCTATCAATAATATAGCTGATAAAAAAAGTTAGATTAACATCACAATATTGTATCCAAAAAAACCTATGAATGGGTGATTCCATGAAGATGGGTAACTCTTTTTGGCCAAATATGACGGTGAAAAACAGAAATTTTACCCATGTATTAAATTGAAGCCCTCGAAACTCATACTTGCCTTATGAATTTTGACATGCGGTTGAAAAACTAAATGTAAAGAATTATGTTGGCTTTCCAATGATATTTTTTTCGAAATATACCAATGCCATATATCGTGTCGAATTTTCATTTAATGAAATGTGTGTACTTAATAATTTGAAGAGCAATTAACAAGTAGTCTGTGTGCATGCACAATAAATTAACGTTAAATAATAGTTTTAAAAAATGAAATATGTGAACATGATCTAGACAGAGTGCACTGGGGCTTACATATTTTTCTTTTAATTTTTCTCGAAAAATTATATTTATTATTATTTTTCGAAACTTACCAATGTATATTTAAGTCGCATTTTGCACACGTGTGTGCGTGCACGAAATCTTATGATTTTTTACATAATTTGCAAAACTAAAACTACACTTTTAAAGAGGACGCGTTTATCTGGGGCTTGTGTATTTTTTCAAATTTTTTGGATGTGTATTTTGAATGTTGTGGATTTATCTTTGAGCTCAATCGAAGTTGTCGGCATGGTTTTTTAGGGCAAGTTTTAGTAGAAAATTAAAAACAACAAACATATGAAGATAAAAATTCGTAAATTTTATATATCTGGATAGAGGATTCGTTGATGAATCCAATGGTATCAAGTCTTCTCATTAATGAGCATTTAATTCCATAGTTCAACTCTGTGGAAGGCATACAAACATTCCATTCTGCTGAGAAAGGGGCTCTCAGCCTGTATTTTAAGCCCTCGATCAAGCTATTTGCTTGATCGAGCTTTTTCAAAAACCTCAATCGAGGGCTTAACAGAACCTCAATCGAGGTTTTAACGATACCTCGATCGAGGGTTTAATAAAACCTCGATCGAGGTCTTGTTAAACCCTCGATCGAGGTATTAGCTCGATCGAGCGTCTGTCAAAAAGGCTCGATCGAGGGTTTGTCTGTGTAAAAAATATATAAAGCAGCCGAGGTGAAACCGCGAAAGGAGTTGGCAACAATTAATGTTTCCAACTACTCTTCCCTCCGAAAAACAACAACGAACCTGTATATAACTAACAAAGAAGGATTCACAAAATACAATTTACTTCCTTTCTAGTTTTTTTTTTTCCATTAGAGATTTAATAATTTGATCTTGTTGAATTAGAGATTTGTGAGTTTGATCTTGTTGAATTAGAGATTTCTCATTTTCATATTGCTGAATTAGACCTCATTAGACATGTAAGATATCTTTGTAGGCATAATTCAAGATTTCATACTAACATTTTATTGTTTGTTATAATAATTTGAAAAAAAAATTGTTTGTTTTCATTGTAAATTGATTCATGTAAGATTTCTTTGTAGGCATATTTTAAGATTTCATACTAACATATTGTTGTTTCTTATAGCATTTTGAAGAAAAAAATTGTTTGTTTTCATTGTAGATTGATGGGGAATAAAAAAAAAAGACAAAGAAAACATTCCAGACAACAAAATGTCAATGAAGAATGTGAGTACAATAGAGAACGAATGAGACAACAAAGAGCAAGGTTGAGAGAAGAAGAAGATGCACATTTGGTGCAACAAATTCCAATGGAGGACAACTAAGGTAAATTATTGAATTACATGCTATCATAATTTAAATATCATGCTACATAATTTACAAAACTAGTAACAATTTTCCAATAAATCTAACTAAATTTCATAATTTAATTTGTTTCATATTTATTTGTAATTATATTCTTATTTATTTCATCAATTTGTTATTTAAATTTCAAAGTTTGCAACAATTTTTATGTTAAATGAACAATTTTCAAGTGGTTTTAAACCAAACTTAAATTAGAACAATTTTCAAATAAAACATGTAAATTTATATTCTATTTTCATGTTAAGATATGAACATATTTTTAACTATTTTCAAATTATTTCAAAGTTGCTAACAATTTTCAAATTATGCTTCAAAGTTGCTTTAAAACAATTTTCAAATTATTTCAAAGTTTGCTAACATTTTTCAATTTTATTGTCCAACAATTTTCAAATGAAATGTACACTTAGATTCTATTTTCAAATTAAAATGTATGTACATATTAACTATTTTGAAATTTCTAAACTTTATTAACAATTTTCAATGTTATTAGAATAATTTTCAAATTAAATGTACACTTAGACACTATATTTTCAAGTTAAATTGTACATATTTAACTAATTGCAATTTTTTAAGTTACTAACAATTTCAAGTTAAATGTAATTTCAATTCTTGTTTTGTTAGAAAATTTGATTTCAAAACAAATGAATGAATATTTTGAAATTTACATGTTTGATAGTTATGTATTAGTTAGAATTTATTCAATTTGAAAACAAATGAATGAATATTTTCATAGTTATGGTGGTTGGCAATATTTTCATAGTAATGAATATTTGAATACAAATGAATGTTCAAAGAGCTATTTAATTATAATATTTACTTTAAAAAAAAATTCATCTATCACATATATTTTTATTTGCATAATATGACATATTACCATGATAAGATTAATGATTAGAACCATATATTTTGTTAGGACAAATTGGAAATAATTAAATTTGCAATGTTTGCAACCTTGCATTGATATGTGAAACACTATTGATAAAAAATCCTTAAATTGCAATTTATGATAAAATTACAATTTCTATTTAAATGTCTATTGTTGAAATTGCAAAATCATCAACTAATGAAAATGTTATTTTGCATTAAAAATTATGAATTTCCCCTCTATCATATCACTACAATGTTTTTAATTAAATATCGTATTCATCTCTAAATCAATGTTTTTTTCCCCACATTTAGAGTATAATAGGTATGTTATGATGGGTAGAAAATCAATCTCAAATTTTTATTTCATTTATATACGACATGGGATGCATGATGTTGTCCTTGAAATTCTAGGGTAGAAGTGTTGTAATAATTTATTCTTTGCATGGTGATTTGCAACTTGTATTTTAAATATTTATTTATTTATAAATTATGCCATAAAGTTAAAATAACATTTTTCTTGTAATGTAAAAGTAAAATGGACATAAATTGCATAAAGAAAATTTGCCCACAATTATATAATGTGATGATTGTAAATGATATTAATTTTTATGCCCACAATAATTTTTATCATGTTATTAATAATTATCTTGACTTAAATATATATAGTTGATTTTCAAATTACTAGCAATTTTAAAGTTAATTGTACAAGTTACTATAAATTTTGCATCTGTTGCAAGTTCAGATCTGGGAATAATCCCTGTCCGCTTAACTGTGGGGAGTACTTGGGCATAAGCCCTAAAACTCATTGTGAGGAGTACCACAGGAACCCCAAAGTAGCTGGCCCATTGAGAGGACCTACCAGCGAAAATGGCAACGACCCCTACCTGATTGACTAGTTTCCACCCGTGAGGTAAACCAAGAGCTGTCGTTTGTGACCAAGCGGTTATCAATTTTACCTGAGCCGTGGAGTGAGGGGTACTGCCCCAATATGCAAGCCGTCAGACAGCATTGGTGGCCGAGTGAAACACCTGAACTATTAGGAAGCCTAACATACCTGGGGTCCATATCTATTTTTCAGCTGAACTGTTGTCGATCACTTACACGTCGTTTCAGATCCAACGTCGGCATTGCAGTGTTCGTCTAGGGCTCGTACGATGCAGAGGTTAAGATCCTAGTGGGCAGCCTTCGCTAACACCTCAGGGTTTTGGTATAACAGTTCGTATCACTTGAGCAATTTGAGATTTCAAGTTACTAGCAATTTCAAGTTACTTGAGCAATTTCAAATTTCAAGTTACTAGCAATTTCGATTTTTACTTAAAACAATTCTCAAGCTAAATGTATTAGTTGGAAAATTCAATTCACATGCAATTTTCAAATTTTCAATTTCCACATCAAATTTCAAGTTACTGGCTATTTTAAAGTTCAATGCACAACTATGAAGTAACCAATTTTCAATTTGTTTTAATTTACATGTTACGCAGGGATAGATTATGGTCAAACATCACATCATGGTGATCAAGAATCACATGACCCTGTGCCCCCTCATGATCCTGATTAGCCATCACATGACACCTTTCCCTCTCACATTGAAAATATAATTGGGAGTTGCAGTGGGGTTGGAAGGGGTGGAAATTTTTTAGAGGATTGTGCAGTTGTTTCTGCACAAGAAGAGATTGGGAACTCGATCCCTGGTCGGAGAGTTAGAAAACATGTCAATAACATAATCAAGTCATATTTTGAACAACATTCAACGATGGAACAAGCTCAAATCCTACATGGGTTGATAAAACACAAAAAATTGAAACATGCCACAAAGTTGTTGAGTTTTCAAGATGTTAAAACAAAAAAGACATGCCAGAATGCAATAGAAAATGTAAGAACCTGCATTATCTTCATTTGGAAAATCAAGAAACAATGATACCCGAGTTGCTCGTAAGGCAATTACAACGGCTTTTGTGGCACAAAGCACCTCAAGAAATCGAATGGTATCAACAATGGCATCATTGCTCAATGTTTTAAAAAGAACATTGCTCAAATATACTAAATTCAGGGTCCGGATAGATGAAAGTGATGAAGCTGCTTGTTGGGCTCTTATTTGTAGGGAACCCTATCGAGATAGGTCGGCAGCAGGCATTAGAGAGAAGGTGATAGAGTTTTGGGATAGTCATTCTCGTGCTATTCCAGATCGAAAACATGTCCTGCGACAACGTTTATCCAGAGGCATTTATCAGGAGCACTATAAGCATGTGATGGAGATGACGAGAGTTGCACTTTACGAGGAATTCCAAAAAACCAATCTTGGTGTTCAAATATGATTTAGCATGTTCAACAAATTGAAACTGTGGTATATTAGGCCGAATACGATTCGCGACACTTGTTGCTATCGGTACCCACGTTGAATTTCAACTATACTATGACACATTTCTGGATTTTTACAAAAGGCACTGGAATGGTGTATTAGCTCCTCACACAGTGGGAGATTTTATTTGTATGATACTATGCAACAGGAATCCTGAACACATGTTTTTCAATAAGAGGTGTGTAGGTGGGAGAAAATGTCATGAATGTGATGATTTGACATTTTTCCATAGGAACTTTCCTATCGATCCAACACACCATGGATTGTCAGATGTCACCATTAGGTGGAAGAGGTATGAGTACGTCACCATGAATCCAACACCTTCTTCATCTGTGCCATCCAAGAGGATCGACTTGCTCAATGATGAGATTCTTGTTTCAGATTTCATGGAGAAGTTTCAAAGTCAGATTTATAAATACATAAAGCACTCCCATAGGTCCAAGTGGCAAGCTTCAGAATTCAAACATTCCCGTGAGGTATTTGAGTCGGGCACAATCTTATTAGTGGTAGACTTTGTGGAGAACTACACCTTTGCTCCTCAGAGAGAGATACAGAGTGAGTACTATCACTCCGACCAGGTGTCTATCTTCGTACATGTGTTGTACAGACATGCTCAGGAAAACATTGATGGTAGGGATAGAACTCCCCAGTCACGTGAAGTGATCAAGGAGTACCATTTTTATGTTAGTGATGATCGTGAGCATGACACATTGTTCGTTCAACACTGCTTTGGGTTGATTTATGATTCATTCAGGAAGAGAGGCATATCATTTACTGAACACTGGATTTGGTCATATGGGTGTGCAGGGCAATTCAAATCGGCACGCTCATTTTATTGGTTGAGTTGCCTGCATAAATAGACAGGAATCCGACACACCTGGAGCTTTTTTGAGACAGGGCATGGGAAGGGTGAACATGATGGCGCAGGTGCATGTGTGAAACGAGCACTTCGGAGGTACCAGATGATTCATGGTGCAACCCGACTCAAATGCTCCACTGAAGTAGTTGATTGGTGCACACGTCATTTGGGACATCAGGGTCGCGAACAAGCAAGGCTGGTGTGCAGCTAATAAACTCCAAACTCAATTAATAAACTAATAACATTCAATATCAACATTTCCAAAAGAACACAAGTACTCGATAGGAATTTGCATATGACAAATTGAATTCCTTGTAGGTTCTTCTGGGATGTTGCCCTTGGAGATGTTAATAGATCCATTCCATGGTATTGTGACACCATCCCTGGTACGAGGGAATTGCATTATGTTCGAAGTAAAGATATGGGGGACATATTTTCCATTGAAACGAGGAAGTATGCCTGCTTTTGCGATTTTTGCATTGATGCAAATGGATGCGGGCTTGATCACTGTGAAAATGATTTATATGTCAAACCATGGAAATATGTATCTCTTAATCCAAAGGGCCCACATCCAATTCCAACATGGCAAGAGATGCACACTGAAGAGGCAATGGTCTCATTAGATCATGATCGAGTTTCGGATATGGTTAGGGAAGGTATAAGAGTCTTCATTAAGTTAATTAGTTCATTATATCTTACACATATACAAATGTTGTACAAATTTGCACGTAGGACATTTGAATAATATTTGTAATGTATCTTGCAGGTGATGTATTTGTTGTCATTGCACCTGTCCACAACCAAGAAAATGTTGCATACTATTTGATGCGGTGCACACAAATAAAGAGTAGATTGGTGCGACCCTACCAAGATGGGGACTTCACATACCAGGTTGGAGACATGGTTCTAATGGGACACTTTTTTGAAAAAGTGAAAAAACAGGGTGCTCACATTATTTATAGATATTTTATGCCTGGATATATATCATGTCAATACAGTCATTTGGTGGTTGTAGCTCGGATACCTCTAACAGAAATCAAGGTGAAGAGAGATGATCCAAAGAGATGGAAGATGACAGAAGCTGACCATGATCGTATTATGGAGACTTGCATTCCTATAACCCATTGGCCAGATGAATGAGTTACATGTATGCCACTTGAATACATGTCATAAGTTTTCATGTTGTCTTGTGTAATATGTTTTTGGAGATTTTTGTGGAGGTTGTTTTATAAATGTATTTTTGTATCTATGCTTAATGTCAAGAATACAAATACCGGATGGGAGGCTTTTGTGAAATTTGATTCATGGTGCTCCAATGTGAATACACTTGAACATGTACAAGTTCTAATTTTAGATTTTGATTTCAAATACAATTGTAATGTAATTGAGAATTTAAAATACATCTATACAATGTGGAATGGCAAAATTTAAATTTTGAATTGTACAATGTATTCTAATTTTAAATTTTGATTCCAAACTTGCACAATTTTATACATTATAATTTCCAGGTTAAACCAAAATCAATAAACTTATGTATTTTAGGTTTTAGGTCACTAAATAATTGTTTCAACTAAGTAAAATTCATGATGGCCAAAACTTAATTTCTATTTTCATATTTATAAGAATGGAAATCATGTGAAATGAGTTTGGGTAGCTTGAAAACACATAACTATCATAAGTACCTTGAAAACACAAGAAAAAAGGAATTGAGAGATAACTACCGTGGTTAGCATGCAATGCATGCCCACTTAATTCAATTTAGGAGTATGATGATTAAGAAATACATTGTTTATGCAATTGAGAGTCCCCACACCTTCAGGGAAATTTATATGGCTCTAGACTTTATCCTTAAACCTCTAGACTCTTCTATGTCCCTTGTATTCATATGTGACAATGCTCTATATAATAGATACTCAATGTTGTCACCTACCTTGAACTTGAATTTGGTGATCGATTACCATTTTGTGCAACATTCTTTAATATATGAATTTAGAAAATTTTGGGCATTATAATTATTGTTTGGACCACACATTCTTGTATCGATAACCTATAATTTTTGCTATTTAGGACTATTGTGTTTCCCTTGATTGTTCATAGTCTATCATTGAAGCTTCAACCAGAGGTCTCATACATACCCATGTGTGGTATATATGTGACTCTTCCTTAGCTATATTTTTTGTGACGTGACCGCAATCAATCCATAGTTTTTAATTTTTCTTACTAAGGGAAATGAAGGGCACCAAAACACTCCTTCAATTTGGTTTCCTTCCAAAGCGATTGATTAATAATTAGGTTGACCTTGCTAGTAGAATTTTTACATTCGTGGGTGACATTTAGTTATGGTGATTTGGTGGTTGAAAATCCCTTTGCTTGACACTTGTTATAATTCACATAATGAATGTTCATCCATATCATCAAAATGATTTGTAAGGTTTTGTCATAAGTAGTTGGAAAGCATAGTCTCACAAAACATTATTTTGTTTGTTGATGTAAGCATTCATTAACTTTACGTACTCGAATTCAATTTAAAAAGTTATTTTGTACATGTTGATGTGAACATTCAACATACAAGCATAGTACATGGAAAGGTAATAACTTGTACATGCCTTCATATATGCAACTTACCTAGTTGGATCAAATGGTGTCATTATCTCCATTTGTCATCAAAACATAAATCATATGAAATAGTTGTACAAGCATAGTTTCTACCATAGTTGTACAAGCATCTACTATCAACATATTTCCATTTCTTATATTAACTAGGTGGTTATGCCCATTGCCAAGAAAACAAACCATACATTTATGGCTTTAGATTAGAGCACACACTTAAAAGAAAATAACACAAAGATTACCTACATACTATATAACTTGTAATTATATAATTTTGTCTCAAGGGATATTTCACACTCTCAATGGACAAAAACATTCTTATATACAACAACACATTGAATTTTCAATTGAAATTACACATTAAATTTTCCATATAATTGAATTGGAATGTGGAAACTGTAAGTGAATTGTAATGTGTAGACAACATAATGCAAAATGTCAATTTCAATTTTCAATTTCAAATGTATTCTAATTTTAATTTTTGATTTCAAATACAAAATTGAGAATTTAAAATACATCTATATACAATGTAAAATTGTAAAATTTAAATTTTAGATTGTACAATGTATCATAATTTAAATTTTTTATTTCAAATGCAATTGTAATGTAATTGAAATTGAACTTGTACATTGGAACAACACATTGTATTCTCAATTGAAATTACACATTAAATTTGAGATTTTAATTTTAAATTGTAATTGAATTGGAATTTGGAAACTGTAAGTGAATTGTAATGTGTAGACAACATAATGCAAAATGTCAATTTCAATTTTCAATTTCAAATGTGTTATAATTTTAAATTTTGATTTCAAATACAAAATTGAGAATTTAAAATACATCTATATACAAGGTAAAATTGTAAAATTTAAATTTTAGATTGTACAATGTATCATAATTTAAAAATTTTATTTCGAATGCAATTGTAATGTAAATGAAATTGAACTTGTAAATTGGAACAACACATTGTATTCTCAATTTAAATTACACATTAAATTTGAGATTTTAATTTTAAATTGTAATTGAATTGGTATGTGTAAATTGTAATTGAATTGTAATGTGTAGACAACATAATGTAATCAAAATTTCAATTATTAATTTCAAATATATTCTAATTTTACATGTTGATTTCATTTCTGCAATTGTAATATAGTTGAAAACGAGCTTTTAAATTGCAATTGAATTGGAATTGAAATTACGCATTAAATTGAAAATTTTACATTGTAATTGAATTGGAATTGTAATTTCAATTTTAAAACGTAATGTATGTATTCAATTCTAAATTTTGGAAGATGTGAACTCTAATGTAGTCGAAATTTGCATTTTAAATTGAACTAAATTGTAACTACACATTAAATTTGCATTGGAAATGACAAAACATAAATTTGTAACTATAATAACTATGTCCAGATCTAATATAAAAAACAATCGATTTCGAATCATATACAAAATACACATGAAAACATCAATATGATAAAATATACAAAATATCCAAAAGTCCATATCGAAAGTCCATATATGATAAAAGTCCATGTATAAATGATATGAATCCATATCCAAAACATGATAACGTATATATAGATCATCCAAAACATGAAAATATATCAAATATGAAAATATCCAAAACATGGAAATGTATAGATCATCAACTCATCGACCACTACCCCCACGAGGCCTATGATCGTCCCTCTGACTGCCCTCCTGTGCAGCAACCTGTTGCTGTCTCTGAGACTCTAAACCCTCAAGGAATTGTGCCATATCCGCCGTGTCAATGGTGATATCCGGGATCTGGGTAGGAATACGGGTAGATGGCCCTTCATCAGGATAATGTACTCGAGGTACATCCCAACTACGTGTGAAATCCAATGCAGCACTGACACCCGCCTGTTGTGATGCCTATGTAATATGCCATTACATGTAATAAGTTAGATTTATTAAAAATTAAAACTAAATTTAACATAATTTAAAAGCTATCCGTAAAAAATTGAAACATAAAGTACAAAAATCAATTACTAAATGTGACTAAATAACATGAATTGGAACATAAATTAAAACTCACATGTGTCTCTGGACCCGGCTCATCAGAACCTTCATGGTCCTCATGTCCATAATCAGGATCTACCACCTTTTCGTTGCCCTGTACAATTTGAAATTCATTTGAAGTTAAGATCTACAACATAAATCTCGAAAATTAAGAAATAAAACACAAATTATTTAAACTGAGAAATAATATTCAAACACAAATTAAATTGGAACATAAATTATAACTTACCTCGACTGGCGGACCAATAGATGGCTCGCTAGTAAAGAGTTGATCCATGAATGGGGTCCCCTGCATGGATTAATAGAATACAACTCCCTTAAGTATTATTGACCATTCAATTTGCGACATTGATATGATGTAACATGAAGAACATATATACATAATTGTACAAAAGTATGCCTGTCGTGTAGCGACGCATCTACAATATAACTGAAAGTATGTATCTCGCGCCGACTCAGCATATCGCAGTAGGGTCTCGCGATCGAAACTCCTGAGCATGTCACTAGAGACATGCTCTATCTCTGGCTCTGCAGGTGGAGGGGGTGGTCTAGATGCCTCTCTATGCGCAGCAACAGCAACACTTCCCAAGGCAGTGAACAACGAGTCTGCAAAGTCAGCTCTAGCCTCTACAGCAAGCTGGGATGATTGTGCCACATCCCCCGACCCCATAACCACCCTGTCTGGAAGCGGTATCAACCTCGGAGCGGGTGGCACAAAGGCAGGGTCTCTCCGAGCTCCAGGACGTTGGTAGGAGCATCCCCTACCAGCCCCATAGAACTGGGACCTTGTGCTAGTGTAATCCGGGTGCATGTCCAAAACAAACTCTGCATAAACATGTTTTGCAAAGTACAATGGGACCTGGTCATGGTGGGAGAACATGCCCCACGCTCCCACGAATCTATCATATATATGTGGTGCAGCGACCTCCAACTTAAACTCCCTGAGTCTAAGCGGTTGACTGGGGGCGCGGTCACGAGGGATGTCGAATAAAACACCCTTGATGTCATGCCCTCTTATGGCGACTTTGACATCCTCCCATTTGTGGATCCCAATGACACCATCTCTCCTCCTATGGCATGAATGTCGCAAAATGTCACTGAGAGGTCCTACCCTCCTGTAGAGGATCAACATCTGATCAATCGTCGATAACATCATCGACAAAGATCGTCGTGTGGGAGAATCCTCCCTCAAAGTGCTCACACATGAGCTCACCCACTCTCGCTGGGAAATGATGTCAGTGAGAGTGATCTGTGCAACCTCATCATCGTACGATCCCCCTGATGGGGCACCTGCGATCCAAACCAAAACACAAATGTTACTAAAAATATATATTATAACTTGCAGCTAAAATTCAATGCATGATATACTAAAAATTTACTGAAAATGTGCTAACAAAAAATATGCACCTGATGCACTTGTGTCTTGTTGCACATCCTCCTCCTGGGGATCCGCATGTATGTCGTCAGGATGAACCGACACACTATCTCTCCTACTGCCGCCACCAGTGGCAGCCGACCCCAGCCTGGCATCACTCCTCGATGAACGAGAGCATTGCTGATGGCCGCCCTGTCGGGCGACTTCAGATCCTCTCGTGCTTTGCGGAGCACGAAGCACCGAATCTCTCTCTTCAAGACTATCTGCATCACATTTTAATTTCTAATTCTAAATTTCTTTCAAATTCTATTCCAAATTTCACATTTCAATTTCAAATTTTCTCATTTCAATTTCAAATCCTATTCCAAATTTCACATTTCAATTTCAAATTCAAATTCAATTCAAATTTCAAATTCTATTCCAAATTTCACATTTCAATTTCAAATTCAAATTATATTCGAAATTTCACATTTCAAATTCAAATTCAAATTCAATTCAAATTTCAAATTCTATTTCAAATTTCACATTTCAAATTCAAATTCAATTCAAATTCAAATTCAAATTTCAATTTCAATTTCAAATTTCAAATGCAATTCCAAATTCAATTTCAATTCCAATTCAAATTCAAGGCCACCATTGGAATAGAGTTTGCTCCTATTGATCCTCAACCATTGAGTGAAAGGAAGGTTCCTGGAATAAAATAGCCCCACTCATGTCGATGATACAAGTACTAAGGAAATCAATGCTTAATTGAATGAGCATTTACCCTGCCGCGAGAATAATGAGGAGGAAGGAATACAACCGCGTCCTCGTCCAGAGGACGCAATCTAATAGAAGTAGTGCATTGAAGCTAGGGATAATCTGTGACTTGATGGACAGGACATAACTATAATGAAAGAAATTAAGGATCAGAGTGGTGACAAGGCTATACATGAGGAAGGAAAGACAGGATCGACATGCAAATTTCCTAGCTTATTCGACGTCCTAAAGCTTTTACAGTGCTTAGTTTTGGAATTCCTATGTAAGGAATATCGGGGAACCTCTTGGAAGGTCGTCATGGCTCCTAGGGGGAATAAGGCTACGAAGAGAGGAAGGAAGGTTAAGGAAGAAAATCCCCCGAGGGTGACTCGGGAGCAAAGGTGGGTCTGTCAAGTGGCTTGTTTCTTCCGAGAAAGAATCCCCCAAACTATCTGTGGGGATATCGAGAAGGTTGAGAAGAATTTATGGGAACAAGTTAAATCCCTCAAGATTGAGTAAGTTAGAGAGGAGGTGATAGAATGGTTGCGAGACCCGAGGACAACTGTTGGCGGGATGGCATCCTACGACAGGCTCATGGCGACCTACTGGGCTACAAAGGGGCTTCTCTCCCATGTCCTCATGGAACGAGTGAAGTTGCGAACAAGGAAATTGGTGACAAGGAGCTAGCGCGGGCTTGGAAAGAACATAATAGAGATTTTCAACTAATGTACAAGAAAATCGACATAATGGCTAGCAAGATGGGGATACATTTCTATCGACCCCCTGCTCTGGGATCTGGTGATCTGGTATTACCTCTACGGCTGCGACTGGTTTGGTGAAGATCACAGGCAAAGGAGGCGAGGCTGTGGCGGACGACACCTCTAGAGATAGGGCATGTGCGGGAGAAGGAAATATTAAGGAGTTGCAAGGGTCGCGTCCTTCCATCGGTGCGAGTTCATCAAAGGTCGTCTGAATAGCTCCTATGGTTCCTCAATCTTTTTGTAATTTGGGTC
Source organism: Larix kaempferi (assembly GCA_027924585.1). Taxonomy (NCBI): domain Eukaryota; kingdom Viridiplantae; phylum Streptophyta; class Pinopsida; order Pinales; family Pinaceae; genus Larix; species Larix kaempferi. Next base: position 10,338,233 of record BSBM01000616.1, on the reverse strand, counting down.
GGGTTTATCTGTGTCTTGGTTGTTCCTTGGCTAATAGTAGTATAGGTTTCAATTTAAGGAATCGGTGTATGAAGAACAAATGGCAGTTTTTATGTGTCTGTAGTAAATTCATCATTTTTCTCAAGTTGATGTATGGTGGCAGAAGGGAAGTTATTGAAAATCTGATTGTTGTGCTGTCTAAACACTAACAAAGCCCAATGTAATGAAGCCATGTACTCTTTTTGATATAATAATATGATATTTTATTAAAAAAAACAAAACTAGATTAATATCATTTTTATTTATAATGAAAATTAAAAAATATTATAAATATAATTTTTAATTATTATATTATTATTATTATTATTAAAATCTAGATAAATTAGGATAAGGTGCACTCTTAATGCAATTTTTTAGAATGCTATTATTAAAAAATTTAAAAATAAGAATAAATCACATAAAAGAAATTCTTAACATTGAGTGAATTTTTTGGTATTTATTACATCTTAAAATAAAAAGCCACAAGTGCTTAGTCCATGCTATCTTTGCTAAGTGTATAGATAGTGTAGAGATACCATGCTTAAAGTTTCTGTTGAAGCTTTAAGTGATATGAGGACAGATTTCACATGATAAAAAAAATTAACCATGAAAACTATATGAAAAATAGAATATAACCGTAATGAACTCGTAGTGATATGTATCTAATTTTTAAATTTCAACATAATTTTTAAATTTTAACATAAGATATCATGTATATAATTATGTAAAGAATTAAAAAAAATGTTATTATCTTATGTTTAGTTTTTTATTTTACTAATTTCATTTAAAGAAATGTTATTGTTTTTATGATTAATTTTTTTCATTAATTTCATCTATATATAATAGTTTTTTTACTAATTACATTTAAAGAAATGTTATTGTTTTTATGATTAATTTTTTTCATTAATTTCATCTATATATAATAGGTAAAAGATCTCAATATTATATATGATTGACACAAAATATCAAACCTAGACATGGATGGAATATTTACGTCAAATAAAAGTCATAATATAATTGTTAATCATAAAAATCATATAGTCAACACATAGACCATATTTAATTATGACACGAAATATCCTACCTAAACATGGATGGAATATTTACGTCAAATAAAAGTCATAATATCATAGTTAATCATAAAAATCATATAATCAACACATAGACCATATTTAATTATAATTAATTGTGATTAATTATAATAACTCTTAACAATATTTTACCATAGTCTATTCGTAAACAATCATTATTAAATATAATGAACTTTAATTAAAGTAATTATTTGAAATATAAACCATTATAGTTTATTATAAATTTTAATTATTTCTTATTTTATTTTAATAATAATAATTTAATTTACTATATGTTAATTTTTTTATGATATTTTCTTGTCAACAAGATAATTTCTCTCCACAATATGTCTTTATTTTATTTTTATTTTTATAAATAATTATTGATAGTTTTTTTTAATAATGTAAACAATATTAATATTATCATATTTATAAAATGTTTCCTATTTTAATATTAATAATGTTATGTTAGGCCACCTGATCATCTAATGACGTTAGGCCACCTGATGTTGGGAATTTTTCCAAGCTATCCATTATGGTTCCATGCCAATTTATCTTCATTGATGCTCACATTGTGGAGATACTTTTCATGGCCTGAGAGGGGATCCTATTTAGGACAATTTGGCAAGTTGGTTATGGTTATGGTTATGATTAATAATATATTATTATATATTATTAATATTCATTTTTTAATTTTTTATATTATATTATTAATTTTTTAAATATTAATTTTTTAAAATAAATTAAGTAAAAATTAATAAACAATATATGATTATATATATTATTAATATTTATTTTTTAATTTTTTATATTATAATATTAATATTAATATATGATTTTTTTTTTAATCTTCTTGGCGTTCTCAGAGGATTGAAAAAAAATTGACAGCATTTCTGCTTGCAAATTCACATACCAAATAATGTTTAAACAAATAAATGCAAAATAAATTTAAAATCCTAAAAGTATTTCAAATTTAAAATAGTTTTGGTTTTTGTTTTGAAATGGTTTTCTGTTTTAGGTTCAAATGTTTTTTTTTTCCAATCATCTTGGTGTTCTCGGAGGATTGAAAAAAAAATGGGCAGCATTTCGGCTTGTAAAATCACATTTTAAAATAAAACCGGTAGCATTTATGGGGTGAAATGCTACCGGTTGATATAAAAACAAAATTAAATTAAATAATTTAAACAAATAAGTGACAAATATCTAAAACCCTAAATCTATTTCAAATTTGGTTTTCTGTTTTGGTTTGAAATGGGTTTTTGTTTTGGTTTGAAATAGGTTTTTGTTTTAGTTAAATCAAATGGTTTTTTTTTCAATAAGTTTGGTTTCAATGGCGGTTTAGTTTAATTGCCTACATCCTAACCATTTCTAAAAAACTAAAATAAACCTAGATTTGATAAAAATACACAAATTTATACATAAAATAAGAAATATATTTTTTTTTTTAATAACAAAATGAATGGTAGGATTTCCACCCACCTGGTGGAAGAGATGACATGGCGTTGATGTGGGGAGGTCGCATCACTGTGGCGTCACTGTGGGTCGGGCGTGTGCTCGGTCGAGGTCTCGACTCACTGTTCTCTGTCTCTGTCTCTGTCAAGCACGAAAACCGGCCCGGCCGGGCCCTGTTTTGTTTTTTTTTTTCTCTGTCGCATTCCCTCGATCGAGCAAACTCTCGATCGAGGGTCAAAACCTCGATCGAGGGTCTGTCAACGCACAACCGCATAGACACTTTTGTTTTTTTCTGACGGTTCGAACAAACCCTCGATCGAGGTTTTGCTCGATCGAGGGTTTGGTTAGAACCTCGATCGAGGGTTTAAAACATCCTCGATCGAGGTATGTTAAAGCCCTCGATCGAGGTAGTTTTAAACCCTCGATCGAGCATATAAAACCTTGATCGAGGGCTTGAAATTATCTCGATCGAGGTTCCAAAAAATGAATTTTTACCTTGCGATCCGCCAAAAATGGTGAACCACATTCGTGGATTCATCCGAATGTAAATTCAACAAGAAGTGGACATAATCCTACCAGAAATTGATGAAAAGCAAACTAGGTGAACTATTGGTATTGCTCCAAATCTAGAAACCAAACTGTCAATAAAAAAATATTGAACATCCATGCAAGTCACAAATCTACCATAAGTGACCGAATATTTAAATTCCAAAACATAAAATCAACCATCAAAATTCCATCCATACCAATATCCTTAAAATTTTAAAAATCCTAAAAAACACCAAGTTATGAACTATCTCTACAAATATCCTATATAAATGTCAACTAACCAATCCAAGTCAAAAGCATACAATCCTTCATGATCAATCCATCATCTTGAATAAACTGCAATTCTAAAAAACACATAGTGGATTTCAAAACTTGAATTCTAAACATCATCATCAATATTTCCTCCCTATCAACTGAAATGTGAGAAATATCGGGACTTGTAATTCAACAATGTCAATAGTCCTCCATTGAAAGTAGGAAAGGGTAACTGAGTAGAGTCTGAAGACTTGATCTTCAACTCAAAAGAAAACATCAAGTAGGTCCTGGTCACACACTAAATCATCAATTCCTAAATAAAATAATTCATGTCTGCATGTCATAGCATATCCCCCAAAAAGCATGGATGTACTTATGTACGAATCCTATTGCAAGATTGTTCCAATAACTTAGCTTGAAGGTGACCTTATAGCAGATTTGAGGCTGATTATGGAGTAGATTTGAGGCATATTGTGGCATAGATTTTGAGGTGATCATAGGACATTTTTTAGGGATAATATAGGGATGATTATAGCACAAATTTGAGGTGATTATATCAAAATTATTGTATTTGTTCCTCCAATAGGTTGATGCCTCCAAATCTTGTTGAGTTGCTGATCAACTGAGGAGATTGACGTCTCTAGTAGCTAGGTGCCTACAAATTTTCTAAGTTGGTGCTCAACTAAGGGGATCAGTGTATCCAGTAGGTTAGTGCCTACATACATTTATAAAGATAAGTTTTTATGGTTTTCTCTTGAAAGAGTTTCCACATTAAATTCTATGTGCTATGATTTGTGTTTAGATGTGTTTACTATTTCATAGTCAATTGTTGGAACATAATCCGTTAGGATTACTGAACAGTCATTGAGAATTCCAAGAGACCACTTGGGAATATGAACCCAGGGGTCATTCTCATGTATTGAATTGTACATTGAGTAATGAGAAATGTGTGCTTAAAGCCTACTTTTCTGTCTTTGTTGAGTTTATGCCTATTTTCCCTAATTGGGAACCTAACATCAATGAATGATTGATGAATTATTGTCTAAAGTAAAAAGAATTCTTATACGGATTTACCCCCTGTCAATATAAGCATAAGTTCAACAATTGGTATCAGAGTAATTTCCTTTAGAAAAAATTTAACCACTAGAAGGAAGATCTTGAGCACATATGGCTTGTGAGGAATTTAGTCTCTGCACAAACATAGCTCCTTTCTTCGATGGAACAAAATATACAATATGGAGTATGAGAATAAAGTTATATTGGCTAGCCCTTGGGTCTTATATTTGTGATTCGGTCATGATAGGTTATATATCCACAAACACTCCACCAACATATGCAATTGAAAAGGAGACAAGAGAAAACAATACAAAAGAAATCGATGCCATCTTGAGTGCACTAACGAATTATGTGATTGCCAAGGTAAAGAAATGCACATCAACTAAAGAAATTTGGGACAAGCTACAAGATATTTATGAAGAAAAATATCCTTTCATGGCCATGGATACAAAGCCCGATGAAGAAGAAAATGAAGATAATCAAAAAGAAAAGTTAGATTAAGATTCAAAAGATATTGATGAAGAAAATGAGGATAATAAAAAAGAAAATTCAGATTCATAAGAAGAAGAAGAAGAAGAACCTCTCTTCATGGACATGGATACAAATTCAGATTTAGAAGAAGAAGATATCGATATGTATCTTGAAGAAAAACTTATCAATGCCTTAGAATAAATTGACAGGCCGAGGAAAGAGAATATAACGCAGAAGGAACAATTGCAAAAATATGAAAGTAAGGATCATGATCTTGATGAAACAGAGAAGAAAATTGTCATCCTGAAGACTCACCGAGAAGAGGTAAAAAGGATAAAAGAAGTAGTGATAAGTCAAATCAAGGAAAATGAATAAATCTAGGAGAAGAAAGAGTCTGAAGTTGTCGCATTAAGAAAGGAATTGGAAAATTCAAATGATCAATTACATAGAATCTTGAAGAGAACTGCAAATTTGAACGCCATTCTCAGTTCTCAAAGGTCACCATTCATCACAACAGGTCTTGGCTATGATGAGAATCAACAGACACATAGAGCTGATTTGAAGGTGACCTTATAGAAAATTTGAAGTGATTATGGAGTAGATTCGAGTTTGATAATGAAGCATATTTGAGGATTATTGTGGCATATATTTTGAGGTGATCATATGACCATTTTGAGGGATGATATAGGGATAATTTTGGCACATATTTTGAGGTGATCATATGAAATTTTGGGGGGATGATGTAGGGATAATTGTGGCACACATTTTTAGGTGATCATATGATAGTTTTGAGGGATAATATAGGGATGATTATAGCACAAATTTGATGTGATTATATCAACATTATTGTACATGTTCATATAGTAGGTTGATTCCTAAAAATCTTCCTAAGTTGGTGCTTAGATGAGGAGATTGGTGTCTCCAGTAGGTGGGTGCCTACAGATATTGTTGAGTTGGGGCTCAACTAAGGGGATTGGTGTCTCTAGTAGGTTGGTTCCTACAAACTTTGTAGTAGTAGGATGGTGCCTACATACATTTATAAACATAAGTTTTTATGGTTTTCTCTTAAAAGAGTTTCCACATTAAATTCTCTATGCTATGATTTGTGTTTATATGTGTTTATTATTTCATAGTGAATGAATGATTAATGAATTCTTGTCTAAAGTAAAAAAAGTCTTATATTGATTTAACCCTCCCCCCTCTCAGTATAAACATAAGTTCAACCATCCTTGCAACTACACTCTTTCCAACTTTTGAATTTGAGACTTTAAATTACAATGGACACAAGTATGTCACATGTCTAAATAAAAAAAACTCTGATAGAGACATTAATGGATTGATACAAGTAAGTTAACCTTGACTCAAAAAACTTCTAAGACCCTAAAAAATCACTATTGCAATTTGTGTTACTTAGATTGCAAGGGCTTTTCTAGATTTGTGAGTGATGGTTATAATATTGCTTTACACCCTTAATGATAACTCTTTGCTTACCTTACAATGATTAATTATTTATATGATAATGTTTTATGTTGTTCTATGTGTGTGTTCTTATTTCCAAAATAAGGGCAATGAAATTTTACCAACACTATATCACAAGACACTAATAAACACTAAGACACACAAAAACACATTCCTTATAGCCCTTATTCAATTTCAAATAGATTTAAGAGACAAGCCAAAAAAACATCAATTTTATTATATTTAGTCCATGTTTCATTTTTTCAAATATACGTGTGTCTTCAATAAATGGCTTACAACAACTAATATGAAAAATATGAACCCACTCCCACCAATATAAAAACATGTTAATGAGGTCTCACCTTTTAAAAACATTTTAACTAGATCTCCTCTAGTTACAAATATGCATTTATGTTGTTCTTTAGGTTTGGAACACATTATATAGTTAACCATAACCATGAAAACTATGAACCTTAAGCTTGGTTGGCTAGCTCAAGTGGTTGATTGTTGTAAGTTGTGAGCAGAAGGTCTCGGGGTCAAATACCCGGGTAGCTATGCATTGCTATATAAGGGCCTCACTTGATGTCCCCACTAGGTTAGGTCTCATAATCAAGGCCGATGGTTTACCTTGGGTACCATCCTCAAAATGAGGGGAAGTACCCGAGGGTTTCCCCATGGCATGTTCCAATGAAAAAAACAAAGAAAACTATGAACCTGATGTAATCTTAATCAAATTTCTTATATCCTTAAAACAAATTATTGAGGCCTCCCCTTTTAAAACATTTGAACTAGGTCTTCGTAATTTTGAGGTAAAAAATAACCTCAAAACAAAAAAAATATATCCTTAAAATTAACTTTATCAAACCATTAGGATTCAATATGATAATGTCAACCATACTAATAAATATTTTATGATTTTTTAAGGGAAAAATTACGTTTATCCTCATATTTTTTACTTAACTCCTTATAAGTTTACACAAATTTCGAGAGTGAGTACTAGTTTATGTGGAATTAAATTCCGCATCCAATGAGTACCTACTTGTATACTTTTGGTGGACCCTCAGTAGGAAAAAAAATCGAAATACAATAGAAAAACATATTCTTTGGCATGAAATACATTTTTTTATTGTATTTCAAGTTTTTTCCTAAAGGGGTCGATCAAAAGTATGCCAACTACTTGTATACTTTTGGTGGACCCTCAGTAGGAAAAAAAATCGAAATACAATAGAAAAACACATTCTTTGGCATGAAATATATTTTTTTATTGTATTTCAAGTTTTTTCCTAAAGGGGTCCATCAAAAGTAAGCCAAATGGGTACTTATTGGATGCATAATTCAATTCCACATCCAACAAGTGCTCACACTCAAAATTTGAGTAAATTTACAAGGAGATAAGTTAAAAATATGAGAGAGAAAAGAAGGTGGTTTTTTTTTTTTTTTTTTGAAAAAATCATAACTCTTATTTTATTATTTTAATTATTATTTTATTATATTCCTTAAGAGACCCATTTTAGGATTCAAAATTCCCCTAATAATAAGTTGGTTACAAATATACCTCTATGTTAGGTCTCCCCTTTTATTACACAGCCAAAAAATTATACCCTTTAAAAATATTTTAACGAGGTATCCCCTCTTCAAAACATTTGAACTATATCTTCCCTAATTACAAATATGAACTAGGTCTCCACTAGTTACAAATATGTCTCTATGTTCTTCTTTAGGTTTGGTACATTTTAACGAAATCTCCACTTTTAATAACAAATATGAACTAGGTCTCCTCTTGTTACAAATATGCCTTTATATGTTTCTTTGGATTTGGCACATATTATAATATGTATCTATGTTATTCTTTGGGTTTTGTAGGGTTTAATAGTTAAGAACATGTGTTTCCTCCTACAATATCATTAGTTCAAAGCTGCAGGGGGGGTAGAGTATGTACACCTTCCCAGTGTTTAGCAATCAAATCACTATCCATAAAGAGTCCCTTATCCCACAAATAAGTAAGTTTTATATACCAATTTGGTATCTTCTTGGTCTTTAAAATTAAATTATTATTATTATTACCTCTCTTTTATTCTTTAATATTGTTATTTGGATTTAGCTAATATTTTCTTCACTTTAAGTTTTTCTTTGGATTTGAATATTATGCCTCTATTGTAATCTATGCTTACCCCAATGTTTTCCTTTGGGTTTACCAAGCACAAATATTATAATGCATGTCTCTATGTTGTTCTTGGATGGGTCTGGAAGGTTTGGCATATATTTTTATATTGTTTTTGGGTTTGGCACATATTACAATATTTCTTGTTTTTATGTTGTTTTTTTTTCCATGAAAAAAAATCCATGTTTCCTTTGTATTAAAGTAAGCACTTTTTACATGATCCAAAAGATAGGCCTCGTCATAAATATTGTCTCGGGTATTCCCATTAATAATCAGCTTATGATTATCATCATTTCATACTATCCCTTTAAGTGTTTTCTACAAAAAGGCAAAATTACAATTAAACATTATAACCATCCATATAAGTCTATAGTGCTACAGAATTTTAATTAGACATAGATCATAGTTGGATCCTAACTATCAAAATGGAATAGGTCCCAGATCATCTTCTATAATAGTGTTGTTGACACTTTCCCATTTTTTCCATATACCATTGCCAAATTGAATCCCAATTTTGAATAATTGATCATCCATGTGATTCCTTTATCTGTACACATGCTGAAAAGAGATATGTTAGAAATACCTCAATAACCTGTAAACTTCCTCCATAGTGTCTGCTAATAAAATATCCTTTGACTTCCATTTATGTTTCAACCAGTTCATGACAATGAGGGAGTCTCCAAATACCTGAAGGCTGCAAATGTCCAAAAAGATAGCAAGTTTAATAGTAATTTTGATGGCAATAACCTCTGCCCAGTTGTTGGAACTCGGTCCTGTAGAGGCCAAAAATTTTGTCCATCTGTGATCATTAATGAAAGTGAATCCACCCGCACCACCTCTTGATGGGACCCCTTGAGCAACCCCATCGAAATAACACCATGGAATTATTTTTCCACCTCTTCTACAGTTGTAATCCTAGGAACATTCACAGTTGGTTTTTGGATCAAAACCTTTGCAATGGCCAGGCTCTTATAAGCAAAGACCTCCAGAGGGGTAAACTTATCCTCAAATGTGGCAATGTTACGGCAATCCAGGTATTCTAGACTATAATATATGGCAGAGGATGGATAATATTGGCGTATGGCGCATCATACCATAAGCGGAAGGCCTCTGAAATATTTTGTCCAGTCCAGACGAGCATATAAAATTTAATTCGAGAGATGGTTTTCCAAATCCATGCGATGTAACATCAGCTAATAAGCAGGTGTTCAATGGTCTCCTCGTGATATTTGCAGAGAGCCCAGGATCCGGGCCCTTCAAAGATCTTCCTTTGCAGATATGTCCAAACCGGTATTTTTTCCATCAGAGTCGACCAACAAAAGAGGGTCATTTTTAGAGGACAAATTGTCTTCCATAGCACAGGGAACCACCATCAGAGTTCCGGGAGAGCACGTTCACAACATAGAACCTTGTAACCAGTCTTTGGTGTGTAATGTCCACCTTCCTTGTACAGGGACCATAATATTTCATCTGATCGATCCATCAATCGTATGGATTGATCCTGTAGACATTTAGTATAATTATCCCATATAAGATGATCCATTTGCTTGAAACCTATATGATCTACTTCTAACTAGCCTTGTTTAAGAAATTTGGTTTGTCCTAGATCCTGAATATGAGCCAAATAATGAAAACCTCTATCCTAGAGATGAACAATCATATGATCGGGGAGCATATAGTCATCACTGCTTCCAATCCATGGATCTATTCCCAATCTCACCTTACCACCATCGCCAATTTTCCATTGTAGACCATCTGTTATCAAATCAAATGCATCCAAAGTTGATTTCCACATAGTGGATATATTCCTGTATCACTTGACCCTACTCTTGATCCAATCTTCTATGGACAATGGGAAAATATACTTGTAATAAATTACCTGAGTCCATATGTTGCTACATTTGATAAGACACCAAATGATTTTAGAAGCCAGATTTGTCGCAAAGCTGGCCATATGTTTAATACTGCATCCTCCCCAAAGTTTCGGAAAGGTGATCATGTCCCAAGAGATCGAATGAAAGAATTGTGTAGAATTTTTCTGCTTCCATAGAAAGTTGTAGCATAACTTCCAAATGGTGTTTAGAATACCAACTAGGATATGGGCTATTGTCAACCAATAAACTGGGAGTGTCTCAAGGACAAGTTTGATAAGAGTAAGTCTTCCATATTTTGTTAGACAAACATTGCACCATAGTTGAAGTTTTCTTTTGATTCTCCCAACTAGCCATGTCCAGTACTTAATGTCATAATCATTAGGCTTAAGGGAGAATCCCAAATATTGTATACCTTGTTCTACATAAACCACCTTATATGGAATTGATTGTAAAATCCATTCAATAAAATATTCATCCAGATTCATGACAGTAATAGTGGACTTGTGGATGTTGATGGTCATACACGTGGCCTCTGCGAAATAGTCAAGGATCTGTTTAATATGAGAAATATCCCTTCTAGATCCTTCATCAAATATCATGACGTCGTTCATAAAGAGAAGGTGAGTAATACCGAGATTAGGCGCAATATTGATACCATAAAAGGACCCAGCTTCCTTGGCTTGTAGAATGGCACGACTCAGACCTTCCATAATGGGGAGGAATAATAATGGGGCTAAGGGACATCATTGTCGGAGTCCCCTCGCTGGTCTAAAAAAATCTTAGGCCGAAGCATTAACAAGGACTAGAAATGAGATAGTTTGAACAATAGACATAATCCAGTTAACAATCACTAGGGAAAACCTGATTTTGTAATGTCACCAATCGAAAATTAGGAATATTGTATCCAAGGTTCCAACTTTAATTATGTTGATTTTCAACTTTTTCCCAAATAGTAGTTTATCCAGGCCTATGAGATGTTCTCATTCAACAACAGTGGAGTGTATGTGTATTTGTGATGTCCATTAAAGGTGTGCATATCATAAATTTGTTTAGATTCTACTAATATGTGTCCCAAATTAGATCTGATATAAAATTGGAAGCTGGTAAATAAACTAGGAACACTAGTTCAATTTTGGCCACACTGAACATAGGGTTTCCAACTCTTCCCCAAAAAATACTAGAGAAACTTGAATTCTCCCAATATCAATTTAATGGAATAAAATAGACTCAAATAAAACTATTTGAACCACTTATAGACTCTATATAACTTCCAAAGAAGTATGAAATACACCCTCTCAAGACTACTGAGAAACTAGCTCGATTTCCCCCACATTGGAATACTAGTTTTTCAACTTGACCCAAACACTTCCTTATCAGCCCAAGTCTTCCGAAACAGTTCCAATTTGACCATGACACTCCCAAAATCAACACAAATAACTTAATAATAGACTTCAGGGAGCTGATATGAAATTTTAATACACATTGTCTTAATATTTCTTAACTATACTAGCAGAGTTGCACATAAATCACCCATAAACTTGAACATAGAACACCATATGATGCAAGGATTTGTAAATTTTTATTCTGAATGTATGTAAATAGTAAATATACTAATTACAACAATATATGGCTCTTACAGAAGCTCGAAATCCAAGAAATATAGAGATAGAAAAGTAGTGGTGCACCCCTCCACCAGAAGAGATGCCAAATAGAGTAGATTTAGTAAAATGATGATATATCGGGCATACGGAAACCTTTTTGAGTGAAAAAAAAAGTGTTTACAACTGGAAATGATGCTATTAATGCAATGGAATAGGTATCACATCCCATAAATTCTCAGAAGTATAAAAACCAGAACCACCATTTCGGCCCACCAACACTGGTCCAAGATCTAAATCAATAGCAATAAACTCCAAATGATAGGAATTCAACACCACTATTGTAGATGAACATATAACCTGCAATAAAAATATGTATAGAAATCTGAAAGTGATTTCTCCCCTCAATAATTAGCTGCAATGAAGCATAATGAAAAGATCTAGATGATATCCTCCTCTCTACTAGCTAGGGTGGAATCTTTCACCACCGAAACTAGTTCAAAAATGCAAGGGGAACATCTCCCAAGATTGAAAATCTCAATGGATATCCAATACAAAAATCCAAATGACCAAAATCCCTTTCACTTGTGTCTTCATCCCTTTTATAAATCTTCATGGAGCATTTCCCCCTCATTCTAGAATTCTCTCACAAATATTCAATTAAATATTAAGAAATGTTATTTTTATGAGAGAATGACACATTGGGACTCATTTAATTCCTATATAATTTTATTTGTCCAAATAATAATTCCATCTACCTTGGAAATTCGAATTTGAGAGGCTTAGCTTGATTTTGGGGAAGTTACATTAGCATGTGGGCCCACCCTTCTCCTCTAGCGCCCTCCTTGGCTAAATTTAGGACCTGCAACATGTCATAGGTTGTCATAAGCTGTCGTAGGACCTGATTCTTATCATAAGTTGTCATAGATGTCATAGTTTGTCATAGATTTAATATTTTTATCCCAGTGAGTTACAACCCATGAGATTCCTCCATGATAGGATTCCTTCCACCTTGGATGGGAGTTACACCACACATTTAGACTCATTCCACCACTAACGTGCCCTCCTTGTCCAAATTATCTCAAAATATTAATAAAATTGATTTTTAGGAGAGAATGATTCCTTGCTCCATAAATTTTTCCCTTGGACCTTGGTTTGCCATAATGCCTCATGACCCCAATTCACTACTTTACTATTCTTCTTTAATTTGTCCAAGTGAATTTAGACCATTTAATTCCCTAGTAATGGAGTGGTCCATAGTAAAAAATTGGGGACACTACAGTCCTCCCCACCCAAGATTGCTTGTCCTCAAACAATTTAAACCTGGGAGCGGTAATACTTCTTCTTCTTCCCCAACTTATGCTCATTGATTTTTCTGCCTCCTTCCTTAGTGATGACTTTTCATAAGGCTGCAATTTCAAGTTGACCAAGTCATCAACTCTACATACCACAATTGGAACTATACTAAGGTTGAAAATGATTTCATGGTTCCATCCCAATCGAAAGGAGGTGAAGTACAGTCTAGTCAATGTATGGTCCTGCAAGGTACTAACATAGGAAAACTCCCAACCAATACCAATAAGAAGAGTGACTCTATACTACAACCACTCAATCAACTCCCCAACAACTGCTCTACTAAGACTCCCATCATATGAAATCCAAAATTGAGTCTTAACTCTGGGTCTACTACTAAAAACATGCCCTGCACTATAACTCTAAGATCCCCACCTAATATCCAAATTTAAAGGAAACCACCTTGTTGCTGCTACGCAAATCTGATCATAATCATCCCCTCTAGATATAGCTCCATCTCCCCAACTATCCTTCCAACAACCCAACTGAAACAACTGAGTCCCAAAATGATCCCGGGGTCCCAAATGAACCTGATAAATGTAGAGTTTCTAACACACTTGAACCTAGCAATACCAGGATCCCACTGTATGTGCTTCACTCCTCCAAACATCATCACTGTCACCTGTAGTAGTATGTCACTCCAAGGAATGTCAGGATCCCATAGCTGGCGCATTCCTTCAATCTAGAACAATACATCAATGTGAAGGATTCCATGATCCCATGATATAATGTGTATCATCCCATACATCGGAAATACATAGAGAGGTATGTCATCATGAAACATAATACAATCATACAATGATATACCAAAGAGATACTGCAACAAAGAATCCACCAAGTGTTTGTCCATCCAAGCAAAGAGATCATCATGTGCCCCATACACAAAAGCATCAAGTATAATATCAAATCTACTCAAATTACATAGGTGAGGATCCCATGTCCTATAATGTTGCTCCAAAAGAATGTAAGATGCATCAAAATAATCAGCAATGTGTTATTTCATCCAAGAAGTAAATGAAGAACCTCCACCCAAATCTGAACCAAGTAAGGAGCAAAGAAAACAAGGAGACTTCAAATGGCTCAGAGAAGTCTCATCAATACATCCATGAATGTGAGCGTCATCAAATGAGAGCAATGGATGCTGCTCCAAGGAGGTGTGGGAGGTGTCAAGTAATTTTTCCATGTGGCCTTTCACCCAAATGATGGATGAAGGAAAACTCCCATCAAGTAAGGAGCAAAGAGAACAATGAGCCTTCAAGGGGCTCAAAGGAGCACCATAAGTGCATCCATGAAGATGTGTATCATATTAAGGTAACAAAGGATGCTTCTGCAAATGTAAAGAAGAAGGTGCTCTAATCATGTCATCATCAAAATGAGAGATAGGAGTTTCATACTCCTCATGTGGCACCATCAGAAATAAACCTTTCACCCATACTTCATTAGGATGAATGCTGCAAAATGTGGAAGTGTAGGATGTAGGAGCATGAACCAACTCACCCAAATGATCAGAAAGTGCAAAAGTTTCATCATGTGAAGGCTCCATAGGGGTAGGATCATGCACCTCCCTCAAAAGTGTGAAACTTTCCTCATAGGTTGTTTCCAAGGTAGTGGAATCATGCACTTCTTCAAAAAGTGTGTAACCATCATCAAGAGGCAACTCAAGTTCCTTTTCCAACACAACAAATGCTTGGATATCATCAAGCACATCTTCAAACACATTAAACTCATGCAAATCGCCATGTTTCTCACGATCCATCATGTCATGAGAATCCTCCAAGCAATCTACCATATGAAAATTTGAAACATAGGAGGAAGAACAATTATCTTGCAACCTCTCAAGAAGTTGCTCATTTTGAATTTTGAGCTTATGAATATCCTCATTTTTCTTCAAGTATGCCTCATGTAACCATTCTTTAAGCTCAACCAATTTTTTTCTATAAAAAATCAAAGACATGAAATTACCTTCGATGTTGCACATTGCTTTTTGAATCTTCTCCATGTCTTCAAGGAAGGATGGCTCCTCCAATGAAGAAACTCCCCAACAAGAATTTGACACCAATCATTGAATGTCATGGAGTATGCTAAGGGCCTCATAGATCTTCCTTTCAATCATATTCAAAGACCTTTAAGTGAAGGACGGTTCATGAGAGAGAACCTCCTCTTCTTCTTTTTTCTTGGGACCAACTTCGCATGGAATCTCAAGTGGTGACTGGAAAGTTGATCTTGGTTCATATTTTTCTGCTACAAGGTCTTCTTCTTCGTGCTCCATGGAGTTAAGAATTGCAGTAAACTCATCAAGGTTGATCTCTGTCACTGATATAGAGATGAGAGCATCCATAAGTAGATGCTCTTCCAAATCTTGGGCACTCATCAATAAGTACCTCATCACGACACCCATCGATAAGTGTCTGTGGATTATCCTCTTCAATGATTGAGGGTGGATTTGATATTCTCATCCTTGTCCTCCTTTCTTCTCCTTTGCTCTGATTGGTACTTTGTCTGTGCTCCTTCAAGCAAGCTGATGCATATTTCCCCTTAGTTTCCTTAGGATAAATATCTTTGGAGACTCCTTTTGAAGAAGATCCAAAAATTCTCATCAAGTAGGAAACACATGCATCCAATGAAGCTTCAGATATTTTGTTGCTCTTTTCACAAGTAGGTTGATCTTTGACTATGGAACATGCATCTTCTCCATACAAATGGCTATAAGAATAACCATTATTTATCCTTCCAAATGTGATATGATGGGAGATACTTGTAGAAGGTACCTCCTGGGCATTTTCTTCCTCATATTATCTGCAGTACTCTTCATATTGCTCATCATAGTCATCATCATACTGCTCATCATCCTCATACAACTCATAGAAATCATCATCAGAGTAGGACATGGCTGAAATTTTCTTCTTCAATCGATGATCCAATGCTCAGGTTCAAGGAACATGATATGATACCACTGTAATGTTCCCAATCAGAAATTAGAAATATTATCTCCAAAGGTTCCAACTTTAATTATGTTGATTTTCAACATTTTCCCAAGCATTGGCTTATGAAGGCTTATGAGATGTTCGTGTTCAACAACAGTGGAGTGTATGTGTATTTTCGATGTCCATTAAAGGTGTGAAGATAATCAATGTTTTTATATTCCACTGATATGTGTCCCAAATTATATATAATATAAACTTGGAAGCTGGTAAAGAAACTAGGAACACTAGTTCAATTTTGGCCACATTGAACACGGGGTTTCCAACTCTTCCCAAACACTACTAGAGAAACTCAAATTCTACCAATATCAATTTAATGGAATGAAATAGAATGAAATAAAACTACATTACCAACTAAATAATCCATATAACTTCCAAATAAGTATGAAAGACACCCTCACAAGACTAGTGAGAAACTAGCTCGATTTCCCCCACATTGGAATACTAGTTTTTCAACTTGACCCAAACACTTCCTCATCAGACCAAGTCTTCTCAAACATATAAAATTCAACCATGACACTCCAAAATCAACAAAAATAAATTAATAACAGAATTCAAGGATATATTATGAAAATTTAATACACATTGTCTTAAGATCGCTTAACTATATTAGGAGTTTCGCACATAAATCACCCATAAACTTGAACATGGAACACCACATGATGAAAGGATCTGTAAATATTTATTATGAATGTATGTAAATAGTAAATATACTAATTACAACAATATATGGCTCTTACCAAAGCTCTAAATCCAAGAAATACAGAGATATAAAAGTAGTGGTGTGCCCCTCCACCAGAAGAGATGTTGAATAAAGTAGATTTAGTAAAATGATGATATCTCGGGCATACATAAACATTTTTTAGTGGAAAAAAAAGTGTTTCAAACTAAAAATGATGCTCTGAATGCAATGGAATAGGTCTTGCATCCCATCAATTCTCATAAGTATCTAAACCATAACCACCATTTCGTCCCACCAACACCGGTCCAAGCTCTAAATCAATAGAAAGAAACTCCAAATGACATGAATTTGACACCAATACTGTATATGAACATATAACCTGCAATAAAACTTTGTAGATAAATATGAAAGTGATTTCTCCCCTCAATAATCAGCTGCAATGAAGTACAATCAAGAGATTTGGATGATCTCCTCATCTCTACTAGCTAGGGTGGAATCTTTCACCACCGAAACTAGTTCAAAAATGCAAAGGGAAAATATCCAAATCTTGAGAATATCAATGGATCTCCAATACAAAAATACAAATGACCAAAATCCATTTCACTTGTGTCTTCATCCCTTTTATAAATCTTCATGGAGCATTTCCCCTCATTCTAGAATTCTCTCACATATATTCAATAAAATATTAAGAAATGTTATTTTTATGAGAGAATGACACATTGGGATTCATTAATTCCTCTCTAATGTTATTTGGCCAAATAATAACTCCATCTCTAATGTTATGGAGGTTCCCAATGAATTTCCCAGGGATTGTAAAATCTCCAATGTCCATAATTTTTTAGGAAGACCGAGGAATTTCACCCACACCGCTTGCTTATAGAACTTCTCAGTCCTTGATTCGAAGAAGGGAGTCCATCGCTTGAGTCGTATAGATGAAGAGTCCCATTGTAAAATTCTCGAGAGGAGGGTTTTGGTGTTTGCATCCTTATCAAGTATTACACCTAGCCACCCTCTGGTAAGGGCATACAAACGTGACTCATATCCCAGAGTTAGGACCAATTACTGGAAACCCAATTCCTGAACGCAGATATACACATTCATCTTCCACCAAATCTCCTCACTAAGGTGTGTTCCTCCATACTGATAGCTTCATAAATCTCTACATCCTCTCCTGGATCCAGATAATGCTTACTAGACTTCTTGACACAAGTCTTTTGCCAGATTCTCAAGTTTTGTTGCTTCACATGTTCGAGGGTGGTAACCAATGGTATGTTGGGATCATCACTCCTAGGTACATAATTCTTTGCTTCCTTTGAGGGAAGAGAATTTTCTACCACTTGACAACCTTTGTTATGATGGCCAGCTCTCGGAGTACTGTCAGAGAAATGAGTTGTAAAATGTCGACTTCTAGGGGGCGTCTTTACCATTCCATGTACAAGTGGGGGCCCTTTGTGCACTTGTGGTACTCCTGAGACCGAATCCCTCAGGGCCTCCAACAAAACGGAGTCTAATGGAAGGGAGGTATTAAAAGAAACATTTATCCCTTCATTAATGATCATTAAGAAATCATACCAGCACAACAATGGCCATAAACCTGTGAAAAGACTTCACTACGTGAAACAGGGAGAGGAAACACCCCAAAGCTTACATATGTAAGCTCATCAGAACAAACCCTAGCAAACCGTCGCCATTACTGTAAAACCCTAAACTCTAAAGCAACATCCTATCAATATATTTGCCTTTATATTGCTTTTTGGATTTGGAACATCTTATGATATATTATTGTATCTATGTTTTTTTGAAGGCTAGTGAGGTTTGGCAAAAATTATAATATGTTATTTTTTGGGGGTTTTATTATATATTATAATATATTTTTAGCTTTGTGTTGTTTTGGTGTTGGGAGGCTTGACATAACTTATAATGTTGTTTTTGACATAACTTGTGTTTGAATTATAGTTTTTTTGGGGTTTGAGAGATATATTATAAATTATAATAGGTTTTTTTTTTTTTGTCTTTTTTTAAGAGATTTGGGTTTTTTACATAAAATACAATATATTGTTATTTGTTTATTTTTGGATTTGGGAGGTTTTATGTCTTTTTTTTTTCTTTGGATTTGAGAGATTGGGTTTGATACAAAGTATAATATGTTGTTCTTTGTTCTTCTTTAGGTTTGGGAGGTTTTGGATTTGACACAAATCTTCTTTGGATTTGAGAGGTTTTGTGTCTTTTTTGCTCTTCTTTGTGTTTTGATTTGGGAGGTTTTGTGTTTGACAAAAATTATAATATGTTGTTTTTTGGTCTTTTGGTTTGACACATATTATATTTATATATTCTTATTTCCAAGGAAAATTTTAAGGGTCCATACTTATTTAAAAGTGTATAAACCTTGGAGAACCTGACCCATTCTTAAAATGTCAACTGTAAAATAGTTGGCGATATTTTTATAAAAATATTTCAATTTATAAGGATTTTATATAGTTTATATAATAATTTTGCGATTTTTAGAGTGAAAATTTTTTACCCCATCAAAATTGGGCGAAATGGGCTTTCAAAAAATGCAAATTGGCGAATATGTCTTTTGAAAAAAACATGGAAAAATACCCCATGGGCTAAATTTCTCCCATAAAATTTTCCTTGCTTTTTTCTTCTTTGGATTTGAGATATTTGGGTTTGACACAAAGTATGGAGGGTTTTGTGTTTTCTCTATTCTCTTTTTGGATTTGAGAGATTTGGGTTTGACACAAAGTATAATATATTGTTCTTTGTTCTTCTTTGGACTTGGGAGGTTTTGGGTTTGACACGAAGTATAATATGTAGCTGGGAGGTTTTGGGTTTGATACATTTTGGGCTTTGGATTATACTTTGTTGGGAGGTTTTGGGTTTGACACATTTTTGGGTTTTGTATTTGGGAATGTTGTTGGGAGGTTTAGGGCTTGAGACAAGGATTTGGAAGGTTTTGGATTTGGATTTGGGTTTGTCACATTTTGGGCACATAGGGATTTGGGAGGTTTTGGGTTTGGGTTTGTCATAAAGTATAATATGTTGTTCTTTATTCTTCTTTGGATTTGGGAGGGTTTTAGGTTTGGCACACAAGGATTTTGGAGGTTTTGGGTTTGAGTTTGTTACGAAGTATAATATGTTGTTCTTTGTTCTTCTTTGGATTTGGGAGGGTTTGGGGTTTGGGTTTGTCACATTTTGGGCACATAAGGATTTGGGAGGTCTTGGTTTTGTCACAGAGTATGGGAGGGTTTGGGCACACAAGGTTTTGGGTTTGTCACAAAGTATGGGAGGTTTTTGGTTTGGGTTTGTCACAAAGTATAGTACTGTTGTTATGGTGGTATGGGAGGTTTTGGGTTTGGGTTTGTCACAAAGTATAATAATGTTGTTATCTTAAGAGGGTTTGCCAAAAAGTATGATAGGTTTTGGGTTTGGGTTTGCCACAAAGTATAATAATGTTGTTATGTTGTTTTTTGGGAGATTAGGTTTTGGGTTTGGGTTGTTTAGATTTGGGTTTGTCAAAAAAAAATGTTGTTATGTTGTTCTTTGGAAGGCTATATTTTGAGTTTGTGTTTGTCACAAAGTATAATCATGTTTTTATTTTGTTCTAATGGAGACTTGGATTATGGATTTTGGATTTACACACACATTATATTATTTATACTCAAAAGTTATTGCTATGATATTGATTTAATGAAGACTTGGATTATGGATTTTGGATTTACACATATTATATTATTTATACTCAAAATTTATTGCTATGATATTGATTTCATTGTCAATAGAACTAATGTTGTTATTTTTTTCTTTGGGAGGCTTGGGTTATGGATTTTGGATATTATATTATATTATATTACTTCTAAATGTATTGCTGTGATATTGATTTCATTGAACAAAAGCAATTGTAGCTCATAAATTATTGTTGTGATATTGATTTCATTGTCAATAGAACAAACACAACTATCTTTCACTACTCTAATATGGGATCTATATGTTTTCCACACCGTCGCTTAGAATCAAACGAGCTATCAATGACTTATTTGTATAAAAAAATCGCATCGACTTCGTTTTCTCACGAGTTTAACATGACTAATGGAATAATACTTGATCACATAGAAATGACAACAACCAGTGGCAAGATACTCGATCACATATGAATGGAGAGCTTGAATTTCTTCTTGAGAACAATTTCAGTCTTCAGATTCACGTACTCCCAATCGTCGATCCAAGAATACAAACTGATACAAAAATGTTGGTGCAATCTATGTAACATGGCGTTTTGTGGTCATGTTCATCTACGTTCATTCTTATTTATATGTTGTATGAGTGTCCTCTGAGGTTTCGTCATAGTAGAAACATGCTAATTCCTCCAAAAGTGACTCATCTAAGCATCATCGATGATGAGCATGCTTTTTTTTATGTTTATGAAATCTCCCATATAGGCAATTTTTATCATCCTTGGTCTTCCTACCTTCTATACAACCACACACAAGGTTGTGTTCACTAGAACAACCACTTTACTTGTGGTTGGTGAACATGGATAGGCCACAAGTTAAGTGCCACAAATTGTTCGTTATCTATGCCCCAACTGTCATAAATTTTACAACTCAATATTAAAAAGACTATAATATTTTTTTCATATCTTATTCTAAGATAATATTTTACAAAAATAAAAATAAAGTATTCATACCCATAATGATCATAATCATGATTGACATATTAACTCATATAACTAAACCTTCATTCAAGAAAAAAATAACAATAAACTTTAACTCTAGCATAAATTACAAAAACATAGATTCAGTTATCTTAAAAGTTATCTTCTTCAATCAATTGCAAAATATAAACTAATAACTCTATTGTTCATTAGCAGTCAACTATTTATCCACATGAAATTTTGATATATTTAACTCTTCTTTTTATTTTCTTTGTGAGATCTTTGTAATTAGTCGCTAATATGTCCAAGTCAAGGTTGTCGTCCTCTCTTCCAAATTGATTGTGTAGATAACGAACTATCATTTAGTCATTCACTTAGACTTTCCCTTCAAAGTAAAAAAGGATTACAGAACAAAAAAGAGTAATAACTGCAAAGTAGCTAGTCCCTCCTATAAAATTATGTTATGTTTTGTATAAATAAGATTATGTTATATTTTTTAAAATTGATCTTGTTATTTTTTATATAATTGATGTATGATATTATATAAATTATTTTGTATAATTGACGATGATATTATATTAAAAAATTAAGTTTTAGTTTTTTAATATTTTTTTTAGTTTTAAAAAGTTTTTTTTTTTTTAATAATTAATAATAAAAACAATTTAATAATTAATTAATAATTGCTTATTATTATTTTTTTAGTTTTTAAAATAAGTTTTTAGTTTTTTTTTTTTAATAATTAATAATTGAATGCTAGTTTTTTAATTTGTTTTAGTTGTTTTAAATTTTAAAATTAGTTTTTATTTTTATTTTTTAATAATAGCTTGTTGTAATCATATTTTTTTAAATATTAATAAAAAGAATTATTTATAGTTTGTAAGTTCTAAAATTAGTAATTAGTAGATGCATTTAAGGTCTATATAAGTTAAAGTACATTGCATTTAAAAAATGAGAGGACATGTAATAATAAGGAGGGACACTTATGTACTTATTATTAATAACACAATGTACAAAAATGATAATATTCATTATCATTAATAAAACCTCTAGTACAAAGACAACATGTCAAGTTAGGAAAAAAATTGAGTTTTTAAATTTTAAATTAATATTTTGTTTAAATAATTTCACACTCCATCAAAGATGATGGTATAATTTTCACTTCATAGTTTTAAGCCAATCATAAAATAGAAATATTTTTTTTTAAATTCTACATAATAATTTATATTTTCAAAATATTAAATTTAATATTTAAATATTACAAAACTTTGAAAACATATTTTTTTTTAATATTAATATAAAAATAAAGCTTGTTGATGGACAACTGATTACTATAGTCCCTACCTTGGCTGGGACTAAAAAAAAGCTTAAAGCTTGATTATAAAGGAATAAGTTTGCCAAAAAAATCCATTCTCAAATGAGGAAAAATTGCATCCCGAACCTTGATTCTCACATGTATTGAGAATACAAACTATAATGAAAAATATTGTCATAATCAAAAGGTATGCATATTTTTTCTTTGTTACATGTATTTTAAATTTGCATGGACAACACTACCGTCACCACTGTCATTTTTCATGGGAGTTATTTGATAATCTTATTTATGTAGATTTATTGCTATATGTTATGTGTGTGAATTCATTCCAAGTAGGAGCATTGATTCATCGATCAATTATTCCATGCTACTTGTTGTATGTATGTTTAACATGTTTTTTTTTTTTAATTCTATACTTTGCTTTTATATTAACAACTATGGCTAATGAGGTTATTGTTTGACTTATTTACTTGGTTCAATGGATAATGCATGTTTCTATAAGAGGATTTGTCTACTTATGTTTGGATTTACTATAATAATGTTGGTATGAAGGAATGCGATATTTGATCATTTAAGATTAATCTAAAATGGGATGTCTTATTGCATTTCTTCAAAGTCAAACTTTTTGTTTATTAGTTGTTGAATTTATTTCCCAATTGATAGACATTAGTCAAGAATAATTCAACCATAATCTCGCGCTTCATTGATCAATCTCATTTTCCCTAGGTTTATTGATAGACATATATGGCGTTTGTTCAATCCATGAAAACTACGAATTGTCATATAAAACACTTGACACCCATCACTTCGAAACAACACCAATTGATCCTAAAACATAGTTTGGAACCAACCAATGTGCATAACTGATTTTATAAACCTAAACAAATATGTTATAGCTTCAATACAGGTAAGATCCATTCCAATCCAAAGAACACGAGAACAAGAAGTCTATGATGCTTGAAATGTGAGTAATGCAAAAACAACAAATTTATGGTGCAAACTAACTCAATAATACAAATGTCAAAGATTAGTATAAAGAAGAAAATGAGCATACATTCGATAAAAAAAATCTAGACATCAACAATTAGTCATTTATCAAGCTCAAAATAATAATGTCTAGGAAAACAAATCCTAATTTTGAAAAGGTTAGAATTCAAAATTTGAAAGGGGGGTGTCCTTAGTTGACTATTGACTAGGGGGATATTAAGGCCTCAACAATTGGAAACACGTTGGGTGAAGCCAAAATCTCTACAAATGAGATTTTCTTACCTTGAAAAGGTCCAGTGAAATTCAACTATTTACCTTCAGGAGCACCTCAACTTCAAAAGTGTGTCCCACAAAACTCTACTCAAGTACCAAGTCCTGAATAACCAATTTCCTAGCTTGAGTCATTAAGCAACCAAACCAAAGGAAATAATGGTGGGATTAATTTCTTTAAAATATTTACTTAGTACTACAGGTGAAATATGCATTCTCCAAGTTTTACATACAAGGGATTTTTAAAGATTTTTCCTTGGCCAATTCATCAAACCTCACTGTGTTGCTCTATTTCTCACAATGTTTCCCTACTGCTAGTGAATGTACATACGCCCATAGAGTAACCCTAACAACAAAACCCTTGATCTGTTGCTAGAAAGCATCCATAACCCCCATGGATATACCTACATTTCCCATGATGGTATGATCTTCCTCTCTTGATCTTTTTTTATTGAGTATTTGAATTAATTATATGGGGGAGAACGACAACTTTTAAAAGAAAGAGGGATGGTTCGTATTTTTTAGGGTTAAATATCAATGCCTAGGTAATAAGAATACATCTTTATATTTTGACATAGGATAGATGGTTCACTTGTAGCAAATCTCAACTCTCATTAATGTGAGTGGAATGGAGCCTTTGAAACAATCAACTCGTGACAAACATTTAATTTTTAGGGTAATACACGCATTGGTTTACTGAATAGGCTCATGTTCCAACACTTTAATGCATAAGGAAATCCAATTAGTCTATTTTGTTTCCAAGTTTCTTGTTTTACAATGAGTATCTCATTAGATTTTCTTGACTTTGCTCACATGTACCAAAAGACCATTAGGATTGAACACCAAAAGGATATGAAAAGTAAATGGCACAAATGAGAGAAATGAGAGCTTAAGTTGGGATTGAAAGTTTATTAGAAAGCTAAATTACCAAAAGAAACTTGAACTGATATGCAAACTTATTCAAAATCAAATTGACACCAACAACAAATTTATAAAAAAATAAAGTAGGGAAATAGAAAAATCGAGAAAACAAAATCAAAGCTTAGAAAAAATTGAGTCTCAAGATACAAAATGTCGATTTTTAATAAGTGAAAAATATGTTGTAAGAAAAGGAAATTACTCATAAAGAATGGCATCCAATATTTTGTACAATGTACTTAATTTAGAAGCAAACTTGCATCACAATAAAAATAATTCTCATGTTGTCACTAGGGAATGGCTCTTCTTTGTAGGGGGCTAGGAAAATAAACAACTTTTCTAAAAAATATTTGACACTTGACCATCACAAGATTTCTTTCAATACTGGTGATTTTAACTCCTAGTAAATGATATGCATGCCCTTGGAATCTAGGTTGTATGGGATTGAATGTTAATTCCCCTATCATGCATGATTCATCAACATTTCACCCCTATTTTTATCTATTATTTAATATCTTGATATTTCATTCACCTTTTCAGATTGATTAACCATTAATCATTTGAACTTAGTCATTAATGAAACTTCCCTTTTATTGAGCAGTATTTTACTGATGATGAGTAGTTTAATGCACGTGGAGATGATTCTTCCAGTTGGGATCTAATTCTTGAGACTACCATGTCATTAGGAGAAAATGAGCAGAAGGGGTAATTTCTGCTCAAGAGATTCTCTTATGGAAATGGGAATACCCCTAAATCCACAAGCCATGAGTTTTTCCACAATCCTTTGTTTACCAATATCCCTTGGTGTAGATGTACATAGTGGTCCCACGATTACTTTTGAATTTCGATAAATATTTGAATGAAAACTTCTCTTCCTTGAATCCTTGGCCTTCACTATATTATTCACTAAGTGATTTCTCTAATTCTAAGCAATAAAGTGTTGCGGGCATGTGAAAACCAATGTTGGTATCAATCTATAATGTTGCTCATCATTGATCTTCAAACCCTCCCTTCTACTCAACTCCTTATAATATGTATATTTGTGCATGGTACAACAATACTCCTATAGGTTGATCTAGGGGAAGTGTAGCTTTGGATACATGTGATTGAAATCCAATTTCTCTAGAAATCAATCAATCATTAGTACCTTTATAAAATTGCCATTATAAACATAAGTCATGTTTTGATTATCTATAGAAACAAAAGGGAAAATCATCAAACAAATATACAGAATATTTCATAATATAAATCATGAATCAACTCCTGAACAAAACCCCTCGATTACCATGCTTGTTGCTCCTCAATGAATTTATAAACAAGAATTTTCTAGGTGGTATATCCTTTAGATTTAACAATATAAAGAGCTTACCAAATCTCCCTCTATACCTTAAAACATCCATGGCACATGAGCATGACTGACAAAAAAATTCTATACATACTTTATTGATGGAGATTAATGCCAAATCCATATTTCTCATGAAATAGGTTGGGGTTTTGCTTCTAAAAGAAACATTTTAATCCTTAATGGAAAACCTATGTTTTTATTAAACAAAGTCCATACATGTTCAAGCGTTACTAATATGTTCTCATGTCTTACCAATTTTCAATAGTATGACAAGGCAAATGGGTAAAGTAGGGGAAATTTTCTTCCAAACCTTTCTCACACACACTTAGCACCTGGTTTAATTATGAAATAAAATAAAACCACAACTCAAGTCAAACTTCTATTCAAAATGAATAGGGAAAAGTCTCTATTACCCTAACTAAAGTATTCAAAAGAAAACATAAAGCAACTATTGTGAAGAAAGAAACCAAGAGGAAAGAAAATTAATATAAAACAAAACCTAATCTATTGTCTGATGATCTTATTTAAAAGTTAATTTAAAACTAGCCCTAAAATTACATTCTAAAAATAGTCAATAAAACAAAAGATATGTTATTTCTATCATAACCTAGACTAGTACAACAAATGCTATGTGAAATCATAGAGCCAATGTATCCTTTGAAGTACATCCAAACCTACAAGGATATCAAGGCTATGCATGAGTATATAGGAATGGTGTGTAGTGCACTGCAATGTTGAAAAATTTAAAGCATTAGGAGATCTATTCGTTGTAGGAAGTACTAAATGCTTACCTCTTTGTGGAAAATTTTGAGAAAGAGATGAATCCAACCAAGTCCTAATAACATCGTGAAATCCAATATGGAAAACTTGGAGTGCTTCAAAAGAATCCAAAGGTGAGTAACCTACCTCCTCATGGGACTTGATCGTAAGTTGTAAAGTTATGTTTGCTGAAAATTATTATTTTCCCAACATATTACTCCTTTCGCTTTGCATGGAAATTGGTTGTGAATTTAGTTCTATTTATTTTTTAGGTGCTAAAAGATCCTAACTGCTCATAATCCCCAACGGAAATAAAATATTAAATGTCTCTCATAATCAACTTGTGTTCATGAGGTTAAAAAATTGTAGGTTGAATATGGTTAAGCATTGATATGATTTTTCTCAAATCCACTTCTAAAGAGATATAAATTATCATCAAACACCAATATCCTAAGAAATTATCTTTTCTCCATTCAACTCTTGAGCTACCACATGCAAATTGTGGGTTAACCAAAAATATGTGGATTTATGCATCCCAAATGAACTAGCTCCACAAGTGTTTAATTCATTATTTAGAATTGTAACATCATACTTCACTCCTTCCAAGAAGAATTGCAATTGATGGGCTTGAGTTGATATCCTTTGATATCCTATGCAAAAATATATCTCCCATATTTGTGGTTTTTGACTTACCCTCACATTGTATCACATTCCCATAATTGGGGGCATAGAGAGACCATTGTAGAATAATCATTCAGGCCTTCCTCCAAGTGAATTCCTAGCATTTAAAAATTCATTAGTAGTTTCAAAAATATTATATGTAACAAGAGCATCAACGCAATAAAAAATGTCTTCATTTTTTCTTGATCTTTAAGATTATTAACTGATGTAAATTTAGGAAAACAATCTCTTAATTTGTCCACAATTCAAGCTTAAGAAATCCTCAAATTTTGGCAATAAATCTCCTATTTTTGCAACAAAAATTCAATTAAACTTAATTCCTTTTTATGTACCTTTTGCTTGTTCATAATCTTGAAAAGATGGTGTAGGCATTGTGTCTATTAAAATCAACCCATGAACTAGGTTTTTAGCAATTTGGAATTTATTCCCACCAGTGAATATAAGTGAAAAATCCTCTTTTAAAATTATTCCCTATGGTTGTTTTTTAAAGGAAGAATCTAGATCGTACGAGGCCTGAAATTGGATAGGATTTGTGTCTACACCAATTCATATTTATGTGTCAAGCATACAAGTTAGTGGAAGAGGTATACCATCATAATTTTGAATGGTAAAATTCACAATGTCGCCCTTTATCGCATTCAAGGATGATTGTCATAAATGATACCCTATGATTTGTTGTTGTAAAATATAAGTTCCATGGAACTCCTTCAGTTTAAGATCATGTGCATGATTATCATCCTCCATTTCATAGTCAAACTCAACTAATCCTAAATTCAGTGACTCGCCACCAATGTGAAATATATATTTGATATCGAGGCAATATGGAAAAGAAGAACAATGAGTATGTTAAATGTTCTTCAAGGAAGCCTGCTCAATATTGATCGATAATATTAAATATGAGTCTTGAAGCCCCAAAATCCTTGTAGTATACTTGGCCAAAGCATCCATCAGCTTAGTTCACTACACCTTCCTTGCTTGCTCAAAAATTTCATCAAGGTTTCTCAACTCAAGGTCATCTTCTTGACAATCATAATAAGTTGTGGTCTCCATAGATTTTATTATTTCTTTACAAGGGGATGGAGAAGAACCTTTATTATCCTTTAGTTTGAGTTCTTTAACTTGATGGCTTTTTCAACCAGCTCCTTCTCAATTACCTTGTGCATCAAGGGATGTTATTTATGATTTAAAGGGTTCTGGTGGAGGATATTCTTGATAACTTAAATCTTGCTCATTGTTCACTAGCAATTCTTCTCCAGGAATAAAAAAAGACAAGAAATACCACTCAAGGAATTCATGACTAGAGGGTTTGTCACTTTGGTGAAATCTGTAATAAATTTATGCAATAGTTAACATGGAATCATCAATAGGTTCATCTTTCCTTTCCAATTTCAGTCAAGTTCACAACAAAACTCTTCATAACTATAATTCCATGCATAGCTATGAAAAATTCCATGCATTGCTTCTAGCTAATAATATATTTATCCAACAATGCTCTATACCAAACATGAACTCTTCCAACTCAGGTGAAGATAAACAACTTGCATAATTCATTTTCTCAAAAAAAATTAAGTGATGGATGTGCAAGGTTAAATCTACTAAGAAGCCTAAATGCATAGGTTCCCCCCTTCACCGACAAATTTAACTCCAGACAAGATATATATTCTCTTCTTTGGGATATCATGTAATGGTTGCAAAAGATTAAAAACATGATTTCATATAGGGATATGGAGAGGATCCATGGTCTATTAATAGATTTTAGAAAAAAAATGGTTCCACGCTGGTCAACTTGTTATTTTCCCTCTTTCTATCTCCAATTATATTTATAGGTTTAAATGTACCACTTGACAATAAGGGGTTCACCCAAGGAGAGGTCCCAATTAGACCACTCCTAATTTGGTGTAGGGAACTCATCCCAATTTTGGCCCAACAACTGTTATTGAGTTGGGTTTTACTAGTTACAACTAGGTCCATCACTTGAGCTTTTATAATTTAATATGCAAAATGAAAAAAATGAAAAATATGTACAGGCTAAACTAATAGAATGATAAAGAAAACATCGATACAAACATATCACTACCATTATACCTAGCAAGAAGTTGACTATGAAATAAAAGCAATATGATTAAATAGCTCCATAACCCAAAATAATATGATATTAAACAACTAATTATGTCTCTTTGCCTACAAAATTAGACAAATATTTCTAGAAAATAGAAATAAAAATGTGAACTCTAAACATGAGAACAATCTACAGTGTAAAGGGAATTCTTACAATAGCCCAGAATCCCAACAAATACATTGGGAATAGTCCATGGCATATGATGCACCAGAATCAAAGTTCTCCATAAAATGTTTAGCCAAAGATGAGTTCTCCTCATTAGAAATTCCATCATAAGTACATGAAAGATTCCAGATAAAAAACTCTTTCTTTGAGTTTTAGTATTTAGTCTTTTACAAAATAATTGCACTTTCTTAGCCCTGTGGTCAAGTGGAAGCTTCCGTTTTATTCAAGAAAGTGCCCCTCATTTTCTTGACCTTTCAAATTATATATTTTATCCTTTCACATATTCATTCCGTTTTCTACAAACAAGAATTTATTATATTTAAATTTACATTAACTTTGGTGACATGTCCTTCCCATTTGACCATTCGATACATTTTTTTTAGTAGAATGTCTAAGTGAAAGTGAATAATAAGAACACAAATTGTTTTCCTTTGGAGTGATGATGAGTACTCCTATGCTTTAGGTTTTTTGATAGGCATGCATGCTCCATGCTCAAGTTCGATGCTATAGGTTTCCTATCATTTTGGACCATGTATGATTGTTTTTCATGCATACATACTTCATCCTTTTATTGTTGTTACATCTACATCCATTTAAAAGCTATATTTTCTCATCGTATCTTGATCAGTATGACTCTTTGGATATCATTTGTGAAACCATTGTTATATATTGATGCCTCTTCCTCACCATGATGTCTAGCATGTGTTTATTTTATTCACTTGTTAATTTCTATGGATTAGATTGCAGTTCCCTTTCCAATGTAGGTACCTAGATGTCATCACTATAGGATATATTGAGTTGTAAATATATAAAATTCAAATCCTACTTTAGAAAATTTCATTTAACATGAATTCAATTGGGAACTTAAGGTTGTTCAAGTTTACTTCCTTAATTTCAAACTCCGTTCATTGTTTATGGCCTTGATCACTTTGATAATAATTTTTGTAGGCATGTTACCAGGTCTCTTGGCTCTTTTTTGGCCATTAACCATGTGCCCATATTTTCTTTTGCAGTTCTAAAACTTATAGTAAGTAATCTCAGAAAACTTATAGCAATAAAGTTGTAGATATCGATGAGAATTTTCCAATGGTATAAGAAATACTCAATGTGGAGGTTAGGGTAAAAAATTATAGGCAAAATACCAAGATCTCGCTCCCCCGAAACTTATTTTCGCATGTTGCACCAATTTCATTTTTTTGTATTTTCCATCACTTTCAACTTGTACATGTCACACCACTTTTTATTTTTGCATGTCAAGCCAATTTTAACTTTCACATATCTCACCAGAAAAATGAGCACGCATTCAATAAGAAATAATCCAATCATCAATAAGTAGTCATTTATCAAGTTAAAAAAACAAGGTCTAAGAAAATGGGGCTTAATTTTGAAAAGACTGGATTTCAAAATTCAAGGGAGTTCCCCTAATCGATTGACGAGGGAGTTGTTGAGGTCTAAACACAACATTAAATCAAATTACTAAAAGGATGGAGGTATTGTTGTGCTTCTATGCTTATATAAATGAAATGAGATATTTGGAACAAAATCAACATGATTATTGGTTTTATTGCTACAAGTCATGTGAATCTCATCACATAGAAGAATGGTGTGTTGTATTTCAACATATTGCACATGCATTAGAATATTTTAAAGAAAAGTGGATTATACTTTTCATCCTTAATCAACGATCAATATCATTACATAAGTATATCCCACTTTTAAATTAGAAGAAGATACAATGTGAGAATTTCAACAAGAGTTGGATTGATGGGTGGAATAAATGATGGGCATAGTTCACAAGAGTGCAAGGCTAGTTGAAGAGATCAAGACCATAAAGAAAGGACTTCAAAAACATCATTTGAGTGATAATAATTATTATGTGCATGGTGAATTGACCATGCAAGATGAATGGAAACTCTTTGTAACTACCAAAACGTGTCCCAACATTGCAATGAATATGATGTGTGATGTTAACCGTGTGTTAACCGAGATGAAGATGATGGTATGGATGAATTAATTTGATGTCCATACTCTTATAATGAATCATGTGAGAATATGGAATTCTACATACTTATGAAGGAAGCATATCTAGTTGCCGAAAATAATAAATTGTTTTAAATTATTAAAGAAAACAAGCATGAGGTGGTGTGTGAAACATGAATAGCTAGCCTTGTTTTTTTGGATTGAAAAATGATGAAGAGAAGGAACATTAGGAGAGGGATTGAAATAGGAATAATTAATATCAAGATTTTATGCATCCAACAATAAAGATGTTTTTTGGATTGAAAAATGATGAAGAGAAGGAACAGTATGAGAGGGATTGAAACAGGAATAAATATCAAGATTTTATGCATCCAACGATAAAGATGAGACCTTGAGTTAAGTGTTTATGATGATTTCATTATTTTTTAGTTAAGGGGAAATCATTTTTAGTTTGTGGGCACAAAGGGAATGTTGATTTCAAGTAATTTTGAGGGAGATCCCTTTTATGATACTTATAGTGAAATTTGAAATCAGATTTGAAGCACACTTCATTAGTTTATATTAACAACTTCCCATTTCCTCTGGAGTTTCGAGATTTAATATCTTAGTCTTATGAAACAAAATAATTTTTTTGATTTGGTAGTGCCTACATTTCCCATATTTAGTAGTTCACCTAATTTTAAATATGATTTTGAAGAATATTTGAAATGCAAACATTTGTATAGAAGATTAGATGGCCTTACTGATAAAAGGGAAAGCATGTCATTTTCTCCTTGCGATGCTATTGAGATTAAATTTTGTGGTGAGGAATATAACATACAAGAAATGAAGCATGACTTGTTGGTTTCTTTGGATAATAGCCATAATATAAAGCATATTCATGAAGAACCAACATAAATTAATAAAGGGATCATGTCCATGCCTAAAATGGAGCATTCTAGAAATTGAAATTTTGGTCACTGCGAAATTTTTTGCTGGTTATTTATGTGACCTCATTTTCCATGATGATAGAAAGTAACAATAGAGTTAAAAACCCCCTTGATCATCCACTTAATAGGTATCCTATATCTCTTGGATGCACAAAAATTTGTTTAGCAATAAAGAACATGCACTTTCAATTCGTATTATTAAGTAACAATTGGGACAACCACGTTTGATTTCTTTATTGTGTTGGTGTGCTTATGTTCCCAACAATGACTAGATGACTAGTAAGTATATCGATTCAATACAATCATGGATGGAATATTTTCACAAAAGAGAAGACACACATAATCAACATATTTCATCTTGGACATCCAATCATACAAAAACTGAATTTCCTACTTATTCATTAAGGTTGATTCCATTATGATTTATCTAGTTCATATTCAAGCATAAGGGTATAGCTCATATTTAAGTCAATAATATTTTTTTATTATAGGAAATGTTGAAAAAATAACATTTTAGGCATTGTGAGCCTTTCATTCAAAGTTAAATTGAACGAACCAATCCTTCTTTTGTATTTCATGGTGCATGTAGGACCTAAAAAATTCCCATCGTTCCTTTGTATTTCATGGCGATTATATTTCATGGTGTGGAGGACCTACAATACACATCACAATAGTGACAAAATTTGGTGAATTTTGGGTTATGTTCAATCTCTTGTTGACATTCTTTATGTTTGATCTTTCTCCCATATTGCATGGATCATGAAGGACCTCTAGCATGTGAAGAGAAACAAGAAAAGAGTCACAATAGAAGGATGTCATATGGACTTTGAAAAAATTCCCCATCCTCCAAAAATTTGAAAATCAATGGAAAATCCATATTACATTTTATGCAATGTTGGTTATTGACTTTGTGATAGAGATAAGAAGATTTACACTAGATGGGAAAAATTCAAGAGAGTTATGGTGATTGTTGCCACCTAATACACACATGGGTAACGTGGTAGAAATCTCTAAGCCACTTGGTGTGTCCTTGGGGGAAAGTCTTGAGTCAAGTACTGTCACTTGATCTTGACTCCTCCATTTAGGCTAACTCCTAACGAAGCCAAGGGGGGGTAGACCCTATTAAAATTGACTAAGGCTTTAGTTCTTAGATGTTAAAATGGGAGTGAGTTTTTTAGAAGTTTTGAGATATAATACTGAAACAAGATAAAAGCAAAGTATAAATTAATTCAACAACATGTAAAGATAAATCACTCACAACATTAAATGACTTTAAGCAAATAGTATTGTTGCAAATAGATCAGTTCCAATGGAGTCAAAATAGTGCTGATTAAAATAAGAAATCTTTTGCAAGTGTATCTTGGTCAGTTTTAAATTATTATGATGAGTGGATTACGGGAAGGGCGTTCTGATATACCGTAAGGTACATGAAACAAGGTCTGGATTTTGCTCAATGTAGTTTCACACAATATGAAAGGCTATATCGGAGTCATTGGGGTATGTCCAACACCACACCAATCAAGGGTGTAGCCTGACGGGCCCCCGCGGTCACTACCTAGTAGTTCCTTTCTCTTTGTAAAATTTTCCCACACGAAACAAAGGCGAGACATCGGATTTCCATCCTTTAAAGGAATTAATTTTAATTAATGTGTGGTGTTAATTAAATGTGAAGGTTTATTGAGTGCAAAATATCGTTTCTGATTGTTCCAAAGCTCAGACCAACCTAAGCTATCCTACGATGGACAAGAGCATACGTGGAGATATTGCAAAATATTTTTTCTGATTTGAAAGTAAAGTGAAATTGTAAAGAAAAAGAAGTGTTGTACTAATTACTACTGACTAAGAGTCTCTTTTATTATCATCCACCACTAATTGGAAAGCCCTTTAGGTGGTGGTGAGAGTATACTTCATGAAAACAAAGTCGGGTCCGTTACTTATTGAAAAAAATAAAATAAAAAGAAGAAAGAAACTAGATTAATGTAACTTGCGAAATGAAAATCTAATCAACTTGCATAAATGAAAACTATTCTAATGGTTGGTATCATTCAAGAAAGCAAAGTAAAAAAATGAACATTCAATCCAAACAAGAGGCGATATAGGTTGCCCCAATGGGGGAAGGGGTGTGGGCATTGTGTATCCCACTCACTTCTTTTATTAAATATTTACAATGATATCCAAAAAGGGAAGGCCTTTGATCCTTTGTAAAATAGGATCAAAAGGCTTACAAATGAATGGAAAAACTTCAAATTTAAAGGGCTTTGAAAAGGTGCTTTTGAATGGCTCAAATATTCCAAATTTCACCAGCATTTATGCTTGTCGTGGCGATAAAAGACAAAAACCAGCAAGCTAAAATGGTTAAGAGTTAGTGGGTTAAACAAATATGAAATAAAAATTCAACTCTACTTAGTACTTTGAAAAATATTGAAAAAATTGAAACTACAAGTACTAGAAAAGAACTAGATCTAAGCTTACAATAATTATTTAGATTAAAACCTTTTAGATCTATTTAAACATGTAACAAGTAATACTTTAAGATGAAAATTCAGATCTGATCTACACTTGTTATCATATTAAAAAAAAGTAACCAAAATAGTATTTTGATTTTAAGAGAAAGAAGGTGAAGTAGCCAAGAAACTAGAAAGAAGAGGCTTTGAAGTTTGTTTTGGTAGAATAGTGAGGGATTATGCCCTTGATAGCTTGAAGATGAGGAGGATGCAAGGAATCTCCAACCCTTCTCCAAATGAGATCACCTAAAACTTGAAGACACTTGCACAAACAAATGGTTAAGGAGCAGTGTTGTTGGAAGCATAAAACTATAAAACATATAATTAAGCAAAATATGCATGCATCTCCAATATATCTACTACAAGCAATTAGTAAGAGCATAAAACAAACAAGCATAAGCTCTTACCCTACTGAGAGGTATCTCTCCTTGTAGGCCTACAACTAACCAATGAAAGGAAGGAAAAACAAGAAAGATTATACCTCGAAAACCCTTGGCAATTAACATCCACACATGAGAATCATTACACCATAGATCTGCCTCCAAAGTCTTCTTTATTCATAATAAATTCAACAACATTCATAAAAAAATGTGGCAGAGCTTCAATCCTTCCTCCCCAAACAAGAGGAAAGAGATTGCTTTGATAGAAAAAATGAGTTAGAAACCCAAAGGGGGCGCAATTCCCAACAGAGGAGGTGGATTGGAGGTTTGGATGCATGGAAAGTGATGGTGCCTGTGAAAATATATGTCACAACAGATCTATGAGCTGATGGATACCTCACAAAGAAAGAATGAGCATAAAATTAGAATAAGAGTGAAAACTACAGTAAAAAGAGCAGAAGAATAATAATGCAGCAGACCTTAGATAGGAGCATAATAATGTCACATGTTCCAATAATCAGTATAATAAACAATGATGTTACAATGGAGAGAATTTGAATCATGCAGGAGAATTCGAACCTCAGTTGGTCTAGCATAGGGATTATCACCGCTAGAGTGCTTCGGAAGACTCAAAGTCAACTGAACCAAACCTAAACCTAGTTAACTGAAGTCACAATCAGTTAACTAACTAAGGAGGGAACAATAGTGAGTATGTTATGCATGTCATTCAGAAAAAGGCGCATGAGGCCACAATCAGTGGCATCCAGATCTCTAAACCCCCATAAGAGTCAAGTAACTCATGTGGACTGCACCAGAACACTCAGTAGGTTCCTATAAAATAGGGAACTAACTGAAGTGGTCCTAAAATGATGCATGCAGGGATCAAAAGGTGGTAGATAGATCCTGGATGACATCTGCACACGACTAGGGGGAAAATGACATCATCAACAACTAGGAAAAATAAATAACGCTAGGTAGGACAAGGATCGAGTATTGAAATATCCTAACACCCCCCCCTTAATACATACTTTTGCATCCTGGGCCCTGGTTACTAAGACCAAAGGTCACCCATACAATCAAATAAATAATAAAAATAAAGAACTGTCCATGAACCAAGGAAATGGGGAAAAACCTCATGGGAAAAATACCTCCCCTCAAAAAGAACAGCAGAGGAACTCAAAGAACCTTCACACTAAGCAGAGAAGGAAAAAACGTTCCTCAGTGAAAGCCTTTGCAGAAATATTGGCAAGCTACTCCTCTGTATGATAGAAATGCAGGTGCTAGATATGGATCTTCTCCTCTGATGTGCCTCCCACTGTGTAGAAGTTGTATTTTCCAAAACAAGTCTTTTAGGAACCCTTCTTGCTACTGGAGCGAATGGCTCATTGCGGTCTAAATCATGAGCCTTTGAGTACCTTTTGTCATACAACCGAGATTGTTTCCTGGTTGTAGATCCCCCATGGCAAGTCTCTCCAATATATTGTGGATCAAACCCCACCATCATGCAACACCTCTCTGAGAGAAGTGGGTCTGCATGACATAGTGCAAGTTTTGCATGATACTGAGATATAGTGGTTCTATGATCAGATGGATCCCCAACTGTGTTACCAGCAGCTACAAGGACTTTGTGAGCCCATATTGGCCTTGGATATGGATTGGGAGCATGTGTTGGATTTGTATCTGAATTTGAATATTCTTGAGCTTTATTCTCAACATCAATATCTTGATCCTCATCTTCATTAGAAGAGGAATCACTCTGATCTTCATCAGATTCCGATGGGGTAGGCAGAGAGTATGGAAAAAAATGTGAGAATTCATATGCCTTGGAGGCATGGTTTGAAAACCCTTTCTCTATAATCTTCCCGGTGGATATCTCTGTAATCTCAACTGTGTCAGGACCAAAGACCAGTCTCTTCGGTGAACCTGTGTGAGTCATCTGATATACAGACAACAAATTTTCTGACAAAGAAGGCACATATAGAACATTCTTGAACTTGCCATGCTCCATATGTATTGTGTCCATCCCTTCAGCAGAGACCTAAGAGTTGTCTCCCATGTGAATAATCGGACCATCTTTGAGATCTAGAGAAGAAAATGATTCTCTGGAGGAAACCATGTGGTTGGAGGCTCCTGAATCTATGAGGAGGGCTTTTGATTTCGAAAATACATCCTTCAGTGAATGGCATCTCTCATGACCATCAGACTCACTTCCAGAATCAGTCTCTCTTGCACCTTTTGGGAGGACAATGTTGTGTTGTTCAAGAAGCTTGGTCAACTGATCTATCTTCTTCTGCATGCAAGATCTCTTAGGGTGGTTCCCTTTCTTGCAATAGGAACACTTGGATTTATCAAATCCTTTCTGTTTTTCCTTCTTAGAGATAAAGGATCCTTCTGATGGACTTGACTTGGAATTCAACTTGGGTTCAGATGGCCTCTTGTCCTTGCCTTTGTGCCTCCTTTTCCCATACGCACTTTTTGCTTCTCCAGCCAAAGAGCTTGATCTTTGGAGGCCTTCATGGCACCCATCTAGATCAACTTGTCTTGTTCTTGGATGAGAGATTCAGTGAAAACTTCTAAGGAGGGCATCTTCCAACTAGGGATTGACATTCGCCCAGAATGGAAGGTAGAGACAAAGATGGAGAACTCAGTACCTAGCTTGCTCAAAATGGATAGCACCAGCTGCTCATCCTTCTTCTCAATGCCACACTGCTTGCATTGCAGAACCAAACATTTGAATTTTAAAAAGAATTGCTAAATGCTCTCGAAATTGCTCGATTGTAGAGCAATCAACTCATTTTCCAGAATATGGCCTCTTAGATCATCTTGTTTTCCGAAGAGGGTATTTAACTTCAACCATAACTCTTTTGGAGTCTTCAATCCTTCGATGTGGAAGAGTAGATCTTTGGAAATATGAATACACATGAAACCAAATGCTTCATCCAATCTATTCAGAAACTTGGTTTTCTCCACAGCTGAATTTGGTTCGGGATCCTTCCCCATTGTCACCCTATACAGTGATTTGTTTCACAATACCACTTGCATATCAGCCCTCCAATCAAGATAATTGAATGTTGTCAGGATTCTAGGAGAGAGAGGAGTGTTTGAATTGTCCATTACAACTGCTAGAGTGAATACAAGGTGAAACTGCTACTACTGCAGGAAAAAAAATAAAATTTGTTGCAACTGCAAAAAAAAAAAAAAAAAACTGTTGCACAGAAAACTGTTTTAACTGCTGCAACTATTGTTGCACTCAAAAACTTGAATAACCTGCAAAAAAATCTCAAGAATGGAGGTAGAATACTACTGAGCACTGCTTTAGGACAGTAGGAACTTTTATCTAGATCCTTCATACCTGGCTAGACCTCATTGGATTTATCCAATGAATTCAATGCAATGGCACCAGGATTTGTTGTGGAAATCTAGAGGCTTCTGGTGCACTACTGAAAGCAACTGCT
The DNA here is from genome assembly GCA_027924585.1 of Larix kaempferi. Taxonomy (NCBI): domain Eukaryota; kingdom Viridiplantae; phylum Streptophyta; class Pinopsida; order Pinales; family Pinaceae; genus Larix; species Larix kaempferi. The sequence continues at coordinate 10,298,797 of BSBM01000616.1, read as the reverse complement.
CAACCTATTCGCTCAAACATGCTTTGATACCATGTGAAATTCTATGTCACGACAGATCTATGAGCTGATGGATACCTCACAAAGAAAGAATAAGCAAAAATTTAGAATAAGAGTGAAAACTACAGTAAAAAGAGCAGAAGAATAATAATGCAGCAGAACTCATATAGGAGCAGAATAATGTCACATGTTCCAATAATCAGTATAATAAACAATGATGTTACAATGGAGAGAATTCGAATCATGTAGGAGAATTTGAACCTTAGTTGGTCTAGCATAGTGGTTATCACCACTAGAGTGCTCCGGAAGACTCACAGTCAACTGAACTGAACCTAAACCTAGTTAACTGAAGTCACAATTAGTTAACTAACTAAGGAGAGCACAATAGTGATTTTGTCATGCATGCCAGCCAGAAAAGGGCGCATGAGGCCACAATCAGTGGCATCAAGAGCTCTAACCCCCCACAAGAGTCAGGTAACTCAGGTGGGCTGCACCAGAACACTCAGTAGGTTCCTATAAAATAGGGAACTAGCTGAAGTGGTCCTAAAATGATGCATACAGGTCTTAGAAGGTGGTAGATGGATCCTGGATGACACCTGCACACCAATAGGGGGAAAATGACATCATCAACAACTAGGAAAAATAAATAATGCTAGGTAGGACAAGGATGGAGTATTGAAATATCCCAACAGTTCCACCTCTCATGGCGTGTCCCAACCCCTCTTGGGAGGCCTCCGCCTCTTCCGATCAACTCGTCATGTGGAGGAATGTGCCCTCCATGGAGAGATTGTGCCCCCCCCTCTTGGTGACAAGATGAATCTTCAATAATGATGTGGATTGGATGATTAGACACCTCCTTCAATGACCCAGACAAGATGCTCAACAACCTTGACACCTCAGATACATGATCCCTTTGATTTAGGAATTGGATATTCTCCATATTTTCCAATTATTTGACACTTTTTGTCATTTTGGAGAGAAAATAAAAAATAGTAATTGAAAATCACTAATTTGACTCTCAAAAGTGGGTTCAGGGGTTAAATGGGGGATCCAGGTCCAAAAATGAGCATCCCCATGACTAATTTGCCCCCTAGACCCAGTTTTATGACCTTTTGAAATTTTATAGTTAAAATAAACCTTATCGATGATTTTATTAAAAAACTAAAAAATTAAAAAATCCTAGGGGGGACTTAATGCATGTTCACAAGACTCTGGGATTATGAATAGCGTGGTAATATACACAGACTCTAGGATTTAATAACCCTCTAAAGGCATAATCATCAACTTAACCACCCCAACTTTTGAGGATTTGAGTGAAAAACTCGAAAATTATGTGTTGCTAAAAAGCGTCACATAATTAACAAGGAAAAAGCACTCTAGGGTGATTAGTTTGATGACTAAGTCCTAAGAATGCTAAGCCTTTTACATAAGGTCATCATGCTACATCATTTATTACAATTCCCCCAAGGGGTGTGAACATGTGAAAAACATAAAAAAGGACCATAATGGCTTGTATGGACTTCTGATCTTGAATTATGAACAACTGACTTGTTCATTCTTTACAGGCTCACTTGAAATCCAACTAAGTACAACTTAGTAGGTAACAGTGATGACCGAGAAACTGATGTTCCTATACATAATTTTGGAAGTTATTCTAATGTGAATTTTTCCATTAAAAGATGTTTTGAATGAACATTGATATACAAAGGTAATACTCTTTAAAATTTCATGGATGCCTACTCTCATCATTAATTTTTATCACTATCAATATTCAATTAAATTAGGATTTCCTTCATATAATGGGAATTTCAAAATAAAAAACCTAATTGAAATAGATTCAAAACCGCTTAACAAATTGTGAAAAAATGTGTAAATAATCCCAGAGAGAGAGAGCACATATGTATAGCTATTGATTTTTTTAGAATATGAAAATATCATTTTAAATATATCTAAAATTGTTCTTCAAAGCTATACAAGTCTAATAAGAATATATATCATATTTATATTAATTAATCACTAAAATAAGATAAATGGTTCTTAAAAATTATATATGTCTAATAAAATTATATACCATATTTATTTTATATTTAATTTTGTATTAATTAAATATTAAGATGGATGAAAGAAAAACCTAAACATAGATTATTTTCTCTTAAAATATTTTGGGTGAAAACTAACACGGCTTAACTTATCACTAACACACCTAAATTGTATTATTATAATGCAATTTAATGTTATGGGTGTTTAACAATATAAATAATATACTTGTCAATTGAGTGTAGATTGGGTGGTTGGGAGGAATGTTGTTGTCCTCCCCACCCGGGTTCAAATCTCACTTTGTGACACTTGCTCCTTGGGAGCCAACTTTGACTATGTAATGATTGTAATGCTGGCTAGACCTTGATTCTCCGTAATAACAGGTGTTGGAAATTTCTCGATGGATATAGCCCTCTAACAAATGGTGAACCGTCTGTGAAAATCCTCACAGCAGATCTAAGAGATGATGTATAACTCACAAGAGAATAATGGATTAAGCAAGAGAATAGAAGAAGAGTGATACATGCAGTATAATGAGCAACAGAATAATATGGTACAGTAGAACTCAGATAGAAGCAATAATACTTCGGTCATACTAAATTATTAATCACAAATGGACATATAAATAATACAATGCATGATGAATTCGAATGCCTAAGGTGGCAATTCGAATTAGCCTTCATGGAGTGATAAAAGGATCACTGGAGTGTCATCGGAGCACAACTAGGTGTCCTCATGATCATCGGAGCGCAACTGGAAGTCTTCATCATCATCAGTGGAGTCATCAATGCTCAAGTAACTGTCAACCATCAGTCAAACTAACTCTGGTAGGTGTAACTGAGTGTAACTCAATGTAACTGAGTGTAACTGACTGTAACTCAATGTAACTAAGTGTAACTGACTGTAACTGAGTGTAACTGACTGTAACTGACTGTAACTCAATGTAACTGAGTGTAACTGACTGTAACTCAATGTAACTGAGTGTAACTGACTGTAACTGAGTGTAACTGAGTGACAACTGGACTGGTAGGTGAAGAAGGGCGAGTTGCTCCCTAAAATCAAGGAAGAAGGGCGCACTAAGCAACTGGAGGGCTAAAACTGAATAGTGAGAAGCTCCTGGGGGCTGGCTAACTGAGGGCTAGGTGCTGGACTGATGACTGGGATGCATGCAAAATACATGCAAACCCTAGAATGCATGCAAACCCTAAAAGGTGTATGCATGACTGAAAAAGTAAATGATCAAAATACTGGTGGGACTAGGATGGAGTATAGGAATATCCTAACACCCCCCCTTAATCCATCCTGGGCCCTGGTAACTAAGACCAAAGGTCACCCAATACAATGAATAATAACAATCAATAAACCAAGGAAGTGGGAAAATTTCATGGGAAACATACCCCCTCCTCAAAAAATAGACTGTAAGTCACACATAAAAAAATAAAAGCTCCAAACTCAAGCATGTGTGATGCTTGGTCATATGTCTGGAGGTATCTTCTTCTTGGGAAGAAGTGGATCATGCTCAAAAAGCATGTGCTTGTACTTTCTCTTCAGATCGAATGTGATGAGAACAAATCCAACAATATTAGAATGATCCTTGAACCTGTGATTCGAATCAGCTGAGGTAGGATCAAATTTTTGAATGTGCATATAGTCCTTTGTCTTCTCCTTCGAACCACCATGGGTGAGATTATGCCAAAAAGAACTATTACATGTTTGCTTGAAATCAAAATCAGATTTAAGACTTTCAAAACAGTTTCTTGAGATCTCCTTTGAACTGACGAGGGTGAGATCAAAACTATCATATGCATGAGAAATTATCTCAAGCGGGTGGCAATGGCCATATTCTTCAATAACCTTCTGAAAGCATGTGCTAATGATCATATAGTAGTAAATCAGAGATGTTTGCTAAAGAGGAGCGAATGCATTACCTCCAATAGCTGATTTTACCTCCGAAATAATCATGTGATCATGATGCAAACCAACAAACTCTGGTGCAAGAGAGGATTTAGGACCTTCTGCAATATCTAGAGTGTGAACTGGCACAGAAAGAGAAGAAAGTTTGAGCATGAGCGGAGAATCTGCAAGTTCTTTGTCAACAACTTCAATATGAGATGATACTGGTTCATGATCTGAGAGATCATCAAGGGGAGCGAATGCAACATGATCTGAGAGACCATCAGGAGGAGCGAATGCATCATGATCTAAGAGACCATCAAGTGGAGCGAATGCATCACCTTGCTTGCTTTTGAAGGGATTTGGACCAAATCCATCATTCTTTTTGCCAAATCTTTCATCCAGATGAGCCCATAACTCTTTTGGAGTTTCAATATCAATGATGGTCGGGTACAATATGTAATCAGTCATAGCAAGCATCATTCTTCCAATGTGCATGTCACCTTTATTCAACCATTTAATCTTCTTTGTAGAGGATTCGAACTCTCTTTCAAAATAGCAATCAAAGAGATCATGGCTCTTCAAATATGCTATCATTCTTGGTTTCCATTCATCATAGTTGAATGGAGAAAGAGGAGTAATTTCTTCTAAATTCATTGAAGTTGTAGAAGACCTGCAAAAACAATATAGAATAACTGCAACTGCTACTGCTACAAAAATGCAGAAACTGCTGCAACTGCTGAACTCGAAATCTTGGTAATAACCTGCAAAAAACTCTCAATAATGGAGATAAACAATACTCTCAACATGCTCTGATACCATGTGAAAATCCTCACAGCAGATCTAAGAGATGATGTATAACTCACAAGAGAATAATGGATTAAGAAAGAGAATAGAAGAAGAGTGATACATGCAGTATAATGAGCAACAGAATAATATGGTGCAGTAGAACTCAGATAGAAGCAATAATACTTCGGTCATACTAAATTATTAATCACAAATGGACATATAAATAATACAATGCATGATGAATTCGAATGCCTAAGGTGGCAATTCGAATTAGCCTTCATGGAGTGATAAAAGGATCACTGGAGTGTCATCGGAGCACAACTAGGTGTCCTCATGATCATCGGAGCGCAACTGGAAGTCTTCATCATCATCAGTGGAGTCATCAATGCTCAAGTAACTGTCAACCATCAGTCAAACTAACTCTGGTAGGTGTAACTGAGTGTAACTCAATGTAACTGAGTGTAACTGACTGTAACTCAATGTAACTGAGTGTAACTGACTGTAACTGAGTGTAACTGACTGTAACTGACTGTAACTCAATGTAACTGAGTGTAACTGACTGTAACTCAATGTAACTGAGTGTAACTGACTGTAACTGAGTGTAACTGAGTGACAACTGGACTGGTAGGTGAAGAAGGGCGAGTTGCTCCCTAAAATCAAGGAAGAAGGGCGCACTAAGCAACTGGAGGGCTAAAACTGAATAGTGAGAAGCTCCTGGGGGCTGGCTAACTGAGGGCTAGGTGCTGGATTGATGACTGGGATGCATGCAAAATACATGCAAACCCTAGAATGCATGCAAACCCTAAAAGGTGTATGCATGACTGAAAAAGTAAATGATCAAAATACTGGTGGGACTAGGATAGAGTATAGGAATATCCTAACACCATCATTTAATATATATATATATATATATATATATATATATATATGATAAAAATACTTTAATTGGACATCATTTTGATTGTATAACCTACCTAACCCTATTTTATCTCATAGGATTTGTCAGACAAAATTACTCATGAATCCTTGGGAGATTTCCTCATTGTTTTCCCTTCATCTTACCTACTCATCCATAGTAGAAAACTTCATTAATATTTGTTATTCAATTTTATCCTAACTAATTGTTTGGCAATATTTACTATGAACTTATCCATGATTACAATAGTTGGACTAGTTTCAATGGAGTTATTGTTTTCTTATTTAATGTGATTCTTCACCTATACACTTTTAATTTACACGATGGAATTAGTCCTTGATGTAATATATTTATTACAAAATTTAGTGGTGGAATTAGTCCTTGATGTAATATATTTATTGCAAAATTTAGTTTTTGAAACGTGACGTATTGCTATTGACAACTAGTATTTATGTCCATTTGTTCTTTTCAATATTTAGTTCCATTCAAAGTAAGTCCAACATTCTTTATTTAGGTACCGTCTTGAAATGCATATTAAGTATTTGAATTCTAATACCCTTCTGGATTATTCTTATAACTTCCCTTGATTTGTGGCTTGCTCAATCTCCATCATATGCTATTGTCCTTGTCCACCCCTTGATGTGATACCCTTTCATTCTGATACCCTTTCATTCTTGTAGTGCTCTTCATTTACAACTTCTATATTGGTTATGTGTGATCTGTCATCCCTAGGATCTTCTTATTTGTATGCTTTATCAATCTTGAAACCTACTTTTAAAATGGTCGTTTTACAATACCCATGTTATCGATGTTCCTTTGCACCATCAAGGGAAATTGTTAATGTAAATACGATGTTCAAATGTCTATACAATATATATATATAATTGTTAATGTAAATACGATGTTCAAATGTCTATACTCTATATATATATTACTATTGTGTAGAGTATGCTAGATGTATATTTAAATAGGTCCATTTTGTACATGATAGTTGTTTTGGTATTAATATTTTTTCTTACATGTCTTTGTTATAGAAGTCTAAAAATAAATGATGTGGAAGTATAATGTTGTTATCATGATTTTGTGTGAACCCATGACTTCGTATGAACCCAAGCCATAGCCATACTTCCAAACATAGTATGAAACATTAGATCAAGCCATGTCATGAAGATATTAGGCACAAAAAGTAGACTTGAGTGTCTTTCTACCATTAGCGGGTATTGAAATTATGAGTAGGATGGATAAATATGAAAATGTACTAGTGGTCGCATGCTTAATTTTGATTATAAAAAGTGAATATGAAGAGTTTTAAGTCCCAAATATTGTGGATTTTTTAGTGCCCCACTGGGGGTATTGTCCCTAGGAAGGAGCCATTATTGGTGACCAAAATTGCACCCTTTGAATTTGGTTTCCAACTATGAAAGAATGTAGATTGAACACCAGAATCTATTTTTCTTATGTGTAGATGCATGAAGGAATGGTGAATTAATTGGTTATTGATTCATTAGGTCCATTGAATTCATGAATATCATTATTGAGCTATAGTTGTCCACAACGTTTTTCATCAAAAGGGTCAAAGAAGCAACTAATAGTATTTGGATGAAGGAAGATGCTCTAGAGATCAATGTTGTTGTGATTTCCCCGCAATTCATGGCACTCTAGTGTGCAAGTCCCACCGAGTCATGCAACCCTTGTGCGCAAGACCCACCAAGTGAGCGCAAGATAAGGACAAGTGGCTGAATTACAACGAAATCAGTGAATATACAAAAGTGTACGCCGACAAAAGAATAAGAGGGATGGTAAGGTTGACCGAAAAGGAAGAAAGAAGGGATGTTACCGATTTAGAGAAACCCCAACTTGTGGACATATCATTTGAGCAAAATCAGTATAAATACGAGAAAGATTGTTGGGTGTTGAAACAAGCTTGTGTGCGCAAAGATGTGGTATTCTGAAATTGCAAGCTTCGGGGAATAGATGAAATGCTCAAGGGAATCAATGGCAGTATGACTTGAGGAAGTGTGCGAGGTTATAGTAAAAAGTGAAATACAAGTTGGTTTCATGTTAAAATATGAGGAGCATTAAGAAGAGCACAATGAGCATCCAAATAAAGAACATTTGAATAGAAGGATACAAGGAATGATTACATAGAAAGAGTTGGAAAGGTGAAGTACAGTTTGTTCAGCATTTTGCGCAGAACAAAGGAAGAAGTTCAGGAAGTGCAGAGTGGCTTGTGATTGAGGTATACAACTACAAATATATATCTGGGTGGCTGGACGGGGCAAGGACAGAAGATTGGTGTCTTCTACAGGTTGGTGCTTAGCAGCTCAAGTTGGTGTCTCACCACGCAATTCGGTGCTTGCTTATATGAGTTTTTTATCATAATAGGATTGGTGTCCTCACAGGTTGGTGCTTGCAAGGTATTGGTGTTCATGTCTGATTAGTGTAAGAAAAATCAGTGATTTGGTGCTCACACTTGTATTGTAGATTTGTGTCTCCCAACATTGTTTGTAATAAGAAGATTTATATATATAAGATTTTTCTACACATTCTATGTGTAGTACTCTTTATTTTAGATATTGCTTATGATACATGGTATATATATGTTAATGTATGATTGTATGGTATAACAAATGTTTGAAAGAATAAAAGTGTATGATACTAATTCACCCCCCCTCTCAATATCACTTGGGGTTCAACAATTGGTATCAGAGCAAGGTTCCTTCATAAAAAATCTAACCACTTGAAGGAAGATCATTGTGCAATTCACATTTATATGCACATATTGATAGATAGGAAGGTCTGTCAACAAACCGAGCACCACATTTTAATGGATCCAATTATGCTTTCTGGAGCATAAGAATGGAATTCTTCATATAGTCACTTGGAATTGATATTTGGTTGGCCGTTGTAAATGACTACAAATTCCGAGATACTCCCCCAATTAATGATGCTGATAAAAAATTGTATGAATGCAACAAAAAAGCCAAAAATGCAATACTAAGTGGCCTAGCAGACTTAGAATTCACAAAGGTCATGCAGTGTATCTCAACAAAAGCAATATGGGACAAGCTTCAGAGCATTTATAAAGGAGATGACACTTTGAAAAAGGCAAAGCTAAAAACCTACAAAGGACAATTTGAGAGCCTAACTATGAAGCAAGATGAAAACATTGCACCCTATTTTCTTTGCATAGATGAAATAGTCAATACTCTCAGAGGTATTGGTGAAATAGTTCCTAAAGAAGCAATTGTATAGAAGGTGCTAAGATCTCTAACTATGATATTTGATCCTAGAGTATTAGTTCTACAAGATAGGAAATATCTTGACAAGGTAACAATGGATAAAATCCATGGAATACTCACTACTTAATGAAATGAGAACTGAAAGGGAGAATCCTTAAAGAATGGAAGCAACATTCAAGGTCTCCAAGAAGACAAAAGGAAGCAAGCAAGATTTCAATAAGAATTCTTCTAACGAACCTGATCTTGAAGAAGGAAACTTTGTGAATAAACTTAAGAAGGGTCGTGGAAAGTACAAAGTTAAGCTTCCTTTCAAATGCTTTGAATGTGGTAAAATAGGTCATTTGATTCTAAATGTACCTACAAAGAGAATATAAATAGTGATGATGAGGAGGATCATGATCATGAAGAAAAGAAGAAGACATGCAAAGGAAGTAGACCTGAAAATTATAAAAGGTTTGGCAGAAAAAAAAAGATTCTATACTCCAAAGAGGATAGTACCTCAACAAATGAAGATGACAATTGTGATGATGAAAAAGAAGTGCTCTTTATGGAAATATGAGAAGAATGTGAAAGTGAAAACTTTGAAGATGAAGTGTTGAGGTAGACTATGAAGAAGAACTAATAAGTGCTTTAGAGGATTTGAAAAACTCAAGGAAGAAGAATAAGTACTTAAAGGAACAACTACTAAAGTACGAAGACCAGATAGAAAAGGTCAAAAGAATAAAAGAAGACCAAGTAGGAAAGCTGAAAGTGAAAGAAACAACATGTGAGGAATTGAAGAAGGAAAATATATCCATAAAGAAGGAACTACAAAAGGTCAGCACTCACTTAGGCTATTAACAAAATTTTGGCAAAATAGCTAAGGTGTTGGATGAAATCATCAACAATCAAAGATCAAATTCAGATAGGTATGGATTGGGATATGAGCAAGACAACAGTGATAGGGATTAATTTCCACCTAACCATGAAGCAAGTACAAGGAGCTTTGTAGATGTACTTAAGATTCCTATCAAATAGAAAGACAACAAAAAGAATGACCAACAATCTGTCTATCAAAACAAAGGAGTTGTACAGTCTAAAAGACCTCTCACTACCAGGTACCAAACTATCTTTTTGGGGCATTGTTATTTTTCAATAATTTTGGTCATAAGGCTACAAATTGCAAAGCACTTGCAAACAATAATTTTGAGATAAATAGAGGTCCTCTTAGGAACTTCAGAGTTGAAAATGTAAATAGGAATTCTAAAGAAGCTATCAATACCTTTATCCTTTTGGAAATGGACATTGAATGCTATAAATGTCACAATTATGGGCATAAAGCTTGAGACTGTAAAAATAGTTCAACAACTGCACACCGGGATGAAACCAAAAGTTCCTTCTACAAAAGGACCATACAAAGGTCTGGCAGAAAATGACCAAAGCAAAATGCCAAGAAGAATGCAATCTGGCTTTGCATAAGGATCATTGTCACAATGATAATGAATGTTCTAAACATGTGATAGAAGATGAAGGATAGTGTATAGAATTACAAAGGGATAAAGGATATAATATGTCACAGAAGGAGACATGCACAAAAAGGAACCATGATAGAATGCAAGAATATACAAGGGAAGTACTAATGATTGAAAAAGTTGAAAAAACTGGACAAGAAGAGGAAACATTGTTCAACATAATTCAAGGCTCAAATCAAATCCTAGCCATAGATTGAGGATGAGCTCCAGTATGATCAGCGCAAGGGAAACAAATAGGATGGTAGGGATTGATAAGCCTGAATAATAGGTATCCTAATAGCCTTTTTGCCACAGTAAAACACAGGATATGTTGAAGGAAATACACTTGTTTTGTGGGTTTATGATTTACTTTGATTATTTAATGAAGATGTTTTTAGATTATTCTTTTTATGCTAAAAAATCGTTTTTATAAACTAATGCATGAAACGAGTATGTTGGAGCAGGCGTAGGTACACTAAGGGACAACACTCAAATCTATTTGAGAGATTGAAGGACCATGCAAAGCTCAGTGCCCTATTTCCCTGACTTATAGAGAAGAACTCCTGTTCACCAAGATGGGCGATTAAAGCAAGTAGTTAGGTTAGAATTTGAGGCATATATATATGGACCTCTCGGGTAGCAAGGGGGGCCTGCTACCATTTTGTAGAACCATCATTTTATGTTTTATACTGCTGAGAATATTTGTGTTACAGACTATTTCATAACCATGAAGTTACCATTTTGAATAAAGAATACTGATGTTGCTTTTACACCTGCGTTTATAATTTTTTCTTACTCCTGAGTACAGGTTGGGGAGGGCCCCTCCAACACGTAAGTCAGGAGCTTTATTCTATTTCAGGTATTTTTCCATTTATGCTGTGAATTGATTTACTTCTTATTGTAGGTGAAGACACCTTGATGGTGTTGAATAGTATGGTTTTATTTCAATTAAAATATTATTTTCGTTCAACATATTTCCTTTAGTTGATCAACGCTCATTCTGTAGTTGGGTAGATCGCATTTTGTAGTCCTGTAGCTGCATTTTGTGCACGCATATTTGGATATCGGTTTTCATATATTTTCATATTGGTTCTAAAAACAATGTTTCAAATCTAGGAACTCATGCATGTTTCCATTATTAGAGTTAGATCGTAGATGTTAATTACTTTCAGTTCTTTGGTTTAATGATCATCACTTTAAATGCTTAATTCGAATAGATAAGATTGGTTACTCTTTCAGCATTAGGTATTTACATTGTGGATTCGGTTTTCAGTTTAGACTAAGCTTTTAATATTCAGTACTTGATTTCTTAGATTAAGATCCAAGCTTTCAGAATTCCATTCTTAGTACAGATTTACAGTTTTCATAGATTAAGTTTATTAAGCTTTCAGCAATTTAATTCATAGTATAGATTTATTGTTTTCAGCATGATTAAACTTCTTAACATAGGGACTTGTCATTCATATATTTACAACCTTTTTAGCTCACCTTCTTCTTGATTAAGATAAACATATGAGATATATACCAACACCCCAAACACAACAAATACTATCTTCTAGAGAACATATAGTGTTAGCACCTCTTAAGTTTGTACGTCCCCCGAGTTGATAATTAAAGTAGGCTCCTGGTCTAGCTGCCCTCATTAGGCATCCATTCTAAGACCTCACCACTTTTTGGCATTGTTGCCGGGGAGGTGCTTAATCTTTAAGAGACATATTTGAAAGAAAAACAAAACCTGAAAACATAAATTTTTTTACCATGAATGCCTAGACGAAAGAGAGATAGATTTGGATGCTTCCTACCTGCCTGTCCTATCAGCGACAACAGTTCTGATAACTCTCAATTTGAATTCCTTAACTCAGAAGAAGAAACTGATTCTAGATACGACCCAAACCTAGACAACTTCTTTGCTAAATCTAGCTCAAACACCAATATGGCAGAAGAAGATGAAGAACCTAGGGAACTGTTCACCTTTCCCATTAGTATACCTCTTGGACATGCCAGGATGAAGAACATCAACCCTAACAATCTGCCAAAATTCCATGGTCTAACTTCAGAAGACCCTGATACATTCCTGTTTGAGTTTGAGGTAGTTTGTAGATCCTTTGATTACACTACTAATGCACAAAAGATGAGGTAACCAACATAGAATTAGAAAGGATTTTAACAAAGACTATCCAACTCCACAAAAGAGATTGGGCTGACACACTAAGTGAGGCAGTTTGGGCTTATAATACCACATGGAAGACAACCACAGGATTCACACCTTATGAACTAGTTTATGTAAAGCAAGTTATGTTGCCGATTGAATTTGAAATAAAGACATTAAGAATTGTAGCACAGTTGAATATGAAACTTTCAAAAATCCAACAAGAACGCATGCTACAATTGAACCAATTGGATGAACAGCGCTAGCAAGCACTTGCCCATACTGAAATCATCTAGCAACAATGGAAGAAGTGGCATGACAAACACATAAAGGATAAAAATTTCAAGGAAGGTGACTAGGCACTACTATATGACTCCAGGTTTCACACTTTCAAAGGAAAACTAACAACTAGATGGCTTGGACCTTACATCAGTGAAACAATCTATGAAAATGGAGTTGTAAGGATTATTACAATTGATGACGAAGAGTTTCCCATGATAGTAAATGGACATAGGCTCAAACTTTACAAGAAGCCACAATCAAAGGAGGAGTTCACACAAGTGCTCTACCAACAACAACTAATGCTGATAGAGAACATGGAAAACCATTGAAATCCAATTCATAAAAGAAAAAATGAAAAAAGAGAAAAAAAAATGAAAAAAATGATGAATAAAAAAAAACAAGAGAAAAAAAAAGAAGAAAAAATTAAAAAAAGAGAAAAAAATTTAAAAAATGATAACAAAAATGAAAAAATACCGAACTACAGAAATGATACAATCAAGGTAACCACAAGTAAAATTGTAGGCATCATACAAACCCATGAAGAACTAGCCAACATCCCGCACATAAAGCAAATCAAGAGAGCCAGGTACCAAAATTCAAGTGAGCCAGTCATGTATTCGAGTCCACCAACAAAGATATCAAGCACTACTTCAAGCGAGCCTACCATTATTCAAGCAATCTTGCCATATATTCATACGAGCGTTCCATACCATCAAGCGAGCCAACACTACTAAAAACAAAAACATAACTCAATGCAGGGCATCAACACAAAGTCACATCAGAAATGGGCACAAAACTCAAAACCAGCCAGATGCATCATTTTCAAAGGAACGAAAAGAGAAAAAGCAAACACATGTAACTACAGACATGCCGAAAATAACTATAGACATGGTAAAGATATACTATAGAATCCAGCGCACACGAAATCAGACCGCATCAAGCACTCAAGTACGCTTAGCACACCAAGGTAATCTCTAAACCTCTTTGTTTTATTTTTGAGGTCAAATCATCATCCCACAAAATGGTTATTTCTAAAGCTGAGGACAGCTTCCATGTTCATTCGGCGGCACGGTTCAGAATGACCTCAATAAATCATGATTACTACCTAAGTCATGTCTACGAATGATAAAATCAAATCTGGCTACTGTATTCCCCAATGATCAGAAAAAAGGGGCAATATACAATGATGAAATGAAATGCAGGGCTCGATTATGGTAAAGAATGCGTAAGGTGGAAGGTACGTGCCAAAATGATCGGGAGAAGTGGAGTAAAACAGTTAAATAAGGTGGCATAATCTACGGAAAGACCCAATTTTTCAAATACAAGCTTTCCGGAAGAAGGAAAACTGAAAGTTGCATTGGCACTCTGCAACAAGCTTCCTTCGAACCTGTGAATCGATCATGACCAGTGAGGTAAGTCAGCCACACCCAAACGTTTTGTTTTGTTGATTATAGTAGAAAATCCAAGGATGACAAAAGGGTTCAAAAAGAGTGAACCAGATGATCACCGAGCCATTTATGAAAACCCAAGGGTTATATCTATCCTTCGTAAAGCGGGTTGGATGCCCTTCATCTCCGGGCATAGAGGATTCGACACAGAGGTGGCTTTAGAGTTTGCAAGAAACTTAAAGCACATCAAAGAAGAGCAATTCGTCACTAGGGTTAGAGGACTTTGTATTAGCCTGGATGAGGAAGCCATTGCAAAATACACAGGCCTACCTATGGGTCTGCATTGGGCCAAGGAAGACAGGGAAGCCAACCAGAGTGCAAAGGCAGTTTTCTTTGGACCTGAAGAAGCTTATGAAGAAGATAAAAACGAAGTTAAGAGAGTCACTATGCCAGAACCTTGGGATGAAGTAGCTGTAGTTGTTCAAAAATATGTGACATTTACAGGGAGACTGAGCTATGCCCCCCTCTTCCATTTTCGAATTATGGACCTTCTGAGGCACAGGATTCGCATCACGCCAAACAACAACATAAGCATCCCTTACTATCCTCTCCTGTCATTGGGAGAAATGAGCAAGAAAGTCATTGAAAGGAAAGAGGATGTGTTAGCCCACCATGGGATAATCAAGATGATAATTCGTGAAGAGTTAACAGTGCAAGTCCCAGAGCTTTTGTGGGAAGAATTCGTGGTAATCTCAACCGAGGATGAAGGGTACACCTACTGTCAGCATACCCCTAGCTTCTGTACCAAAATACAATACCGCTTCTACCTCAGGGGATAAAATAAAAATCGACCTTGACAGTGTGGCCAATACCCTGATAAAGATTAAGCATTCAAGAGATAGCTCCCGCCAAAAGGATCCAGGGGTCTCCACCAGCGAGCAAGGACCAAAGCGGCAGAGCAAAAGGTTCACACAACCACCAAAAATCAAGCATACAAAGGAGGTACAAAAGGAGCCCATCCCCACTGTTCAAAATCTGTCGGATGATGAATATCTCGGGATAGATCAGGAGGATCCGACTTCACCAGAAAAATCAACTACCCCTGAAGAGCAAACTACACCATGAGAGCGGAATGCAACAGAAGGACAAGGTGCCTTCCAATGGGACCCTACCGATCAACATGAGAATCGTGGGGTCAGTGACCAGCTCGCTGAAGCACGAGCATAACTAGAAAAACTCAGAGGGCAGTTGGAAGCATACAAGATTGAAGCAAGGACGCATAAAATCCAACTAGCTTCTCCACTATTTGTGCACGAAAAGACACAAATTTTGAAAATGCAGCATGGGGGAGAGTTAAAACGGGTTGAACAACAAAATTCAGCACTACGGGAGAAATTCATCCAGGCACAAGAAGAGTTGGCTCAAAAGGATCAAAAGATTCTCCAGCTAGAGGACACCTTGGTGACCACTACGAAAATCTATGATAGACTACTAGGACTCAGACCACCCTCAGAGATCTATGGAGTCTATCTACAAGAGAAGTGGGGCAAATTCCAACTCCAAAGGTTAAGGCAGGGGCTCCCGTTAGAAATAAACACCCAAAGAGAATTTGTGGACACATATCTATGCTCCACAGAGTTGGAGAAGGATCTGCTTTATGAATTTTTCTTACACAATTTCGTAGTTCCAGGCTTGCTCAACTGGTCGCCCAATCCTACATGGGCGATTTCCAGTTGAGGGCACTGTGTTCATCGACGAACAACGAGATCAAGAGGGCACAAGATTCCCATCTTTATCTTTCAGAGACGTGGCAGACTTCACTATGGATCAGGGCAGAGGTGACTCACCCTGAGAGATTAATTTAGGACAACAGGAACCTCACCATTGATGAGGAGATAATCCCTATTCTCCTTGAAAAGCAGTAGGAGGTCATGGCACACTTTGATGTTACTATCCAGTGCACATACAAAGAGGTTCGGGAGGCCATTGGTGAAAGATGTGGCAAAATAGAAAATGATCTAAAGAGGAAGGAGCCTCACTCCCCTCTCAGGCCGGAGGCTGCTCTTTTCAAAGCTAAGCTATTCAGAAAATCATTGATAAGGAATCAGCTCAGCTGGATTGGCATGAAGCTAAATCCCCCATTTTTCCTTCCCCTATTTATTAAAGAGCAGATTAACGAGGAAGAAGAGAAAAGAGCTTGAGCTAAGGATGACCAGAGCATGGGTTACTATAGGTAGGCAGGGACCCCCAGGGTAGTCACATGGGATATCAGAGAAGTTGTTGAAGAACTGAATATGTCACCCAAGGATGGGTGAATCCTTCAATCATGGGGGAGATGATAAGCCTAAATAATAGGTATCCTAATAACCTTTTTTCCATAGTAAAACGCAGGATATGTTGAGGAAATACACTTGTTTTGTGGGTTAATGATTTACTTTGATTATTTAATGAAGATGTTTTTAAATTATTATTTTTATGCTTAAAAAGCATTTTTATAAACTAATGCATGAAAACGAGTATGTTGGAGCAGGCGCAAGTACACTAAGGGACAACACGCAAATCTATTTGAGAGATTGAAGGACCATGCAAAGCTCAGTGCCTTGTTTCCCTGACTTATAGAGAAGAACTCATGTTCAACAGGATGGGAAATTAAAGCAAGCAGTTAGGTTAGAATTTGAGGCATATATATATGGACCTCTCAGATAGCGAGGGGGCCCTACTGCCATTTTGTATAACCATCATTTTACATTTTATACTACTAAGACAATTTATGTTACAGACTATTTCAGAACCATGAAGTTACCATTTTGAATAAAGAAGACTGATATTTCTTTTACACCTGTGTTTATAAGTTTTTCTTACTCCTGAGTAACGGATTGGGGAGGGCCCCTCCAACACGTAAGTCAGGAGCTTTATTCTGTTCCAGGTATTTTTCCATTTATGCTGTGAATTGATTTACTTCTTATCGTAGGTGAAGATACCTTGATGGCATTGAATAGTATGGTTTTATTTTAGTTAAAAGATTATTTTTGTTCAGAATGTTTCCTGTAGTTTATCAACGCTCATTCTGTAGTTCGGTAGATCGCATTCTGTAGTCCTGTAGCTACATTCTACACACGCATATATACTTAAAGGAACAACTACTAAAGTACGAAGACCAGATAGAAAAGGTCAAAAGAATAAAAGAAGACCAAGTAGGAAAGCTGAAAGAGAAAGAAATAATGTGTGAGGAATTGAAGAAGGAAAATATATCCATAAAGAAGGAACTACAAAAGGTAAGCACTAACTTAGGCTATTAACAAAATTTTGGCAAAATAGCTAAGGTTTTGGATGAAATCATCAACAATCAAAGATCAAATTCAGATAGGTATGGATTGGGATATGAGCAAGACAACAGTGATAGGGATTCATTTCCACCTAACCATGAAGCAGGTACAAGGAGCTTTGTAGATGTACTTAAGATTCCTATCAAATAGAAAGACAACAAAAAGAGTGACCAACAGTATGTCTATCAAAACAAAGGAGCTGTACAGTCTAAAAGACCTCTCACTACCAGGTACCAAACTATCTTTTTGGGGCATTGTTATTTTTTCAATAATTTTGGTCATAAGGCTGCAAATTGCAAAGCACTTGCAAACAATAATTTTGAGATAAATAGAGGTCCTCTTAAGAACTTCAGAGTTGAAAATGTAAACAGGAAATCTAAAGAAGCTATCAATACCTTTATCCTTTTGGAAATGGACATTGAATGCTATAAATGTCACAATTATGGGCATAAAGCTCGAGACTGTAAAAACAGTTCAACAACTGCACACCAGGATGAATCCAAAAGTTCCTTCTACAAAAAGGACCATACAAAGGTTTGGCAAAAAATGACCAAAGCAAAATGCCAAGAAGAATGCAATATGGCTTTGCATAAGGATCATTGTCACAATGATAATGAATGTTCTAAACATGTGACAGAAGATGAAGGATAGTGTATAGAATTACAAAGGGATAAAGGAGATAATATGTCACAGAAGGAGACATGCACAAAAGGGAACCATGATAGAATGCAAGAATATAAAAGGGAAGTACTAATGATTGAAAAAGTTGAAAAAATTGGACAAGAAGAGGAAACATTGTTCAACATAATTCAAGGCTCAAATAAAACCCTAGCCATAGATTGAGGATGAGCTCCAGTATTATCAGCACAAGGGAAACAAATAGGATGGTAGGGATTGATAAACCTGAATAATAGGTATCCTAATAGCCTTTTTGCCATAGTAAAATAGAGGATATGTTGAAGGAAATACACTTGTTTTGTGGGTTAATGATTTACTTTGATTATTTAATGAAGATGTTTTTAGATTATTCTTTTTATGCTTAAAAAGCGTTTTTATAAACTAATGCATGAAAACAAGTATGTTGGAGTAGGCGTAGGTACACTAAGGGACAACACACAAATCTATTTGAGAGATTGAAGAACCATGCAAAGCTCAGCGCCCTATTTCCCTTACTTATAGAGAAGAACTCTTGTTCAATAGGATGGGCGATTAAAGCAAGTAGTTAGGTTAGAATTTGAGGCATATATATATGGACCTCTCGGGGAGTGAGGGGGCCCTACTGCCATTTTGTAGAACCATCATTTTACGTTTTATACTACTGAGACAATTTGTGTTACAGACTATTTCATAACCATGAAGTTACCATTTTGAATAAAGAAGAATGATGTTGCTTTTACAGCTGCATTTATAAAAAAAAATTACTATTGAGTACGGGTTGGGGAGGCCCCTCCAACACGTAAGTCAAGAGCTTTATTATGTTTCAAGTATTTTTCCATTTATGCTGTGAATTGACTTACTTCTTATTGTAGGTGAAGATACCTTGATGAAGTTGAATAGTATGGTTTTATTTCAGTTAAAAGATTATTTTTGTTCAGAATATTTCCTGTAGTTGATCAACGCTCATTCTGTAGTTCGATGGACCGCATTCTGTAGTCTTGTAGCTGCATTCTGTGCACACATATTTGGATATCGGTTTTCATATATTTTCATATTGGTTCTAAAAACAATGATTCAAATCTAGGAACTCATGCATGTTTCCATTATTAGAGTTAGATCATAGATGTTAATTACTTTTAGTTCTTTGGTTTAATGATCATCACCCTGTATAAGTCATGTGGGTCAAAGGGTTATTAGACCACCCCTATTGGGGGTCGGCCATGTGGGTCAAAGGGTTATTAGACCACCCTAGTGGGGGTCAGCCCAGTCAGCATTATGTTATATGGTTAAGTTCGAGCCTACATGATTTATGTAAAAGGCAAGTCAAGTCAAGTATAAATAGAGTGCGGGAGGCACTCTATTTGATCACTCACTTCTCACTCATGCACTCAAGGAGGAGTGGCGCACTTATGGAGGAGGAGGATCTGCTGCTAGGATATGTCTATCTCTTATGTTTGGGTTGTATCATTGCTCTATCTATCTCTGAGGAAGTTATTGGGGTTTTTCACCTTATGGTTTTCCCCAAGTAAATCTTTGTGTCTCTTGTGTGCTTGCATTATTGTCTCCATGATTGATATGCTGTAGATATGCTGTAGATGTTGTTCTCTCAGTTAAGATCCTAGATAAGATTGAAGTAAATTCTGAAAATTTAACATGGTATCAGAGCTAGCCTGAAAGAAGGCATGATATGGCATGTATGACACTTGTTGCACTTACGATGCTAGGGCTTGATATAACAAAAACCAGTCATCGTAGCACTTTCGCTATAAATCCGTTTTGGCGAAGTTTTCGGATCTGAAGCCTTTACATGTCGAATATTAAATCTTCATGTACCTTGTGTCCAAAGGACAACCTCTAATTCGTTGTACTTTGTGATTTATGATCTGTACAATATAGGGTTTCTTCCTCTTCCATATCTGCGTCAAAATCAGGTGACCTTGGGAAAAAGGTCATAACTTGGGCTAGGAAGATCCAAATGAAATTTTGTAAAAAGTAATAGGTAGTACACAGATTTTACTATCTCAAGAAAAGTTTTCAGAGGCCGAAGTTGAACCCGTGACACGTATCATTTCGTACAAGTTCGCTCTCCTATATTATCCCATAAATAGGTCATGTTACGACACTTGGCATAACTCTCTCTCAGAGAATCCAATTGAGGTCAGACTTGTCAGGATGGAAAGATGACAGGTCGGGCTATCTCAGGAAAAAATTTCAGACCCTGTGGATCGAAAAGTTCATAGGTACACCAGAAACAATCAGGTACATATTTCTGTCAAAACAGAATTATTTTTTAGTACCTTCATTCATGGCTTCCAGAATTTAGGGCTTCGGAGAAAGTTGGAATTTTTGTAATAAGAGACCACGGCTGGATGCTACTCATCAAAATCGAAATTTAGAGACCAAGATCAGAATTTTTGGTTGGGCAGAAGGCCGGGCTTGATCAGACCCTAGTTCGGGACTTTGATCAGAAAAGTGGAAAATTAGGGCTTCTGCAAAAATGGGAATTTTTGAAATCTGTGACCACGGCTGGAAGCTCCTCTTAAAAATAGAAGCATAGAGATTTGGATCAAACCTTTTGATGGGAAGAAGAGTGGGCTTCATCAAACCCCAGTTCAAGGTCACGTCCAGTGAATCCGGAAGTTTCAAAGGAAAAATTGAGGAGTGAAACTTTGCAGTTTTCAAATTCTGAGCATACCAACGTGATCGGCTCATCAAGGCACATATTTCTATCCTTTTGAAAGTTTTAAATTCAAAGTTTGAATTTTTGGGGTTTCTCTGACAAACCCTAATCCAGCTCCAGATCTAGTTCTTGCAAATCAAGTGGATTGGGTTAATCCTAGAAGAAGATAGATTGGTCACCTGCATAAGTGAAGAAGTTCCTGTTTCAGAGGGAGATGAGGCTAAGGCCTTACATAAGAAGATTACAAGTGATCTCGACAGGATTGACTCATCGAGGTATGTTTTGAGATTTGTTCATGATTAAGTTTATGGTATGTTTGTCTTCATGTTATTATGGTTAGTACAATCTTGATTTTAGACTTGTCATATCACCTTAATAAAATTATGAATGCACGATAGAAAATATTCATTGATTAGGGTGCTGACACTTATGATTGTACTAATGCATTATGGTGTTGTATGAGGTTTATGTTGTCTAATAACATGAAAGGTACACCAAGAAAGACAAATCATGTTCTGGTTCAAGAACATATGATCATGATGACATGAGGACAAAGATTCATCCATTGTCATGGATCTCATAGAAGATCCATTTACGAGGTATGTATAACTTGGTTTTATAATGGTTAACCTATGAGATATACAGGTTACTAGCACAAGTCACTGAAGAGACCCGGAATACATTATGCGGGTATGTTAGACATAACTAGCTAGCATGCTAATCCAGGTATGTCTTTCCTATATCAAGCTAGAATCCTACCTTGTGTTAGGATCTTATACTGTTGTGTTGTTGATAATGATTATTCATGAAGTCATAAGCCTGAATAATCATGGGTATATGCATATTATGTGTCTTACCTTAATTAATGATATGACTAACCCAAAGAGTCATAGGTTTGAGTAATTATAGGTTTAGACGTGTTATGTTTCTTATGATTTGACTAACCATAAGAATCCTACATAAACCTTGAATGCTAATGCTTATTATTTCTGTTTGAAATGATCATGACTATACATGCTTGAGATTATTGTGTTTTAATAGTATACTAATGAATGTATGATTTTATATGAGATCACAAGGATAACACAATCATGATACTAATAAGCATGCATAGGGACCAAGGATGAATATGAGTTCAAGAACAAGTAATCCAGGAAGCAAAGATCAAGAGGGAGCACACTCCAGTTGTTCATGCAAGAAAGCAAAGAAGCACACTTCAGTAGTTTCTGCAAGGATGCAGATATTCAGAGGGAGTTGACCACTTCTCACAATCCACATAAGAATGGAGTTGCAGAAAAGAAGCAAAGACTGAGAGGGAGTCAACCCAGCAAACAAACAAAGATAAGTATTTGAATTGTCATTACTTGCATATTTTATTGTTTAAATAATACTGTTCAAAATGTATATACTGATGTTCCTAGAATTAGGTTGTTTATTATGCATATTAGAATAGTTGCATTGATGAACAGTATACTACTAATATGCATGGGTAAGTGGCCTATGGCACTGTACAACATTCCATTGCTACTTATCTAGAATGAAACCTCTTTGCTGACATGTTGGGAGTTGTGCACACTCTTAACAGTGTTCTAGCAGAGATTGGAAGGCATCTAGAAAGTTACAGGATATGGATAAATGTTGTATTGAAGCATTGGCTAAGATAATTGCATGACTGTATGACATATTTCTTTATGTGTAAGAATTTGTTCTGAAAACTATGAGATGTTTTCTAATCATGCAATTTAACTTGTTGTGTAGGAAAGATCGTATGCCATCACCTACAAAAGAAGAACTACAACATTTGTTCAGCAACAAAATTATCTATTGAAGATATTGAAGTTCCCAGGATATGGGAAGAATGCCATGATCCGTCGATCATGAAGAATGATGTTTGGGATGTAATCCCAAGACCTGAAGGGAAGTTTGTTATGACTTCCATATGGATCTATCAAGATCAAGCATGCTGCAGATGGCAACATAGAGAAATATAAAAGTGATGAAATAGAAGATACACCAGATGGATTTCAAGACAGCTTTCTTGAATGGTGTAGTTGAAGAAGAAGTGTATGTGGAGCAGCCACTTGGTTCTGAGACACATGATAGGAAATCATATATGTGCAAAACTTGGTATGGTAGGATAGGCAGCTTTCTATCCAGTTTGGTCTTTACCAAGAGTAAAGCGAGTTCCAACCTTTACTACAAGGTTGAGGAAGGCAATCCAGTGATACTACTATGTGGATGACCTGTTTGTATTAGGTGAGGATAGATTGATTGCCGACACACAGTGGAAGCTTGCTACCGAGTTCGAGTTGAGGAACTTGGGGATGATGCACTATTTTTTTTTGGCATGGAGGTGTGGCAGAGTGATGGAATATTCCTTAGACAAGGGAAGTATGCAGTAGAGATCCTGAAGAGGTTCGGGATGATTGACTGCAAGGCTATGGCCACACCTATGGCATCAAACCTGAAGTTTCTGTGTGATGCTTCTGAGCTGGTTGATATCACTATGTATCGTCAGATGATTGGGTCCTTGATGTACCTGACGAACACAAGACCAGATATTTTCTTTGCGGTGAACACATTGAGCCATTTCCTGATGGATCCGAGGAGTGTTCACCTGGTTGTTGTAAAGCATATTCTGAGGTACCTGAAGGGTACAGTGGATTATGGGCTCAAGTATGAGGTGAATCAAAAGTTTAACCTGCAGGGTTATGTTGATTCAGATTGGGCTGGTAGTGTTGCAGATAGGAAGAGCACATCTGGGTGCTGCTTCAGTATGGGATCAGGTGTGATATCTTGGTTTAGCAGGAAGCAGTCCTGCGTAGCATTGAGTACAACTGAGGCAGAGTATGTTGCAGCCTGTTCAGCTAGTTGTGAGGCAGTATGGCTACAAAAGCTACTGTCTGAGTTATTTGATCTCCCGTTGGATGCTACTGGTATCTTCTGTGATAACTAGAGTTGAGTGAAGCTGTCCGAGAATCCAGTGTTTCATGACAGGTCGAAACACATAGAGATCAAATATCACTATATCAGGGATATGGTGTAGAGAGGAGCTGTGAAGCTCCTGTATGTTGCAACGGATGAGCAGATTGCAGATTTGCTGACGAAGCCACTAGCCAGGGTGAAGTTTGAGTACTTCAGAGAGAGGCTTGGCGTTCTTCAGATCGAGGACACTTCAAGGAAGAAGTGATGGATACATTTGCTGAAGCCATTCCAAGCATGTTGGAAGGAGGATCGTTCACATGGCTGTGGATGTAAGCGCTGGATGATGAACATCAGGATGATGTTCTGGTTTCTGCTTTGTATGATCAGTTGGATCATTTTTATGTACGCATCATGTTGGACGGTGGATATGATCAGTTGGATCATTTATACGTATGTACGCATCATGTTGGATGCTAGATATGATCGGTTGGATCATGTGTATGTATTTTTGTATATGCATCATGTTGGATGCTTGGACCATGTATCTGTATATGTATCAGGTGGATACATTGTATGATCAGGTGGATCATGTATGGTGATATGTATCATGTATTTGTATTTATCAGGTGGATACATTGTATGATTAGGTGGATCATGTATGATGATATGTATCAGGTATATACTTGGTCTACATCAGGTAGATGCATTGTATGATCAAGATGATCATGGATGACGAGCTTCAGGATGTTGCTCCAGATGACATGCAGCAGGATGTTGCAGTGATGATGATCAGGATGATCATGTGTACATCAGGATGATGTATGGTGAGTATCAAGTTGATACTCTATGGACGTGGATCAGGTTGTGCAGATGAGCATATAATTCGTTGCCCTGGGAGATTTGCAGATAGTCTTTCGAGGTTTTGCCTATGGCATGTAATTCGGTGCCCTAGGATATCTGGCAAATGCTCTTTCGAGGTTTTGCTCTAGGAGGACATATAATTCATTGCCCTGGGAGATCTGCAGATAGTCTTACGAGGTTTTTCCTATGGCATGTAATTCATTGCCCTGGGATATCTAGCAGATGCTCTTTTGAGGTTTTGTCCTATGGCATATAATTCGTGTCCCTGGGAGATCCGATAGGTTGGGCTGTGTGCCCGTAATCAGTCCTGGGATGCTCTTGCGAGGTTTTTCCATGACCACATGTAATTCATGCCCTGGGAGATCCTATAGGTAGAGTTGTGTGCTCGTAATAGCCTGGGATTCTCTTGCGAGGTTTTGTGGTGACCACATGTAATTTGTGCCCTGGGAGATCCTATAGGTAGAGCTGTGTGCTCGTAATAGCCTGGGATGCTCTTGCGAGGTTTTGTGGTGAGGTCACATATAATATGGCCCTGGGAGATCTGCAGATAGTCTTTCGAGGTTTTTCCTGTGGCATGTAATTCGTTGCCCTGGGATATCTGGCAGATGCCCTTTCGAGGTTTTGTGACGTACGTAATAAGTCCTAAGGATTCCACAGTATGGCCACTGATGATGAAGACCTGCAGGTGGTGGGCCTACATCCAGTATGAAAAAGGACTGGCTCTGTAGAACTTCCTATGACGAGTAGATTCAGAGATTGATTGAGATAGCAGCAGTAGTGACGATGATGATGACTCGATGACGATTATCCAGTGACGATGATCCAGAGAAGAAGACTTGTGCTAGAAGACCTGTGTTGAGAAATACCTTCCTAGTTAAGAGGGAGTGTTGATGTATATGTAACTTCGGAATGTATTTCATATATGTATGTTGTATGTACTCCTATAGAGATGGTATTATTCCTCTATACGGAAGTGTTGTCATTTATATTGGAAGTGTCGTAACTTATACTTGATGGGTTATTAGACCACCTTGTTGGGGTCGGCCCTGTATAAGTCATGTGGATCAAAGGGTTATTAGACCACCCTATTGGGGGTCGGCCATGTGGGTCAAAGGGTTATTAGACCACCCTAGTGGGGGTCGGCCCAGTCAGCATTATGTTATATGGTTAAGTTCGAGCCTACATGATTTATGTAAAAGGCAAGTCAAGTCAAGTATAAATAGAGTGCGGGAGGCACTCTATTTGATCACTCACTTCTCACTCATGCACTCAAGGAGGAGTGGCGCACTTATGGAGGAGGAGGATCTGCTGCTAGGATATGTCTATCTCTTATGTTTGGGTTGTATCATTGCTCTATCTATCTCTGAGGAAGTTATTAGGGTTTTTCACCTTTATGGTTTTCCCCAAGTAAAAATTTGTGTCTCTTGTGTGCTTGCATTATTGTCTCCATGATTGATATGCTGTAGATATGCTGTACATGTTGTTGTCTCAGTTAAGATCCTAGATCAGATTGAAGTAAATTCTAAAAATTTAACATATGAGATCTATACCAACACCCCAAACACAACAAAGACTATCCTCTAGATCAGATATAGTGTTAGCACCTCTTAAGTTTGTACGTCCCCTGGGTTGATAATTAAAGTAGGCTCCTAGTCTAGATACCCTCATTAGGCATCCATTCTAATGGCTCACCAGGGATAATTAGTGCAAGGAAGCAGAGGATTTAATAAAGGTGAAGGTACTCAGGGAAATTTCTTCCTCCACTAATGGAATCAATTATTCAGAGGGAAGAAGTCATAAAAAAAATTGCGCAGAAAAGGATTGTGACAAAGAACATAAGTAACTACTAATGAATCTAGAATATACATATCAGCATCGATGGACATTCAAGTCATTCTTTTAAAAGAAAAGAACTAATTTGAACTATAAGGTTGCATCATAACACCTTCAATGGGACATCAAATTAAACCACGAGCACAAATTGTGTATATAGGGATGTCTTCGAATATCTCAGACAAAAATTAGGAGTGATCCCCCATTCCTCATTAAATTACTCAGGGTATAAAAAGGATCAAGCAAAGCAGAAGTAACCAACACAGAGCAGCAACAAAAGACATGAACATAAGCATAAAGTCAGGGGGAGAGCTTGCAAATACACAGGGGGAGGATACAAGTTTGCAGACAATTGAATATTTCTTTTTCCATTGATGTCAAAGGGGGAGAAAGTAGCAAGTAATTCTGCAAACAAGATCACGCAATACAAGACTTCAACGAAGAGATAACGTTCAGAGGAATCTTAGATTCACTTGTTGTTGACATCAATGCCAAAGGGGGAGTTTGTTGAGTTTATTGTTGCCATTGATGTCAAAGAGATTGTGAACTTGGTGATGGCATTGAAGTCTTAATGCTAATTTGAAGAAGTATATAGAAAATATGTTCGCAAGTCCTAGAAAGTCCCACATCAAAGAGATTGTTGAACTTGGTGATGGCATTGAATTCTTAATGACAGTTTGAAGAAGTATACATAATAGAGTTGTATGTGTGCAAGTACCACCAAGTCATGGCACTATAGTGCGCAAGTCCCACCAAGTCATGGAACCCTTGTGCGCAAGACCCACCAAGTCAGCACAAGATAAGGACAAGTGGTTGAATTACCACAAATTCAGTGAATATACAAAAGTGTGCGTTGACAAAATAATAAGTGGAATGGTAAGCTTGACCGAAAAGAAAGAAAGAAGGGATGTTACCGACTTAGAGAAACCCCAACTTGTGGATATATGTTTTGAACAAAATCAGTATAAATAAGAGATAGATTGATGGGCATTGAAACAAGCTTGTGTGCACAAAATATGTAGTATTATGAAATTGCAATCTTCGGGGAACAGATGAAATGCTCAGCGGAATCAATGGCGGTATGACTTAAGGAAGTGCACAAGGTTACAGGAAAAAATAAAATATGAGGTGGAGTTGCGAAAAAATATGAGAAACATTTGAAAAGAGCACAAGGAGCATCTGAATAAAGAATATTTGAATAGAAGGATACAAGGAATGAAGTGCGCAAAAAGAGTTGGAAAGGTGAGTATAGTTTGTTCAGCAGTTTGTGTAGAACGGAGGAATAAATTCAGAAAGCATAGAGTGGTTTGTGATCGAGGTGTACAACTAAAAATATATATCTGGGTGGCTGAACGGGGCAAGGACAAAAGATTGGTGTCTTCTATAGGTCGGTTCCTGGCAGTTCAGGTTGGTTTCTGACCGCGCAAGTCGGTGCTTGTTGATATGAGTTGGTTCTCATAAGAGAATTGGTATCCTCACAGGTTGATGCCTATAAAAAATCAAGTTGGTGCTTGCAAGGGATTGATGTTCCTATATGACTAGTGTCAGCAAAATCAATGAGTTGGTGCTCACACTTGTATTGGAGATTGGTTCTCCCAACATTGTTTGTAATATGAATATATATATATATATATAATATTTCTCTACACATTCTCTGCACAATACTCTTTGTATTGGATATTTCTTATGATACATGGTATATATATGTTAATGTATGATTATATGGTATAAAAAATGTCTGAAAGAATAAAAGTGCATGATACCGATTCACCCCCCCTTTTAGTATCACTTGGGGTCCAACAACCACCACACACTTTCATTCCACCTTTCCTTTTAACTTCCGTTCAAGCATTGTTGTGAAATATGTCGCTTTATATTTCCTAAGTTATATTTTAGGGTGGTGGGTCCCCTATGAATTCTCCCCAAAGCCATTAACCTTGGATATGTTATACTTCATCATAAATGGCCTCATTTTCTGATACAACCTAAAAGGCCACTTATATTATTATTTTAAGAGAAGTTTGTAACTACTAATTGACCTCTAGATCACAATAAAAGTGAAGACGTGGAGAGGCAAAGGGAGTACATGACATGATAAATATTTCATAATTTTAGTAAAACAAAATCTGAATTTCATTTCCATTTTTTTCATTCTAGAGGATTGGATGACACTAATAATAATAGGAATAATCTCCAAGGATTCAATTACTATTTAGGTGATATTTTCTCTTGTATCTTAAATGTAATGTTTTATGTAAAATGCAATGTGTTTAACTATCAAATATGTCTATTCCAATTGCTTAATAAACTATATCCCCATTTTTTTTTCAATCTAGAGGATCCAATGACACCGGTGATGGTAGGAATAGTCTCCAAGGATTCAATTACTATTTGGATGAAATATTTTCTCTGGTAACTCACGTATAATGTTTTATGTTTACTACGATTTGTTTTTACTATTGAATATGTCTATTCCAATTACTTAATAAACTATATAATTATTATTCTAGTTGAAGAGCTTCATCTTCCCCTTCAAAAATCAAGACTTGCTACTTCATTCTCTTTGATTTTATTCAAATTTGAATCTCTTTTGTATGGTGTCAAAAACATCAACGAAAGTTATGAGTAGAACCAATTCATTTTCTTGTAGAAGGA
This sequence comes from Larix kaempferi, assembly GCA_027924585.1. Taxonomy (NCBI): domain Eukaryota; kingdom Viridiplantae; phylum Streptophyta; class Pinopsida; order Pinales; family Pinaceae; genus Larix; species Larix kaempferi. Next base: position 10,269,677 of record BSBM01000616.1, on the reverse strand, counting down.
TACCAAATGCTTGTTATTTCACGAATGCAACTATGAGGAACATCTTACATCTGAAATAAAATTATGAGATTTAGCCATATCCCTATTTGCATTTTCTATTATTTAAGCTTTGTGTTTCTTTCATTTTTTTTCCTTTATTCAATCTTTCCCTATGGTGACAAGTCCCCTCCCATTTGTTAACGCAAGGAAGGGAACATGATACCCAAAATCTGGGATTTTATAAAACTTAGCCCATTTCAACATTCATGATTCATATAAATATAAACAATTGCCCATAATCAGGCAGACATGCACAACGGAATAAAACATCATCCACACATACCTCACATGCATCAACCATATCAAGAACAACCATCCTTTAATTAAAACAGTGCAAAAGTAAATGCACATAAGAAAATATACTTATCTCACTGTAATGTTGTCCCAAGCAACTAGCTATGTCGCTGCAATGTTCCACCCAACCATAGATCTCTTCCCAGCCTATATTCTTTCAACACTCAGAGACCACCCCCGAGCTGGGCATGATATCTACAAGGAAAAGGGGACTCTCAAGCTCAGCACATCCCAAAGCAATGGATACCCATCTCAACCCCAACATTATTTTACACAACAACTCAAAACTGGGCATGGATACACATTTCAACAATGGGATTTACAGAATAGGTTCTATGGGTTTTTCCCCAAATCGTTGCACACCCAAAAACGGATTGTGGGGAGAGGGAACCAACCCCAAGGAAGAAAACCGATCTTTCCCACAGATGTATGAGCATACAGTGGGCCAAAATGACCTCTATAAAACCCCAAAATCATTTTATTCTTTTCCCCACTGTTATCCACAACAAAAACACCCTTCCCAGCTAGGAAAATGAAGGAAAACACAGGAAATCCATGGAGGAAAACGCCCAGGTAGCTCCAAACTCGTGAGAGAGCAAAACTAATGGGTGAAGAATGGATTGGGGGAAATTTCATGGCTCCTTTCTTTCCCAAGAAGCCAGACACGTATTTCTAGGAAGGTTGGCTTTCCCATACTCGAATTTGGATAGCCATACCTCTCCATTCCCCAGGGAATTAACCACGTCAACCAACTCTTGGGAGAAATGAATGATTGGGTACAAAAGTCAACATGGGTAGTTGAGGGTTCATGGGTTCTCTCATTGACACTTGGCTTGACTTGATTGGATCAAGGGTTTGAATATTTCCCTCCCAATTCCTTGTAAACATCATGCCCCCATATCTTGTTGCATTGCATAGCTAGTTGTGGGCATTTATATTAAAATGCATATTTACAATCCCCATGGTTCACTAGCACATGGGTAGCATAATATCCAATACTTGCCTCTTTAAGGTCGAGCGTTCACTAGGGGGGCCTTGGCCTTGATCTCCATGCTAGTAATCATACACAATATGCAGACAATATCTACATTATAGGCCAAAATATTACAAGGGTCAAAATGGGGGCATGACATATGGAGAAACATTATAAATATGTAAATGTTAAAAAATTATATATTTGAATGTTTTTAAGTCTTTGTCATTTCAATTTTGAGCTTTAGATCTACTAAATTATTTTGATTTCTTTTCACTTTTTAAGTTGAAAATTACAACAACAACAAAAAAATTTAGCAATAACGTAAAATATGTCTAAAACTAGAGGAATATGATTTGATCATTCATATACTATATAAATTATTCAAATTTTTCACCCATGCCATACTTTTTAGAAGGAAAGAAAAGGGGTTTAAAAGGACCAAAAATGGGTTTTAAATACTCAAGTAGCACTCTCACCTTCTTCTTCAATTAGCCTTGTGAGAGTGTTTGAATGTTGTGTACTCAAAGTTGATCTTGAGCAATAATAGGGTGATTCACATATGGTAAATAGGTAATCCTTTGGTGCCTAAGTTCCAAGAACCTAACCCCCCACTGTGGGTGATGAATGTGGGCCTTCCCACTGGGACAATCGCCAACCCCAAGACAAAACAGGCTCTCGCCACCTCCAGCCAAGAGGCCAAGAATGTGCTCTCCCATGCAGCCCACGTGTCCACCCAACCTTCCCACACATCAGAGTCACATACCTAAGGTGTGCATGCTAAATAACAACCCCCCCGACACGCTTCATTCTTCGGTCCGGGCTTCAGGCTGGCGTCATTCTCAGGTCAGGGTGTCAAGTTGGATGATGGCTCCCGCGTGCGTGCTCTCTCGTCCCTGTACTCTAGCTCCAGCTCGAGTTATGGCCATTATGAAAATAGAACCCTGCAAGAGTATTGATATTCGCAGTAGCAAGAAGCGGGCGCAAGGTTCACATGGTAGCAGTTACGGAAACAAAATTTTGAAAGCTGCTTGGTGTCTCACCCTCTACAGCACGACCAATTTGGGGAGGCTCATGCTCTAGCCTGAACTTCGCATTAGCTAAGATGTCACCTGAGAAGCGAACGCATATCCAGCGTAAAACAAAGCCGACTGACTCCTCACCTAGAATTCTAGTAAGATTCATGAGGGGGGTCATGGGAAGGGCTCGCAGGTTTAAGCAGGAAATTCCACCGAAGGCTTAAGTAGAAATACAAGAGGCAGAGGAAGATGCACAGGTGACTAGAGGGTGTCTATTTGACACTGAAATTAAAAAGGAGTTTGAGGCTTTAGTACCAGACCTCGGTACCACTAGGGGTCAAACTACTATGTACCAGAAGAACTTAGACTACCATTGGCAGCAGAAGGAAGTTCTCGGAAAGGATTTAGCAGAAAGAGGGGAAGCACATGCTGAAATACTCCTTCAGCAAGACGAAATGGTCCTCCTCCTCACGCAGATCATACAGAACTAGAAGTAGATCGCTGAGCAACTAGGCATCGAACTCGCCGGTTCCCATGTCGGCAAGACTGGTTAGAACATTTAGTCTGGTTCAGACTCCATATTTTTTAGGTTCCTAGTTAGCTTTATAGAATCTATTGTGGTTAATATTATATTTCTATTTGAATTGATAGTTGTTCTCAAAACTTGTGGTTGTAGTCTTAGCTCTAAAATTGTGTTTGTTTTCTCTATTTTGGGAAGGCCCTATAAACTTCTATATTTTTGTCTTGGGTCTGTTTTCTCAGCTATGAGAAGGCCCTGTAAACTTTTGTTTATTTTGATGAAAGCAATATAAGGATCCATACTAACTTACAAAAAAAAAGTTCCAAGCACCTAACTTCAAGGAGATCAAGAGTGTCAAACCTATGACCTTCCCAACCCATGATAGGCCTTGTCAGAGTAAATAACCCTCCTAGAGCATATGTTGATGAGTCTAAAGGGTCCAACCACACCTAAAAACACCTCATGAATTATCACCCATGAGACAAAACCCTAGTTTTGGGGGTGCCTTCCTTGATTTGGGGGGTGCATTCCCTAATTTGGGGGATTTTTCCTTGATTTTAGGAGTGTGTATTAGTTAAGACTTAAGCTACTCCACTAAACTAAGTCCTAACTAACACCCAACTACCCCAAACACTCATTAGTTCCCCAATTGGTCTAGTAGCACCCCCTTTTGATTGATTTTAGGAAACTGCATGCATTATTCAGTTAAATTGAGTGATCAATGAGTTCCTTAATCAATTAAACTCAGTTTAAGAGTGCACGCATGACTAATTAGGGTTATTTACTCTCATTTAAGACTAACTAGCACTCTCTGCATAGCATGAACCCTCTATACATAGCATGGACAATTCAAATTGATCCTTAACCTAATTTGAATCGGTCTCCTATATATTCGAATCACTATGATAATACAATCATTGTCTCTTCTTCTCTTCAAGGTTACCATGTAATGGTTCATGATAATTATTGCACAACTGTTCTTGCTTGATTTAATCATGATATCTTGTTATCTTTTGCATTTGTATCTATGAATGCTCAAATATTATATGGTATCAGAGCAAGGGGGTGCTAAACTAGCTAGTGTGCTAGTATTGTCTATCAATCTTTTTTGTAGGTTGAGAAGGGATTTTGAAACCAAGATTTTGTAGCCACTAAGGAGGATTTTGCAGCTACCAAACAAGGCTTTTGAAGCCACCAAAAAAGGACCTTTGCTTCATTTTAAAAGAGGTTTTTAAAACCACTACTTTTTTACTTTGAAAAAGGCTCCTTTGGCTCCATCAAGGAAGCAAGTTTGTCGCAACCATTAAAGAAATTTTGAAGCCATAAAAAAAGTTTTTTTGCAGCCATGGATCTACCTTCTTATCAGCTATTAACACCCTTCAATTATTTCGAATGGAATCCAAGAGTGGAGATCCTCTTAAGAAAGAAGGGGATGTACCGAATGACCATGGGAAATGAGTTGCAACCATTATCTTATTGAGAAATACAAGTATCTTAATCGGATGGATGAAGCACATGGGATGCTATGTTATTTTGTATATCCTGACCTACTATACCACATTCAAGACAAGAAGACCCCCAATGAATTATGGACCTCTTTGTCCAAATTATTCGGTACACAAGATGAGATGACGGGTCATGTTTTAGAGTAGAGTTAATGAATATAAGACCAAGTGAGTTCGATTATGTACAAGAGTTATTTTCAAAGTTCAGATCTATCCTCTTTCAACTCAATATGTGCAACATCCCCAAAGAAGACACTCAAATGATACTTTCTATCCTTTCTAAATTGGGCCCTGAATTCAATACTTTTCTCTCTTCATTTCACTCTACTAGATTAGCACTTGGGGAAGCCTTCACCATTCCTTCTCTAGATTTGTTTGCAGCCTCTCTTATTCAAAAGTAGGATAATCTTTCCCATATGGGCCTACAAAGGTCTTCAAATGCTCATGCACTTGCAGAGAATGAGGACAAGTAGAAATCCACTAAGCATCGGCCCTCATACAAAGGAAAGGAGAAAAAATCAAAGATATTTTATGAAAAAGAAGGGAAGGAGCTTCCCTTATGTCCCTACTGCAAAAAGGGACCCCACAAAGAAGAAAATTGCAAATATAAGAATTTTTTTGAAGAAAAAGAAGTCAAAGTATGCAAGCTAAAACCTTCTCCTAAAAGGGGACGTGCACTCATAACAACTTCAACTTCAAAATAATCCTCTTGGATCCTAGATTTCAGAGCTTCAAATCATATGGATTCATCCAAAGACATTTTCACCTCCTTGCATCCATCCTCTGTCCAAGCAGTACTCATGGGACAAAATACTCCAATCAACGGTATGTGGAAAAGGTGATATTTACAAGAAGATGGGCAATTTCAAGATGTTTTTCGTGTTCCTTCTCTATTTGAAAATCTACTTTCCATATACCAAATCACACACTTAGGCCATGGTAAGAAATTTCTCTTCACCGAAGACCGGTTATTATTTCAGATTCACTTGATGGTTCAAAAATTGCACTTGGAAAAGCTGATCATAAAAACAAATTGTATGTTTTTTCAAAGTTTCTTCCTAAATCTCCTGCTTCAATTTTGATCATGCAATCTAATGATGTTAGTAAGTTATGGGATGAGAGATTTGGGAATCTCAACTACCCTTACTTGCAGCAATTAAGTAAGGAATACATGGTAGTGGGGTTGCCACCTATCTCCTTCTCAGATGGAGTTTGTCCAGGATGTGCTCTTGGTAAGCACCCTGCAAAGAAATTTGAGAAAGGTAAATCTAAAAGAGCCACATCTCTCCTTGAAATAGTGAATAGTGGCATTACTAGGCCTTTTCCTCATCTCTCCATGAATAAATCAAGATATGTATTAACCTTCATTGATTATCTCTCTAGATACACATGGGTCTATTTTCTAAAAAACAAAGATGATGTATTTACTTGTCTTCAAGATTTTAAAGCTCTTGCAGAGACACAGTCTAGTAAAGGGATCAAAATACTCTACACAGATAATGGTGGAGAGTATCTCAATAAATTTGTGCATAAGCTATTCTCTGCAGCTTATATAGAGCTGCAACATACAGTTCCTTATACACCTTAGCAGAATTGGGTTGTAGAGAAAAAAAACCGCACATTGAAAGAAACGACAAATCGCATGTTGCAGTTAAAGAATCTTCCTCCAAAACTATGGGTTGAGGCCATAAATTGATAAAATTAAATTCAAAATAGAGTACCACACAAACATTTGAAAGGGGTTACTCATTTTGAATCATGGACCGGTGAGAATCCAACAATGAAACACTTAAGGGTGTTTAGACCCCGTGCATGGGCTCGTATCCCTTCCAAGAAAAGAAGGGCCTTAGAACCTTAAAGTGAGGAATGTCTCTTTGTGGGATATCTAGAAGGGATGAAAGGTTATAGGATACTGAATATTTAGATTGAAAAACGCTTATTGAAATAAGTGTCCAATTTGATGAAATTCGTATGCTTAAAACTAGTTTTTCTACTTATGCACAACTAGTTACTCATGCGTCACAATGAATTGTCTGATTCTTCTTCTAATTCTTCGATAGAAATTTCAGATTCAGATATATATTCAGATGATGATGATCTTGCTGCAAATGAAAGTGTTGCAGACCCAATAATTCAACCTCATTGGTAAAAACAAACTCTAAATTCAGCACGTGAACTAGTGGATGATCCTGCCGATACTCAAAGAACCCATTCTCAATTTCATGCTACCACTCACTCTCTTTCATCCATAGATACATTTCTTCCCACTCATTTCTACATGGTATCCTAATCTAATCCTAAAACCCATGGTGAATCCTCCAGCAATCCTCATTGGGAAGCTGCCATGGATGAAGAATATCAGTCCCTCATGGACAACAAAACTTGGGATTTGGAACCTCTTCCTAAAGGAAGGAAATTAATTTGATGTAAATGGATTTATAAGACCAAGATGGAAGAAAATGGACTTATTGGAAAGTACAAATCAATATTGGTGGCCAAAGGATTCTCCCAAATACTCTTAGGATTCTAGTGGGTGGCCTTCACTAACACCTCAAGGTTTTGGTGTAATGGTTCATATCATCTAATATGACAGCCTCCACCCAGGTTTGAGTCACAGAGCAAGTGGCAACGTCAGCATTGTAGTGTTCATTTAGGGCTCATACAACACCACCGTAAGGTTGCGCATCCATCCCAGAGTCCAAACTGCGGAGCATGGTGGGATGTTAGGATACTGGTGGGTGGCCTTCACTAACACCTCATGGTTTTGGTGTAATGGTTCGTATCAAAACATGGCATTAAATGCACAAAAACCTTTTCTCCAGTTGCA